>CM057455.1:870897500-872147500 GCA_016271365.2 Neoceratodus forsteri
AACAGATTAGTCAGGACCCACCATGCATGTATTATAGGGTATCCTATCAGAAAACCGAAGTTGAGGGTCCCGGCATTCATGAATCCAGTGCGGTATCCCAAAATGAGGGGTGCCCGACATTTCTGCCCGAAAGCGAAATTGCATTTCTCTGGGAGAAACTATATTTTGCCCGGCGAAATGCTAGGTTATGCCTGCGGAACATGGTCTTGCCTGGCATAAGCTTTTGAGGGTGGCGGAGTGAGGTGCTAGCTGAACTGCTCCATGGTGTGCAGCACTAATGCTCCTGCAGCTCGACCAGCAGGCTTCCGGGGACAGTGTTCTATTCCTGATAAGGGAACATTCTGCAAATGCAATTTTTGCACGCCCTCTAACTTTACTACCAACTTCAAGGTCTGCCCCCCCCCTTGGAGCTGGTTATTTTAGTTAGGGGGTGCATGGGCAAAGCCCTCCACATAACACAAGTCTCTATTAGAATTTAGAAATTCGGTCTCCCGACCTCGGTGCAGTGTAGGTCGGGAGATCGAATTTCAGGATACCATAATATATCCTGTTACAGATGGGCCCCAATTTTAAAAGATCTTTTGGTACACAGTCACTATATGGAAAAAAATCCGATGACATGGCTTAATCAAATCTTTGGCTATCAATGTAAAAATTGTGTGCACTGTGACTATGTTAAACATGGTAAAGAGTTTAGTAGTTGTAATGTGGACAAAATTAACCAAATATGGCGGTGTACAGCATGTAGCTCTGATGGAATAGTATTCCTAGCCAATCCTTCTACGTAGGAAAATCCACATGTAGTTTCAAGACAAGGGTTGGAGAACATATCAGAGTGATCACCAGAAAAGATGGCACTTATGCCATGGTGACACATGTAATAGAAGCAGGAGACAATAGTGAGTATCTATTTAAATTGATAGAGATTGATAAAGTGATCCATAACCCTAGAGGTGGAGATTTTGACAATTTGATGCTCATAAGAGAATATTTTTGGATTTTGAAACTTAAAGACAAAACAAGAAACCTCCTGAACACACATTTTGATGTACACCCATATTTAAAATTTTTTTTTTTAAAGACATTCCCTGTGATTACATTTTGGGGAGTATCGATACTATATATCGTTTATCTGACTTAACCTGCATTGTGTGAAAACATGAAATGGGATATGACCCCGTAGAGGTTGTATCACAGCCCTTAGCTAAGTAAATTCGGCCCCCCTCTACATTTTAAACTGGGGTATCCTTTTAATTGTTTTTAGGATTATTTTTGTAAATAATATATTTTTTTGGAAGTTAGCTTATTGTCTATTTATTTTGCTTACTCATCCAATTTTTAACTATAGAAAAATGTTTTAAAAGACAGTTATGGCCCGTAGGTGCAGCGGTTGAATTTCCGCTTGCGACGCCTGTGACCCAGGTTCAGGAACGGACTCGGGTACTGGAGGTCCAGCCGGGGAGAGTAGGCTTGATAGTTTGCTGATGGCTCACCTTCTCTCAGGGAGAGGGCAGGGAAGTGACCCAGTGATTGCTGACCCCTAGCGGAGGCTGGGGGAATGACAATGTGCGGGGACCCATTCACCAAGGGGGCATGGTGAACGTCGGTGTCAGCCTTACGTTAGTGGCACACCATGCCCCCTGGGAAGCAAACTGGAAAAAGAGCCCCGTAGCTGACCAGATGATGGCTGTGAATCTGAGGACAGTGCATGCACCATCCCAGCTTCACCCAGGGCAGGTATTGTGCTGGCTGCCCCACCAGTGCCTTCCCCCTCAGGGGACCCACCCAGCGAAGGGTTATGTACAGGGGTTACCCAGAGGGCTGCAATATGGGGTGAAGAGGTGCCTGATCCAAGGCAGTGTGGCATGGAGGGCATAGCTGGCCTGAAGGAGAGACTGGCCCGGAGCTGGAAGGGAGCAAAAAAAAAAACAGACAGTTTTTTTTGTTAACCAATGGATCTGCCATTATACTCTGTCATTATGAAGTCACATGTTATTTGAATTGTATTTAAGTATTCAATGTGTGTAATGTCAGTTGCCTTTGATTAAGGACAAACAATTTTGTCCAAAAAGTGTCAGGCAAGATGTGTGCCTTTTTGTGGAGAATTAAATGATTTTTTAATAAGAACTGAGTTGTCAGTGTCCCTCCTTATGGGTGGTGAGTGCCTGAATTTTGTGTTTGAAATTTGTACTTTTGTCCACAGCACCACTTTCCTTGCATGCACTTTTAAGTTTACATTATTGTAGGCTGCACGGCGGTCAATACACCCTTGACTGCACATCCCTATTTGGATGGAGGAACCCAGGCTGCTACTGCTGGCGATAAGTATGATAGTGGCATGGGCCGGTGTGCCTCTCATATGTCTGCAACCAGTACAAGTGGGCTGGTATGTACATAGCCATGCTGCCACCTGACATCATCCTGAGTGCAATACCACAGACAAGTAATGTATGCCTCAAGAGACCTCTTACTTATGCAATATGCGAGTTGTGCATGTGCATCACACAGGAGCATGTATGCCCCATGGCATGTTTGAATAACCCCATCTGCTCCCCAGGGGACTCATAAGGCTGCACAGCTGCTGCCTCCAAAACATATATAACCCCCTGGCACACCTTTGACATGAGCAGCACAGAGTCCTTGCATGATGCCGCATTGAGCTGACCCACTCTGGGTATTGCACTGACATACCTCAAGATAGATTATGGCACTGTAGGGATGTCAGGCTGCCTTGCCTGCTGCAGGCACTCCTCACATGGCTACAACAGCCCCTGGTCCCCATTCCCTACCCCCAAAGAATCATGCCTCATGGATGTACAGCACCAGTGCAGAACAATACATGCACAGTGGTCTCCCTTTTCCCATTGTATGCTGCAGAAGGGCACACATTAGCCTGCAGTGATTAAGCAGCCTGGGACAGACCAGTGTAGTACCTTGAGGCAGCAGCAGTGTAGTGCAAACCCTTTGAGAACTGTGGACGGTACTGCCCTACCTAACAGCATATTGGCATACACATGCACATGCCATCAAGGTACCAGTGGCACATGTACAGACATTCAAGGGACACTGTGTTGCAGGATACATATATATATATATATATATATATATATATATATATATATATATATATCTCCTCTTCCAAACACCAAATAGTTCCACAATGAACCCCCCTCAGGTGCAGGGACACAAACTCCCCACATTCCCCACCCTACCGGACATACAGAGGCATGCCCTGCAGCCAACAGCACCATGTATGACACACTGAACTGCCTATTGCATGTGATGGTGACCCACACAACTATCCCATGCCATGTGTGCAGCCCTTCCACCCCACATACATATAACTTTCATGGCCCACTGCAACATTCCTTTCTGACCCCACTTTGCTGCCACCAGCAGTGGCACTGAGTACACTGTTGGCTGTGGACTACACGTCTGCACTAATGTTGCCATTAGCTCACATCCCTCGAAGAGTGGGAGTTCATGGGGAGGGGCATGTTTCCCACTGTCCCCCTGCAGAAGTCACTCCTGGAGGGTACATGAGGATGGTAGCTAGTGAGCTTATGTGGCACACCAGGCTCTTGGCTTCCATGGAAGATTGCTCCCGTCTGCAGCAGTGTGATACTCCATTTTTGGCACGACGTCCACATGGTCTGCCAGTGTGGCACATGTGGGTACTCCATGTGGGGTTGCCCATGTGACACATGTGCTGTGTCAATGGTTGCGGTGAGGGGGGGCACAGTGGCTTATGGGGTTGCATCAGATATACTGCCTGTTGTGCCACTGCACAAGAGGTGTCCTGGCACCCCTGGACCATGCAAGCTGCATGATATGGTAGCCTAGGTCCTTGCAACTTTCTACATCTATGATTATTGCCCAGACTTCTTATTACACTTACCATGCCCATGAGACCAGTAGAAGCCGGCTGGTCCTCTTTGTCACTTGCCCCAGGGAATCCATTTGATTTGCTAAAATGCATCGGCCCGACTCTCATAATCCCAACCCCAGGTGCCCGAAACACAGTTGCCTGACATCGGGATTTTACCCCCAGCAGTACGGGGGGGGGGGGAGGCAAAGCCCCTGAAACACTTGCCACAGGTAAAATCCTGATGTCAGGAAACTGCTTCGGGCGGCCCAGGTCGGGATTATGAGAGCCAGGCCGATGCATTTTGGCCAAACATAGTGTATCCTATCCCAGTGCCTCTGTCCCTGGCAGCTGTGGAGCCCTCTCTGTCTACCATTCCTGTGAAGACACAAACACATTTTTTAAAGTGTCAATGTGCACCGTCCATTAAAAGTGTGCTTTTGTGTAATATCATGTGAGTGGTGTTTTGCACGTGACACTTACCTCGTGGTGCATGCTGGCCAATCCGCATGGCCACATTTACCCTATGTGCCATGTCCTGAAGCTGTTGGAGGATCACAGGGTCCCTCCTCGCCATGGCCTGCCAGCGATGTTTTAGCTGGCAAAGGGTCCTGCATATGCAAGAGAGCCTCTGGAGGAGGGCGCCAATCACCCGCCACACCCTTTCTCTTTCAGTGGGCTGTGCCTCCTGCAACCAGGGGCAGCAGGAACCTTCCCCATTTCTGCACCAGACTTAATGAGCTGGGCAGTCTCTTTAGGATTGAAATTTGGTGCCCTTACACTTAGGTATGTAATTTTCCTTCCCTAAAACTCTGGGGTGTGTTTCCTGTGTGACTCTACTTTTTTTTTATGCTGCACAATGCAGGCTGGCATCACATGATGCCAGGTTCTGAAAGCACCAGAATGTGTGCATCCGCACTTCTGCATTTGCACACTGTGTAGGCATGCTAGATGCAAGTGCATCATTTTCCTGCCACAGCTGCATACTACATCTGTTTTTCCACACAAATCCACAGTAAGTCGCAAACTCCTTACACTTGCGGCATTTTTTTCAGCAAGTGCATCACATAACCACATACATCCTTCATCTTTACACTTACTGCATTTTGTGTCACAACTGCATCACATAACCAATGCTACTGACATGCAGGACACAGATGCCCATGTATCTGATGCAGCCTGCCCTAGAGGCCCCTCATTTCAGCTGCTGGCACCAGCAGCCCCCCTTTCTCCACAGTGACATACATGCCTCTGGCACTCACAGTAGTTTTGTCAGCTTTTTACTGTGCTCCAGACATGCAACATCTCCCCTGACACCCTCCCATGGTATGTCCCTCCTTTCCTCATTCCTCCCCCTTCGTGGCGCACCCAGTCAACCTCAGTCCGTCAGCATGCCCTATTGCAGTGTGCCATATCATCTGGCAGGAACACTTCTTCCCACTATGTTTCCTCCACTGGGCCACACACATGTGGTGCCCACAGGTACCTACCTTCTGGCCTCATAACCACTATGGCATGATGATACAGCACCTGGATTGTTCACTCATATCCTGCAGTACATACATAAGTCCTGCACACCCAAGCTGTGGCCACCATACTGACACCAAACCCCATAGCATGCCTTTGCTGTTGGCTAGCCCAGAGCTGTCTGAGCCTCAGGACATACCAAACTTGCCACAGTGGCTGTTGTACTGTCAGGTGCACTCATTTCCATGCATTACCCCTCTGGCCCAGATAGCCTGCTGCCTCCAGGGACCTCCACGCATATGTCACATAGGACTGCATGCAGTTTTGGTTACTATGAGGCAATGGCCAGTGGGACTCCATTGTTTCATTCATGTACCATCACATCCTAGACTATGTCCCAGTGCCATAGGTGTGTTGTCTGTCTGCCATCTTGCCCCACTACAGTCATGCCAGTGATGGCCATGACTAGCACCCTACACCTTGCCTTCAGTACTGCACGTACCTTTGTAATGTATGCCCATCTATGCCCATTTTCCTTAGACAACACTCACCACTCCCTTTATCTAATGTGTCTACACAGCATAACTAGTACCCCTTCTCTGCTGGGTACTGTGCCCAACAGCTTCTACCCACTGAAAATGGTCACTGGATGTGCAACTGTGGTGCCATTTCTTGTGGGATGCACCAGGCAGACAGACATTCTTATAGCCATCACATGAGGTCACACCATCACTGCAGTTGCCATGATCCTGAGTGCACTGTGGCATGGATGCTCTGTACAGCTGCTGGTGCCACCATTAGGATGTTGCTGTCCCCTCAGGTGAAGTGGTTCTGAATGTGGTCCACTCTTGCACGCTGCCCCACAGATGCCGTTCCTACCCTTGTGGACACTTTGCCACTGCCTGCATCCAGCATCTCTTCCAGTCCTTCATCCTCACCCTCCACAGTGTCAACAACTGGCAATGACTCATGTTGTGCTATGTCTGTGTTGTGTAGGATACAGCATGTAAGTATCTGGTGATAAATCAGAATGTCCACGGGAAATGACCTTTTTTTTCCGTCAATGCTGCCTCTCCCAATGTATACTTGCCCTAACCAGTTTCTCTATATCAGAAAGGGGGTGGGGGTGCCATATATAAACTGCAGACAGTATTTTTCAAACAGTAGAAATGCACTTTTATTTTTGTATGGCCCACAATCTCGACGTTTCACCTATGAAGTGGGCTTCATCAGGAGATGCCTCTTATACCTAATAAATATCAATACATACATACAGTATCAATATACTGTCCAAAAATAATATTCCCAAAAACTTAAAAAAAAACTTCTTTAACAACTGATGCTACTCACATGTTGTGGAGCATACTTAAACTATTCCTTAGATCAATTTCTAGTCTACATATAATTTATTTTTCCTAAAATGGAAATAAATATCAAAAATACATCTGCTCCATGAATAACTACCATCACCAAAACTTATTCGTGTTCCACACTTACATTTCTAATATGGTGCTCAAACCACCCAAACACATTTAAAACCACGAACTGGCAGGCCACCGAATGCAAAAAGCCTAAAAGGTGTGTCTTGCTACTAAGACATTAAATGTGCAAAGCCCAGAACCATAAGTGCATCATACTATCAAGGCCTTTATCCGGCTTTTCCTTTGTATTCTCCACTCTGCAATCCACATTGTCAGCAAAAAGTTTTTTGGGGGTTATTTTGATGTTAGGGTATCTAAGTGTCTCACAGGAACAGAACAAAACTACCTTTAAGAAAGTGTGCAGATGCCTCAATCCAATTCACTCATTTTCTAGCATTTTTGTGCTTTCAACACACCTCAAAGGGTAGCTAAGAGCTGTTCTAGAAAAAGTTTTTAAAACAACAACATTTCTTAGTGCTGTTTTCATTCCTAATGTCGGATTCGCAGAGACTTACACTTATACTGTATTCATAATTTTTATTGTGCGATTTTAAATATTTCACAAAAGACTCCTTTTGTAACTAGCCCTTGTCCCAAATTTAACGACTGTCATATTTCTTTACTAGTGAAATATATCATAATTAAACAATCTCTAAAACGTAAGTTCTCACCGAGTCTGCTTCCTCTTGCACACCAAGGTAAACTGCCCTGAATCCATTCAAACCTGTGGTCATTTTATGTCCGCGACCGACTCTTTGTTATGACATCATATGCACATATATCTTTGTTGTAGGTAACCATGGGGATCATTTCACTAGTACAGAAGAACCTACTTTTCTTTTTCAAAATAAGTTTTCACTAAAAAAGGGACCCTAACCATCGTCCTGTATTAACTTCTTCTAGATTTTAAGTTTACCATCATGAGCTTGCATTCGGTGGCTCGCAATATCGTGTTAACACATAGTTTACACACATTTATTTTATCATTTAAATAGCTAAGTCAACTATTCATAACTAAAGTTTCAGTCTTTCACTTTTCAGCATTTTGCTTACTAAAACTGGGAACAGATATAGGGAAACGTATGATCAGTACTACCATTTCAGTCCCCTTGGACCACATTTTTCAGATGTGGTATTATATAGAGCATGTCATTCTTGCCATCATCTCCCAGATCCGTGGTTATGAAAGGAAGTGGTGGGGGGGGTGTTGCTAGGAGAAAAAAATGGCACTGAAAAGTACAATAAATCCTATTCTGTTGAACATATTTACATTAGAAGCATCTAAAAATTAATGGATTCAGGGCAGTTTACCTTGGCGTACCTTCGCGTGCGAGAGGAAGCAGACTCATGAGAACTGACATTTTGGAGATCGTTTAATTCAGATGTATTGCACTAGTAAAGAAATAAGACTGTTGTTAAATTTGGGACAAGGGTTAGTTACAAAAGGAGGCTTTTGTGAAGTATTTAAAATTGCACAAAAAACTTTTTCAGCAGTCCGTTGCAGAAGTAGCAATTATGAATACAGCATAAGCCTAAGTCTCTTAGTGAATTCAATATTAGGAACAAAAACAGCCACTAAGAAATTATGTTGTTTATGACAGCTCAGTGGTGCTGAGGGTTGAGGCGCTGGACACCACACCTCGCATCACACTGGTGACCCGGGTTCAGGAACGAACCCAGGTCAGCAGGGGTCGGCAGGGGAGGACTAGGATTGAGCATCCACCAATAGCTCTCCTAGTCCTGGGGTGGGCTGTGGAAGCACACCACGCTGCGGTGGCCCCTGGGGACACCCAGGGGTACTGCAGATGCAAATGTTAACAGATGGGGAGTGCGGCAGACATCTGCACATCAGTGTATGCAAGTCATTGCACATCTGTGCTCTATTGGGGGACCCTAATGGAGGAAAAATGGCTGGGCACAACCATGCAGCCTGATAGCCACACCCTGCCTCTCCGGGAGGACTCTCATGGAATCGCGCTGGAGGGGGGTCTGGGGCCAGTCCGGCTATACAGGGTAAGAGGAGGCCCTGCAGCAGACTGGCGATGGCTGTGCTGGATCCCCCATCATGCAAGTGAGCCTGGTGCTCACCTTATGGGCAGAGCCGGTGGCTACATGCCCCCGCCGGTAAGTTGCAGCAGCAAGGCAAAAAAATTGTGACATGATAAAAAAAAAAGAAATGTTGTTTTAAATACTTTTTCTTGAACAGCTTTTAGCAACCCTTTGAGATGTGTTGAAAGCAAAAAAATGCTAGAAAATGAGTGAATTGGATTGAGGCATCTGCACGTTTTTTTAAAGGTAGAATCGGTCTGTTTTTGTGAGACGCTTCAATAATCTACCATCAAAATAACCTCCTAAAAAGCGTTTTTTCTGACAATGTGGATTGCAGAGTGGGAAATACAGTACATAGAAAAAGTTGATTAAAGGCCTTGATAGCATGATGCACTTATGGTTCTGGGATTTGCACACTTAATGAGTTAGTAGCAAGATACACATTTTGGGATTTTTGCATTCAGTGGCCTGCTAGTTTGTGGTTTTAAATGTGTTTGGGTGGTTTGAGCACCATATTAGAAATTTAAGTATGGAGCACAAATAAGTTTTGGTGATGGTAGTTCATCATGGAGCATATACATTTATGATATTTATTTCCATTTTTGGAAAAATAAATAATATGTAGAACAGAAATTGATCTAAGGAATAGTTTTAGTATGCACCACAACATGTGAGTAGCATCAGTTGTTAAAGAACAGTTTTTTAAAAGTTTTCTGGAATATAATATGTGGACAGTATATTGATATGTATGTATTGATATTTATTAGGTATAAAAGGCATCTCCTGATGAAGCCTACTTCATAGGCGAAATGTCGAGATTGTGGGTCGTACAAAATAAAAGTGCATTTCTACTGTTTGAAAAATACCATCTGCAGTTTACTTATGGCACCCCGCACCCCCTTTCTGATATAGAGAAACTGGTTTAGGATACAGCTTGCCAGGAAGATCCTGGAAGCCATAGCTGGGCTGTACTGCAGTGCCTCTCCCGATCAATCAAGGCATCTGAAGGGCACTTTCAGAAGGCTAATAGTCCCCTCTAGAACCAATCTCATGGATGCCAGTGCCTCATTGTATCACTCCTCTGCCTCCATCTGTGGATGGTGAACAGGAGCCAATAGACACAGCAGCTGAGGATATCCACTGTCATCTGTTTTGGGGGATACCTATTACTACTAGACTACTCTGTCTATGCTGCCCTTCAACCCTGCCTCTGCTACTTCAGGACCACCAAAGTGATAAGCCTGTACCCTTTAAGTAAGTGCCAGGACACCACAGTCCCTTTGAGCCATCCTTGGAACTCTTCCAGCTGTATGCTGGCCACCACAACTGGCCCCCATTCCTAATGCCCACACACATACCCACAACACATATAGTGTTACCACAGTGTTCCATCCACACTATGCCACTGCATCATCTGCCCACTTTCAAAGACCTCATACACACCACTGTGGTGGAATATGTAGGCATCATGGCAAGATCCACGATACTGAGCAACCACATCCAAAATGTGGCACTGACTATCGCAAACCACCTGCATGTTCATGAAGTGATAGCCCCTGCAGTTCACATACATGACCTTCTCCACTGGTGGTGCTCTGATGGCCACATGTGTGCAGTCAGTGGAACCTAGCACATGGGGAAACTATGCCAGGGTATAGAAGCCCTGCTTTACAGCCTGTTGCTGTTGTGCATCCAATGGGAAACTGATGTACCTGTGCAACATGCATAGCAGCACCTCCAGAAACTGCCTCAGGCACTTTGATACAGCAGACTGTGAGATGCCCATTGTATCATCAGTGGAGATCTAGAAGATCACTGTAGCCAGGAAGCAGAGCGATGCACTCACCTTCACATCCACAGGTATTGCATGCCCCCTCCGGATTGCACTCTACAGGTCCTTACTCAACTCCTGGCAAAACTCCATGATAGCAGCTTTGTTGAGGCAATAATGGGCTATGCACTGCTCCTCTGTGAGGTCCTGTTATGATGCTCTTGTGCTGTATACCCATGCCAAATAGATACTGATGGCTCTCCTCTACCCTGGTGGAATGCTGTTCCCCTGAATAGAAACATAGAAGTTGATGGCAGATAAGGACTGCAAGGCCCATCCAATCTGCCCATTTCTTTTTCTACCTCCCTGCTCCCTGCTAACTATAGGCCCATTACGATCCTTCCTCCCCTTTCAAAAGCTCTTGAAAAAATTGTGTCTGACCAACTCACAGAATACCTTGACAAGTATGGTCTCCTCTGCCATGAGCAACATGGTTTCAGAAAAGGGCACAGTACTACCACAGCACTACTAGAATTTACATCTTACATTCATGAAGCCCTTGAACAGGGGTCAGCAGTTGGTACAATCTATATTGATTTGACCAAAGCATTTGACACCGTCAATCATGAGCTTCTTCTTCATACCCTGGCAGCCTCCATATTGCTCCTGAAGCTATCTCCTGGTTCAAGAACTATCTGACTGACAGAACGCGAGGAAGTAAAAATTAGTCACACACCTCCTCCAAACTACCAGTTCTGGCTGGTGTCCCCAAGGGTCAATACTTGGCCCGCTCTTGTTCACTCTTTTTCTGAACTCACCCCTCAGCATGTAGTGGAAAGCTATTACTATATGGGACGATGCCGTGCTATACTGGAAACACACCAACCTCATACATCTCCAAACACCCTTCAAGGCTATTTTAGGGAGCTTGAATACTGGTTCACTGACCACCGTCTAATACTTAACTATGACAAGACAAAATCCATGATGTTTGCCCATCGTCAAAACCCTCTATAACTCCCTGCTCTCAATCTCAAACCTACAGGGTAACCACATTGAACAGGTCACCCACTTTAAATATCTAGGTATCACCCTGGACACATCCCTTACCTACCACCAGCACATTAAACTTCTCTCCTCCTCAGTTAATACCCGACTTGGCATTCTTTACAGGCACAAACACTGCCTTCCTCCTCAGGCTCACGTTTAGCGTTACTAGCTCGGTCCTCTCATTGGTGGGTGTGGAATAACTATATGCGGCGCTGCTGACAAGTCAGCCCACACAGCATCAATATAGCACTAAACAAAGCCTGCCGCATGGTCACCAGCAGCAGTAGACAAACACATACCTGTCAGCTCTATTATCAAGCGGACTGGCTAACCTTTGAAGGAGGCTTAAATACCATACCTGCCTCCAAGCCAAGAAGATCCTTATGAAACTTCGCACCCATCTGTCTGCATCGCCTCATCCAACCAGCCCCAATAGGGGCACCCTAGACGATTGGCAGGGACCTCCCACGCAGTTCCCCACTGCAGAACCTCTCTGGGGCAAAGATCTTCCGTACCGTGCTCCACTTTGGCTAAACAATCTACCATCTTCCATCTTGCTTGCCCCAGTCTAAGACTATTCAAAACAGAGTGCAGAAGTATCTGCTCAACATGGAGACCTGTAGCTGTTTTCCATCTTTTCGCATAGATTGTCAGGCACCTGGGCCACCACATCGTTAGGAACACTTCAACTCACAGATATTATCTCAGTCTTGGCAATACCCTATACTGTGATTGTTAAACTCTTGTAATGTCCTGGCAATTTTCTGTACAAACCTTGTCTCTATGTAAAATTCAATATTACAACTGACTTTGAGCCTTTGACTTAAGCTATGATTTAAACGCTTGTTAAATGTAATTTCTCTGTTTTGAGAACATTGTCCATACTGTCTTGTTGTAATTGTACTGTCATGACTGACGTGGAGCCTTTGCAAAGGAGTCCTTGACTCAAAGGTTGTAATTCGGAAATTTTCAATAAATAAATAAATAAAATAAAATACCTTATAAATGTGCCATCGGCCTTTGCTCTGTCAATGGCCTATCTATTCATACTCATCTGAATTGCTCTCTTATGCCTATCCCATGCCTGTTTGAAGCCCTGCACTGTATTCAAATCCACCACTTCCTAAGGTAGGCCGTTCCATGCATACACCACCCTTTCAGTGAAAAAGAACTTCCTCACATTACCCCTTAACTGGCCTCCCTCTACTCTCATGCTGTGTCCTCTTGTCTTGCTATTGTTCTTGTATTGAAACATGTTAGACTCTTTTACCTTGTTAATGCCCTTAAGGTGTTTGAATGTTTCGATCCTATCACATCTCTCCCTCCTTTGCTCTAGGGTATACATATTGAGCTCCATTAATCTGTCCTCATATGTTTTCTGATGCAGTCCCTGCACCATTTTGTTTGCCCTTCTCTGGACTGCCTCAATTTGGTTAATGTCCTTGTGAAGGTGTGGCCTCCAGTACTGCATGCGGTACTCCAGATGGGGCCTAACCAATGTCTTGTAAAGAGGGATTATTACCTCCTTCTTCTTCCGACTTGTGATACCCCTACTAAATACACCCTAACATCCCCCTAGCCTTATCTACTGCTTTAGTGGTCTGCTTGGATGATTTCAGGTCATTGGTGATGATGATGCTCAAGTCACTTTCTTCCCTTGTGACTACCAGCAACTCCTCTCCTAGCCTATAGGTTTCTTCAGGGTTTCTCTTCCCTATGTGCATGATCTTGCACTCCCTTTGCATTAAACCCCAGTTGCCACTCTTCAGACCATTTTGCTAGTTTATCCAGATCTCTTTTCATTCTGACCACCCCATCTGGATCATCTACTCTGTTGCAGATCTTGGTGTCATCTGCAAACAGACAAACCTTACCCTCCAGTCCATCTGCAATGTCACTGATGAAGATATTGATGAGGACTGGCCCCAGGACTGATCCCTGAGGTACCCCACTTGTGACTTGCATCTCTTCTGACTGTATGCCATTTACCACCACTCTCTGTTTTTTGCCAGTCAACCAGTTTGCCACCTAGTTGACCAGCTTCTGACTCACCCCGAGCCTACCCAGCTTATTAATCAATCTTCTATGTGGAACAGTATTGAAAGCTTTGCTGAAGTCAAGGTAGGTGACACCAACTGCTCCCCCATGGTCCACCACTCTGGTTACCCAGTCAAAGAAATCTATGAGATTAGTTTGACAAGACCTTCCTTTGTAAACCCATGCTGTCTTGGATCCTGTGCTCCCTATGGATTCCAGGTGTTGCACTATCCTTTCCTTAAGGAGTGCCTCCATAATCTTGCCCACTACTGAGGGAAGACTGACTGGTCTGTAGTTCTCTGCCCCCTCCCTGCTGCCACTCTTGTGGAGCGGGATCACATGAGCCCTTCTCCAGTTTTCTGGGACCTCTCCTATGCTCAGAGACTCACTAAACAGTTCTGATAATGGCTCTGCTAGTTCCACCCTTAGCTCCTTTAGTTCCCTGGGATGTATGCCATCAGGTCTAATTGCCTTGTCCACCATGAGCTTATCGAGCTCTTGTAGGACCCTTTCTTTTGTGAAGTGACTAGTGCTCACCTCCCTCCCCCCTGTGTTCATGGTAGTGAGCTGTGGGCTCTGCCCTACCTTCTCTTCAGTAAATACTGAGCAGAAGTATCTGTTTATGATAGATGTTTTTACATGGTCCTCCTTCTCACACGCCCCCTTATCTCCTTTGATCTTAGCAATATCCCCTCTGGAATTTCTCCTTTCACTAATGTATCAACAGAAAGTCTTGTCATCGTATTTTACTGTTTGTGCTAGCGTTTTCTCGGTTTGGGCTTTTGCCTGCCTTACTGCCTTGCTTGCTTCCCTTAGGGAAGTTTGGTATGCCTCCCTATCTTCATCCCGCTGCGTTCCCTTATATTTCCTAAAGGCCAGCCTTTTGGCTCTGACCTTTTATGTTACTGTTTTTGACAACCAAAGTGTTTCCTTCTTCTTTTGCACTTCCCTTTCTCTCTAACACAGTGGGATGTTGCTTCAAGTATTGCATCCTTAATGCTTGCCCACTCTGCCTGTACCCCCTCACCTGTATTTCTTTTTGCCAGGGCTAGCTTAGCTCTGTTGGCCTTCTTATCAAAGTCAGCTCCTCTAAAGTCCCATATTTTTGCCTTGGAATCCTGCCAGCCTGTTGCCCAATAGGGTCAGTGGTCCAGACATTGTCACTGTTACTTATAGACTGTTTGTGCTACCACACTGTTACCTTCCAAGTGACTCTGTTCTGTATGTGTGCTAGGGTGTATTTATATGCTCTAGTGTTAGACCAGCTTCTCCTTGATCCATCACGTGCGTGCTTTGATCGGCGCAGTGTGCAGATGTGCCAGCTTCTAAAATCAAAAAAAGGGGATGGTGTGCCATTGTCTGGATGCAAGTCCCTTTGCGGTGTGGTGCACCAGATCTTTTGATGCAACCTTGGCACAGGCCATTTTAACGCAAGCCCTCCAGACATTGACACAGGCTGTGTTATAAAATTGTACTTGCCACAAATTTCAATGCAAGTCGCCATTTGTGTCAATATGTTTTGACACAACCCCCTTGTGTCATTCCTGCCACTTTGAAAAACATGCTCCACATCTCTGGAAGGACATAGACAGAGTACAGGCAGCCCATAGGAGGGCAACTAAAATGGTGCAGGGTCTGCATCAAAAGTCTTATGAGGAGAGACTAAAGGACCTTCAATATTTACAGTCTGGAAGAGAGGAGGGAGAGGGAAGGGAAGTTATGATAGAGACTTTTTTTTTTAAACATATTTATTGATTTTGTAATTCAACAGATACAAGTGTTGCCCGTAGGACAGTGCACCATCAAATACAATATACAATATCTCTAAAATGCAGTATCTTTGACACTCCTAATTTGGTATATCACAGGAGGGTTACCAACATAAGTATATGCAAGTACTTACTAATATGCATTACAAAGGCTATATGCTGCCATGAGTGGAGAAATACTTATGCAAATCACTTTATTAACTATAAAATTTCCACCTCTTTTAATAGGTGTTACTTCCCCAATCTACGACATTGGTGTATAAAAACCAGATAGGTACTAAGCCCCTTCTCCTCCCTCTGCACCAATCACTACACAATCCAAAACAAAACATCATTAATTTAATGATAAGTTGTGCCTTTATCTATCTAAATGTCCCATTACTATTTCTAGTTTAACTATTTAGTAAATCACTGGTACATAAAGCTATACAACTTTTGGAGGGTAAAAACATCCCCCACCAAACTCAATATACCTCCATGATATCACCCTGTTCCATCACAATAGATATTTAGAGTACATTCCCTGTTTCAAGACACTGCTGCCATACACATTGGGAACATAATTTAAAAGCATCAAGGCTGTAAATCTACATTGAAAAAGTCATCTGTGAACTAGAGGTAACGTAACAGAACTGAAGTAGTAATAATTTTATCGATGTCCAAAATCCACAGTGTGATAGCTTACTGAACTCCAAGAAACCTCAGGTATTGTCCTCCTCTCCAGAGTCTGAGTTCCATTCTTTGGCTGTGTAATCCAACTCAATCTTCGTTACCAGTTTTCTAGCTTCCATCGGGTCAGAGAAATGGTAAGTCTTCATCCCATAGGCAATCTTGAGACTCGCCGGCATCAGAAGAGTATGATGTACTCTGAGTCGGCGCAGCTTAGTTTGAACTCCGTCGAAAGCCCTGCAACGTTGCCTCGTGGCATAATTTAGGTCAGGAAAGACATGGATGGGGACCCCCTGCCATTTAGAGAGACCCTGCTTACGTGCTTTGTTTAAAACATAGTCTCTTTCCTTCAGGGAGCCCAGGGCAACCAAGACTACCCTTGCAGGTGGGTGGGCAGTATCTATATGGAGTCAGACCCCTCTGGAATTAACTCTATAGGCCCTCAGCACAGATATCGGAGAGTCAAGGTGCAGGAATTCGGGTAACCAAACTTCAATAAAATTATCCAAAGCATCTCCCTCAGATTCCTCTGGTAAGCCTAGGATCCTGATGTGGAACGCCCATGCCCCATTCTCAAGTGTCTCTAAACATTTCCTAAGCAAAGTGTTCTCTTTTACCAGGCCTGCCATTACTGAGAGCGCCTTTTCTGTTGTTTTATTGACTCCTTGGGCAAAGTCATCTATTGATTGGATTTTTGTTTCGATGACTTGAATCCTCGAGGTAAATTCATCCATTTTTTTATCAATTGCTTGAATTGCTTTCAGCAATGCAGCATTGGACGGTCGGTTTAAATTGCTGTAGGGAGGGTCCTTATCTTTCTTGGGGCCTGCACGATGTTCTTTCTGTCTGGCTCCCTCACCTCCTGTAGTAGTTTTGTTGCGACCCATTTTCTAACCTTACTTGGTATTACTTGGTATGAAAGAACAGAAGAAGGCCAGAGCCCATTGAGACTGTTCCCCACACTATGTGGGACATTATTCATCTATTATCCCTCAACCAAACATCTCATTTGTTTTTAAAGACAATGGCACTAGTTGCCTCTACCAATTCTTGTGGCAAGGTGTTCCATACAATGGATGCTCTTATTGGAAAAAAGTTTCCCCTTTTGCTGGTTTTATAAGTTTTTGCTTCAAGCTGTTTATTATACAGTCTCAGAACATGTCTCCTTTTGGAGAGAGTTAGACCACATTTTTCCATTAGATCTGGTGAATTTATTAAATTAAAAACTATAAGTATATCACCTCTTAATCTTCTAGTTTGAAGAGAGAAGAGACCAGTAGCTTTTAATCTGTTCTGATAATCCAAGTTTGTTAATCTTGGAATCTTTCTAGTTACTCTCCTTTGAACCTGTTCAAGAATTGCTATGTCTTTTTTTTTTGTTTGGATTCTAGAAACGGGAGCCATAGTCTAGATACGGTCTAATGTATGCCCTATACAATGGAATAAGGCATTATTCAGTGCAATTAACAAAAGTGCGTTTTATTTGCCTCAAAGGTCTATTGGTCATGCAAGCCGTTCTAACACAGTGATCATTTGATGTAAGTTTATTATTAACATATATCCCTAAATCTTTTTCATAATTTGATGAGTGAAGTGGTAGTCCGTTTATATAATATATTGTTTTTGGATTATTTACACCAAAATGCACTACTAAACCTTGTCAAGTTCTAAGTTACTGTAGTCCTTGGAGTGTCAGCAAACTAATACCAGCATTTTTGAACAAGAATAGGGCACTTTTAATGATATTTTTTGCTTTAGAATGTCTGATTACTGCAGAGCTGCAGGAGAGTGCTGCTTCCCAGCTCAGCTGCTAGCCACGCCCCTCATGATAGAGACTTTTAAATACTTTACAGGAGTAAATAAGGTAAAGGAGGGAAGTATTTTTCAGAAACAAAGGTGCTCAAGAACAAGGGGGCATGCTATGAAGCTGGAGGGCTAGATGCATGAGATCTACGAGGAAGTAATTCTTCACAGAAAGAGTGGTGGATTCCTGGAACAGCCTTCCAGTGGAGGCGGTGGGGGAGAAAAAAGTGGTAGGGTTCATGAATGCATGGGATAGGCACAAGGGAAACATAGTGGAGAGGAAGAGGGGAGGAGGAGGAAAGAGCTGCATATCAAGTATGATCTCTGGTAATAATGTAGGTAGAGAAAAATAGGTAGACTGGGACAGCCAAGCAGCCTTTAGCTGCTGTCAAATTCTATGTTTCTATGCTGCTATACCTTTTATTGAACTAACACACTGCTTGGAGACTGGCTTTCTAGAGTCATACTCTTTTTACCAGATCAGTGGAAGCAGAGCTAAATTAAATAGATGGTGTAGTCTGATAAACATCAAAGCACTTCAGAGTCAATTAAGATTCAGAAAAACAGGCAGGAAGGTTGCTGAATATTCAACTGCCATTAAGAAAGAAGGTGCATTTGTTGTAGAGTGACAGCTATCAGGATTAAAGTAATAGTTCTTATGTCTGGGAGATTTGGATGGCTTGATGCTGAAAGGGAAACTGAAAAGCTATCCAAATTCTTTGCTTTTTTGTGGTTGGATATGAATTTATCTCTGGTAATGTGCCAGAATGCCAACATCTTTATTAAGACTTCTTTCTTTAGTGTCAAACAGCTGGATCATTTTAAGTTCTAATGCCTGTAGTTCACTGATTGAGGGATTTGGTCTTGAAAAATGTTCCCCTACCTGTGTATTTTCATGTCCATGTGCGATTGTGGATCTGTGAAGGTTCATTCTCATTATGGACTCATGTCCAATTTCACAACTAGCATCCATCCTCACATTGTGTACACTGTATCATACAGTATATATTACATCGCTGAAAGAACAGGAGTATTAGCTTCAGATTCTAGTTAACCAACAGCCTATTTCCTGCCACCCTCCACTACAATTGCCGTGTGTCTGTCCCATGCATGTTTGAATTCCCCCACTGTTTTAGCCCCAACAACCTCCCCAGAAAGGCAGTTCCACGCATCCACCACTCTCTCAGTGAAAAAAGATTTCCTCACATTACCCCTGAGCCATCTCCCCTCTATCTTTAAACTGTGTCCCCTTGTTCTTACACATCTCTTTTTCTGAAAGATGCTACCCTCCTGGACTTTGTTGATTCCCTCGAGGTACTTGAACATTTCTATCATGTCCCCCCTGTCCCTCCTTTCATCAAGAGTATACATATTAAGCTCTCTCAGTCTCTCGTCATATGATATCTGATGCAGACCCTGCACCATTTTAGTTGCCTCCTCTGGACTGCTTCCATCCTGTCTATGTCCTTGCGTAGATGAGGTCTCCAAAACTGCACACAGTACTCCAGATGGGGTCTCACCAACTGTCTGTACAGAGGGATAACCACTTCCCTTTTTCTACTTGTGATGCCCCTTCCTATGCATCCCAGTATCCCCTGGCTCTCCTCACTGACTTCTCACATTGCTTACCCACCTTTAGATCATCCATATGACTTTTCCAAGTCCGTTTCCATTTTTGTTGTTGTTAGTACCTCCCTGCTATTGTGTACTCTTCTCCTGGGTTTTTGTTTCCCAGGTGCATTACTTTGCACTTCTTTGCATTGAATCTAAGTTGCCATATGTCTGACCATTCCTCCAACCTTGCCAAGTCCCTTCTCATCCTTTCTACCCCCTTGTGTATCAACTGTGTTACAGATCTTTGTATCATCTGCAAAGAGGCATACCTTTCCTTCCAGACCCTCTGCAATGTCACCTATAAAGATGTTAAAGAGGACTGGACCCAGTACTGAGCCTTGAGGTACTCCACTAGTGATCCCTTTCTTCGGAATGTGTGCCACTCACTATTACCTTCTGTGTCCTGTTGTGCAGCCAGTTTGCAACCCAGACTACCACCCTGGGACCCACTCCCAAGCTGGCTAACTTAATTATTAATCTTTTGTGCAGGACTGTGTCAAATACCTTGCTAAAGTCTAGGTAGGCCATATCCACAGCCCCTCCCTGGTCTATTACTTTGGTCACCCAGTCAAAGAAATCTATTAGATTCATCTGACATGACCTTCCTGATGTAAATCCATGCTTCTTTGGGTCCTGTGCCCCGCTGGCCTCTAGGTACTCAACAATTCTTTCTTTCAGAAGTGATTCCATCATTTTCCCTACCACTGGGGTCAAACTTACAGGTCTGTAGTTTCCTGCTTCTGCCTTGCTCCCACTTTTGTGAAGGGGAATCACATTTGCCCTCCTCCAGTCCTCAGGTACCACTCCATCCTCCCATGATTTGTTAAAAAGAGTGGTCAGTGGTGTCACTAGGTCCTCCCTTAGTTCTTTTAGGATTCTGGGGTGAATCCCATCAGGCCCCATTGCTTTGTCCACCTTGAGTTTTAGGAATTCTTTCAGGAATATTTCTTCTGTAAATGGACTGGTATCAACCCCTCAACCCAGAGTGCTTCTATTGTCTGGTTTAGGTAACTCCTCTTCATCTTCTTTTGTGAATACTGAGCAAAAGTATTCATTCAGTATCTCTGCCTTTTCACTGTCTCCCTCTGCCCACCTCCCCTCTCCCTTATTAATCTTCACGATTCCTCCCTTAACCTTTCTATGCTCCCTAATGTACCTATAAAAGGTTTTATCCCCCTTCTTAACTGACTTGGCTATTTTTTCCTCAGTTTGGGCTTTTGCTATTCTGACTGCCTTCCCCACTTCTTTCTGCTTTAATTGATACAGTTCCCTGTCATGCTCCTTCTGTGATGCCTTATACTTTTTGAATGCAGCCTTTTTCTCCTTAACCTTCCCTGCCACTTCTTTTGAGAACTATAGTGGTTTTTTACTCCGCTTTGTTTTCTTTATCTGCTTCACACAAAGGCTTGTTGCCTCTATGATGGCAGTTTTGATTTTTCTCCATTGTTCTTCCACCCCTCCTTTTTGCCCATTTGCTAGTGTATTCCTCAGGTATTCACCCATTTTGCCAAAATCAGCCCTTCTAAAGTCCAGTATGCTTGTTTTTGTATGGCTTGTCTCCATGGTTGTGCTTATTATGAAGCACACTGTGCAGTGGTCACTTATTCCCAGATGTCTACCGACTTCTACATTTGTGATCCTCTCTCCATTTGAGAGTACCAGGTCTAGTATAGCTTCCACCCGAGTGGGTTCTAACACTAGCTGTCTAAGGCCTGCCCCCTGCAGGGCATCGAGAATGACCCTGCTCTTGGATGTGGCTGCAGTACATGTCATCCAGTTAACATCTGGCATATTCAGGTCCCCCATTAACAGTATCTCCCCTTTTTCAGCCATTTTGAGAATGTCCTCTATTATTTTCTTGTCCATTTCCTCCTCTTGAGATGGAGGTCTGTATACAACCCCTGTGCGGATTGTGATGCCATTCCCTGTCTCCAAGGTGACCCAGAGTCCCCCTTTACTTTTTAGTTCTGTAGCTTTGATCCCTTCCCTTATGTATAGAGCTACTCCACCTCCTTTTTCCCTCCCTGTCCCTTCTGTAGACTGTGTACCCCGGTATGTTGACATCCCAGTCATGGTTCCCCATGTACCATGTTTCTGTGACTGCCACAATATCCAAGTGTTCATCTTCCATCAAGGCTACTAGCTCAGGAAGCTTGTTTCCCAGACTACGGGCATTTGTACTCATTGCCCTCCATTTAATGTTGGCTTTAAATGAGGTGTTTTGCATTGTTTTGTATCTTTGTTACCTCGGTGGAGCTTTATAGAAAGTTTGCTTCCCACTAATATCTGCTTTAGGTTTCGTGGTTGACAGAAGCCAAGTACTGGTGATGTTAAAGATATAGCTTTGAGAATGTCATTCTTAAGCAATAGCATCTCTGAATCTTTATTTTCATTGATGTTCTACTTCTGGATTGTATGTTACTACCAAAGGCATAGAGTACAGTCAGATATTCTTATTGGTTTGTACTACAATACATGAGTTCCAGGTGGTGGTGGTGGTGGCAGAGGCTAATCTTAATTAGTAGTGGTACAGTTTGTCAAGGTCTTGACCAGATATTTCCTAAAATGTTGATGACATTGCTGGAGAAATTCCTTACCTGTCTGCGGTACCACTGTGGGCCACCAGAGAGAATCTCTTTAGAAATATTGCAAAATATCTGTAATTACCGGATTGTATCTGTGGCTTGCAATTATAACTGAGATACGGGTGACAGAGTGCAGCAAATGAGACCTCACAATACTGGATTACTCCCAGACCAGTTTAGGAAGGACAGAAGAAAAGGTAAAGTGGGTTTCTTTATACATAAAGTATGCTAAAGTATCAAAGCCACAGAAGATTCAACAATAAAAGGTAAGGGTGTGGTGGAATCAGTATGGGTTCAGCTCACAAAAGAGGAAGGAAGGACACATGATCAGGATACCAGTAGTGTACAGATCACCAAGACAGAAGGAGGAAAGGAAAAGATTTGGAGGAAGAGCTATGAAAGGTTTCTACTAAGAGAGAAGTGGTAATAGTGGGGCACCTAAACTTACCAGACCTGGACTGGGTGGCACCAGTGGGCAGAAGTGTGAAATGCCCTACATGGCTGCTTCCTGGTACAGTGGGTAAAGAAGTCAATAAGGGAGGTGGCAACTGTCACTTTGGTTCTCACTAACAAAGAAATGGTGGAAGGGGCAGAGATAAGTGAGCCACATGGAGCCAGTGACCCCAACTCAGTGTGGTTTGAAAAAGAAATGAAAAGTTTTCACTCTATTGTATGTCAAAGCAGTCAAAAGCAGAGGTCCCAGACCTAAGGAATGTGGACTTTGGGAGGATTACAGAGAAACTCAAATACAAGTTTGTGAGGGTAGGGGAATAAGTAAGTAAGTAAAAGTTTATTTATAAACCACCCTATCCCTGAGGTTCAGGGCACTGTACAGGATGCAGACAGTAACAGTCCTATAATTCAATATAATAACGCATATAAAACCACATAAATAAGACAGTTTGATTAAAACAACATAAGATAGCAGCTAGGAAACTAAAACTGAGAGAAATGCTAAGTCCTGAAGGCCTCCCTATTGTGCCTTCAGGCCCAGCTTAATGGCCTCCTTCCAGGACCAAGGGAGTGAATTCCACAGGGCCAGTCCTGCCACCTCAAATGAATGGTCTCCCGATGTTTTAAGCCAAGCCCTGGGAATCACTAAGAGGGCCTTGGAAGAGGAGCAAAGAGAGTGCTGAAAGTAGTGAGGAGTCAGGATGTTACTCAGGTAGCCAGGAACCAGTCCATTTAGGGATGTATAGGTAGCAGACCCACCATGAAGGTAATTCTCCACCTCACCTGCAGCCAGTGCAGATCACGCAGAACCAGGATCACATGACAGGACCGCTGAAGTCCCATCAGCAACCTGGCCACTGCATTGTGCACTAGCTACTGTTGATGCAGGACCCCTCTGCTAACCCTGAGGTAGACAGCATTGCAATAGTCAAGTCTGGATGCCACAAAAGTGTTTACCAGTGAAGGTAGGTCATCCGATGGGATTAAGGCTTTAACATGGGCAATATTCCTCAGATGTTAAAAAAACAATCCAGAAAACAGATGACACCTGACCCTCAAATGTCAATCTGTTGTCAAGGATAATACCCAGATTTTTTACCTTAGCAGAGGCTGCAAGTGGGGTGGGGGCCAGCATCAAGCTGATTCCTACTCCAGTAGTCTCTGCATCCTGCCAATGACCAGGCTGTATCACCAGCACCTCCATCATATCAGGGTTGAGCCTTAGCCAGTTAGAGGACATCCAGTTCTGGATCTCAGCCAGACATGCATTTAGTACTTCCACAACGTCATGTATTCCAGGTGCAAAAAACATATACAGCTGGGTATCATCTGCTGAGCAGTAAAATCCCATGCTCTAATGTCTGATGATCTGTCCTGTGGAAGCATGGACACTACTAACAACATTGGTGAGAGGCTTGAACCCTGAGGAACTCTACATGGTAGGGGCTTTGGGCATGAGGAGAAACTCACCATCACCACGCACTGTATCCTATCTGTAAGAAAGGACTCAAACCAGCTGATGACAGTGCCAGTGAGTCCACAGAGCTCACCTTGATGATCCAACAACACACCATGGTCCACAGTGTTAAAAGCTGAAGTGAGATCGAGGAGAACAAGAACTTGACCGTTCCCCTCTATCTCTAACCCTGAGGAGATCCTTCCTGACCAGTACAGTTTCAGTACTGTTTCTTGACCTAAATTCTGACTGGAGATGCTCACAGATGTCAAGGGAAGTGAGGTGGGCCTGGAGCTGCAGAGCCACTATCTTCTCAGTAACTTTATCCAAAAAGGGAAGGTTATAGATAGGACTATGATTTGCTAAGATGTCAGGGTCAAGAGATGGTTTCTTCAGGAGGGGCTTCACCAGTGCCTCTTTCAATGCAATAGGGAATAACCCCTCAGAAAGTAAACACCAGACAATCTTAGTGAACACTGGGCCAACAGACCCCACACATCCCACTAGGAGATATGTTGGTCCCGGGGTCCAGGTCATAGTATGTGGGACACAGCTTTGAGATTATCTCACATACCTATTCCACCTCCACTGGCCTAAACCTAGTCCAGAGGCAGAGGGCATGGAAACCAAATGAGGAATTATAAAAAGAGGCATAAGAGAAGTGATGGACATGCATGAAAAAGTTTGTTAAGAGGAACTTGCAATGGAAATCAATCTGGTTTCCAGGGGAGTAGAGGAAGTACTGAGGGCCAAATAGCTGGCTTTCAGGAATAGCTGTGGTGAGTAAAGTGAAGAAAATTGTGTGGCTCACCAAAAAAACTAAAGAAGCAAGGAGCAAGGTTAGGAAATCAAATGAGGATATGGAGCTAAGAATAGTGGAAGGGATTAAAGAGGGCAAAACAGAGATTTTAGGTACATTAGAGAAACAGAAGAAGTCAAGGGAGTGATTACCAGGTTCATGAAGGAGTGGAGTTTAGTGGAGGATGATAGCCAAAGGGCAAATGTATTGAACAACTATTTTGTTCTATATTTACAGTAGATGAGGGGGGCCTCAAGGGGAGTGAGAGAAATGGAGCTTGTGCAAATCATGAAGGATTGAGTGCTGAATGTGCTTGATGGATTATATCCGAGGGTGCTGAAAGAGCTGGGGATGGAACTGGCAGCACCACTGATAGATCTTTTCAGATGCTGCTTGGAGACTGAGATATTTCCAGTGGACTGGAGGTCTGCAACTGTGGGACTGTTCCACAAGGGTGGCAACAAGAGGGCCCAGTAAATTACACGCCAGTTAGTCTTACCTCAATTGTACATAAATATCTGGAGACCATAGTCAAAGAGCAAATCATGGAGTACCTAGAAACTAATAGACAACAGGACAGTAAACAGCATGGGCTTACTGCGAGAAGATCATGCCAGACTAACCTGATAGAATTTTCTGATTAGGTTGCCAGGGTAGTTAATGTTGAGAGGCCATCAATGCTGTGGGCTTTAATTTCAGCAAAGTCTTTGATTCTATTCTGCACACATGATGCTCTTAAAAAAGCTGAAGAATTTGAGGTAGAGGAAAGTCCTGAGAGGTATTAACAAAGTTAACAGTGAGGACTTGTTTACTATAAATGGAAATACGGTGACAAGAAGGCATTGGTGGAGGCAGGTGGGAGGGTTTAGGAAGGATGTTATGAAGTTCTTCTTTACAAAAAAAGTGATGCATCAGTGGAACCAACAGCTGGAGGAGTTGATAGATGTGACTGCTATATATGGGTTTACGGTTGGGTGGGATGGATTCATGGACTTAGCAGCACCAAAAAGTAATGTAAGATGGTTAGTTGATGGAATTTTGAATTTGAATTTAGTTATAGTTCAACAGGTTAGGGCACTAGGCACAAGCCTATTTTAAGGACCATCCAGTGTGAAACATAGAAACACAGATATTGTCGGCAGATAACAACCGCCATGCTCATCCAGTCTGCCCGTAGGCCCTATACATTTTATGTGGTCACTGACCCTATGTGATCAATGGCTTCTCATCAATCCTTCCCCTCTCAAGATTCCCTTGTGCCTGTCCCAGGCATGCTTAAACGCCTCCACTGTGCTTACCACCACTACCTCATGTGGCAGACTATTCCAGGCATCAACTACCCTTTCTGTGTAGAAAAACTTCCTCACATTACCTCTTAATCTACCCCTTCCAATTTCATATCATGCCCCCTTGTTCTAGTATGTTTTCTACATTGGAAAAGATCGCCCACCTGCAATTTGTTTATGCCCTTGAGGCACTTGAAAGTTTCAATCATATCCCCCCACTCTCTCCTCTCCTCTCCTCCAGTGAGTTCATACTGAGGTCCCTCACTCTCTCCTCACATGTTTTATGGTGCAAACTCTGCACCACAATAGGTACTCATTCAAGGAGAGCACAGAGCGAGGGAACATGATTGAAACCTTCAAGTACCTGAAAGGAATGAACAAGGTCATTTTCGATTACGTTTTTTGTCTCAGTGAAAACAAGACTACAGGGGGCATTGTTATAAACTGGTGGGGAGAAGGTTCAAGAAGGAGGTCAAGAGACCCTTCTTTACAGAGGGGATGGTGTTGGGGTTGAATGAGCTTCCCTCTGCGGTTGTTACTTAAAAAACAGTGGGGAGATTTAAGAGAGGGTGGAAGAGGGTGAAGGGGAGGGTGGCAGAGTCCACTGTAATCTCTAGATCAGGGGCTACAGAATCAAACAGACTCAATATGCCAAAATATCTTCTTCTTCTGCAGGCTAATTTGTTAACCATGGTATGTGCCCTTTGGTTGACCAGTCAACCAATGGACGTGTACTGTGTACTAGACACACTAATTAACATTTCAGTCCGTGGCTGGCCATGGTGGTGTGAGGAGGGCTGTACCAGTCACCAGCTCCGGTTGGGTTGGGGGAGGGAGCGGGATGGTGGGTCACTTCCTGACAGGGTGCAGGGCCACTTTATTACCAGGGATACTGGGGATATATGTTTTCTTATCATGAAGATCAGGGCCGGGGATGGGGAACCACTAGATTACCAGGGATACCAGGGAGTTCTTTTTTATTATTATGAAGATTGGGGCTGGGGCGGGGGGGATCCACTGGACTACCAGGGATACCAGGGAGCTCTTTTTTATTATTATGAAGATCAGGGCTGGAGAGGGGGGAACCACTAGACTATCAGGGATATGGGGGATGTACAGTAATTTTTTATAATTCTGATGGTCGGGGCCAGATTGGAGTTTTACATCTTACTGTGATTGGGGCTGGGCAGAGGGGTTCCCTACACTACAGAAACATGGGTTGGGTTTTATTTATTTCATACTGTGATTGGGGCTGGGGAGGGTGTTCCTTACACTAAGGAAACATGGATTGGGGAGTTCTTCCATATTTTACACTGATCAGGAATTGGTGGGGCTGGCCCTGAGCATTCTGCCAGGCACAGCCATGAAAATGAGCCCATAATGGGCATGCAAATGGTCCCTTTGTGCTCTGCATGCCCAATAGACTAATTTGCATGTTTGGGCTGAATATCGCCCATGGGGGCTGTGGCACATGCAGGTATGTGCCACGCATTCCCCTATGGACGGTCGTCAGAACTGCACCCTTGATGCACTGCGCCATACCTGGCAGCCGCTTGCTGTGCACCATGCATACAGGGTCTGACATTCAAACAGATTGCATGATCATGCAATCTGTTTGAATATAGCTCCAGAGTTGGCCGGCGCATTTATTTTGTGTGGTGCATCTGTCTGCACATGCATCCGGCTGGCTCTGAATACGTCTCTTGTATATAGATGTACACTGATTTGATTTTTCTTTTTAAAACATGCCTTTTATATGTATGCTGTAAGTTTTACTTTTATGCATATACTTGTGTTTCAATGAAAATATGGGATCTGGAATATTGTTTCTTTTCATAGGCATGAATGGCATGCCATTGTGCCATTTCTGTGAGGGATGTTGGTATGTAACGATTCAGTGTCAATGATGACTAAAATGGTGCCAGGTGGTAACTGATCAGTACTGTGCAGTTTGTTGAAAAGTGTTGTATCCTATATGAAGTTATATGTGCTTTGTACTACTGGCTTCCTGGACGCACTGTGATCTAATGGTTAGAGTACCATTTTGGGAACCTGACGATCACAGGATGAAACCCCTCCAGAGCCAAATAGTGTATGACTTTGGGCAGATCTCTTAGAAATACATAAGTTTGCAGGAAAAAAAGACTCACAGTTCATCCAGTCTGCCCAGTTTCAACCTAAATAACCTCCAAGTACTCCATTCTGAAGAGCTGCAGAAAAGAATTGAAGTAGGACCCCACAGTAAATGAGATGCTGCGTCTCAACTGGGCTATCCTGGGTAAATTAATTGTACAATTTAAAAACAAAATGGTTTATGTATGTCCTCTCGTTAGTCTCAAAATCTCCTCCATTAACGTGCCAATTGTTGATATAATTGACATGCCAGGGTTTCTACATTTGTGGATTGTTGGTAGTACATACAAGGTTCCTGTGTGTTGGGTTCATTGGTATCAGGTTTTCAAGTTGTGCATTTTGGAAATGTGCCAATTATTTTTTCAACTCGTTTGTGGGATATGTGGTGAGCTTTCTGTAGTAGTAAGTGCTGTCCGAAAATTGTTTGTAGCCTTCTTTTATGTAGTAAGTTGAATTCATAATCACAGCTGCACCTCCTTTATCTGCAGGCCAATGATGTGTTTTCATTGCTTGTTAGTTAGCTGATTACTGGTCTTTCCAAAGGTGATAAATCGTATTGAATGTTTGCTAATTGTTGAACATTTGCGATTTCACCCAAAGTTAAAAATTGTCTATAAAGTCACAGAAACATAGAAACATAGACTTTGATGGCAGATAGGGACCGCTTGGCCCATTTAGCCTGCCCATTTCCCTACCTATTGGATAACCAACAGCCTACTTTCTCCTACAGCCCACTATAAGTGCCTTATGTCTGTCCCATGCATTCTGGAATTCCTCCACTGTTTTTGACCCCACAACCTCCTCAGGAAGGCTGTTCCATGTGTCCACCACTGTCTCCGTGAAAAAATACTTCCTCATATTGCCCCTGAGCCATCTCCCCTCTATCTTCAGACTGTGCCCCCTTGTTCTAACACATCTCTTTTTCTGAAAGATGCTACCCTCTTGGACTTTGTTGTTTTCTTTAAGGTACTTGAAAGTTTCTATCATGCCCCCCCCCCACACCTTTCCTTGAGGGTTTACATATTAAGCCTCTTTAGTCTCTCTTCGTATGATTTCTGGTGCAGACCCTGAACCATTTTAGTTGCCCTCCTCTGGACTTCCTCCATCCTGTCTATGTCCTTGCAGAGATGGGGCCTCCAGAACTGCATGTAGTACTCCAGATGGGGTCTCACCAACTGTCTGTACAGAGGAATAAGAACTTCTTGTTTTCTACTGGTGATGCCTTTCCCAATGCATCCCAATATCCCCCAGCCCTCCTTACTGCCTTTTCACATTACTTGCCTACCTTTAAGTCATCTGATATGACTACCCCAGGTCCCTTTTCATTTTTGTTGTCGTTAGTATCTCCCCAACACTGTGTATTCTTCCCTTGGGCTTTTGTTTCCCAGGTGCATTACTTTGTACTTCTTTGCATTGAATCTAAGCACATTACTTTTGACCATTCCTCCAACCTTGCCTAGTCCCTTCTCATCCTTTTAACGCCCCCTTGTGTATCAATCCTGTTGCAGATCTTTGTGTCATTTGCAAAAAGGCATACCTTTCCTTCCAGTCCCTCTGCAATGTCACTTACAAAGACATTGATGAGGACCGGCCCCAGTAGTGAATTACGTGGTACCCTGCTAGTAACCCCCCTTTCTTCGGAGTGGACTCCATTTACTATTACCCTCTGTATCCTGTTGTCCAGTCAATTCTTTACCCAGGCCACCACCCTGGGACCCACTTCCAGGCTGGCTAGCTTGTTTATTAATCTTTTTTGTGGGACTGTGTCAAATGCCTTGCTAAAGTCTAAGTAGGCCACGTCCACAGCCCCTCCCTGGTCTACTACTTTGGTCACCCAGTCAAAGAAATCTATTATATTCATCTGACATGACCTTCCCCTGTGAATCCATGCTGCCTCGGGTCCTGTGCCCCACTGGCCTCTAGGTACTCAACAATTCTTTCTTTTAGAAGTGATTCCATCATTTTCCCTTAGTATAGTTTAAAGTTACATCCACTCAGTGGAGTTAAGGGACAGTGCATTTTGTGGTTGTAATCTGTGTTAGTTGATCCTTCTTAGTTGTAACTGAATGTGAATTTTGACCAAGTTGTGACCAGTGTAGTCCACAGCTTTACTACTGAAAAAATATGCAACCCTGTGACTACACCTTGCGTAACCCTATTTTTATCCTTATTTGACTGTGGTCTGTGCATTGCTGTACTTTTGAATAGTTAATTATACATTGTCTATACTGTAGTTATATTTCACCAACAGAGTACAAAGAAAATGGACAATCACACACTTATGGCTACGGCAATATTTTCCATGATGATGTTACCATGTGTAAAACATTTTTGTTCCTTAAAGTGCTGAAGTGGCTAGCCCACTGGCACAAGCAGTAGCACTATTGCTTGCGACACTGATGGCCCAGGTTTGAGAATGACCCTGAAGCATCAGAGTCAGCTGGATAGAGGAGGATAAGTATCCAATGGGCTACTCTTCTTCTCAGGAGTGGGTAGGGTGAGGCAGTCATCAACCGTCTGACTCCTGGTGATGGGCAGGAATCTTTGCACCTGACACCTCTTGCGCACGTGAGTCTGGGTTTTGGCAGGCATTGGTGTGGTTGTACACAGTAGTATGCATGGTGTTCCCCAGATGCCATTGCATGCCCAAGCCTCAGGACAGCCACCAAGTGAAAAACCTTCAGCAAGGAAGCAGTATGATGCCTGGAACCCACAGTATGCCTCAATACCGAAACAATGCCACAGTGTATGTCTCTGCTGGGACCTCAGTGTTATATAGGTTTCACCCTTCCATTAATCTGCCGTGAGGGGCAAGTCACAGTCCTCCTGAACAGCGTAACTGGGGGCAGTGCTGGGGTGGCGGGCAGATTGAGGGAATCCAGGGCTGATATGTGGTACATCACTTCTCTGGCCAGAGTGCCAGAAAAATAGTTGGAAAAAAAAGTGCTGAAGTGCTCACAGACAAACAGCAGGCTTTAACTAGTGGTTTCCCAACAGTTTGCCATTGACCAGGACATCTTTGTCAAGTGTAGCATACTCCTCTGCAGGTTGCTATTTATGCTTACCATTTAAAGTTACATAGTTAATTTGAGCATTGGCTGCTTACAGTTAAAAGATGTGCATATGAATGCATTCTGGGGGTGCTACATAAAGTGCCATTACCAAAAAAATACAATATGCAAAAAGGCTGTAAGTGCACTGCATATAATAAACAATTGACACATGCCTCCGGCAACTGACTTGAGAATTTCTTAGCTGTATCTTCCACTTCAATATGATATCTGAAAGACAAAGCATTGAGTTAATATTGGATGTATAAAACGTTAACATTAAATGGTGCCTATGCACCAGCCCGGGGCAGGATATGAATAATCCTGGTCCATGGATGTCTGCAACAGTGCACAGGTACACAGGACACAGCATTTACCACCACTAGGCATGACTGCTGCATGGGGGCAGATCATTGGACAAAGGTGGACATCCAGATACAGGAATGGATCCCCTACTCTGTATGGAGCAGGGGATTATGGGACACTGCAAATTCCAGGATGTGAAATTAAATAGGTGATCACCCCAGTGGTTGCCTTCAGACCTCTCTGGCTGAAATGAGGACAGAGACAGCATGGCTGGGGGGGTTCAGTCCTGCCACAGCCAGTATCTGTTCATTGTGGGAGGTTGTGTAGTGGCTATAGCAGGGTATGTACTCAGATAGCCTGCACCCCCCTTCCCCAACACTCCATGCTTTAGTGAATGGTGGGGAGTGTAGGCATGTCACCTGGCTACTCTCCTAGATTGTCCATGCATGCAGTTGCATGAGCAGCCAGGGGATTGGGTAGAGAAGTGATGCTAACCCTTTTGTGCAGGCTGCAGGGGTCTGCAGGACCCCCAGTCCATGATAGTCTGTCTAAGGTTTGCCAGCTATGTGTTGCAGATATGTGGCAAGTAGTCTTTCCTCCATTTTGTGCATACAGTAGGAGTCAATAAGCAGTGTATACAGCAATTGCATATTGCATCACCTTACAGCTTCACCCATCCATTACCATCTAGCTACGTCCATCTCATAGGCTAGTGATGCACATGTGACTAGATGTTTCAAAATCTGATCTGCCTAGCTGCCCCTCCTGGTCACAGGACTCCAGTTCCTTAATGTGCATCGCAGAGGCTACAAGCACCTCGCCTAGCTCCTGCATAATAAGATAAGAAAATACACTTGAAAAAAAATTCCTCCTATTAGATGGAGTAAGTTTTAGCAACTAAACAGCAGACTGTTACTGTATGAGGGTAGTTGCTCTGTGATGCAGTTTGGGCTATTTAACATATTCTCTAGCTAATAAAAACAAACTCTGGCCAGAGTTGATAGGGCTGCGGCCAAGGAATTTAGGGTAAAAATATTGAAAATTACCAAAGTAATGAGCCAGCATTAACAAAATGTAATGTAGGCTCATAAATTTGTTGTTTTGTAATATTTGTACATCAGATTTTCAACATAGCTTTGTTATGACCCTGCCTCATGAAAAAAGGCATAACAAATATTCAACTACTGCCTGAAAGGTGATTTCATGCAGGGACTGCAAAATCAACTTTTGGGATGCAAAAACACATTTTGAGCAGCAGATGAAAAATGATAGCTGTCACGTTCATGAGGTGCTGTAAAGAAATGGCTATTTTCAAAATTTGGGGTAAGAATATTGAATATTACCAAACTTACAAGCCCACATTTGTAAAATTCAACATAGCCTCATACCTTTTTTGTTTTTAAATATTTTTACACCAAATTTAGAACATAGCCTTCTTATGACCCCACTTCATGAACAATGGCAGAGAAGATTTTCAACTCCTGCCCAAGAGGCGATTTTGCGCAGGGACCGTGAAATACCCTTTTGGGATGTAAAAAAACATTGGCCAGGATTTAAAAAATAACATCTGTCATATTCATGAGATACTGTAAAGATATGGCTATGTTGTAAATTTGGGGTAAAAATATTGAAAATTTCCAAAGTTACGAGCCTGCATTCACAAAATTCAATGTAGGCTCATAACGTTTTTGTTTTTGAATATTTTTACACCAAATTTAGAACATAGCCTTCTTATGACCTCACTTCATGAACAATGGCAGAGAAAATGTTCAACTCCTACCCAAAAGGTAATTTCACCCAGGGACCACAAAATCACCTTTCAATATGTAAAACCTTTAATGTTTTTTAATTTAATGGAGAGTGGTAGTCCTCTGCTAGTAACATGTTCCTCAGTAGCACAGATGGCTACTTTTTGCTGAGGTGCACAAATTCCAAAGACAGGTTCAGATGGCTGTGTTAACAGTAGAGAGAAAATCACAATACATTAACTTATTAGGAGCATTTGAGACAATCTGAGATAGACTCTCCAGAGGGCTGCATTCATAACAGAGAAGGTACAAGATTGTAACTCATTATGAATATTTGAGAATTAGAACAGTTTAGGACATGGCAAAAGGGGTGACCGTGTAAGTAGTGCCATGATTACTTATTTTACAGTTGAAATATATAACTGACTACACTATTTTTAACTAAGGTAAGACCTAGAGAAATAGAAAAAGCGATACTGTATGCCTGCCTTGCCTGTGCAGCACATGTTGGGGAGGTGGCACTGGATTTTGATGTAAAACTTTTATTACACATAAAAGAAAATTTTGTAGCACTCATCCCCCTGGCAACACAGATCAAGTTCAAGAAACCTGGTTTTATTAGATTGTAAAAGAAAGAAAAGTTAAGGAATGATTCAAATGTGAACATTTCACTTGTGCAGATTACTGCATACACGTAAACAAAAGAGAGCAACTGTCATATTTTGCTGCCTTAGTAGGTGACAAATGACCTTATCACACATACAGGAGAAGTTGCCTACTTAAGCAATAAGGCACAACAGCATGTTTTGCTGGGATAATGTCACACCTTGGGTGGTTGAGCATGAGGCCCTAGGCCAAGTGTGTACAGCACTCATGAAGTAACGTTATGTGCATGACACATGCCCAGGAGTGTATTACTGCAATTATAAAATGACATGCTTATTAAAGGTGAAAAATTGCTTTTCTACAATACGTTTTTAACTGCTTTTTGAATAGGAGTGATGTTGTGCTGGGATATCACTGCTGAAGCTCAGCCCTGACCAATCAATGCCCAGGAATTGTTCTTGCCATTTTATAATGAACATTAATCACTACTTCTTAATCTGGAATAAATCACATTCAGGTTGAGGCTGGTCCTGTGTCAATGTCACTGTACTCACAGAAGGTAAGGTTAACTATAATTGGTTGAACACCGTTAATAGCTGATTCAGCAGTGAAAATATTTATTTGCTGAAAACTGATAACCCGGAAAGGCACACTGAGCTTTGACTCATTTCCAGGAGTGACGGAGGGGATGGGGAACAGAGAGACAAATACAGTACATTCAGTGGAAAAGTGTAGTACAGTAAGTATTAATAAAACAGTGTGCAGGCAAAATGAATGACCAAAAGTTAAAATAAACAGTAGACAGGTACAAGCAAAATATACAATAGAAAAGCAGGCAAAATGAGTGATCTATGTTATTATAAACAGTGGGAGATTAACAGTCAGTGTGTGGAGGGAGGCTGTAGAAATATTCAACTGTGGTGTAGTCAGGAAATAGTGAAGAAGGGATATTTAGGAATTACTTGAACCACGGTAAGCTTGTAGGTCATAAGTATACATTTGTTGAAGGTGCACAAAGGCCACAAACAACACAAGGGAGGCAGTATAGTGTAGTGGTTTAAGGCTGTGAGCTGCAAGTCTGGAGACCTGGGTTTAAATCTCACAGCCCCCACTTACATACTCTGTGACCCTGAGCAAGTCACTTAACTTCCCTGTGCTCCCAGGGTTGCACATGTAAACAAGCCTTCAGCTTAGTGTGTCTAACCTGGTTAAACAATTGAAAAAAAAAAACAAAAAAACAACACAAGACAAGGGTGAGGACATTCTATATACTTCCAGGTGTTATTATGCATTTGTCACAAGGACCACATGCCTCACAATGCACCTGGGCATTTGGTTCAGGAAAAGAAACCCACCCCCTGTCATATACTGTATTTTGCTTACATAGGGAGGTTGAATGAGTAAGCAATAATACCTGACAAGGTGGGCAGTATTGGGAGTGAGAGAACAACATGGCAGCAATTTAAAACTGAATATTCTATTGGCTCAAGGATTTGGAACCTAATCAGGCAACAGAGACAGGGACTCATTATTTCCTAGTCTCTGTTGCCTGATACCAGATCGGCTGGTTGATGACCTTAGCCAGTCAGCTTCCAGGATTTCCCAAACCCTTTTCTAATGCTCATTATAAAATGAGCTAAAAAAATACAGAATGCTGATTGGTTAATATCTAGTTTCAGCCGTGTCCGTATCGGCATGTATTGTGCCAACCGGCACTAACTTCCTCTGCCTGACCACATAACAAGAAGAAATCACAGAGGCAACAAGCCTTTGTGTGAAGCAAATAAACAAAACAAAATGATGTAAGAAACCACTATGGTTCTCAAAGGAGGTGGCAGGGAAGGTTATGGAGAAAAAGAGAGCATTCAGGAAGTACAAGGAACCACAGAAGGAGCAGGACAGAAAATTGTATCAGTTAACGCAAAAGGATGCAGGAAAGGCAATCAGAACAGCAAAGGCCCAAACTGAGGAAAAGATTGCCAACTCAGTTAAGAAGGGGGATAAAACCTTTTATAGGTACATCAGGGAGCAAAGGAAGACCAAGAGAGGGATAGTGAGGCACAATAAAGGGGAGTGGGGTGGGCAGAGGGTGACTGTGAAAAGGCAGAGATACTAAACAAATACTTTGCTCAGTATTCACAAATGAAGAGGGAGAAGTACCTAAACCAAACAATAGAAACACGCTGGATATGGGGGTTGATACTAGCCCTTTCACAGAAGAAAGGGTTCTGAAGGAACTCTTAGAACTGAAGGTGGACAAAGCAATGGGGCCTGATGAGATTCATCCCAGAATTCTAAAATAACTAAGGGGAGAACTAGTGACACCAATGACCATACTTTGTAACAAATCAGGGGAGGATAGTGTGGTACCTGAGGACTGGAGGAGGGTGGATGCAATTCCCCTTCACAAATGTGGGAACAAGACAAAGGCATAAAACTACAGACTTGTTAGTTTGACCTCAGTGGTAGGGAAAATGATGGAATCACTTCTGAAAGAAAGAATTGTTGAGTACCTAGAGGCCAGAGGATTGCAGGACCCAAGACATCATGGATTCACAGGGGGAAGATCATGTCAGATGAACCTAATAGATTTCTTTGACTGGGTGACCAAAGTAGTAGATCAGGGAGGGGCTGTAGACATGGCCTACCTAGACTTTAGCAAGGCATTTGACACAGTCCCACACAAAAGATTAATATACAAGTTGGCCAGCCTGGGAGTGGGTCTCAAGATGGTAGCCTGGGTAAAAAATTGGCTGGAGAACAGGACATAGAGGGTAATAGTAAACGGAGTCCACTCTGAAGAAAGGGGGTTACTAGTGGGATACCACAGGGTTCAGTACTAGGACCGGTCCTCTTTAATGTCTTCATAATCGACATTGCAGAGGGACTGAAAGGAAAATTATGTCTCTTTGCAGATGACACAAAGATCTGCAACAGATTTGATACACAAGGTGGGGTGGAAAGGATGAGAAGGGACTTGGCAAGTTTGGAGGAATGGTCATATGTGTGGCAGCTTAGATTCAATGCTAAGAAGTGCAAAGTAATGCACCTGGGAAACAGAAACCCAGGGGAAGAGTACACAATAGGGGGTGAGATACGAACAACAACAAAAATGGAAAGGGACCTGGGCGTAGTCATATCAGATGACCTAAAGGTGAGCAGGCAATGTGAGAGGGCAGTAAGTAGGGCTGGTGGGATACTAGGATGCATAGGGAGAGGCATCACCAGTAGAAAACAGGAAGTTGTTATCCCTCTGTACAGACAGCTGGTGAGACCCCATCTGGAGTCCTGTGTGCAGTTATGGAGACCCAATCTCGGCAAAGACATGGGCAGAATGGAGGCTGTCCAGAGGAGAGCAACTAAAATGGTGCAGGGTCTGCACCAGAAGACATATCAAGAGAGACTTAAGGATCTTAATATGTATAGTCTCGAGGAGAGGAGGGAGACGGGGGACATGATAGAAACTTTCAAATACCTTAAGGGAATCAACAAAGTCCAAGACGGTAGCATCTTTCAGAAAAAGAGGTGTGCAAGAACAAGGGGGCACAATTTGAAGTTAGAGCGGGGACAGCTCAGAGGTAATGTGAGGAAGTATTTTTTCACGAAGAGGGTTGTGGATGCATGGAACAGTCTTCCTGAGGAGGCTGTGGAATCAAAAACAGTGGTGGAATTCAAGAATGCATGGGACAGACATAAGGCAATTCTATGGGGTGGAGTTTGGAAGAAGCAAGTTGTTGGTTAGCTAGAATCTGCAGCTTATCCATTAGGTAGGGAAATGGGCAGACTGGGTGGGCCAAGCAGTCCTTATCTGCCATCAAATTCTATGTTTCTATGTTATATCACTGAGATGTGCCAACAGAAACAGAAACACACAGTGGCACAGCTCACGGTACGGTTCTGGGAAAAGGCTCCCTAACATCATTAGCCATCACAAACAACTCCATCATGTACTCGTTACCCTTCACCTTCCCTTCTGGCTCTATTAGTACCCAAACACAGTCAATTAAAGTAACACAGTTATCTGAAAAGTCTAACCTCTACTCCTCCTGCTTCTCAAAACAGCTGCTCACAATCTTTCAGGCACCCATAATCCACCAATTATCCCTGCATGCTGAGCCACTCCTCTACAACTGACGAGACCCAGTTCTGTCCCCCTCCTGCACCATATGTTTTTTTAGATGTTTTTATTTTTTTACAGGACTGCTTTCTGTTTATACAACCAGCACCCACAACCGTGATCGGAAAAGCGTTATCAAGAAAGCGCTAAATATGGTGGCTGGTGAGGGACATGCTTGGTCCCACTCCTCATGGGACTATCGCTGCAATTTTTCACATAAAAAAAAAAACAGAAAGAAGCAATAATTGCATGCTTTCCTTAATGGGAAACCGGGAGGGCTGTTTACAAGAGACGCAATCTCTGTGAAAACAAAATCTAATTAACTACGGCAGCTGCCTCTCAGACACGGTCTCATTAAGTATGGCACCTGGCTCACAGACAGGCTCAATCCATGTAAACAGTGACAAGCACATGAAAATTAAAAAAAAGACAGTAAAATAAAACAGTATATGCCTGTCTGGTGTTTGGGTAAAGCACTATGTTTCTTTTAGGTATGATCCCACTACTTGCCAGCTAGACGGTGTCAAATGTAGAGGAACTGTTTTTTCATGTTACCACTATTAAAAACATTTTTCTGAAAAAAAAAATGTTCTTTCTTTTTTTTTTATTATTTACTTGGGAGCCCATTTTATAAGTGCAATAACACAATCAGAGGTGTGGTTTATCACCTCATAAAAGCAAGCCCAGTGGCATAAGGCACTCGGCGCAAGCACCTTGTGCCTTAGTACACCACTGGGCATCCTCTTATCAGGCGATAAACTACACCTCGTCATGTGTTATTGCTTGCGTGTTCCACAGTGAGTAAGTGATGATGGTGGGATCCAAACCTCAGTTTCCAGGTTCACAGCTAGGCATTTTAACTACTAGGCTGCCCTGCTTCCCACAGACATTCACACATACTGTATGCACAGATATGCTGGCACATACACAAATAGCCATGCAATGTAGATGTACACACTGTTCTACATATATGCATACATATACATACGGCCTTTTGTTCTCTGTAACAGTCCAGTACTAATTTCTGGAACAAGCCTCCTAAACCTTTGCAGCCAAGTATGCTGTTTCCTACGTCATAAATTATTCACTTCTGGGGTAGAATTAAGCAATAAGGCATGACAGGGTGTGGTATATCATGGGATATCGTCATGCCTTCAGGAGTTAGCACACGGTCCAGGCCGAAAGTGCATCCAACCACCAGAGAAGTGACATATCCCATGATATACCACACCCTTGAGTGACTTATTGCTATTATGAACTGAGTTTCAAGTTTTTTAAATAAAAAAAATAAAAGAAACAGGTTTTAAAATGTTTTATGAATGAGTTTTTGGGTAGTGTAGGAGTACATTTTGAAACAATAGTTCTCAGACAGTAGAAAGCAAGGAGGCTGGTGGCGCCCAACCTTTTTGAAGCCGTGATGATGTAGCCCAATATCATCATGGCTTCAAAGAGCTCTTGGCCAAACAGATTCCTCTATTTATGATCTTCCATTCATAATTAAGCAATATACCACGAGAGGGTATGGATGATGCCAGGATTTACCCACACCTGGTGTGGTTTGGTTATGAGGCTGCAGACCGAGTAACCAAACCGCACCAGAAGTGGGTAAATCCTGGCACCACCCACACCATCTCATGGGATATTGCGATTAAACAATGCTCCCTTTTTTAGATGGAAAAAATTAAAAATAAAATAGTTTTTATGGGGCATTTTGGATTGATTTTTATTCCATTTGTTAGTCTGCCAGAAAAAATAGTCCTGGGTTGGTAGGACTGTTGCTACAGCTGGAGTGACACTATGTATGCATACTAATTGAGCCACACATGCATAATGATATAGTAGGGTTAATTTTATTTTATGTCTTAAAGAGACCACCTCCGAGTTGTGGGCTATTCATGCCTATCAGTACTTGCCAGGCTCTACTTTAACATAAATGTGTTGTTTCCTAACTCTACTCACTGAGGCTAGCACCGTCATGTACGCTGCACTGGAAATTACATCACTACAGTTCAGGTTTTATTTTGTGAGGAATAAAACTTAATATTTTCAGTTTTAGCAGAAACTTACCATTAATAAAAGAGTAGGTTTCATGGTAGTACAGAGCTACAATGGGCAGCTCAGACTGTATATACAGTAATTTGCAGCAGCACGTCGTTTTGCTTGTCACCTTGTGGGGGCCAAAGATCAGAGTGAACTGTTGCCTGCAATGCCTCCAAGTCCACAAGACTGCCTTTTGCCTATGATAGGATCTGTGTAGAGGTTTGAGGTTAGAGGGTCTTGAGTGGCAATGATGAGGAGTGAAGCATTTCAGTAGCTGTGATGGTCTTGGGATTGTGACTACGGAGTGGAGCCGACAGTTTAAATGGTTGTCAGGTCAGCTGGGTGGAAGCGGTTATAGGGGAATGATTTTACAAAGTTTAATTTGGTGCTGCTTTGTGTTTTGCCAGTTTTCTATCTAGTTCTTTTGTTTTACTTTGATTGTTTGAGCAGGAGTTGTCCTTTTACCAGTGATGGGGGTTGGGACACTGCGTTTTGTTGTTGTTGTTGACCCAGTAATCCCACTGGGTCTAGAAGTCCCTTTTTCAGGGGCGACTGGGGGGGAGGGGGGATACAGATGGTAAGCAACTGAAATTGAACCAGATTAAGCAGTTGGTGGTATTTGTTAGTGAATGAGGGAACTTTGGCAAGGACACCGGGGAAATTCCCCTACTCTTTTCGATAAGTGCCATAGGATCTTTAACATCCACCTGAACAACCACCAATCCAGGCAGATGGGACCTCGGTTTAACGTCTCATCCGAAAGACGGCACCACAGAAGTGCAGCACCCCTATCGTGCTGCGCTACAGTGTCAGTATTGGGATAGTAACCCAAGTGCTAGATGTGGGAACTGAACCCACAGCCCTCTGATCTCCCGGCCTCAGAGGCGAGTGTGCTACCTACTGAGCCACTGACACTGCTTTACTGGGGTCATGTTTGTTGCCATCTTGTCAGTCCTGGGTTTGCCAGGGTTGGAGTGATTTGAGACGGAGTTCATGATGCAGCTGACTGGCAGCTGGCACCTTTTTCTGTGGGGTGATGCTAGAATTTACCATGGCTGGAAGTTTCCAGCCAGCCAATCAGAATCCAGGATTTTCTAAGCCATTGTATAATGTTGATTAGCTGTTGATTAAGGTATGCAAGGTCACCAGCATGAATTATGAGCCAAATTCTGCGTCCAAGGTATCAAAGAATGTCGAGAGACCCTGATCATACGCCTAAGCACAAACACGCTCACACTCTTTTAACCTGTTTTAATAAACTAAAGGGTTTTGAACATGTGTTAGATTCAATGCAGTATGAATCTACAAATACTGTTGTCACTGGATCCGTTTTGTGGTAATGGTTCTGCTGTTTTTACTATAAAATAATTGAGCAGGTTCTCTTGTAGTTGGCATAGCTGTTGTAATTATAAATTTAGAATTATTATAGCAGGCTTGTGTTTAGTAGGCATGTGTTGTATATTCCTCAAAGAGTTATTACATAGTATGAAATAAGACAGCATTACAGCCATCTAATACAAACCAGCCAAAACAAGACTCTTCTATTCTATGAAAAGATTTATTTATTTTGAAGAGATAGTCACAGGATAGCCTAGGAAGACACTGTAGAGTCCTTGAAGACAGGGACAGAAGAAACAGAAAAACGAAAGTGGGTGAATAGAGACAGAAAGTACACAAAGGGAGTGAGGAGATTATAGAAGGATTGGGGGCCTGACTAACACACAGAGAGAAAAGACACAGAAAGAGTGACCTGAAAGGAGACCTAGCTAAAGGAATAATAGGGAGAAACAGAGTGCAACATGCTTATATGACTCAAGTGAAGCTCGGAGATAGCTGGACAGTCTATTTACATTAGTACCACATTATTACCTAATGTGAGGTTGCAAAGCCACTAGTGATTGAACTCCAGGACTATTGAACTATGCAGAAAGATAAAATTGCTTGGCTGAGGGCAATTGTGCATAACTGTGTACAATGTTTGCTGCATTTAAGTGCTTGCTTATTTACAAATTTCTCTGCTCCAGCCTTAGGCGTAATTGTTACACCTACAGCTTTCTACTAATTTTCATATTTATCTATTTTACATAATCTGAAATGGTCTGCATTCCAATCATTAATTAGGCCTGTGAGTTGCCTGGTGGTCTGGGCTGTTGGCATGGATTAGAAGGTAATAGTGTCAGGACTTTAGAAGGCAGGAGTGCATAATTCACTTTTCTTGCAAATTTTTTTTTTCTTTTCGTGTAATTGCAACACAATATTTTATATTTAATTTTCATAGAATGAGAACAATATATTTGTGTTGCGGAACTGACAATTGTCTTGCTAAATCAGTTAGGTATTTCAGGTAGACTGATGAAACTGATTGATCTATAATTTAATTTAAATTAACAGTAGAGAGTGTTTATGTATTTATGTATCTATTTATTTAGTTTTTATGACCCGGTAAAGTTTCTAGACAATTAAATGCTGATTTTCATTTGTTTCTCTGGTGTGATTTGACTGTTACTTTCACTTCACTAACAGCCCATTTGTCATTTTATGACGTACCAGAGGACTGGGGCTTGTGTTAATCATTGCAGTTCCTGGATTCAATAGAACAGATTTCTGGTAACCATCTATTGAAATTAACATATAGGACTAGTTGGTGAAAAGAGATATATGAACATCAAGAAACTCCAAAAATGCAGAACAGTTTCCAGAATAGCTGAATAAGTAGAGCGACACATTTCATTAATCTAGCAAGTGCACTCCAGTCAATGGCTGCAGTTTCTTTAAATGAGAGGTGGTATGGACTGGTTTTCAAAAAGACTTTGATATACAGTATTTTGCTATAGTGAGACTTTGTATTATCTGGTTTTATTTTGTAATAATAATGATAATAATTTTATTTTTAAAGCGCCTTTCAAATTTTCAAAGCGCTGTACAAAACATATAGTAAAAAGAAAACCAAACATTATAATACAATGTAAAACATTCATAAAACCACAATTTCATCAACAATTTATATAAAATACTATAAAAAGGCAATTTGGTACAAATGAGTTTTTAAGCCACTCTTAAATTCCCCCATGGAGGTGCACTGCCGTAACCAATGGGGTAGAGAATTCCAGAGAGTGGGAGCAGGGTAGGAAAAAGCTCTACAGCCAGATGAATTTAGACTCACTCTCGGAATCTCTAGCAACCCCTAGTCAGCCGAGCAGAGTGATCAGCCAGGGCAGTAAGACACTAGAAGATCTTTCAGATAAGCTGGACCCTGGTCGTGTAGGGATTTTAAAAGTCAATAAACAGACTTTAAAGGTGATCCACCACCGAACAGGGAGCCAGTGCAGTTTGCGCAGCACCAGGTAATATGACAGGACCTAATGGTTCCCATCAAAACCTGGGCCGCCACATTCTGCACTAGCTGAAGGCGGCAGATTTCAACCCCAGAAAGCCCAAAATACAGGGAGTTGCAGTAGTCCAGACAAGAGGACACAAAGGCGTGGACCAACATAGGTAGCATGTCAGACGGAACGAGGTGTTTCACTCTAGCGATATTCCTGAGATGGTAAAAGGAAGTCTTGACAACTGCTGACACCTGCGAATGTAGTGTCAGCCTGTCATCAAGGATAACCCCTAGGTTACACACCCATTCAGAGGTCAGAAGTGACACACCCCCAAGAAAAATTCCTGAGGGTGCAACAACAGGTGACCCCTCTATCCGACAGCCCGGGTCCACCACCAAAACCTCTGTCTTTTCTGTGTTCAACTTCAGCCAACTAAAATCCATCCAACCCTGGATTTCTTTCAGACAGTTGTTAAGCACTGAGACAGCTTTATCCTGGTCAGGAGCAAAAGACAGGTATAGCTGGGTATCATCTGCATAGCAATTAAACCTCAGCTTCTACCATCTTATAATGTCTCCGAGGGGAAGCATATACACCTCAAATAACATGGAAGACAGCACAGAACCCTGAGACACCCCACATAACAAAGATGTTGGGCCAGAGGAAAAAAGCCCTGACACAACTCTTTGTGATCTCCCAGTGAGGAATGAGGTGAACCATTGAAGGACGGTTCCCGATATTCCACAAATCTGCCTCAGGCGTGCTAACTACACCACATGATCCACGGTGTCAAAGGCTGATGAGAGATCAAGAAGAACTAGAATAGAATGTCTCTTCTGGTCTCTCGCCCTCAAGAGATCATTAAGCACCCGAACCAGCGCAGTCTCAGTGCTACGTCTTTTACGAAAACCCGATTGGAAGGGTTCATAGATGCCATGGATGGTTAAATGGTTCTCCAACTGGGACGCCACTACCTTCTCAATCACTTTCCCAATAAAGGGTAGATTTGAGATGGGTCTGTAGTTTGTGAAACAGTCAGGGTCCAAGGTAGCTTTCTTCAAGAGGGGTGTCACCACCGCCTCTTTCAGGGGGCTAGGAAACTCACCCGATTCCAAGGAGCACCAGACTATTTGCACAAGGATTGGACCGATGATGTCACAACAACCCAGTATTAGGGAAGTCGGTCCAGGATCCAAACTACAGCTCGTAGGGTGCACACCAATGATAATCCTCATGACATCCACGAAATCAGGTCTGCTGAAGGAACACCAAGAAGATTGAGGTACTGTGAACTCATGCTGTTCAACAGCATCCCCCTTAGAAGCTGCTGGTCGCAGATCCGTCCTGATTTCGGCCACTTTATTAGTGAAGAATCAAGCGAGCTCCTCGCACTCTAATTGCGAAAAGGCTTTCTGAACTTGTAGACAGGCTGGGTTGCACAGCCTGTCCACAGTTTGAAAAAGCTGAGCTGGTCGATTCCTGGCTACTGCAATCTCCCTGGACAGGAATTCTGCCTTCTTATGGGAGATTGCGGATTGATAGACAAAATAATGGTCCATCAGTCTAAGGCAGTCAGCATCAAGGGAGGATCTGCGCCAGCAGTGTTCTAGTCTTCGCCCCTGTCTCCGCATCTCCCTCAATGTCCCATCAAACCAGGGTGCCTTGGGACGAAGGGAAAGGGGGCGTACACGAACAAGAGCAATAGTATCCAGAGCCAATGTAACAGCTTTGTTATAGGCTGTCACCAAGGTCTCTGGACTACTGCTCGCCAACGCAGGGGACGAGAGGTCAAGAACCGCCACGAGGCCCTGGGGTGTAATATTCCATAAAGAGTGGTACCTTGCCATCTCCACAGGGGGAGGCTTTTTCAGGGGGGTACTAAAATTAAACATCATCGTGTAGTGGTCCAACCAAACGACTGGTTCCACCCCCAAATCGAAAACATCAATCCCAAGGAGAAAGACTAAGTCTGAAGAGTGCCCAGATTTATGAGTAGCGTTGGAAATCACCTGTGTAAAGCCCAAAGAAATCATTAATTGGAGGAAGTGATTACCAAATTGCGAGAGTTCATTGTCGATCCAGGCATTGAAATCACTCAGAATCATCAATCTGGGCAACTCAAATGACATGTCAACTATGAAGTCTGCCACTTTCTGTAAGAACCGTTTCCCATCTCCTGGTGGACGGTAGATGAGTACACTTCGAGCGCCAACACCCGCTACCACTGTGCACTCAAAGGACTCAGCCTCCCCCATAACCACACTCATGAGGCCCAATTCTGTCTTAAAACAGACTGCAACCCCCCTACCCCTGCGGTCCAATCTCGGCCGGTGTATCACCAAATGCCAGACTGGAGTCATAGCTTCCAACGTGGGGCCTGGGTTTTCATCCAGCCAGGTCTCAGTGATGTAAGCCAAGTCCGCTGAACTAACAAGATCAGCTATAATGCCAGTCTTGTTTCTGACAGACCTAGCATTGCATAGCACCACCCAAGTTGAACGAACCTCGGAAGCCGTCAAACTCATCTGCCTGCTTAATTCCGAAGTGCCCTGGGGTATAGGCACCAGACATGGTAAATCACGATCTGGGTTCCATTTCGCCCCAGGGCACCTTCTAGATCTAACAACCCCGACACGAAGGCCCCCCTCATCCAGCCTCCCTGGTTCACAGCCCCCTACCCTCTTCCCTCTCCTTCGAGCAATTCCCAATGCTCTACAACATTGATATATATCATAATGAAGAGGTGGAGGATAAAAAGGGCAGAGGGCGCGGAGCAAGGAGGATGAATAGCACACCACCGTGGGGGTAATAGGCCGGCACATGCCGCTACAAAACTACTAAAAACAACACAATAACATGAAAAACTCAAGTAAACCCCAAAATAAATCTAATAAAACAAATAGTCTAAACTAAATCAATAACTTTCCAACCTCACTTTGAAGAAAGTCAAGACAATCCCAGCGAAAAGAAAATGAAATAAAAATAAATATATCAATAAAATAAAATCAAACAACTTCAAAACTAAAATATACAGTAACACATCCCTTCCCCCTCCCTCCTCCAGTCCTCTCATGACCAGGGAGAAGAGAAAAATAAAATAAAGTCACCCCCCCCTCCAGCTCTCTCACCACCGGAGGGCACTTTAAAAGAAAAGAAAATATTTCTACACTCTCACTGTAGAATATTAAACAAAATATTTCAAACAAATAATTCAGCACTCTCACTGCAGAATATTTCAAAATAAACAATTCCTACTTAACATATAACCCATCCCCCCACCACCAGTCCTCTCACGACCAGGAGATGGAGGACATAAAATAAATAAAATAAATGGACACAAGGTCCTCTCACCACCTCGCTGTCCAACTCAAAAAGAAAAAGAAAAAAAAAATAAAAGTCACTGGGAAGGAGTCAAATTTGTTCACAGGCGGGAATCCATATGGAAAACCGAATAATCCATAAAAATCAGAAACAAAAGGCTCAAGATTTTATTTATCTTAATAAGATAAACAAAATAGATAAATGAAAATAAAATATATGGACACTCAGGTCCTCTCACCACCGGGAGAAACCACACAAGAGAGTTTAGGCCTTAGATCCTGAGCGAAGCAGAATAATCCAAAATATCAGTTCTCCATAAAATGGGAGCTGTAGAAAAAATCCAAAGAAGGGGAGAGTCCAGGGTGTTACTTGGCCTTAAAATATGGAAACCATAGAAATGTTCGATCAAATCAAAGCCAGTTGAAAACTCCGAGATAGCAGCCAGCAACAGACCAGGGCCCCTCCAACTCCAAATCCAAACACAGCCTGAAATATTTACAGCCCCACCACGACACCCGGGTAATGGCCACTCCATAGCCAGTCCCACTAATCTAGAGGAACCACGATACCCCAGTCAGCTCCCTGACTGATCAACTACCGTGACCCCCTGTGAAGCTTCAAATTCAGCTGGCAATCGACCACTGGAGCACGGCCCATCCTGCCGCTAACTGGTAGTTACTCCAGGTAGAAAATACAGGGGTTCCAAGTCCACAAAACACAAGCCCGGGCCCAGTATTTGGCTTCAGAGCCAAACTCGTGTACAAAGTCCAAGATATTAACCAGAAATCCAAGAAATCGGCCAGAAGTAAACAGCTTTCCACATTTCAGCTTTCCACCCAGGCTGTCCTTAAGGCAGGCCAGTGCCCTCTCTTCAACTCCCCTTGACCGCAGAAGTTCCTCGTGTCTCTGCTTGAGTCCCCCTCGTCCCGCAAAAACTCTTCATGGCTCCTCGCCCCTCAACTCCCGAAATGGCCTGATTAAGCGAGGAGATTCAGTGAAGTTCAGTGAGGGAGTTCAAAGATAAAAATAAAAATCACTGCTTTCACCGTGTGAAGGTAGCACTAGCGGGGATCATTCAGATCAAGCTGCACAGGCTGCGGACTGTAAAAATGAACAAAGTAGCAAAAAGCCATTCTATGTCATTCTATACCAACTGCCACTATCACGTTATAGCCACTATCACATTATAGCCCATATAAATTAAAACAAAATTAAAGCAAATAAAGCAAATAAAAATGAATAAAATAAGACAAAATAAGACAAAAAAAACGAAAGAAGAAACAGGAACAGATTACGGCATGCCCAGCCTGGCATCCATCTTAGTTCATAAAATTTAACTGTAAAATGGTGCAGAAGTGTAAGACAGTATCTTCTGTAGAAGTGCTCTAGTTGTTGTAACTAGAAACAAGTCATAGCACTAATTTAAAAACCCCACATTGAATCGTATACCTGTTTCCTCAGTTCACAGTCAGGCTTTGAAGAATGAAGATGTGTCTGTGGTACAGAGAAGATGATGGTGCCTGACACCCCCCCATGGGTAAGTAAGGATTTGGGGGCTGGGAGGCGGGCAAGAATGGTGCAAAAGACATCGATGGATGGTTTTCTCTTTACACGTTAAAACAAAATTGCTCAAAAGACTCTGGTGGATGTTTTTCCTTTTTCTGGGGAAAGAATTAAAAGGAAAAAAGGATTGAGGATTTGTTTTCGACACTGGGGGACAGGGTGCCCCCAGTGTCACTGTTATGTTTAGGGTGCCGAAAGGGAGGGTCAGTGGTGGCAGAAAAAAGAAATTCAGGCTGCAGGGGACTGGAGGGGGAGTCAGAATTGCGATACTGGGGTATTGGACACCTCCAGTGCCACTCCTTTCTTTTTTCGGGTGTGGGGTGGTGGGTGCTCAGAGGGAGGAGAGGGTGGGAGATACATACTTTTCATTATCTCTCTCTCTCTCTCTCTCTCTCTCCATATACACATATATATATATATATATATACATAAATATAATAACTGAAAAAAAGTCTGGTCTTCCAGCTTTGGTGGCCACTGACTGCTATTGTGCATGCGCTAGTAGTCGCTCATGCTCAATGCGGTTTGGAGGCGGTGACTGGCATTTATTTACTTTTCTTATTAATATTTCAGATATCCACCCAACTCTCCTGTCACCACCCACTACCCCACACCCCCAGAAGCATAAGAGTGACACTGGGGGTGCCCAATCCCCCAGTGTCACAATCAGGACTGCCATTTTTTTATAAAGAAAAATAGTGCTTTGTAAGAGGATGACTCCACAGATGCAAAGGTGAATGTGATGCATCTCCAACAGGTTGTTCGGTCGAAAAGAATGCAAAGAATGTGTCGTCCTTTTTCTTAAAGCAATAAGACTGCAGGGCTCCGCCCATTGCAGCCCTAAGAAAAAGTGTACTACTGTTGCAACACAGAATAGAACGGCTTATATTGCATTTAAATAATTAGTAGAACTGCATTTACTCAGATACAGTGCTATCTACAATATAGCTATGCATGAACACGTTTGTTAAACATAGGCAGTAACTGCAGCCTTATATCACAGTATAGCTATATTTTCCATTCATATAACCTGTAATCAGAATTTTCTTGGTTCCTCACACCAGACTTTGTGCTAAATGTGTCTTTAGCCTAGACTTAGCTTTTGTGGTTACCCTGGCATTAGCAGCAGCAGAAACACTAGGTTAGGGACTTTTAATTATGGCACATATGAGAGCTCTCGCTCCCCTCCCCTCCAAAAGCACATAGAATGTAAGCGGACAGAGATCCTTCTGTGGTCTGATTTTAATCCTATCCTGGTCCATAGCTAAATTGAGCTAGTCAGTACTTGGGTCTTGGAACCCATTGCAAGTGGTTCTGAGATCACTGGTGTGGGTACAGTTCCCTTGCAAGCGGGCTATGCTGAAACACTAGTGAATACAGCCTAAATGCCTCTAAATGACCCTTTTAACTCTTTCCCATACAAAACAGACTGACCTGGGCATGGTCATGCTCCGTGTAGCATTTCAACTTCTCCGCCATCCACTTATCCATTGCAGTGGCACCTATGCCCTAGAGGCCACTCCCAGGCCATCCCCCATTCTCAGGCAGCGTCCTTTGTCTCCGTTTCAGACCATGCCTTCTTCCTCTCACTGCGATCAGCCATGCTTTGCCCAGGCCATCTCAGATCGCATCCTCTCTCAGCCACCAACTTCTCAGCGCATGTGCAGTAAAGGCACTGACATCACAGCCAACATCTTAGGTCGACTGGCTTCTCCATATTGGCAAAGGTAGCAAATGACTAAGTGAGTGTGCACACAGCCCCCCAAGGTTTGAGTGTCATGTTGCTCACAGCACACCTCTCTCAGCCCTTAAAGGGGCAACGCCACTCCAGAATACATTTAAAGTGGCAATGCTGAGCAAAAACAAAACTTTAAGAGGCAGCACAAAATCAACCCTATGACAATTAAAAGTGTCCAAGGCCCATATTATTGGCTGATCTGATGTCAGGAGGCATCCTGTATTTGCATATATATGCACCCAGGGCAACAAGGGTTGAACAAACAAAAAAAAACTTTTATAATTTTTTCCCTTGCATATGAAAGCTGATATCCAGTATACTTAGAGATGAGTAAGCAGTTTAATGTTAAACCCCAAATTTTGCACCTTAATAACATTGCAACATTTCAATGGATTTGCATGAAATTTGGAATGCGCGGTTTTATATAGTAGATCTCCTGATTTGCCAAGTTGCATTTCGATCGGATGTGCAGTGTCCATGCAGTGAAGCGTAGAAAGAGGTTTTGTCAAAGAACAATCCAGTATTGGTTTGGTGAAAAAAATATTAATCTGTTCAAAAGTTATTTAATTTAGAATTTTTGGGTTCTGAGCATGCTCAGTTCACGCCAAGATTTATATGCATGTTTTGTAAAAGGGGATTGGACTTGCAATCAAGGATATTGTCACCTTATGAAAGGAGATTTATAAAATCCCCATTCATGATGAAAAATTCCTCATTCACGAGCTGCCATCTTGTTTTCATTTTTTCCCCTAACAAAATGTTGTAGCTTGCCCCACTGCTGACTTCTTTAACAAATGATACATGTGTTTTGTTCAGCGTGACACCTTTTACAAACCCATGCCTTTGGTTTTCTTTGTTTTGGTAAAAAAATGTCCATTTTAGATTTTATAATTCCTCATTCATGACTCGCTTCTAATCCTCATTCACGATGTGATAAAATTTGTGAGCTAATCCCCTTTGACGAGGTAGCAAAATACATGATCGTGACTTAGGGACCAGATGGCCATATCTTGTGAACAAGGATCAGCTCACGAAAGGGGATTTTGTCAGGTCACCAAAGAGGATTGGGTTTTTGAGTCCCCTTTCATGAGCTGACAAAATCCCTTTCTGTGAGGTGTCAAAATCCCTTTTTGCGAGCCGGTCCCCTTTCGCGAGCTGACAAAATTCTTGATTGTCATTTCACAACCAGATGGCCCTTCTCACAAATGAAGATTGGCTCATGAACAGGGATTTTAACACCTCGTGAGAGGGGATCGACTCACAAAAGGGGATTTTGTCAGCTCGCAAAAGAGGATTGTTTTTTTAATTCCTCGTTCATGAGCTGACAAAATCCCCATTTTCAAGCTGTCAAAATCTCCTTTCACGAGCCAATCCCCTTTCATGAGCTGACAAAATCTTTGATCACGACTTCCAGATCAGATGGCCAAAATCTGATGAGCAAGCATTTCTCACAAATGGCGATTTTGACAGTTTGTTGATGGGGATTGACCTTGCAAACGAGGATTTTGTCACCTCACAAACTAGGAATTTAAAAACTTTGCCAGTGCACTGTAAATAAAAGGTTTGGTCTTTTGGCTTGAAATTTGCATGGTATAAAGGGGGTGTCCCAGAGATGTGAATTATGCTGCTTAGGTGTAAAGAAAAGGTATTCAGTTCCATAGATGTGCCATCATGAAGTTGAGATTTTTCCTATAGGACAATATTGCAGTGCCCACAGTGACATTCGGTGCCCATATCTCAGAAATGATGCGAGATATGGATTTTTCGTTACCTGCAGCTAAGCACGTGTGAAGGTTTCGAAGTCACAATTACAACTGCAGTGATTTTTTTTTCATAGGTTGTACGGTTACTGAGATATTGGCAAATTAGTGTTACAAGGGTAACTTTTCAGCCCTATAGGTCTACTGTATGGCTCTGTTGTTATGTGTAAGTGAGAGCACAGGGCCCAGAGGGCCCACGCTCCCACCAACACATACCATTTAACAGTTACATTACACTGTCTCAAAAAGTAAGGAAATTCATTTCAAAAAACTTTGTTAATGCACCAGTTAGGGTTAAAGTGACAAAAGTAGGAAAATGAGATGTTAGGGTTGAGCACCTATCCCCACTCCCTACTGCCCCACCCCCATCCTTCACACACCAACAGGTATTGGGGTGTGCCATGGAGTCATTAGCCCTAACTCTTGCCCCATTCTCCTGTACTGTACCATGTCAGCCTCTTTACACATGGAATGGGGTGAGAGTTGGGCCTAATGACTCCATGGCACATCCGAGTGCCTGTTGGTGTGTGGAGGATGGGGGTGGGGGGTTAAGGGCTCAACCCTAATGTCTCATTTCCTTACTTTTGTTGCTTTAACCCTAACTGATGAATTAACAAAGTTTTCTGCAATAAATATCTATATATATAGATATATATCTATATATATATTTATGACTTTTAAAGCCCTACATGGACAGGGCCTGGACTATCTGAAAGAGCTTCTGGTCCCTTACTGTCCTGGTCAATTGCTCTGCTCAGCCGATGAAGGGTTGTTAGAGATTCTGAGGGTGAATTTGAAGTCATCTGGTTCTAGAACTTTTGCTTATGCAGCCCCCACCCTCTGGAATTCTCTACCTCGCTGGTTGCAGGAGTGTGCAAGTGTGGAGGAATTTAAGCAGGGCTTAAAAACTTACCTGTGGCAAAAAGCTTTTATAGTTATCTGAAATGAGCAACTGTTGTATTGGTATCTGATTTTAACTGTATTAATCTGTCATTTGATGTTGTTGTGATTTGTTTTTATATTGTTAGGTGCCTTGGCAATGGAAAGGCGCCATAAATAAAATTATATATATATAGATATAGATATAGATAGATATGTATATATATATATATATATATATATATATATATATATATATATATATATATTAGAGCAAAAACTCGTTTAATGCATTAGTTAGGGTTGTTCCACAGTGACAAAAGTGAGGAAATTCGCTGTTAGGGTTGAAACCCTTTGGACCCCCACCCACAACCGGCATTGGGATTGCGCATTGGGATCGTCAGCCCTAACTCTCACCCATGACATGTGTAAAACAGCAGAAGTATAGGAGAATGGGTGAGAGTTAGGACCCACAATCCCAATGATCACCCCAATGCCGGTTGGGGTGGGCTGGGGTCCAAGGGGTTTTCAACCCCAACAGCACTTCTCACTTTTGTCGCTGTGGAACAACCCTAACTAATGCATTAAATGGAGTTTTTGCTCTAATTTCCTTCTTTTGAGAATGATAACAGAATAGTGAATGTAATGCAGCAGTGGGAGCGCAGGGCCCTCTGGGCTCCGTGCTACCACCGCATAATGCGAAGGGCCCCGTGCTCCCACCACATGATGTCTTGTGGCATACTAACAGGGACAGCAACGCAAACAGAAATGCTAACAGTGGCGCACATGGTAACACAAGCACGAATTAGAACAGAAAGGGTAATGCACATGGTGTCGTAGACGGGAATGGTCTGCCACGTGATGTGTTGTCACATAGTAACATGGTGCCTGCAAACAGAAATGTCAATGGGCATGGTGATGTAAGATAAACAGTACTGTAGACAGAAATGGCAAAAAATAACAGAAACGCAAGCGCAAATGAAAACGCAAAGGATAATGCACATGGTGGCACAGACGTCAATGGTAAGTGAAATGGGTACGGATCCGCAAACAGAAAGGGCAACAGTAACAGTAATGTAAGCGCACAGGCTGGTTTTCCCCAAAACCTGCATTGAGAAAGACAGTGAGTACAAATAATGTATGCAAAATAATGAGTATCGGCGCAGAAAATGAGATCTTGGAATACTAAATGCATTATTTCTCAGGAACCGTACGACGTAGAAAAACATTTAAAAGTCATATTATTTACAACTGTCCTGGCTAATTTGAATCTTAGCCCCATCAGGGGCTAAGAAATTTTCTGACTAAAAGTCCGTATCTCTCGCAGACCGCTTCCAAGATACGGGCCCTGAAAGGCGCAGTGAACGCCGTAATGTTATCCTATGGGAAAAAAAGAAAAGTTCGGAGCACCATAACTTTGCCTCCCTGTAATGTTTTTTCACCAAACTACTGAAAGGCACATCTGTGGGCTGTTAGCTGTCTTCCCTCCAAATTTCAGGAAAAAAGACCAAACCGTTATTTTGCAGCAGGGCTCCAAATGATTTCTGTTAAGTGCCGGGTGCCGTAATGTTATCCTATGGGAAAAACCATCAATTTTGGAGTGCCGTAACTTTGCCGCCATGTGATATTTTTTCACCAAACTACTGAAAGGCACATCTGTGTACTGTTGGCTGTCTTCCCTCCAAATTTCAGGAAAAAAGACCATACCGTTATTTTGCAGCAGGGTGCCAAAGGATTCCTGTAATGCTTCGGGTGCCGTAATGTTATCATATGGGAAAAACTGTCAACTTTGGAGTGCCATAACTTTGCCGCCATGTAATATTTTTCAATACAACACTGAAAGGCACATCTGTGAGATGTCAGCTTCGTTCCCTCCAAATTTCAGCCCAAAACTCCCAACGGTTATTTTGCAGTGCAGTGCCAAAGAATTGCTGTCATTTTCCCACAGACTAGAAAATTACTGTCGCAATTTGCGAAAGCTTTCACAAAGATTTGCGACACTTTCATGAGCACGAAAGTAATTTGAAAGTACTTTTTCCAGAAATTTGAAAAACATATTTCTGGGGTGTTTTACCACAAAATAAAGACATGGCAAGCATCCTCAGGGCCCGACTAGGTGAATACAAAAAAATTAGGTTGCTAGAGGGTCCCAAATTTAAATGCCAACCATTTTTCTGATCACCAACTGAAAACAAAATGGCCGATTTGTGAAAGTAACAGGCCCATTTGCGAAAGTAAAAATGCATTTGCGAAAGTGTTGAACTTTTTAACTTTTCCCATTGACTTATAATGGGAAACTGTTTTTTGAATAACTTTTGAACCGTTTAATATTTTTTCATGAAATCTTTGAAAGGCACATCAGGGACCCTGGCTGCACATTCCCTGAAGATTTCAGGCTGGTCACACAAACTGTACGACCTGTAGGTGCGACCACAGAATTCCAGAAAAGCGTAAATGCGCGCACAGATCACACTTAATAACTCCTCAGCTGTATATCTGACCAGTACGAAACTTGGCAGATCCCAAGGCCTATGGTTCTTGATCATAAATTCCAAATTTCAGGCAAATCCATCAAACGGTTGCAAAGTTATTAAGGTGCAAAGTTTTGGGGTTTAACATAGAAATGGCTCCTCAACCCTAACTATGGTAGCACTACCGTGCTACCATAATATATATATATATATAGATATATATATATATCTATATCTATATATATATATGTATGTATAAAAAATATCCCACATCATATTCGGCTCCTCATGGTAAAGAAGACAGCACCCATGCTGGGTTGCTTTCAAAAATATTTTATTAATCAAATCACTAATAGTAGCACTCCACCAATCCACACCTACACCATCAATGTTTCAAGCTTACTCGCTCTTTGTCAAGGTAGCGGCCCCCCCATTGTCCAACTTAACTCCTGCCTTTACCTTAATATCCATAATATAATGAATTCACCTTAAATAATGGTGCTAATGCACCTATATAATTATACTAATTCCATTAATTCAACCACATGTTCTCATCATCTTCCTCTAATGTAAATATTACTTAGTGCAAGTGTAATATAAAGGACAATAAATAATGTATACCTACAACAATTATCAACAATGAAATTTCAATAAATTCATAAAATCACAATTAGAAGCAGATATAAACAAATTTATGCAAATTAATGTTTATACAAATTTACATGAATGTACATGTCTGGGAGGGGCTGCTACTCCATGAAGTTTCACATTACTAATATTATTGTTAGGCTACTAAATAACTTTTTTATTATATGTTTGCCATTTTCACCAAATAAGAATTGATGTCATAATTTTGGTCAGCAAAAATATTCATGCTCATTACGGCAAACCACATGTGGTGAAAATTCACACCCATCTGATTATTTCCCACATGTGTCCTGCATAATGAAAACATTTTGCTATACAAAAATTGATCTCAGTGTTTTGATATTTTGCAGGTTTAAATCAATGCATAAATGATGTTTACCTATACAACCCGTATTGTATCATGGTTCACAGTCCCCCCACAGACAATCACAAATGTTTGTAACAGCATGTTCACAGCTCAAAACATTGCATTTAAACAAATAGGTAGATGCTCACTCCCACCTTTTTTAATTAAAAAACACAAAAGCGTGGAAATTGTGTGTATTTCAGAATTTCTTAATCAATAATGGCGCCAACTGAAAATGTCCATTTAAACCTGGTGGAACATTTGCTTTTAATTTAAATTGCCAGAAAGTTTCTCAGCTTAACAGAAGGTTGCCCAAATCTCCTCCACGTATATCGACTTGTACCTGTTCTATACCACAAAATTTAAAATGGTGATTGCTGCCATATTTTTTAATGTGCATGGCCAAAGCATTTTCCTTTGTTCCTTGCTTTATGTGTTTCAGGTGCTCCACTATACGGTATTTCAATTTTCTTATGGTTTTATCCACATAAAAGTTTTTACAAGTACATTTTGCCAGGTAAATTACAGATTCAGTACTGTAAGTTAAAAAATCGCGAATGTTAAATCTGGCACAGTCATTCACAAAAAATTCATTTCCCAGCTGAATATGCTTGCAAATTGCACAGTTACCACATTTAAAACTACCTCCAGGTAGATTTCAAGTGCATGTTTTCTATTAGATTCTAGAGTGCTGTGCATCAATCTGTCTCGGAGATTCCTTCCCCTTCTGTACATAGTGTTTAAGCTCTTTCTCACAATTTCCTTTAGCGCCACTTCAGTATCTAATATGTTCATATTTTTCTTCACAATTTCAATTATCTGATGACTCTGTGAAGTAAAAGTGAGAATGACATTAGGACCCCTTTCCTCTTCTCGCTTACATTTTATTTTGGGTGTCAATAAATTTTCCCTATCCACATGATCAATGATTTCTTTTGTTTTTCCCAATGTTTTCAAACAATGCCAACTATTTCTAAATCTATCTGTCATTTCTCTACTTGCATATTCATAGCCATCCACTAAACTACAATTTCTCTTAAGTCTAATGAACTGTCCCTTAGGGATATTCTGCACTATATATCACAGATGGCAACTATCATAATGTAAAATAGAGTTATGATCAGTGGACTTTATATAAATTTCTGTTTCAATTTCCCTGTTCTCTCTTTTCTTCATTAAAAGATCCAAAAAAGCCACTTTGTGTAAATCCATATTCACTGAGAAGTTTACGTTTTTATTAGTTCCCTCCAAATAACAAACAAACTGTTCAAGTTCTTCTCTACCGCCTTTCCATATTATAAATATGCCATCCAAATATCATTTGTACAGGTCCAAATGATGATAAAATTGATTGATGTTTTCATCATAAATGTATTTTTAATCCCATTCTGCCAAATATATGGTGGCATAATCAGGTGCCATTGCTGCCCCCATTGCAGTGCCACTCATTTGCTGGTATATAATGTCCCCAAACAAAAACACCTTTTAGTCAATACATGTTCAGTTAGTTCTAATATAAATTCAATAAATCCACCAGAATATACTGTACTTCTGTATAGATTTTGTCATAATGCCTCAAGGCCCTCCTCATGAGGGATTACTGTATATAAAGAAGTCACATCCAAAGTAACAAAATATCATTCCCCTTCCATTTCCACTTCTGATAATATTTCCAATATATGCATAGTGTCCCTAAGATAAGCCCTCGATTTTTGCACAACCTCTTTTATATATTCATCTACAAGTTTAGCCAGAGGTTCAGTGAGGGAATTATTACTGGACACTATTGGTCTCATGGGAGGATTTGTGTGTGTGTGTGTGTGTGTGTGTGTGTGTGTGTATATATATATATATATATATATATATATATATATATATATATAAAATTCATTGTAAAAACTCCATTAATGCATCAGTTAGGGTTGATAGCACAGTGACAAAAGTATGGAAATGTGATGTTAGGGTTACACCCCTACCACCCCACCCCACCACCCGACCCTCCACTCACCAGTAGAGGTCGGGATCTGCCATGGGGTCATCAGGCCCAACTCTCACCCCATTCCATGTGTAAACAAGCTGACATGCTACAGCATAGGAGAATGGAGTGAGAATTAGAACTGATGACCCCATAGCAGACCCCGACGTCTGTTGGTGAGTGGAGCATGGGGGGTAGGGTGGTAGGAGTGTAACCCTAATATCACATTTCCATACTTTTGTTGCTTTGTTATCAACCCTAACTGATGCATTAATTGATTGTTTTTCAATGAAGTTCCCTTCTTTTTGAGAAAGTGTAATGTAACTGGTAACTGGTATATGTTAGCAGAAGCGCAGGCCCTCCAGGCCCTGCGCTCACTTCACAATGTCCATTTTTTGCATAATGGTATGCATATGTGGGAGCATGGGTCGTCCAGGCCCTGTGCTTCCACTTACATATAAGTACGTAGCCATACAGCAGTGCCATAGTACTCCAAAGGAACCCTTGCAACCCTTGTAACATGTTTTTGGCAATATCTTCCTAACCGTAGCAAGTAGGAAATAAATTCCACTGCAGGTGTAATTTATGACTTTGAAACTTCCTTCTATGGAGCTGCGGGTAGGGGAAAAATCTGTATCTCACACTGTTTCCAAGATACAGGTGCTGAAATTCACTGTGGGTGCTGTGGTGTTAGCCTAGGGGAAATTTCTCAACTTCAGAGCACTGTAACTATGGGCCTATTGAATGTTTTGGGCCAAAAGACACATCTATGGGACCAGGGCTTGTCACCCTGCATATTGCAGGCCAAAAGCCCCAACCATTTTGCTGCAGTGGGATGGCAAAGATTTTCTGTTTTTGGGAAAAGTACTGTCACAAATTGCGACAGTTTTACAAAAATAGGCAAGACGCTTTCATGATTTATGAAAGTGTCTTGGCCATTTCTGTCGCAAATTACAACACTACTGGGGCTCTGATTTAAAAAAAGGCATTTCTGGTGTGTTTTTCCCCTCCCAAAAAGATAGCGCTGTGATCCTCAGGACCCGACTAGGCAAACACAACAGTCAGTGTTTAGCTGGGGGGTCCCAAATTTAAATGCAAGGCATTTTTCTCCCTCACTAACTGAAAACAAGATGGCCATAATACGAAAGTAAAAGGGCCATTTGCAACAGTAAAATGTAGTGGCGGCAGCTTTCGAGAGACACATATATTTTTTTCCCATTGACTATAATGGGAAACTTGTTTTATGAAAAACTTCTGAACCATTTAATATTTTTTCACCAACTATTTGAAAGGCACATCAATGACCCAGACTGCATCTTCCCTGAAGATTTCAGACCAAATGGACAAATTGTGTTGGCTGTAGCCAAGAGCAAATAAACATTCAAACCTCCCTTTTTTGTGTTTTTGGCCACTCCACAATTCTGCAACTGCTTATTAGACCTTAACACAACTTGTCAGATCCAAAGATCTAAGGTACCAAACTATGCATGCAAAATTTCAAGCAAATCCATCTTGTGGTGGCAAAGTTATTAAAGTGCAAAATTTGGGGTTTAACATAGTAGTGGCCATACAACCCTAACTATACTGACATTACTGTGCCAGTAATACATACATATATATATATATATATATTCATGGCAAAAAACTCCATTTAATGCATCAGTTAGGGTTGTTCCACAGCAACAAAAGCGAGGAAATTCAGTGTTAGGGTTGCCACCCCTTGCACCCCACACCCCCTCACATCCTCACCGACAGGCATCAGGGTGTTCGTTGGGGTCATCAGACCTACTTCTCACCCCATTCTCCTGTGCTACACCACCTCAGCTTATTTTCACATAGAATTTGGTGAGAGTTAGGCCCGATGACCCCATAACACCCCGATTCCTGTTGGTGGGGTGGGTGGGCATAGGGTGCAAGGGGTGGCAACCCTAACACCGAATTTCCTCACTTTGTCACTGTGGAACAACCCTAACTGATGCATTAAAATGGATTTTTTGCCATGAATATGTATATATATATATATTAGAGGTAAAATCCATTTATCGTATTGGTTATTTCATTAATCAGTGAGGAAATTCGTGTTAGGGTTGAAAGCTTTGCCTTTCATTACCCTCAACTGAGCATCGGGTGCCTATTAGGTTGTCGCCATAACTATCACCCCATCACATGTAAAGAAGCAGAGGTGTAGGAGAATGGGGTGAGAGTTAGGACTGACAACCCTAATGCATACCTCGATGCCGGTTGGGGTGGGGTCCAAGGGGGTTGTTTAACCCTAACACCAAATTTCCTCGCTTTTGTTGGTGTGGAACAACCCTAACTAATGCATTAAATGGAGTTTTTTGCCTCTAATTTCCCTTCTTTTTGAGAATGATAACAAGAAAAAGTGAATGTATTGCAGCTACGGGAGCGCGGGGCCCTTTGGGCCCCACGCTCCCACCATGTGATGTCTTGTCACATAGTAGCATTGTGCCCACAAACGCAAATGGTAATGCACATGGTCACACAAAGCGAAACAGAAAGAGAAACAGTAGTGTAGACAGAAATGTTAAAAACAATGCAAAAGGAAGCACAAATGAAAACGCAAAGGGTAACGCACATGGTGGTGTAGACTTGAACGTTAAGTGAAACGGGAATGGAATCGCAAGAGGAAACAATAACGGTAACAGTAATGGAAGCGCACAGGCTGGTTTTCCCCAAAAACTGCAGAGAGAAAGACAGTGAGTGCAAAGAATGTATGGATAATAATGGTTCTCGGAGCAGAAAATGAGGGGTTGGAATACTAAATTGCTTATATCTCAGGAACCGGACAACGTAGAAAGAAAATTTAAAAGTCATATGATTTATGACTTTCCTGGCTAGTTTTATCCTTTGCCACCATTAGGGGGCTAAGTATTTTTCCAACGAAAAGTCCGTATCTCGCACCGTTTCCGAGATACGGGTCCTGAAAGGTGTGGTGAACGCCATAATGTTATCCTATGGGAAAAAAAGAGAAGTTTGGAGTGCCATAACTTTGGCTCCCTGTAATATTTTTTGACCAAACCACAAAAATGCACATCTGTGGGATGTTGGCTGTGTTCCCTCCAAATTTCAGGCCAAAACACCAAACCGTTCTTTTGCAGCAGGGTGCCAAAGAATTGCTGCCATTTTCCCACAGCCTAGAAAAGTACTGTCGAAGTTTGCAAAAGCTTTCACAAAGTCATTCAACAGTGTCGCAAGTGCAACAGTACTTTGTGATAGTACTTTTTCCAGAAATTTGAAAATCATATTTCTGAGGTGTTTTACCCCCAAATAAAGACATGGTTAGCATCCTCAGGGTCCAACTAGGTGAATACAAAAATAATTAGGTTGCTAAAGGGTCCCAATTTTAAATGCCAAGCATTTTTCTGATCACTAACTGAAAACAAAATGGTGGATTTGTGACACTAAAAGGGCCACTTGGGAAAGTAAAAACTACATTTGCGACACTGTCAAACTTTTTGTTAACTTTTCCCATTGACTTATAATGGGAACTTGTTTTTTGAATAACTTTTGAACCGTTTAATATTTTTTCATGAAATCTTCAAAAGGCACATTGGGGAACCCAGCCACATGTTCCCTGAAGATTTTGGACCGGTCGTGCAAACCGTGCAACCTCTAGAGATGACAGTGAAATTCCAGAAAAGCGTAAATGTGCACGCAGCTCACGCTTAATAACTCCGCAGCTGTATATGTGACCAGTACAAAACTTGGCTGATTCCAATGTGTATGGGTCTTGATCATGTATTCCAAATTTCAGGCAAACCCATCAAACGGTTGCAAAGTTATTAAGGTGCAAAAGTTTGAAAGGCGCTCAATTAAATAAATATTATTATTATTATTATAATTATTATTATTATTAACATGTAAATGGCTTCTAACCCTAACTGTAGTGGCACTACCGTGCCAATATAATATATATATACTGTATATCTATAAAATGGGTAGAAAAAAGTAGCTCATCTAGTGGACAATCATCACATAACCATCTGTATATCAGAGCGCGACCGCACAACTGCACTTTTACCCCCCCAAAAAAAACAATTTGCCATTTTATAAGATAGATAACCCACTCTAGGATGTGCGGTCACGCCTGATATACGCATGCTATGGGTGGTTGATTTGATTTGCTCATGGGGCTCCTGCTAACTCCTTACTCCATTCTTCTATGCTGTAGCATGTCAGCTTGTTTACACATGGAATGGGCAAGAGTTGGGCCTGATGACCACATGGCAGATCTCGACGTCTATTGGTGAGTGGAGGGTGGGGTGGTGGGTGGGCTGGTAGGGGTGTAACCCTAATATCACATTTCCATACTTTTGTCACTGTGCTATCAACCCTAACTGATGCATTAATGGAGTTTTTTGCGATGAATTATATATATATATATATATATATATATACACACACACACACAAATCCTCCTATGAGACCAATAGTGTCCAGTAATGATTCCCTCACTGAACCTCTGGCTAAATTTGTAGATGAATATATAAAAGAGGTTGCGCAGAAATCAAGGGCTTATCTTAGGGACACTATGCATATATTGGAGATATTATCAGAAGTGGAAATGGAAGGGGAATGATATTTTGGATCCATTCACATATCTGGACTGTGTAATGTAGTGATGCGGGCTGCCGCCATTAGCTCATGCTGTGGACCAGTACCCAGCCTCGTATATGGTCAGTCGGCGGGTGGCGGCAGCGAACGGGTGGGGAGCTGCCACCCGCCGCTGACGGGGGGAGGCGGAGGGGCCCAGTGGGTGGGTGGGAGGAGGTACAGCTGGACCACCAGGGTTGGATTGGTGTGTCATTAATTATTACTGACGCCTATGATCGGGCTGCGAGCGGTCCACTGGACCACCAGGGATATGGGAGGGTTAATTATACTGTACATCTACCCACGATCAGGCTGTGTGCGGTCCACTGGACCACCAGGGATATAGAACTATTAATATTCTACATATGCCCTCGATCGGGCATGGGGGGGCGCCACCACGAAGGTGCCACTGGAGCTCGGGTGGCCAGGAGCTCACCTGTGGGAGGCCAGCTGTTGCTTCTTTTTTTGGGGGGCTCACCTGTGTGCAGTGCAAGTAGGGGTTGTGCATGCATGGGCTCAGTACATCCCATGCTGAATATCGGGATGTGCGGAGTATGCATGGGCACGCTCCCCCTACCTGCACCGCATATATTACTGATGTGCTCTGGCGCATAGGGATTTGTGCCAGGCTCAATCCCCCTTTGAATATTGTGCCGGGGTGCATCAGTGGGTTGCGCATGGTGCAACTGTGTTGAGCCATGCGCAACCCTTCTGAATATCCCACCCCATATGTGTAGTCTGCATTATGTGTTGGTGGCAGCGTGTGGCCCAAGATGGCCAGTTGTCCAAAGTAATATGTGTTTTGTGGTGAGTGGAACATCTGGGATCAGAGTTAGTAGTGATGACCCTATGCCACAGCCTGATGGGAGCATGGGTGTGTGGTTTCATGATTTAGATAGTTGTATGTTATTTCTGTTACCTGCTGCTGGTTGTGTGTGATTGGTTGTGTTGCCTTGGTCCTTCCCCTACTTGCACGTATGTATGTGTGTGTGTGGTGGGGTGGAGGTGGGGGGAATAGCAGTTAGAGTTTTCAACCCTAACACTGAATTTCCTCACTTTTGTCACTGTGAAACAACTCTAACTGATGCATTAAACAAAGTTTTTTGCCATGAATTTCCCTTTTTTTTGAGAATGTGCAATATAAATAGTGAATGGAATGTGGTGGTGGGATGCTGGCCATTTGTGCATAATAACCCTAACAGTAACAATAACTCTAACAGTAACGGTGACACAAATGCAAACAATAATGGTAACAGTGATGCAAATGTGAACACAGATGCAAATGCTAAAACTTACGGAAATGGAAGCAGAAACAGAAACAGAAACGGTACGGTAACGCAAAATGTAAACACAAACGAAACGTATGAAACGCAAAATATTTATATATATATATATCTATATATATAGATATATATATAGACATATATATCAAACAGAGCCTAAGCACACAGCCTAGCAGTTGTATCAGGAGCCTGACAATACTGAGACAGACGCAGCCTTAGATACAAAGAGGTAAGGTCCACTGAGACAGCACTCCATTCCTCTGTCTGTTTTTCTCCTTATTGCCCACAGATATTAACATGGCAAAGACAAAGAAATGCAAGTCCTGCCAGATTACCCTAATTGGCAACTAATCAGGACACCATTGCCCCACTTGTTCAAAACACCACGACAAGTCTGACATCATCAGTGAGGCAGACATAGAAATGGATCAGGAGACAGATTTACAGGACTCTTCAACAGATGAGTTACCCTTGACAGCTGAAGCTTTCTTTAAAACACAACAGGTGGTAATGCTCAAAATACTAAGAGCATATAGAAGAGATAGCAAAAACACACAAGGGAGCTCCAGCAGAGCCAGACAACAACTCAAAGAACAAAGATGCAGGAAACAAAGACCCAAATGAACACACCACCAATTCCAAAGATGGGAAGAGCAAGAAGGACAAATCAGATAAAGAGGTCCCAGGTGACATATTGAATGACAAATCCAGAGATGAGGAGGCTCAGACAGAAGAAGAGGAAGAACTCACTCGAACAAAGAAACTCACAGCCATGGAAATATTACCAGAACTGGTGAGGGTCGTGAAAGAGACAATTGGTCCTGAAGTTCAAAAACCCCAACAGCAATCGAAACTAAACCCCTTCATTTGGGCTAAACAAAAGAAAGATGATTTTTTTCCTGTTTGTGAATCCCTATCGGAAGTGGTCACCAAAGAATGGGAAGCTTTGGACCCAGCCAGAATAGCAGACATATGTACATTCGATAGGTTTTACCCAATCCAAGAGGACATAAATAAGGGCTGGTGCGCCCCACCCGTAGTAGACCACCATGTCACAACCCTATGCAAAAAAACAGTACAACCATCCGAAACCAACACACCACTCAGGGACCCAACAGATAGGAAAATGACAGAGTTCATGAAGAAGAGCTTCAAAATAGCTGGACTGGCATGCAGAGCAACCACTGTGGCTACATACACATCCAGGACCCTTGTGACATGGTTAGAAGAATTAGTGGCCTCCCTAGACCCAAAGTCAAAGCAGGCAGACCTAGCTGAATATGCTATTTAGGCAGCCAAGTATGCTGCAGACACATCCATAGATGCTGTAAAGATATCAGCAAGGCTCACCACAGTATCCAAGAGAACAATTTATTTATTATTCATTTAGTCTTTGGTAACCGGGTAAGGCCCACTAGGCACAACTGCGTGTTTTCAGGGGTGACCTGGAAGCACCGGGGGGTTAAGTAACTTCCTCAGAGTCACACAGTACACAAGTGGAGGTCGTGGAGGTTATTATGGGGAATCAAACCAGGTCTGCTGGATGTACCAAGCTCATTCACAGCTCATTGCTCAGACCTCTAGGCTATACTGCCAACAACGAAACTAATATAACTCAAGATATGGAACACAGACTCAGAATCCAAGACAGTGCTGAACAAACTTCCGTTCAAGGGCAATCTGGTGTTCGGTGAGGGTTTTGAGAAATATGTAAAAAACAAAGGTGAAGGAAATTGACTGGACAAGGAGAACCCAAACAGGAATACATACCTACCTAGTATCCTTTTGTGGCAGATTTCACCCCTACAGGGGCAAACAGTACAGGAGACAAACTAGCCAATACTACCAAAACAAATCATACAGCTTTAAACCTGCCTACTTCTACAATGACGGATGAGGCAGAGTACAGGGCAGGGGCCACAGAGGTAAATACAACCCCTACTTCTCCAGAGGCTAATTGAACTCCAATTGACTTCCGGTCTATCACAGCCCACAGTCCACAAAACCCAGCCCCGACAAAGCAACACAACCACCCATCAATAGGAGACAGATTGCTCCAATTCTCACATGTATGGAGTCAAACAACAGTAGGCAAATGGGTCTTGGAGGTCATATCACAAGGCTACTATATAGAATTCAAACAGAAGCCACTCACAAACAGAATTGTGGTGTCCCCAGTATCATGGCAACCAGCAAAGATTCAAGCAGTCAAAGCCACACTTCACAACCTGTTGGCCAACAGGGTTATACCCACAGTCCCAGTGAACCAAGCAGACCAAGGACTCTATTCCATTTCTTCCTGGTTCCCTAAAAGACAGGGGATATGAGGCCGGTACTATATCTCAAATTTTAACCAATTTGTCCAGTACAAGAAATTCAAAATGGAAATACTGAAATCAACCTTATGATCCACATGACCAAGAGACGCTTACCCTCACATTCCCACCAGATCATCCCATTTCAAGTTTCTCCGATTCAAAATCCTAAACCAACACTACCAGTAATAGACATTACCATTTAACTTAGCTTCAGCTCCACAGGTGTTTACCAAGGTGTCCATTGCCCGGGTGGCCAACCTATGGCAGAGGGATATACACATAATTCTGTACCTCAATGACTGGCTAATCACAGCCAGATCTCCTCAGATAGTGCATCAACACACACAGTCAGTGGTGGAGGCACTACAATTACTTGGATGGATACTGAACTGGGACAAGAGCAGCCTACATCCCATTCAAACCATAGAACAGCTAGGGGCCACAATAAACACAACAAAAGGGTTAGTAACTCCATCACAGAAGAGACTAGATGATGTAACAATAAAAGCACAAGCCCTAGTCAAGACCAAAAACTGAACCTGAGAGCAATCCTGCAAATGTGCAGGTCCATGGCATCTTGCATAGACCTGGTACCCTGGGCACTCTGGAACATGCACCCACTGCTAACCCTAGTGATCTGGGCCAGTCATCAACTGCAACATGACCTCTCCAAGACAATCACCCTGACTCCATTCATCGAGAAGTCAGCTATATCATGGACCAACCCAACCCAACCAATATTCTCAAGGGTGTGGCACTAGAAACAGATCACAAAGTAGTAATAAACACAGACGCAAGCCTAACAGACTGGGGCGCAATTCTCAAACATGTACCGGCTCAAGGCAAATGGTCTATGTCAAAATCAAGAATGTCATCCTAGAAATGCTGGCAGTCTATCATGCCCGATGTCACTTTTAGAAACTGATTCTTCACAACAGAGTACTCATACGATCAGACAACAGGTCAACAGTGGCTTACATTGCAGACCAAGGAGGAACGAGAAGTTCCCAACTACTCAAGGAAACACAAAGAGTACTGAATTGGACATAGGCCAGCCTCCATTCCTTCTCAGCCATACTCCTGGTGGGCAAACTGAACGTCCAGGCAGATTGGCTGAGCAGGCAGAAGATAGCACCTAGAGAATGGTCCCTGCATCCTCAAGAGTTAAATCAGCTGAACAGCTGATGGAATCCACTACAACTAGACCTAATGGCACCCAAAACAAACTCACAACTGCCAAAATTCTACTCCAGATTCAGAGAATCTGGCTTCCTAGGGATCTACACCCTGTCTCAGAGATGGGAGTTCAAAAGAGCATATGTGTTCCCACCAGTACCACTAATACAGCATACACTAAACAAGATTCATCAGACCAAAACCACAGTGGTGACAGTGACACTTTACTGACCCTGAAGACACCAGTTTATCACAATTGCATCTATGACAATTGACAGGCCTTGGACAATATCCATGACACCAGATCTACTGGCCAAAGGGCCTATCAGGCATCCGAATCTGAGATCTCTACATCTCACAGCCTGGCTCCTGAGAGGCAAAGACTGCTAAACAAGGGCTATATCGTAGAAAGCACTCTCACGTATTGCATTCTTGATGGGAACCCCTTTTACCTTCTTATCTATAGGGTCAGTGAATTAGTTACTTTAACTGACCTTTGGCATCCTTTTTCTCTTGGGATTTAATCTAGTGTCCTTGTTGCTCCATTGATGCTTTTTATAATGGGGGGGGGTTGAATAGGTCGGGGGGGCAACTTACATTTATACTTCACCTATGATTGTACCAGGGGTTTATGTGCTTTAGAGTACTGATCACTGCTATAATGATTTACTGTATTGTTTTCCTGGTGTTTCCTATTATGTCATTTTTCTGTTGTATTCATTTGTTAAAAACTTGTAATAAAGTATATTAAATAAAAAAAAAGGGCTATGACCCAAAGGTCATGGACACAGAGCTTCAGTCCAGATGCTTATCCACCACTGCCACTTATAAAAGATACTGATCAGTTTTCCGAAGATGGCACTCAGAACACCACATATCCGAGCAATCCCTGACAATTTCTCATGTTCTACTATTTCTGCAACAGGGGGTAGACAGAGGTCTATCAGTCTCTTCATTGAGAGTACAAGCTGCAGCAACTGGTGCAGATGCAGGCCTCATAGACAGTCACTCTCCCGGGGCTCACTCTAACATACTCAGATTCCTAAAAGCAGTGTCCAACATTCACCTGAAACACAGACTAACAGTAGCACCCTGTGACTGCAACACAGTTCTAGATGCTATTATGGTGACACCTTTTGGACCAATGACATCCACTGACATCAAATGGGTATCTTTTAAGACCCTCTTCCTGTTCACAGTGTGCTCAGCCAGAAGGATAGGTGAGATCAGAGCACTATTGTGTAAGCCCCCCTTCCTGATAATACATAATGATGATGTCACCATGCATACTACCCCCTCCTTCACTCCGAAGGTATCCACACCATTCCATATAGCCCAGATCATAGACTTGCCAGCATGGAACAATCAGAACTCAAGAACAAGAAGGAGAAATCATGCACTAGGACATAAAAAGGGTCACAACTATATATTTGGACAGAACCAAAGATTTTAGACTATCTGAGAGATTATTCATGGTGCCAAATGGCCCCAGAAAAGGGCAGGCAGTGGCAAAGTCCACACTGATAAGCTGGATTAAACAGACCATTAATGCAGTTTACAAGTTGCAGGGTCTGTTACCCCCACAGGGCATCATAGCTCACTCCACCAGAGCAGTTGCAACTTTATGGGTGAAACAAAACAATGCCTCAATACAAGACATTTGCACAGCTGACACTTGGTCATCAATTCACACATTTATGAGACATTATAGACTGGATGTTGAAAATGCCAATGAAGCAAATTTTTCTAAGAAAGTACTACTCAACCACAATAGACCTTATCTGGTACATCATCTGATAACCACCAAAGTTGGCTCACACTGCTTCTTACAAACCAGACGGTGATGAATGGGGAATGCGGTAAGGTGATGCAATATGCAATGGTAGTTTACTCACCTGGTAAAGGTGATTGTATTTGCATCACCTTACAGCACCATACAGCTTCACCCCATTCTCATAAAGTCTACATATCTGACCTTATTTACAGATGGAATGGGGTAAGTGTTAGACTTGAGAAGCCCAAGGCACACCTCACACCTGCTCTCCTGCCTGGTTTTGGAGAGTGGGGTATTAGGGAAACCCTAACACCTCATTTCCAAACTTTTGTTGCTCTGACCCTAACTGGAGCATTAGCAAAGTTTTTTTGCAACATCTCTATCTATCTATCTGTCTGTCTGTCTATCTATCTATCTATCTATCTATCTATCTATCTATCTATCTATCTGTCTGCCTATATTGTATATATATATATATATATATTGTGTGTGTGTGTGTGTGTGTGCGTGTGTGTGTATCTATCTATATTGTATATATATATATATATGTGTGTGTATGTGTGTGTGTGTTTGGCGTGTGTATGTGTATGCATATGTATATATACTCCTCTCAGTCTCTCCCTCTTTCACACCTCCTCCACCAAGTGAGGATTAAGCCATGAGAAAGGATGAGTCTACTGTGAAATTAATCCATGGTTGGGGGGTTGAGGCACGAGGCCGAAGGCCGAGTACCTCTAATGACTCAACCATGGATTAATTCCACAGTAGACACATCCTTTCGAGTGGCTTAATCCTGTTGGAACATGGCAATGATTGTATGACTGATAATCTCTAAATGAATGAGAACAGACTGATTTAGTTTTGGAATGCTTTATGTTGAGCTGTTAAACATGGTGTACATAGAGTACAAAACAATTGGAACACACCTACTGGAAATATTGTGACTGCTACGTAAGTTTTGCAAAAATAGCTTTCATTACAAGCTTTAAGCTTTCTAACATCAAAACACATTTTAAAACTTTTCAAAAACTTGCAGTTAACTTTCTAAGCTAGGTTCTTCGATTTTCATCTGTGTGCATTACAAGATATGGGTTGCACTGCATAATGGAAGTGTGCTAGGGTACATCTGCAATGTTTTGTTCCTGCAGTTCCTTGGCAGACCAACAGGTGGCTGTGAAACAATGCTAGCAGCACAGCACTGTTTTTCCAAATGTACTGAATTAAGCCAATTTGGAAAAACACTTTATTGAACAAGTACTATTTTTCTGAGTATTAACTTCACTTTTTTCCTCTCTAAATTATCTAGTTCAGCAGGAGATAGAACAACATAACGTTTACTGCTCTCGCCTTTCAAATACTTGTTATGACAAGTATTGTTAGTCTCTTTCTTTGATTTCCTTTTATTTCTCTCACTTTCTTTATTTTTCTTTTCACCCATAGAAGTAGCCTCTTTGTTTGATCTTGCTTTGTTTATCTCACTGTCTTATTTTTGCTTTCTGTTATAGAAGGTGCATGCTCATCTTTACGATGCTGTGTATTTACCAAGAAAGTGCTAGCACACATAAGGTCATTCAGTGGTCCCAGAATGCATTGCACCCAAAGGGGCAGATATTCAAAACTTTGCCCTGGGGCTAAATTAGCACTGCTCAGCATGCTAAATTAGCCCGGATGAAATAGCGCGCTATATTCAAAATGAATATCCCGGTGCTAAGACTGCTGAATATAGGGTGCAAAGGAAGCTGGGCAAACCAAGCTGGGACTGCAGTGCTAAATTAGCCCAGGAAGTAAGACAGCACTGAATATAGCAAATAAGATAGCTATGAATACAGCCCCCAGTCAGGCAGTGCAAACACCCGCAGGAACACAGTGCAGAGGTGAGCCTGCTATGCCTTGGAACACATGCAAAGAAGCACAGCCCTGATTGGGATCCCAAGAACAGACAGCAGTGCAGAACCCAGAATATGACACACACCCAGCCATGTGAATGCCCAGTAACACCCAAGACCCATGAGTGAAAACCAAAGAACAGAACAAACCCATGGAAAAACCCAAACACCCAAAAATGACACAGGACACAGTAAACTCAAGAAAGTGTAATGTATAATGTAACAAAGACACAATAAAGGCAACAAGAATAACAACAGAATAGCAACAACAACAACAATATACACAACAAACATCAATGAAACAACCATAAAATCAACTACTACCGCTACTACTGCTACTACTACTACTACTACTACTACAACAACTACTACTAATACTACAACTGTCACTACTACTACTACAACTAATACTACTTCTACTACTATGACTACTACTACTGCTACTAATGCGACTACTACTACAAAAACAAATACTACCAAGATTACTACTAAGACTAATACTACTACTACCACCACAACTACTATCTATCCAACTAGCATGAAAAATATATGTACATACAAGCACTATTAACAAGATGTCAATGAAAATGGAGTGAAAGGGGAAGTGGACACAGAAACAAAAAAGGAACATAATGCAGCAACAAATCCAGCAGTCCAGTAGGGGGGTGGATAAAGCAAATGAAAATGGGAACAGTCCTATGACCGCATGCTGGATGGGTCTGGCAGCCGTGCCTCCAGGACTGCAGCCACCTACCATGTCTCTGCAATGATGACTGCCTGCTGCTCAATGAGGGTCCTCTGCTGGCGGACTATGCATCATAGCAGGTCATCCCTCCTCTCCATATCCTCAGGCCGTGTGGCCCACAGTGAGCTCCAACATGGACCTAGAGGAGGAAGGGGGACCATGTCAGGATGATACACTGACAAGGAAGTAAAATGCAAACCCCAGGCAACAACCGGGGTGGACAGCATGTCCCAACAACTATACTCACGTGGTGATACAACACAGAACGTACCGCACAACCCGACACATGCCTGTATGCTGAGGCACGATGACACAGGCACCACCCACCATCCCAATGTACATGGACAGGTGCAGAAGGCCACTGGCAACAGCATGACACAGTGCACTCCACACTGCCCAGTGCAGCACACAGTGACATAGTGCAACCAGACAGCTAGTCCCTTAGATGACAAGGACAGTGGGCTAGGGCATGACAAACCCATGGGATGACACACGTTGGGACATGCTGCCCAAAGGAACAACATTATAAGACACCCAGCAGAGCACACCCACCACTGGAATGGACACAGCCATACCACAGTATGATGGCATGCAGCTCGTACTGTTGATGAGCATGGCATGTGGTGGTGCCAACACCCACAACAGCACACCAAAGGCAGCTATACATGATGTGGCCATGCATTCCATGGTCAACACCATGTAACAAAGGGACACAGGTCATGGTTCACCACCAGCAGGACAGCAGTAGGCCAAACACACATGCCAGGTACAGTGCTGCACATGCTGGTACGATATGGCAGAACACACACACCCCCAGCAGGATGGCATCACTCCATCCACAAAAGCAGACCAATAGTACACCACCCCCCGGCAAGACAGGTGTATAAAGACTAGCCACTGCAGGGACATGAGAACACAAGCCAGTAGAGGACCATGTCGCACCCCCCAGCAATACCCCATATGCACACATGATGGACACAGCAACACAGGCCTGTACATCACCATGTATCCATACAGTCCCCTCTCCCCCCGGCAGGCCCGCAGGACGCCATCCGCCCATCCAGACCCATTGTACATGATGCCAATACAGTGGCCAAGATGCTACCATGTGTCACAAGACAGTGTACCAGGTACACAGCCATGTGCATGGCAGGAACAATACTGGCAGCCCATGCACATACCACCCACAGCGCATGCAGGACAGTGTGTAGCCAACCATGGTACTTATGCAAGATGCCTTGCTGTCCATCACTGCTCTCCTCTGCCCACTGTGGCATGGCTGGCACCCTCCATCCATTGCAAAAGCCCCAGGCTCCCCGGGTGCCCTCCTGGTCCCTGTTGCCATCCTCAGTCCTCTCGCTGTGCTCTGTAGGGGGAATAGGGTACATCACTGTAAGTACATGTTGACCTGCTATGGTATGCCCCAGCAATGTCCATGGTACACATGATACCCCACACCATAGGCCACACCCCCTACCACATGTGGCATGTCACAGTGCAAGTACATGTGCCCCCCCCCGCAGTATGCAGTCACACTGTGGCACCTGTGGCTTGCTCAACCACAGTCATAGGCAGCTACAGTGTCCTTTTGTGTAGACATTGTGTGCACAGGTCACGGCGGCATGCCAATAGTATTGCAGAATGTGTCCACATGCAGTCAACCAGTGGCAGGACACACACAGCAGTGACATGCAAATGTAACAGGACACATGCTCATGCACAGATACACAAGACACAGACATACACAAAGGCACACACACACACACACACACACACACACACACACACACACACACACACAGATGGCAAGCATGACCATGGCAGTGCATGACACCTACCTGGCACGAGCACAGTCCCATCATGGACCATGTGCTTGTAGCACTCTAGTTGTCATGGCTGCCTCCGCTGCAGATCCACATAACAGTGGTGGCACTTCTCACCATCCCTGGCCTTCCTCGTCCGTCCAGACAGGTGACTGGCAATGGATGCCCAGACCTGTCTATGGGGCAGGTCCCCCTCCCTCACCACCATAAACAGTCTCCTGTGCCTCTGTTGCACCAGCTCCACAAGATTAGCTGTCTCCACATCCCTCCACCTCCTGTTCCTGTGGATAACAGCCCTCACTCTCCTACATGATGACATACTTATGTTTGCTGCACAGGGCACTCCCAGCACTACTGGAACACCCTGCACTGGTCCCTTTACAGATGCTGTGCTAGCTGTGTTGTGCAGCGCTGCAGTGTGAACCACACATACATGATCCCACCATGACCCCTGCGAGACCATAGCGCACATGCACAACACCAACGTGCAAGTGCTGCCCTGTATCATAGCGCCTCGTGTTAGCACCGTCTCGAGCGGGATGCGCCAAGCACTGTGCATGTGCAACCCACCATGACCCCCACGACAGGGAGGTCATTCTGCGCATGCACTAATACAGCATGCAGTTGCCATGTAGAATGGCTCTAATGCAATAGCGCAATGCTAAACACTGTCCGATCAGCCCAGCGCTAACAATTTGCCCGGCGCTAAACATTTGCCCAGCGCTAAATGTTGGTATACTCAAAGGATGTATGTAAATTAGGTTACTTGTACATTCGCAAGGCAAACAGACAAATTACCATATCATTACAACCTGATCTGCTTGTCTAACAAGGTAGATTGTCCGGCTGTGCTATATCAGGGCAAACAGTGCTCCACCTGTGTAGCTGACAGGAACTGCACTGCTGTTGAAGGAAGTGATTGAAAACACTGCTTGCAGGATGTTCCAGGAGCTACAACAGGCTGATGCAGGTTTGTACACAACTCAGAGCATGCTGCTGTTATGAATGGCAATACATAGGACAGATGGGTGATAGCACGCATGCATGGGAGATGTGTGGCCTGATGCTGTGCTGTCTGTGAGAATACATGTACTCAGCACTGTAGTCTACACTGATACAGGACAGCAGCACAGGCCACACAGTAACAGTCTGAACTGTACACAGCGGGCATGCCATGTGGTGTGGTAGGGTTCCCTATGACACCACACTGTGGGACATGGCTGCATGCACTCAGCCAACATGAATGGTGCAGTGGGGTGGGTGCAGGTTGAGGTGGTGGTGGTGGGCCTAGGGGCCTATGCACCTCAGCAGTGCTGCAACACATGTAACACCACTGCACTGTATGGGACAAAGACCTGTCACCTGGCAGGGTGAGACCAATGCATCTGCTGGTGGGTGGCATGCACAACCGCGTTGTGGGATGGCAGGGTGATGTGCCTGTGTCAGTGGTGTATGCCCCACAAGGTGAGCTGGGTATGGTGCACATACACAGTGGCAGCGCTGCTTGGGGATGGTAGTCAGCAGCAGGGGTATGTGTTGTGCCATGAGGACAGGCCGCAACATCATGCACCCTGTCCCATGTCCCCAGCAATGTGCGAATGTCCAACATGACAGCCACACAGCCCACATGGACACCCGTACTGTGCACAGACATGGCTACTATGTACTGTGTAACACACATACACACACACAGCTATTTGGATGAATTGCATCTAGTGAGTTCATCATTGCGCATGCACAAACAGTGTGCCTTTGGTGCCGTCTGGTGCACAGGCATGGGCAAGGGAGTCGTCACTGCAGTATGCTGTGGCCATATATGTACTGTGTGTTACACTGTCTGACAATACAGTCCGGTGCCTGAGGCACACAGAGCATGTCATGGCCTGTCGGGTGAGTATGGTGCCATGTTCATCAGGTACACTACCAGTCATGTACACAAAGTCTACCCCTGTGACTAACCACTACCATTCCATATGTCCCATACAGGTTATGCTACCAGGCAGGAACATCTCTGTGCCCACAAGTTCACAGGCAATGAGCTGAGGGCCCTGGTACATGCCTTCAAAGTGAGGGAGCAGGTGATGTGGTGCAACAAGGCCACCAATGCTATCATCCACAAAATGTGGGATGAGAGCACAGTGGAGGTGAATGCAGTGGGTGGCCATGGTCACAGCACAGACTCTGTGAGGAAATGCTGGAATAACTTGCTGTGGAGGCCAAAGAAGGAGGAGGCCCAAAGGCACAGGGAAGAGCTGCAGACAGGTGGAGGGCCACAGACCATAGAACAGTGCGACTGGGACCTCATCCTGATGTTGGTTGCATCAACCCTGAGGACAGTGGCAGTGGAGGGGGTCGAAGGTGATGGATATGAGACACAGCTGACACCTCCCAGGGCAGATATGTACGCGGCATGACCACACCATTGCCTGCATGACACCTACATGGGGTATGTGTCCCAATTCTACTGTAGTTGCCCAGTGTCATTTGCCAGACACACCCATGGAGTGGTCGTAGTGCATTGGCAGTGCACGTGCATTACAGCAGTGTGCATATGTTGGTAGTGCACAGCGGTCACCAGTGTACAGATGCAACATTTGCTGTGGGCCCCGGTTGGGTGTATGTGCATGGGGGCTGCATCCTCATACACACAGTCTGCACGGGGGTGAATGGGCTATCTGCAGGATCATCACTGTTGGGTGTTGCATGTCATGGTGGAGGCCTTGGAGTACATTGTTCAGTACAGGGATCTAACACAGTTCCATTTGTGTCACAGCGCAACTGGCCATAGGACAAGAGGAGCATGGGCCTGCAGAAGAGGAGGTTGGTGATGCAACACAGGCAGTACCTTCAACATTGGGCATGGGGTCACCTTTGGACCAGCAGTGACCGCACAACAGCAAGTGACATTGGGACATGCTACCCATCAGGCAGTGTCTGCCACTGTTGCATATGGTGATGACAAGGATGATGATGATGATGACTTGGAGGATGCATAGTTTGAGGACCTCACATTTGGCCCTGTGGTCACAGTCACACTGACCAGTGACCATGGTTGGGGTGACTATCATACGGAGGATGAGCTGACAGCGGGCAGCAATGTGGATGGGAGCGGTGGGCTGGGACTTACAGGGGCTACACTCATGGATGTAGGGTGGGCAGTGGTACCACAGGGCCATAGTGACATTGCGCAGCAGCAGGATATTGGGCAGACAGCCATCCAGCATGCACAATTGGACATGCGCTGCTGGCCAGAGGGTGTGGCACAGGCCCAGCAACAAACACAGCCCTCTGCCAGGCCACTGCAGTGGCAGCAGTGACAACATCAACAACAACATCCACAACAACATCAGCAACCCCTTCATCATCAACAGTTGCCACCTCCACCACCCGCAGGCCAGAGCAGGGTTACCCCCCCAGGCCCAGATGGCCAGGGTGTCTGGCCTATGCTCTAGGCCACCCTGGAATCCCAGTACACTGCACAGCAGGACCTGCATGACTTCTGCATGGAGGTGAGGCTTGAACTGGCCCAGTATGGTTGGGTCCGCCATGCTCTGTGTAGAACAGCAGGCTGAGGAGTGCATGATGCAAATCCTAGCCACTGTGGAGCATTTCTTTGGTGACCTCACTGCTGCTGTGAGGAAACACATGGAGGTGATGTGGGCTGCAAACATGGGTGGTCGGCAGGGCATGGACACCATGCAGTGCATGCAATCCATGACTGTACTCCAGCGGGCATCCCACACATGGGGTGTGGGCACTGGGTCTTCCACCCCCACATCTCATTCCTCCACAGGCCAGGCACAGCATCGTGGCCACCCACCTTCCATTGCTGGTGCTGCATCCCAACATGGTCACAGGCATGCTACTGGCCAGTCATCCCTGCAGTCCTCAATACCCGTGTCTTTGGTACAAAGCACACTGACCTTTGTGTCCCACCAACAGGGGACATGTCATTTTTTTTTTTGAAATTCAAGTTTATTCAATTTTTCAATACAGAAAAACAACAACCACAACAAGATCATACAATATAACAATCAAACCCCCCTCCCCTCCTCCCCCATCAGCCCACCCATCACCCATCCCCAGTCTCCTCCCCAACACATTAATTCAACCCAAGTCAAACATGTTCTGGGTGCAGACCATCTTCTCCGTAGGATAGAGCAACCTATAATCCACACATTCCTGGGCACATAAATAAACCAGAGTCACTAAAAGAAATGGCAGACTACAGGGATCGGGCACCGGCTTACTAAAGCAAAGCCAGAGTCTGTAACTTACCCCACCTCTTCTGGAACAAGTCCGCACGACCATGCAAACTAGCAATCAAACTCTCCGAGTGCAGAAGAGCGCTAATCTCAGTCATCCATTCAGCATAGGACAAGGCCAGGTGATCCGTCCAATGCCTCAGAACAAGCCTCTTGACAGCCATAGACACCAAAGCCATATAAAAACGTCGCTCTACGCTATCTATCTGAGAGTAGTCCCCTAGAACACAGATCCCAGGAGTAAAGTAAACCGATAGACCCAAAAGGGGATCCAGATTATCCCTAATAAGGGTCCACAAGGGGGCAACCTTAGAGCAGGCCCAGTAAACATGGAGGAGATTACCCTCCTCACGCAGACACCTAGAACAGTTAGAACTGGAGAGTTTCTTGAGTTTACAAAGTTTCGCTGGAGTGTAATACAGGTTATTAATAATGTAGTATTGAGTTAGCCTTAATCTATCTTGTGTGTGAAACCTGTGCAAATCTTTCCAAATATGGGACCAATCTAGGCATTCTCAGGTAGTAATGAGGACCAGACACAGGAACCTTCACTTATCTCAGGAAACTTATAATTAAGAAGATAGAGTAAATTAAGGAGATAGAGTGCTGAGAAGCAAGACGGACGATCTCAGAGAGAAAGGGTGAGCCCTAGGCTCCTTTGAAGGAGGTACCAAATCGGCGACCAAAAGATGTCTCAATTGATAGACTTTAAAAATATCTCTCCTAGGAATGTCAAATTTGTCCAAGATATCTCCAGAGGTCAGAAGAGAACCCTGATGATAAAGCTTTTGACCTTGGCCTCAGCAATCTGCAGAAGCCAATCAGGAGTAATCCATGAATTGCCCAGCTTGATACTAGGTTGAGAACCACCGCTGTCCAAAAATCAGAGGAGCCGGAATGTCTAGAGACACCAAACATTGAGCCAATGTCTTAAGAGACAGTAGGATCACATTATCAGGTATCCACCGCCTAACCCGCCAAGGAACAAAGTATAGCATGGGTATCAAGTCTGGCTTTGGAAAGCATTGAACGTTCCCCTGGAGCCAGGTCGGGCAGTCCATACTATGATCCGCCGAAGCTACTTCCAAGCTTCGAGAGGTGTGAGCCCAATAGTAGAAAACAATGTTAGGAGCTTAAGATCACCCTTCTCCTTAGGAAGAGAAAGCTTGGTATAGGAACGCCTAACTCCCTTCCGGACCAAATAAAATCCAAAAACATAGTGTGAAATTGCTGGAGATAAGCGATAGAAGCCATAAATTTAACAAATTAAGGGATAAAAATTGTGGGTAGGATGCTCATTTTAACGACAAGTTGATCCGCCCCAGAGGGAGATGGGGAGCTTTGACCAACGCTCAGGTCCTGCTGGATACGCCTTTTTATGCTGTCTAAATTCAAGTTCTTCATTATGGACGCTTCGGTAGCAAATGGATTCCCAAATATTTGATAGATTTAGGGACCACTTTATACCAAAGGAGGCAAAATCTTGCCTACAGGTATAGACATTAAGTGGGAGAATCTCCGCTCTTAGAAGTATTTAATTTATAACGGGAAAAGGAACCGAACTGGTTAACAAGTTCAATTGCAGCACTAAGAGACTCCTTTGGGTACTCAGATGGAGGAGAATATCGTCCGTGATAGGCAGAGAGAACTGACTCATGTTGCAACAGCCTACAGCCTTTAACCATAGGGAGAAGCCTTAAGTTTAATTAATAGGGTTCCAGATATACATTCAAACAAAGGCTAGAGAGGACAACCCTGTCTGGTGCCCGTGATAACTGAAACAAAGAGGAAAAAACCCCATTACAATAAAATTTGGCTGAAGGGGCTCTATACAAGACTTTCGCCATGTTAAGGAATGATTCTGGGAATCCCATTCTCCCCAAAACCGCCCACAAAAAGGTCCAGTCAACCCGGTCAAAGGCCTTTTCAGCATCTAACGAGACCAAAGCTACGGGATACGAAACTGTTTGAGCATGACGGGAGAGATGAGACAAGGTTCTTAAGTGGTCAGCAGAAGTCCTACCCACAACGAAAACCAACTTGCTCTAGGCTATGTAGGCCCAGCCAAACTTTTTGATTTTTTCGCAAGAATTTTAGCGAAGATCTTCACATCATAATTCTGAAGGGAAATAGGCCTGTAATTTGCTGGGTCCGTAAGAGTTTTATCCGCTTGGGAATCAAAATAACTGTGGCCTCAAACAGGTGGGATCAATGTCAACCGTGACACGAAAAATTCATAAAGCTTGAGGAGCAAGGAGCCAACTCTTTGGAGAAAGTCTTATAGAAATTAGCCGGAAGCCATCGGGCCCTGGTGCCTTATCTACAGTCAGAGGCGATGGTCTTTTCAATCTCCTCCAAAGAGATAGGGCAGTCAAGATTTGGTGATGAGACAGAGCCAGGCAGGGAATGTCCATATTTTCTAAGTATGAGGCAATGCTCGAAGTCGGCATGGACAGCGTAGGACTACTATAAAGATTTATATAATATTTCTCAAAAACATCAGCAATACCTCTAGGGGATGTAACAATAGAACCAGAAGGAGTTATCAAAGATGGAATTATCCTCAAACCTTCGAGAGTCTTAAGGCGTAAGGCCAGGAGTTTTCCCACCTTTTCCCCATGGTCGTAGTATTTGGCCTGAGTTCTCATAAAGCAATACTCTATCTTATCCTTTAGAAGTTCAGAATACTCCCGTTTAGCAACAAGAAGAGTCTTAAGAGAGGTTAGGGAAGAAGATAGGGAATAATTAGCTTCTAACTCCGTAATTTTGCTTAACAAAGAGGTGGCCGCTGTCAACCTAGCTTTCTTCCTAGCCGAGGCCATCTTTATCAGCTCTCCCCTAAGATAGCATTTCAATGAGCTCCAGACCATATCGAACCTCGGGATGGAATCAAGATTATCCACAAGGAAAAGAGAGATCTGGGACCTAATAGACAAGACAATAGAAGGGTCCTTAAGCAATTGAGTATTTAACCGCCAAATTGTATCTCTACCAAATTCGGGGTCCAAGGAGCAGGTAATCCAGACCACGGCATGATCTGAGAGAATAATCGGGTCGATGCCAGAAAGAAACACATTCGCTAGTAGAGCCTTACTGACTAAAAAATAATCAACTCGACTTGGAGTTATGCGGCTGAGAAAAAGGTAAAGGCCCGCAAGGAGGATTCAAATTCTCCAGGGATCACAAACCCTAACATTGAAATCATATCCTGAAGAGACCTCTGAACCAGAGTAGGGGAACGATTATCCTGAGGTTCCTTATCTAAGGTAGATGAAAGCGGACATTCCAATCTCCACCCAAAATAAGGTGGAGGAAGGAGGCTACTGATCTTACCACCAGGGTCATAAAAGTCTGCACAGCCCCAACCGCCATATACCGAGCCCAAGATCACTAAGCATCCATTCAGAGAACCCTTGACCAAAATAAACCACCCATCCGGATCAGAGACCACCAACTCTGTCACAAAAAGAACGTGTCTTTTAACCAGTATTGCCACCCCCTTACTCAGATTAGAAGCGCCAGCCAGAAATACCTGTGAAAAGCCCGAGCGAGATAAGAGCTTGGTGTCCGTATGGCTCAAGTGCATCTCCTGAAGCAAAAGGATGTCCACCTGAATTAACAAACAATGATTGAAAATCTGTGCCCTCTTAACCCGATCCCTGAGTCCACGCACATTCCAGGAGACTAGCTTGATTCTGTTAGTAGCCATTTATTAATCAATAATATAGTGCCAAATAACCAGAACATTTTAACGGTATGCCCAGGAAAACTACACACCTAGAAGAGAAGGAAAGGCCCCCCCATACCAAATAAAACCCAAATACCTCTGCCAGCCCGCAATCCCGAAATTACCATATCGTTGAGACAGACTCCAGCAAACAAAACCCAAAAAGACTACAACATAGCTAAGACTGGCAAACCATGAAATGCCCCCCCATCCAAACACTAATACAAACCCGACCCACCCCATCCCTCATAAGTATCCCCAACATCCAAAAACTTCTCATTTGCATAGTATAAAATAATCCAAAGATGATTGATAACACATTCACATATATCACAGAACCAAGTAACAATGAGGATAGCATAGATAGGATACCCAATATCCCTAGTAACCCACCACCCCCCCACAACCCAGATACCCCACCAACAGCATATGTCCGAATAATACAAGTACTACCCCTCCCACCCCCATACCCATGAACCATGAACCCCACACATAAACTATGTACATTGAAGAGCCAGAGCAGAAGCCCAACTAAGTGCCACAGAAAGTAAAGACACTCCAGCCCTCCCACTCCCCATTGCAAACTTCCAGAACCCCCTAATGGAGATCCAGACTCTGGAAAGGGTTACAAGCACACAGATATCCACTGCAACGGACATCAGGTCCCGCCCACCGAAAAGACCAACCCAAGATTTCCCATCGGGTGAAGTTGGCAACCCCCATTTTAGGCTCGCAATTACCCATCCAGCAAGCCACCAGAAACCCACCCAGCAGCCCCCACTCCCCTGGCCCTTCCAGCCCGAGTCTCAATTGAGAGAAAAGGGCCAAACTAGAGATCAGGAACAATCAGAACATCAGAACCACCCCCAGAAAAACAAAAACCCAACAACCAACTTTACCATAAGCAAGCCCCTACCCCCGACACAAGAAGGTACCAAAAGGGCACTCACCCACGTAAACTCCATCTCCCAAATTATACCATTTTAGTGAGGAATCAGGTCCTATATAATGGAGCTAACCACATAGGCCCAGTGCTGTCGGGGGGAACGAAAACCGCCACGGACCAAACCGGTCCCACCGCTAGGAAGTGTCCCCCAGGGAACCACCTCCATGCAGTCAGGTTCCGGATAGGCGTGCCAAAAGGCCCGGGAACGGAGCTCCGAGTCAACCTGGACATGCAGCAGCCAGGACTTCCCTCCTCCAGCCCGAAGCGACCAGGTAAGAGAGCCATTTGAAGGGAGGGAGCCTAACAGGATGAAAACCACGAATAGCCCCAAAATCAAACAAAAATTGTTACAGGCAATGGGGAGAGGGGACATAGCCTACAGACACAAACGGGGGAAAGCAGACAGAAGGGAAAGGAAAAAAGAGGGGGGGATCAATTCGGGAGGTAACTTTCGGCAAGTAGATAAAACGACGGTCTCAGCTCATATTATTTAGCCCACAGGTCATAGTCAGTCCAACCAGTGCAGTAGGAGAACCGCCCAGTGTCCTTCACCCAGCATACTTGAATAAATCCGGCAGCTTAACCGCGAGGTCTTTCAGGGCCGCCTCTGGGGTGTTGAAGGAGAAGGTTGAGCCTCCGATGGTGACCCGAAGAGTCGCAGGGTAGGCCACTCTGAAGGAATAGTGCGCGATCAACTTCTGACCACACCGTGGTGAGGCCGCTCTTTCACTCTAATTTCTTTGGCAGATCTTGGTCACTCTAAGCTTAGCCGACCCCACAATATTTCCTTCAGGTCCCGGGACTTATTGTATACATGCTGCCGCTCTATATAACTTAAAAACTTGATAATAATTGGTCGCGGAGGGGATCCCGATGGGGGTCAAGGCCTCAGGGAGCAGTGGGCCCACTCCAGATGGTAAGAGGAGCTGACAGGCGAGGGCCCCACCACCTTGAGCAGCAGCTTCTGAAGAAATGCAAGTAAGTCCGGCCCCTCCTCGGCCTCAGGCAGGCCCAAGATCAGCAGATTATTTCTCCGGTTTCTACCCTCCAGATCCTCGGTCTTGCACTGCAGTTTGTTAACATGCTGTTTGAGCCCCTGAACCTCCGAGTCGATCCTGTCTCTCCACTGCTCCAGTGAAAAGGCTCTTGCTTCAACATCAGCCACCCGGGTGGATACAGAGACCAGGTCGCTCCTGAGGGATTTAAGCTCCCCACTCAACTCACGTAGAAGGTCTTTCAGCGGGGTTAATTCCTGTAAGAATTTTTCTTCTGTGAGAGGACTGGGCATTTGGGTTTTCTCGATCCCACGTTCTGGTTTAGTATTCGCCTGATTCCGTTGCTTTTTGGCCGCTTTTTCAGGCAAGGCAGGTGGTGTGTGTATGGACGGCGTGCCTGCTTGATATCGACCTCCATCACGGCGCAAAAAAGCGGTCGGTGGGCCCAAAACTTCTCTCCTGAGTGCCACTCATTTAATATAAAGTGATATCTACACTTTTTTAGCCGTTTTGTATACCGGATGGCTTTAAAAATTAACGGTGGAAGCGACCGGGGGGCAGAGCTCTAGGCCTCAGCTGCAGCCTAGCTGGATGCCATCACGTGACCTCTCAGGGGACATGTCATGTGCATGGTGGTAGGCACCGGTGATACTGTCGGCTGACATGTAACCTGGCCCATTGGGTCACACACACACACACACACACACACACACACACACACACCCACCCACTCACACACACACAAGGTCACTCACATACGCAGTCACTCACTCGCACACAGGCACACACACCGCCCACACTACACATCCTGCCTATGCACACCCTCAGACCTGCGCCCTGCACACTACACACCCTTCAGCCATCCACCCATGCGTGACACGCACTGCGCACTGCCCTCATACACACACATCACATGTGCACAGTTGCATCATGTGGTACACCAGGGGTTTGCACTGTTGTCACTGTTCTGTACTGTTAATTTTATGTCACACATATTAAAGGCACTAGTCATGACATGGTGTTCGTCTGTGTTGTGTTCACTCGCCTTCCCATCCAGGCTTGTGTTTCCATGATGCTGCTTTGGTGCTCCAGGGCTCTGCAGGCCATTTGAGGGTCTCTCCTCTCAAGTTGCTCTACTATCCCCTGGACCTCTGCCTCTGGGTCACTATCTGACTGTGCCTCAGGTTCGGGTGCATGTATACCATGATTTAGCACCATGTTGTGCAGCATGCAACACACTAGGAATATACGGCATACCTTCCAAGGGCTATACTGTAGGGCACCACTTGAATGGTCTATGCAGTGGAAATGCATCTTCAACATGCCAAAGACCCTCTCTATGATGTTCCTGGTGGCAGTGTGTGCCTCATTGTACCTCTTCTCGGCCACTGTGTTTGGCCAGAGTGCTGGTGTGAGAAGCCAGGGTCTCAAGAGATAGGCACTGTCCCCTGTAAACATATGTGTACATGTTAGCTGCACTGTCCTGCTGTCTGGCTATTGCCCATGTATGTCATGTGTGTTTCAGTCCCATTGACCCTGTCCCCCCCACCCTCTCTACAGTTGCCTGGCACTGTTACCCATGTGGTGTTTGCATGTCATGGTTTCAGAGACTCGCCAACAAGGTGCCCACTGGGTATTCTGCCCTCCTCAAAGGCCTGGCACAGCCTTGATCAGTGCCACATGAAGGCATCATGGGCATTGCCAGGATACTGTGCAAAGACATTGCTGATGCACCCTTTCGCATCGCACACCACCTGGCAATCGATGGAGTGGAATCCCTTCCTGTTTACATATATGTCACTGCTATCACCAGGCGGTGCATGGACGGCAACATGGGTGCAGTCAATGGCACCAAGTACAGTTGGTAGGTGCACAACATGATAGAATTGCTGCATGGTTTCTCTGTGCTCAGCTGCTGTGCTGGGGAATATTATGAATTCAGCAGCATGTAGAAGGAAAGCTTCTAGGAACTGGGTCAGGAGGCGACAGGTGGCAGACTGCGATACCCCAATGGTGTCTTCCACTGGGGGTTGGAACGTCCCAGTGGCTAGAAAGCACATTGTTGCTGTCACCTTCTCCTCCACTGTCATGGCATGGCTCTATCTGGTGTTGCACTGCAGCTGCTCATGTAGGAGTTTGCATGACTGCCTCAACATGTCCCTGTTCATCCTGTACCAGCCAATGATGTAGTCATCAGGCAGGTTCTCAAAGGAGACTCTGGGCCGGTACAACCTGTGTGCAGCATATCTCCTCCTTGGCCTGTGGTGTGGGCCAAGGTGGGCCTGGACCCTCACCTCCTCCTAGACTAGACTACCTCCTCCATCAGGTGCATCAGCACAGCATTGCTGAAAATTGCTATGTTTGTTTCCTACACTGGCCACACCCCTCTCTGTGGGTTGCCCTGGGATAAGACCTGCCTTTCATAGGCGGTAAGTAGCACTGCACTATGTGTTGTGCAAAGTGACCTTGTGCCATGCTATACCTTTGAATATACCATTGCACCTTTATGCATGTTCCTGCCCCTCACTTTGCCCCTTATGTACATAAAATGTTTGCACCACTGCTAACACGTTGTGCCAGTGTGATCCTGCGCTAACCCAGCATTATCCCAGGACAACCTGTTTGCACATGGCATAAATGTTTGAATATCCTGGCCAAAGTTGCTTAGAAAGCAGAAGATCACAAGTGATTGTAACAATATGTAAATGTTCACTTCTAAAGAAATATTGTTACAGCATAATTTACAGTGTATGTGGAATTTAAATGTAGAATCTTTAGTAAATCATAAAGTTATGTGGCAGTTCCAACATAAAACAATCTTGAAAATGTCAAAAACCCTGTGCCAGGAATAAGCTGGAATAAGCAGAAACAGCAAAATATGTGATTACTGGTTTTACTTGTATACTGCTTTTGCCTATGGTGGATTGCCAAGGTACTACATCACAAACCATGGTCTACTTGGGAATTAGACCATGGTTGATGAAGTACCACCTGTTATATTTAGGCCAATAGAAATTCAGTATTTCACTGTGCAGATTTATGCCATGTTACAAAATGCATTATTTAGGCCTATCCATGTAGACAAATAAGATGTTAAATAAATTACTGAAAAAAGCCTCCCATCTCCCCAAATCCTGTGACACATCTAAGCTTCAGTTCTGCAAGACATAACTGAATTGAATCCACTGTGTTTCTCTTTTTTTGTCATTTTTTTACATTTATTGTTAACTCTTTATTTTAAGTGTCATTAACTATCAAATCAGATTTTATTCATAAAAAGCACAATTCCAGGTTTATTCAAAGCACTTGTACAACTTAACATAAAACACAAACAAATAAATTTAAAACCATATCACTTTAAAACCAATCTCATAAAATTTAAAAATTTCAAAACACTTAAAATAATCATCATAAATGCCCCATTAGTCACAATTCAAAGATCTAAAGAATAATCAGGGAAGGCAAAACTAAATAAATACATTTTAAGAGGGATCTTAAAGCTCTGCACAGTCAGGCACTCTCTCACCCAATGAGGTAGAGAGTTCCACAGGGTCGGGGCCACAAAAGCAAAATAACAGGCCCCAGAGGTCTTAAGTCAACTCCTGGGAACTTTCTAGCAATCCCTCGTTGAGGTGCGGGAGGACCAGTGAAGTGTAGGGACAAAGAAATCTGGTAAGTACTGTGGTACCTGCTAACTACACTGTAACTGCACTGTAACTATTGTGCAGTTACATGTAACTACCATGTAGTTGTTAACTAGTTTCACATTTGCGTGTTGTGTAGTTACACACAATTTGCATGACGTAACTACACTGTAACTTTATTGTAACTATGTAGTTAACTTGTTTCACATTTGTGTGTTGTGTACTTACACAATTTGTACAAAGTAATAGTTACATATGCAGCCACTACTGTCTCCCTCTAGGAGGCAGTATAGCATAGTGGTTAAGGGCACTGATCTGCAAACCTGGAAACCTGGGGTTGAATCCCATCAGCCCCCGCTTGCATCCTTTGTGACCCTGAGCAAGTCACTTAACTTCCTTGCACTCCCGGGTCGCACCTGGAAACAAGCTCTGGCTTAACTCATTCAGGCTTAGATACTCCTGTAGGTGGCAGCTGAAAGCATAGCCACTCAGGCCAATAACGCCTGTAGATGTACTCAGCTGACTTTCACTCAGGCCTGATAATGTCTGAGGAAGTTGGCAGTTTTTACCTAAATATAAAACAAACCAAATCGCTTAGACTTGATTGCATAGCACCGTTAGAAAGGTAATTTTGTGCTGAACAATTTTGCTACTGATACTTTGTGTCTATCATGTATACTTTAAGAGTTATTTGCATTTGTTTAAGGTATGGTGTGCATGGCTGACATTTGTCTCTCAAGCCTCACCTATGCATCTTGAATAAATCTGAAAAAAAAAAACACAGTTGTTTGGTATTTTAGCTAGTATAAAATAAAAACTAAATGGATTACAATTGATTGCATAGCACAATTAGAAAGGTAATTTAGTGCTGAACAATTTCGCCTCTGATACTTTGTGTCTACCACGTATACTTTAGGAGTTATTTGCATTTGTTTAAGGTATGGTGTGCATGGCTGACATTTACCTCTCAAACCTCACATGAGCACCTTGACAAAATCTGAAAAAAAACACAGTTGTTTGGTATTTCAGCTACTGTAAAATAAAAACCAGACTGATTACAATTGACTGCATAGCACCATTAGAAAGGTAATTTAGTGCTGAACAATTTTGCCCCTGATACTTTGTGTCTACCACTTATACTTTAGGAGTTATTCGCATTTGTTTAAGGTATGGTGTACATGGCTGACATTTGTCTCTCAAGCCTCGCCTAAGCACCTTGAATAAATCTGAAAAAAAACACAGTTGTTTGGTATTTTAGCTAGTATAAAATAAAAACGAAATGGATTACAATTGATTGCATAGCACCGTTAGAAAGGTAATTTAGTGCTGAACAATTTTGCCACTGATACTTTGTGTCTACCACGTATACTTTAGGAGTTATTCGCATTTGTTTAAGGTATGGTGTGCATGGCTGACATTTATCTCTCAAGCCTCACTTGAGCACCTTGAAAAAATCTGAAAAAAACACAGTTGTTTGGTATTTCAGCTACTATAAAATAAAAACCAGACTGATTACAATTGATTGCATAGCACCATTGGAAAGATAATGTTGTGCTGAACAACTTTACCACTCGTACTTTGTGTGTAGCACTTATGGTTCAAGAGGTATTCACATTTGTTTGTGGCATGCTGATTATGGCTTGATTTTGCTTAGAAAGGCCCAGGATGCAGTGCTAAGAGTATACAGGGCACAAGTGGTGGAATCCTCAAAGAGCTCTTGTGGTGTGAATGAGTTCATGTGCCTTTCCTGGTTAAACAATTTTCCCTCTCCCTCTTTCGGCACAAATCAATTCATTCTGACAAGTGTAACCACTCATTTAATAGCTGTTACAAAGTATAACAGAAAATCTGTTGTGCAGCTACCACTGTATCTCTTCTGGCATTATGTAATGTGTTCTTACAAAGGCAATGACACATGTAATAGCTATTGTAAATTGCAACAGCAAATCTATTGCGTAACTACTATGTTACTACTTTTTGGCATTATTAAATTTGTTCTTACAAGTGTAACTACATATGAATGCAAGTCTTGTGCACTGTTTCAACAGTGTATGTCTATCTGACATTTATGTAAAGGGTAATCACACAGAAAAACTTAAAAGTGTAAAGAGGTAGAAGACTTGGTTTGCTGGCCAAGGCACCTAGCTTCACCTGAGCTCTTTCCTTCTAAGACTGCTTGAAAGGCAGAGTAGAGAAACTTACCAGAGCAAGGGAGAAGGATTAAGACTTAGTTTGGCTAAGCAGATTTACTGTGTGGTGGTGTTTTAATTTTTTACTCACAGGGATTGCTACTGTTTGTTGCTAACATTTCATTGCTTTATTTTTTCTCTGATTCAAATTGTTGTTGCTGGTATACCTTCTTCTGCATTATTACAAGGTGTGCCTACAGGTGTGTGCTAACAGATTACTGCTGTAATCTTCTGATTCAAATTGTCTTTGCAAGGTATATCTTCTGTTACTGCTTTATTTTCTCTGGAGCAAAGTGTTTCTTACAGGTATATCTTCTCTGAAATTACTGTATTACAGGTGGAGCTTACATTTTGTGACTTTTTTATCATTGGGCTAAGCAAAATTACTGTTTGACACTGTGTTTTATTTTATTCTATTTGTTGAAAAGGTTTGTTGTCTCAGAGGTGTTTCAGTCTCCTTCTCACATTGAAGGAGCTAATTGCTTTTCCTCCACAGCTCTTCCAAAGGATTAGGTGTGTATGTGGGGGTGGAGCTGGCAAACTGTCAGTAATTCCAACAGAAAGAAGGGTTAAAAAGTCAGGTTAGTTGATATCTTGGAGGTAGAAGACTTGGTTTGCTGGCCAAGGCACCTAGCTTCACCTGAGCTCTTTCCTTCTAAGACTGCTTGAAAGGCAGAGTAGAGAAACTTACCAGAGCAAGGGAGAAGGATTAAGACTTAGTTTGGCTAAGCAGATTTACTGTGTGGTGGTGTTTTTATTTTTTACTCACAGGGATTGCTACTGTTTGTTGCTAACATTTCATTGCTTTATTTTCTCTGATTCAAATTGTTGTTGCTGGTATACCTTCTTCTGCATTATTACAAGTGTGCCTACAGGTGTGTGCTAACAGATTACTGCTGTAATCTTCTGATTCAAATTGTCTTTTGCAAGGTATATCTTCTGTTACTGCTTTATTTTTCTCTGGAGCAAAGTGTTTCTTACAGGGTATATCTTCTCTGAAATTATTACAGGTGGTGCTTTACAGGTTTTACAGTTTTCTAACATTAGGATAAGCTTTCAGGGTTACTGCATTTGTTGTTGACTGATTGTTTCTGCTCTTACCTCCTTGTTCTTTCGTCCGTGGTTCTTCTTTTTAGGCAGGGGAAGGGCCCAGCCACCCACTCCCATCCCCAACCACCCCACGCTACACTCCTTTTATAGGGTACCACAGTTGTGACATTTCCTGTGGCAGAGCAGGAAGGGGCGGATCAGTGGGGCCTCCACAAGGTGATCTCATTTACAGGGCACTAGTAATTTAACTTGTTATAACAAGTTAAACAAAGCACAATTAAACCATTACTTGCATTTTTTTCCTTCTAATTACTCTGACTAGGTTACAAACCCAGCAACTTATTTGGAATGGATTTCATTAACTGCAGGTACTGTGGAACAATTTTCAGAAGGAAGTCTTACAGGATTTAGGACACTGTCCTACATGCTGGGCCTTTGGAGATCTTAGGTCTCAGCTCCGGGCAGCATGGGCAGAGATTGCATGCCTCAAATTTCATATTGAGAGGAAATACATTATAAGAACCACCGCCATTTCCCCAGCATCCAACAGAAAAACCTCGACCGCAGAGGGTAGTTGGTCCAGGAGGTTGGCAGGTGGTTAGAGGAGCAAATCAGGTGCCCCATCACCTCTGCTCTCCAACACATTACCTCCGAAAACCATATAAACACTACAAACAGGTATCTGCCTCTATCTCTGAAATCAAATAAAGAGGCAGAAGACACTGCAGAGCAGGACACTGCAGCACAGGAACTAGCACAACAATACTCACCCAAATCAGGAACCAAAACTAAACAAGCACAAAGGAAATCCAAAAAACTACTGATCATAGGAGACTCCATGATTCGGGGAGTTGATACCCATCTCCAGCCAGGGGTGATGGTCAGATGTCTCCCAGGTACATCAGCATGGAGAGACACTGACCGCATTACTAAGATTGTTCACAAAGCAGGAGAAAACATTGATGTCCTAGTACACATAGGACTATCGATCTCGCCAGCCGGGTCAGTTGTGGAGACCAAGGAACACCTGACTAGGCTGGGTGACAAACTATCATCTATTTCGTCCGGCATCTCCTTCTCTGAGATCCTGCCAGTCTGGGAGAAGGGAGCAGATGGACGGAAGGTCAAGAGAAGGGAGATAGGGAGCTAAACACGTGGCTCAAGGACTGGTGCCAGGAAAAGGACACGGATTTGTAGGAACTGGCAACAGTTCTGGGAGCGAAAGTTCTTTAAATTTGATGGACTGCATCTGACTAAAGAGGAGTCAGTGCATTGGGGCAGAAGTTTGACGTCTTTGAGAATATTTAAACTAGCAAATGGGGAGGGGTGCAGCACCCCATCACGTTGAATGGGAAGAACACCCTCCCCTCAGCTAGTGGTCAAACAGGAATTAGCGCTGTTTGCCATTCATTTGCATCACCAGGTAAGAAAAAGGTTTGTCTCCCCATACGGGCGTGCAGGGTAATGCCAAACTTCACCCAACAACTAACACACCAAAATCTGGCCAATGGAAAATCATGTATACAAATGCTCACAGCCTGGGAAATAAGATACCAGACCTGCAGGCAATAATGTCAGAGGCTAAACTGGACATAGTAGCAATTAGTGAGACGTGGTTTACCAGTAATCACACTTGGAGACTTCAGTACCTGGCTATGTATTGTTCAGAAGAGACCGAGGTGCAAAAGGGGAGGAGTGGCCTTGTATGTTAATGAAAATATCAAAGCTAAGAAATTCAGAATACACAAGGAGCCAGAAGAACTGTGGGTCACCCTGAAACAGGAAATGGGACAGCCATAAGAACTGGGGTTTACAGGCCCCAGACCAGAGGAGGACATAGACACATTACTGTTAGAAGATATACAAAACATGACAGCTAAAGGGAGGTTCTGATAATGGGAGACTTCAACATGACAGATACAGATTGGTCAATACCAGCAGGAACATCTGCCAGAACTAGACTCATAGTGGATTCCCTACAGGGGAGGGCCTCAAACAACTGGTACAGCAACCCACAAGAGACAGGGCTATCCTAGATCTAGTACTGACTAACAAAGAAGGGATCACAGATCTCCAGGTAGAAGGTCACCTGGGGCCAGTGACCATCACATGGTATGGTTCAATTTGGCTCACATCTAAATCATCCCATTCCAAGGCAAAAATATGGGACTTCAGAGGAGCTGACTTTGATAAGATGGCCAACAGAGTTAAGCTAGCCCTGGCAAAAAGAAACACAGGTGAGAAGGTACAGGCAAAGTGGGCAAGCATTAAGGATACAATACTTGAAGCAACATCCCATTGTGTTAGACAGAAAGGAAGTGCAAAGAAGAAGGAAACCACTTTGGTTCTCAAATACAGTAGCAGAAAAGATCAGAGCCAAAAGGCGGCCTTCAGAAAATATAAGGGAACACAGCGGGATGAAGATAGGGAGGCTACCAAACTGCCCTAAGGGAAGCAGGTAAGGCAGTAAGGCAGGCAAAGTCCCAAACTGAGGAAACACTAGCACAAACAGTAAAGAAGGTGACAAGACTTTCTATAGATACATTAGTGAAAGGAGAAAGTCCAGAGGGGTATTGCTAAGCTTAATGGAGAAAAGGAGCATGTGAGGAGGAGGACCCTGTAAAGGCATCTATCCCAATAGATACTTTGCTCAGTATTTACTGAAGAGAAGGTAGGGCAGGGCCCACAGCTCAGCATCATGGACACAGGGGGGAGGGAGGTGAGCACTACTCCCTTCACAAAAGAAAGGGTCCTACAAGAGCTTGCTAAGCTCAGGGTGGATAAGGCAATGGGACCTGATGGCATACATCCCAGGGTACTAAAGGAGCTAAAGGAGGAACTAGCAGAGCCATTAGCAGAATTGTTTAGTGAGTCTCTGAGCACAGGAGAGGTCCCAGAAGACTGGAGAAGGGCTCATGTGATCCCACCCACAAGAGTGGTAGCAGGGAGGAGGCGGGGAACTACAGACCGGTCAGTCTTACCTCAGTAGTGGCAAGATTATGGAGGCACTCCTTAAGGAAAGGATAGTGCAACACCTGGAATCCATAGGGGCACAGGATCCAAGACAGCATGGGTTTACAAAGGAAGGTCCTGTCAAACTAATCTCATAGATTTCTTTGACTGGGTAACCAGAGTGGTGGACCAGGGAGCAGTTGATGTCGCCTACCTTGACTTCAGCAAAGCTTTTGACACTGTTCCACATAGAAGATTGATAAATAAGCTAGGTAGGCTCGGGGTGGGTCAGAGTTGGTCAACTGGGTGGCAAACTGGTTGACTGGCAGAAAACAGAGAGTGGTGGTAAATGGTATACAGTCAGAAGAGATGCAAGTCACAAGTGGGGTACCTCAGGGATCAGTCCTGGGGCCAGTCCTATTCAACATCTTCATTAGTGACCTCGCAGATGGACTAGAGGGTAAGGCTTGTCTGTTTGCAGATGACACCAAGATCTGCAACAGAGTAGATGATCCAGATGGGGTGGGCAGAATGAGAAGAGATCTGGATAAACTAGCAGAATGGTCAGAAGAGTGGCAACTGGGATTTAATGCAAAGAAGTGCAAAATCATGCACATAGGGAAGAGAAACCTGAAGCCACTTATAGGCTGGGAGGGAGTTGCTAGCAGTCACAAAGGAAGAAAGAGACTTGGGCATCATCATCACTGATGACCTAAAATCATCCAAGCAGACCTCTAAAGCAGTAGGAAGGCTAGGGGGTGTTAGGGTGTATTAGTAGGGGTATCACAAGTCGTAGAGGGAGGTAATAATCCTCTGTACAAGACATTGGTTAGGCCCCATCTGGAGTACTGCGCAGTATTGGAGGCCACACCTTCACAAGGACATTAACCAAATTGAGGCAGTCCAGAGAAGGGCAACCAAAATGGTGCAGGGACTGCATCAGAAGACATATGAGGACAGAGTAATGGAGCTCAATATGTATACCCTTGAGCAAAGGAGGAGAGAGGATATGATCGAGACATTTAAACACCTTAAGGGCATAAACAAGGTGAAAGAGTCTAACATGTTTAAATATAAGAAAATAGCAGGACAAGAGGACACAGCATGAGATTAGAGGGAGGCCGATTAAGGGGAATGTGAGGAAATTCTTTTCACAGAAAGGGTGGTAGATGCATGAATGGCTTACCACAAGAAGTGGTGGCTATGAATACAGTGCAGGGCTTCAAACAGGCATGGGATAGGCATAAGGGAGCAATACAAATGACTATGAATAGATAGGTCACTGACAGAGCAAAGGCCGATGGCACATTTATAAGGTAGAAAAAGAAATGGGCAGACTGGATGGGCCTTGGGGTCCTTATCTGCCGTCAACTTCTATGTTTCTATGTTTCTATGTTAATCAGAATGATAACTAAAATAGGATTACATTGTAACTTCAGTCTGCTACACTGAAATGCACTGACTGGCAGCTCTGTGGGCAGTAGTAACATGTGCTATAACCATGGTTATCAATATATTTTTTCCTTTTTTTTTTTCTGATTTCTTTATCTCCCTCACTGACTGACTCCTTCCACTGGCCCTCCTAGCCCTGTCACCCCGGCGTCCACTGACTCTTACCTCTTGGCTTAGAGGTGCCAGCTGGCTGGGTGTGGTGCCTGTGGGGAGCCGGCCTCATCCACCAGTCGGTGACATTTTCACCTCCTTGTTCTCCCTTTCCTGAGTGTGGAGTACAGCATGCAATGATGCCAATGGCCGAGCTGTGCACACTTCCGCATGTGGCACACCAGGCGTCTGCTCCACCTCCGCCCTCATTCCCTGTAGAGCCAGTGTGCCAGACCCCAGCCACCGCAAGGGACCAGGCAAGCACCGGCTCTAGTTCCACTCCACCCTGGGAGAGGAGAGCTGTCCTCTGGATGCTCAATCCTCTCCTTCCCCAGCTGACCCCCAGTGACCCGCTCGCATTGCAAACACAGGTTGCCAGCATGCATGGAAGTAAGGCAGTGATGCCTCAGCCCTTCACACCACTGGGTTGGCAGGGTTATCCATATATAAAATATGACGATCAATAATTAAATATTAGGGTTGATATCAAACCATAAAAATGAGGAATATATGATGTTAGGGTTTCCAACCCTAGCACCCCACCCCCACCCTGCACACACCAACAGGCATTGGGGGGTGCCTTGGTGTCATCAGCCCTAACACTAAACACTTGCGCCGAGTGCCTTTAGCACCTGGGAAGTGCTCTTATCAGACCATATCCCACACCTTGGAGTGTCTTATTGTGCTTATAAAATGGGCTTCCTCCTCCTACCCATAAACTCCTCTAGTTTAAAAATATTAAGAAAAATTATGCAAAAGATTGTTAAATATCCAGCACATAGAAAAATAGTCCATCATGTGTCTGTAGCCAGTGGAGCTCATTGGTGTCTGTCTCTGTTCAAGAATCTTTGTCCCCGAGAATTTTAAAAATTCTTTGATCCCGAGGTCCGCTATCTTGTTTTTAAATTTTCAATCGGAAAAACACAAATATCTCGGCTCAGGGGTCACTTCTGAAGTAAAACTTGGATGGGTTTTACTCATGGGACTCTGATCTATTGAGCCATGCCTTTGGTTTATCCAAATCGGTCAAAAAAATAGAGTTATGAGCTTTTAAAATCTTAATTCATGGCTCACTAATGATCTTTGATCGCGAGCCCGCAAATTCTTTGATCACGAGATTCTTTGATCGCAATCATGCATCGTGAGCGAGGAACAAGATGGCCAGATTTCAAAATCTATTTTCTCAGCCCAGGGGTGCCCTAGAAAGTTAAATGAGGGTGGGTTTTGCTCAGGGGGCTTCGTTCTGCCCCATCTGAATAAAAAAAATAATGTTTTCAATATCCCTGGTAGTCTAGCGCCCCATCATGATAAAATACATAACAATCTCTAATTCCCTGGTAGTCTAGTGGCCCCCCAAAATGTGTATTTCATAAATATTGCTTTTTTATAACCCTGGTAGTCTAGTGGCTCCCAAATCTGTATAAAATTACAATTGTTGTTCATATCCCTTGTAGTCTAGTGGCCCCCCACCATCATAATAAAATAGATAAGGATCTGCAATTTCCTGGTAGTCTAGTGGCCCCCAATGTACATTTCATAAAATATTGCTTTTTTATATTCCTGGTAGTCTAGTGGCCCTCCAATCTGTACTAAATTATTATTATTGTTCATATCCCTGGTAGTCTAGCGCCCCCCCTCCATCATAATAAAATAGATAAGTATGTGCAATTTCCTGGTAGTCTAGTGGTCCCCACCCCCCACCCAGCCATGCCAGCCCACCCAGCACCCCCAACCCTTCCCCAGCTAGCGACTGGCACAGCCCACCTCTCACCTCCCCTGCCAGCTGCCAACTGTGTGTATTAGCAGTGTATTTACACTTTCCTCTTCCAGAAATATCTTCCCTATTTTTGCTAAGTGGACATAGAAGATCTTGTTTTATTCTTGGAGTGCCTGTTTGATATGCTTTTGCTTGCTACCTCCACATACATATTTTCATATCTATTTCTAACAGCAGACTTCATATGTTTCAAATCACGCAGTTGTTTTCATGCCCACAATTACATTTTTTTTGTTACCCCAATGTCTAAATGTCAGACTTTAGGTGGCTTGGCAATTAACTAAGATGGCCACTTAGATCTTTAGTAGCTGCTGACCAGAGCTTCTGACCCACTTTAAATCCGTGTTTCCTGCAGGCTCTGTGCTCCAAAGAGTAACTGGAGAATGTCTGAACACTTCCTACCTGCCCTCAGACAATTGTGAAAATTATGGTCCTGGAATTCGCCTTCCAGCTGCCAAACTCTGAAACACCCATTCCTCCACATGACTGACAGCAGCAAGGAAGGCCATGAACCTTCCGTCTGTGAGATGTTCGTGTCTATACTTAGCAGGATGGATGAGCTCACAATCACCAACAATAACACCGCTGGTGAACTGACTAATCTTGATTCTCAAATGGGGCTAGTGGAACTGAAAGCAGCTAGCCAGGATGACATACTACAAGGCCACTGCACCACACTGTGGGAACAGGTGGCCCAAATCTGGGGATGCAAGGCAAGCTCGACGACCTAGAGAATAGGAGCCGCAGAAATAACCTGCGGCTCCTTGGATTCCTGGAGGGGAATGAGGAGGGAGGAGCTACCCAGTTCCTCCAATGGGCACTCCCTGACATTCTTAGACTGCCTCGCCCCCCAGCACCAGGATTACTATTGAGCTGACACACCGAACTCTGCAACTGCGGCCTACAGCTGGGGAGAGACCCCGGCCTATCCTGGCATGTCTACTAAACTTAGTAGAGAAGGAGGCCATCCAGTCCAGGGTGAGGGAGCTGGGAGCTCTTGACTGGCAGGGGAACTGCATAATGCTGTTTCAGGACTATTCCAAAGATCTGGCAGCCCATAGGAAGGACTTCACCAATGCCAGGAAAAAGCTTCATGACCTGGGCATTCCTTTCTCGCTCTGGTACCCGGCAATCCTGAAATTTAACCAAAATGGCACCTCCTTGCAGTTCTCCATGCCGGAGCCTTCTGCTGCCGTTTTGGAAAAAAACTTTCCCTGCCCTAACATCAACTGGAGGCTCAGCCCTGAACTAACCCCCCCCCCCACAGCTTGCTCCAGTGACTATGCTGATCATTGTTCCATGTTCAAGCGAGACCTGCAGGCCCCCATGAAAGTGTCCCATTTTCAGTGCATGTTGTGTGAGCCAAGGCCACCAAACCAAAAGAAGCAGCCACAACAGGAGGCTCACAACAGAAGGAATCATCCACAGAATCATGTTGGTGAGAGCCTACGTCAGCCTCATTGCGAGTCAAAATGCTGGGGAAAGCTTTGGAGCGCTTTTCTGTATACTTTGATCCAGCTTTGGCTCAATAAAACATTTTATTGCATCTCTACAGCTGCCTGGACCTTTACAATTTTGTGAAAAGGTAAAGAGTGCATTGACGTGACCATTTGGGTGTGCTTATAAGAGGGCTTGCTGCCTTTATTGTCATTTGCACCACCCTGTTCCACTGATCGCAGCTCCATTTCAGAACTGCTCTTGTTGGTGAGAGCCTGCATTATAATCTGTGAAGCTGCCACAAGGAACAGGTGGGTCCCGAGGTGACCAGCCTGTACTTTACAAAAACCAGGTGTTCTCAGCTCGCACTGGTCACCACACCCAATGAAGCAGCTGACCTGCAGAAGATGGACACTGGTACCCTGGAGGGAGACCCTGCTGAATCCAACCTTTGTGTGCAAAATTGGGCAGCTGCTATGGACTCTCCTGTGCCAGCCCAAGTCCAAGAAGCCCATAGAACTGCTGTAGGCCAGGAGTGATGACCGAAAGGATGACCCAATGGCCCGAGGACCAAAGACAGGTGGACTACTCTTGTAGCTGTGCTCCCTAATTAGGAGCTTTGAGATAAGTGCAGCATTTTTGTGGAGTCACAGGACAGAGAAGAGCAATGGGGGGAGTGGAGTTTAAGAGTTGGGGAGGAAGCTGGGGGGATTTGAGCAGTTACTTTAATCAGCATCTACTACATTTACTCGCTCCTGACTACCCGCTCCTCTTAGTTAGTGGGGTTTGGGTGATGGGCAGGATAGCATTTATTCCTGCCCCTCCTCTGAGACTGCTACCCGGCAGGATTATTGTACTGTGATGTCTGTGCTCTGGGGGGGGGAGTAAAGAAATGTCTAGTTGTACTGTTTGGTGCTGCTGCATCTCCCTAAGTGTCTCCTATTCAGTTTAGTGGCTGTGGCAGCGACACATCGACCATCTGCCTTCCCACTCCATCCCCCTGTCTCTTGCCCCATGCAACATGTTTCCCTTTAGGCCTACAATTGGGTGGCACCTCTTGTCCATGACTGCATCAGGTTGCACCTTCCTTGAGGGTAATATGTTGCACCTTGGCATAGAGGAGCCCGGGCCTGACCGCTATCCTGCACCTACTTTCCCTGCTGCTCCTACAGGACATTATGTGGCTTAGCCTGGGCATAGGTGGCAGTTGAGAGCTGGGTTCTCACTGAGCTGCACATCCCTCAGATTCTATAAATTACACCCTGAGCGGGCCACATGACTCACTTCCCCATAGGAAAGGGGGGCAGCTAGGATGCCAAATTGAGTATGGAGCCCCTCTCCTCCCTCCTGACAAGCTGGGCCTTCACTATGTGCTCCAGGGCCCATAATGGTTGGAAGGAACCCCTAGCCATTTTCCTAGTCTGTGCCTCCTCCACCACCAGAGGGGTGTTATGGGTGATTTCACTGGATGACCTATAGGTTAATGCTACGCCCCCAGCCAAGAGGGGTGGGTGACCATTCTGTCACCCCTTGTCTGTATCTCGGAAGGGGCATAATGCACATGCCTACATCAGTTTGTCCTTTATTCCTCCTGGCCATCCCCCCGCCCCCGCTCATGGAACCTTCAGTTGGGGTGGTAGACTAGGCCACAGGCTCTCTGTCCCACCAGGATGGGGCCAGTCCTGCAATGGTACCCCAACTCTTAGTTCTCCCTCAGGCCTTCGCAGGTCCACTCCATCTAATGTGGATGGGGTATGGTTATTAAGGGGTTACAGGATTGTGTCCTCACTGTTAGGCCCTGTTTAGTTGGCCTACAGGTTCAATGGGTACCCTATAGCTCCAGGAGGCTGCTGTCCCTGTAGGTGTTTGTGTTTGATTGCAGTGAAGGGTAGTTTTGACACCCATTGTTAAAGTATACGGCTGCTTTGGATCAGAAGTTACAGTCCCAGGGTGCCCTGCCCGGCTGGGTTAGTACTTCACTACCCTGTTAGGCTATGCCACTCCTCAGGGTAGGCTGGACCAGCCATTGGCTGTAGACACAGATGGTTATAGTCCAGGCCGAGACTCTCAGATACCTTTTTGTTAGTAATAGAGTTATATATTGCTGTCTTTCTGTAGGTTTTGCTAAGAGTCAAACTTCTAAGGCATTGGTGTTTAGTACTGTACTATATTAAGATAAGGTCCCCACCTCTCTCGAGACTAAGTGTGTGACCAAAGGGGATGTATCTGCACCACACACCTGCCTAGGACCTTTATCAGGGGATTGTCCCCAAAACTGCATGCATACCTGCCCCCTGAGAGGACTGGAAAAGATGTACAGTAGCTTCTTACATATTGTCCGGGTACACTCATAGGTTGCTTGTCCACAGGCCCTCTCTTGACTGTAAAATGGCAGTGATAATAATGCATACCTGGAAAGTGAGGGGTTTGCACCCCCCCGTTATGAGGAAAAAATTCCTTTCCCACCTTAAACATCTTACGTCCCAGATGTCTTTCCTCCAAAAGACCAAACTATCTGGGTCAGACTGGGTGGGACAACTGGTGCACACAGAGACTTTGTCTCAGAAGAGAGGAGTAGCCATCCTATTGCATAAGTCACTACCTTGAAAACTGTCCACCAGCAGGGCAGATGGAGAGGGGCAGTGGGTGATGGGCTCGTATGACACCCAGTCTGGCCCTATAGTACTGTACAATGTATATACCCCCAATCAAGATGAATCCCTGTTCTTTAACTCCCTAGCTGAAACCCTCACCTTCCTCACCCCACCTCACAGCATACTGCTGCCGGGGGGGGGGGGACTTTAACCTGACTCTGGTACCCCACTTTGACAAGAATTACATGGGCACCAAATCGCATGTGAGGGGAGGAAGGGCACTGTGCCTACTTATGGAGGACCTGGGTCTCACAGATGTATGGCGGCTCTTCCACCCCCAAGTCCATGACTACACTTTTCCTCAGAAGCCAACTCCTCCCATAGCAGGCTGGAATTTTGGCTTGCGTTGCAGATCCTTATGCAAAATGCTCTGGATTCTATTATACTCTCCAGGAGTATCTCTGATCATGCTTCGGTCCAACTCATACTAGCTTGGGGCCCTACTGAAACCCCGTTCCACTCCTGGAAACTGGACCAGCTCCTCATGTGAGACCTGGATTTTATCCCCTAAGCCAGATTGGAGGCCTCCCTCTTTCTCCAATCTAATCCCATCTCTGACACTACCCCAGGGAACGCCTGGGGGGGCCTTCAAAGCCACCATAAGAGGAAGCATAATGGGGTATGTAGTCTGCCAAAAGAAGAGAATGGGAGCAGAAGTTGGTGGACCTGGAATCTCAACTCAGGCTGGCAGAGGCCACATATAAGGCCATGCCCTCACCCTCTCCCTCCTCGACCACTGGTCAAATGATTCTGGGGCTCCGCTTTGAGATTAACCATCTCTTAAACAGGAGGCAAAGTTGCCATACTTCGGCTTCATCACACATTCTGGGAGGGAGGGAACAAGGAAGGCAAGGTACTGGCATACTAGTTTAGGAAACAGCAGCCTGCCAGCCATTTACTAGGCCTGAGGGACGGGAGTGGGGCGCTGGAAACCAGTTCACCAGATATAAATAAGGTAATGGCCTCCTTCTACCCCAGTCTCTACCAGTCCTCCCATCCTACTCCCCTGACAGAGATCCAGCCTTTCCTGAACAGGACCCCCTCCCTAAAGTCTTGGCCCAACAGGCCAGAGAACTGGATGCACCTATCTCAGTGGTAGAAGTCAAAACGGCCATCAAAGGCCTGAAGGGGGAAAATGCCCAGAGATTGATGGATTCATGATGGCCTTTTGCCAAGCCCTATGCCAGCACTTGGCCCCTTTACTGACTAAGATTTTTAAGGAAGGCGAGTCTAGCAGTATGCTACCCCCAACTCTCTATGAGGCCAATATCATAGTTATTCCCAAGAAAGGTAAGGACCCCACCAACCCGGGTAACTATTGGCCTATATCCCTTATTGATATAGATAGCAAGCTGTATGCGAAAGTACTTGCCACCTGCCTGAGCCCCCTGTTATCCACCTTGAAACACCCTTCCCAGGTGGGCTTTATACTGGGGCAGTACAGCTCTGACCATCTGAGGGCCCTGCTGAATATGATGCATGCGGCTAGGGGGCTGCCTACACTGGCTGCAGCTATTGCAGTTGACTCCAAAAAGACCTTCGACTCCCTTGAGTGGGTTTACTTGTACACAACCCTCGCCCACCTGAGAATAGGTGACAGCTTCCAGGGTAAAGCTCAGGCCATCTACAACTAGCCAGTGGCTAGGGTCACCACTAATCAAACTATTTCTCCCCAGTTCCCCTTACAGAGGGGGACATGGCAAGGCTGCCCTCTGTCCCCTCTACTATTTGTGTTGGTGGTCGAACCTCTAGCTGTGATGATCAGACACCAGACTGACATTCTGGGTATAATGGTGGGCCTAAGAACTTACCAGACCATTATGTATGCCAATGACTTGCTCCTCCCCCTGGCTGACACGCCTCCTCTCAATACCCCTCTCTCGGTTCTCCTTGGTTCCTTTGCCAAGATCTCAGGACTCAAGCTGAATCAATCCCAAATGGAGATGATGCCCCTAAATATGCACTGCACTCAACAAACTGCACTAGAGACTGGTTTACTGTGGGCCCCATCTGGGATCACATACCTGGGTATTGTTGTTCCTCCAAAACTAGAGGATATCTGGGGAGCTAACATACTCCCACTATTGGTCAGCACCAAACTGGAATTTAAGAGATGGAAACTACCCCGGCTCACACTGGCTGGGAAAATAGCGGCCATAAAAATGGTGATGGCCCCTAGATTTTTCTACCTGCTTTCCCACCTTCCAATTTCACCACCCAAACAGTGGACCCAGCCTATTGACAAAATGATTGGATACCTACTTCAGGAGGGTTCAAAATCCAGGTTCAGTTGCAATAAGCTCTGGGCACACTGGTCCCAGGGGAGCTGGAATCTGCCCTGGATGGAGGGATACAAATAGGCCTTTCAATCTGCCCAGACTGCTCATGTTTTAGAGATCCCCAGGTGGACAGCCCACAGTGGGTGGTGATGGAGCAAGACCTGATGGGACTCCTGGATGCTTCCTCTCTTGTATTGCCCCCTGTGGGGTCAATGAGCTCGAGGAGCCCGAATATAGTGTCACCCACCATTGTGGCCTCCAGGAAAATCTGGCATACCACTGTGAACAAACTGGAGATGGGCCTTCCACATATTGCCCTTTCCCCCCTGTGGCACAATCCCTGCATTATCATAGAAAACAACAGAGTGGCTTGGCCACACTGGGGCAGTAGAGTCATAATGAGGGTGGGGGACCTCCTCGACCTTCCAGACCTGAGAGTGGCCTCCTTCCTGACACTGTGAGAAAGATGGCAACTACCCCAAGTGGACTTATGGAGGTACTTACATATGTGGGCAGCTCTCTACCACCTGCTGGTCCAATCCAGGCAGTCCCCTCCAGAGCTGGCCCTCCAGGGCTGGATTGATTGGCCACAGGGCCTGACTGGCCACATTTACAAGCAGCTCAGGGACACCCTCCCTTCACAATCCAGTGCAGCAAGTCCAGATGGGAGTAGATGTTGCAGTGTACTATCCCTTACACTCAAAGGGAACAGGCCTGGAAGGACTCGCACAAATGGTTCAAAGTCTCACGCACCAGGTTAATCCAAAACATGATTTCCTATTCCTGGTACAAAACCCCTGCTGTTCTTCACAAAACCAAACTCCTCCCATCGGACAGATGCTGCCGATGTCTTGCCCATGGGGCCAATCTGGTGCACATTCCATGGTCCTGCCCTAAGATCCTATACATGTGGCAGCAGCTGTACCTGGTAGCCTCCATAGTGCTGCAGAAACCCATTCCACAAGTTCTCACCTTCTTTCTCTTGGGCCTAAAGAGTGATCTCCCACCTTTTACCCACCAGAAATATAGGTGGCTTGCTCTCCTGACCATTCAGACTAAGAGGGCCTTGGTCTGTAGGTGGTGCTCCACTGTCCCTCCCACCAGCGGTGAGATCCTAGCCTCGCTCTCGAACTTATCGACCCTGGATAAAATTTCCCACCCCAAGAACTATCAGATGTCTAAGTTCCAGAAATGCTGGGGCCCATACATCCAATATGTCAACCTGCCCGCTGGGGTTGGTTGAACCATGCAGGGAACCTGGTGGCTATTTCCTCATCTTAGGTTTTACCCAGTATGTATGGGGTGGTATGGATAGTGAGTGTACCATTGCAATATGGGGTGGGTGCACCTGTGGGAAAGTCTTAAGTAATAGATCATGCAGGCCCACCAATATGCTGTAAGGGGACACAGCTATATGTACTAGACTGTGTCTTACTGGGTTTATGTCTGATACTAGATGAATACACTAACTAATAACCCTATTTGACCATTTTCCTTTGTGGACTTGTTTCCCTGTTTCAGGGGATGGTGGCTGCCTGGACCTTAGGACCTGAAGATGCTTCTACCTGGGTTCTGCTGGCGTGCCTTGCTGGAGGTAACAGACATTCAGATAAGAAGGGGACATCGCCCAGTCACAGGTTTGGTCCATTCACCTTTGAGCCATGAGTACCTCTTTGCTACCTCCAGTCCTTGGTCATCTTTACCTCCCCTTGCTTGAAGTCTGATGTGACTGATATGGGGGACAGGACATACTTTAAGGAGTAAGATAGGGGCTGCTTATCACTTAACTTATGTCTTTACAGATTCCCCTATCAGTGTATGTTGCTTAACTTTATAGTTACCTGTAGTTCCGACTGTCATGCACTCTGTACCCTGTAACAAGCTATAGTTATTTAACGATTGATCTGCTTTAGTGGCTATGCTATCCGTTCTTCTATCCCTCTGTCCCTCCCCCTCCCTTCCCCCTCCCTTTTTCTTCCATCCCCGGTTTTCGGTATATGTACTTACTCACAATACATTGTGATGTACTTTGTTGTATCGTGTATAAGTTTGAAAATGAATAAAAATTCTTATAAAAAAAATGTCAGACTTTATGGTTTGCTGTTCATTGGGTAGTGCTGAAGTATATATGTTTTACTCTGAGCAAACCATCTGCACTTTTGTTATTGAATTATCTATGCCACTGTGCAGTTTACTAATTAATCAACATTGCAGTCTGATATTTTGCATTTTTACACTCAGGGAAGTTTTGTACTTTATATTTTGGTATACATTGTTTACCTGTTGTCTTTTAAGCAGTTGCAGACAGACTTCAGGCATTAAACATGTAATTGATTTCAATTAAATAAACCTGTATAAAAATGTACCTATTTTTTCAGTCTCACCCCCAACCCCGCCTGGATGAAGGCTTGGCCCAAGTTGATGTGCTGAGGCATCATGCAATGCATCTTTCATGCAATGCTCTTTGCAATATTTTTTTTCTGGATGGCTGCTTATGTTCATTAGCCTCCTGAATGGGGTGACTTTGTTTTGTTTGTCACTGTGCTATCAAGTCACCTTCTTACATATCCTACTGGTATTATGTATTTATTTATTTACAAACTGGGGACCTAGAGAGGCCTACTGAGCTGATTCTCCTTTCCAGGTGTGCTGAGGGATTAGAAGGTGGTGGTGGTGGTGGTGGGGGGTAGAACACAAACTACAACCATCAAATATTAAAGTCAGTGCGCACTGGAACAGACCATAGAAACATAGATTTTGACGGCAGATAAGGACCGCTTGGCCCACCCAGTCTGCCCATTTCCCTACCTATTGGATAAGCTGTAGATCCTAGTTAACCAGCAGCCTACTTCTTCCTACCCCCAACCCCTAGAATTGCCTTATGACTGTCCCATGCATGCTTGAATTCCACCACTGTTTTTGACTCTACAACCTCCTCCGGAAGTCTGTTCCATGCATCCACAACCCTATCTGTGAAAAATACTTCCTTAAATTACCTCTGAGCTGCCCTTCTATCTTCAAATTGTGCCCCTTGTTCTTGCACACACCTCTTTTTGAAAGATGCTACCCTCCTGGACTTTGTTGATTCCTTGAGATACTTGAAAGTTTCTATCATGTCCCCCTCTCCCTCCTTTCCTCGAGGCTATACATATTCAGCTCCTTAAGTCTCTCTTCTATGTCTTCGGTGCAGACCCTGCACCATTTTAGTTGCCCTCCTCTGGACAGCCTCCATCCTGTCTATGTCCGTCGCGGAGATTGGGTCTCCAGAACTGCATGCAGTACTCCAGATGGGGTCTCACCAACTGTCTGTACAGAGGAATAATAACTCATGTTTTCTACTGTGAGGCCTCTCCCTATGCATCCCAGTATCCCCAGCCCACCTTGCTGCCCTCTCACATTGCTTGCCCACCTTTAGGTCATCTGATATGACTACCCCCAGGTCCCTTCCATTTTTGTTGTTGTTAGTATCTCACCCCCAATTATGTACTCTTCCCCTGGGTTTTTGTTTCCCAGGTGCATTACCTTGCACTTCTTAGCATTGAATCTAAGCTGCCATACATTTGACCGTTCCTCTAACCTTGCCAAGACCCTTCTCATCCTTTCAACCCCACCTTGTGCATCAACTCTGTTGCAGATCTTTGTGTCATCTGCAAAGAGACATACTTTTCCTTCCAGTCCCTCTGCAATGTTGCTTATAAAGACATTGAAGAGGACCGGTCCAATACTGAACCCTCGGTCCCCACTAGTAACCCCCTTTTCAGAGTGGACCTATTTACTATTACCTCTGTGTCCTATTCTCCAGCCAATTCTTTACCCAGGCTGTCATCTTGGGACCCACTCCCAGGCTGGCTAACTTGTATATTAATCTTTTGTGTGGGACTGTGTCAAATGCCTTGCTAAAGTCTAGGTAGGCCATGTCCACAGCCCCTCCCTGATCTACTACTTTGGTCACCCAGTAAAAGAAATCTATCAGATTTGTCTGGCATGACCTTCCTGCTGTGAATCCATGCTGCCTTGGGTCCTGAGCCCCTCTGGCCTCTAGATACTCAACAATTCTTTCCTTCAGAAGTGATTCCATCATTTTCTCTACCATTGAGGTTAAACTAACAGGTCTGTAGTTTTCTGCTTCTGCCTTGCTCCCACTTTTGTGAAGGGGAATCACATCTGCCCTCCTCCAGTCCTCCGGTACCACCCCATCCTCCCATGATTTGTTAAAGAGGATAGTCAGTGGTGTCACTAGTTCTACCCTTAGTTCTTTTAGAATTCTGGGATGAATCCCATCAGGCCCCATTGCTTTGTCCACCTTCAGTTTTAAGAGTTCTTTTAGAACCCTTTCTTTTGTAAATGAGCTGGTATCAACTTCTGTATCCAGAGTGTTTCTACTGTTTGTTTTAGGTACCTCCCCCACTTCCTTTGTAAATACTGAGCAAAAATATTTGTTTAGAATCTCTGCCTTTTCACAGTCACCCTCTGCCCACCTTCCCTTCTCTTTATTAAGCCTCACTAGCCCTCCCTTGGTCTTCCTTTGATCCCTGATGTACCAATAAAAGGTTTTATCCCCCTTCTTAACTGAGTTGGCTATCTTTTCCTCGGTTTGGGCCTTTGCTGTTCTGACTGCCTTCCCAGCTTCCTTTTGCTTTAACTGATACAGTTCCCTGTCCTGCTCCTTCTGTGATTCCTTGTACTTCCTGAATGCTTTCTTTTTCTCTTGAACCTTCACTGCCACTTCCTTTGAGAACCATAGTGGTTTTTTACATCGTTTCGTTTTGTTAATTTGCTTCTCACAAAGGCTTGTTACCTCTGTGATGGCAGTTTTTATTATTCCCCATTGTTCTTCCACCCCTCCTTCCTGCCCATTTGCTAGTGTGCATTCCTTAGGCACTCACCCATTTTAGCAAAGTTAGCCCTCCTAAAGTCCAGTACTTTTGCCTTTGTGTGGCTTGACTCTATTGCTGTGTTTATTGTAGAACCATACTGTTCGATGGTCACTAGTTCCCAGATGGCTACCCACTTCTACATCTGTGATCCTCTTCATCTCCATTTGAGAGAACCAGGTCTAAGATTGCTCCCTCTCGAGTGGGCTCCAATACTAGTTGTCTAAGGCATGCCCCTTGTAGGGCATCTAGAATAACCCCACTCTTTGAAGTGGCTGCCACAACTGCATTCCAGTTAACATCTGGCATATTCAGATCACCCATCAGCAATGTCTCCCCTTTTTCTGCCATTCTAAGTATTCTTTCTATCATTTCCTTGTCCATTTCCTCCCCCTGAGAAGTGGGTCTGTATACAATCCCTGTGCGGATTGTGGTGCCATTGCCGGTATCCAAATTTACCCACAGTGCTTCTTCTCCTCCCTGTTTTCCATTTTGTTCTGTTGCTTTGATTCCTTCCCTTATGTAAAGAGCTACTCCTCCTCCTCTTTAACCCTCCCTGTCCCTCCTGTAGATAGTGTATTCTGGTATGTTTATGTCCCAGTCATAGTTTTGTGTGTACCATGTTTCTGTGACTGCCATGATATCCAGATGTTCCTCCTCCATCAAGGCCATTAATTCAGGAAGCTTGTTACTCAGACTATGGGCATTGGTACTCATTGCTCTCCATTTTTTGATGGCTTTACCTTCTTTTGCAGCATCCCCCAGTGACTTGTCTACCTCAGTCTTTTTCTCATTTAGTACCCTGTTTTGTAGGGAGAGGCTGGGATTTTCCTGCTGCTTATCAGTGCCTCCCCCCTTGACTAGTTTAAAAGCTTGCCAATGAAGCATTTAAACCGATTGCTCAAAAGACTTGTTCCCTTCCTGGACAGATGCAGACCATCCTCGTAGTATAGGCTGGTGTCCCTCCAGGTGGAACCCAGTCCCAATGAAGCCAAAACCCCTGTGCCTCACACCATTTTTTCAACCATTCATTAAACTGCGTGGTGCAAAGTACCCTCGCCTCACTCATGCCATTGACAGGCAGCACCTCAGAGAAGGATATTGTGTGTGTTACTTGTCTTAGGCCCCTCCCCAATTCTACAAAGTCCTTCTGCACTGCTCTAATCTCATGATTAGCCAAGTCATTTGTCCCTAGGTGGACAATGACGTCCAGCTCAGACTCCCATGCAGCTGTTCTCGTGATCCTGAGGTAGCGCTTCCTGTCTCTCCAAGCCATGGCACCAGGCAGGCACCTTACTTCAGTTTTCCCTGCTCCCCCCAGTTCTATCCCCCTAATTATTGAGTCCCCCACCAGGAGCTGCTTCCTTTCCTTGTGGTGTCCTCTGCCTCCTTCCTGTGGGCCTCCCTTGTGACAGTTGTCCTCAGCCTCCTTAGTCTCCTCTGTGGGTGCATCCATGGGGAGCTTATGTCCCAGAATGGTGTATGGATTGTGGTGTGGAACAACTGACTGGGTGTGCCTCTGTTCCACCATCCTCACCTCCCTGAGCCCACTGTGGTCCAACTGCTGTGCTCTTTGCAACCTCTGAGGTAGTGGTGGTGGCTCTGGTGTTCCCTGGATGGGAGGTTCCCTTCCTACCATCCAGTGTGGCCTGAGGGAAGGTCCCCTTACTACTGTCCAGTGTGGCCTGAAGACGGGCAACTTCCTCTCTCAGGGCAGAGAGTTGTCTGTAAATAGGGCAGCATCTCAGCCTCCAGAAAGACTCCCAGAAGACTTCTGCCCCACAGCCATTACATTGCACTACTCCCCACATTTTTTTTTGTGTGTGTGTGTGTGATTGGTTTGTAATATAGAAAAAAATATATATATATATATATATACATTATACAATGTGTATACTTATATTGTCAGTGCAGTGTGCTAGAGAGGATATGACAGTGATATGCACCTTGCACTCTTGAGGAAATGATGTCAGAACCCCAGGTATAAAGGAACTATTTCCAGGGTGGGTGGGGTGAGGGGTGGGAAGGGGTTGGGCCTAAACTGTGCCCTCACAAAACAATCAGCTAAAAGCTCTGACCCACCACTGTGATGAGTGCCTTCCTGACAGCAAGATGCCCTACACAACAATTTGACAGAGAAAACACCCTGCTAATCAAACAGAGAAAAATCCACACATCCAAGTCAAACACAGGTAAATCTCCCAGCCCCAAAACAGGCCTGGTGGTTTGTGCTCTGAAAGCTGTCAGCCCCAAAATAAGTCAGCTGTGCTTTAAACTCTTCTTGCACTGAAAATGTTAAGAATTGTAACAAACGATAAACCTAGATCCACCTCTCTGTTGCTTGAAAGACTGTCTTTCCTGTTTCACACTGCAGGTTTTTCTATGACCACTCCTTAACCACAGTTACTTTTTTAAAAATAGTTTAACTATCACAAACTCCTACGCACCAGTAAATTATTTAAAAATAGTTTCTGTCCCAAAATCCTAGTAGTCAATCCAGCTACCCCCAAGGGACAACCAAAATGCAGTATTCAAACACTTATGACGTTACTTCCAAGATAAGCAGAGTTTGCAAGCTTCTTTTTTCAACTCCTCAGCCCTGTAATTTATTTAAAAATAGTTTAACTGTCAGAAAATCCTAGTAGACAATCTAGCTACCTCCAAGGATCTACCCAAATGCAGTATTTAAATCCTTCTGAAGTTACTAACAAGCTAAACAGAGTTTGCAAGCCCTTTCTTGGTTAAACACTAAATAAATATGTGAATAAAAAGCAATTACCAAGGATAGTTAGTTTCACCTCCCACAGAATTAAGCAAAAGTGCACATTTGTTGCAGATATCAAGTGCAATATAGCATTTCTCACACAGCTCGCAGTTGAATAAAGAAGTAGTGTCCTTCCAGGTCCAGAAAATGTGCTTTGTGTCTTTAAAAATTGCAGCCTCCAGTAACTTATAGTAATCTGATCTAGTCTGGATATCTCCACCCAGGGCAATTTGTTGACAATGGTTATGATGCAGCCCTTCCTGTTCCAATACAACCTGTTTGGTCTGAAAGCAATGTCCTGCCCTTAAGGCTGTCTGTGTTTCAATTCACACTGCAGGTTTTGCTATGACCACTCCTTAACCACAGTTACTTTTTTAAAAATAGTTTAGCTATCACAAACTCCTACGCACCAGTAAATTATTTAAAATAGTTTCTGTCCCAAAATCCAGTAGTCAATCCAGCTACCCCAAGGGACAACCAAAATGCAGTATTCAAACACTTATGAAGTTACTTCCAAGATAAGCAGAGTTTGCAAGCTTCTTTTTCAACTCCTCAGCCCTGTAATTTATTTAAAAATAGTTTAACTGTCAGAAAATCTTAGTAGACAATCTAGCTACCTCCAAGGATCTACCCAAATGCAGTATTTAAATCCTTCTGAAGTTACTAACAAGCTAAACAGAGTTTGCAAGCCCCTTCTTGGTTAAACACTAAATAAATATGTGAATAAAAAGCAATTACCAAGGGTAGTTAGTTTCACTTCCCACAGAATTAAGCAAAAGTGCACGTTTGTTGCAGATATCAAGTGCAATATAGAATTTCTCACACAGCTCGCAGTTGAATAAAGAAGTAGTGTCCTTCCAGGTCCAGAAAGTTTATACAATACTTGGAGTAATATTTGGAGAGTAGAAAAGTAGCTGGCCAAGAGCATATCTGGACTGTTTCCCAACTTCTCAGTAGTGGTAATTATTTAAAGAGCTGCTGACGCCCCAAAGGAAACTTTGAAAACCATAATAATTAGGTACAATTCAGCTTGCATTCTGTATATATTCTTTAGATTTCTCATCCCCATCATTTATTACTGAGGAACTTTGCATGAATATGTAACCCCCTACAAATGGAGGTTCCCAAAAAGTCTTCCTTGAGCTTGCCTAAATGCTCACTGCCAGGCTGGTGTCCTGCATTTCAGCAGTTTAAATGTGATTACCAGAGCCTATATAGCCTCTGTGTACTGTCTCTTTAAGAGCTGCCTGATTGCAGCCTAAGTAATCTGAGAGGGAGCTCTGTTGAAAGATGTAACTATTTGCTGAAAATCATTTAGAATGATAATGTAGTTTGCCTAACCTGCTTTCTTTGTAGCAATGGCTGTTTTGTTTTGTCTCCACTATCTTGGTCCTGGACTGCAAATTGGACCAATCAGTTCTGGTGGGACCTAAAAATGTAGCCGGACTACAGGAGCTGTCTGAAGTCAAAATCTGTAGGAATTGTAATTTTGAATGTTTTGCGCCTTTTTTGCAACTGAAGGGGGAGCTCTTGCTTTGACTGATGCCAGATCAGCCAACCAAACCTTTTGGATCTTGGGGAAGTCCCAGGCTGCTTGCAATTTTCAGTTAGTTCTGAGTTGGAAAGTGAAATGAGAAGAGCCCAAGTGTATTTTGGGCAGCAATCCTGAGTGGATTCGCATGGGAAAACTGTGAAAGGGCTGAGTTTTTGGCTTGCATGTCCGCTGCTGCTCCTGAGAGGGAGAGAAGAGAATTATTTTGGACTAAATCCAAGTTTGTGTGACTAAAGTTAGCTACTGAAGTGGGCCAGGCTCAACCTGAAGGAGACCGAAGATTTTGTTGAATACGATCGGCTTGTCAGGAGTTCCAGCTAACCCTAAGCTCCTGGTGTGTGCAGAGACTTTGCAATTATGACCGGGGAGCGCTTTGCCTGGTACAGTAGAATTCCCATACATGTAAATGTGCTATGAGCTGCTAGTGGGTTGTGAATTAGTTCCCCACTGTGTGAACTGTGTTCTGCTTGCTGGAAGCTGTATCCAGCCCAAAACGGACTGCATCCCAATTTGTCTCCATGCGGTCTGGGCCTTGCCAGACTGGCCCAACCAGACTACCCACTGCACAGAGAAGCCATCGAAGAGAGACCTGCCTGGGAATCAGCCCCCTGCTCCACGCTTTAACCCTGGGCCCTGCTTCTCCTGGCATTCCAGATCAACCACCTGCAGTCTTGATTTTCATCCAGCCTGTGTCCAGTCTTGGGTATCGTGAGTAAATACCAGGGTATCTCCCTGCAACAACAGCTTAATCTGAGTGTGTCATCTGTTTGTCTTGTTGTTTCGTTTCCTCTACTAACTGAGCCCTCTGGCTCCGGATTACAAATATTGTGTACTGTGCATGTTGTGTCTTCCATCACAGGGCCCCAACCAGCTGCAAACCTGGGCAACAGTCCTGGCTAGCCCATTTCTTCTCCACCTGAGTACCCAGAGGCGTGACTGTGTAGGGGGGACTCAAAGCACATGTATAACTGCTTGATTAATATAACCTTTAAGCTAATTAACCTGATTTCTCCCCTTCCATGTTCAAATCCCCTGAATAAATCAGATCTAACTTTTTCTGCATGTAATCTGACTGTGGTTCCAGTTTGTGCTCAAAGTCCTGAACTGTTGCTATTTGCTGTGCATAACCTTGTTTTACAGGGGATCCCCAGGGTCGAGCCAGAGGAACCAGCCCTGGTGGTAAGTGCAAACAGTGTGGGTACTTGTGTGGTGTACCAGGGGTATTGTGAAAGTGATTATTGTACAGTGTTCAGGCCACTAGAGGGGGAAGAGGGGGGTTAGAGTGTCCTGGAGGGCTGTGCCCAGGTTAGCTTGACCACTACCAACCCTGACCTCCGGGTGGAGGCACCCGTTTCAGACCTCAGGCCCCTTAACCTGCTACTAGCCAAGCAGGCAGGGGTAGTAGCCCTTGGGATAGTGCCACCTAGGGGTTACAAATACATGATCTTAATCCCTTAGAGTTCATCTGCCTCTATAGTATATTCCTTACTTCAAATCATAATCCCCTGTTGTGACATCACAGTCTGTTGCCTTGGGAGTAACTGCGATGTCATCACCAGTGCATTATGATCTCAGGAAGGGAGAAAGCAACAGGAACAGATGAATTCTTCAGCAGCAAAGATCCTGATGTTATATCAAAGACCTCAGTAATAAATAATGGGGAGGAAAAATACAGAGCTAATGTGAAATATAGGCTGGACTGTGTCTAAACAATATGTTTTGTTAAGTTCTCCTAAAGGCATGAGCTGCCCTTTGAGCAATGTTAAAGGTTCAGCAAGCTCAAACCTAGCTAATAAACATGCTTTTATCACATTTCTTATACACTTTTCTTAACATTTATTTTAATGTTTACTGGGGTGCACCTGGTGTGTGGTCAAAATCAAAATCAAATAGGTATAGTACAAGTCCCCCCCCCACACACACACACTCTGCTTGAAAGCCTGCAATTCATTCAAGCCAATTCAATTTTCCTACTTAGTTTTCATTTCATCATTTTAACATTTGAAGGGGCTCTTGATCTTATCATTCATCCAAATCAGGATCAGCCTGACCACCAAAAGCAAAATGATCCACCTGTTTGGTCAGGAATCTGCACTCTGTATTTTTAACATGCCAACGTGATCTGAGGTCCCACTGCTTTATCTCTTTCGCATGCGGAAACCATAAGAACACATTTAAATGTTAAAATTATGGAATGAAAAACATGTAAGAACATTGAATTGACTTGACTGAATTGCAGGCTTTCAAGGCAGCTTGGGGGAAGGGAATTATTTAGGTTCACTTCTGGCATAAATAAATCTAATCGGTGTTTGAAGATATTTAGACTTTCAGAATTTTCAGTAATGTCTGGTAAGCTATTCCAAATGCTGGTTACCTTAGATGCGTAGAAAAATCTCTTATTGTCTTTTTTGGTTATTGTACTCATCATCTAGAATTTATGTCCTCTCAGATTATAGGTCAGTAAAGGAATACTTCACAACAGGATGTATGCTGTGCTGGGATAACGTCATGCCTCAGGTGGTGGGGCATGAGGCCGAATGCAGAGTGCTACCAACACCCGAGAAGTGATGTTATCCCAGCATGACACACACTGTGGAGTGCATTATTCCTATTATACAAAGGCTCATTTCTAAAATAAATAAAAAGATGATAAAGTACATTTAAAAGTATATATGTTCTTGTCTTTTTTCAATGCAGAAGTATAGTTTTTAAAATAATAGTGCTGATTTACTGTATTGGCCAGTGGGTGAAGCAGCTGTTAGTGTGACTCTATAGTCTGCCAATAGAAGCCCTCCTTCTTTTATTTCTGTGTTTTCCTTTATGCTGCTGCTCTGTGAAAGTGACACATTGGTTCTCCCCCCTCCTTCTTTCACAGTTGTTGGGACCGTTTGCAATTTGGACATATGAACTCCCCCCCCCACACACACACACATACCTGGCTCAAAGTCTGAAAGAGAAAGTGGCCACGAGGAAAGTAACTGAAGGGCATTCTTTCTCATGCAATCAGCTTACAGTGTGACAGACTGGGAAGACTGCCGTGAAGCCAATTTAATGGTGGCTTTACATTTGGCTGTTGGGAGTATGTAGAGAGTGGGAACGTGTAGGGGCTGTTTGGTTTGCTTGTGACTTTTTTCTGTTAAATTAAACTAAAAAAATCAAGGCTTCTGTTATGGTTTTGAGACAGAGCAGCGGAGACTGTCACAAGAGTGAGGGATTGCTATGAAGCAGATTGTAAACTCAGCTTTCACTTGGCTTATTCTTTTTTTTTTGTATATAGTCAGAAAACAAGCTTTTCGACTGGTATGCTCAGTCTTTTTGGGGCGGGAGGGGGTGATCTGATCCTGGAAGCTGATGCTAATAGGAGCGGGCAGCTACAGCCGATTGTAGTTATGTGCTATCGAGCGGGCTATGTTGGAGTCAGGGCTTTGCTTTCTTTTACGTTTAACTTTTTGGTTTTGTTTAACTTGGCATTTAGTTTGGATCTTGATGGGGGCTATGTGTGGCCTTAATATTGAGGGAGTAAATAAAAGTCTGTGGTACAGTTGTGGTGATGTTTGAAGCAGCTGGGTGATGGTATAGAATGGGCAGTGGGCAGTGATTTTTCTTATGTTATTTGGTCATATGTGTGCTGGGACTAGATTTGTAATGTTGTGCTGGGATAACATCATGGGTCCAGCCCCAGACTGACCAATCAGAGCACAGCATTCTTTCTTGCCATTGTATAATACCTTGTAATCTTATCTAATCTAGGGTGTTCCATTATCTCTCTAATGAGTTTGTAAAATTGTAGCAAATCACCCATTGGTCGTCTTCTTTCTAAGCTATGCAATCCAAGCATGTTCAACCTGTCCTCAAATGATTTAGCCTTCATGTTTTGAATTAGTCTTGTAACGTTCTGTTTTTTTTTTCTCTCCCATTAGTTTGTTTATGCTCCTGCTCACCAGTCTGGCCCCCATTGTGCTCAGCTGCCCCAGCCCTATCACACTGGAATACATCAAAACTTACCTTTGCCTCTTGTGTGCTGCCTGAGCTTTACCCCTCTGATGGGGCAGCCGGGTACCCCAATTCCTGCTGCAGAATGAATCCAGTTGTGGGTGTCAGTGTGTGGTTAGCAAGGTGCGGGGTCTGCAAGTGGCCAGCATCATCTAGCCAGTCCTGGGTTATCCTGCTTTCTCCTGTTACCCCCAGGATGTTGGCGACAAGTGTGTGGAAGTATGCACACATGTAAGCATGTGTGGTGCAGCACCAGCCAACATCCTTCCACCCATGAGTGGCTCCTGACTTCACTGACACCTATGGGCACCAAGGTGGTGGTGTATCAGTGGTGCTGACTGCCTCCTTCCCTGGAGGAGGAGAGCATCATCTGGGGCACTCAGTCCTCATCCCCTCCCTGCCAGCCTCTGATGACCTGAGCTTGGGTCACTGGCATCATGAGCGTCAGATCTACCACTGCCCTAATGGGCTGACCATCTTGGTTTTTTTTTTGGTAGGTGATTGTAGTTTTGAGATAAGGATTCTAGAGTTGAGAGCAATACTCCAGATGTGGCCCTACGTAAGCTCCGTAAAGTGAGATAACTACTGGTGCTGATTTTTAGCAAATTACCTCCTAGTGCAATTGATCAATTTACTGTACAGCAGGAAATATTCACTGTCTTTTTATTTCCACTGTTTTCGCTGGATTTAAATTAGCACTAAAATAAAATGACAATGAATACTAGGTAAATCACTATACAGTAGCATCACTAGTGTTCCACCAGTGAAATTAAGATGGTATGAGCATGCCTGGTTTGCTTGGTGCACTAGATATGACAGGTGTGAATTTAAGCTGTATACAGTATATGGTTTCATAGCTGTAGTACGTGCTTACATTGTGTTGAATTCTTAAGCTCATTATTAATTATTACACCAAGGTCCTGTTAACTGGTAACTATTTAAGGTGTTCCCATTTAGGTAAAACAATTTACAATTATCGGATGCCCCCAAATACGTTACTATACATTTGTCACTATTGAAATGTATTTGTTCTCTTGATGGCCCATTTTTCCAATTTTTTTAGGTCGTTGATCAGTTGGTAATAGTTTGATTCATTGTCATCTATTCTACCTAGATTAGTATCATCTGCAAATTTATTTATCCAGTTGTATAGCCACTTTCTAAACTGTGTATATATGTGCTAAATAATAAAGGACATAGAACTGATCCATGTGGAACGCTACTTGAAACCAGTCATTCTCCAGCCAAAATTGCATTGATCCTCAGAAAGTGGAGGTGCTTAACAAGTACTTCTGATCTGTCATCACTACAGAAAAGGACAGACCCATGCTGCAAGGGAGCAGGAGATGGGGATGGGGAAGGGGAGCCACAGATGGCATAATAGAGGCAGACAGGGTGCATATGGACCTAAATCCCTGATGGTGTACAAATCCTCAGGACCAGACAGTGTGCACCAAAGGGTCCCAAGGGAACTTGCCGAGGTTCTGGCAGCCCCCCTGGCAGACCTGTGTAACGCCGCTCTGGAGTTTGAGAGTGTGCCCTGGGACTGGAGAACTGCACATGTTGTGCATCTCAATAAAAGTGGTCCAAGGGATGAACCAGGAAATTACAAATCAGTCAGTCTGACCTCAGTAGTGGGAAACTGATGGAGACTATCCTGAAAGAAAGACTGGTGAGTTTTCTTAAGCAAAATGGGCTGCAAGATGAGAGGCAGAAAGGGTTTGTGTCAGGGAAGTCCTACTAGACTAATCTGATTGACCTTTTCAATTGAGTGACCAGGACAGTGGACAGGGGCCAAGTGGTTAATGTCACATATCTGGACTTCAGTGCAAAAAAAGTGCAGTTATGCACCTGAGGGTGAAAAACCCAGAGACCAAATACTGGTTGGGTGGTGTACAGGTTGCCAAGCCAGATGAAGAAATAGACCCGGGGTAATTATCACAAGTAGCCTGAAACACTCAGCACACTGCAGGAGAGCAGCAGCAAAAGCAAATCAGATGCTGAGCTGCATAACCAGGGGGATTACCAGCAGGAATGCAGAAGTCATACTGCTGCTGTACCGGTTACTGGTAAGGCTGCACCTTGAGTACAGTGTGCAGTATTGGTGCTGTTATCTTAAGAAGGATGTTAACTTGCTGGAAGTGGTCCAGAGAAGGGTGACCAAGATGATCCAGAGCCAGCAGGGCAACACCTATGAAGAGAGGCTCAGGCAGCTCAACATCTACTTCCTTGAAGATAGAAGGGAGAGGGGGGATATGATTGAGACCTTCAAATACCTTAAAGATATTAACAGGGTGAATATAGAGGGACTCTAGTCTTAGTGGAATCAAGTCCACTACAGGGCATAACCTAAAACTGGTAGGGCAAAGATTCAAGAGAGAGATGAGGAGGCACTTTTTCACCAAGAGAGTGGTGGCAAGTGGAACAAGTTGTCAGAGGAGGTGGTCTCACTGAAAATGATGGAGAGCTTCAAAAGAGAGGTTGGGACAGAATGAAGGCAGAAACTGCTGGTGGTGGTGGAGGGAGGAGGGGAATTTGGGAGGGAAGCAAGTCCCTCTGTAGACACAGTGGGGACCTGCACACTCTAGCAGTCTGGATAGATTGTAAGTCCTTTATCTGCTGGCATACTCGTATGTATTTTCACCCTCTGGGTTCTGCCAATTAGCCATGACTGAACCCAGTTTCTAACTTAATGTCAGTGTTATAACTGTTGACTTACTGACTAGGTGCTGATTTGGGAGAGTATCAAAGACCTTTTTAAAGTCAAGGAATATTATATATCCATTGGTGTACTATTCTCAAGTGTTGCACTTAGTCTCCAAATAAAACTGAGTAGATTCACAGTGCATCAATAATTCTTAGTAAAAACATTCTGTTCCCTGTCCCTAAGATTGCCTGCATGTAATTCCAGGACTGTTTTCTCTTTAATGAGTACCTCAGCTATTTTCTCAGCAATAGAAGTTGGACTAATGGGTCTATAATTTCCCAGGAAAAGACGTTACCCTTTTTATGAATGGCTACCCTGTAGCCATTTGCCAGTCATAAGGAACTACCCCAGTCTAAAAATTAAGGAATTGGGGGTGTGTGGCTTGGCACCTAACAAGATGGCCACATAGTTTGCATCGGGAGATCGGTGCGGGGCCAAAATCCTAAAAACAACATTATTGCACTGGGTTCTCTGCTACTCTAATATAGCGACTGCATACCTAAAAGCACCCGGCATTGGGAAATTCCTTTTTCGTTCAAATCAGACCTAGTGCTGAGCACCAGGAACATCCTTTTACTTTGCTCCCAGAACTGCGTGGCAGACACCATAAGGCTGAACCTGGAACCCACAGTTCAAGAAATGTTTGCAATTATTATGTGCCTCATGGACAAATTCACATTGGCGGCGAACAACATGGCCCTGGCCCTACATCAAATTGACAGTCGTTGTGGCCTCATAGAACAGAAGGCTGAGACCCAAGAGAGAACAATTGATGGACACTGTGTTACTTTGACGGAGCAAGCCAGACAGATACAGACTCTCCAAGAAAAAGTCAACGATCAGGAAAATAGGAGCTGCAGGAACAATTTGTGGCTTCTGTGCTTCCCAGAAGGGTGAGAACAAGGGCTCATTTCGGACTTCCTTCAGTGAGCTCTGCTGGAATTGCTAAAGCTCCCCCCAGCTACCAAAATCACCATTGAGCGATTCCACCAATCTCTTCAGCCGTGACCACACGAGGGGGAGAGACTGAGACCCATGCTGGTGAGCATCCTTAATTTTGCAGAAAAACAGGTGATTCAGGCTCGGGCTTGGGAGCTGGGCAACTTATTCTGGCAGGGGCACCGTATATTAATGTTCCAGGACTATTCCAGAGAACTTGTGCAGAGGAGGAAGGAATTCAGTGAAGCTCGCAAGCACCTCCATGAGCTAGGGATCCCCTTTTCACTAAGGCATCCTGTTGCCCTCCATATCATCCATAATGGGATCCCTGTCCAGCTCAGTACTCCAGAAGCAGCATTGGACTATATAGCTCGAACCTGGCCCAGAGGGAGCAAGTCCTCGCCTCCACCACCACCAAGAAGGAGGAGTAGATCACCGCAAAAGCAGACCAGTGAGGCCTCACCTGACCAACAGCTCGAGCAGTGCAGCTTCCCCACCATGAACCATCAGGGAGGCCTACAGGGAACCAGATGTGACGTACCAGCCCAGCAGAGGATATGACCACAACAGACCCAACATGCCAGAAGGGAACACCCACAAGAGAAGGAAAGGGCCGCTATCCCTGCAGATATCAGAGAGGACAGTAAGGGCTGGATTAAAGCATAGGCAACATAGGCAGAGGCCTAGGGCCCCTGCCTGCCAGGGGACCCCAAGCAATCCCCAATATATATTTACTATATATCCTTTTCTTTCTGCCTGAGCTGCATGTTTTTTGTAAAGGACTCAGACACTGAGTAAGGTAGGGGCTGAACTGTGACATGACTCCACCTCCCTGATTAGATCCAGAAGCAAATGGTTTGATACCTTTCATTGGACCAATATAGATGTTACAAAAAGAAAACAATATCTAAGCTTTCGGACCAACCAAGTCCTTCCTTGGAGACTTGGGACTTGGTTGGTCATAAAGCTTAGACATTGTTTTCTTTTTGTAACATCTATGTTGGTGCAATAAAAGGTATCAAACTGTTTGCTTCTGGATCTGTTCTTATAAGGACCAATACAGCAACAAATCTATTTCTGTATGTCTCCCCGATTAGGTGCTACGTGCAGCTGACAGCTTCAGGGGCCCCAGCCAGGCTGACCTTTAAGGTGTGAATAAGCCCATTTCCTTTGCTTTGTCTCCCACACTCATTTAGAATCCCAGTTTAGAATCTTACTCTTAACTATAAAAGATTAACAGTGCAATTCAATGTGTATGCTTTATATTTAATCTCACTTCTAAAATTAAGAGATCTACAATAAATTGCAATGGTACAATTAAAAATCATACTCTCTTTTTTATTCTCTCATCTCACTCACACTGAAGTTCTGACCTTGATACAGCTCTATTTTCAGGGAGAACAAATGAATGTATTTCCAGATTCCCATCAGTAAATCTTGCCATTTATGGGTCCTGGCTTACTTATCAATAACAGGAATGTTTGATCCTAGGAATGATTTCCAATTCTTCCAATAATCACTCACTTTACAGTATAATCTCTGAAGTTCCTAACCACACTAGTAAACCACAAACTCAACTCCTACACCACCCAGGACCTAGCCTCTTTTAGAGATGAGTTCCTACCCAACAAAACTTCCACATCCTGGTTTATACTACCTGACAGGACAATATGATATCACCCAGACTGTGAGTGCATACATGTGTGTCTGGGGGTGGGGGGCTTTGGAGAAATGCAAATCATGACATTTCACATACACAAAATTATTTTTACCAGGCCAACTGGTAATTATTTTCTCAAAATTATTAAAACTCTGGCTATTGTTATTTCTCCATACTGATAGTATTAGTTTAATTAATTTTGAAGCATTTTTATGCCACCTTTAAGGGACGTTAAGAAATGTTTTTTCATTTTTCAGTAACTGATATGCACTAGCCAAGAGGTGCGGTCATGGTGAAGGGGCATGGGTACAGTGAGGGGAGCCCCAGATTTATCTTGGGCCTAGGGCCCCAGGTTGCCTTAATCTGGCCCTGAGGACAGTACTCCTTGAGAAGCCACCATTGTCAGCCAATACTTTTCTTTCTAAAAACCGCTTCACTCCATTGCAGGAACTACCACCACCTGAGGTGCACCCAGAAGACCCAGGGATGGACTGTAGCCTCCCTGGAGTACCAGCTCCTAATCCTGAACATTTACAACCCTTGGATTACTCCTGGGCAGATGTGGGTGAATCCGTGATTGTGCCTAACACAGCGACCTGTGTATTGGAGACAGGCCAACCACTGAGCTAGATTCTCAGCCTCCCACAGGACAAGCTTGCAGCAGATGGCGAAGCTGAACATTCTCCCACCTGAAATAAAGACCACATCTGGGTCAGATAAGTAATTCTTTCTTGCTTTGGATATTGGGTTGTATGGTACAGTTTTCTGGGTGGTGGGCTGGGTAATGGGGAGAACAGAGGGTAGGACTCGCTTGCTGTGTTGCCTGCTTCAGAGCGACCCTGAACCCCCCACCCAGATGAGGTAAATGGGCCTACTGTACCTGGGAATGAGCCAATTACTATGGCTCCTTCCCCTTTACCAACCCTCACCCAGGCAGGTTATGACTACTTCTCTGTCAGGGATATGTTCACTGAATGACATGATTTTACATCCTCCATTTACTGCCCTGGTGGTCTATAGATGCCTTTTGTCAGGGTGATGCTACCGTGAGGGTTTTGTGCCCACTATTTCCCATACTGCTGCAAAGGATCAGGAGGCTGGATGTGGGATCCCCCCCCCCCCATATACCATCTTTTCCTGGGTGTTGGGCTCAGGTATAATCACCCTGATGTCCATCATAATTTTTGCTTCACAAACACAAGGTAAAGTTTGAAGGTGCGTTTTCTTTTATAGCACCTTTCACTACATCTACTACCTCTGCTCCTGTCTTGCCTGTTGAATGCCCACAGTAGTGTGGAAGGCCCTGGGAGCCCATCCCAAGGGACGTGGTGAAGGGCTTCTGCCCCCTCGCCTCCTCAGCAATCCTGCTAAAGGGGATAGGACACATTCCCCTTTAGTCACTACCTCATACATGGAGTAGCAAGGTTACCCCCCCCCCTTCCCTGCATTCCTTCTCCTCCTTATGGAGTGTAAATAAATACAGGGTATGTTGACATACTCCTTCTAGCTGCTTGCTTATATAGTTCAGCACCCCAGCACCAAGACTCCCTAGTAAACACCCTCATACAGCATACACAGCCTGAGAGGAGCCTGTGGGTGGCGCAATGCCCCTGAGCTCCCCTTAGGTGTGCGACCACCACCCAGAGTCAGATGCCACAGTCCTTTACACCAGGGTCATACCCCAAAGTTTGTTTTTGTTGTTATCAAATGCTTTGTATAAAGTTAACTGCTCTGAGCCAGCTCTCAGTGAAGACTGAGTAAACCCCATTATGAGTGTTGATGTGTGTAATAATTACAGAGGAAGAGAAGAATGTGGGGTAACAGTGTACCTCTCCTCTGGCATTTTTGATTTTGATATATGGGTGGAGTTGGGAGTTCAGGATGCTGCTTACTCTTTATGCCTGTGCCTCAGGGGAAAGGTGCACCTCACCTTGACCACCTGTTTTCCTGCAACCTCACTCCTGTACATAATGTTGCTTAATGATGACCATGGGTGAGCTAATTTGTCACACGTGGAATGTGAGAGGGCTGAACTCCCTGATCAAGCAGAAGAAGGTCCTCTCACATCTCAAGTGGTTCAGGTTTCAGGTGGCCTTTCTCCAGGAGACCAAACTTACACATAAAGAACTGGCCATGATGGTCAAAGACTGGGTGGGACAGGAGGTGCACGCGGGAGCACTTACTAGAAAGAGGGGGGTGATGATATTGATTCACAAATTGCTTCAGTGGGGCCTGGAGTCCACTATTGCAGACCAAGAAGGTAGGTGGTTGCTAGCCAAAGACTCAACCCCTCAGGGGCCGATTGCCCTATGCAATGTCTATGCTCCAAACCATGATGACCCTATCATCTTTCATAAGTTATCTGGGGCAATAGGCTCTTTCAGTACAACTCTGTGCCCCCGCATCATGGGGGGGATTTCAAACTCACTTTGGTTCCCTGTACAGATAGGAATGACACCAGTAAGGAGACTCATAATAGTGGGTTAAGGGCACTGCATCAAGTTATGCAAGAACATGGCCTGTCAATGCCTGGCGTCTCTCCCAGAGTGTGAGACCATACTTTTCACTCGGAGGCCCATGCATCCCTTTGTAGAACTGATTTCTGGCTGACATCACACCCTGTAACTGATGTATTACTTAGCTCTGACACTCCCCAGCTTGATCTACGATCATGCCTCGGTAATACTCCATCTGACTTGGGGTACCCCCCCCCCACAGAAACAGACCTCGAGATTAGACCTTACCCCGATAAGAGACCTGGATTTTGTCCCTTGGACTAGAAAGAAAGCACAGCAATTCCTGGTGCACAACCCCATCTCTCACACCTCAGCACAGACCACCAGAGAGGCCTTTAAAGCTACACTTGGGGAGAAGTGATGGGATATGCCTCCAGGAAACGTAGGGAAAGGGAACATCTTCTAGTCAGGCTGGAGAAGAGACTAACTCAGGTGGAGAATGCCTACCAAGTGATTCCATCTCCGTCACCCCACTCACTGCTTGGTAGGGAGGTCCTAGGCCTGAGATGGGAAGTCAATCAGTTGCTAACTAAGAAGGCCAAGGTTGCCATTCTTCAGCTTGATCACAGATATTGGGAGGGGGGATAAAAGTGGAAAGGTACTTGCCTATCAACTTAGAAAACAACAGGAAGAGAGACACATTCCAGGGCTTACAGACAACCAGGGACACACGGTAACCTCACAGGAGGGGATTAGTACTATAATGGCCTCATTCTATTCTGCCTTGTATACTTCAAAGCATAATGTACCAGCCCAGGCCATTCAATCCATCCTAGAGAACCTCACTCTCCTGAGACTTGCTCCCCAGGATGCATTACTACTGGATGCACCCATTGCAGAAACGGAGGTCTGGGTGGCCATTATGGGATTACAGATCGGGAAGTCTCCGGGGGTTTCACCATAGATTTCTACCAAGATCTGGTAAACCAGACTGCACCTCTTCTGACAGAGGCAAACAGTGAGGCCAGCTTAACTGGCCCCTTTCTACCCACCATGTGAGTGACTGTCATAACCGTCATTCCCCAAAAAAGGGAAGAACCCCCTGTTGGCAGGCAGCTATAAGCCTACCTCACTAATAAATATGGATAGCAAGATTTATGCCAATCGGCTTAGCCCCTTACTCACTTCCCTGATTCATCCCTCCCAGATGGGTTTTGTCCCAGGCAGGCACAGCACAGACCATGTCTGCTCACTGCTCAACATTATTCATACCTCCCAGACCCTAAAAATCCTGATTGCAGCAGTGACAGTAGACTTTGAAAAGGAATTCATCTCCCTTGAATGGGAGTACTTCCAGGCAGTACTTGCTCACCTGGGGGTGGGAAAGCACTTCAAAGCCTGTGTTCAGATGATTTATAATAAACCCCTGGCTAGAGTCATCACAGATAGACTTCTTTCTTACCCCTTCCCGCTGGAAAGCGGGACCTGTGAGGGCTGCCCTCTCTCTCTCTCTCTCTCCCCTCCTCTTCATCTTAGCAGTAGAATCCCTGGCTGCAGCAATTCGGCAACACACAGGCATCAAGGGTATAATAGTGGGACAAGTGGCCTATTCCACCTTGATGTACGCCGATGACCTTCTTATCCCACCGGAAAATGTGTTGAAGTCTCTTCCACCTCTCCTAGAACTCCTTGACACTTTTGCAACTCTCTCTGGGCTTCGTCTTAACCAGTCCAAGACAGAGATGATGCCCCTTAGCTCAACCTGCTCGCAGGCCGATATTGAAAATCTTGGACTCCTCTGGGCATCACAAGGACTCACATACCTGGGGATTAAAGTCACCCCTGAATTGGAAGGATTGTGGAAAGTCAACCTATAGCCCCTAATTCAGAACACCAAGGCTGAGTCTGATAGATAGAAGTTCCTTAGGCTTTCCATGGCCAGGAAATTTGCAGCCATCAAAATGGTGACAGACCCAAAATTCTTTTATATTCTTTCTCATATTCCCCTTGAATTACCTAAAAAATGGTCTCAGGATATGGATAGACTAATAAGGGATTTTATATGGGATGGAACTAACCCTCGTTTTAGTAGAGCCAAATTAAGGGCCCACTGGTCAATGAGGGGGACTACCCTGGCTGAAAGGCTACAAATGGGCCTTTCAGGCTGCACAAATGGTACACTGGGTACGCCCCACTACAGGCCTCTCCCCACAATGGGTGGATATGGAGACATCAGTTGCCAATATGGTGCAAGCTGTTGCCCTTTTACATTGCAAAAAGAAATGTACCCCTCACCCTCACCCCATAATAGACCCCTCGGTGACTAACTGATATTGCCTTCACAGGAAATGGGCTATCTACAATTCCAGCAAAAATTAATATCTTGTAGCAGAACCCAAACATCCTAATAGATGGCAAAGTTGTACTCAGGCCACACTGGCTTGCCTGGGGCATTGCCAGGGTTGATGATATCCTTGAGCCCTTGCTCACCAAAGTTGCCCCCTTTGGGGAGCTCCAACTGAAATGGGGTCTTCAGCGGGGGGACTTCTGGAAATATCTCCAGCTGAGAGATGCCCTCCGTTCCATACTGAAAACATACTCAGGGCCCCAGTTACCATCTGACATAAACAGCTGAATATCTCACTCTAAGGGGCTGGCAGGTAAATTATATGCCAAGCTGAGGGATGCTCTCCCTCACCAGTCAGAGGCATCTCGAGTCACGTGGGAGAAAATAACAGGCAGTAGCATTACAATACATCAATGGACCCAAGCATGGAAACAAGTCCATGCATGATTCAGGGATGCCCGTAGTCACCTCATTCAGAATAAGATATCTCATGCTTGGTATCAAACACCAGTGGTGCTCCACAGGGCTAAAATTCTAGACCATGACAACTGTTGGAGATGCTATGCCCTAGGGGAGGACCTATATCATCTACTGTGGGATTGTCCCCTCATATAAGGCTTGTGGAAACAGGTCAAACAGATTGCTGCTAGGGTCCTTAGATGACAGATACCCTCCTCTCCCCTCTTTTTCCTTCTCAGTATAAAGTCATTTCAGGTACATCTTAAACCTCTTGAGTATAGGTGGCTTGGCCTCCTGGTCTTACAGACCAAGAAAGACATCCTGTGTAAATGGAGGACCATGCAGGTTTCCACCACTGCAGATATTCTGACCTCTCTTACTGCACTGGCAGGGCACTACAGACTTTCCCATTTGCAACATAACTCGATCCCCAAGATTTTGTTGTGCTAGGCCCCATACTGTACATGGCCTATATGCATCCTCCTGTGAGTATAGGCTGACTCCACCCAGTTAGGACGGACTGTACTTTGACTACCGACACAATCTTCCCACACCCATTCACTTTGTCTGTCTACTCTGATATTCTCAATTCTGATATGACTGACACTTACTGGTCAGCTTTTCTACATGGGTAGGCAGCACCAGGTTATGACCACTGCAAATAGGTTTCAATGTAAAGTCGGTGTACTGATGAAGGCTAATGCTGTTTCAGAGCAAAGGTTCTTTGTGTTTTTGTTTTCTTTCTTCCTCTGTAGGGAGTCCCTTATTACGACATGGAGATCTTCCCTTATATGCCATGATCCTACAGGATGCCCTAAAGTTAGCCTCAGGATCTAGGCAGAGTCTGACAATGAGAGACCCTCTCACCCACAGGTTATTACCTCATTTATTCCTCTAAATCTCTGGAGAAGGTATCGATCCCACGCTAGGCTCCATATCTATTTGCTATTTGCTGTGCCTATACATTAACTCTCTGCCCCACGTAGCAGTTTTGTGATAATTAAGATAGACTACTGTCTGGTTACGCCCTTTCATCATATGCTCACCAGACTGTATAGTAACTGTTTTTCCACCATACAGTTAATAGCTGGTCCAGTTATTTTAAGTCTGCACCATGTAACCACCGCAGATGTTGTTGTGAGTTCTGTCTGAATGTTACCTTCAGAAAACTAATAAAAAGCTTAAACAAAAAAAAAATTAAGGAATAATGCATGATATGGAGTATGACATGCTGGGATAACTTCATGCCTCTGGTGGTTGGGCACAAGGCTGCAGGCCAAGTGCATTCAACATTAATGAAGTGATGTTATCCCTGCATGACATGCACCCTGAAGTGCATTATTGCTATCATACAATGACTCATTTGTGTGCAAAGCAGAAAAAAGATTAAAAAATACATTTAAAAATAGATTTTTAGTAGTTTTTTTTTTTTATGGGTAGGTGCTCCACAAGCCTCTCCTTCAGTACTGCCTCCATTAACTTCTCCACCACTGATATGAGACTGACCGGCCTATATTTGCTAGCATTTTTCCTACTGCCACTTTTGTGCAGAGGAACCACTTCTTCCCTTCTCCAGTCCTCTGGACCTTCCCCAAACTCTACTGAGGTGCTAAAAAGCACTGGCCGAGGGGCAGCCAGCATGGTGCTTTTCCTTTAGGACCCTTTAATGAATCCTGTCCAACTCCATATCCTTATTCTTCTTTAAAGCTTCCAAGCTTCCAATTTTTTATTGGGGGGGGGCCATGGCTTAGCTCCTAATGAGATGGCTGCCTGACTCTAGTGCTCCATCGACCTGGGGGTTCATTTTTGCTATTTACACCGCTCAGTTTATCATAGCTCAAGGTGTAGCAGAGATAATAAATCCCGAATGAATGAGGAACAGAACATTCTACTTACGACCACTGAACATCAGCCATAAACAACACTGGTGCCAATTGTGTCTTCCTCCTTCAGCATGGCACACAGTGGTGCTCCAGATGTTCCTACAGGCTCAATGCGCAGCAGATTATTGATATGTTTGCTGCCCTCATGCAGTGTATGGCGGAGGTCACTTTGACCTCAAATAAAATACTGCACTGGCCATTCAACAAGTGGATGCCAGAGTTTGCAACACCGAATCGCAAGTTAACTGCAGTACGGAAGCCATTGATTCACTAGCCTCCACTTTTCGTGACCAAGAATGAACCATCCACCTGCTGCAAAACAAAATTAATGACATGGAAAACCGGAGCCGGTGCAACAACCTACGGCTCCTAGGATTCCCCGAGGGTGCTGAATGGGGGAATCCTTTGTATTTTCTAAATGATGTCTTGACGGAAATCCTACGACATGAACTACCTCCCAGCCTGGCGATCGAGCGAGCCCACAGGGCCCTTAATCCCCCACCCAAACCAGGAGAGAGGCCTAGACTGCTTATGGCTCGCATTCTGAATTTTGCTGACAAGGAATGGATTACCTCCAGGGCTAGGGAGCTCGGGGTCCTCTCGTGACAAGGCCATACAATTTTAATCTTTCAAGACTATTCTCGGGAATTGGCAGCCAAACAGAAGGAATATACTGAGGCTCACCATCTGATGCATTCCCTCGGCATCCGATTTGCACTGTGTTACCCTTCCACAATGCATTTGGAAGTGAACAGGGCCCCCATCTCCTTCTCAACCCCAGAAGCCCTTATGGACTACCTTCAGTACTCCAAAACAATAATTCTGGCCACTCTGGTGCAAAAAACCTGATGGCTGACGCACCAAACATGGGAGTAGATCTCCAACATAGCTACACATTTAAAGGTGCTGCTCCGGGCCTTCCAGCCAGATCCCATAAGTGGCAACAGTCCAGCCGGCATGCCAGAAGAACGCACCCACAAGATCGAGAGGCAGAACAAGGTCTTCAGCGGGAAGAGTCAGAAGGGATACACATCTCAAGCCTCAACAGGTTTTCCACCCGAACCGCTTTGCAGCATTAGCTCCCATAGAACTGTCTGGATCCGAGGAGTTCCCTGAATATCAGGAGGAGGAGGAGGTGGTGGTACAGGAGGCCTCCGCTACTGAAGCAGAACTAAAACAATGAACTGTGGAGGAGCCTCCTAGCACAGCCTCCCCTCCATTGCAGTGCTCATCACAACCAATGGATCTTGGCCGGAACAAGAAGGCACCCCAGTCCTTAATCGGAGCAGAGGAACCCCAGGGGAAGACATCGCTGGACCAGACATAGATAAGTGTCCTTTTGAATATTTTTCTTGTGGTTAAGGCAAGGTTATGGGATTAGGGGAAGATACCCAGGCGGTGACCATTTGTAATCTCCTGTTAAATTAATGAATAGTAACTGGGTTATCCATAGATTTTGTCCCCTCCACTACCCACTCAGGGAATCCAGGCCTATGTATTTGCCCAACCATCCAGAAAAGTGCTCCTAAGATGCTGCACACTGCCTTTGTATCGCTATTGTTACAGTTTGCCGGTTCTTTACAAAGTTATGTTCTTTCTGGTTACACTTGGGGTATTATTCTAATTGCTTCTCGAGGAGGGTGGAGGAAGGGAAGTCTATTGTACAGGCATGTTGTATGTTAATGGTAGCAGGATGTCCTCCCCTTTTCTCTTTCTGGGACACTGGTTCACCAAGATACTACTGTATCCCCTCCTGACTGAGGGCAGCTTGCCAGCATATACAGTGTTTCTACTGCACTGACGCTGTGTACCTCAACAATGCCCCTCCTTCCCTGCCCCACCCCGCATTAAGGGAGGGGGACCTATTGGGGCATCACAAGAATGGATGCTGATGCAGTCCTTCAGCCAGTTATGCACTCCATACTCATTGATGTTTTACTGCTAATCCCCATGTGCCCTCAGGTCAGGTGGCAGTAATCTGTGGTGTGCACATTCGACAGAGTTTACCCCCCTGGGAGGGCATGGCCTAGATGCGGTCAGCCCACATGTACCCCTACACTTCTAACTCTCTTGTAGGTTTGAGACCCCCCCTTATCAGTGGATCTCCCATCCGATACACCTCCCAGTGGAAGGGTGGGTTACACCTGAGAGGATCTTGTATCCTCGGCCTGCCAAACCAACCATTACCACTGCGCAGTTAGGAGCAATACCTGTAAATAGTTTATACCGTATTATTGTTTTCATGTTACTGTTTTTTATATGCTGTGACATGTTCTTTTCGCAATGTCCATCCTGTGAGGATTATCAGCTTTTGCCCATTGGTTATTATGGCCCAGGGCACTTTCTAGTCAACAATGGCATGCCTCACCTGTCTTGTAACCCTCAGCTGGGTCCCCACTCTCACCAGCTGTTTATACCACACCCTTAATGATTTTCCATCGCTCACTTGACTATGACTGACATCTTCTTTGTCACCTGGAATGTCAGGGGGCTCAATACTCCCATAAAACGAATAAAGGTACTGATGCAGCTGAAGAGAGTGAGGGCCCAGGTTGCCTTCTTGCAAGAAACAAAACTAACTAGGCAGAATCATGCATACCTGGTGAGAGACTGGGTGGGGAAGGAAATTCATGCTAGTGCTCCTACGAGGAAAAGAGGTGTGATTATCCTGTTGCACAAATCCCTACCCTGGTCTATAATACAGAGTAAAGCTGACCCCCAGGGCAGATGGATTCTAGCCTTGTTAGACATCCCAAGTGGGCGTGTTCTTTTGGTGAATATTTATGCCCCAAATGAGGATGACCCCACCTTTTTTCTGGTTTTAACTACCAAAATAGAAGGCATGAGTGAGACAGATACACCCATTATAATGGGGGGAGATTTTAACTTCACGTTGGTACCAGTCCTGAATAGAAGCGGCCAAGGTAAGGAGACACACACCAGAGAGGTGCAGACTGTGATGCTGTTGAGTTTTGAATTCCAGTTAGTTGACATATTGTACCTCACCCACTCCAAGGAACGAGACTATACTTTCCAATCGGGGGTCCATGGAACCTTCAGCAGGTTAGATTTTTGGCTGATCTCCCAAACCCTTACTCAATCTGTCCTTGATGCCAGAATTCTTCCTACTGTTATTTTGGATCACGCCCTGGTCCAGTTGCTACTTTCCTGGGGTGTCTCCTCTCCTCACTCTCTCACTTGGCAACTTGACCCTCTTCTTATGCGGGACCAACAGTTTATAGAATGGTCGAAGTTCCAAACTAGAATGTTCCTACAAGAGATCCCTATTTCTGATACCTCTGCCCAAAACACCTGGGAAATATATAAAGCATATATGAGGGGGAAAATCATGGAATATGTGGTATATAGGATGAAGGACAGAGAGTGGGAGTTGACTGGGCTGGAGGAGGAACTTGCCACTGCTGAAAAGGCCTTTAAGGCCATGTCCCACCCCACCCCTCATTCTGCCTGCAGCTGACAGGTCCTCTCACTTAGTATGAGAATAAATGAACTCCTGTCACGGAAGGCCGATCTGGCTATGCTTCGAATATGACACATCTACTGGGGGGGGGGACAAAAGTGGGAAAATACTGGCATATCAACTCCGGAAGCAACAGGTGAATAGCTATATTACCAGGCTTAAAGACTCTATATCTGGGGAGGTAAAAACCAAACCCCACCAGGTGAATGATATCATGCCAGCATTTCACTCGCAGCTGTACACCTCATCCTGAGCTGAAACCAACTCTGACAGTCGTAAGTTCCTAGATTCCATATCCCTGCCCAAATTATCAGCAGCCCATAGTGCGGCCCTTGAGCCCCCTTCACCACCGAGGAGATCTCGGAGGCCCTATTATCCCTTAAAAAGGGGAAGACCCCGGGGGGATGGCTTCCCTGTGGACTTCTTGCAAGCTATGGCACATTTGATTGCCCCGTTGCTTCATCAGGTGTACACCGAATCCGAAGATGAAGGTATGCTACCACTCATTCTCCGTGAGGCAATAATAACTGTTCTCTACAAGAAAGAGAAGGATCCCACAGAGGCAGCCAGCTATTGCCCAATATTTTTGATAACTCTGACAGTAAGGTATATGCTAGAGCTCTGGCCAACAGACTAAGTCCCCCTTTACCCTCCCTGATCCACCCGTCTCAAGTTGGATTTATACAAGTGAGACACAGTACTGACCATATTCAAATGATTCTCAATCTCGTATATCTAGTGAAATGGGTGGATACCCCAGCGGTTGCATTGGCCATTGAGTTTGAGAAGGCATTCGATTCAGTGGAGTGGGACTACCTCCATACTGTCTTAGAACATTTTGGATTTGGACCCCATTTTCGGGTTGCCATCATGGCTCTCTACATTTCTCCTCAAGCACTGGTGCACACCAACTCTGTATTATCCACTCCCTTCCCACGCCACAGGAGAATCAGGCAGGGGTGTCCCCTTTCCCCCCTCCTATTCATATTGGCTGTTGAACCCCTTGCTTCCTCGATCTGGTAAGATCCACATATCAGGATGATACAATTGGAGAAGTCTCACTTCTCCACATTGATGTACGTCAATGACCAGCCAGTTGGTCCATTTATAAGATGCACAGTCTTCATCCCCCCCCCCCCACTGGCCCTTCTGAAATGATTCACATGCATTTCTGGGCTCAAAGTCAATCAAAACAAAATGGATATACTCCCCCTTAATTCGAAATGTCAACTTCAAAATATCACCCACTCTGGTCTTAAGTGGTCACAAGATTCTGTTACATACATGGGTGTCAGAGTGGGGGTTAATACTGACAAATGGTGGGCTAACAATCTGGGCCCACTGTTATCTGACTGTAAGAGAGAACTGGAGCGATGGAATCGGTTACATCTCACTATGGCTGGTAAGATTGCCGCCTTTAAAATGTCCATGGCACCCAAGTTTTTTCACTTAATATCGCACATTTCTCTATATTTACCCCCACACTGGTACCAGAAGCTGGATGGGATGATTGTCTCCTTTTTTGGGAAGTTAGTCATCCTCGATACAGTCGGAATACACTTAGGGTGCACTGGTCTCAAGGGGGCTGGGGACTACTCTGGATGGAAGGGTATAAGTTGCTCTCAAACTCTGAAATGGCTTCAGCCCCACTCCAACAGTCCCCCCCCCCAGTGGCTAGAGATAAAATAGAAACTTGTGGATACTCCTATGTTGGCCTCCTTAATGTGGGCAGACCCACCCCGCGCTTTTCCAACCCATCCTAGCCTAGGACCCTCTATCCGGTACTGGAAGACATTACACAAAAAATTGGGAAACCCCTTCTTGCCCCTTCTTCCCTTACCCCACTATGGCATAATCCCTCTATTATGATGGGAGGCTCCCCTATACTATTGCCAAAGTGGAAGGACAGGGGCATTCTCTTCCTGAGAGACCTGTTGATCCCCAACACTAGAGTGGTGGACACCTTCCAAAACCTGACGCTCTGATGGTTCTTACCCACATCCGACTTCTGGAGGTATTTACAGTTATAAGACACAGTCAAATCCCTCCTCCCCCTTGTCTCATGCTCCATTAGGACTACCTCTAAACTTAGCAGCTGTCTTTGCCTACCGAAGGGAATGGCAGGGGTAATATATGCTGTAGTAAGGGATGCCCTGTTGAACCCATCATCCTCATCAAAAAGTAAATGGGAAAAGGCCCTAAATAAACAGATCTCGGATGTCGAGTGGGCTCAGTGTCAGAATACTGGGCATACTGCCTACAGAGATGCTAGGAGCAGACTAATACACAATAAAATACTGCACTCTTGGTATAGGACCCCTGTAGTATTAAAGAATGCTAAGGTAATGACACATGATCACTGCTGGTGTTGCCAACAGCCTGGAGGGGATCTATTTCATATTCTCTGGCAAGGCCCTCTCATTTCCCCTATATGGTTAAAAGTGTCACAAGAGGCTAGCAAGATTCTTCATCATCCAACACCTCCCTTAGCCCCTCTGCTGCTGCTCGGCTTAAGGTCAGAGGCCCCATACCTTACTTCTCAAGAGTTTAGATGGCTCGTGTTGCTCAGTATGCAGGTGAAACATATCATTCTTAGGAACTGAAGAAAACCCACCAACACCCACCATTACCGAAATTTTCTCAGCTCTCGCTGTAGTCCATGAGATGGACAGGCACTCTCATTTGGTACTCGGACAGGTAGAGAAATTTCACAAGTGCTGGGCACCTTACTTGGCATACCTGGCTCCCAGGGCCAGCATAGGTTGAGGTTCATTCAATACAACTACTGGAATTTACCCTAACAGCAATTGTTTATATGGATACTGACTTCTCTCCTTGTAATAGATATGTAAGCAGCACTTATTTTTTGGTTTGTAAAGATTGTTTTGTATATAGTTGATAGTGGATATCCTTTTTTTAGCTGCACAAGTCTCAGCTGTCCAGGCTCCTTATGTACACAATATCTCTGTTTAATTGGCTGAGTTTACTCTGTGGTGACCTTCTTTTTTCTAGATATGGCACCAAGAATAACCACTGGAAGGTACAGTACATCTTTCTGAAAACCTTAAGCCTTGTCTTCGTATCAGCAGCAGTACCTCCTATTTGGTTGTGGTTGCCCACTCTCAAGATTAAGTAGGTGCCTTATCCCTGAAGTAGTCTGAGGAATTCCTGTTCTTTTTCTTTCTGTTAAATGTTCTGCTGGACTCTTTTTACATGTTGTATTATACCAAGTGGTCCCACTGTATGATATCCTACGTATGTCACTATGCCAGCATGCACATCTGTATGTAATAATGCTGAGTTTTCCTTTTTATGTATTCTGTGTTATGTGTTGTGTTATTGTCTCTTGTTGTTTTTTTAAAAACCAATAAAACATTTCAATGAAAAAAAGCTTCCAATCTCTTCTATACCCTCTCACCAAGAATGGACTTGTGTCTCTCCCCCCACCCCATGCTTACTGCAGCATGCTGGTCCACCCTCTCCCCACCTTCTACCATTAAGACCAAGCAGAAGTAATAATTTAGTATTTTTGCTTTTTCTCAATCTTTCTCTACACATTCCTCCACCACCCACCCTATTGAATTTCACTATCCCTCCCCTTGTCTTCCTCTTCCCCCCACATACTTGAAGAAGATCTTGTCCCCTTCTTGACCTCCTTAGGTATCCTCTCCTCTGTTAGTGCTTTAGCTGCCCTCACCCTCCTTCTTCCCTGCCTCCCTTTGTTTTGCCAGCTATATCTCCCTGTCTTCATCCTTCTGGGTTTCCTTGTACTTTCTAAATGTTGTTTTCTTCTCCTTCACTGCCTTTGCCACCTCCTTAGAGAACTATAGCAACCCTTCCTCCTTTTTCCCTTGCTCATTTCCTTGAAACAGCATACCATTGTCTTGGCTATACCCTCTTTAATTTTTTTCCCTTGAACCTCCACCCCACCCACTCCCCCCGAGGCATTATTTGAGACAGTTTCCCATTTCTTTAAAATCTGTCCTCCTGAAGTCCAGAACCCTCACCTTTGTTTGTTTTTTCCTCGGTCCTATCAGTATGCCAAACCACACAGTTCGGTGATCACTTGTACACAGGGGACTACCCACTGTGACAGCAGCAATGCTCTCTCTGTTTGTAAATACCAGGTTCGGCACTGTCCCATCCCTAGTGGATTCCAAAACCAGCTGCCTGAGAAATGCTCCTTGTATGGAGTTGAGGATGGCCCTGCTTCTTGATGTACTGTAGCTATAGAGAGAATGCCCCAATCTACATCCAGCAGATTAAAGTCCCCCATAATCAAAACTTCCCCTTTGCTGGCCATTTTGCTAATGGCTTCCACAAGGCTACGTCTAAATCCTCCCCCTTTGTTGGAGGCCTGTACACCACCGCCATGTGAATAACCCAACCCGTCTGTATCTCAATGGCCTATATACCCTCCTTTACATATAAAACAACCCCTCTGCCTTTCCTCCCTGACCTGTCCTTCTGGAAAATGGTGTAGCCTTGGATGGCCACTTACCAGCTGTGGTTCTCCATGCACCATGATTATGGCTACCAGATCCAGGTATGGCTCTACAATGATTGCCTCAAGATCAGGAATTTTGTTTCCCAGATTCCTTGCATTGGCAGCCATGGCTCTCCATTCTCTTCATCCCTCTTTCCCTCTAACTTGCCTGCCCTTCCAGCTTCCTCTCCTTGCTCCACTTTATTACCCCATTCCTGCCCTCCACTGTTTCATTGTCTTCCTGCCTTCCCTCCTTTCCCTCTCTTACAGCTATAGTTCCTCCTACAGACTTGCCTACCGTACCCTTCTCTTTACTTCCACCAACCTCCAGGGAATTTATTCTCCCTGGGTTAACCTTCCCTGTTGCACTAGTCTCGGGGGGGGGAGGCAACCTCTGCCTCCCTCAGTCTTGCTGCCTCCCTCCTTGGCTAGTTTAAATGCTAACTAAAGAAGCATTTAAAACTTCTACCCAGGACTGCCATTCCCTCCTGGATGGATGGAGGCTGTCTCCCTTGTATAGGCCTCCATTACCCCAGGTGTGACCCCAGTCTGAGCCAAAGCCCTCCTCCTTGCACCATGCCTTCAACCACTCATTGAAGAACTTGGTGTGGAGTTACCTAGCCTTACCCTGACCATGCACAGATAACACCTCAGGGAAGGCCTCAGTGCAAGTTACCTGCTTCAGGCTCTTTCCCAGCTCCCTAAACCTATCCTGCACTACCCTACAGCTTCCCTAGCAGGACTGTTCATCCCCAGGTGAACAACAACATCCAGTTCTGTCCCTACCCCTTCTTTCCTGGTGATCTCCAAGATCCACCTTCCAGTCCTCCCCACTGAAGCACCCAGATTGCACTGTACTACAATGTCCCTCCTTTCCCCTGCTCCCAACTCATTCCCCTGATTTTGGAGTCTCGCACCAGCAACAGCTTCCTCCTTGTCCAGAGACTCTTCAGCCCTTCTTGGGGCCTGGTCCCTTGAGTACCCCCACCTCCTCTCTGACTCCTGCCTTGGGTGCTTCCTCTTGGCTTCCCCGTCCCACCAGAATGGTGAAGGAATTGTGCAGTGGTAAGGTCTGAGGGATGCTCTCCCTCCTTCTTCCCCTACCCTACCAGAGCCTATAAAGGTCCAACCACTCTGCCTCATTGCTGGCATCTTTAGAGGGAGTGATAGCAAACTAGGTGGCCCCTGGGTGAGGCAGATGGTGCCCTGTACTCGGGCCAGTTCACCCTGGAGTTTAGCAACCTCTGCTGTCAGCCCAGAGAGGTGCCTGCATATGTGGCAACACCTCAGTCTCCAGAACATGTCTCTGAGTGTCAGTGGGTCAGCAGATTGCACACTTACCTCTGAGGCTGGAAGATCAGAAGGCTGTGGGCTCTATCCCCACTCCAGGCACTTGGGTTAAATCCCAATACTGACACTGTAGTGCAACATGAGGGAGATGCTGCACTCCAGAGGTGCTGTCTTTCAGATGACATTAAACCGAGGCCCCATCTGCCTGTTCTGGTGGTAGTTCAGGTGGATGTTAAGGATCCCATGGCACTTCTCAAAAAGAATAGGGGAGTTTACTGGAAAAGATAAATCAGGCAAATGAATATACAAAACAATTAGATAAAAAAAAAACAAGAAAAAAAAAACAAGCTTACTTCAGCATTTAGAACAGCAGGTAAGGTGAGAACAAAAATAACCAAAACAAATACATTCATGTAACAGGAAAATCAGAAGTGGTTATGCAGGGTAAATTATTCCAATGTGCTTCCAATACCTGTCATGAAAAAGTGTTACATTCTTCTCTAAAAATATCCTTCAATTCTCTAGTAATATACATGATTATTACATCAATTTGTGTATATTTTTTTTGTAACATAAACCCACACCTGGCTGTCCAGATGTACCATTTGATCACTAAGCATATAATATTCATAGTACTCTCATAGAACTTTCGCCAACCTCTATGGTAAGTGCCATACATAAGCTCCTCACATGTCATTGTGGAAAAAATAGGGGCAGACCAATATTTGCTAAAGCATGACAAAATGTTTGTATAAAAGTACAAGCAAAGAATAAATGTTCTACAGTCTCCTCTTGTTGCACACATTCTTGCCGTACACATCATCTTTCTGTGAGCTGCTTGTGCTTCTGGTTCCCCTTCACATTTATCTTGCCGTGGTAACTAAGCCATTGGAAGTCTCACATTTTCAATAGAACCCTAGTATCTGTCCGTAAAGCCAATTGTGCCTCATGCAAATGTATTGGCAGTAAGGGAAAAGTCACTGGTTCAGTAAAGCTTGCGTCAATGATGTGTTTATATAATAGTTTTCTACTGTTGCCAATTATCATTTGACTGGTAACCTGCCAAGTTCTTAATTTAAGAAAAATTTCTCTATAGAAGTTTGGGAGGGTAGGATCTTGTTTCAGTTTGAATGCCCTAGATCCCTCCCAACATCAAAACCAACATTGGACAGTATTGTACATATACGAGACCCATACCTTATCCTGAGTTACCAGCAGAGGTCTAATATTTGCATAGAAAAACATACAATAAAACAATACTAAAAGGTTGAGCATATTTAAACCCCTTAACTTATATGATAAATATGTGCTATTCTGTTTTATAGGATTGAGCCTGCTTCTCCAGACCGCTTGGAAAAACAGGCTCAGCAGGCTAGCTTCTGATTTCTTTGGAGGTGGATAAACCATACTAACATAAAGGAATTGTGGCAAAAGTTTCATCTTAATTAATACTACACGTTTCTTTTTACTAAGTTTCCAACCATTCCACTTAGATACGATTACATTCCCTAGTTCCAGCTTAGGTGTCCAGTTTAATGTATCCAAATCCCCCCTTCCCCATAATAAACCTAAAATTGTCATTGGCTGTTGAGAAATAGGGATTCCTGATATCAAGATTATCTCCTGCTGGTGTGTCCCCAGCTGGATACCCTGACACTTTGCTTTGTTCAAACTCACTCCTGATGCTATAGAATAACTTGCACATGTTTCTAAAGCTGTTGCAATGGAAGCCTCTTCTGGTAAAAGAAGACATAAATTGTCTGCATAGGTGAGACATTTATCTGGGCTCTGTAGTGTACCCAACTGTAAAGAACCAATACTTGTATGGGCATTCATTTTTCATAACAAAGGGTTGATACAGAACACAAATAAGAGCAGGCTGAGGGGACAGCCTTGTCTGACCCCTCTTTTTATGGGTATTAATGGCCCTATGTGCACACTAATTAACGGAGTTACCATTGCCGTTTTATATTGGATCCACTGTATGAATTGTTGTGGAATTTTATAAAATTTTAGGACTTCCCACATATATATATATGGCTGACAGAGTTGAAAACCTTGCTTTGATCCAAGGAGCACAAAAAACCTGTTACCTCATTCTTATTGCCTCTGGTAATTATTTATCTAAGTAAACACAAATGCTCTAAAATATTAGAATGTTTAACCGAGTATGCTTGAGCTGGGCTGATCACATGATCTGCTATATGCAGCAATCTGGCATTAAAAATTTTAGTCAAAAGCTTAAAGTCTGTATTTAACAGACAGATAGGCCTCCAATTAGTTAATAAGTGTCTGTCTCCCACAATATGTATGTACACTAATGAACCTTGTACCATTTTAAGCAGTAGAGCAGTCTGAAGCACGTAAGTAAAAACGCGAGCCAGCTCTACAGCCAAAATGTCTATGATGAATCTATATACTTCAGTTGTCAGGCCATCTATGCCTGGAGATTTATCTATCGGTAGAGTTCTAACTGCTGCCACAATCTCTGCTGAGTCAGTCTCTACCAGTGTTTCTTGAGCCAGTGTTGCAGGATAATCTGGAATATCTATGTCTTGGAGAAAGTGTCACACCTTCTCTAGATCGATTTCCTTCTCTGCAAAAAAGGCTGTAGTGTATGTAGTCACAAGTTCCGTAAGTTTTCCAGGATCTTTATGAACCTGTCCTAAATGATCCTGCAGACTGTCTATCCTTTTTTGCTGTACCCCCAGTTTACAGGTATCATATGGGTTCAGATCGCTGAGATTGCTCCCTGCAAACTAAAATGTTGCTGGAATTTCAAAACATCTGCTTTTTATGTGAAATTTAAACATTGCTTCCTATATATGTGAATTCTGGTTTTGGTAATTATGTGTTGAAGTATGTGATAATGAAATTAAAGTTTGTAACTGCTTTCTATACAGTAAATATTGCAAATACTGTACATCACTATCTTTTTTGCTTACATTTTTCAGCAATATTACAAGTTCCCACTTCATATCCTCCCACCACTGAACAGGCGAATCATACATAAAAAATATTGTTGTTTTTTTTTTTTTTTTGCAGAAAGAAAATATTGAATTTGTGTGCAACAGTTCTCTTTATTTAACAATGAGGAGTTACATTTCCACGTTCCCTGTCCTACCTTAACTCCTGTCCCTATTTCCAGTGAAAGCAAAGAGTGATCTGAAAATTCTACTAACATTACAGCAGCTTTTGAAATATGTAGATGTTCTGATATAAAGAAAAAAGTCCATCCTTGTGAACTGAGGGCCTTTGTGTAAAGTGGGAACCATTGTACAGAGATGTAGAAGCATGGCATCAAATAAATCCACCTTCTTTAGTATATCATTTAAGCAATTTGAGTCTCAAAAGGTTTTGAATGTTTTTGTTTGTAGCCCCCTATCCCTTTTATCTAAACCACAATTAAAATCTCCCACCCAAATGACAGCTTGTGCAGTATGTAAGTATGGCTGTATACGCTTAAAAAGAGAGACTCTGTCAGCCTTTGACTGCATCGCATATATGCTGATTAAACTAAACAATTTCCCTTGGTAGCAAAATATCCAGTAATAATGCTCTTCCAGGTATCAGGTCCAACAGCTTAATGCATTTAAAATCAAGACTATGAAACAAGATCCCAACCCCCGAACAATGGTCTATACCTATTGACCAGTATGATGGTCCTACAAGCTAGGCAGCCGTAGCCTTTTGAACATCTAATAATGTATGCAACCTTGTGTCCTGTAAAAAGTAAATACCTGGCTGTTGCATAAGCAAGGCTGAAAAAATCACATCCCTTTTCCTCAAACTCTTAATGCTATTTACATTTATCGAGTGGAAAAGGAGAGACATAAGAAGAAAAAAAGGCAATACAACACATTTTTAGCACAACATTAATTTCCTCCTAACCCCACTCCTCGTACCCAACCTGGTTTTATATTTAACATTAGGTTTTTGTTTCTTCCCCTGATTCTCAATTTGTTGCTTTGTAGGGTGTTCTTCTTCTATACCTGAGACTACCTCTCCCATAGAGACCATTGAGGAAGAATCAGAAATTCCCTCAGAGTCACTATCATCATTAGGGAGATTTTGGTATCTATTCTGTAGTGGGATGGTCTGTGTTTTTGCCAGTTTAGATGCTGGTATGGTCTTGTCTGGTCATTTCCGAGCCAATGTGCCTTTCCTTGTCTCTTTGAACAAAGAGGGGGCCATGATTTCCACAGCCATCTCTAAAGGGGGAGCCACAGCCTCCACATTACTAACTTCTGACCGAGGCTGATCTGAAGGGGGGGGGTACGTCCACCATAGGGTCAGTATGATGTTCTACTGTTTATGCCTGTGGGGCTATTGGAGGGGAAGGGCATACTGTCCCTGCCTGCTGTCTCTGTGCTACTGCAATTAAGAGTCTTTGCTCTTCACTGTCTGGCCCAGGGTTAGTGTTATGTGCTGCCCAAGAGCAACTCTGATATGAATGCCCTTTCTCATCACACAGGCTGCAGACTAACTCATTTAGACATTGTGCACTAACATGGCCTAACTCGTTACAGAGAGAACAGTGTACTTTATCACACATACTACTTATGTGACCCTCAGATCCACATATGTAGCAGGCCTTTGGTTGGCCTGCATAAAATAAGACCCCTGTATCCCAACCCAAAAAACCGGAATTTGGCAAATTTTGGAAGCCGTCTCCAATTGACTTAAGCATGACTTTAAATCTCCACCCCCCAGTCCAATACTGTTCGCTGTCAAAGATAGCCGTTGGGCCTTCCAAAATAGTACACCTCTGCTTCATCCAGTAAGTCAAATCCTTCACACTTACTCCCTCATTTCGGAACAAAACAGTTATATGTTTAATCACTGGCTTAGTGAGTGGTAAGGCTTCAAAAGGGTCCCAAAGTGGAGTGTTTCTGAGTTCATTATATTTCCTCCAAAACCGTTCCAAACTGCTGGACGTCTTAAAGCTAATGACATATGTATGTTCTCCCAACACATGTATGAGAGCAAAAATCTCAGGTGCGAAGAAATGTAATGAGTCCTTCAGCAACGTTTTTCCGACATATACTCAATCAGGTACACTGTCCAGACCTCCTTTATATAACAGCCGGATTGCATTGTGGCACTTGGCTGGGGCCACTGGTAAGTGAAATAAAGATGCAAAGGATTTGCGAGTACTTTCAGGCTTCTAATTTAGGGGAGCATTAGGAACTGGCTGTTCAGGCAAATGCAATACTGGCTGTTGTACTAGAGTTAACACTGGCATTAGATGTAATGGGGACAAAGTGTCTGCCAAATCTTTTGTTTTTTTCTGGTCAGCTAAAGACATTTTAATCGGTGACGTACCTGAAACCCATTGTTTGCCATCCATTGTTTTCCCCCCATCCAGAGGCATACAGCACTGCATCTAAAGACCATTTTTCAGCACTGTCCATGGTCACAGGTGGTCAGGGGCCTGGTGTGCAGTCTGAGAGTCAGAATCCTGGCGTGGGGCATTGCAAGCTGATGCAGCATCCAAAACCTTTGATGCTGCCACGTCAGCAGTTGAAATCAGCTGAATGTCAGCGCCTGTCAGCGAAAAGTTCTGCTTGTTAGTGTTCACCATCGTAGGATCATTTGAGCTGATACAAGGAGATCCTAGTTTCAAAGGTACTGGTTTTTGACTTTGTAGCTGTTCATCCTCTGAAATAGCTTCCTCCACCCAAGTCAGGTTACGATGTTTGTCTGCCCGTCGTTGTAAAGCCTCAGGTACATTACTCTTGGCCAACAAGGCCTCCTGATGTGCTATCACCTCTAGTAATTGCCTTTTGACATTCCAGCCTCAGAAATTCACTGTTCTCTTCATCTTACACTGATTTCTGCAGTGCAATGCTTCCTTTACTGGTGTCCAAAAGCAGGTCTCCCACCCACAGCGTTCCAGGCTTTTGAGAAGCAGGATATGGAATGATCCCTCCTGCCTTCTCCACAGCCATCTCCTTCTCCAGGCTCACACCAACTGCTGCCATGACCAGCAGCAACAGCGTCCCCTACCACAAGAGTAGGGGAATTTTTATTAGAAATGGATTGCATTACACGAAGTTCAAATACCACATACAAAGTACAAACATGAAGTATGAAAGAAAGAAAACAAAAATATAAACAAGAGAACTACATAAGTCACTAGTGCCAAAAAAGAAAAATAAACATCAGAGACTAGACGGAATCCAAATCAAGTCTTTGCAGTACATTAAACAGATGCAACATCCTTCTTGTAGTGTAGTCATGAACTAATCCAATGTGCACAATTCAACCATAAGTGCTGAACTTTTTCCCCAGAAAATCGTTTCCGATCATCTAATTGTATGCTTCGCAGAGCAGAGCCTATGTTGTACTGAATCTCCTGATATGTGATGTCTTTCTGCTGTAGAAGTAACAGACAATGAGATTGCCAAAGAAATTACCTGATCACTGCTAAAGCAAGATACATGGTACCCTTATGATACTTACACAAACTATTAGTGGCAGGTCCAACCATGATAAGGTGATAGTCAGGGGCGCCCAACTGAGGTTCTGCCCAGGAGTGAGAGAGAAAGTCCCAAAAGGAGCTTGCATAAGGGCATTCCAAAAATAGATGTTGCTGTGTCTCCACTACCTACACACATGCTAACCTTGGGCAGTACCATTCTGACAGTTGCTTATGCTAACTATTCCCTTTCACCCCAAGTCTACCATAGTTACTGAGCCAAGTAACATCCCAAATAAAGGCCAGAAGTCTAATATTGGACAATTGTTGGACAATTCCTGGACGTTCGTGGACAGGACATCCCTGGAAGCCCACCTCAGAACTACTTTCTGCTGCCAGAATGGTAGCATATATGCCTTTCCCGTCTAAAGTTAGTAACTGTGAAGTAGTAAGCCCCTATCAGATTGCAGTGTTCACACAATGTTTTCCATATTCCTGAACCGTCAGGGGAAGAGATCTCATCTTTTTGCTATTGCATGCCGGTGTGCAAAGGAGCAGCCATTCCTGAACCAAAGGAATCCAGGACTTAGGACTAGGCCGTAAAAAGGGACCAATATTGTAGGAAAAAAATAAAGAAAAAGGCAATGGGATTTATCATACCCACTCCCCCCTTGTTGATTGGGCGATATGTAAACTCCCATTTAATGGGATTCAGTCTTGAGCCCCAGAAGGCCTGAAAAAAAAGCCCCATGCGGCTAGTACTTAAAGACTGAGGCGGAGGAAAGGTGTAACTGAGATATAAAAACTGTGGGATCAACAAGGACTTGATTAACAAAACTCTTTTTCTTTTTGAGATCTGTTGACCCTTCTGACTAGCAACCATCCTGTTCGCTTGTTGTATCTTCAGTTCCCAATTCAAATGAGCAACATCTCCCGGCCCAAATGTAACTCCCAAGATAGTGATAGTGTCTGCTGTAACTGTGATTCCCGCCCATAAACCCATGTCAGGCAACTTTGTGTTCCCCAAAATAACACCCTTACTTTTCCCCAAATTTAGCTTAGATCCTGACAAAAAGGAAAACTGTACCAATACTGCTAATAATGCCAGTTCAGAGGAGGAGTCTGAAAGGGTTAAAACCAGGTCATCTGCACAGGCCAATGCAGTTACCTGAAAAGAGTCCAGAAGTGTAATCCCCATTATCTCCTCATGTGCCAATATCAATCTAATTAATATGTCTATACAAAATTCATAAAGCAGTGGGCTGAGAGGACAGCCTTGTTTCACCCCCCCTTTGAAACTTTACCTTCCTCCCAAACCAACCATTAATGTTAGGCCCAGGGTCGGACTGGGGTACAGAGGGCCCACCTGGAAAGAAGATACAAGGGCCCATCTGGAAAATCAGTAGAGAAGGGCCCAGGTTGACACACTCGTATCAATATTCCACTTCAATCTGATACACTAGCTCTGTATTTGCATCTTACATTTATCAACAGTATCCCAGATATCCCATTTAATTAGAAAAAAAGAAGATAAATGCAAAAGTTTTCAGAGTTCAGAAGGTAACCACTTACCCAGCTGAGGGGGGGCCCACCTGGAAATTTCCAGGTATCCAGGTGGGCCAGTCCGACCCTGGTTAGGCCACAAAAAGAATGCACTATATATCACTTTAAGCCAGGAAACAAAGGTATCTGGAATACCAAAACCCAACAACGTAGAAAATAAAAAATGATGAGAAAGCCTATTGAAGGCTTTCTCTTGGTCCAAACTCAAAATATAACCCATTTTCCCTTCTACAGTCCCCTTATAGAGTAATTCCCGCAATGTAATTAAATTATCCTGTTGCCGTCTACCCTGCAAGGCACAAGTTTGGAATGAACTAATCAAATATGGGGCCACAATAGAGAGTCTGGCCAGTAAAATCTTGCTCAAGATTTTCAAATCAGAATTTAAGAGACACAATGGCCTCCAGTTCCCAATTTCCTCACGGGCCCCTTTTTTATGGATAAGGACAAGGACTGCATCCTGTATGGAAGCTGAGTACTGAGAAGTGTCCAAAATATGATTATACAGAATTACCAAAGCAGGAGAGAGATTGTCAAGAAAAGTTTTATAAAAGCCAGAGCTAAGGCCATATGACCCTGGGGTCTTACAAGTGGATAGCTGCTTCATAGCACTTTTCACTTCGTCTAAGGATACTGCCTTCACCAGGTTCTGAGCATCCACCTCAGAGATGCTTGGTAATCCTAAGGATGCCAGAATGTCATGTATATCAGGTTCCGGGGGGGGGGGGGGTAAGCCAAATGTTTGTGTAACACTATCCTCAACTACGGTCAATAAGTCATGTGGGCTACTAACCACTTTTTCCTCTGGGGAGACCAACCCTGTAATTACCCTTTTCACAGTCCTGTCTCTACTCTCTTTAAAAGAGTTGAAAGACCCCTTCTTAGTCTGTGTGCCAAACCGAAGCTCCTGCTGTGAGGTCCTGGCCCTATTATACTGAAAAGAAGCCATCTGAGTTTTTAAGGCACGGACCTTGGAAGCTAAATCCTGACCTGTGGTCTCCATTAAAGAAATGACCCTTTGCAGCTGATGTCGAAGCTGAAGATGTTTTAAATAGTCTGATGTGGATCTAGAATGCGTGAGTCGCTGAAAAAACTGACACCAAGATAGTTTTATATCTTCCCACCAGTCTATCAATTCTACATAGCATTCTACCACAAACAATCTCGCAGCCCATTCTTTCCTCCATGCCTTTTGCAGAGGGGGGGGGTCAACCAAAGCAGATTCATTTAATTTCCAGAAGGATTTTGTGCAATGTGAACTGGAGCCACGTTGGTTTCTCAATGAAAGCAGCATATGGTCCAAAAATTCACAAGTCAAAAGGTAGACCTCCTGTACTTGCAGCACCAAGGAAATAAAAATAAAATCAATTCTTGTTTTCAGTGGACCTTTGTGATAAGTAAGCCCCCCTTTAGCATGTATCCTCTGATAGGCATCATCTAATCCTACATACAGCAAAATTTTCTGTAAGGCAACAGAATCAGAGAACATTTTCTCATTTTGTAGTCCCCTGTCAGCAGTGTACCATCACTGCAATGAAACCCAAGTGGCAAACACCACCATAGCGGCAGGAATCAGGCAAAATCTGCCCGTCACTGTGGTGGTCAGTGTACCGATTGGGACTGCCTCGCTGGGTGATTGTCACTCCCCAGTCCAACTCCTTCAAGGAGTTAGAATCCTAGAGACTGTGGTGTGTGGGGGCGGAGACCCCCACATGGGGGGGGGTTCAGGAGGCACAGCCCCCTGATTGTGAGCACCGACATCCCATAGCTACAATGCCGATGGTTGGCATTGTAGCTGTCGCTGCAGGGGATGTCGGCACTAGCGCTGTTGAAGCGTTGTAGGTAAACCCAAATCAGCTTTAGACAAGCCACAATTAAAATCTCCCAACCAATATACTGACCGAGAGGTATGCAAAAAAGGTTGCACCTCTTTAAATATAGCCACCCTCTGAGCTTTAGTCTGCAGGGCATATATTGCAATCACCCATAATCTACTAGAAAAGAAAGAAATCTCCAAGAGAAGAGCTCGGCCTGGGAGTCTATCGATCAAGTGGGAGACTTGCAACTGAGAATTAGCAAAAAGAATGCCTACTCCATCACAGACATCAGTGCCAGAAGACCAGAAGGATGGACCTAAAGTCCACAGGCAAGATGCCTGTTGCAAGTCTAAATTAGTCTTCAATAGGGTATCCAGTACACAATTGATGTCACTACGGAGACTTCTCGGATACCCCATAGCCCCCAGCCTTTTTTCCTCACCCTTCATGCTATTAATATTAATCATACTAATAGTGAGTTGGTGCATTGAAAGAGCTATAGTGTAGAAGGATGACAAACTGGATGAAACACAAAGGGGACTCAAGGTGGTCTAGAAGCTCTATGTTGCCTAGTGTGCTTGGCTATAGATCCTTCTCCCCCTCCTTCCGTATCTGTGTTAGAGGCAATGGAAGAAGTGTCCGAGTCCTCCCCCTCTGAATCGTGATCTGCATTGTCAGTAAGAAGAGGAGCAAATCTGTTCACAGTTTTCCAAGTCACTGAACCCTGTCCAGATTTTACCAGGTTAAATGTGGATCTCTGAACCCCTGCCCTCCCAGATCTAGGCCTTTTTTTCTGTGCTACTGTCTGAAATTCTTTCTCCTTAACCCCAGGAGAGGGAGGGGGAGGCATCAACCTTTGTTCTGCCTCAAGATCTACCTGCCGAGAATGAGCAATGATCTCAGAAGGTTCTCCTATGACCTTTGATGTGGCAGTGTCTTGTGCACTGTCCAAGACTTCCATCGGGTCCACCGATGCTATCACTACTGGGGGGGGGCACCACTAAGGTAGTCTGTAAGTTCTGAGTAAGAAACCTCTGTGCATGCTGGTGTGAGGGACAATCTTCCCTAATGTGGGATGCCCAGGGACAATGCCCATAGGCATGCCCCATTTGCTCACACAAGTTACACTTGAAGAGATTAAGGCATGTGGAGGAAGCATGACCAAACCCCAAACAGTGGCTTCAATGGATGGAATGGTAGGCAGAACTAAGTTGTGCCCTGGAACTGCACTTGAAACAGGACCTTGATTGACCACTATAAAAAAATGGAGCCATGATCTTTACCTAGAAAAAAGGAACTGGGAAGGTGCATAGGCCCAGAATCAGTGGAATGCAATTTAATTTTCAGATGCCAACCCCCATCCCAGATTTGCTCACTATCCAGGGTAGGCAAAGGTTTTTCCCAATATCTCACAGCGTTGACGTAACCAGAACAATATGTCCTCCACATGGACTCCCTCATTTTTAAACATGATGGTGATGGTCTTTATCAGTGGTTTGGTCAGGGCAACAGCATGAAAGGGGATCCACACTGGAGTATTTTTAAGTACCTGGTACTGTACCAAAAAGCGGTCAAGATTAGAGACACTTTTAAAACTTACATCATAGTTGCCATTCCCAAGACCAATAAGGGCAAATATTTCGGAAGAAAAATAATGCATGGATGTTTTAAACAAAGTTCTGGAAATGTACATCCTGCTAGGCGGTTCCTTGAGCCCCCTTTGTACAGGAGTCTGACTGCGTTATGCCAAGTGGCCAGCTCACCCTTGGTCGAAAAGAGGTCAGACATTTTAAAGATAGGGTCTGCAGAAACACTACCTACCTGCCTAATGTCCTCTCCCTTCTCATTCCTTTCAGGTTCTGTGAGTCGAGGGGGCACAGTGTCCCTTAAAGCAGCACCAACCACCTGCACATTGACATGATCAGCAACATTCACAGTAACAACATTAGTATTTGCCATAGAGTCAGTAAGCAAGTTACCCCCGGGCACTGAAGAGCTCTCTGGAAAAATCTCATTGGTGGCCACAGGAGAGGCTGAATTCTGTAACATCCCTTGATAAGAAAGATCTGTTGGATCAGTCGACCAGTTCCCAGAGCAGTCTTGTGTCCAACCAGCGCCCTCTAGCGTTACTTTAGGGGACCAGTCAAGAGACTCTAGTTCAGTGTCCATCAATTCTCCCCAGTCTTTTCTGCACAGTCTATCAGTGAAGGAAAAAACATCTTCTATGGAAAGAGAAACCATCGCCTCTGTAGAAGGAGGCTTCATAGCATCAGTTGGAACCACAGAAGCCAAACGCAGGCATAGCGGTCACGGGCGTTTTTGTGCATGTTCCTTGCTGGGAGGCTTTTGGCATGCAGAGGAACCTCCATCAGGACTGCCAGCCTCTGGAAGTGCAGCAGGCAACCTCCCACCTCCGATGCTTGCTGTTGCAATGTGACATCATTGACAGTGAAGGTGCAGATGGTAACGAATGTTGCATAACAAGAAGAGCATCATCAAGCTCTCATAAACGTTGTAGCTGTTTTTCTTTTTCAGTTTGTAAAACGTTTAGGTGGGATTGAACAGAAACAGGCTGAGCATGGTCTAAATGAGAAACAAACAAGCCAGGCCCAGCCTCACCCATTGCAGAAGGCATCAGAGGAGAAGCAGGCATCAGTCCCAAATCATTCAGAGCTGCAGTGTCTATACCAGGTTCCATAGCAGGTAGAATACATTCAGCTCCATTCACAAGTGTAGAGGCTACAGAGGCCTATGCTGTAGAGGAGTTTCGAGCAGCAGTCTGATCCACCTCCATCTTCCTCAAAATCTCAGGTGGACTGCCATAGCTCTGGCCAGCCCAAGGGTCCCCCTACAGGCAGAGTAGGGGAGTTTTTTTTGATAAATCACATATTGCATATAGTGTTACATAAGGCAAATCATAAAGAAGAGAAAAAAAAAACAATGAAAGTATACATAACAAAAAAAACAAAAGGGTATCAAAGAAAAACAATCAAAGAAAATTACACATCTAGTTAAAGACACCTCAATCAAAAAAAAGTAATAAAGAATCATTAAATCAAACTGTTTTCTAAAATTTGAATTATAGAGAAACAATCTACTTAATGCCTCATATTTGTCCTTCAAGTGAGATCACTTTGTCATTTAAATTTTATAAATATTTGAAAACCCTTCCACCATTTAAAAACTTTATCCCTAGGATGTGATAATAAATTATTGGTATACACCTTATCCATTGCTTGAGAAACTAAATAATTAAATACAGTGTAGGGTATCATCTTTTGATGGATAACCCATTGACATATATGTATCTAGACGCAAATGGCAATACCCATAAGGAAGAATATCTATTATAAAGGTTTCACAAGTCAGACTCTGTAGCCACCCCATATTCCATCTGGAGCCTAAAAAAAGGCCATAAAAGTTTTGAGTAAGAGCAGAAAAAAAGATGATCCATAGATTCTTCAATATTGATACCTTTAGGATAGGGGCAAGTCCTTTCTGTCAATCCTTTATGTTTGGCATTTCCTCTTATGTTCAATCTCCCATACACTGTGAGCCACGCAATTTCCCACATGTGCTGTGGAACTCTTTTGTTAAAAAGTTGTTTCAAAATTAATGGAGAAGAGCCAGGAGGGCAATTCTTAAAACAGGGGTCAGTAGGATACACCTGGTTTAGAACGTTTTGATAGAAAGTTTTCCTAGTACCATGTGAAATGGATATTCTAGAGATTTTCCATTTAAATAGTTTTTGGGCTGTAGGCCAAAAATATTCCAGAATGTGTAACTGGGAATGTAATTTAGGGGCGTCATTTTGCCATATCGCTAAATAATGTCCCAATACAAGTTTCACCAAACCCTGAGCTCCAATAGGTATAGGGGAAATACCATATTGCACTGTATGAAAAAGAAAGAGAGAATGCAAAAAAAACTATAGGTTCAATCATGCCTAGGCCACCTTTCTCTTTTCTTAAATTAGTATTACATCTTTTGATGGGGTTAAGTTTATTGCCCCTTAACATTTGGAAAAATAGTCCATATATTCTAGTTTCAAGAGAAAGTGGAGGTGGAAAAATGTTAGCCAAGTATTGTAACTGGGGGATAATAAATTGATTCAATATTTGAACTCTTTTAAATTTTGATATTTTCCAGTGTTGCCATCATTGTATTTTACATTGTACTTTATTCAAGGATATCTCCCAATTTTCTAAGGGAAGGTTATATGACCCGAAAATAATTCCTAAAATTTTTAAATGGGCTGTGGTCAAGGTAATACCTTGTATCTGACATAAAAGTGGTGTCCCCAGCACCAACTATCAATCCCTTACATTTAGCTAAATTTAGTTTAGAGTTAGATATGCTGGCATAAAGATTTAATTCATATAAGAAAAGGGGGATTTGGTTATAACAAGAAAAAAACCCACAAATATCATCCGCATATACATGCAGTAAAAAAGGTTGCTGACTGTCTGACCCCAATAAACCTAGCCATTTAGATGTATTTATTAAGTTTTTCAATAAAGGGGCCAAAGAAAATATATACAGAAGGGGGCTTAGGGGGCAACCCTGCCTAACCCCAGTGGAGATTGAAAATCCCTGAGTTGTATGCCCGTTTATAAAAACCCAAACATGAACATAAGAATAAAGTAATTGTATTTGTCTAACAACTATAAAAGGTACTCCATAAGTCTCAAGTGTTGCAAACAAAAAGGAGTGACTTACTCGATCAAATGCTTTTACTTGATCCACTGAGAGTATGCAGCCTGTCAATCCAGTAAGGGAAAGATATTCTATTATATCCCTAATAATTATGAGAGCATCTTGAATTTTCCTGTTAATAACTAATTTAGCATATTGCGTCAGTCTATTATTAAGAATATGTGTAAGGATTTTATAATCAGAGTTTAATAGAATAATGGGTCTCCAATTTTGTATTTTAGCCCTGCCCCCTGATTTGTATAAATATACCAACAAACCTTCAGTAAAGGACAGAGGGATATTATCAGATTGGAAAAAAATGGTATACATGTTCTAGGCAAATAGCAATCTCAGAAGCAAAGACTCTATAAAACTGATTTGGGAGACCATCTAGACCCAGTGAGGTATTCACCTGAAGAGTTTTTACAGCAACTTCTATTTCCTCAACAGTAATTTCATTTAGGAGAAGAAGTGCCTCTGCATGAAAGGCCGGAATCCATATGTCCTGTAAATAATCCTGTATCCTGTGTTCCAGAGGAGACTCAGTTGGAAGCAGGGACTGATAGTGTGCTTTCATAACATACTCTATGTCACTAACTGCCTCAATCTTTTTACCCTCTGAATCGGTTACAAATTCTATAGTCATATTGTCATGCCGCTGTTTACATGCTTCAAAGGGTTCCCCCACTGGTGTTTTCTGGGAGCCGCCATAAAGCATTGCCTGAATAGTTTTGGCTCTATCATATTGGTAGACCTGCATTTCATGTTTTAGTTGTGAAATTTGTTCTGAATAATCATGTCTGGAAAAATAAGAAATTACGTAAAGATGTAATTGTTTATGGAGAGAGAAATATTTCAGGAACCTATGATTCCGGGACTGTTTACCATAATTAATAAACCACGACTTTAAATCTGTATTGTCCACTATTCCCCGATATTGGAATGCAAGCATAATACCGACAGTCTAGCTGTAAGAAGGGACAAAATACATTTTTTAACCTGAAAATTATTTAACACTGAAGTGTTTAACTTCCATCTATTCTTGATTTTAGAAGTACTATAAATTGTTGGTATGGTTAAAATCAACATCAAATAATCTGAAAATTCTATAGGGACAATTTTAAAGGTTCCTTTAGACAAATGACTGGAAATAGACATATGCTCTATCGTGGTCTTAAATTTATTCCGGGTATATGTAAAGAGAGGGCCATTATTATAAACACTACAGTCCAGTAGGCCTGCAGTATTGATAACTTTAGTTAGCATGTTGGAATCACAATAAATCTTTTTTCTTTTCCCATTAGGATTCTGCACCCTGGTAATATCACAATTAAAATTCCCTCAAAAAAAACTATTATAAGAAGTGACTAAATATGGCTGTATAGTTCGTAAAAGTGCTACTCTATCAGCTTTACGTTGTGGACAATATGTAGTAATAAAACGACATGCCATAGATATCCAAACACCATCTATTAGGAGTACTCTTCCCAGGATCAAATCCACCAGTTTTGTTAAAGAAAAATTATAAGATCCAAACAAAATTCCCACCCCATCAGCACAGTCCAGGCCAAAGGACCAAAATGAGGGGCCCCATATCCATTCTCTATTATAAGTCATTACCTGTTCCCTAGAACACATCCAAGTTTCTTGGAAGAAAAACACATCAAATTTAAAATCATGTACATAGGAAAAAATAGCCTGTTATTTGATACTATTCAATAAACTATGAACATTTAAAGAAACAATAGAAAAGGAACCCAACAAAAAAAAAGAAAAGTGTAGCAAGGAATCAATTATACAATCTTTTTACGTTTTTTATTTTCCCTTTATAGTCACCTTGTTCTACCCCTCTAGGAGGTTGATCAAGCCCCACTGATTGAGAATCAGAATCCCCTTGCTCCATCTCTGAGTCACCTTTGGGTAAGAACAATGCAGCATAAGCATTGTCTGATTCAAAGGATGCAGAGGTTGGGAGTGGGGAGTTGTTCTTAAATTCCTGGCAGATCGTCTTCTGGGCAAGGGCTGTACCACTACAGGATTCAAAGGACCTCCATCTGTGTTTTCAGGTTCTGTATAACAGACAGGAACCAGTAACTCAGGACTAGCCTAAGCACTAGGGTCCTGGACCTCCTGAAGAGGGACCTGGGGGGGAGTCGTCTGAGATAATTACAATATTTGACCCATCCAGGGTTTGAGAAGGAGGAAGGGGGGGAACAGAGACTGGGCTAGTAGAAGAAGGCACTGAAGGAGGATTTTTAGAAACGGAGGCAGAGTCTCGAGCATGCTGAATCAAAAGCTCAGGACTGATACAAGAAGCCTTATTTTTTGCAGCCCAAGGACATTCTCCAATAACGTGACCATACTCCTCACACAGGTCACACCTTGTATAGTTAGCAGATTGCGTAGTAATATGTCCCAACTCCCCACAATTGTCACAGCAAGCTTTATCACAAATGCTGGATAAGTGTGTCCTGGAGCCACACTTATAACAAGCTCAAGGCTGCCCAGCATTGAAACACACACGCCAGTCCCTACCCAGCATGAAGTAATTAGGAATGTGTTCCATACCAGAGTCAGAAAGCCTCAATTTAACCTTGTATTTTCAGCCCCCTGTCCAAAATAATTCTGTATCCAATATAGCTTCAGGCTCACTTAAGATGTCACATTTTTGGGATAACCAGTACATGATATCATCCACATGGACCCTCTCATTACGAAACATGATGGTGACGTATTTTATAAGTGGTTTAGTAAGAGGAATCACTAAAAAGGGGGTCCATGTAGGAGAAAATTTTACCTGTGAATAACGTTCCCAGAATAATTCTAATGCATAAGCAGTTCTAAAACTTACATCATAATTATCCCCCCCTGAAATATTTTATAAGTGCATAAACTTCCCTAGGTGAAAAATGCAAAGACTCTTTTAACAAGTTTTTCCCCACAAATAATCTATCCGGTCTTTCAGCCAGCCCCCCTTTATAACAGACGTGAACTGCATTCCACCTAGGAGCTGCTTCTTTTTTTACTTTAGAAAATAAGTCCAAAATAAGTGGTTTTTGAGCTGGGAGATCATCTGATGGTGCCTCCTGTAAGTCTTTTAAAGTATTTCTGGCAGCAGAAGCCTGTTCAGGCTGCTTAGGCTTTGTATCATGCTGTTGGCCTACATTCATAGGGCCTGGAGGAAGTTCTGGTATTATTTGTTTAAATCCCCCTGTGACAGTACTAATGACAGGAGGCTTAGGCCTAGAAAGTTCTGCACTATTATGTTCGAAAACCTGTGGCTTCCATTCAGGAGAAGTTTGAGAGAAGTTCAAGGTGGGATCCCAAGCTGCGTCAGGCAACCAATTCCCTCTGGGCATCTGTAACCAGCCTGCACTTTGCAAGACTTTCTGAGGGGACCAGGTATTGTCAGGAGCAATTGGCAGATGGTAATTAATTCCAGGCTGTACAACCACATCGTGCAAAATTGTTGGCAGCAGATTTGCCCTGCCCACTGTCAGAATCCATCTCAATATTCCTATTTGCTGCTCGTTTCCCCTTTAAATCTTCTGATATCCCTGAATGCAGTGTAACATCTTTTTTTTTAAAAAGAAAAGGCAGTAACCCCTTCCTGAGAATCCAGGTTAGTTTGGTACGTTACCTCCTGGGCTGTAGCTAAGGGATTCTCAACCTCCCATAGGGTCAGCAGGTTGCTTGAAAACAAAGCCAGACTCCCGCATCATGTTTAGGATTTGTAAAATTTGCATCGGGGTGAAAAGGATTTGGGACTTCCTCTCCCATCTGGGGAATTGCTGGGGGATCCAATCACCCCTCTGCAGTAGTAGACACTGAAAGAGGAGAATGAAAATCGGGCTCAAGGCACACACCCACATCGGTGTTCGAACTGCCAGCCAGGAATCTCCATCGGAGGAAAAAAGAACTGCATCAGTTTTTTCATGCAAAGTTAGAGAAGGCTGTCGGCACGTGCTTTTAACAGCACACAACATGCCAGCCTGTACCTTAGAGAAATAAAAAAACATTAGATGGAGAAGAAGCATTCTTTTCTGGTGACTCGCCCGGCCCAAGCCTTTCCAATGACTGTGTCAGATGACAGTTTGACAGTCAGAGCGGGAGCTTGCAATTTTGAGACAAAAGCAGGATTTTCGCTTTGTGTGAGCTGGGCTTCCAGCTCATCTTGTATTTGCAAATGCCATTTCTCCTCATTATTAAGGTTTTGTGGGACCTTAGTCAGTTTGTCAGATTCCTCTATCGCAACAAAATCTCCTCCAACAGTGGTTAGATCTTCTGTTGACACAAAGAAATCACTCGGTTCTCCATCACTTTTAATAATCTCAGATACATCCATAACAGCACTGTCGGTCTCTGAAGCATGAAAGATAGGAGAGGAGACCAGCCTCCCTACCTCTGCAATGTCCATTTGGTCCAGAGTCTCGCTCCAAGTGGCCAACATGCCGGCCGTATAGCCCCCCTGTGGTGAGTAGGGGAATTTCACCAGTATCCTGGCCAGATTTCCCCCATTCACTCAAAAAATACCACCAACAGCTTAAACTCTGGTTCAATTTCAGTTGGCATCTGTATCACCCTTCCCCAGGACGAAGTTGAAAACAGGCAAAAAATTGTCTAGTCCTTCTTCCAGGTCAACAAAAATCTAAATAAATGAAGATTGCATCTCCAAACCCACTCCCATGCCTGATGATTTGTTTAGCCCCCTGATGTTTTGCTTCCCTGCCTCTCCCTTGCCTTTAGGCTTCCTTTATCTCAAACACCCCTCTTGGCATCTCTTTTCCTTTCCCTTTCCAAGTTTGTGTTCAACACCTTACCCTAGATAGAGTTTTCCTTCACTTCCCTTTTTCTGGTCTCTTTATAATTTAGGATAGTTGGTTTCCTATACTCACTTTCTTCCCCTACCCTAGATAGGGTGTTGGCTCTATTCTCACTCTACTGTATGTTTCGGTTGCCCTTAGCTTGACCTTTTTAGGTTTTACTCTCCCTATCCTACATCATTGTTTACCCCATCCTACTGACAGTACACCCTTTTAAACAGACAGTAACCAGAATACAGGTAGTCGACCTTACCTTACTGGATCGGCAGAGTTCCTTTCATGCCTGTTGTCAGCTGCTGATGCTTGCCAACACCTAAAATGCCAGACTTACTCCTGTTCCATTCCTTCACTGTTCCACTCACTCACTGGGACACAAATGTGCTGGGCACGTTAGGAGGAGTCCTTTTTTTTTTCAGCTTTATTTACCACTCCTGTCACTGACCCCAGACTCTCTCCAGTGGGGGCTCTCTGCTCACCTCCATCCCATCCAGTCTGAAGGCTCAGTCCTGCCATCCGGTTTGGCCCAGCTCCTGCTCCGTTTCTCCCTGGCACTCGTTCCCCTAGATTTAAGCCCCCCCGGGGCCAGACTGCCATTCTCCTCCAGATGACCTTTCTGAAATCTGGACAGGTGTCCAGGGAGTGGAGGGAGCACCGAAGGCAGCCGACGCACTCGACATTGGGCATGGGGGTTGGCCCCTGGTCCCCACCTTCACCTACCAGGGTCAGGGTTTTTCCTTTTTTTCTGTGTTGCCCTCAGACTTGCAATGATGCCCTGCACACAGGGTGTGCGCTCCCACGCACCCTCATAAAATGTCTGCCACAGCTCCTCCTCCTCCATGCTGCGAGCCACTGATTGCTGTGCCCCCAGCTGCCGCTAGAAGCCACCAGAACAGCTGCTAGCCTAACCCCCACCCCCAGGAAAGAAGAGCTGTTCTCTGGATACTCAATTCTTTCCTGCCCCTGCCAACCCCCAATGGCCCAGGGCTCATTCCCGAACCGGGTCACTGGCGTGGTGTGAGGTGTGGCATCCAGTGGCAACCTTCAGTGCCATTGGGCCCATAGGAGGAGTCCTTTTATAGTGCTCTTGTAAGAAGACTACGGAAGTCTAAATGCAAACAACTGCTTCACTTCTCCTTAAGCCATATGCCTCAAATCACAGCTGTCCTCCTGACCCAGCTAACTGCAAGGATGATTATCAGCTCCCTACCCCCAAGTCAGACTAGCACACTGATATCTACTGTGTTTTTGTTTTTACCCTTACTGAAGGTCCCAATTTACCCTGCTGACCCTACACTTCTAATAGAGTATCTGTCTACTTACCACATAGTGAGAAATGTTCTAGCATAAATGTTCCAGATTAGCTGCCTCAGTCAGCTGCCTCCTTGCTCTGATAGCACAATTAGCTGGGTGTGTGTGGTGGGGACAGGGTTGACTGAAATCCAGTCTGCCTTGGCCACACAAAGGATAAATACCTTGACTGACTAAAAGAAAATGTGATAGCACCATCTTAATACATTTACAGTATGAATCTAGCACGTACATTCAACAGGTAATCTTTGCAGAAGAGATTTGTAAAACTTGTGAGTGGCAACCATATTTAGTGATGTGAGTCATTAATTACACAGTTAACTGTAAAAACTGTTTTATCAATATCTGAGAAAACTAAAAATATACTGAGCATGAATCTTAGGATATCAGAAAAAATTTTTTGCTAAAACTATATGATGAAATTATTTTGCTGACTCACAGATATTGCTGCTTTCAGAGTTGCAGCTTAGTTTTGCAGTGTGTTATGACAGAACTACAAATGCAATTAAGCTGAGTTGCATAGCTATTTTTATAAAAGTTGATCTTGAGCTTGTTTGCTGTTGCCAAAATGAGTTGCCAATGCATTTCCAACTCTGAAAAACAATGCAAAACGAAATTATATCGACTGTACTGTAGTTGTAGGCGCAAATCTGGGTGGAAAGTCACAAAGGAGACTTTTAAAGGAAGGGGAAGAGAGGGAGGAAGAGAAGGGGAAGGTGAGATAGAAAGATTGTTCAGCAGATTATCTGGAGCACTGGTAACAGTGGGGCTTGAATCAGATCTAAGAGAGAGTAGGACGAGGAGACGGTAGGGCACTGTAAGGAGCAGAGGTAACATGGAAGGGAGTTAAACTAGACTTTAGTGAAGAATAAGGTGCAGCGAGATTAGTGCCTGGAATCAAGGGATACAAAGTCATGGTCAGCACAGAGAGAACTGTAGTGAGTGTCAGGAGGGCAGTTATGGTCAAAGTAGCATAAAGAGTGGAAGAGGAAATGCAGCCTGGGCAGGGTAGAGGTACAGTAGGAGCAGCACTGTCCACCATATCTGCATAGTCAAGCATCAGAAAAATCATCTTAAGGACAATCTCCCCACAGACATGAAGTAGGAGGCAAGATGTGCTGTGGTACAGTTTGGTATGTTTGGATAAAAAACATAGAAACATAGAAGTTGATGGCAGATAAGGACCGCAAGGCCCATCCAGTCTGCCCATTTTTTCTGCCTTATAAATGTGCCATAGGCCTTTACTCTGCCAATGACCTATCTATTCATCTGTATTGCTCCCTTATGCCTATCCCATGCCTGTTTGAAGCCCTGCCCTGTATTCATATCCATCACTTCCTGAGGTAGGCCATTCCATGCATCCACCACCCTTTCTGTGAAAAAGAACTTCCTCACATTATCTCTTAATTGGCTTCCCTCTAATCTCATGCTGTGTCCACTTGTCCTGCTATTTTTCTTATATGGAAACATATTAGACCCTTTCACCTTGTTAATGCCCTTAAGATGTTTGAATGTTTCAATCATAGCACCTCTCTGCCTCCTTTGCTCTATGGTATACATATTGAGCTTTGTTAATCTGTACTCATATGTTTTTTGATGCAGTCCCTGCACCATTTTGGTTGACCTTCTCTGGACTGCCTCCATTTTGTTAATGTCCTTGTGCAGGTGCGGCCTCCAGTACTGCATGCAGTACTCCAGATGAGACCTAACCAGTGTCTTGTAAAGAGGGATTATTACCTCCCTCTTACGACTTACGATACCCATACTAATATATCCCAACATTCTTCTAGCCTTACCTACTGCTTTAGTGATCTGCTTGGATGATTTCTGATCATCTGTGATGATGATGCCCAAGTATCTTTCTTTCCTTTTGATTGCCAGTAACTCCCCTCCCAACCTATAGGTGGCTTCAGGGTTTCTCTTCCCTATGTGCATGATCTTGCACTTCTTTGCGTTAAACCCCTCGCGCCACCCTTCTGACCATTTTGACAGTTTATCCAGATCTCTTCTCATTCTGCCCACCCCATCTGGATCATCTACTCTGTTGCAGATCTTGATGTCATTTGCAAACAGACAAACCTTACTCTGCAGTCCATCGGCAATGTCACTGATGAAGATACTGAAGAGGACTGGCCCCAGGACTGATCCCTGAGGCACCCCACTCATGACTTGCATCTCTTCTGACTGTATACCATTTACCACCACTCTCTATTTTCTGCCCGCCAACCAGTTTGCCATCCAGTTGACCAACTTCTGACCCACCCGAGCCTACCCAGTATATTAATCAGTCTTCTATGTGGAACAGTATTGAAAGCTTTGCTGAGTTAAGGTAGGCACATCAACTGCACCCCCTTGGTCCACCACTATGGTTACCCAGTCAAATAAATCCATGAGATTAGTTTGACAGGACCTTCCTGTTGAAAAGCCATGCTGTCTTGGATCCTGTGCTCCTATGGATTCCAGGTGTTGCAGTATCCTTTTCTAAAGGAATTCCTCTATAATCTTGCCCACTACTGAAGTAAGACTGACTGGTCTATAGTTACCTGCCTCCTCTCTGCTACCACACTTGTGGAGCAAGATCACATGAGCCCTTCTCCAGTTTTCTGGGACCTCTCCTGTGCTCAAAGACTCACTAAACAGTTCTGCTAATGGCTCTGCTAGTTCCAACCTTAGCTCCTTTAGAACCCTGGGCTATATGCCATCAGGTCCCATTGCTTTGTCTACTTTGAGCTTAGCGAGCTCTTGTGAGACCCTTTCTTTTATGAAGGGACTAGTGCACACCTCCTTCCCCCCTGTGTTTATGGTAATGAGCTGTGGGCCCTGCCCTACCTTCTCCTCAGTAAATACTGAGCAGAAATATCTATTTAGGATAGATGCTTTTCCTTGGTCCCCCTCCACACACTCCCCCTCATCCCCTTTGATCTTAGCAATACCCCCTCTGGACTTTCTCCTTTCACTAATGTATCTATAGAAAGTCTCATCCCCTTCTTTTACTGTTCATGCTAGTGTTTCCTTGGGTTGTGCCTTTGCCTGCCTTACTGCCTTCCCTGCTTCTCTTAGGGAAGTTTGGTATGTCTCCCTATTTTCATCCCTCTGTGTTCCCTTATATTTCCTGAAGGCCAGCCTTTTGGCTCTGACCTTTTCTGCTACTGTTTTTGAGAACCAAAGTGGTTTCCTCCTTCTTTTGCTCTTGCTTTTCCATAGATAGCATTAGTGTGGAAAGAGAAGTTAAGACTTTGATCAACCCACACCCCAAGGTACTTAAGATGTGGGTCTTCTGCAGTGTGGAAGCTGTAATGATAGCAGTCCTGCGCACAGCTTGGGTCTGCTCAGCCACAACCCTTTACTGAATGCTTTCCACAATATGTATAGTATAGCACACCATCTAGTGGCACATTGGAGCAACTGCACCCAGTGTCATTTTACTGATAGTCTTGTCATCATTACATTTCCCTTTTTTTAGATAAACTGTATACTGCGGTAGAGTTGGACCCTACCCTGCTTTTCAATTCCCCCCCCACACACACACACCCACAAACACATACAAGAAATCTGATACAGAAGTGTCTAGAAAATTAAAGGATAGCAGCTACTTAAAATGGCAACTATATCTTCTCCTTTTCTAGGGTGTGCATAGCATCTGTCTTCTTTTCTTTCTTTGCTACCTGTGGCCTGATCAACCAGGGGTATGCCTTGGCTTATTCTTTCTTTTTCTTTTCTATTGAAATTGCACCTTGCAGTTAATACAAATGTAGGATGCAGGCTGACTGCTTGTAGCTAGTCACTGCAAGTTGTTAGTTAGCTAGACTCCTATATAAGTAATGCAGTGCTGCCTGGTATGTTTTCTTCTAAAATACCTGCATTCCTTCTACTGGTTTGGACCCCCTCCCCATACCAGTTAAGATAAAGGAAACTGAAGGTATCCACACAGAATGGGACATTAGGTTTTCTAAAGGCATTCCAAAGGATAAACTGCTATCGTACTTTCCTGCACATTTTGTTTGTTTGCTGCAGCCATTTTAGTCATTATAACTGTTTAGAGTTCTGCCTGTTTGCTGTAGGCTGTTTGTATATTTGCCTTTCCTGTTGACCCCCCCCATATGGTTTTTGAAGTGGGATCATTAGTGAGGGGCTGATACAAGCAACCAGAAGACCAGAATGACTGATCTATCAGAACCTTGTATGATCATGGAGTTCCCTCTCAAATCACCCTTGTCTTTGGTCCCCATGCCCCTTTGCCCTGAATTCTCATTACATCATGATGAATCAGTGGGAGTAGAGGTTTAGTTCCCCTATTATAGTAGCTTAGTGTCTGCCATCTTTCTCGCCCATGTCCTGTGGAATGTCTGACAGGAAATATGGACCAGGCATTCTTGTCCTCAGTTGGTGTCTCATTAAAAGTTCTGTTGGTGAAAAACCACATTCTAGAGGTGTTTACCTGTAAGTTAATAAAGCTAATTAAGGATCTTCCTCACTGTTCATGGGCTTCTTGGAAAGTCAATTTGCACTCCTTTCTCAGCCTGTCCATTTGATTGAAGATAGTGAGGATTGCAAGTCTTGTGCAAACAGCCGTACTGTTTTGCAAACTGTTCAGAATTGCTGCTACTAAACTGTGAACTGTTATCTGAAACTACGGTAGCCGGTCTACAATATCTTGCAACAATTGACTTTGTACGCATTACCATTTGTTTTGCAGAAGTCTCTAGCAGATAGGCTACCTCTGAGAAATCAGAAAGTAAAGTAAACTTTTATTTATGAAGTGCCCTATCCCTGAGGCTCAGGGAGCTGTACAGGGTATAGACAGTGACAGATCAATAATTCACAATAAATACATAATCAATTAAAACATAAATAGGAATTTTTTTTAAAACAGCATAAGACAGCAGCTGGGTAGACCAAAACTAAGGGAGTTACTAAATCCCAATGGCTTCCCTAAATAGGTGTGCCTTCAGGCCCTGCTTAAACACCTTCAGTAAGGGGCTTCCCTCAAAGACCTTGGAAGTGACTTCCACAAAGCCAGCCTAGCTGCCTCAAACACACGATCACCTGATATTTTAAGCCATGCCTAGGGAATTGATACGGGGCCCTCCTCAGAGAAGTGGAGATAGTGCTGAGTTTGGTGGGGAGTCAGGAGGTTACTCAGGTAGCCAGGACCCAGACTGCATAGGGCTTTATAGGTGACAGAAATAATAGGCAATAATCAGGAGGTAATCATCCCTTGCAGTTGAAACAAATCTGTTCCTACCTTCTGCTATGGCCATGTTGATTGTTATGAGGAAGCAAGAGTTCTTTCCGCTGAGTGTAGCTGTGCTTTTGGCATGTCACACAATTTTTTTTACCAACTCCTCTACATGCTTGTTCATGTTAGACCAATACACCACATCCCTTGCGTGTGTGTGGTAGCGCGCAGTATATGTGGGCAGTCATAAGAAAAAGATGTCTCACCATTCCTTGTAATTTTTTTCCAATTTTAATTAGTTTCTTTTCAGACATCAATCACAACAGGATAATTCCAGCATGGCACAGTACTTTTTCCTTCTTACATTTCCATTCAGACAACAGACATTACAATGAAAGGCATAATCTTGAAATCTATAAATCTTCAATTTCAGAGCAGGAATTAACACAGTCTATCAAAACTCCTCAGAGCACTTTTCCACAGCATCCAGAGCATACCTCCAGGCCCACAGCAAACAGAATCTGACCTCTCATCCCACATAGTCTAAATTTATACCCCGAAGGGGTCATGTGATTATTTAACTCCACCCCAGCATATAATTATATACTTTAAATCTTTATTATGCTTTTATTTTATTTATAAACACATTGCCCCTTTAAATAATCTTAGTTAAACATTTTCACTCCTATAAACAATTTAAACCTTTTTGATAACCTTTTAAACATAATTTCTAACAACTAAAGCACCTCCCCTTCCTATACCTAATATAAGGAACGCATTTGTGGCCGGCCAGCTCCTAAAAGAAAATAGATGCCGGTAGGAACTGAACTCATAACCTCACAAACACCGCAAATATTTTCGTCTCAAAGAAGTCCCCGACTCAACTCCAAACCTCCTTACTTCACCTCTGGAAGGTTAGTTGAACTCAGAAGGCAAATAATACAACTGCTAGCATTCATTATAATTTAAATCTAACAATAATTAACCTTGCGATAGTGCGAATCTTCGCACTATCGAGAGGAGACACCGGCTTATCTCTGAAAGGCAAAGCCGTAATATCAGAGCAAAGAGAGGGTTTTTATCAAAACATATTCCTTTAGGTCTAAAAGGTTTAAGCTTGTGGATGTGCAAAACTGACTCGTGTACTTACTAAAAATTCTGAAAGATGTTTCATTAGTATTTAATGTAGCAAACCTCTGCACCTAAAGCTTGTCCTAACTCAGCCTTTTTTTTTTAATTATGCTGTTAACCTTCAAACTAAATCAATTTCAGTTTTAACCTATTATGATTTGTCTAATCTCACTGGTGTTTCTTTCGTATTAAACTAAATTTGTTATTGTTTGTTTTAGGAAAATCAGTCTCTCTTTTCTGCCACTTAGCAATCCTGCATTGGTTTCATTGCTGAAATGGAACCCAAAACAACCGTTCCAGATTCACTCCTAACCACAAATAAACTTTCATTAATTTATCTAGAAAGGTTTCACCAAAAAGCACAGGAAAATCAGCCCATACCTGAACATGCCATCCAAACATGTTCCTCTCCACAAAACCACAAACCTAAGCGACTACAACTCAGCCTCACAAGTGGCAGCCTAAAACCAATGTAACTCCGTACATCCCCACAGAGCTCCCCACATCTACACCACCGAAAAGGGAACTCGGGACAAAAGTCAGGACCTATAAAAATCAGAACCACTGAAGTACAGTAGACAAGTGTCCTACTTACACATTTTACCACAAATTACAAAATAAACCAAGAGACGCCCAATATTTTCAAATCCTATAATAATTCTCCCGATTTACCTATAGCATCGGTCGAAATAGCGGCACTGCTGAAGTAGTCCCAAATCCGCTCCATGCCTTCAATGTCTCATCAACAACAGCACGACCCAAATGGACAGTGCGCACAGCCGTATAGTCTTTTCTATCAATGGCAGCACGAGAACAACAATCTATATTTGGATAATGACACTCGCTTCAAAATCCACATGCACCCATATTAGAAAAACTTTAAATGGCTTTTGCTGTCTCGATTTCTGCTGCCATTCCTCAAAGTTAGAAGCCCTATCTAAAACTATGGGGGTTCAAGTAACTGATACAACCATCACTCAATCAGAACAGCCTAACATGAACACCTTTAGAGAAATAAATACGAGACTTTCAGATTCCTTCCTATTTTTATATATATTAACTTGTGGCCCTAAACCCTTCACAGGGACACCCTGTGACATTCCTCCCCACTTAAGAGGGCAACCAATAGTTTGGTTGGCCTACACTGTCAATATCACCTGCTAGAGAAAAGAAAACAATATTGACACTAGTGGAGCTCTAACCCACCCACACTTAGAGCTCCACCCCAGGGTCCCTTTTTAGTACTTCCATTTCTTAACCTGTTTGAAACTTTCGACACATTCATACCCTGTGGTTTCGATTTACAGGGTCACTAATTCAGAGTCTATAACTCACTATCCAAGAACAACATAGGAATTATACAGAAGTAATTAGAAACAGTTAATATTCTCCCATCTGTGACAGTCTATGTGGACCCTACCTAAAAAAAAATAATTCACTGCAGCAGGACTTATCCCATCCATAGGTCTCTTCCACAGGTCTCCTCCATAGATCCCTTTCACCTTTCTACCACAATGGGGTGGCCTCCCACTGTGGCACTCCTCTCCATTCCAACCCACCAATTCTCCACCTCTCCATCCAGGTGTTGACACTGCAGAGGCTGACCCAGCCACCTGCCCCGGCCAAATAAATACTGGGGAGCAATCAAAGTAAGCCACACCCCCTTCAGTCTTCCAAAAGGGAAGCCTGGAAAACAACCCACACTATCCAAGCAAAACACAGCAAAGCAGAGCCTGGTTGGAACACAGAAAAAAGGGTAAGTCACTTTGCACCATTTAATACATATTGTTCCCAATTCAATCCAAACAAGAAACCAAAGAGGCACCTGCACGCTCCTGAGGCCCACCCAAATGTGCCCCCGCAAAATTACTTAACCCAAGTAGTAATACCTTGTCTCTTATAGTTATCAGGACTCCTCCACATGGCTATTCTCTATCCACTTCCCTTTAACTTTTTAATTCCCAACAAAGCGAACATGTACTACTCAGGCTAGAACACACTAACCCAGTACAACCTTCTTTAGAGCTTTTAGAGATCTACCACCTAACACATCTAACATCCTTACTCTTATAGGAAGAACTCCCTTTTCTCCAGGGCAGCCACTTATTGTGCTTTTTAGCCCTTCGGGATATATCCTTCCCATATATTCCCACCTGTCTACGTTCCCATAAAAACACTGCCACCTGTCGATACATACCAGGCCAGTGAAAATATGGTACCAGACATTTTAAAACTTCCCCACAATCTAAATAGCCCTTCTTTTTACAAATTTCTTCGAGAACCCATGTCCTATACTTACAAGGTATTACCACCCTGGAATCAACCTGATTGGTACGGGGGTTAGGTTTCATGTGATATAACACCTCATTTCTCATCTCATACCACCCATTCCTCCCATCCACATCTACATCTTTATTTTGTGGTTTGGCATATTTACTAAGATGTATGATTTCAGGATCCCCTGCCTGTAATACATCCCAGTTAATGGTACATAAATCATCCTTGGGTACATGACAACATATATTAACAGTCTCTCCCTTAAACTGTATTTCCTCATTTGTAGTTATTAACTTCACCCCACAGTCCTGAACAGTCTCATTTGGGGACTTACTTGGAAAACACTTTTCCGCTGTAACAGGCAAATTAGTTTGTTCAAAACATGAAATACCATAATCTTCTATCTTCAGCCCGATGTCCTGAACAGTCTCATTTGGGGACTTACTTAGAAGATACTTTTCCTCTGTAACAGGCAAGTCAGAATGTTCAAGACATGGAGTACCATAATCTTCTATCTTCACCCCAATGTCCTGAACAGTCTCACCAGGGGACTTGTAAAAAATGTGCCTTTCATCTTCTAACCAATATAATCCCTCAAATTCAGGTAAATCAGGAAGTCCATTACCTTCTTGAGTTAGTGGCCCCAACTCCTCTCCAACAAGTTCCAAAACAGTCCTCTCCTCAGTGGATACTATTAAACGTTCCAGCAAATTATAATACCGTGATTCAGCTCCTCTACAGCATTTTTCTGCCTCCATCCATTGATTATATAACCATCTCAACACCCTCAGATGATTGCAGTTCTGCTTAGCTTGTTCAGACATGGTCACACCATCTGCATCCTGCTCCATGAACTCCATCACTGAAACAGCTCTTCAAACCTGTTGTAATATCCCATTAAATGCAGCAAAACAGCCCCTTTCAATAGCAGCAAACAAGTCTGCTGTAATCTTCAATCCGCTCCTCTCAGCAGCAGCAGACAAACCAGTTGTAATGTCCCATTAAATGCACTGCCCACCAGACCTTTGCACAGGCCACACTTATCCCACTTCTGACACCAAATGTGGTAGCGCGCGGTATATGTGGGCAGTCATAAGAAAAAGATGTCTCACCATTCCTTGTAATTTTTTCCAATTTTAATTAGTTCCTTTTCAGACATTAATCACAACAGGATAATTCCAGCATGGCACAGTACTTTTTCCTTCTTACATTTCCATTCAGACAACAGACATTACAACGAATGGCATAATCTTGAAATCTATAAATCTTCAATTTCAGAGCAGGAATTAACACAGTCTATCAAAACTCCTCAGAGCACTTTTCCACAGCATCCAGAGCATACCTCCAGGCCCACAGCAAACAGAATCTGACCTCTCACCCCACGCAGTCTAAATTTATACCCCGAAGGGGTCATGTGATTATTTAACTCCACCCCAGCATATAATTATATACTTTAAATCTTTATTTATTATGCTTTTATTTTATTTATAAACACATTGCCCCTTTAAATAATCTTAGTTAAACATTTTCACTCCTATAAACAATTTAAACCTTTTTAATAACTTTTTAAATATAATTTCTAACAACTAAAGCACCTCCCCTTCCTATACCTAATATAAGGAATGCATTTGTGGCCGGCCAGCTCCTAAAAGAAAATAGACGCCAGTAGGAACTGAACTCATAACCTCACAAACACCGCGAATATCTTCGTCTCAAAGAAGTCCCCGACTCAACTCCAAACCTCCTCACTTCACCTCCGGAAGGTTAGTTGAACTCAGAAGGCAAATAATACAACTGCTAGCATTCATTATAATTTAAATCTAACAATAATTAACCTTGCGATAGTGCGAATCTTCGCACTATCGAGAGGAAACTTCTAGCGACTTATCTCTGAAAGGCAAAGCCGTAATATCAGAGCAAGAGAGGGTTTTATCAAAATATATTCTTTAGGTCTAAAAGGTTTAAGCTTGTGGATGTGCAAAACTGACTCGTGTACTTACTAAAAATTCTGAAAGATGTTTCATTAGTATTTAATGTAGCAAACCTCTGCACCTAAAGCTTGCCCTAACTCAGCCTTTTTTTTTTAATTATGTTGTTAACCTTCAAACTAAATCAATTTCAGTTTTAACCTATTATGATTTGTCTAATCTCAATGGTGTTTCTTTCGTATTAAACTAAATTTGTTATTGTTTGTTTTAGGAAAATCAGTTTCTCTTTTCTGCCACTTAGCAATCCTGCATTGGTTTCATTGCTGAAACGGAACCCAAAATAACCGTCCCAGATTCACTCCTAACCACAAATAAACTTTCATTAATTTATCTAGAAAGGTTTCACCAAAAAGCACAGGAAAATCGGCCCATACCTGAACATGCCATCCAAACATGTTCCTCTCCACAAAACCACAAACCTAAGCGACTACAACGCAGCCTCACAAGTGGCAGCCTAAAACCAATGTAACTCTGTACATCCCCACAGAGCTCCCCACATCTACACCATCGAAAAGGGAACTCGGGACAAAAGTCAGGACCTATAAAAATCAGAACCACTGAAGTACAGTAGACAAGTGTCCTACTTACACATTTTACCACAAATTACAAAATAAACCAAGAGATGCCCAATATTTTCAAATCCCATAATAATTCTCCCGATTTACCTATAGCATCGGTCGAAATAGCGGCACTGCTGAAGTAGTCCCAAATCCGCTTCATGCCTTCAATGTCTCATCAACAACAGCACGACCCAAACGGACAGTGCGCACAGCCGTATAGTCTTTTCTATCAATGGCAGCACGAGAACAACAATCTATATTTGGATAATGACACTCGCTTCAAAATCCACATGCACCCATATTAGAAAAACTTTAAATGGCTTTTGCTGTCTCGATTGCTGCTGCCATTCTTCAAAGTTAGAAGCCCTATCTAAAACTATGGGGGAATTCAAGTAACTGATACAACCATCACTCAATCAGAACAGCCTAACATGAACACCTTTAGAGAAATAAATACGAGGCTTTCAGATTCTTTCCTATTTTTATATTTATTAACTTGGGGCCCTAAACCCTTCACACGACACCCTGTGACAGTGTGTTTTACTTTTCTCTATACCTAAATGCCCCACATGCACCAACTGAGTGATCTGTGACCACAGCAAGACAGGCATTACAGTTTTCTGTCCTGTAAGCAATACTCCCTTAACTAATGTAAGTTAATACAGTCACAAACAGTGTTGGGCTTCCCCTCTTGAATGCTGCTAATGACTTGTGTTTTTCTGTTTCAGTGGCAATAAGTTTCCATTTTTCTTCAGAAACTGACAGGTTTGTTACAATAAAGTCTATGTGAATTTTCACATCATGTTCTGTTGTACTGCTAGCTGGACTTTGCAAAAATGATCTAGAAAGAGCATTTGCAATCACTAAAAGCTTTTTAGGTGTATACACAAAAGTCATATTTTTGAAGTTTTAGTTTAAGCCTCTGAATTCATTGAAGTGCATCACCCAGGCTCTTTTGTGAAATGGCAATAAGTGGTTTGTGATCTGTCTCTAGTAACACTGACAATCCATAAATGTATTTTGAAATTTCTCACATCTGAATATTGCTCCTAAGTTCCCTTTCTTTCTTTCTTTCTTTCTTTCTTTCTTTCTTTCCACAGTGCTTTTCTGCTGATGTCATGGAGTGTGATGCATATGCTACAGGATTTCATTTCCCTTGATGCTCTTGCAGTAAAATTGCACCTAGCTCATCTTTACAGACATCCATGGAGACTTTAATTTTCCTAGTTGGATCATAAACACACATTACAGGTTCCTTAGAATGTCCTTTTAAGTTGTTCCACTGAACGGCATGTTCATAGTCCCACTGCCATTCATTTTTTGCTTCTAAATGGCTTCTTGAAGCTGCGGTTTTGGCTGTTAAACTTGATACAAACTTGCCCACATAGTTTATTTGACCCATTTATCTCTGCAGATCCATTTTGTTGTTTGGGTTAGACATTTCTTTTACTTCGCTTAACATTTTTGGTTCTGTCTGGTGAGCATTTATCTTCTAGGTACGTTACTTTGTGTACTCCAGTTTGGTATTTCTTCATAGATCAGTTAACTTTCAACCCTGTTTGTTGTGCCTGCTACAGAACTTGGGTCAGTCTCTGATCATATTCTAATTTTGTTCTTCCCCACACTATAATGACATCCATAAATACACCTACTCATTCCATACCTTCAAATAACTGTTACATTGTATGGTAGAATACTTCTGGGGCTGAGAATATGCCAAAGTGCATCTGGAGGAAGCAATGTATGCCAAATGCTGTGTTAAATAAGCACAGCTTTCTGCTTTCCTCATACAGAGGAACTTGATAGCAACCCAGTGAGACATCCCATTTAGAAAAGAATGCAGCATCCGCCATGCCACTTTTAATATCTGACCTGGTGGGCAAATGGTAAGGCTTTCTTTATATCCACTCATTCAAATCTTTTGGATCAATGCAAAGTCTCAGAGTGCTGTTTTTCTTTTCCACTATGACTAAGGAGTTAACCCAGTCTGTAGGTTCGTCTATCTTTTTCACTGTGCCCAAGGTGATTAGTCTGTCTAGTTCTTTGTATTGTCTTTCTTTTAGTGACACTGGAACTTGCCTTGCAGCTCAAATCACTGGCTGTGAATTACCTTTATGCTGTATGTTGTACTGTACTAGACACCCAAATGAACTGAAAACAGCAGCAGACTGTTTTGCCATATTGTTTAGTTTATCAGCATCAGGCAGCATCTCTGAAGTGGCTGGGCTTACAACTAGTATAATTATACTAGCATGTATTACTTGGATGCATTTTACCAAACCCATTTTTTCACATATTTTTAGACCTTAGATAGGCTGTCTGTCCCCTTCCACAACAGCAAAAAGTACATCAGTGTACTGTCCCTTCCAAGTTACTTTTGCTCTGCACATGCCTTTGGAAGGGATTGGCTCATTATAATAAGCACATAGTGAAATTGGCTTCTGGAATATTTTTGTCTTTTCTTTAAAAGCTGCCTGTAGTAAGGAACTGGCAAAATATTCACCTTTGCTCCAGTGTCCAACTTAAGAGGCATAATAGAGCCATTAGACTTCCAAAGGAGCAACCAATTTGTCTTTGGTGCACTTTTCAGCCCCCAAAGCTCCAACAGACAGATCTTCTCCCTCACTGGAGTCATCTGCCATATTGTGCTGGCTCAGTAGCTGAACATTTTGTTTGGAAAAACACTGTTCGCAAAGCAGCAGCAGAGTGAGGAGAAAGAAAGGGGAAGGGCGGAGGGGTAAAAGGGGCAGCTGTGAAGGGTCAGGGTCAGAGAGAGGTGAAGTTGCAGAAGATGGGCCAGATGGGGGAGAGAGAGGCAGAGACAGAAAAGAGCACAAATGGTGAAACATTAATTAACGGTAGAAAGAACTGGAAGAGGGTTAGAGATTGGTGATCCTTTGGTCTTAAGGGCAGGGATGGTTGACTGCATGACTGGGAAATCCAGCACTATGGGGACAACCTTCCAAAAGTTTGATGGCGACATTTAAGCTATTCTGCAGGTTAGTGGTGTAAAAGTTTGACTTGGTTTCCCTGGCAGTGTTGGTACTGGCATTAGTGAGCTACTTCTACTACAACATGTCCTGTGGGGAGCCAGAGGCCTTATGCTGGTAACATGTATAGTCATGACAGTCTGCTGATAGCCAGGGAAGTTGTCTGCCACTTACAAATAATTTCCTGAGGAGAACATTTTTATCCCAGACGGTAGAGAATTTAAAACTGAAGAAAGGGAAGGCAGCAGTGTTGGAATTACACTTTATGAGCTTTGGGAGTTATGGGGGCTCATACGGGCACTATCATTGAATTGAGCTCCCCTTACCATTATAAGTCAATGGTATTGATTTGTAAGCTACTGGGGCTCACTTCACAGCTGGGGGGGGGGGGGCTAAGCCCTGGCAAGCCACCCTGTAATTACAATACTAGAAAGCAGTATTTGTGGTTCATCTATGTTTTGTCTGTGGCTTAACCATATTATTTGTCCATACTTTGTCCATAGACATGACAGTTGAAAAAATACAGTTCCTTTTGAACCTGAGGTCCAGCATATCACTTTTATTAGATATCCTCTGTATGTGAATTAGAAAACTGTGGGTCATGTCTAGTCTGTGTTGATGTTCAATGGATGGATCTAGCTTGAATAAAACTTTAGCAAGCATAATGGTTTCTCCATCTGCAGCACAAGTGACAGAGTTACTGTAGTTGTTATTGTAATACCATTAAATCACTGGAATAAGACCACACAGCTTGAAAGACATGATGATTATAAGGAAGATTTCTGTGCAGATGGTAATGCTTTGCCTGGGCTATTTTTGGAGTGTGAAGGATTACTCATAAGCAACCTAGCAGGAAAAACATACAGTATATCAGATATTTCACAGAAGTGCCTGAAGTACTGTCTTGGAATGTGTGCCAGTTGTTAACCATCAGAGTGCTGATCTCATTTTCTTTTACTACATGAATAGTTTAAGGCTTTTGCAACCATTCACAGTCAATTAGAGCATATTTGTTCACTGCTGAATCAATCAGAATGACTTGCAGTGAAAATGTAAGATAGTAGCAGGATATGATCTTGACAGATATGAATGTTTAGTAGGAAGTCAACAGAAAAAACTGCACAAGGAAAACATAGATAAATGGGTTATATCATATTTGCCAAAGATGAAGCTGGAGTTCCCCTAAGAAAAATTAACATAATTTTGTAGTCCCTTCTCAAAAGTATAGCCTACCTTACGGCCTACCAGGCCACTACCAGATGGACAAGGATGGTCCCTCTTCACCAACTAGTTCCTGATCCTTGAGCTCCTTGAAGTATATGGAGACAGGGGTACAACACAGCTGCAGTAAAAAGTTCAAGCTCTTGGACCTGTTTTCCCTTCATTTTTGGTTGAGAAAGATGGACTGAGCCAAAACTTGTTTCCAGGTGCCTCCTAGGAGTACAGAGAGATGATGTGACTTACAGTATACACATGGTGACTGGGTTTCGGACCCAGGTCAGCTGGGTTCTCTTGTTCACAGCTTGGTGCTCTAACCTCTAGACTAGTGTGTTCACGGTTGCCCATCCATTATCCTCTATATGTAGTCAGGGGAGGGGTTTAAAGTCCTGGACAGGACTGCACATTGTAATTCCCAGCTGCAGGCAGAAGATATGAAAATGCCAATGGGCCCATCTACCCATTAGGACTGCAAATAGGGGCCAACTGAATTTACATGCTTACTTCATTTGTTTGCATGAAATCTGGAAAGTGCCAACATGTCCAAGAGCTGCTAGCCAACAATTCCAATCTGATGAGATACCCACTGCAATGGTTATCAGAGATCTCTCCAGGCTTTTTGGGGTATAAAGCTATGCTCACCAGTGTTTGGGTTGTGGGACTGCCAGGTGGTGAGCACAAGAGAAAGCATATAAAAACCATAGTAAGTATGTGATGCATTTACTGCTGCTCCTTACTCCAATTTTTCCTTTAGTCCTTTTGTTATTTTTCTAACCATTCCTTTTTATAAATGCATTTGTTTTTACATTTTAGTATTTTGCTATTCACTACAGCTGAATCAAGGTTATCACAATTTGAGGTTACTGTGTTGGCAGATCATTAAGTAGGTACAAGTAGATACAAGCAGGTACACCTGGTAAGGCAGTATAATGCATTGGTTAAGAGCACTGAACTGTAAACCTGGAAAACTGGGTTTGAATCCCATAGCCACCACTTGCATACTGTGTGACCATGAGCAAGTCATTAATGTCCCTGTGCTCCTGGAAGCACGCCTTGGCTTAATGTGTCTTTTCTTTCCAAAACTTGTAACCAAAAAGTATTATAAATGCATCAAAACATTTAAAAATAGCATTCAAATATGCTGCCACATTTATTTTGATGCTATGGCAACTCAAAATAAGGAATTTGCACTGCATTAACACTTTTGGAAATCCAGTTCCAAAGTTCTTAGCTCACTCATAGCAACATAGAAACACAGAAGTTGTTGGCAGATAAGGACCGCCTGGCCCATCTAGTCTGCCTGTAAGCCCTTTGTACTGGATGACTTCCAACTGAATTTGCATGCCTACTTCATTTGTTTACTCGGATCAATCCTCACTTCTCCAATCCTGCCATCATCGACTACAACTTTTCTCTCTCCACCACCATATTATTGCTGCAATTACACTCCTGGATCCTCTCAGTGACCACAGGATGGCCTTCTGCACCCATAAGATCCTCTGCTCTAAAATTCTCCCTCCCAAAGTACACATGGGCTACATCCCTTGGCTCCCTCCTAGATGACACTTGCAACACTGTCTGGTCCACCCCTTGCTCTGTTTTCTGATTCTGATATAGATGAAGCTTTATCTTTCTTCCAGTCTAAGGTCACTGCTGTCTAGGACAATTGTGTCCCTCTCAGGTCTCATCTCTGATGTCCTCACCTTCCCTGGATGGTTCTATGTCTTAATGGTGATTGCTAAAAGGCAACCATCATTATGGCAAGGGGACATTGCCGAAAATCTATTTCGTCAGTGTACATCCCCGGGGCACAGGAAAACGGTGCTGGGGACTTAGATATCTATTGTTAATGTGGGGTGCTGTTTCCCCCGCATCCCCCTACTAAAGGATTCTTAACTCAAGGGGGGTGCATGTTGGGGGGTGCAAATTCTGGGGCAAAAATAAATTTTGGGCCAGGTTCACTAATATGTAGGCTCACCCCGACCCAAACCCAGAATTCTTGCAGCTTTAGGCTGCCACCCACACACTATGCTGCAGGGCCAGCTCGACAGCCCCACACCATCCATGCCAGGCCAACCCTCCCTTCCATCATGTTCACTCCCTCCAACATGCATATACATATAGTAATGTCCTGTTGCTATATGCTCAAGCATCCCCCATCCTGCCACCTTCCTCACACCCTCACTCTACATTTCCTGTGCCGCAAGTGGGTCACCATTTTGATAGGCACCCACTTGCGGATAGCCCACCTCACAGGATACCCCCTGGATCAATGCAGATCTCTGATCAAAGACTGCACTTCTGCCTGACCCTGTAATAAGTCATCAGGTGTTTTTGATAACTTATTGCCGCATGAAGCTCTTCAATGCCAGCACAAAAGCTACCATGGAAGCCTAATCAGACTACTTCTCCTCCAGCCCCCAGAATAACTGAAACTTCCCTGAAAAGTTCTGGCAGGATATCTACTCCATTTTTGATTACCATACCTGGCTGACGCCCCTGGCCCCAATCTTCTCTAAGCCCCAATCTTCTCTAAGCATTCTGAGGTTGCTGTCACTTTTAGTGAATTTGTCATCACCTATGCTTGCTCCCTCTCCCCCCCACTGCCCCTACTTAACTACGCAACACTCACTCTACTCTCCTTCCTTTCTTCCCCACACATTCATTCTCCTCTTCTTTATCTGCCATTTCCCCTGCTAACTGTCCATTGGCCTGCCTCTCTCTGAATCCTTTGAAGAGTGACAGCCCAACTCCCATACCTATTTGTCCCTGCTATAGCTTCCTCTGTTTCCACCCTACTTAACCTTTTCTGCTGGCTTGGATTAGTTTCCCATGTCTGGAAGCAGGCCAATACTCCTCCTCCTGTATAAAAGGGGAGACTCCTATTCCCTTGTGAACTACTGCCTTATTTCTCTCCTCCCTCCTCTAGATCAAGTATAAAGATACTTTTTCTCCCAACTGTCTTCTTTTTTCAGCTCCTTTGCTTTCCTCACCAATTTTTTGTCTAGCTTTCAGCAGTATTACTCCACAGTCTCCTCCCTCCTCAGGGTCACCGATTCTCTTCTGAAGGGCATGGTTCAGGGCCTTACCACCTCTTCCATATTCTCTGATCTTGCTAATGCCTTTGATATGGTAGCCTATCCCCTACTTGTGAACATGCTGGCTGCAGTGGGGTTGTCTTCCCCTGGGGTTGGCTGGTTCCACTCTTGCCTCTTGAACTATCTCCAATTGGTCCAATTTGGGGATAGCTCATTCACCCCATTCCCAATCCCAGTCAGTTCCATATCCCCACAAGGTTCCAAGCAAGAACTTGCCAGGCTCACCTTTCTGCAATGCCAGCATGAAAGGCACCAAGGAAGCCAAATCAGATTACTTCTTCTCCAACCCTCTGAATAACTGCAACTCCCTTGACAAGTTCTGGCAGTAGATCCACTCCATTTTTCATTTCCCCACCTGATTGGCACCCCAGGACTCCGTATTCTCGAAACATTCTGAGGTTTCTGACACTTTCAATGAATTTTTCATTACCCATGCTTGCTCCCTTCTCCCTCCATCTTCCCCTCCAGCCCCGATTTAACTACACAACCCTCACTCTACTCTCCCCCTTCATTTCCAACACATTCACTCTCCTCTGTATCTCCCTGCATAAAGGTGGAACTCCTACTGCCTGTGAACTGCTGCCTTAACTCTCTTTTCCCTACACTAGATTAAGTATAAGGGGAGTTTTCATCCCAACTCTCTTCCTTCTTTTGCTCCTTTCCTTTCCTCTCCAATTTTTCTGCCTGGCTTTCGTTAGTATCACTCCACCATCTCCTTCCTCCTCAGGGTCGCTGATTCTGTTCTGAAGGGCATGGATCAGGCCTTATTATCTCTTCCATATTTACTGACCCTTTCAAAGCCTTTGATATGGTAGCACATCCCATACTTGTAAACAAGCTGGCAGCTATGTGGATTTATTTTATTTAGCTTTTGTTGACCGGGAAGGAGGACTAGACAACTTTTTTGCCTATTTTCTGCCTCATCCCGGGGGGTAGGGGGATACAGATGTATCCCAACTGAAACTGAACCAGATTTTTTTAAGCTGTTGGTGGTATTTTTAGTGAATGTCTTTGTGGTTGACTGGTTCCAATCCTGCCTCTCCTATCTCTTGAACTGTCTTCTGTTGGTTCAAGTTGGGGTTACCTTATCTGTGGAAATAGTTCCTGTGTGAAGGGCATTGGCTCCCGGTACTTCTCCATTGTAGCAGATGCCCATGACTAGACTACAAAGCACTGTATGACAAAATGAAATATCTAAAGCTTAGATATTTCATTTTGCCATTCAACTGTATGTTTCTTTCCCCTTTTTCCTCCTGTTTTTTTTTTTTAATCTCAGCTTCCATTTAGCTTTACTGTTTAACTTACCATTTAAACATAGTTACACAAATATATTTTTGGATGTTTTAACATATTAAATTCAAATCCATTTGCATCATACCATGTGGGACAAACTCTTTTAAACTTCCCCACTTACGTAACATAGAAACATAATATAGAAGTTGTCACCGATAAGAACCTCTTGGCCTATGTAGTCTACCTAGTTTTCCCTGCCTATTGTGCTACAGCAGACAATCTCTGATCATCTCCTTCCCATTGCCTTACTACCAGGATCTCCTTGTATCTGTCCCATGCATGCTTGAATCCCGTCACCATTTTGGCATCCACCACTTCCGCTGGAAGGCTGTTCCAGGCATCCACCACCCTCTCAGTGAAGAAGCATTTCCTCACATTTCCTCTGTGCCTCCCCCCCAACTTCATAGCATGACCCCTTGTCCTCAAGCTTCTTTTTCTTTTTGTTATAAAGAACTTTCTTCTCACTGGGGGCTGTCAGGCAGGCTGTGGCTACCCTTCTATGAGGGGGTCCAATCTGCTCTTCCCAGGGCATCATATAGCCAGCCAGACTCACCTGTTTTCCATTTTCACCCCATTGTTCCCTGTTGCTGGGGTGCACATGTCAATGTATGCATGGAGAGGCATACGTACACTGCAGAAGTCCTGCAGCACCCTCCCTTCTTGGGCATCCTCTGTCCCGCACTACCCTCGGGACTCCACCTGAGGGCAGTCATTCAGTGGGAGCGCCAAGCCTCCACCCCAGGAGAACAGTCCTGCGGATGCTCGATCCTCTCCCTCCTGGCCGACCCCCAGTAACACGCTTGCACCATGAGCACAGGTCAGCAGCATGGCAGGAGATAAGGCACCAATGCCTCAGCCCTCCACACCACTGGGCCTGCCTCTCAAGCTTATTTTTCTATGGAAAATGCTACCTTCCTGCACCTTATTAATACCTGTTAGGTATTTGAATGTTTCTATCTTATCCCGCCTTTCCCTTCTCTCCTCCAGAGAGTACATGTTCAGTTCCTTGAGTCTCTACTCATAGGGTTTTTGATGCATGCCCTGCACCATTTTGGTAGCCCTCTTTTGTACCAGCTCCACCTTATTATTGTCCTGTTGGAGGTGGGGCCACCAGAACTAGACACTGTACTTCAGGTGGGGTATTACCAGTGATCTATTCAGGGTAATATTACCTCCTTCTTCCTACTGGTGATACCTCTCGCTATGCATCTGAGCATCCTGCTAGTCTTCCTCACTGCCTTATCACACTGCTTGGCTACCTTCATTACCCCAGGTCCCTTTCCTGTTTGGTGGTTGCCAGTACTTCCCTCCAAACTGGTACATAGCTCCTGGGTTTCTTTGCCCCAAGTTCATGATTTTGCACTTTTTTACATTGAAACCTAGCTGCCTAACCCTTGACCATAGTTTCAACTTTTTCAAATCATCCCTCATCCCCACCCCACCGGTGTGTCTACTCTGTTGTGAACAGGCATACTTTCCCTTCTAGCCCTTCCACAATGTCACTTACAAAAACATTGAAGAGGACCGGGCCTAGTACTGAGCCCTGAAGACTCCACTGGTCACCTTGCCTTCTCCAGAGTGGACATCATTTACCATCACCCTCTGACTCCTGTAGCCTAACCAACTTCTTACCTAGTTTATAACTGTTTGACATACTCCCAGACAGGCCAGCTTGTTCATCAGTCTTCTTTGTAGAATGGTGTCGAAGGCCTGACTGAAATCTAGGTAGGCCACATCTACCACTCCTCCCTAAGCCACTACCCTGGTCACCCAATCGAAGAACTCAATCAGGTTTGTCTGGCAAGATGTTCCACCTGTGAAACCATGTTGCCTTGGATCCTGTAATCCACTGGTTACAAGGTATTCCACTATCCTTTCCTTCAGTAGTGTTTCCATTACTTTGTCCACTACCAAAGTCAGACTGGCAGTCTGTAATTTCCTGACTCCTCCCTGTTCCCACTTTTGTGAAGTGGGACCACACCTGCCCTCCTCCAGTCCCTCGGAACCTCCCCTGTTTCTAATAATAAGTTAAACAGAATTGTCAGAGGTGCAGCCAGCTTCTTTTTGAGCTCCCTTAGTATCCTGGGTCATACCCCATCAGGTCCCATTGCCTTGTCTACTTTTAATTGTGCTAGTACCTTGAGGACTTTCTCCTCTGTAAAAGGACCGGTGTCCACCTCCCTACCATTTATGCCCTTGTCACTTATCTTTGACCTGTCACCTACCCCTTCTTCTGTAAATACTGAACAAAAGTATTTGTTCACTATGTCTGCCTTCTTTTGGTGCTTCTCCTCACAAACCCCTTTTTCCCCTTTTATCCTTACTATTCCCACTTTGATCTTCCTTGTCTCGCTTTTATATCTGAAAAAAGTATTGATGGTGCATGTATTTAAACCATACCTGGCTAACAGCATTCTTTTTCCTTTTTCTTTTGCTGCTGTGTTTTGCTTATTTTTTAAATAGTATTATGCATCAGAAGCACTAGGGCTTATTATTACAGGCTTCTACTGGGCTAGTCTTTCAACATAGCAATCAGTGGTTTCTGTTTGGGGAAGACCTGAAAGCTATTAAATAAGAAATGTAAACTATCAATTAGACTTCCACAAATATTCCCACCTCCCTTGGTTGCTTCTGCTTGAATAATCGCTTAAGTATTTTTTGTTAATATTTGATTACTGGGATTATTTCTCTGTAATAACTGGGGGATGTCTTCTCTCATAGGAGAAGCTAGTTATAATTTGCTGTTATATCCCGGGGGCTATAACAGTGAACACAAGCCAACTTCTCCTCAGCCCTGGTCATGCTGTCACTCAGTACAGCTCTCACATTGCCACCCGCATTGCTGTCAAATGGCAACCACATAGAAACAGTTTGTGGAAACATCAGTCACTAAAAATTGCTCAAAGAAGTAAAAAGCAACAAAAAAGTCTCTATACTTTGGGACGACTATTGAGCAGTTTAGGATCTGACAGTTACACAGACCCAGCTTCTGCTCTGCCCCACTCACACTCAGTCAGCTGCGCTGGTCTCACAAAATCAGCAGTCAATCCCCAGCATTTCCTGGACTCAAGAAAGAATAAGGTGGTAGTATAGCGCAGTGGTCTAAGGCTCTGAATTGCAAATCTGGGTTTGAATCCCACCGCTTCCATCTGCATACTGTGTGACCCTGAGCAAGTCACTTAACCTCCTTGTGCTCCCAAGTTACTCCTGTAAAAAAGCTTTCAGCTTAGTGTGCTATACCTGATTAAATAATATAAACTATTTAAAAAAAAACACAGTTTCAAAGTCTATTTACTTATTTCAAGATTTTATTTTAAGTCAGTTTCCTCCTTGTCATGACGATATGCAAACTGAACATGGAACTCTGAAATTCTTTTGCATATCGCCAGCCAATGACCATTCGGATCCAAACAAAATCTTCAAAATAGTAAGTAAAAACACTTTACAACACAATTTTAAAACTTGTTTTCACAATATTTTAAACTCCCCACAATTACAGCTACTGTAGGTATTTTCTGCTTGTGAGTAAAAAAACACAGACACGAGACTTTACTAAAACAGCACTTATTTTAATAAATCTGTATGGAGAAAAAATGTTCTACAGCAATTACATGAAACTATACATGGAGGAGCGCACAACAACTCAAATTTAATGCACACCCTCATGTGGCATGCTTTGATAAATTCCTTGGGCTTCACTCCCAGGGTTTGTGTAGCATCCCACACCTCAGGTGTACATTAAATTCTCATTATGCACTCCCGTCTATTTATTATTCTATATGTTATGTGCACTTGATCATTATTTAATGCAGCAGTCAAGCTAAGAGCAATCAGATTTGACCAGTTTGTAATTAAAAAATGATATATAAATTTCTTCCTGATTGCCCTAAGCTTCATCCTCAAAGGAAGACTCATCCCAAGTCGAAGTGGAGATGTTTTATCATGCTTTCTAAAGCCTATCTTGAAGACTGATGAGACTATTTTTTATTGTCTCTGAGCGTGTGTTTACTTTCAGTTTTCTTGGTGCTTCGTTTTTCTAACCTACACCTGCCATTTCATATCCTGAGTGCATGACCCACAGTTATGCTCTACAAAATGCTTGCCATAATCCCCAAGCAACATTAATTAAGTGCAGTGTGGCATGTTGCAGACCCTTTATTTGACAGGAGGTGTTTTTCAGTCGTCACAAGAAATCTGTATATTTCCACCAGCATGTATAGAACAGACACACAGCAGTAGTTGTGCTCATAAGTTGAACAGTATCGCAGTATCCAAAGTAGTCGATGTTAAATATACAAGGACATAATCCAGGAAATGACAAGCCCAAAAGCAGCTGCTTCTACTTTGACTGAACTGGCGCTGACCATTTCTACTGCTTTGAAAACACTGCCACATCTCCTAGATGCCAGCTGAACATTAGCTTCCCAACAGCACCTGTTAACCAATAAGAAGACACCAATAATGATTTAAACATTTCATTTCACACTTATTAGGAACTGAAAATAAAAGAAATCAATCTCTTTTATAACAAGGAGTCACTCAAGCAATAAGTTAGCCAAAGTTGGTAAACATGGAGACTGAAGGTGGACAAAACTTCAATGGTAGGGTTTATTGCAGATCAGTACAAAGACAGGTGGGAAGAGGCCCTATCATTTTGTGCAAATACTTTGGTTCAAATACTGTTTGATCAGAGCAAGGACAGCTATAGTTACATATCACCAGAAACAGAAGATATCAAAAAGCAATTACTTAATAAAAAAGACAAACCAGAGTTTACTATGTACTGTATGAAAAAGCATTGCAGCAACAATGGTTCTGTGTGAATACAGTGAATACATAAGGGTGAGGAAAAAGACGGCAAAGGGAAAACAGTGGAGGAGCAAAGAGTGACCCTCACTAAATGTCAATTGCCAAAGTGGCGACATTACAGTGTGTTTCTATGGATGGGGGGCTTTGCCCACCACACCACCCTTTTTAATTATAATCAACTCTGGGGAGAACTGAACTTGGAAAGGGGGAGAAATCCGTAGGTCTCCATTTCTGTGATTGCCATTTAGCTCAGTTGCTCTTTTTGCCTCACAGTTTTCCTGTCGCTGTTTTTTTCCTTCACTGTTGTGCAATCGCCCTTTTCACAGGATACCAGCAAAAACTAATATCATATGAGAAAGAAGTTACAGATAGGAAATGTACAAAGTTTATAAGAGCTAAAGCTATGAAAATAATCAAGATTTTAATTGGGATAGACCAAAATGCCCCCAGCGATCACAAAGTAAGAGACAATTGAGATAAAGGAAAAATAACATAACCGATTCTCGAAATAATCATAGTCAAAGCAGAGAGTCAATAAATCAACAGACAGAACAGCAAGAAGAACAGGCAACCACAGGAGCAGAAAATACAAGATCAGTTAATTTTTCCAAGAAACAGCCAACTCCACAACCAAAAAGAAAACAGGAGGAGTGACTGGGGAGGCGGGTACAGGAAACATTAAACATTACCCTCCTTGGCTGTTACAGAACAGAATCACCAAATATTTAATTAATCAAATATCATACTTAGTCCTATATAAGAAAAAGTTCTGAGCTCAGGATTGAGCTTTGTCCCAAGCCCCACCATCAATACATTTCAAATACATTTGGATTTAAGAAAGTTTTTTAGGAAGGTGAATGGAAAAAGAAACTTTTCCAATATGTGCTTCTCAAACCAGCCTGTACAGCAAATGTCACAAATTCACACCCCCAACCACAATCTAAATAATATGGACTCAACATCTGCTACAGCAGCAGACCTTATAGTTTGTGATACAGAGCACAATTTATTAATGCTATTAAACATGATGGACACTATGGAATATGGTAGCCAATTAACTTCCAGTCAGGACTCTATCCTTGACCATCATAGTCACTTTTGCTGACTGATGTCATTTAGACCACCTTCAACTTTCAAGCTACCATCCTAAGCATCACTCACCTTGATAGCCTTCCATTGCATAGTCATGCAAAATGTAGTGGATCTCTGGAATTCAAGATGGCTACAGCATAGGTTGAAATGTGTCTGCAAAAACTATTGCCACTTCTGAGCACCACTGCATGTGAGTGAGACGGGGCTGACCTGAGGGGGGGCAGGAGAAGAACTGCAAAAAGGTTAAAGGGCCTGGTACAGATGACTTGTGAGGGCAGGTTGGGGGAACTGGTCCTATTCTCACTTGAGAAATAATGCCTGAGAGGGGATCTGCTAGAGAAATAAAAGAGCAGTGAACCAGATGGAATGAGATCTTCATTCACTCCTCCTTCTTCCTATGTAATCCTATGTAAAAGTTGCAGACTGTCACAGTTTCCCTTCAGATGTCAGCGGCTCTTTGTTTCAATCTGTCATACCTGGAGGTCGTTTGGTATCTTCAGGATGAACTTTGTTGAGGTGCGGTCTAGTGGACAGAGTACTAAACTCTGAATTGGGAGATCAGAAGTTAGAATCCCAACCCAGCCACTGACTCCCTGTGGGAACTTGATAAAGTCAGTTGACCTCCCTGTACTTTAGTTCTCCCAGTTGAAAAAGTGAGTAGAAGTATGACCTCACTAAAAACAGGAAGTTCTGCTGTCTTATCGGTGCAGCACAGCTGCTCCTGACACTTCTGACCAGAGTTTGCACCATGAGTCTGAGATGTCCCAACAGCCAGCAGGAGGAAGAGTGAACATTGTACAGTATAGGAAAGGGGAAATGGGACATTGTTTAATCAGCAAAGGTACACTAAGCCAAAGCTTGTTTCCAGGTGTGACCTGGGAGCACAAGGAATTAAGTGACTTGCTCAAGGTCACACAGGATGCATTTGGGGGCTGTGGGATTGAGGTGATGGTTGTGGATCCGGGCCACCGGGTAGAGGGGTTGGGGGCTGCTCAACTTTCCGGACTATGGCTAGGAGGTTCCCAGCTTCTTTCCTCTGAACAGGTGCAGGGCCTTGGGGTGATTCTTGATGGGCTGACACTGTGGTCTCAGGTGTCTGCAGTCGTCAAGTCCTCCTTTTACCACCTGAGGAACATCACCAGGGTCAAGCACCTAGTTCCATCTGGCGACCTTTCTACGTTGATCCATGCCTTCATGACCATGCACCTTGATTACTGCAACTCCCAGTACCTAGGGCTACCAGGGGTTGATATCCACAGCTTGCAGCTAGTGCAGAACGCTGTGGCCCGGTTGTTGACAGGGACCCCTTGGATGTGTCACATCACACCAGTGTTGCTCGAACGGCACTGACTGCCTATTCAGTGGTAAATAACCTTCAGGGTCGGGCTTCTGACCTACAAAGCCCTACATGGACAGGGCCCAGACTATCTGAAAGAGCTCCTGTCCCCCTACTGCTCTGGGCGACTGTTCCGCTCAGCTCACGAGGGGTTGCTGGAGGTTCCTAGGGTATCTTTGTAGACATTTGAGACAGTTGAGTAACATCACAAACGTCTAACAACTACAAAGTGACCCCAATGAACATTACAAATGCAAAATACACAGTGTTTTGTATCAGTCTTTTGATAACAATGACATTACCATCAAAGAAAGGGATTACGTGATAATAGACTATCCCATTATGCCTGCTATTTATGTACCACCAAAGGTACATAAAGACCAGATCAACCCCACAGATCATCGTCTAATCTCAGCACATGGTTCCCTAACAGAAACTAACTTTCTTTCTTTCTTTCTTTCTTTCTTTCTTTCTTTCTTTTTCTTTCTTTCTTTCTTTCTTTCTTTCTTTCTTTCTTTCTTCTTTTCTTCCTTCTTTCTCTCTCTCTTTTTCTTTCTTTCTTATTGTTTACCCTGGAGATCATATTGAGCATCACTGCCCTTTTTCCAAGTGTGACTATTATTTACAAACAGTATGAAATATGAAACAAAACAAAGTACTATACAAACAATGGTAGATGAGGGTGCAGATAAACTACAGTGGGTGGGAGTACAGGTGCATCAGTAATCATGGGTACAACATGATGCAGAGCAGTACATATGGAGAATTACATAAGTACACACAATGGTAGTGGATAAGTGCAAACTGAATTACAATAGGGATGGGTACATCTGCAGATGAGAGGGAAACAGTATTATGCAGTACAATGTAAACAATGGTACATGGCAATGAGGGAGTAAAAAAGTGAAATGAAACAAGTGCAATTAAGATGGCAAGACTAGTGCATAACACAGAAATGTGACAAGTGCCTTTACAAAGAGGGGGAGGGGACCCAGGGCATGGGAAAAGAGAGGGAGCTAAAAAGTGAGACTGCCAAGAGAAGGGGGAAGTGCCAAGCAGTGGGAGTCAGGGGCAGTTGCAAACGTATCTGTCTCTAGGAGAAATTGCCTGAGGTGTTTTTTGAAGACAAAGGGAGAAGGACAACAAGCCAAGTGGGGGGGGCATTAAAAAGCTTAGGACCTTCGTAGGTGAGAGAATGCTAAGCTCTGGAGGAGTGGCAATGAGGGATGGCATAGACAATGTGTGATGACTGTCTGGTGGCCCTGGAATTTAAAGGGCAACTTTACAGGGAGATGATACTTGCAGGCAGATGGCCCCAGTGAACTTTGTGAAAGAAAGTAAGGATTTTAAAGTCCAGCCCATCATCGAGCAAAAGCCAGTTTAGTGATTTGTAAAGGACACAATGATGTGTGTGACTGGGGACGTGAGTGCTGAACCGGATGACGCTGTGGTAGGTGGCCGTTAGCTTCCCGAAAGTTTTCTGGGAAAGGGAGGTAGAATAGGCCAGGGAGTCATAATCTCTTAGTGGTAGCAGAAAATTGTTGGCAAGGAGGGTCCTGGTTTCTGGGATAAGAAACTGCTGGTTCCATGTCATAATAGAGAAAATTTTACCGTGACTAGCAAAAGAGTGAGTACATCTTGCTGAATACCTTATCAGCATGAAACACACCACAGCAAACACCAATTTGGCGCACAATAAAATTAATGTTTAATGTGGGGGGGGCTACAACCCCAGCACCCCCTTTGCAGGGGCAAGCCCCCCCACACCCCCAAACTAAAATAATCATCTTGGGCGGGGTGGACACTGGGGGACAGGAGACTACTGGGCCCTAGAACCAGATAACAGCAAAACCTAAAAAAAAAAAAAAAAAAAAAACACTCCAACACCAGTAAAAGTAAGAAACCTGTAGGCAGTTCTGAACCCATGACCATCACCTCCGTAGGCTGCATCATTACTCACCAGGCCAAATGGCCAGCTCAGCAACAGCAGGCTGCACTCCTGTATTTCACTAATGCTTCCTGCAAAACTCCACCATTAGCAGTCACTATTCTTTCCCTCCTCCATTGCTATTCCCCAACCCTTGCTATATCCTCACTGTCGCTGCTCCTATAGGTGCCCAAATTGTCACTCATATTCATAGAAACACAGATGTGTTGGCAAAAAAGGACCGCCAGCCCCACCCAGTCTGCCCAGTATGCCTAGTATGCAGTATGCTGAGTCACTCAATTTGGTTCACCAATATTATGAGATACCTGAACGGCTTGATTCAGAACAGCAAGCCTGGCCTCTGGTGTACCTTTTTGATAAGCTGGGAGATGTGATAGTAGTATGTGAGGTGGGAGTCAAGAAGATGCCCAAGTATTTGAACTCTGAGACACTCTCTCTATGGTTGCTGTCATTCTCAGTGATAGTGAAATTGAAGTCAGCAGATTTCCTGGTGCCTGATAAAACTGTGGTCTTGTTTTTTTTGGCATTGAGAACAAGACCATGTGTGGAGATCCAGGAGTGCAGTTTGCTGAAATCCAGCTGCAGTTTGTCCCAAAGGGTGAAGAGGCACTTGTCCTTACAGAGGAGAGTGCAGAATTAGTTCAGTGTGATAGCAGATCTCAGGGAGGGAACTAATAGTCAATGAGAAAAGTAGTGGCCCAAGAATGGAGCCCTCCAGGACTCGGTATTTGATGGGACAGGCATCAGAGAGCAACCCATTGATTACTGTTTTATGTGATCTGCTACATAGGTGGTTACCTATCCATTTAAGGACATCTTCAGAGAAGAGTAGGTGGTGACGTGAGCTGAGGAGCACTTTGTGATCAACAAGGTCGAATGCCTTGGTGAGTTCAACAAAAACTGACCGTGTGTATAGACCTTTATCACTGGCCTTTATGATGAAGTTTTTGAGCCTCACCAGTGCAGTTTCGGTGTTGTGGCAGGCCCTGAAGCCATGTTGGGATTCCATCAGCAAGTTGTGATTGTCCAAGAAAGCAATGACCTGATCAAGGACAATCTTATCAAGGATTTTGGAAAGAGGGGTTAACAAGTAGATTGGCCTATATTTGCAGACCTCATTTTTGGGGCCCGACATGTACAGCAGCCTGATGGTAGCACTCTTCCATTTATTGGGGAAGACCCAGTGTACAGGGAGTAGTTGAGGTTGTTAGTGAGAGGTAGGTCCAATGGTTCCCTGATCAGCTTCAGGATGAGGAAATTGATGACTTACGGTTGTGATGGCTACCGAGTAGGACACGCGGTGGAGAGCTCCGTTACCCCCCTCAATAAAACTCAGCTTTTTGCACCACTATAGCATCTAATTTCTGAGTCAGAGGTGTGTGCAACTAACTTGTGCCTGCTAAAGATCTTTCTGTGCAATCATCCAGCTACATGGACGTGGAGATGAAGCCGCTGCAGTCTCCGGCCAAAGGCAAACCTGCAAAGCAGAACAAGGCAGCAGACCCTAGGGAAGAAACTCCAGCAACTCCCCAGACCTCTCTCACTGAAGTTGTCTTTTTGAGGGCCTTGCATCTATCAAAAAGTCTCTTCATGCTGTGGTGGGAGACCTGCAAACTCTTAAATCATCCCTGCAGCAGCTTACCTTAAGGACTGGGGACAATTAAGCGAGGATATCCTCTTTGGATGACTAGAGAGCCCGACTTGAGTCTGATCTCACCACTATGCACCAGTGTCTCAGGAAAGCCGAAGACAAACTGGGGGACCTGGAAGGGTGGTCGAGAAGGAACAATCTGGTGGTTTTGGGCCTCCCGAGGGGGAGGAAGGTACAAATCCTATATTGTTCGCACAAAAGCTCTGCCTGAAAATTGCAGGTCCATCTCCACACAGCCCCAACTACATTGTTGAGCGAGCCCATCACTATCTCAGGCCTACCCCACCACAAGGCTCTCCTCCACGCCCCATGATATTTTGGCTTCTCAATTATCTTGATCGGCGGTTTGTCCTGGACAAAGTCAGAAAGACCAGGGAAATACAATGGGAAAATAAAAAATTAAGAATCGCACAGGATCTTCACCTTTCAGTATGGCAAAAAAGAATGGAAATGCATCTCCTGGTTGTGAAGCTTATTGCAGCCGACATCAAATTTTGGATGCGTTATCCCACTGTCGTGCAAGTGAGCCATGGAAGCAGATGGATCTCATTTGAATCCCTAAGTGAAACGAGTACAGAACTTAATAAGCTGTTCCCAGATTTATTCAAGTGACTGCATACCCTGGTGTTTGTTGCTTGGAAGTTTAATTATGTGAGACGGAACTCGGCCTTAAGTCATAATTCGGGCCAGACTGAAATCTGTTGTGTGCTCACTCACATTTTAAAACTCGTGGGGAGAGGTTTGCACCTTTTGCTGACCAATTTGTTCCTGAAGCTTTAAAGTTTTGACTACTGACTTCTGCATTACTTTGTTGTGGACCAGCTTTACAGTTCACTTTCTTTAGAAGCTATTTTGGCCTGTTTGCTGTTTGTTATCGGAACTGTGGTGTGGTATTAATCAAAACTTCCTACATACCAGCCTAAGTGATATATGTTCATCCTCCCACTATCTGAATCAGTAACATGAACACTTTGTCAATTTTAGATCCCTTTACATACTATGATCTCCTGCAGGATCTCCTCGCCAAATGGTAACTAAGTTAGTCCAAGTGTGGGGGGGGGCTGTAATGGTTGCAGACTGCTCGTTATGAAGATCACAGCCGAGGGATATCGGAGATGAGTCATAGGGACTGGGGAATTTGTTTGTTGTACTTAGTTGTTTGTTACTTGAGTTAAATGTTTAAGGGATGTTCTGTGTTTGGGGTTGGGGTGCTGGGGTAAGGGTGGAGGGTGGGGCACATGGATCTTCATATCGACTGGGACTTGATGGTTATTTTTGTAATTTCTGGTACTATACAGGTTACAGAAAAACAATATTCTTATTGCACATTGGCTTTGAGTACTATGTACTAATAGTCTCTACCACCCACTTTCTGCTCCTGAGCACATAGTGACCCTGCAATGGTGATAAGATATATCTCCTGGAATGTAAAAGGAGCTAGGAACAGGGTTAAAGTATTCCAGATTCTTAAACATCTGCAAGAGCTGCGTAGGGGTATAATTTTCCTCCAGGAGACACACTTGCTTGAGACAGAAGGCATATTATTTAGAAGGCATCAAATTGGTCAAGTTTTTGCTGCAGGAAATGCTACGGCTCAGAGAGGAGTGGCAATCCTTTTTTCCAGGGGCACACCATTTCAAGTACAACAGTGCACTGTGGATCCCCAGGGCTGGTTCATTTTTGTAAAGGGTATTCTTAATTTTACGGAGGTGATCCTAGCCTCTATTTATGATCCTAATACTGACACCCCTACATTCTTTACTGACCTATCACTAGCTTTAGGCTCCTTTCCAATCTTACCAGTGGTGGTAGCAGGTGATTGGAATTTGGTTTACTCCCCTGAGCTTGATAAGTCCCTTATCCATAGGAAAAAGTCCCTCTCTCCAGCACAATTTGCCCTCAGAGAATTTATGTGCAATTATGGCCTGAATGACCCCTGGTGCCTCCTAAATCCAGACACCAGAGGGTATACCTTATTTTCTCCTGTACAAAAGTCTCTATATAGGATTGATTACTTTTTGGTAAATAATCTAGTGCTATCAGGGCTCATAGGATGTGGCATGGTTCCCAGGACCCTGTCAGATCATGCTCCAATTTGGCTCAAGGGTTCTCTCCAGCTTAGTACACCTAAAAACAGTGCCTGGAAATGTAATGCTCAAATGTTGCATGATCCACATATAGTTCAATCACTTAAGGATGCAATAGAGAATTTCATGTCCCTTAATCAAAATTCTGTACCGCACACAGATAAAATCTGGAGTGCTCTAAAACGTGTGCTGAGGGGATAGTGTGTTCGACTGGCTTCAGTTAAAAAGGAAAAAAGGGAAGCCCTCTCTACCTCCCTTCTTGCCAAAATCCAGGTGTGGTGGGTCAGCTGTCTTCCAACCCCAGTAAGGATAGCCTCTTACAGCTGGCCCAAGCTTGGAATCAGTACTCAGACACCTTAAGGGAACAGGCCATGTACGTATTGTTTAAAACCCAGGCCTGCTACATTGAACAAGGCAAAAAAAACAGCCACTTATTGGCCCTTAGACTAAAAAAGCAGGAGGAATCTAGACTGGTAATGACTCTTAACTTGTTTACGGACAGTTCCCTTCTTACCTCCCCAAAGGAGAGAGTACAGGAGTTTGAAGAGTACTATAAGTCTCTATACTCTCCTCCTGACAATGCTCCCCAACAGATGGACATTAGCAATTACCTAAGTGGTATTCCATTGCCAAGTCTAGATGAGTCTCAGCAACAATTCCTGAGTTGCAAAATATCCCAAAAAGAGTTTTCCGAAGCCATACACTCTCTTTCTGATAACAAGGCTCCAGGGCCTGACGGATTTCCCCCTCAATTCTACTAAGCATTTGAGGAACAGATTTCTCCCCTGCTTATTCAAACTTTTAATTATTTTTGTGAATCAGGCATCTCCAACCCTACCTTACTGGAAGCACTTATCATAGTGATCCCTAAGCCTAACAGACCCAAGAATGTGGTCACCAATTATCACCCTATCTCCTTAATGAACTATGACATTAAGCTATTTGCGAATATTTTGGTGACCAGGTTAACAGATGTTTGGTTCCCCCTACTTAGTGCTGAACAAGCAGGTTTTGTGGCAGGCCGCTCCTCCTCTTACCATATAAGGAAACTGGTCCATGTCTTCTCTGTGTCCAAACAAGCACCTAACTCTATGGCTCTGGTGTCTCTGGACGCAGAGAAGGTGTTCAACAAAGTATCTTGGTCATTTTTGCTGTCAGTTCTAAGCAAATTTGGATTCCCTAAGGATTATGTAGATTGGATCAAAGTCCTTTATACATGTCCCACAGCTAAAATATACTGCATTGGGATCTATACAAGGCTGTTCCCTCTTCACTTGGGCACCCGTCAGGGCTGCACACTCTCCCCAGTGCTCTTTGACTTATATTTAGAGCCCCGGCTCTACCACCTCCAGACCTCACCCCGTATAAAGGGCATCCAAATAAGTGGGTTTGATTTATGTCTATCTGTTTATGCTGATGATATTTTATTGCATATAGCAGACTTAGGAAACATGCTTCTGGCAGTGCTGGATATAATTGATTCCTGCGGCGTTCTCCCCAATTATAAATTAAATAGAGAAAAGTCTACAGTTATGCCTCTAAACTTGCATGCCCACCCATCCCAGATTGTAGGCCGACACTTAGACTGGTGTCCCCAAATTAAATATTTAGGCCTTACACTCTCTCAAAGCATGTCCCAAATGAAAAAACTTAACTTAGATTCTCTCCTTACCATAATAGGTCATGATCTGGATAGATGGGCCCTGCTGTATCTTTCGTTACAGGGGAGAACTAGTATAATTAAAATGAATGTCCTCCCAAGGGCTTTTTACCTTCTGAATATGTTACATTTCTACCTTCCCCAGTTCTGGTTCCGCAGCCTTCACAATATAATTTCCCAATTTCTCTGGTGTAAAAAAACCCAAAGATGGTTATACGTTTGACTGGGGGCGTCCAAACAACAAGGAGGCTTTCGTCTCTCCAATTTCTTCCATTATTACCTTGCGAGTCATATTGCCAAATATATTAAATGGATTCCCTCTACAGCCTCACAAGGTGACCTCCCCTTACACTCCAATCTGGCTGCAAATAGAACGCCAGCAAATTAGCCAGAGTGGGATCTCCCCACCCAGTTTATTATATATCTCTTTCAAAACTTGTTCAGCTTTTCTCAAACAAGAGATAATTCAAACATCCATTAAGGTCCACTCCCAGCTTTGCAGGGCAATTAAATATGACCAAACCAAAGACATCTCCCAACCCCTGTACTGGAACCCCAATCTTAGACTAGGAAGTCAATACTTGACCTCCAAGGAAGGTTCCCCTCCACTGACCTTATACTTTTGGACCTACTTGACAATGGACTTCTTAAATCTATGGCTGAACATCTCTCTATTCTGAGCTTGACAGCTAGGCAGGTGTTCAAAGGATATCGAGTGCGGCATCTGCTGCTCTCTATTTTTGGGTCTGGCCCATGGGTAATGAATCAACTAGGTCTCCTTACATCACTTCGTAATATGTCCTGGCAGCCCTCTGCAGTGTCCCAGATAGTATCCAGCCTTTATCCCATTCTCCATCCACAGATACAGGGAACCTCAACATACTGGTCTGAACAATTTCCTGAAAAACCTTTGCATTGGGAAAAAAATTGGCAGGCAGTCTATACCTACACAGCAAATGACAAATTTAGGATTATGCAGTATTACATACTACATAATATCTATTTTACACTTGCCAAGTTGGCTGGCATGGGGAGGCACCAGGACCCAACTTGCAGCAGATGTGGCCTAGGTGAAGGCACCTTATTACATGTCCTCTGGGACTGCCCTTTAATGAAACCCCTATGAGCCCAGATTAAGTCCAACGCAGACCCCCTACTGGGATTAGAAAATCTCTTTCTCCCAGAGATCTGCATTCTATGAGATTATTCACTTGTATCAGCCAAGGAAAGAAAGTTCAGCATCTCCCTTATCTCCCACTCTGTTAAAAAGTTAGTCCTTAAGCTTTGGAAGGATTTCAAAGTGATATCCTATTCTGAATGGTTGAATGAGCTACTGTTTAATCTCAGAACAGAAAATATGATAACCTTTCTTAAACATACTCCAGACAGCTTTGGGAAAAAATGAGGGTAAGTTTTATGCTCTCTAGTCCATTTCTAAGTAGTTCCATGTGTTGTCTTACTTATAAGAGTGAATAATACCATCACCTATGAGTACCTACATGACTATGGGTGGTCCTATTACCTAACCAAAGTACACCCCTGTCAGGGCTCCACAGGGCAGTGTGGATCACCCTGTATTATGATGTGAACATGATCCTGTGCAGGGAGGTGGGTGGAGTGGGGGAGCAGGATGGGGGGGGTGGATAATATAGTAAAATGGTTTATTATTGACGTTTGTCTTAGGAGCCGCTGTAACCCTTGGCATGACAGCCATACGTAACTATGTTTACTCATTGTGCTACTGTTATGTCAACCTTCTTGAGCTCCTGTGAGCCCTCTAAATAAAGTATATTGAATTTTAAGGATGAGGAAATAGATACCGTTGGGGCCAAGATTGGGCCTGGATTATTGTGTTTGATATAACTGATGACCTTGGAAGGTATAAGGATACAGAAATAGAATTTAGGGTGGGAAGTGGGGGAGTCCTGAGTGTAAATGGAGGGCTTAGGAGAGTCATCCAAGCAAGGCCCTGTTGTCTGGGAGACAGTCGGCTTGTACTTGTTGAGGTCACCAATAAGGTATTGAACAGGTTGGCATCCTCAAGAGGCTCTCTGATGGGCCTGCTCATCAATATATATTTTTGTGGATCTCTTTTTACAAAGCTAGATGTGATGCTTTGAAACTAAGTTGACTGATGTCTATGGTAAAACAGTAAAAGATTAATAAAGTTTAAAATGAGTCACACTTAGTGCATATTCTGGAAAAACTACAGGGGTTGATCTGGTCCAATTGGTATGTTTGGAAGTCTATTGATGTGGTATCTATGTACACCTATATTAATCATGACCTGTGTATTGCTGCTTTAAGACACCAGTTTGAAAAGCTCAGTCTGGAGCTTATTTTTCCTTGTGATTGTCTTCTCATTGCAGAAGAACTTGCACTTACATCTAACTTTTTTCCTTTGACAAAAAATATTACCACCAGATCTGTGGTTCAGCCATGGGACCACCATGGCCCCTTCCTATGCTTACCTCAGGATCATCTGTGTTGTCCTGTAGGGTCCCTCAGCGTTCAATCTTGGCTCCCATTTTATTCTCTGTATACATGCTGCCACTAGGAGAGATCATAAGGCAGTACAATGTGGGATTTCACTGTTATGCAGTTGATATCCAGTTGTACTTGTCCTTGCTTCTGATTGCATGTCTGAATCTTTGGTGTCTAGTCGATGTTTGGCTGAGGTTAATGACTGGATGGCTGACAACTGCCTGTGTCTCAATCCGGGTAAGACAGATGTTATGGTTATGTATCCTGGTCATGGGGGCTTGACTGCTGATGGGAGAGTTGATCTACCTATTCTGGATGGCCAGCCCCTTTCAGCAGTGAGTACAGTCAGGGATCAGGGGGTTATACTGGACAACAGACTGATCTATGAACACCAAGTATCATCTGTTGTCCTGTCTGCCTTTTTTCATCTTCAAAACATTGCTAGGATTTGGCCGTTCTTAACCCATGATTACATGGTGACAGTTATCCATGCTTTTGTTACCACTAGGCTGGACTACTGTAACTCTTTACCTAGGGCTATCTGGATGTTTTATGCATCAAATGCAGCTGGTGCAGAATGCCGTGGCTTGGATGTTGGTAGGTTCCTCTATGAGGGATCATATCACTCTGGTTCTGTGCACTCTGTTCTGGTTGCCTTTGTGTTTGTGCATCAAGATTGGCTTGCTGACATGCAAGGCCCTACATGGACTTAGGTACAACTATTTAAAAGATCTCCTGACCCCTTATCAACCACTCTGCCCACTCCGCTACACCACAGTCAGATTGTTGGTGGTCCCCACCTCAAGGATCAAGTCATTGGTTGGTCGAGCCTTTGGGGTGGCAGTCCCCACCATTTGGAACTCAATTCCTTACCATATCCATACTGCCAGCTTGGTGGAGGCCTTCAAATCCTCTTTTAAGACCTTTTTATTTGAAAGAGCTTTTGATGGGATCTGACTTATTATGTTATCTCATATTTTTTATATATATATTATACTGTATTTATTTTATAAAGATCTCATTCTATTGTGTTCTTGTTATTTTATTGTAAAGCACTCAGAGCCCTCATTTGGATTGCGGGCTATATAAATAAAATTTGCCTTTCCTTGCCAACTTATTTCAGGGTTGTTAGGAGGGGATCATGGTGTTTGACACTGATCACAACCAGTACATGCCTCCAGATAGCCTTCTGGTGCAGGTACATTTTGATATACTCATCATATGGGAAGGGGATACTACCTCTGCAGTCAACTTTGTAGGGTTATTGAATAACAATAACATTAATCTTAAATTTACCCATTCCATAAGTGCCACACAAATGCACTTTTTGGACATTATGTTCAGTTCAAAACCAAGAAAGACAACTGTTTTAGAAAGTTAAAGGAAGCCAGTATCAGGCAACAAATTACTACAAGCCCAAAGTGCTCATCCACAGTACTTGAAACAAGCTATCCCTGTGGGACAGTTTATCTGCCTTCGGAGGAACTGCTCAACAATCGAGACATTTGCAATTCATGCTCAGAATTTAAAACAACAATTCCTAGCCCAGTGCTATTACAGTGAAATGGTAGAAGATGCCATAAATAGGGATAGAAGCACTGGATGGTGGCACCCTTCTGAAACCAAAAAAGAAAACCCAAAGAGAATTTGATATGTTTACTTATATTACAGAATACAACCATTTGTCACAACCCATAGTCTTAATTATCCGCAAACACTGGAATATTCTGGTGGGTGACGCAAATTTAAAGGATATTGCTTGTAACAAACCTCTTATTTCTTACAGAAGAGGTTCAAACAAGGGAGACCTGGTCACAAGCAATATGTACAAACCCCATCCAACTCAAGGGAGCCATACTTGGCTACCCCTACCCCAACAGGCAGGTTCATCTATGGCAGATGCATTGTGTGTAAGCATTGCATACAGGGGTCTAGATTTCCTGCTCCCCTCAATAACAAACAGGTTAAAACTGAACAATTTACCATCTGCTCCACACAGTCTGTTATTTATGCTGTTACATATCCCTGTCCTAAAGTCTACATTTAGTGTACAATTCATCCATTATGTGAATGCATGCAAGAAAAACGTGTTCTATTCAGACAGCTGCACTGGATACCCCCACTTGGTCCTCATTTTGCTCAGTGCCATAACAATAGTATTCTTGACTTTGCTGTTATGGGAATCAAATAGGTATAAGTCCCACCATGTGGTGGTGATAAAACAAAACTATTACTCCAAAAATAATCCAAGCACAAACATTGGCTCTCATGGGCTTCATTGATACAATAGATATACCATTCTTATAAACACGCAGTTCTCTCATTTGTTGATGACAATAGACAGATGATTTCCCTCTGTCTATTCCCATCAATCATCTATTGCTATGCACATTGGTTTGATATAGATATAGACATAGATGCAGATGTAGATACAGATACAGATATAATAGTGGCACAGTAACACCGCCATAGTTAGGGCTGAGTAGGCTGTTTAGTGTTAAGCCCCTAATTTTGCACCTTAATAACTTTATCCCTGTTCAATGGAATTGCACAATATTTTGTATGTGCACTTTGGTGGGGGTCTCTTGATTTGGCAAGTTTCATTCCGGTCGTATGTTCAGATTCTGAGATCTGGATAGTGTGTTTTAGGAAAATCTGTTTATTTGCTATGCTTTTTTTTTTTGTCATCATCTACAGCCCAGACAGTTTGGAATTTGCAAATATGGCCCAAAAGTGATTTCACAGTCGCATTGTGAAATCATCTTTCAAGCAGGAATTTGACAATTTTTCCTTAATTTGTTCTATGAGGTGAATGAGAGAAGGCTATGTTGAAAAACTGGGATCAAAATATGTAACAATAGCAAAGTTATGAGCATGCATTGAAATTTTTCTACACTTACTTGTAACTTTGGAAATTTAAAATATTTGACCCCAAATTGTCAACATAGCCATTTTCTCCCACCACCTCATGAACGTGACGGCTGTCATTGTTTAAATCCTGGCCAAATTGTGTTTTTTGCACATCTGGCACAGAATGATGTTTCAGTGTCATGGAATGATATTTCAGTGGGGTTTTGAAAATGTTCACTCACTGGTTCACGCGGTGGGGTAATAAGAAGGCTATGCTGAAACGTTGGTGTACAAATGTGGTAAAATGCTCAGGTTATGAGTGAACATTGCATAGATACATAGATACATAGATAGTGTCGGCAGATAAGGGCCTATGGCCCACCCAGTCAGCCCATTTGAGCTTGTAAGTTCAGTTTATGTTTTCCTAGAAGTCTGTTGCCCCTTACCCCTGACCTCCAGAATTCCTTTATGTCTATCCCATGCATTCTTAAATCCCATGATTGTTTCAGCCCCCACCACTTCCTCTGGCAGGGTGTTCCACTTGTCCACCACCCATTCTGTGAAGAAATTCTTCTCACGCTTCCTCTGAATCATCCTCCTCCAACTTCATCCCATGACCTCTAGTCCTGGAACATCTTTTTTGCTTAAAAATAGTGTATTCCTGCACCCTGTTCCTCCCTGTAAGACACTTGTATGTCTCCATCATATCCCCTCTCTCCCTCCTCTCCTCCAGGGAGTACATGTTCAGTTCCTTCAACCTGTCCTCATAGGACTTGTGATGCAATCCATGCACCATCTTTGTTGCCCTCCTCTGAACCTTCTCTACCCTGTCTATGTCCTTATGTAGGTAAGGTCTCCAGAACTGTACACTGTACTCCAGGTGGGGCCTCACTAGTGTCTTGTATAGCGGAATTATGACCTCCTTTCCTGCTGGTGATGCCCCTGCCTATGCATCCCAGCATCCTATTTGCTTTACCTGCTGCCTTGTCACACTGTTTCCCTACCTTGAGGTCATCAGAGATGATAACCCCAAGATCCCTTTCCTGCTTGGCGCATGCTATATCTTCACCCCAACTGATATATTGTGCCAGGGTTTTGTGCCCCATATGTATTATCTTGACTTCTTTGCATTGAATTTCAACTGCCAAACCCTGACCATTCTTCAAGTTTCTGCAGGTCCCTCTCATTCTGTCTACACCCCTGGTGTGTCTACTCTGTTACAGAGCTTTGTGTCATCAGCAAACAGTGAAATTCTACCTTCTAGGTCCTGCACAATGTCACTGATGAAGATGTTGAATAGGACCGTCCCAGCACTGATCCCTGTGGTACCCCACTGGTCACTCTTCCCTCTGTGGAGTGACAGCCATTTACCACCACCTCTGTGTCCTGCCACCCAGCCAGTTACCTACCCACCACACTACTGTCCTGCCCACACCCATATTCCCCAGTTTGTGTAATAGTCTTCTATGTGGCACAGTGTCAAAGGCCTTGCTGAAGTCCAGATAGGCCATGTCCACTGCCCTCCCCTGATCCACCTCCCTAGTCACCCAGTCAAAAAATTCAACGAGGTTGGTCTGACATGACCTCCCCCTGGTGAAACCATGCTGCCTTGGGTCCTGTAGTCCATTGACAACCGGATGTTCCACCGATCTCTCCTTCAGTAGTGTTTCCATGATCTTCCCCACTACCGAGGTGAGGTTGACTGGTCTGTAGTTCCCCGCTTCCTCTTTGTTCCCACTTTTGTATAAGGGGACTACATCTGCTGTCCTCCAGTCTTTGGGTACCTCCCCTGTTTCCAGTGATCAGCTAAACAGGATAGCCAGAGGTTCAGCCATCACCTCTCTTAGTTCTTTAAGGACCCTGGGGTGCACCCCATCTGGCCCCATTGCTTTATCAACTCTTATTACTTCCAGTTCCTTCAGGACCCTTTCTCGTGTAAAGGGACTTGTGTCCATTTCTGCACCATTCTCACCCTTTGTACTCCCTTCAGACCCATTACCCTCCTCTTCCTCAGTAAAGGCTGAGCAGAAATACCTGTTCAATATGTCAGCTTTACTGTTGTCATCCTCCAAGCGGCCCCATCCTCCCCCTTCATTCTCACTATCTCTCCCTTTGCCTTTCTTTTTTCACTTATGTACCTGTAAAAGGTTTTGTCCCCTCTACTCACTGATTTTGCAATGTGTTCTTCTGTCTGAGCTTTGGCTTCCCTTACTGACCTCCCTGCCTCCCTTTGCTTCTCCTGGTACTTCTCCCTATCCGTTTCTGCTGGTGTCTTTTTGTATTGCCTGAATGCAATCTTTTTGGCTATCACTTTCTTTGCTACCTCTTTGAAACCATAATGGTCTCCTCTTCCTTTTCCTCTTGCTAACTTGCTTAATGCATAACTCTGTTGCACTTGTAATCCCCAATTTAAATACTGCCCACTGTTCCTCAACCCCTGATTCCTACCCCATTGCCCTTAATGCCTCTTTCAAGTATCTCCCCATTTTCCCAAAGTCTGCCCTCCTAAAATCCAGGATACGTGTTTTTGTGTGGTTTGGTTCTGCTCTTTCTGTCATTTTAAACCACAATGACTGGTGGTCACCGTTTCCCAGGTGCTCCCACACTGTTACCCCCATCGCACTGTCCCTGTTTGTGAGCACAAGATCCAGTATTGCCTTCTGCTGAGTTGGTTCCATGACCAGTTGCTTGAGAAAGGCACCCTGAAGGGAATCCAGGATAAATCTGCTCCTAGTTGATGCTGCTGCTGCTGGGATGCTCCAGTCCACATCTGGAATATTGAAGTCTCCAACCAGTACTACCTCACCCTTGTCTGCCATCCGTTGGATGGCTAGCATCAGCTCCCTATCTGTTTCTTCCTCCTGGGCTGGTGGTCTATAGACCACACCTGTGCGGATGGCTGGCCCCATTTTCCTTTCCAGCTTAACCCACAGTATCTCTCCCCCATTTTGTTCCTCCTGGATCTCTGTAGCCCTTATGTCATTTTTCACATACAGTGCCACTCCTCCTCCCTTTCTGCCCACCCTGTCTCTTCTGAATATGTTGTAGCCAGGTATGGCCATCTCCCAGTCATGGTTATCATTACACTAGGTTTCAGTGATGGCCACAATGTCCAGGTCTGACTGCACCATGACAGCCTCCAGATCTTCCATCTTGTTGCTAAGGCTCCTGGCATTTGCACACATGGCTTTCCATGATTTGACCTCCCTAGACTGTTTTGCTGTTCTACTCCAGCCCCTTCCTTGGCTGTCTTTTATCCCTGGTTCTCCTTGCTGTCTGCCCTTCTGCTGAATTTTGCCCCTTTTCTGCCTATCCACCTCTTGGGCACTAATCTCCATCTTTTGCGCACTGCTTTGTAGAGATAGCCACTCCTCTGGTTCACTGGTTCCACTGCTAGCTGTGGGGGGTGAGCAAGTAGGTACCCTCCTTGCTGGCCTGCACCCCCTTTGCTAGTTTAAATGCTTGTCAATGTAGCATTTAAACTTATCATTGAGTGCTTGGATTCCCCTCCAGGATGGATGCAGGCCGTCAGGCTTGAACAAACCTCCATGCCTCCAGGTGGGTCCCCAGTCACCAATGAATCCAAACCCTTCTTCACAGCACCAGTTCTTCAACCATGAGTTAAAGTTCCTGGTGCATGCACCCCTATGCTGTTCCTTGCCTCTTGCAGATAGTACTTCTGAGAAAGTGACAGAAATAGCTACTTGCTTAAGACCCTTCCCCAATTTCCTAAACTCTTCCTGAACTTCCTTTGGCTCCCCATTTGCCAGGTCATTAGTACCTTGGTGGATAATGACATCCAGCTCACCCTCCCTTTTTGCATTCCCAGTGATCCCCAGGATCTTCCTTCCATCCCTCCATGCCGTGGCACCTGGTAGGCACCTCACCTCACCTCCCTGTCCTCCCCCTCCTGTGTTCCTAGCTGGTTCCCTCTTATGATGGAGTCCCCCACCAGGATTCACTTCCTCCTCCTCTGGGGTCCACTGCTTTCCCCGCTGAGGTCATCTCCTTGGCTAACCTCCATATCCTTTCCTTCCACTTCTCTGGGTACCTCTATTTGGTTGTCCCCATTTGCCAGTGTGACTTATCAGTTCTTGAGTGGAATAGGATCTGGGATGTACCTCTGCCTGACTGCTCTAACCCACCCTGAGCCCACTGTCATCCAAGTTCTCCTCGTTCTTGGCATCCTTTGAGGCAGTTGCATTGGACTGGGTGGTCTCTGGACACGGGTGATGGTACTCCTGACCCAGTTTACTTCTGCTCTGAGTCTGGCTACCTCATCCCACAGTCCAGAGAGATGCATGCAGATAGGGCAGCACCTCAGTGTCCAGAAAGTCTGCCTGAATATGGCTGCCCCACAGCCACTGCATTGCACCACTCCACACATTATACTGCAATTACACTGCTATTCCACTACTTGTCTGCTATTGAAGCTCTCCTAGTTCCCTTTTTATTAATTTACTGTCCTAAAAATCCTGACACTGATCCTCAGATACTTTCTTTTTAAAAAAAGAAAATAAACCAATAAATAAATAAATAAATGAGTCAAAACACTTGTGCTGAGAGTGGACTTCTTCCCCCTTATGCCCTTCCTACTCCACACCCCTTACTATACCCTGTGTTTAGCTCCTGTCAATCAGATTTAACAGGGCAAATAATTAAGAGTTGGGGAACGGGAGATAGGGAGGGGGGCGAAAATTTGCAGCAATTAAAGACAGCAAAGAAATACACCACCACCACATTTTAAATTTTCAACAGCCCAAAAACAATTCTAAGTAAAGACAACAAAGAAAGTACAGTGTCACTAAAAGCCCACAATCTAAGTTTAAAAGAAAAATAGCAATTACCAGTTACTGTAAAGCACTGAATTGAATATGTTTCCTTCTGCTTCTGGCTTCTTCTGAGGAAATAACACTCACTTGCTACCTCAACTCTGACTAAGCCCCACCTCCAGTTATCACGTAGCTGAGGTCAGAGGCCAGACAATTAACACCCCTCACCCAAACTACAGGGCAAGTCAGACAAGCCGTGACTAAATTTGCAGCAATTAAAGACGGCAAAGAAATACACCACCACTACGTTTTAAATTTTCAACAGCCCAAAAACAATTCTAAGCAAAGACAACAAAGAAAGTACAGTGTCACTAAAAGCCCACAATCTAAGTTTAAAAGAAAAATAGCAATTACCAGTTACTGTAAAGCACTGAATTGAATATGTTTCCTTCCCCTTCTGGCTTCTTCTGAGAAAATAAAACTCACTTGCTACCTCAACTCTGACTATGCCCCACCTCCAGTTATCATGTTCACTAATTTTCAATATTTTGATTTCAGACTTTCAACAAAGTCATTTTTTAATACCACCTCATAAACATGACAGATATCATTTTTTAAATCCTAGAATTTTTTAAATCCTGGACTAGATGTGTTTTTGCACTACTGTTGCAAAATGACATTTTGGCCAATATACTATATATATCTCTTCATTTTATAACAGCTGTTGCTCCATATTTTATTACTTCTACTATTAAGCTCTTTTATTGAGTTTTCAAGACTTACAATCAAATTGCTGACCAACCCAATTTGTTTTGACATGTTCAAAACTTGAAACTTGATCTTTAATGTTAATTAATGTTTTCAATTAGACATATGGCCTAGTGTGGCATGTCAGTATCAGACTTCTCTTTCTGCACAGTATTCAGCATCTCTCCATTAGATGAAGGAAAGGGAGAGGAAAAAGGGGAAATTGTTTAACCAGAAAAGGCACACTAAGTTGAAGCTTGTTTCCACGTGCAACCTGGGAGCACAAGAAAGTTAAATGACTAGCTCAGGGTCACACAGTATGCAAGTGGGGACTGTGGGATTCAAACCCAGGTCTTCAGGTTTGCATCCCAGTGCCCTTAACCACTACACTATACTAGGAAAGGGCTTACCATTTGTTTTTTCTTGATGCTGTATGGGTACATGAGAAGAAGGTACCTGGATGATTTTCTGTACTGGGTGGCCAGTTTCTAATCATTGCATTTTTTTTCCAAAACTAGACCTTGCAAGTCAAGGGACAGGACCACTAGGGAATTTTCATGAGTTCCTTGTTATTTCTGGTTATAATAAGTTTCTGGATCTTGTAATGGTGTTTCTTTATTAACTGGCAGTTTATTATCTGATTTTGAACTTTTCTACAGTGACTGGTCAAAAGAGATTTCTCCTTTCTCATTTGTAGCCATCTTTATGGGAATGCTTTGCTCAGTCGTACCAGCAGGAGCAGTGCAGCTCGATCCACCTACACCCAGGCTGTGTTTATCAAGTAGATATGGTTGTAATACAAGTGGAGAAACTATTGGGTCTATAGGAGCAGTTAATTTCAGCTGGGGTGACTGAGAGAAAAAAGATAATCTTAGCTGCATCTAGTACATACTTAATATTAACTTTTAAATCAGTGATTCTACTGCATGAATTTTTTGCCTTTTTTGTTACCTCCATGAGTTTTTGTCAGCCTTTTGTGTCTCTCATCTGTAAGATCTGGATGTTTATTCTGCTGATATTGCACCTGCCTTGTATACATAAGTGGAGAACTGTAAGTGACAAGGAATACTGTATATCCTGTGCAGGATGGAAGATTCACAGCTCATCACTACTTTTCTGAACTCAGCAGATAATAATCAAACTGCATTATAACCTAAACTTGTCTTAGTTCTTGGATATATACAGTAGCAAACACTGTCGCTCAATTTTAAAATGCTTGGGGAGTTAGATTTGTTTCCCGGAGGCTTGCCAGACTTTTAAGTCTGCAGTGGCTCAGGTGGTTATGTTTGCATTAGCAGCTTACTAACAATTTATATACCGTAGCAGTGGATGTCAACTCCATGTGCATTTTAAATTTATGATTGTGTATTGGCACAGGAATAAAAAAAAAAAGAAATCTGAAAATGAACTGGCATTTAAACACATTAGAATGCTTTTTCCTTACTGCTTCTCCAGTAAGTGAATTAAACTGACACTTTTTTCTGGAGGAAATCAGCAGTGCTTATACACTCCCCTGTTAGGTTGTACCATCTTTTTCACATAACAAGGATGCATACCTAGTCTTAATTTTCCCAACAAATGCCACCCCACCCCCCACAGGAGGTTTCTGTTTTGGGGAAGTGTGTAGAAGTTTAGTATGGAGATTTGGGACTTTGTTTGTTGTACCAAAAAAACATGTATATTTTAGAATTCTCTTGCAGAACATTCCAGTGCTTTTGAATAATGGCTTTACTTCCATGACTAGCCTCACAATGGGTTGTCTCGAACATGATTCTGTTTTCATCATTGATATGCTCAGATCTTCATCTGATGGGTATCCTCCCTTTGTACCTTATCATACCAACTGTGTAACTGTAGGCAGGGTACCCTAGTTATGACCCCTGTCTCTAAATAACTGAACCGTAATTCCTTTCTCTCTTTGGTAGTCTTCTTCAAGACTGCAATTCATCCTCTTCATGACAAGCAGTGAGAAAGGAATGCTTTCAGTCAAGCTATGCTTGTAAAAGCTCTCCACATGGAGAATTGTATTCCTATCAGTACTTTTAAGGAGTGAGGTCATTTCCAAGTTTCCATTCACTACTTTTATAGTGAAGTCAAGAAATTTTACTTGTACATGGCTGTAATGAACAGCAAATAACAGATTATTGTCCCAGTCAATCACAAATTCTACAAATTATAAAAGTCTTTCTTTGTCTCTTCTATGTAAAGGAAGGGATAAAAGCAACTGAACAAAAGAGTAAACAGGGAGGAGAAGAGGCACTGTGGGTCACCTTGGAGACCTGGAAAGGGCACCACAATCCGCACAGGGGTTGTGTACAGACCCCCATGTCAGGGGGAGGGAATGGACAAGGATATGATAGAAGGCATTCTTAGAATGGCAGAGAAAGGGGGAGATACTGTTGATGGGAGACCTGAATATGCCAGATGTTAACTGGAGCACATTTTCTGCAGCCACATCCAAGAGCAGGGCCATTCTTGATGCCCTACAGGTGGCAGGCATTAGACAGCTAGTTTCAGAACCCACTCATGAGGGAGCAATCTTAGACCTCATACTCTCAAACGGCGGCAGTGAGAGGATCTCAGATCTAGAAGTGGGTTGCCATCTGGGGACAAGTGACCATCAAACAGTGTGGTTCATGTTAAACTCAGCTACAGAGTCAAGAAATACAAAAGTGAGGGTACTGGACTTTAGGAGGGCTGACTTTGGCAAGATGGGAGAGTGCCTCAGAAAAGCACTAGCAAACAGGCTAGAAGGAGGTGTGGAGCAACAATGGGGAATCATCAAAACTGCCATCACAGAGGCGTCAAGCCTTTGTGTGAAGCAAATAAACAAATCAAAATGAAAGAAAAAGTCACTATGGTTCTCAAAAGAGGTGCTGTGAAAGTCAGGAAGAAAAAGATAGCATTCCGGAAGTATAAGGAAACACAGAAGGAGCAGGACAGAGAGCTGTACCAGTTAAGGCAGAAGGAAGCAGGGAGGGAAGTCAGAATAGCAAAGGCCCAAACTGAGGAAAAGATAGCTAACTCAGTTAAGAAGGGGGATAAAACCTTTTTATAGGTACATCAGCGAGCGTAGAAAGACAAAGGGAGGGATAGTGAGGCTGAATAGAATGAACGGTGGGTGGGCAGAGGGGGACAGTGAAAAAGCAGGGATACTGAATGAATATTTCTGCTCAGTATTCACAAAAGAGGAGGGGGAAGTGCCTAATCCAATTAACAGAAGCACTCTTGATAGGGGGGTCGATCCCAGTCCTTTCACAGAAGAAAGGGTTCTGCAAGAACTCCTAAAATGGAAGGTGGACAAAGCAATGGGTCCTGATGGAATTCACCCCAGAATTCTAAAAGAATTAAGGGAGGAACTAGTGAAACCACTGGCTACTCTTTTTAATAAATCATGAGAGGGTAGTGTGGTACCCAAGGACTGGAGGAAGGTGGATGTGACTCCCCTTCACAAAAGTGGGACCAAGACAGAGGCAAGAAACTACAGACCTGTCAGTCTGACCTCTGTGGTAAGGAAAGTGATGGAGTCACTTCTGAAGGAAAGAATAGTTGAGTACCTAGAGGCCAGTGGAGCACAGGACCCAAGGCAGCATGGGTTCACAGTGGAAGGTCACGTCAGACGAATCTAATAGATTTCTTTGACTGGGTGACCAAAGTAGTAGACCAGGGAGGGGCTGTGGACATGGCCTACCTAGACTTTAGCAAGGCATTTGACACAGTCCCACACAAAAGATTAATAGTCAAATTAACCAGCCTGGTAGTGGGTCCCAGGGTGGTAGCCTGGGTAAAACATTGGCTGCACAACAGGACACAGAAGGTAATTGTAAATGGAGTCCACTCAGAAGAAGAGGGGTTACGTGGGGTACCGCAGGGTTCAGTATTGGGTCCAGTCCTTTTTAATGTCTTCATCAGTGACATTGCAGAGGGACTGGAAGGAAAAGTATGCCTTTTTGCAGATGACACAAAGATCTGCAACAGGGTTGATACACAAGGAGGCGCGGAAAGGATGAAAAGGGACTTGGCAAGGTTGGAGGAATGGTCAGAAGTATGGCAGCTAGGATTCAATGCAAAGAAGTGCAAAATAATGCACCTGGGAAACAAGAACCCAGGGGAAGAATACACAATGGGTGGGGAAGTAGTAACAACAACAAAAAAGGAAAGGGACCTGGGGCTAATCATATCAGATGACCTTAAGGTTAGCAAGCAATGTGAGAAGGCAGTAGGGAGGGCTGGGGGTATACTGGGATGTATACGGAGAGGCATCAGCAGCAGAAAACAGGAAGTTGTTATCCCTCTGTACAGACAGTTGGTGAGACCCCATCTGGAGTACTGTGTCCAGTTCTGGAGACTCCATCTCCACAAGGACATAGACAGGATAGGGGCAAGTCCAGAGGAGGGCAACTAAAATGGTGCAGGGTCTGCAAGAGAAGCCGTATGAGGAGAGACTAAAGGAGCTTAATATGTATACCCTTGAGGAAAGAAGGGAGAGGGGAGATGTGATAGAAACTTTTAAGTACCTCAGTGGAATCAACAAAGTCCAAGAGGGTAGCATCTTCAGAAAAGAGACTTGCAAGAACAAGGGGACACAATTTAAAGATAGAAGGAGCGGTTCAGGGGCAATGTGAGGAAGTATTATTTCACAGAGAGGGTAGTGGATGCATGGAACAGCCTTCCTGAGGAGGTTGTGGGGTCTAAAACTGTGGGAGAATTCAAGAATGCATGGGACAGACATAAGGCAATTCTTGTGGGGGGTAGGAAGAAATAGGCTGTTGGCTAACTAGAATATGCGACCTATCCTGTAGGTAGGGAAATGGGCAGACTAGATGGGCCTAGCAGTCCTTATCTGCCGTCAAAGTCTATCTATGTCTATGTTTTGTTGATTTCAATATAAAAAGGTATCATCAATGTAGCACTTTCAGATTTTTATGTGTATTCTATAAAGGTTAGCATCATATGACAGAATGTGCAATTGCTCAAATTTATTCATGAATGCATTACCATAACCAGGCACCATGGCACTACCCATGGCTGTGCCTTTTGACAGCTCATAAACTTTATTTTCAAATTAAAAGAAGTTTTGCTATAAAACAATTACTGCTAGAGCTTACAGAAGCCTTGTTGGAGGATGTGTGCCTTGTAGCCTTGTATCTAAAAGCTCTCCCATTGCTATTATCTCTTCAGTATACAGTGTGGTGGTAAATAAGTCTTTAAAAAAGCTCACCAAGTCAGCCCTGTGAACCTCACAGTTCGGTGCCTAACTGCTTCTGATCCATAGTTGCCATAAAAATATTCAACTGCTTGCTAGAAAAAAATGCTCGTACAATTCTCCCTTCCAGGACACAGGTACTTCCCAGTTAGAATTTGCCCCCAGGCGGCCCCAAGCTCAGCCAACTTTATGACATGGTGACAGGCAGCATGCAGGGACATGCTACATTATAGTCTATGGGGATAATTTTAGTAACAATTTTATATATTACATTGATAATGTGGAGATTAAATAAGGGTACCAGATGACTAACAAGGGCCTTGTTAGTCACCTGGTTCCCTTGTTTAATCACCACATGATCAATATAATGTATAAAATTGTTCTTATAGTTACCCCCATAGACAATAATGTAGCATATCCCAGCACTCTCCCTGTCATCATGTCATATAGTTGGCTGAGCATGGGGTGGCACGGGGTCGGATCTTCAAACTGGGAAGTGCCTGTGTCCCGTTGGGGAGACTTATACAAGCAATTTGTTTAGTAAGCAGCTGAATATTTTTATGGCAACTGTGGATTGGAAGCAGTTCGTGGAGGTAAGGCACCGAACTGTGTGGTGCACATCTACTGTACCTCCATTTACCTTAGTGAATCTCTTTAACATCACAAGTAATTAACATACCCCACAAAATGCCCCCCTTGTGTATTCAAATCTTTAATTAGATTCAACAATTGTGTGGCACATTTCAGATATGTAGGAATCTGTTCTACAATTCACTGCAGGTGTACAATTCATTAATGAATGAGGAAAAGGGCTAAAGTAAAGCACCAATGTTCAACACAATTGGCCTGCTTGGTGGATATTGTGCATATTTATGAATTTTGCTGGATTATATGAAACATGGGAATTTAAGGGAACTTTCTCTCTAGAAGTTCCTGCTCCTAGTCATAAAGCCATCATTTATGACACTTTACATGACCATTGTAACACTTATTGTGTTTGAAGAAGTCACCTCGCCAATCCCCTCCCAAATATATGAAGTTCCACTCTCTGCTTTTCATAAACATAGCTGCCCTCTTACATGATCTTGCCTGCACTGACTGGACACCCATTTTCACATCTCCTGAAGTGGACTCTGCCCTCAGTCACTTTGTATCTACCCTCACTCAGGGCTGGGCTATTCATGCCTCTGTGGTATGCACCATCATCATCATCATCATCAATCTTTATTTATAAGACTACACTTCATCAATTGAGACTCAAGGCACTTTACAATAAGGAAATAATAAAAACATTAAAACATAACATAAATATGATTATAAATTACTTAATAACAGGTCAGCTAACCAATTAAATAAAAAAGCATGATTAAACAAAAAGGTTTTCAGCTCCATTTAAAAATTTCTAAAGACTGACACTCTCTAACATAGTGAGGAAGGGAGCTGCACGGGGTTGGTACACTGAAGGAAATTGCCTGAGCACCCGATGTCCTAAGGCAAACCCTGGGAATCTCCAGGAAATCCTCATCATCAGAAGGAAGGGGATGGACAGAGTGGTGGAGACATAGGAAGTCTTGCAAGTAACCAGGCCCCTGACAATGTTGGACCTTATAGGTCAGCAAACCAACCTTGAAGGTGATCCACCACCTAATTGGAAACCAGTGCAGAGAGTGCAGCACAAGCATAATATGACACAATCTCAAAAGACTGGTCAACAACCTGGCCACTGCATTCTGTGCTAGCTGCAGGTGGTGAAGATCAAGCCCCACTAGCCCAAGGTAGAGAGCGTTGTAATAATCCAGCCATGAAGTCACAAAGACGTGGACCAGGAATGGAAGATCACTTGAGGGGACCAGATTTTTAATCCAGATGATGTTTCTTAGATGGTAATATGCACTCTGGGCCACAGCTGACACCTGGGATTTAAGTGTCAACCTGCAGTCCAGAACAGTGCCAAGATTCCATGCTCCAGCTGAAGTAAGCAACTGGGAGTCCTCAAGTGTCAACTCAGAAACTTGACCTGATTGCACCTTTACCCCCAGGTGAGTAGGTCTCACCATTAGTACTTTAGTCTTGTCCAGATTCAGCCTCAACCAGTTGGCTTTCTTCCAGTCTTGGATCACAGTAAGGCACTGATTGAACACCAACAATGCCTCCTGCTGCCCGGTGGCAAATGACAGGTATAGCTGAGTATCATCTGCATAGCAGAGAAAACTCAGCCCGTACTGTCTTATGATGTCTCCTAGTGGCAGCATATACTCCACAAACAACATGGGGGACAGGATAAAGCCCTGTGGAACCCCACATGGCAGGGTCAGGGGTGCCGAGGAAAAAATACCCAACACCACTCTCTGCATCCTGCCTGTAAGGAAAGATTAAAACCAGTTGAGGACTGTACCAGCCAGTCCACAACAGACCTGCAGGTGCTCCAAGAGTACCCCATGGTCCATGGTGTCAAATGCAGCTGAGAGATTGAGGAGAATGAGAATGGAACAACTTCCTCAATCCCTCACCACTAGAAGATCATTTAGCACCTGAACAAGGGCAGTCTTGGTGCTACACCCCTTCCTGAAACATGACTGGAGAGGGACATAGATGTCATGAGTTGACAGATGAGTCTCCAGTTGAAGGGCCTCCACTTTCTCAATAACCTTACTCACAAGAGGAAGGTTAGAGACAGGTCTGTAATTAGCTAGGCAGGCCAAGTCCAGTGAAGCTTTCTTCAAAAGGGGCCTTAACACTGCCTCCTTTAAGGGCTCAGGAAAGACCCCAGTCACTAATGAGCACTGGACTATCCTGGCTAGGACCGGGATGATGACATCAACACACCCCACTAGGAGGCAAGTTGGTCCTGGATCCGAATTACAGTAGGTAGGCCTCATCTCCTGGATGACCATCACAACATCCATGACAATCAACTGATCAAAGTCAGACCAGGCAGACTGACTGCCCATGACTTCCAGCTGATCACTGCACACCTTTACAGCGGGTGCTGACTGGATCTCCGACATTATGGTGGCAACCTTATCAGCAAAGAACAGAGCAAACTCATGACACTTTAATTGTGAAAAGACCCCCCCAGACTGAAGACAGGCAGGATTACATAGCCTGTCAACAGTGCAGAAGGACTGAGCTGATCTGTTAATTGCTGCAGCAATCTCCTTGGTCAGGAACTCTGCCTTCTTACAGGAGATTGCTGATTAATAATTTCTTTAATGGGACATCATTGTAAGTTTGTCCTCCCCAGAACTGGATCTCTGCCAGTACCACTCTAATCTTCAACCCTTCATCTACATCTCCCTGTGCAACCCATCAAACCAGGGGGATCTCTGGTGTGAAGTAAGGGGTCAAACATGGACCGGTGCGATGGAGTCGAGGGCTTCAGTAACAGTCCTGATATAGGCTGGAACCAATTCCCCTGGCTTCTCGCATGCACTCATTGTACCTGATAGGTCCAGCACTGCCTTCAGACTCTGTGGGATCAAACCTCTTAGAGGGCAGTACTGGACCTTCTCAGTAAGGGAAGGGAAGGCCTATTGGGTGGGGCCTCGTATGAAAACCTCATGGTATGGTGGTCCGACCAAATGTCTGGTTCCACCATATGGTTGATGACCTCCATTCCCAGCAGGAAGATGAGGTCCAACAAGTGGCCATGTATATGGGATGCAGAGGTAACAACCTGTGTTAGGTCCAATGAACACATCAGTTGGAGGAAGTCCTGACCAAACTGTGAAAGTTCATTGTTGACCTAGGCATTGAAGTCACCAAAAATAATCTATCTGGGTGACTTCCGCACCCATTCGATGATAAAGTCTGTGATTTCCTTCAAGAATTCCCTCCCATCCTCTGGAGGATGGTAGATGAGAAGGATCTTGCAACCTACACCTACAGCCCATTGAGTTGTCACGCATTCAAAAGACCTTGTTTATTAACTTATACATTTATTGAAATGTTTCACTAGGCAGGCACACTGAACAACAAGTTGCTCATCTCCCAGTGTGTCCTGGGGGGGAGGGTACAGGGTGTAAAAGGCATACAAACAATACAATACAAATACACTCACCAAGGTAGTATACATAGTACAGGTTGGCACAACATCATACAGCTAATACTTAAATGTTTGAAGTGCTAAGAACATGCAGAAGCATAACTCAGCTCCGGAAGGGGGTAACCTAGAAGGGCTGAGGAGGAGGGTGAGTGAATGATGCAAACAGCTTAGTTTGTGAAAGTAGTAGGGTAAGGTTGGGACAGAAGGGGGAGGGTGGGACAAAATTATATAGAGTTTGTGAGAGTAGTAGGGTAAGGTTAGAACAGAAGGGAGAGCCTGGGTCAAAATTTCATAGAGGTGGGGGAGGCAGAAGTGGCTTAAATGCACCTAAAGCATGTACAATTTGAGGATAGGTAGTTGTGGAGAACTGTGGTGCATGAGTAAGTGGAGGAGGAGTGCTGAATTTGATGGGGTAATGAGTTCTGGAGCTTAGGGAAGTGGTGTGCGAATGTAGATTGTCCTATAAGTGTAGTACAGCAAGGGACGACCAAAGTGCGCTAGTCATTAGATCTAAGGGAGTGGGAGGAGGGGCTGAGGGATCAAAAGAGAGGTGGATAGGTAAGAAGAGAGGAAGCCAAACCAGAATTTAGAGATGAATTTGGCACTGTGGGAGAGGCGTCTGTTAGCAAGCAAGGGTAAGGACAGAGAGTGACAGAGGTTGCAGTAATGTGTATGTGTGTGTGGGGGGAGTCCAGAGTGAAATGACAGAAGGAGTTGAAAAGGATGTCCAATCTTGTTAAGGAAGACTTGGAAGCAGCACTGTAAAATACATCACAGTAGTTGAAGATAGGGAGGATCCTTTTTTTTGGAGAAGTTCACACCTCGCCATAGGAGGGATGCAACCACAGTTTCTGTAAAAGGCACCAAGCTTGGGGCACAGTTTTTTCAGGATGGTGTCCCAGAGCAGTTGAAGTGCTGGTCCAGCCAAACCCCAAGGTATCTAAATGAGGAGGAGTTCTCAATAGTTTTTCCATCAAGGGTTTGGAAAGAGGGCAGGTTGGGCAGCCTGGAGAGCTCTGCCTAGTCCCAGAGATCATGGAGACTGTTTTCTTGGTATTTAGAAAGAGTTGATGAGAGGTGAGCCAGTGCTGAACCTGATTGAAGTCATGCTGTAGTCTGGTTGCCACATCAGAGGGGGACAGGTCAGAGGTGAACAGGACAGTGTCATCAGCATATACATATGAATGGAGGAGGTGGCGCAGGCTGAGGGCAGGCCATTTAGGAAACTGAGGAATTACAAGGGGCCAAGCACTGAACCCTGGGGAACACCAGTGCTGATTGGGAGAGGAGAAGAAATGGAACCAGAGATTTTGACTGAGTCCTGCCAATAAGGTAGGCCTTAAACCAGTTTGTAGCAGAGGCTGACAGATCAGCTGACATGAGGGAGTGTAAAAGGATAGTGTGGGAGACTGTGTCAAAAGCCTTGGCGAGGTCGACAAAGATACTGGATGTGATTTGCCCACTATCCATCCCTGACAGGATGGAATCAGTGAGTCTGAGTAGGGAGGTGATGGTAGAGTGATTTTTCTGAAACCCAGATTGGAAGGGTGTGAAAAAATAGGAGTAAGAGAGATAGAAGAAGATTTGGGAGAGGACCAAATGTTCCTGAAGCTTGAAAAGGGTGGGGAGCAGGGAACTAGGTCAGTAGTTCCCAGGGGAAGAAGAGTTACCACCCTTGGGTAGGTGGAAGACAGTAGAGTGCTTCCAGAATGCAGGGATAGCTGTTGTCGAGAAGGAGAGGTTTAGGAGTTTAGATAAAGGAGAGGCAATGGGTCTGGTATGATTTCGCGACATACGATTACCCGTCGTTTTTTTTCCCGCTTGTTATTTCCCGAATTTCGGTATCCCGCACCATTTATTGGCTGACATTTGATCACCCGACATTGCATACTGTATGTGTCCATTTAAATAATGCCTTCTGAACCCCTGTCCCATGTGTAAATCCAACATCCACCACTGTTAGACACAGCAAATAAAAATGAGGCAACATAGCATAATAAATCATATTTCCCTTCCCTTCTGTAGTGGTATTACCCATAACCCAGCCTCAACCCCCCCCCCCCAGCCTGAAGACGTGAAAAAAAATTGTGACAAGTTGGAATACTGCACGCATCAAGGAACAAAATAAGAGTATAAGTCCCAACAACGTCCAAACATTTACACTAATGAGCCATTTTATGAAACCCAACACAGGAGTAATATAGTCTGTTCAATCTCAAGAACTTAACACTTGTGTCTGAAAAGAACTTGCGCATTCTTTAAAACTTCAAGGTAGTGTCAAGCTTCCTGGATTCTAAATGACAGAGGCTAAAGTGAAGAGAAAGTATTCTGATAATCCAGGTTTAAGTTAGTTAGAGGTGGGAACAGTACCTTTCAATGATCTGGCCCAGTTCCTTGGAGAACGGAAGATAATAGAAGAAAATATTCACCCTTAGCTCCACTGGGTCTGCTAGTAGTATGGCTGTGCAAGAGTGGTTAGAAGAAACAGACATTTTTGGTAGATTGGCAGATGTTTCATCCTTGTTTATGTCATTAGTCAATCCTCTGTGTTGTGTTGTCAGTGTGTATGCGGGAAATTATGTGCAATGCAGTCAGTCCTCTGCTGTCGCCTAACACTGTATTAATGTATTTATGCTTTCGTTAGCAAAGAAAGAATATTTTGCTGTATGTGTCATACCACCGTATTTGTGTATTGCAGGAAATTATGTGTCGGGCAAGCAATAGGTGGGGGAACAGTACCTGTCAGGCAATTAATGTCAGGGAAGTTACTGTCGGGCAAACCCATTTCGGGAAAACGTATGGATCCTGAGGCAATTGCATGGGCTGAGAGGTAAAGAAGCTTTTGATCAAGTTCATCAGGTGTGCTGTCCTTTGAGGGGTTAAGGGCCAGAAGAGCATCAAGGGTGGAGGGCAATCTCATTGTTCCTACCAGAGGGCCATGAGGTTCAGGTCCAATTTAAAACAGATTGCTACAAACCTACCCCTATGATAATTTCTCAGACAGTGAATCACCAAGTTCCAGTCCGGAATTGCCGATTCCAAGACTGGGCCAGCATTTTCATCCAACCAGGTCTCGGTGATGCAAGCCAGAGCAGATGTTGAAACAAAATCAGCAATAATTGCTGTCTTGTTCTTAATTGATCTGGCATTGCACATCACTGCCTGAGAAGGATCGCTAGATGAGGTTAGGTGGGATACCTGCCCACTAATTGTGGAACCCTTAGGTATGGGTACAAGACAGGGAGGACCCCTTTCCTGGACCCATTTCACCACAGGGCACCTCCTAGTTCGCACTACCCCAATCCACCCCACTCTCTACACTTCATTCCCCACAGCAGACTGCGCTAACCTCAATTTCCTTCCCCCATGAGCTATCCCAAAAGCACTGCATCATCTATAGACTTCCACTGGCAGTGGGAGACAGTCGAAGGGGAGGAGGTCACAGAGTCTAGAGAGGGAAGAGTGCCTTATTTGGGAAGCTGTCATCCAACATGTTTAACCAATTACTTTCACCACTATGTCAATTAGATATATATCTACTAGATAAATAGTCACAATAAGCTAACCTGTCTTTAACAATAAAATTATTACTTTCACATCTTCCACACACTTCCACTCAGACACATTCCATACACACTATCACACTATCACCCCACATTCAATAACTTCTCCACCCTAGCCCTCCAACACAATACCCTCTCAAACAATAACATTCAAGCAATGACCCAATTAAGGGAGTCCATAAATTTGTGAAGCAGTCTTCTCAACAAATATCTGTTCAAGTCTTAGAAACTGTAATGTCAGTGAAACCCTCTCCCCTCTCACAGGGAGTGCCCCCTCAAACATTGTATAATCACTGGGCAACAGTAGGTTCCAAGAGCAACAGCAATGAAAAAGTTAGAAAAATTAAACACAGTTACAGTGAAAGTAGCACTGGCTGTCATCCTTATGGCGGCTTTTTTTTGGTCAAGTCCAGAATGTAGGGCCCTCCAACCCTCTCACAATTGAAAGTTCCCTTCTGGGCCCAATACGAAGTCCTGAATGGTGCTTAAATATTGAAAACATTCTTTAGTATCTTAACTGGATGCAAATGACCAGAAAACTCTGGATCCCACGAATTGCAGTGGCTCAAGCCCTCTTATAGTATTGGCCAATGCCAAGTTAGATCCCAAATCTGGCAGTATAGCCTAGAGGTTAGAGTAATGAGCTGTGAACGAGCTTGGTACATCCAGCAGGCCTGGGTTTCATTCCCACAACTTACATTTGCATTCTGTGTGACCCTGAGTAAGTCACTTAACCTCCCCAGTGCTTGCAGGTTGCCCCTGAAAACAGGCACTTGTGCCTAGCAGGCCTTACCCGGTTACCAAAGACTAAAAAAAAAATCACATTTCAAGATGAAAAACAGCAAAGTTCCAACCTCTCAAGTCCTGCCAATCTCTGGATGGACCAGCACCACAAAGATCAACAAAATTCAACTCGCCCCTACCTCCATGGGATGAAGGAGCAAGTATGCCACCCAGTATGTCTTTCCAGGTCCATCACAGATATGCCACTCAGCATTCTCCCCTTCTTCTCATAGTCCAAGAGAACACACAACTGCATGACAGACTTTAGAAGGCTTTTCAGGGTTACAGTCAGTACCAGATCTCCCTCCTGGAACAGTCCTGGGAAAACACACTCACCGCAACAAACCAAGGGAGCCTCACACTGCTCCCTGGTAAAAGCAGATCAGATATCAGACAATTATCAGCTGAGTGAACACAAATTGCTCTTTCATCAGTCTTTCATACAGTGAAAATGCGGCAGGATCTAGGAAACACCATCAGAACCAAAATGTTCTTCTCAGACCGTGGACCTTAGAGTGGGCTACACACTGATGTTGCCACTTTTTTGGATTCAATCCACACTGCTATATTCCATGCACTGGTATGATTGCAGCTTCACAAATAAAACCTCGCTAAAAATAAGAAATCTAAATCCTACCACTTGCTTACTTATGTCCCTAAACTATGCTTCCCACCCTACACCTACCCACTAACTAAAAAGTTAAACAACAAACTCAGAGGTACAAAAATCAGTAGCAGAATCTCCCCCTTACTGATGGCAGCCCAGTGCGGCCACATCTTGCAGTGTATCTTCTGCACCAGAGTCAGGAGGCATCACTTCCCCTGTATTACTGCAAAAATGATTGCCCTGTGCAAATCCTGTAACCAGACCTGTTCCCGATATAAATCTTACTCCCTGCAGGATCAGCAGGATTATAAAACTCTCAGAAATGCCTATATGAAGGAAATCAGACTCACCAAGTCTGAATACTTTAAGAGACATTTAAAAGAGAACTCCTAATCCCCTGCTTCTTTCTGGAATGTGGTCCATTCTCTAATCAACCCTCCAGCCCAGTCTCTCTCCCGAGCTCTGAAACTAAATAGCCAAACAATTGCAGACCCACCCTATGTAGCTGACACATTTAACAAGTTTTTTACTGCCTGTGCCCTTCCTAACCTGACCCAACTCTCCTCCGCTATCTCCCCCTCCATCATATGTCAATTCCACTTTTTACCAGTTTCCCTTCATGAGGTCCTTCATGCCCTAAACTCTCTCAACCCAAATAAACCTATTCCTGATGGTCTACACCCTAAGCTCTTCCACCTCTCTGCACCAGCAATCACTTCTTTATCGTACATTTTAAATCTCTCTTTTTCCCTGCTGCACAGTGCCACAGGCATGGAAGATAGCAAAAGTACTTGACCTTCATGAAGGGGAAGATCTGTCCTTCCTGGGTAACTTCAGACCCATCTCCCTCCTCCCTCCTCCCTGCACTTTCCAAATTGCAGGAATCCCTTGTACATGCAAGGCTGTCTGGGTACCTATCTTTCTTCAGCTGCCTTTCCCCCTTTCAGTCGGGGTTTAGAAGACTCCACTCTACTTTAACTTCCCTTATGTGGGTTACAGATCATATTTTAACTGCTATGAATCAGGGACACATAACAGCTATGATCTTTTGTGGACCTGGCAAAAGCATTTGACTCCCACCCCATCTTGCTCAATAAGCTGCACACCATAGGGCTAGCCCCTCCCTCAGTGGACTGATTCTCCTCTTATCTTAATGATAGACAACAATCAGTCCAGGTGGGAAATTCCATCTAACCTCCCCTCCCTATCCATGCTGGGGTCCCTCAAGGATCTATCTTGGGACCCTCCTTTTTTTAAGATTTGATAAATGATCTCTCTATAGTGTGCTCCAATTCACTCATCCACATGTATGCAGATAACTCTTTCTTATTTGCCTCTGGGCCTTCCATTTCTGACATGCCTCACTCAAGCAAGAACTTAATAAAGTTCTCTCATGGTTCCAAGTAAGTTGCTTAAAGGTAAACACAAAAAAGACCATCTCTATGATTTTTTTTACAGTTAATCTTTTTATTGTAATTATTGTGATTATACATACAAATACACTACCTTCTCCAATATACACTTACATACATTCTTACTAGGAGAAGGAAAAACATGATGTCTGAAGTATTATACAATGATATTAAAGGGAAAAACAAATGTTGAGAAAACAATATGTAGCAGTACAATCCGCATGATAGAGAGAAAATACTGCAATTTATGCTTCAAGGGGTAAAAGGAGTAGATACAAACAAGAAATATGAGCAGTCGTGACTGTACTTCTATTATGCTGTAATTTAATACAAATATGTGTAAGATTGTATAAAGGAAGAACATAAAAAGAGAAAAATATCTAAGAAAGTGAACAAGAATGAAGAGGGAAAGAGAAGAAGAAAAGGAGATAAAAATATAGAAAGAGAGGAGACGTAAAAGGAATGAAACAGCTAGAAGCGATATTCCAATGTGAACATAGATATAACAACCCATGGATTAAGTGAAAATATGTGTAGACATGTTTAAATATTTAAAATAGTCCTGCCAGCATTTATTATATAAATTAAATTGGTCAGAGGCTAAGTGCGACATACGATCAAGCATGGCATATTGAGATAGTTGTTTGAGAATATCAGGGAGGGTGAGAATGATGTTGGATCTCCAATGCATTAGTATAAGATGTTTAACTTGAAGGAATAGTAGGGATAACCACCTGTTCTGAGAATGGGATATTTTGTATGCATGAGCATTGAAAATACTAGGAATGCAATGTTTGGATCTAATGCTAAGGATAGGCCAATCACTTTCATTGCAAAGAAATGAATATGATGGCAAAGATTGTGTATGGGAGGACAATGCCATAAAATAGGTGGCAAATTGCCATTGGGGGAGTTACAGCACCAACATTTATTGTTGTTCATTAAGCCCATTATTTTCAAAATGTCAGAATTTTGGTTTGTATGAGTGAACTGCGATTATCCTTGAAAGATTTACGGCAGGATAGCCAGCAGTTATGCCACTGTTAATTGGTTATGTTATAATTTAAAAGGGTACTCCATTTATTTTTTGCAATGATAGATTGATCTGGAATTGTATTTCTGATATGTTTGTAAATTATACTATTTAATTTACAGTTTGTTTTGATCCATTTAGAAATTAAAGTATCATATATAGATTTATGAGGAATTGTAGGAAGATAAAGGTTCCATGCCATGCGTAACTGTAAATATTTCCAGAAATCGTACTGGGTAGGATTCCATTGTTTGCACAGGTCAGGAAAGGATTTTAATTTGAGAGTCTGAGGTATAAGTATATCCTCCAAGAAAAAAATGCCCCTGTTTTTCCAATTACAACAAAAAATTGTATGATTATCAAGAATGATGTTGCGGTTCCCCCAAACAGTAGACTATATGAGAGGGGTTGGGTTAGATTTAAGGCATTTATGAATTATTTTCCATTAGTATATGGATGATGCTATAGTAGGGTGAGATTTTAAATTGGGGAGAGAGGTTTATAAATAAAGGAAGTGGTGACATTGCCCGAACATAGAGATGTTTCCATATTGACCCACAACGGTGCTTTATTGGTGGGTTTATTAAACCATTTTACAGTTTGGGCAGTGCGGAAGTCCCAAAAATATACTTGGAACCAGGGGAGCCCGAAGCCTTCTTTGGACCAGTGGGAATGCAGTTTGTTATGACTAAATCTGGGAATTTTGCCTTCCCATAAAAAATTGCCAATTATATTATCAATTCTGACAAAAAAAAAGTAGGGAGGATTAAAGAGATATTAGAAAATAGATGCGGAATTTTGGGAGCTATTGACATCTTGATAGTGGAGACTTTTCCATTCATCTGGCAAGAGGTACCAGGGAAGGGTGCCCCTTATCCCCCATCCGTTCTGGAGACCCAATCTCCGCAAGGACATAGACAGGATGGAGGCTGTCCAGAGGAGGGCAACTAAAATGGTGCAGGGTCTGCACCGGAAGACATATGAAGAGGGACTTAAGGAGCTGAATATGTATAGCCTCGAGGAAAGGAGAGAGATGGGGGACATGATAGAAACTTTCAAGTATCTCAAGGGAATCAACAAAGTCCAAGAGGGTAGCATCTTTCAAAAAAAGAGGTGTGCAAGAACAAGGGGGCACAATTTGAAGATAGAAGGTGGTGGCTCAGAGGTAATTTAAGGAAGTATTTTTTCACAGAGAGGGTTGTGGATGCATGGAATGGCCTTCTGGAGGAGGTCGTGGAGTCAAAAACAGTGGTGGAATTCAAGCATGCATGGAACAGTCATAAGGCAATTCTAGGGGGTGGGGGTAGGAAGAAGTAGGCTGCTGGATAACTAGGATCTGCAGCTTATCCAATAGGTAGGGAAATGGGCAGACTGGGTGGGCCAAGCGGTCCTTATCTGACGTCAAAATCTATGTTTCTATGTTTCTATGTTAAGAGAGGTTAAGCAGTTTCCATCTGTTGAGAGTGTTTTTAATATTTGCTAATCATGTGGAAAGATTGGTGTCCCATATGTTGTCTAAATTAGAGGTGATCTGTATTCCAAGGTAAGAGATATCTTGAGAGGCCCAATAAAAACCTAATATTGTATTCATAGAAGGGTTACAAAAATTATTCAGTGACATTGTTTCTGATTTGTTTAGATTCAGAGCTAGCCCAGAAAGTGAAGTGAAGTTGATAAGTAACTTAATTAAGGGTGGTCCCAAAATTTCAACATTTTCAAGTAGAATGAGGAGATCATCAGCGTAGGATAGTGAAGTATAGTGGGAATTACCAATAGGGATACCTTGGATCATGGAGGATTGACAAAGAGCAGCTGATAGTGGTTCCATAGCTAAAATAAAAAGAGTTGGGGATAAGGGGCACCCTTGCCTGGTACCTCTTGCCAGATGAAAGGATGAGGATAGAGTAGAGTTGGTAAGAACCCAGGCAGAGGGGAGGGTGTATAGTAATCGAGTCCATGTACAAAATTTATTAGTGACACCAAAGTGGGACAGAACACAATACAAATAAGTCCAGCTGAGAGAATCGAATGCCTTTTCAAAGTCGATAGGTATGGCTGTGGCAGGTGATTTAAGAGATTTAGCTTTGTAGATTAAATTAAATAATGAGTGGAGATGATCAGAACTAGTTCTATTTTTGATAAATCCACCTTGGAAGGTGTGGACAAGTTTCAAAATTATTGATTCTAAATGAGTATTTAATATTTTGGCAAATATTTCCCGTCCATATTAAGTAATGATATCGGTCTGTAACTGGATGGGAGAGAAGGGTCTTTATCTTTCTTTGGTAGGACAGTTATAATGGCTTCTGTCATAGTATAGGGAAGTTTACCTTATGAAGATGCCTCTTTGAAGACCTTAAACAATAAGGGGCATAAGATGTCAGCTGGGGGTTTATAAAAGTCTACAGAAAAAAACATCACTCCCAGGATCTTTATCAGATTTAAGGGAATTTAGTGCTGCTTGTATCTCTTTTAGGGAAAAGGGTTCATCTAACAAAGCCATATCTTGTTGGGAGAGGTGTGGTAACTGTAAATTGTCCAAAAATTGTTGTAGATAAGCAGGTTGTGGAGGAGTGGTGTGAAAATATAATTGTTGGTAGAAGGATTGCATAATATGGTTAACTGAGGGATTATCTGTGTGGATTTTGCCTGAAGGATCTTTCAAACTGGTAATATGTCTCTCCATCTGCTGATTCTTGAGTTGATAAGCAAGCAGCTTCCTGCATTTATCCACTTGTTCCCAATAACAGTGTTTAAGTCTAAGGAGGGTGAGTTCAGCTTTCCTGGATATTAATTCATTGATTTTAATTCTAAGCTGAAGAATTTGAAGGTGAAGTTGTGAGTTTTCATCTGAATTTTTTGTTTTATAACATTGGGTTTCTTTTTCTTTAAGAGATTTCTCTAAATCAGCCAATTGCTGTTCCCTTATTTTTTTCTTGTGTTCTGCATAGCTTATAATTTTCCCTCTAACTGTTGCTTTAAGTGCTTCCCATATGGTATCTTGAGATACATCAGGAGTGTTGTTAAAGGAAAGAAATTCTTGGATTTGGGATCTAATCCAAGGTAAGAAATTGGGGTCTTTCTATAAGAGTGAGTCTAGACATCAGGAGGGGGATTTAGATGGGGGAGGGCTCCAAATAAGATATAATTTTATAGGAGAATGGTCTGATATACTAATCGGGAAGATAGTTGTGTCAATAATTTTTTCAGTGATGAATGGGGAAGAAAACCAGTAGTCAATTCTGCTATAAGATTTATGAAGCAGTGAGTAAAAAGTATAGTCTCGCTGTCTAGGATGGTGTAGTCTCCAAATGTTGGTGAGACCGAAGTCTTTCATTAGCATTGAGAGTGCAGAAATACTTCTGGGGTGGGAATCACACAAAGAGTTACTTCTGTCTAAATGTGCTTCCAAAGCTAAATTAAAATCCCCACCTACAAGTATAGGAGAATTGTTAAAGTTACTGTTCATAATTTGTTGAGTCAGTGAAATCACCAAGACTCTCTACAGAGAATGTAAATAGTAAGTAAATCTTGGGAGAAAATGATCTTAAACCCAAGATACAAATTGTAAACAATTATTTATATCAAGTTATAACTGTGACTAGAGCCAAAGTGAACATACTAATTCCTTGGGGGGGGGGGCCATGAACATCTTACCATATATGAAAAGGGGTTTATAGAAAGTATATGCAATCCCAGACATAATAATACATCTTGCACTTAAGTTAGACTGGAAAAAAGAACTGAGCTGAAACACTATTACGGCAATACAATCAGTATGCCATCATGGTTGGCTAAGTCCTAAAATTATAAGAGCAGCTGTACTTGTGCCATCTACTATGTACTTACATAATCATAATGCTTAGACACAGAAGTGTTTATGTAGGAGGAGTGTTCAGGTAAAATGGAGCCAGTAGGGTCCAAATAGTATAAGGATTTATGGGGTGTCGAGGCATTACAAGATCCAAATTGTATGGGGGGTATCAGGAATACATAGTCATTCTGGCAATATGACATTTATAAGAGTTGGGTTTGTTCAGGCTTCGAGGTACTGCATATATTATTGATAAGTACTAGGTATTTAATAGTAGCACAGACCCAAAAATCGCCCCTAGGGAAGGAGTTATTTTAACATAGTGAGATTTCAAGACCTGGAGAGGGTCGAGTGAGCTTAGCTATGAGATTACAACACAGGCTTAAAAAGCCATATCATAAGGGCTTCGAATCAGACTGTGCTATCTATTATTGATTGCAGCACATTGAGTAAAATAATAAAGATGAGACACCTCGAAAATAGCCTGCAATGCCTAATTGTAGGGTAAAACTGAAGACTAAGTGATAGATAAATAAAACAGTACAAGAAGTTGGTATACCATGGTTAAAGAAAAGGGGATTTAAAAGTTAGATAAAGGCAGGTTGGAGTGGGAAGGAGACTAGAGAAAAATATTAAAGTGGTAAATGTTAGTCTGGGATGTAGTAGTGGACAAAGGGAATAACTAATTGAGGACCTCATTAATATAACCCCAAGATACTGTAAATGTATAATGTTTATATATGGTAACAAATGTGTGGAGTGATGTTGGATCACAAATTAGTCAAGCAGGCAAACCCTCTTAATGGTTATGTGAGAAGGACATACTGATAAAAAAGATGGTAGACACCTCTAACTGAATATAGAAAATAATTGAGCACATATGAATTAGTCTAACATTATATAAGAATTGTCCATTTAAAAGAAGAACATACTCAACATTAGGGATACTCAAAAACTGACATTATGAGTAATATATGCAGAAATAACTGGATGTATAAAGTAGCAGACATTACATTGAGACAGAAAACTCCAAGACTGTCACAATGAGATGCCTAAATAATATGACATGCTATTAAACCAAAAGCCTGTAACTGCAATGTACAGCTTATCGCTTTCCAAACCAGCTGGGTGCGATAGTATGCACACACAAGGAATGTGATGCCTGGTTGTAGGGCAGACAAATTCTGATAGTGATCAAAGAGCCGAGGTTAATTAGGCACTGACCTCAAGAGGTACTAATATATACACATGTCCAGGCATCATTTATAGGTTCAGTTTGTTTTTGCACTTCCCCTTCCATTTCTTTTTAGGAGGCTTTGCCAATTTGAAAGGGGAGCTGGTCACCAATTTAGCCCAAGAGGAATCAGGAGACCTGCTGCACTGTAAAGCATTTCCAAAGTCATTGTCGACAGGATCCACAGCTGATTCTGGGAGGTCTTCCTGAGACGAGTTTAAACCCTCTTGTAGTAAAGAAAACTTATTGGAGAGGGTTAGGGGTGTAGTGAAGCCAACATGTCGCTCATGCTGAGAGGTAGGCCTAGAAGGAGTAGCATCTGCACAACAAGCACATTAGAAGAAGGTGGATTCAAGTTCTTTTTGTCTAGCAAGCAGGCTGAGATTTGGACAGGAGGTGCTGCATCAGCCTGGACAGATATGAGTTTCTCAGTGCGTTCATAATTTGAAGGCATGATGTGGGCGTGCCAGTCTGATTGGGAAGTTGCAGAGACAGTGAGAGAAGGGGTTACATCAGTATTTCCAAACGAGGCAGTTGGAGGCTGGGGCTCATCAGGAAATGCAGCCAAGGCTTCAGGAATGTTGAAATCTTTGGTTGAGTCACCCAGAAACAGACGTATGACAGAAGGATAGCGCAGAGCAAAATTGATCCCTCATTGGTGTAGGTAAGTTTTAATAGGATTGAAAGCTCTGCATTTATTAGAGAGTTCCTTAGAGAAGTCTCTAAAAATAGAAATTCTATGATCTTGCCAAGTAAGCGTTCCCACTTGATTTGCTCTATTGATAATCAGTTCAGTGTGGGCATAGTTTAAGAATCTTGCAATGATAGGCCTAGGTTTCTGATCTGGACCAGGCCTCCGACTTAAAGTACGGTGTGATCTTTCAATAGTAAGATCTTGACCAGGTGGGAGTTTGAGCAGGACTGGCAACACATGTAATAGAAACGCACTAGTGTCTCCGAGTTCTGCACCTTCAGGAAAACCCAAAAATCTCAGGTTATTGTGTCTGTTTCTGTTTTCAATGTCATCAATTTTATCTTGTAGGCTTCTGATAACTCTGTCTTGCTCTCTGATGGTGGCTTGCAGGATGTTAACAGAACTTTCATTTTGAGCAACTTTAACTCCAGCATCATTGATTTTTCGGTCTAACACTTGCATGTTAGTGAAGTTTTGTTAAGATGTTATTTTTAAGTCGTTAATTTCACAGATGAGCTGTTGAAACATAGTTTCCACTGTGCTGAGAGAGCTGTTTTGCAGGAGTTGCTCAGCCATTGTAGTAGGCCTTCACTGAAAAGCAGTATAAATGCAGAGAAATTATAGCTATAGAGTTATGTTATAGAGAAAATAATTTACCAGAGTTGAGCTATGATGTTAGTAAAATTATATTTCACTTGCTGGTAAACGCTGACAATCTGGGATCAGGAGAATGGATGATGATAGATGGTAGTCCCAGGGAGAAGTAGAATTAAGCAGCCATCTTCAGCACGCCAGGCCACACCCCCATCTCTATGATTTTTGATGCTGCTCAAAAACTAACCAGAACCCTGCTACCACCAGTGTTTACCACTTTAGATGGCACCCTCTAGATTATGTATCAGCATTTAAATACCTCAGGGTATGGCTGGACAACCATCTGTACTTGTCCATCCACATCGACTCTATCTGCACTGAACTACAACCAGACCTGGGCCTACTCTACTGTAATAAGGACTGCCTCTCTCTCCCTATTCATCATGAATTAGTCCACAAAATGATTCGACCAACATTTAACTGTGCCGATATTGTCTATGGGTCTGCTCCCTCTTCCTCACTTTCCAAATTAGACACGCTGTGGAACTCATTCTCCCATGTTACTACTAATGCTCCTCCTCACACTCACAATTGCAGTCTCCTCTCCTCTCCTCTCCCCCCCCCCACAGGTGATCTACCCACTCCTTAACTCTCATTGCAAAGTATTGGTTCGGTCTCCTTCCCCCTACCTCTTCTCCAAGCTGTCTCAAGCTGCCCCTACCTCCTATGCCTTACTCTCCAGGGACCCCCACTCTTTCTCCCTCCCCTATCTCCACACCAATACTGGACAGGCTGCTTTTTCTTACAGGCTCCCTTCCCTCTGGAACCTCCTCCCCCCTACACATCCGCAACTCTCCTACTTTCCTCTCTTTTAAACATCTTATCCGACATCTCCCTCCTCTCCCCTGCTCCTGTACCACTGCTTCCTCCCTCCATGCTCCATCCTAGTCAGCTACTCTATCAATACAAAGCCCTGAAAGTGTCCTTTTACTTGTATATTGCACACTGTAAATTGTATATTGTTCCTCTATATATTCCTTATTGACAGTTCCCCAAGGTTGCACCTGGAAATGAGCCCTGGCTCATCGTGCCTATCCCGGTTATCAAGATTCTAAATAAATAAAAAAAATTTGGCTACCATCTCTTCTAATATACTCTTAACCAGTATCTTAATCTGTTGGGTAGGGTCAGCAGTGAGGGCTCTGCAGTTGCCTCTGACACCCAACAGTGCCAAAACACATATTCTTGTTTTGTTCTTTAATCAGAATTACAATGCCCCCTCCCTTGTCTGCTGGTTTGATCACCATAGAATCTCCCTTTAGTAAAAATTGTAAAGCCACATTTTGTTACCTGATCAGATTAAATCTATATTTTTTGGCTGATTATGTTGGTCAAGTAACAACTGATAATGCAGCAGAAAACAGGTAGCCCCTGATTGTGGCTGCATGAGCCTAAAAACAAAAGTAGGCAGACACATTAACAATATTGAAAAGGTAGTGAGAATGCATGTACTAGTTTAAAGAGTCAGAATGATGTAACAAATATTATTATGTACACTGTGCAAACCACACTATTAAATTCATTTAAAATTCGATTAACTAGACTTAAAGTATACTAACCACTAAATGCAAGCAAGATGTTAATAAAAACACACAACATATAATAATTGCAAATAACATGATCACTGGGTGTGGTAGTGTGGGTTCCAATAACAGATCTTACAACCAGTTTAAGATGCATAAAAAATGCATACTTCTGCGTTTATCATTTTATCTACGTAATATTTCTTCTTTGACTCTGTCATAGTTGGTACTGTCAGCTCCACTTAGCTGACTATAAACTATCTGTGCCCGTCCAGAGAGGTATGGGACCAAATGAATCACCCATTGATCTCTGGGCCAGTTGCAGGTTTGAGCCACCCTCTCGAAGGTTGTCAGGTAGGCCTCGATGTCATCAACCTCTGTTAATTTAGTTAATTTTATGTCTCTAGGGACAGTCCTCTCCATCTGCCCCTGTGTCATGTCCTGTATAGCTTTTAGAGTAGCTGTCCATTTTTCATCCTGTCTCCATCTTTCTTCTGCCTGTATCCTCCGATCTTCATCCCTCTGTCTCTGGTCTTCTTCTCTCTGGTGCTCTATATCAATTTGGCGTAGGCAAAGCCTTTTCAATAATTCACTTGGGTCCTCTGAAGCTGGGGTCATCTGGCTTTCCTCCCTTTTTGAAGTACCAGCCGCTGCCATGGCTCCTTCTTTGGTCTGGTGGTAGGTTCAATCCTGGACAACAACTGCACTCCAGTCTTCAATCTGACTGACCTGGTCAAATGTACTGCATCCAGCTCCACTTGTTCTGGTTGTTGCATCTGCCAGGGTATTTACAGTGCAACACCCCCTCTGGAGTACCTTCTGTTATCCCCAAGGTTGAAATCCCATTTCTGACACCAGTTGTGGTAGTGTGGGTTCCAATAACAGATCTTACAACCAGTTTAAGATGCATAAAAAATGCATACTTCTGCATTTATCATTTTATTGTCTCAATAAATAAAAAAAATAAATAAATAAAAAATACTTGTATACAGAAAGGAAAATAAATGGTGTTAGTCCTTCACACCTTCAGAACACAGGATATTATTCTTCTTCCTTCAGACAACATAAAAGAATTCCTGCAGTCTCTCCTTTCCATGGAACAATGTGAACACTGGCGCACTCTCACTAGAACCTTCTTCACTGTGGATCAGCGCACTGATCACCACACCTGTCTGAGCCCCCTAGAGGAGCACTTTTTAAGTCAATCAGGGGTGACCTCATAAGTCATGTGACACCCTTATTAAGGCAAAAAGATCTACTGGAGCCTTTGGATACACCATACATATGTTTTACATCATCAAACAATGTGTTCAAGTCCTTATCATTTGAACATATGTTCATTTAATGCAGCACACCAAGACAGAAGGGAGCTAAATGCTTAATTATAGGGCTAATGATGTCAGAGCATTAGCTTAGCTCCTCCCCATCATGACGTCACTCTCTCCTGGGTCTATAAAACTTGTCAGTCTGTGGGTAGCCAGCCCTGTAGCAGCACCTGTCTCAGCTACTGAGGACCTATCTCAGTAAACAGGGTAACTATACTTGATATTTCTATGGAATCATGTTACCTTTTATACCTTTTTTCTTTTTTACTAGAAGAAAAGGGCATTTATCTTGGAAACCCAAGCAGACAAGGCCGCTTCCTTCATCTGTTTGTTTTGCAAGGGTATGACTTCTATTCCAGAACCATTAAGAAGGCAGAATCAACATTTTCATTTGCAAAGGACTTAGGATACACATGGCAGCTTAACTAAACAAAACCATGTCACCTTTCTTCATTTGGAAACAGAAACCTAATGATAACTTTTTGAACAGCAGCCTTGGACTCTTAGACACAGATACCTTTGTTTTCTTAATTACACTAAGGAACTTGTGTAATGCGGAACATGTTTTAAGATGTCTTTAAGACAAAATGGGGGGGGGGTCAGGCTGCATTTCAGACAAGGGATAGATAAGAATGAAGAGTATCAGGTTGGCCACCCTGATATGAATAAAAGGATAGTCAGAAAAAGGAAAGAAGATAGGAGAGAGTGAAAAGGAAGTTGAAATTTTAAGCTATGCCTGATGTTTGTTTATTAACATCCTAGCACACTGGGCCATTTCATAATATATTATTTCTAGTTTTCAAGTAAATAGATCCAAATTAGTTTGAATCCCACCACAATTTCTTAGTTCACATATAAGCCCTCAGCTGGCTGAATAAAAGAGTGAATAAAAGCTTTAATTCTTTTCAAAATGCTGAAGTCTTTATCTTAAAGCCAGGTATTTACAAAAGCAATTCAGATATTACTTCTTTTCGTGCTCTAATTCAGATGATTTTTTGAAATGGTACTGCTGCCCTATCTTGCAAAACTTGACACATGTTTAGTTCAGTTTAGTTTAGTTTAGTTTATTGTCCTAGGAATTATTACCTTTGAGCCAATTGCTCTTTTACAAAGGTTCCACATCATCGATGTACAAACAAACAAGATATGTTACATAGAATGGTCAGCAAATTATAAAGGTTTCAATAAGCAAGTATAATACAGTACATCACAGGAAAAAAACAAAACATTGGAGGAATGGTCAAGGTGGGAAGGGTAGGAGGAGATATGGGGAGTAATAACACTATGAGAAAATGCTTGGCTATGGCCAGCCTGGTGGCACTGAGGGTTGAGGCGCTGGACACCACACCTCACACTATGCTGGTGACCTGGGTTCAGGAATGAGCCTGGGCCATCGGGGGTCGGCAGGGGATGGAGAGGATTGAGCGTCCGATGGACAGTTCTCCTCTCCCGGGTGGGTGCGGGGGTTGTGCTTAGTGGTTGGCTGGCCCCTGGCGGAGGTCTGGGGCTCTGCAAGCATGGAGCTGGCTCAGGGGCAGAGGAGTGGTGAAGTCAGCGGTGATGCCATGACATCGGGTGAGATCCACTCATCCACAGAAAATGGAAAAACAATGTACAGTCTCCTAGATGACGGGGCACTGCAGTGCAGGCCCTGATTGCCCATGCATCTGTCTGATGAAATTCAGAAGTATTTGGGACATCCCACCCCAGACCGTACCTGCCTGGAGGTATAACCAAGGCTCCATGGGGACCAACTGGGAGATCAGGTAGGCCGTATATGCGGGGATACCACATTGTGTCTCCGGAAGGAGTGGAGACAGTACATAGGGGGAAGGTGTAAAAAAAAAAAAATGCTTGGCCACAAAGGAAATCTCATTGTATTAGAATATAATCAAGAAATAGAGAAATTAGTGGACAAAATAGGAATAATCACAAAACATATTATCAGAGCACTACAGATTAAGAAAAAACTTCCTATATATATGTTTTCTACTGGCTACTATATTTTACTACAGTTCCTAATAGTACCGCTAATGCATAGATAAAAACAATATGAATCATACATAGATTTTATTTATTGAAAATGTTTCACCAGGAAAGGCACACTGAGCAAAAAAGATGCTCGTCTCACGGTGTGACCTGGGAGGGGTTACAGGGGAGGCAGGTATACATACAACAGTTAAATTTAGAAGTAGAGCAATACAGATAATGTTATTATATCTATTGTACTTACAGTACATTACATATACATTACTAGATCTCCTACCTTTTTACAGCTTCTTAAATACAAAAATTGTAAAACCAATAAAAAGGATAGAGACTCCTATGGAACGTATTTATGAAAAGGAAACAATTTCAAATCTCCCAGTGAGACCAGGGGCATTCAATGCACCAAGGGTATTTGTCAAATATGCTTCCCTGCACAATAGCAGAGCTGTTGGACCAAAAGACACTCCTTCACTGCCATAAAACTCCAGTTAAGTCCCCCCTCCTTGTAAATTTTATATGTGCAGCCAATACAGTTGATAAATTTCTCCTACAATATCTCATTGGTGTTCTCTCAGATTTGATTTCAGTGTTTGAATAGTCTTCCCCACGTACTGTAGAAAGCTCAACACTTGAAGTTCACCAAATATACCACACATTGAGTACCTCATGTTATTAGATCTCAAATCTGAAACACACTGTAATTTATTGGATGGGTAAAGGTTCTATTTGTAACATTCACACCATCATATTTGCAACAGTCAGAAGAAGCACTGCCTACTGGTGAAGTAGCCCCTATATACAGTACCTTTGTTTTTCCTAACTATAGGATTGCAGTGAATGGTTTCAAATATCCCACTGATTTTTGGCACTGCAATACACAAATTGCAGCAGTTCTTTCAAAATCTGTCCCAATGCTGGATCCAGTGTAATAACGTCCCAGTTTTTTGGCAATATTTTCCTTACTCCAGGAGATTGTGGTGTGTAAGTTGTGTTAAATTTGATGTTATCATAATTCTTCTCCCGATTTCTATTGTGATTCTTAATACTTTTGATGTTATCATAATTCTTCTCCCAATTTCTATTCTGATTCTCATTACCCCCCCATTAGTAAAGTATGTCTGTCCTTTGCATCCATCTGCTGCCTTGTTGTTTGAATGTCTCTCTCCCTATTGCCTCTTTCTCTGAAACAATCCTGCATCTTATCTGATCTATGTTTGTATGCTATTTCTGTCAAGCAATTTCTTCTCAAATGTAAAAATTGACTGTGGAGTATATTTTTAAAGTCCGGGTGACAACAATTTGGCAATAAAACAGAATTTCTATCCACTTCTTTTCAATAAACATCAGATTCAAGAGCAGCATTGTTTTGCTGATAACCAAATCAAGAAATGCTATTTTTTGCAAATCAGATTTTACTGAGCACTTTAAATTACTATTTGTGCTCTGCAATAAAGTAAGACCTTTTCTCATTTCACTCTGTGTGCCCTTCCATATGATGAATATGTCATCAATAAAATGATGATACATTACTGGATGGTGAAAGAAGGAATTCCTATTAGGTCATATATTATAAGTCTCTCCCATAGTCCAAGATAGAGATTCATGTAGCTTGGGGCTAAAGATGCCCCCATCTCTGTTCTATGTACAGTATCTGTAAGAAGTACAGTATGTCTGAAAAACACAAATTTGTTTTTCAGTACAGTTTCTACGCATTTGACCATAAAATCCACAAACCCCTCCTCTAACTCTGTGTCCTGCAACAAGAAATATTTTTTTTACATCCAGGCCACCTTTGTGTGGAATATTTGTGTGGTATGAGAGTAAGGACTGGAGACAGGTGTGGGAATACACTTAAGTCAATCACGGGGACAGGTGTGGGGATACACTTAAATTCAAATAATGGTGAGTAGGTGTGAGGGGCTACAAGGGGGGGAACGCGAGGGGCAGTGGAAGTGGATGGAAATGGATAAGGGAAGGTGGAGGCTGCAGAACAGAGGTTGGAATGATGGGTGCCGTGGAGGGAGGGTGGCAGGCACAGGAAGGATAGTGAGTTGCAATGGATGTGAGGTGGCTGTTTGGATGAATTTATTACATAAACTGGGAGGCTGTTCAATTTGCTGCAGGCTAAGGAAATTGGAGAATAAGTAATGGGGTTATAGAGGGAACTAAGGAGAGTGAGGGGGGAGCTGAGGCAGGAGTGACCCCACTAAGGAGGGGCATGGAGATGCAGAGAGGGAACTGCAGAGCTAAAGATGGGGATATAAGGAGGATGGAGGAGGTGAGTGGAGGTGCAGTAGGAAGAGGAAGGGATCAGGGAAAGAGGAGGAGGAAGGAGGTGATGGGCACCATTGTGGGATTATCAAGCAATAGGTTCACAGTTTTGGCAAAGGAAAGGGAGGTGTCAGAGCTGCGAGGGGGGGGGAGGGGGGATAAGGAAGGTCCAAGAGGCAGGAATTACAATAGGAAACAGAGATGGGAGAGGAAGAGTAGGGTAGAGGAGGAGGGAGAGGCAGTAAAAGGAGAGGAGGCAGCACGGGGGGAGTGATGTAAGGGGCACAAAAGGTGCAGATGAGGGATGTAAGGAGGGAGGCAGTGGGGCTTTGTGGGGGAGTAGACAGGGATCACAGTGGAAGGGGGGGTAAGGATCATAATAATGGTGGGGTGTTGGTGCTGGAAGACTCCATACCAAAGGGGATCAGATGGGGAGGAAGGGGGGAAGGCACAACCATATCTAGGTCAAGGCAATTCCAGGGCTGGCCACAGACAGGGCAGGGCAGGCACTTCTCAAGTGCGAAAGCAGAGGGAGGATGAAACCACATGTGGTTGTGCATGTGGGAACAAACAACTTGGCCAGGGAAACAGTGGAGGTGGTAAAGGGGGAGGTTCAAGGAATTGGGTAGGCAGTGTGAGGAGGTGGAGGTGTCGGAAGCATTCTCTGACATGCTACTGGTACCATGTGCAAGTACAGGGAGAAAGAAAGGATAGAGGAATTCAATGGGTGACTGAGGGACTGGTGCCAAACCAGGAAATATGGACTGGTGTCAGACTGGGGCAGTGCATGGGACAACAGCAACCTATACGCAGGGGACAGGTTACATTTAAGCAAGGAGGGGAAGAGCATACTCAAGCAAGGACTGGAGGGGTATATTTCAACAAGGGTGGATTTAAACTAGGAAGGGGGGTGGGAGGGAACCATTGTTAGAAACAATGTCCAGAAAGGGAGCATAGGGTGCGCACCCCTCTAGTTAAAAGTGAAGGCAGTGAGAAAGGGGCACAGAGAGGACCAAAGTGGGGGAAGAGGAATGGTAACATTGGGGAGGCAACAGGCTGGAAGGTAGTTTCACTAAATGCAATAAGCCTGAGGTACAGAACTGCAGAGTTACAGGCTCTCTTGGTGGTGGAATTGGTGGACATAGTGGCCATCTCAGAAACACGGGCCACCCAGTACCAGGACTGGGATATGATGATCCCCGGGTACAGGCTATTCAGAAAGGATAGGGCCAAGGGGAATTGGGAGTGGTAATCTATGTGAGGGAGGGGATTAAGTGCATAAAGGAGGAAGGGGAGGAGGGGAGGACAGAAACTCTGTGGATGCAATTCCAGGATGTGAAGAATAGGACACTGAGGATGGGGTAGTGCACAGACCAGGAACTGGCAGGTCAAATTTGAAGGGTAAGCAGTAAGGGAAGCACGGTGGTGGTGGGGGATTTCAACCTACCAGGGGTGGATTGGAGCATACCTGCCACCATGAGTGCAAGAGAGGGATCCTGTTGGAAGCTTTTCGGGACAGCTTCGTGAGACAGCTGGTACAGGGGCTGACATGGGTGGAAAGGACTTTGGACCTTGTAGTGGATAATGGGGAAGCTGTAAGGAACCTAGAAGTGGGGGAACCACTTGCTGGGAGTGACCACTACTCGGTGTGGTTCACGGTAAACATGGGGAGGGACACAGGTGGCACGGGTACAAGGGTGGTTGAGTTTAGGGGGAAGACTTTAGGATGATGGGGAAAATTCTGAGCAAGCACATGGCAGACATCCAGCAACACCTGGATGCAGATCAGAAATGGAATATAATAAGGGAAGGGCTGGTGGAGACAACAGAAACCTGTACTAGGAAAAAAAAACAAGAAGGGCAGGGCAAAGAAACCCAGTTGTCTGTCACCAAAGAGCAGGGAAGGGGTAAGAGCCAAGAGGGTGGCATTTTGGAAGTACAGGAAAATGGGGAGGGGAGGGGAGAAGATAAAGATATATACAGGGAAAAGTCAAGGGAGGACACCAGACTCTTCAGGGGGCCAAAACATCTTGAGAGCTGAGACTGGTGCAGGGATCAAAAGAGGAGAAAAAGACTTCTTCTGTTACATTGGTGAGAAAAGGAGAAACAAAGACCGGCTTGTGAGGATCAAAAAAGATGGGTGGTGGGTGGAGATTGGGGCGGAGCAGGCAAAGGCACTGAACGAGTACTTCTGCTCTGTGTTCACGCAGGAGAAGGGGGGCAAATACCTTAGGCAAGCGGGGGATGGGTAAGGGGGGGAGAGGAAGACAGATGTAGAGATTACAGAGGGCAGGGTGCTGGAGGGGTTGAGGACATTAAGAGTGGACAAAGCACCTAGGCCAGATGGCATTTACCCTAGAGTATTGAGGGAGCTGGCAGAGGTCCTTGCGGGGCCACTGGCAGACCTGTTCAGTACCTCCCTGGACACATGATGTGTACCACAGGACTGGAGGATAGCCCACGTGGTGCCCATCCATAAACATGGGCCAAAGGATGAACCAGGGAACTACAGGCCAATGAGTCTCACCTTGATCATGGGCAAACTCATGGAGGCCATCCTAAAGAAGAGGCTCATGAGATTCTTGGAGGCAAATGCTATCCAGGATGACCAGCAACATCGGTTTGTCATGGGCAGAGCATGCTAGACAAGCCTGGTAGAGTTCTATGACTGGGTGACATGAGAACTGGACAAGGGCGATGCTGTGAACATCCTGTACTTGGACTTCAGCAAGGCCTTTTATTCAGTGCTGCATGGGAGATTGGGGGGAAGCTGGAGTATGTGGGGGCAGGACCAAAAATGGTGACCTAGGTCAGGAACTGGCTGAAGGGGAGACAGCAAAGGGTGGTGGTAGGGGGGAAACTTTCATCACCAAGAGCAGTGATGAGCAGGGTACCACAGGGATCCATGCTGGGACCAGTACTGTTCGGGATTTTCATTGCAGAACAGTACTGCAGTTACCTGAATTATCCTAGTGTTAAAACCATCTGTTCCCTATTTACCATGTATTTTTGTCTATGTTTACTCACCTAGCTAGATACTCCTAAACCCACAATGTATGTATACCGACCCTTTAGGACATGGAACCTTTGTAAAAGAGCGGTCTCCTGCTCAAAGGTATTGTAATCCAAGATTGAATAAATAAAAAATTAAAAAAAAATATCTCGAATGGGATCCGAAGCAAAATCAGTCTGTTCACAGACAATACCAAGATGTGGTAGATGACATAGAGAGTGGGAAGGGGTTGCAGGAGGACCTGAATAAGCTGCAGGAGTGGGCAGATAAATGGCAGCTGGGGTTCAATGCCAAGAAGTGCAAGGTTCTGCACCTCAGAGTCCGGAACCAGGGGAGGGATTATCACTTAAATGGGGTTTAGTTGGGTTGCTCCACAGAAGAGAAGGACCTAGGAGTGATCATAATGGGGAGCATGAATAACTCTGTTCAATGCAGAAGGGCGGTGGCAAAAGCCAACAAAATGCTGGGATGTATAGCTAGAGGGCTCTCCTCCAGAAGTAGGGAGGTTATCCTGCCCTTGTATAGGTCACTGGTCAGACCCAACCTGGAGTACTGCATGCAATACTGGAGTCTGTTCCTGAAGAAGGATTTCAGATTGTTGAAGGGGGGTACAGCATAGAGCTACAAAGATGATCCAGGGATTGGAGGGCAAGCCATATGAGGAGAGGCTGGGGGAGGTGAATATGTATTCTCTTGAAGAGAGGAGGGACAGGGGAGATATGAGTGAGACTTTTAAGTACCTGAAGGGAATAAACAAGACTAATACAGAGAGGATTTTCCAGAGGAGAAAGGGGAAGGACATGAGAAGACACCAACTGAGATTGGAGGGGGGTAGATTCAGGAAAGAGATTAGGAGACATTTTTTCACAGAAAGAGTGGTGGACAAGTGGAACTCCTTGCCAGGTCAGGTAGTGGCCTGCAAGATGGTAGACAGCTTCACGAGGGGTTGGGATAGGGGAAGGGAAGGGGTAATAGGATGGGGGAGGAGGGGCAGCAGCATTATAAGGTGCTATTTGAGCACTCGAGCAGACTCAATAGACCATGAGGCCTGTTTCTGCTGGCATTTTCATATGTTTGTATGTTTGTATTTGTATACAATGATTCCACATTGAGGGTGACCAGGAGCCAGGAATCCTCAATTTGAAAATCCAGTAAAACTGATACTATATCAGTAGAATCACAGACATGGGATGGAAGCTGTGTCACCAATTATTTATGTGACTATCCACGAACTTAGAAATAGGCTTAGTTAAAGATATGATGCTGGCAACACAGAGTGGCTCAGAGGGTCAGTGATACATTTGTGAATTTTTGGCAACATATACTTTATACTGTAGACAGCACCAGATCAGAAATCATCAATACCTTTCTTCTTTCTGTACTGATGATACTAGAATCACATACATCTTGTAAAAATGTATCCACCCTCTGTTTAAATTGTTTCTTTGGATATCCTTGTAGTTTTTTATATACCTGAGTATTTTTTAGTTGCCTCTATACTTCTGACTCATATTTCGATGTATCCATGGCAACTATTGAGCCATCTTTATTGGCTGGCTTTATTGTCAATTTTTCATTTGAACCCAATGCCACTGATGCCTCTCTTTCTGCCTTAGTAGTATTCACAAAATACCTTCTATCATCTTGTTCTAATAATTTGCAAGTGTTTTTTTTGTTTTGTTTTGCAGAGCTGTTCATATGCAATTACTGCAGGTGTTTCTGGAGGGCAAAAAGTAGATTCACTTTCAATTAGCTGAACCAGATATGGTGTAATTTTTGTTAAAATGATGGACCCAGTTCAATGTTCATATAAATTTATATAAATCTACCATGCATGTAAATGAGGAGATTGTAGTGACTGGAACAAAAGATAACCCCTTCCTGAGAACAGTCAATTCCAATTCAGTATGTAAATGTGTTGTGATATTTGCCACATTTGTTAGTTCCTCTTGTTCTTGTCATGTTGTGATCACTGGGCCATTTCATAATATACCATTTCTAATTTTCAAGTAAATAGACCCCAGTTAGTTCTAAACAAACCAGAACTTCTTAGTTTATCTAGAAGTCCCTAGTGGATCTAGATTACTGTATAAAAGAAAGAACGAAAGCTTACTTGATTTCAAAATGCCAAAATCTTGTTCTCAAAACTGAGTATTAACAAAAGCAGTTCGGATATTACTTCTTTCCATGCTGTAATTCAGATGATTTCATGAAAAGATACTGCTGCCCAATCTTGTAATATTTATTTAAAAGTACCACAAGTATTGTAGCCTATCATTCTTGAGAAAGCTAATTTCCAAGTGAAACACTACATTAACAAGTATCTCTGTGGAGGGTTGTAGAGTGGCACCTGTGATTTTATATACATATATATGTGTATATATATATATATATATATAATATATATATATATATATATATATATATATATATATATGTGTATATATATATATATATATATATATATATATATATATATGTATACATACTACTGGCATGGTAGTGCCAGTATAGTTAGGTTGCACAGCCACTTCTATGTTAAACCCATAATTGTGTACTTTAATATCTTTGCAACCATACGACCGATGTGCCCAGAATGTTTCATGTGCCATGTGGTGCCACAGATCTCTGGATCTGGCAAGTTTTGTTACAATTGGTGATGCATTTGTGGAGCTGCAGAATGCCAAAAAAATATGTAATTTACCATTTATGTGCAAATTCTTTGTTCAGCTGCATCTCCAAAAGGCTTGGGGGGGCTGGTCTAAAATGTTTAGGGTTTATGGAGTCTGGGCTGCAGAAATACCTTTTGAAGGTTTGGTGAAACAATATGAATCCATTCAAAAGTTATACAATATTAAAGTTTCCTGTTATAGCCTATGGGAAAAAATATATGTGTACAGTAACTCCCCTGTTACCCAGGGTTACTAGAATCCCAGTAAGACCTAGTGGTAGGCAGGGAAGACAGCTTGAGAAACTCCAGTTAAATGGATTTCACACTGTCTCACTCTGTTCTCAGTCTCAGCTAAGACTGAGAGATGACATCACCATAGAACTTTCTCAGCTGCATGAGCCACATTGGAATCTGCAGTTGGGAGTTAGGTTAGAATGTTGGGAGTTTTTTGAACAGTGTGTGAGGGGAGCTGTGTGTGAGCAGTCTTGAAGAGAGGAGCACAGCAGTCTGTGCACAGGCTCTTGGAGCCTAAAGCTCTGATATAGAGCTACTTTAAGGGAGAGATGTGTGTTTCCGCCAAAAGAGGAACACAGTAAGCTGCTCGTGAAGTGGTGGAGACCGCTGTTTCTGGTCTCTGTGCTCCATCCCTGAGGGGATGGGGGGTAAAAGGTTTGCCTGTTATTCCAGGGGCAACCTCCTGGTTCTGGCTAGGGAAGAAGCTGCCTTATTTTTCAAGTTGTGCTGTGGCACCAGAAGCTGTCAAGAATCACCTGTGGGGCACCTGCAACCAAAGGGTGAGTTTGCTCTTACATAGGGCCTATGTTTCACCTGAACTGCTGTAAAGTGGGGATTGGACTGCTTAATCAGTGGGAGGCTTACAGGAATAGGCTAAGCTAAGCATTTCGATCGACTGGATTGTGAGTGTGGTGATCGGAGAGACGATCGGCAGGACTGCCAACCCACTTCCTTTATGAGGCCTCCAAGACTGGCTGCAGGCCATTTTTCCATTGCAGCAAACAGCTACTGATAACAGTGAATACCAACAGTAATAATTGCTCAAACAGTGATTTCTGCCAAAAGCCAGCTGAATCTGTGTGCAGCAGTGTAGTTGCTTTGCAAATAAAGACTGTGTCAAGTTTTACCCGCTAACGCAAGTCTGTTAAGCCATTGACTGTAAGCATAGTTATGGGTTCAGCATCAGAATAAAGTTTCAAAGCCAGTAGAGAGACTGTGAGTTGTAGCAAGATATGCAGCACTAGTTACAGGCAATCCTGTGCTTGAAATATCTGAGGCTTTAAGGGACTGTGAGCTAAAGCAATGATTTCAGCAAGTGAAAAGTACATGGCAAATCATATACAGTAAATGTGCTGGGAAAAGAACAGTGCAAGTTTGTGCAGTTTGAGCAAATGTTATCAGTAGTGTGTGTGTAAATCGGATGCACAGTGGCTTGACCCAATTTCTGAATGCTGATGCACAGGAGTGCTGCCGCCGCCATTACAGGGTGGGGTAGTAAAGTAAACACAGCAGCAGAGGAGCCATTTTAAAAGTAAAAGAAAGTGTTCAGTAAAGTGGGACTTTCAGTAACAGTGAGCGTTTGTTTGTTTTTCCCTGCAGTCATGGCCTCAGGACCAGCCCGCTACCCGGATCATGCCGGGGCTATGGTAGCAGCAGAAGTAAATAAGTTAAGGGACATTGAGAGGTGTTACTATGGAGGGCAACATGCCTTCTCATGTGGCGATTCCTGGATACCCAGTTCAAGTGTGTTTAATATGCTTAAATGCTGGAAGGGACGTCTTCATGGTACCTCACTGTTCAGGGTGCTTAGAGAAATACGGCTTGTTTAAAGTGCCCAACATTCGTTTGGCTCCCACATGGACAAAAGTTCAAGAATTTGTAGTTGGCAGCACACAGCACCAGGCGGAGCCTGTTGGAGAAGGCCCCTCAGAGGAGTGTGGCACAAAGCTAGAGGGTGCAGATTTGCAGACAGAACAATATGCTGATGTTTCAGATGCTGGATCTCAGAGAGACAATTGAGACAGAGCATCAGTAGATCCTTGGAGAGGGAGGCCTATCCCAAGTCTCATAGGAGAAGATGAGATGAGGGAGGACTTTGAATGGGAGGTATCAACCTCCGCACCCAGTGAAGAGTGGATAGTCTCAGGAGTGAGGATGACTGCTCACTCCTGGGCACAGATTCTCAGTGATGAAGAAGCAGAGGGGTACCTATATGGCCTTGTGAAAAAGGAACGGGTACACAGCCTCAAGCTCTTGCCTCAAAGAAATGCATGGAAGAGAGTGGTGATGCCACTGCCCTGGCTGTGCAAGAAGAAGAAGCCAGGGATCCATTTTTAGTCTTGTTGAGAATGCGTAGCTGGCAGAACCAGGACTGGCCGCCCCCAAGCCAGCCCAGCAGTCTCAGGTTGACCAAAGCTAGTAAAGAGGAGAGATTGGTTCGTAGGAAGGCAAATGAAATCTATGGGATGTCCTTTCCTACTTTTCCTCCTAGAGTCTGGGAGGAGATTGAGAACAACAGGAAATCCTGGATTTGGGCTGAAGCAATGAAATGTGTAGATCCTGGTGCAAACAAGCATGTCAGGAACAGAATGTTTAATGAAAAATACAGCCAGTGGAAAAGAGGCAGGACACTGTTAATGGACACTGTTCGAATAGTGGAAGGAGAGGGATGTGAAACCTTTCACAATGTGAATTATGTGCGCCCAGACGGGGTAATAATTCAAGCTTCTGACCCATTGTGCTATTGGCCTCAATGCAAAGACCTCCCTGCAGATGTGCCCATGCCTACCAGATGGAAAGCAGAGCAGTAGTAGTCAGTGCTGCAACACAAGCCATTGCAGTGCCTTTGTTGTTCCGCCAGTATGGACATCCAGGGCTCAGGTGCCCCACATTCATCAGTTCTACAGTGCACTGACTTTCCAGAATCGATCGACTGGCCCACCAGATGACTTCAGATCCAGAGAGGATGCCAGCCCAGCTGTATCCTGATCCATCGCCTGGTAGTCGGATGACGTCAGACCAGCTGTTTTCCTTTTTGTTCCTGTTCCAAGGTTCCATCTCCAAAGATGACATCAAACCAGCAGTTTCCAGATGTGCCCTCCTGTAGTTCCCAGAAGATGTCCTCCCAGCTGTATCGGAAGAATGCTGCCAGGGAGAGTCTTTGGCCGAGGAGCAGGTCAGTGCCATTGTTCATTCTACAAGGGGCTGGTAAGTCCAAACTTTTCTATTCTTATGACATCGCAGTACACATCCTACACTAGCAAACTCCAGAATGTGTGAACTGTCCTCCAAGACTCTCCCCTTCGGGACTTTGGCCTGCTAGAACTGTGCTTCACCGGGCTCCTGCCCAGGAAAGACTCTTTAATGGACTATCCTTCAGGCACTGTGATCACTAGATGGGAATTTTAGGGCACTCCATCCCCCAAATGTGTATTGTAAATAATGTCATTGTTTTTCTACTGTTTTCTAGTGTATATACTGTTTTTCTACCTTTTCTAAAAAAAATCTTTTGGGGATTCTCCAGTGTTTTGATGGTAGGGGTTTAGATAGACTGTGTATGCAGATTAGGAGTGTGTGTTGTTTTTCTTTTTTCTTGCAGGTGTTCCTGAAGAAGATAGAATAGAAGACAAAAAGAGGAGGGGGGGGGCTCATCAGAGTTCCTTAACAGTACTTTAGTGTGTAGTATTTAAAGTACTGTTGTTGCTATTGTTGTTGTTACTGTAGTAACTCTTTCCTTCTACAGGTGTAGTTGTGGGGGAGTGAGGGAGTAATGGAATAGATGGTATTAGTTCCTGGCGTGTGGTTGCATGGTGCCCAAGGTCGGGGAGGTCCCCTGTTTGTTTTGTTTTGGGATTTGAGTTAAAGGCAGATAGGTTTTCCCTAGAGGGTTGGGGGTGGGATAGTCAGGCTGTGGCCCTGACCTGCAGTAGGGGTTGCAGTGCTGACCTATTAGGGCTATGCTCTGGACAGTTCTACCGGAGCCACTAGGCACCCATAGTTAGTGGGTAGAGTAGAGGCTGATATGTCAGCCAAAGGCATCTAGGCCCTTAGTGTTGCCTGCCTGTGTTAGCACATGGTAGGAGAGGGCCTGATCACCCCCCTCCGCAGGTAGCACATAGGGTGGGATGGCCTAAGCTGGGTAAATAATGACTGCGGACAGTCATTTTCCTGGCCCAGGGTGAGTGTAACCCCCTTGTTACTTGGTGTTACTAGAATCCCAGTAAGACCTAGTGGTAGGCAGGGAAGGCAGCTTGTGAAACTCCAGTTAAATGGATTTCACACTGTCTCACTCTGTTCTCAGTCTCAGCTAAGACTGAGGGATGACATCACCATTGAACTTTCGCAGCTGAATGAGCCACATTGGAATCTGAAGTTGGGAGTTAGGTTAGAATGTTGGGAGTTTTTTGAACAGTGTGTGAGGGGAGTTGTGTGTGAGCAGTCTTGAAGAGAGGAGCACAGCAGTCTGTGCACAGGCTCTTGGAGCCTAAAGCTCTGATATAGAGCTACTTTAAGGGAGAGGTGTGTGTTTAAGCCAAAAGAGGAACACAGTAAGCTGCTCATGAAGTGGTGGAGACCGCAGTTTCTGGTTTCTGTGCCCCATCCCTGGGGGACGGGTAAAAGGTTTGCCTGTTATTCAAGGGGCAACCTCCTGGTTCCGGCAAGGGAAGAAGCTGCCTTATTTTTCAAGTTGTGCTGTGACACCAGAAGCTGTCAAGAATCGCCTGTGGGGCACCTGCAACCAAAGGGTGAGTCTGCTCTTACATAGGGCCTATGTTTCACCTGAACTGTTGTAATGTGGGGATTGGACTGCTTAATTAGTGGGAGGCCTAGAGGAATAGGCTAAGCCAAGTAAAAGTATGTTCAAGTCCAGCACAAGGGGAAAGCCAAGACATGTAGAGGAAATGTGCTTTGCATTTACCCTTTAATCTACACTGCCAAGCTTTCATAAAGAGATGTTTAAGTATGTTCGAGTCTAGTACAAGCGGAAAGTCAAGACATGTAGAGGAAATGTGCCTAAGCATTTACCCTTTAATCTACATTGCCAAGCTTTTCAGAAAGAGATGTTTAATGTCCAGAGAAATGGCCATGAATGAATTATGGAAGCTAGAGATGGGAGATCCCCCATCATTAGTAACCAGGTTCACCTCTACGGATTTGCTCTGTGACCCTTTTACTTTGCCTTATGCACTTGGCCAGTGCTGAGGAAAGTACCCAGATGTGGGATTGAAAGGAAATTTCCCTTATGGAGTCAAAGGCTCTAGGGTGGTTTAGGGAGCCACCGCAAAATGTGTCCATGTCAAATGGAAGGTGTTCAAGTGGCTGGCAGGAGAGCCGAGCCAGGGAAATCCCCAAATAGTGTACAAGTCTGGCTGTGTACCCAAAGCAGTGTGCAAGTCCAGGCTGTGTGCCTGATGGGTCCACAGCCTGAGGGCTGAAGTGTTGAGGAAGTGTTCTGTTTCTCTTAACCTGCATTACCAGGAATGTAGCCCCGTGGGGGTCCATCTATGCTTTGTTTGTTCAGTTTGGATGTGAATAAAAGCCACACTTTAGAATCCCATTCCTGGTATTGGACATTACAGTTATTGCTTCCTGTGTTTGGATTTACTTGGGTGCCCCTGTGCAGAGTAGCCAAACCTAGCCCTTGTGCTGAGTAACCTAGTCCTCCCCGAACCCAGTCCCCCACCTGGTACTGCTGTCAGCTTCAACAGCGTACCATCTGTCGTTTGCAAAAAGGCAGGGGTGAGGGGCTTACATATGTACACCTCAAAAGCACTTTTTGCTTTTGCAAAAGCACTTTTTACTGCTGCCAATGGGTTCAGTAGTGTCCAGAGGAGGGCAACTAAAATGGTGCAGGGTCTACATCAGAAACCATATGAAGAGAAACATAGAAACATAGAATTTGACGGCAGATAAGGACTGCTTGGCCCACCCAGTCTGCCCATTTCCCTACCTAATGGATAAGCTGCAGATCCTAGTTAACCAGCAGCCTACTTCTTTCTACCCCCACCCCCTAGAATTGCCTTATGGCTGTCCCATGCATGCTTGAATTCAATCACTGTTTTTGACTCCACAACCTGCTCCGGAAGGTCGTTCCATGTATCCACAACCCTCTCTGTGAAAAATACTTTTACATTACCTCTGAGCCGCCCTCTCTATCTTCAAATTGTGCCCCTTGTTCTTGCACACCTCTTTTTTGAAAGATGCTACCCTTGGACTTTGTTGATTCCCTTGAGGTACTTGAAAGTTTCTATCATGTCCTCCTCTCCTCCTTTCCTCGAGGCTATACATATTAAGCTCCTTTAGTCTCTCTTCATATGTCTTCCGTGCAGACCCTGCACCATTTTAGTTGCCCTCCTCTGGACAGCTTCCATCTTGTCTATGTCCTTGCGGAGATTGGGTCTCCAGAACTGCACACAGTACTCCAGATGGGGTCTCACCAGCTGTCTGTACAGAGGGATAACAACTTCCTGTTTTCTACTGGTGATGCCTCTCCCTATGCATCCCAGTATCCCCCAGCCCTCCTTACTGCCCTCTCACATTGCTTGCCCACCTTTAAATCATCTGATATGACTACCCTAGGTCCCTTTCCATTTTTGTTGTTGTTAGTATCTCACCCCCCATTGTGTACTCTTCCCCTGGGTTTTTGTTTCCCAGGTGCATTACCTTGCACTTCTTAGCATTAAATCTAAGCTGCCATACATTTAACCATTCCTCTAACCTTGCTAAGTCCCTTCTCATCCTTTCCACCCCACCTTGTGCATAAACTCTGTTGCAGATCTTTGTGTCATCTGCAAAGAGACATACTTTCTCTTCCAGTCCCTCTGCAATGTCGCCATAAAGACATTGAAGAGGACCGGTCCTAATACTGAACCCTGTGGCACCTCACTAGTAACCCCCCTTTCTTCAGAGTGGACTCCATTTACTATTACCCTCTGTGTCCTATTCTCCAGCCAATTCTTTACCCAGGCTATCATCTTGGGACCCACTCCCAAGCTGGCTAACTTGTATATTAATCTTTTGTGTGGGACTGAGTCAAATGCCTTGCTAAAGTCTGGGTAGGCCATGTCCACAGCCCCTCCCTGATCTACTACTTTGGTCACCCAGTCAAAGAAATCTATTAGATTCATCTGGCATGACCTTCCTGCTATGAATCCATGCTGCCTTGGGTCCTGGGCCCCTCTAGCCTCTAGATACTTGACAATTCTTTCCTTCAGAAGTGATTCCATCATTTTCCCTATCACTGAGGTTAAACTAACTGGTCTGTGGTTTCCTGCTTCTGTCCTGCTCCCACTTTTGTGAAGGGGAATCACATCGGCCCTCTTCCAGTCCTCAGGTACCACCCCATCCTCCCATGATTTGTTAAAAAGGGTAGTCAGTGGTGTCACTAGTTCTACCCTTAGTTCTTTTAGAATTCTGGGATGAATCCCATCAGGTCCCATTGCTTTGTCCATCTTCGGTTTTAAGAGTTCTTTCAGGACCCTTTCTCCTATAAATGGGCTGGTATCAACTTCTGTATCCAGTGTGTTTCTATTGTTTGTTTTAGGTACCTCCCCCTCTTCGTTTGTAAATATTGAGCAAAAATATTTGTTTAGTATCTCTGCCTTTTCACAGTCACCCTCTGCCCACCCTCCCCTTTATTAAGCCTCACTATCCCTCCCTTAGTCTTCCTTCACTCCTGATGTACCTAAAAATGGTTTTATCCCCCTTCTTAACTGAGTTGGCCATCTTTTCCTCAGTTTGGGCCTTTGCTGTTCTGACTGCCTTCCCAGATTCCTTTTGCTTTAACTGATACACTTCTCTGTCCTGTTCCTTCTGTGATTCCTTGTACTTTCTGAATGCTTCCTTTTTCTCTTGAACCTTCACTGCCACCTCCTTTGAGAACCATAGTGGTTTCTTACATCGTTTTGTTTTGCTTATTTGCTTCACACAAAGGCTTGTTACCTCTGTGATGGCAGTTTTTATTATTCCCCATTGTTCTTCCACCCCTCCTTCCTGCCCATTTGCTAGTGCATTCCTTAGGCACTCACCCATTTTGGCAAAGTCAGCCCTCCTGAAGTCCAGTACTTTTGCCTTCGTATGGCTTGACTCTATTGCTGTGTTTATTGTGAACCATACTGTTCGGTGGTCGCTAGTTCCCAGATGGCTACCAACTTCTACACCTGTGATCCTCTCTCCATCTCCATTTGAGAGGATCAGGTCTAAGATTGCTCCCTCTTGAGTGGGTTCCAATACTAGTTGTCTAAGGCATGCCCCCTGTAGGGCATCTAGAATAACCCCACTCTTAGAAGTGGCTGCTGCAACTGCACTCCAGTTAACATCTGGCATATTCAGATCACCCATCAGTAATATCTCCCTTTATCTGCCATTCTAAGTATATTTTCTATCATTTCTTGTCCATTTCCTCCCCCTGAGAAGGGGGTCTGTATACAACCCCTGTGCGGATTGTGGTGCCATTGCCTGCCTCCAAATTGACTCACAGTGCTTCTTCTCCTCCCTGTTTACACTTTTGTTCTGTTGCGTTGATTCCTTCTCTTATGTAGAGAGCTACTCCTCCTCCTCTTTTACCCTCCCTGTCCCTCCTGTAGACTAAGAGAGCTTAATATGTATACCCTTGATGAAAGGAGGGATGGGGGGACATGATAGAAACTTTCAAGTACCTCAAGGGAATCAACAAAGTCCAGGAGGGTAGCATCTTTCAGAAAAAGAGATGTGTAAGAATGAGGGAGCACAATTTAAAGTTAGAGGGGGGATGGCTCAGGGGTAATGTGAGGAAATTCTTTTTCATGGAGAGAGTGGTGGATGCATGGAACCACCTTCCTGGAGAGGTTGTGGGGTCTAAAACAGTGGGGGAATTCAAACATGCATTTGACAGACATAAGGCAATTATAGTGGGGGGTTGCAGGAAGTAGGCTATTGGTTAACTAGAATCTGCAGCTTATCCGATAGGTAGGGAAATGGGCAGAATGGGTGGACCAAGTGGTCCTTATCTGCCATCAAAGCCTATGTTTCTATGTTTCTATGTATTGCCACCATCTTGTTTTCATTTAGCGACAGGTGAAAAACACTGTCATTCTAAAACTACTGCCCCTTGGTAAACACCAACAGTTGTGCTTACCTAATCCAGGACCAAGGAATATGATCCTGGTGTTAGATTTCAATAATAACGGGTTGAGGGCTTGCCCGTCGGTGCAGCAGTGGGATTTCCGCTTGCGACGCCGGTGACCTGGGTTCGGGAACGGATCCGGGTCATCGGAGGGCCGTCCGGGGGGAGTAGGATTGAGCGTCTGATGGACAGCTCTCCTTCTCCGGGGGGAGGGTGCGGGTGGTGCTCGGAGCACTGGGGACTCCTGGCGGTGGCCGGGAGTTCTCACGCAGCCAACGCTTGACGTGGGAAGGGGGAGGAGGTGGGGCAGACGCTGGTGTCATTGCACATCCCCGCCTCCTCTGGGGAGAAAATGGAAAAAATGGTGGGCAGGACCACCGAAGGATGAAGCCCTCCCCGGAGATCCTTGCCTCACCACCACCACTGCGGGACCCCAACCAGTCACAGTTCCGGGGTCACGAAGGTGGCCTGCAGCCCTACCCTCCGGGGGGTAAGCCGGGGGTGACCGAACGTCCTCAGCAGCTATAGGCGGTGGTGGAGGTCTCCGGAGGTGGTGACCAGGGTGGAAAAGCAGACGGTGGTCCAGCCAGGATAAAGGGCAAATTAAAAAAAAATAAATAAATTATGGGTTGGGAATATGTTTTTTTTTCTTTGGGTATTGGAAGTGTCGCACATTTGTGACACTACTTTTGCGAATGTGCCACAAATTGTGGCTGTTTTTGCCCAACTAACGGCACTGTTGTGCAAAACTGCTGCAAATTTGCAGCACAACTTTAATGAAAAAAAAAATAATTGGCCCCATAAAAGGCCAAAATCTTTCCTGGCCATATTTTGGCCAAAATAGGGTCAGAATTGCACTCATTGTCCCCTGTTTAGGTAAACCCCTGTTGGTGTTTACCTAATAAAAGGACCTATCATCCTTTTACTGTCTCTAAGGGGGGCTGAGGCATGTAACAGTTTTTGCCGACATCAGGGTGCCAAATCCCTGTGTCAGCCATGGCAGAGGTCCTTTGTCCCCCCCCCCGACTAGTGTGAGACACTGGGAGCTCACTCCCAGTGTCCTGGAATTTTTTTTTAAATGTTTCTGCCAACATCTGGGTTCCCAATCCCTGTGTTAGCACTAGATGCCCCTCCAAGGTGGGACACTGAGAAGCCCACTCCCAGTATTCCCAGTTATGTCATACCCCCCACCACCAGTACTGTGGGACACTGGGGAGCCCACCATCAGTGTCCTGAAATGTGTATTTATGTATACCTGAAAAAAAGAAAACAGTCCCCTGACGTCTTTTTTTTGCTGAAAAAAAGAAAACGTTCCCTCGTCATCTCTCCATGCCCCTTCCCCCGACCTGACCCTGCCACTGAGAAACCCACATCTCACCCCTTGCCATATACTTACCACTGGAGATCATCTTGTATCATCTTCGGTGGACCAGGACATCTCTGCACTCTTCAAAGCCGAACAGCGAACTGAAGAATCAAGGTAAGTGCTGTATAATGGCTGTCAGTGGTGTTTTGAACTTATGTTGATCTCTCAGCCATTTTTTGGTATTTTTTCACCAAATTTTCAACATGGCCTTTTTGGGACCCCACCTCATGAACACTGTCATTGTCATTTCATTAATTGGACCTATAAGGTGATTTCACGGTCGTTATGTGAAATCACCTTTTGGGACTGAGTAATGAAATGTGAGTGCCAGAGTTCATGAGGTGGGGTCCAAAAAGTCCATGTTGAAAATGTGGTGCAAAAATACAAAAAAGGCCCAAGTTACGTATGGTTATTGAAATTTTTCTATGCACGCTTGTAACTTCAGCAATTTTTCATATTTTCACTCCAAATTTTCAACATTACCATTTTTTACACCACCTCATGAACAGTACAGCTGTCATTTTTCATAACCTGCCTGAAATGTGTTTTCACACCTGTGGCTCGGAATGGCGTGGTCACTGTGCGAAATCACCTTTCAGGATTGAGTAATGAAATGAAAGTGCCACTGTTCATAAGGTGGGGTCCCAAAAAGCTCATGTTAAACATTTGGGCCAGATATTCAAACTGCGCCAGGCTGTGGCTCAAGCTTGGGCACAGCTCAACTTGGCTGCGCAGGGGCGTGGACTAAGCGATATTCAAAAGAGCTGTGCTATGGCTCAGCAGCTTTGAATATCGCACCCTGGCCACCCCCACTGTGCATGGTGCAGTGGCACTGCACCAGTGCAAGTGGCCAGAGTGGCGCATGGAGATGCGCTAGTGCAAGTGCCATTGTGCCATTCACAGCACCAGTGATATTCAAAAGATGACATGCAAATGGGGCCATAATTTATGCAAGACGTACATGGGGCCATTTGCATGTCATTATGGCCCCATTTGCATGCAGGGTGCGCCGATCCCCAATGACTTGCACCTGGCACCCTGCCAGGCAGCAGCTGTCGAGGACCGATGCCCCCTGCAGCCCGATCATGGGCATCTATCTAAAAAAAGAAGATTTATTTCACTATCCCTGGTGGTCCACTGGACCACTGCTCACCCAATCATGGGCATCTGTCTAATAAAAGAAGATTTATTTCACTATCCCTAGTGGTCCAGTGGACCACACTCTGCCCGATCGCGGGCATCTGTAGTAATAAAAGAAACCCCCTGTCCAATATACCTGGTGGTCTAGTGGTACCCCCCCCACTCACCCACTGAGCCCCACCACCACGCTCCCCCTGGTCAGCCGGTGGGCAGCAGCACCTCACCCGCCTGCCACCTCACCGACTGATAGCTCGGTAGGGTTGCATGCCCATACCGTACTACACATTCCTGATATGTGATTCATTCACATATCTGGAATGTGTAGTATGGTATGGTCTGCATGCCCATTGGCTCATGCTGTGAACTCATGGGGTGCAGCCCTTACCGTGCTGTCAGTCAGCGGCAGCGGGTGGCAGGTGGGTGGTGTTGCCGCCCACCGGCTGACCGGGTGAGCGTGGTGGGGGCTCAGTGGGCAGGTGGGGAGAGGGGGTACCACCAGACCACCAGGGATATTCGACGGGGGGTCTTTTATTACTACAGATGCCCACATCATAGAGGCGGTCCACTGGACCACCAGGATATTGACGGCATCTATTTACAAATGCCCGTGATCGGGCATGGGGCACCGGGTGCAGCCAGAACCAGGTGGCCACCGCAGGTGGCAGCTGCTGTGTTGCGCCTGCAGTGTGGCAGCTCACCTGTGGGTGGCCATCAGTTGTTCCTTTTTTTGGCTTAACTTGTGCTGGCGCGGTAGGGTTGTGCATGCATGGCTCTGCACATCCTGGGCTGAATATCGGGCTGTGCAGGTTATGCATGGGCATGTCCTCTACCTGTGCTCAGATACATTACTGGCGCGGCCCGCGATCAGGATTTGTGCCGCGACTTTCCCTTTTGAATATCACACCGATGCATCAATGGTTGTGTATGAGGTAACAGTGTTGCGCCATGCACAACCCTTTTGAATATCTGGGCCTTGGTGCACAAATACCAGAAAATGCCCAAGTTAGCCATGGTCATTGAAATTTTTCTATGCATGCTCGTAACTTTGGTAATTTTTCATATTTTTCCTCCAAATTTTCAACATTACCTTTTTACACCATTTCATGAACAATACAGCTGTCATTTTTTGTATCCTGCTGGAAACTGTTTCTGCACCTGTGGCACATCATTTTATTTATTTATTTTTATTTATTTGAAAAGGTTTCACCAGGAGAGACAACATGAGCTGTGAACTGCTCATTTCCAGAAGCATTCTGTGAGGGGGTTACATAATGGTGGGGATTAAGCAAAAACATTATAAAATACAATACAGTCAAGGCATTTCAATTACATAAAGAGAGGCACTAATACAATGCATATCAGTCCTAGACACAGACAATATTGTGTAAAGAAGGCATTAGATAAAGTAATAATCATGAGAAAGGGTGATATATACCTGGGTAAACAGAACTATATGCAGATATACAGTAACATACTGTATATTGTTGCAATCCAGGGAAGGGTAGTCCACAAGGTATAGGCTAGGTGGAGAGCTAAAGTGGCTGGCTGAGCACTGGGATTAATAAGTGCTAATTAGCTCAAAAAGGTTACCAAGTGCTATACTGAGTTAGAGGAAGGGGGAATGAACAGAAGTGGAGGAGGGGGATGAAAAGGAGGTTAGTTGGTGGAGAGGTAGGGAATGGCCAGGGCAGGGAGTTAGGGGGAGGGGGAAGAGAGGTGGAGGATGCCATGAACTATGCACCTTCAGGATGATGAGAACCCTGCAAGGGACTGGAACTAGCAGAAAAGAAGAAGAGAGAGGAGAAAAGGGGGGAAGGGTATGAGAGAGAATGGAGGGGCAAGCCAAGAACAAAAACCCCTGCAAGATGATAAGAGCTCTGCAAGTACTGGGCAGAGCAGGAGAAGAGAGAGGAGGGGTGAGACAGGAGTTGGAGGAAGAGATGAGGGACAAACCATGAACTATATATCTTCAGGATGCTGAGAACCCTGTAAGGGGACAGGACTCAGCAGGAAAGGAGGGAGGCAAGCCAAAGGGGGGGAGGGAGATGGGGTGGCAAATCAAGAGCTATACCCCCGCAGGATGCTGAGTATCTGGAAGGAGACAGGACCCGGCAAGGAAGAAGAAGAGAGAGAAGGGGAGGGAGGGTAGGAGGGGAGAGGAGAGGAAAGCCAAGAATTAAACCAATCTGGGATATGAGTACCCCACAAGGGGACAGGACTTGGCAGAAAAAGGAGGATAGGGAGGAAGAGGGGATAGGGTAGCCAGGAACTATTTCTCTTCAGGGTGCTGAGAACCATGCAAGGGGACAGGACCTGGCAGAAAGGAGAAGGAGGGGGAGGGGGTAGCTGAGAACTATTCCTCTTCAGGATGCTGAGAACTCTGCAATGGGACCAGACCCAGCAGAAAGGGGATAGAGGTGGTTAGGGAGTAGTGGGACGGGGAAGCAGTGAGGGGCAGGGGTCTCTGCTAGAGATAACTTAGGGATGGAAAAGAGGACATGGGGAAGAGGGGGAGCAAGGGGGAAAATGAGTATTGGGGAAGCAATGGGGGTTAATTAGGAGAAGAGGGTACTAGGTGCAGTGACAGACATGAACAGTGTGCCTATGGAGGAGAAGAAAAAGTGAGTGGTGGGATTCTGCAGAGTGAATATTTAGCAGGAGGGAGTTCCAGGTATCAGGAAATCTATATAAGAAGGTGGAGTGGCCTGATGAGGTGCACCGGGGTAGGAGGGCGAGGGTTCTGTGGGTGGAGGTGTGGAGGGTATAGCTGGAAGGAAGGGGTGATGAAAAGAGGGAGGACAAATAGGGTGGCAGAGAACAAAGCCAGAACTTCCCAACAAAATTAGCAATGTGAAACAAGTGCCTGGTATGGAGGAAGGGAAAAGAGAGTGAGGAATAAAGTACACGGTAATGGGTACATGGGGGGCAGCCTAGAATGTAGCGGCAGAAGGAATTGAAGAGAGTGTCCAGTCTGGATAGTGTGGTTTTAGGGGCAGAGCAATAGACTATGTCCCTGAAATCCAGAACAGGGAGAATCATCTTTTGGATAATTTCTTGCCTTGTAGAATGGAATGGCATGGTTGCTGTGCAAAATCAGCTTTCAGGACTGAGTAATGAAATGAAAGTGCCAGTGTTCATAAGGTGGGGTCCCAAAAAGCTCATGTTGAAAATTTGGTGCAAAAATACTAAAAAACACCCGAGTTACACACGGCCATTGAAATATTTCTTCGCACGTGCACAACTTTGGCAATTTTTATTATTTTCACTCCAAATTTCCAGCATAACCATTTTTCCACACAATCTCATGCACATTACAGCTGTCATTTCTCACATCCTGCCTGAAATGTGTTTATGCACCTGTGGGGTAGATTGACATTTTGCCACAGATTACAAAATTTTCACCTATGGGGTTTATGAGGTGGGGGTGATAAGAAGACTATGTTGAACATTTGGGGTCAAAATATGGAAAAATGACAACATTATGACCATTTTTTTCAATTTCAGTATGGCCTCTCGTAACTGGAAATTTTCAACATTTTGACCCCAAGTTTACAACATAGCCTTCTTATTACCCCCACCTCATGTATTTCACAGCTGTAATTTTTTAAAATCCTGCCCAAAATGTGTTTTTGCACCTGTGACTCAGAATGTCATCACAGTTGTGCAAAATTATGTGTTGGCAGGGATTTGAAAATTTTCTGTACTAGGCACAGGTACTAGGTACATGTCATTTGACATGACTGGGTGACCAGGGAACTGGACAAGGGCCATGCAGTGGATGTCCTGTACTTAGACTTCAGCAAGGCCTTCAATTCCATGTCACATGAGAGGCTAGGGGGGAAGCTGGAATACGTAGGGGTGGCTACTAAGGTGGTCAAATAGATCACTAACTGGCTGAAGGGCAGGCAGCAAAGGGTGGTGATGGAGGGGAAACTCTCATCATCAAAAGCAGTAACAAGCGGGGTGCCATGGGGATCAGTACTGGGACCAGTGCAGTTTGGGATATTCACAGCAGATATCTCACGTGGGACCCAGAGTAAGATCAGTCTGTTTGCAGATGATACCAAGATGGAAACTGAGGTGGATGACATCGGGGGGTGGAGTGGACTGCAAGAAGACCTGCTAAACTGCAGGAGTGATCAGAAACATGGCAGATGGGGTTCAATACCAAGAAGTGCAAAGTACTGCACTTCAGAGCTAAGAACCAGAGGAGGAGCTGTCAGCTGAGAGAGGTACAGTTGGGGAGCACAGAGGAGGAAAAGGGGGTGATTATAAAAGAGAAAATGGACAACTCGGCTCAGTGCAGGAAGGCAACAGTGGAAGCCAACAAGATGCTGGGCTGTAGAGTGAGGGGAATCTCCTCTAGAAGTAGTGAGGTGATGATTCCCCTGTACAGGTCACTGGTCAGGTCAGGCAGCACTTGGAATACTGTGTGCAGTACTGGTGCCCATTCCTGAAAATGGACATCAGATTGTTGGAGGGGGGTGCAGCGCAGAGTGACTAAGGTGATCCAGGGCTTGGAGGGGAAATCTGATGAGGAAAGGTTGCATATGCTTAACATGTATTCCCTGGAGGAAAGAAGGGATAGGGGAGATATGATTGAGACTGTTAAGTTCCTGAAGGGGATAAACAAGACTAATACAGGAGAGATATTCTGGATCAGAAGAGGGATGGATACAAGAGGGCATCAACTGAGGTTGGAGGGGGGAACTTCAGGTGGGAAATCAGGAGATATTTTTTCACTGAACAGGTAGTAGGCAAGTGGAACAATCTACCTGAGGAGATGGTTTCCTGTAGGATGGTGGGCCGTTTCAAGAGGGGATGGGACAGAGTGAGGGGGGTGACTGTGAGGGGGGAGGAAAGGGTGGGGGTAGCTGCAAGTTGAGGGGCTAGCTGCACAATTGAACAGACTCAATAGACCGTGAGTCCTGTTTTTGCTGGAATTTTCGTATGTTCATATGTCCTAGGGTAATCAGATGGCTATTCTGATTATTCGGTCATGCATCTACAGAGTGTTGGGTGCACAGGGTCTGAAAGACCCTGCGCTCCCACAATAAAATAAAGAAAATCATGGGGCATGGGCCATGCACTCCAACAGGCAGATGAAGGTTAATTACACTTATGAATAGATGGGACTGCAGGACCTGGAGGGCCCTGAGCTCCCATAACAACTACAGCTATGGTGATACTTTCACAAAAAGTAAGGAAATTCATTGCAAAAAACTCCATTAATGCATCAGTTAGGGTTCCTATTACAGCAATAAAAGTCATCAACCCTAATGCTCACCCCATTCTGCTATGCTGCACCATCTCAACTTACTTACATATGGAATGGGGTGAGTGTTAGGGTCAATGAACCCAAGACACACCCTGATGCTTGTTGTCGTGTTGAGGGTGGAGGTGGGGTCGTAGGGCTGGTTGGGGTGGGATGGGCGTTAGGGTTGTGAACCCTAACACCACATTTCCATACTTTTGTTGCTGTAATAGGAACCCTAATTGATGCATTAACAGAGTTTTGCAATGAATATATATATATATATATATATATATATATATATATATATATATATATATATCATGGTAGCAGGAGCTACCATAGTTAGGTTGAGACCCTTTAAGGTTAAATGGTGAAACTTTGTACCTTAATAACTTTGACACTGTACAACAGATTTGCCTGAAATTTGGCAGGCATGGGGCATTACCATAGATCTTAGGATCTGCCAACTTTCGTACCAGTTGGATATACGGCTGCAGAGTTATTAAGCAACATTCATGCATGCAATTACGTATTTTGTGAATTATTTGCTCGCGCCTACAAGTTGCACGGTTTGTGTGACAGGTCTGAAATCTTCAGGGAACGTGCAGCAAGGATCCCCGAGGTGCCTTTTGAAGATTTTGTGAAAACTTATTGAACGGTTCAAAAGTTATTCAAAAAACAAATTCCCATTATAAGTCAATGGGAAAAGTTAACAAAAAGTTCAACACTTTCGCAAATGCACTTTTTAGTGTCACAATTGGCCTTAGTAGTGTCGCAAAATCCGCCATTTTGTTTTCAGTTACTGATCAGAAAAATGCTTGGTGTTTAAAATAGGGACCCTCTAGGAACACAATTATTTTTGTATTCACCTAGTCGGACCCTCAGGATGCTAGCCATGTCTTTATTTTTAGTTAAACACCCAAATACGTTTTCAAATTTGTTGAGCCAGTGTCACAAGTGATGTCGTACTTAGAAACTTTTGCAAATTTTTACAAAGCTGCAGTAAATCACTAATAACTACTTTTCTAGGCTATACCCAAAAAGACAGGAATTCTTTGCAACCCTGCTGCAAAAGAACAGTTTTGTCTTTTGGGCTAAATTTTGGAGGAAAGGCAGCCAATATCCCACAGATGTGCCTTTTGGTGGTTTGGTGAAAAAATATTACACAGACACCAAGTTATGGTACTCCAAAGTTGAAGTTTTTCCCATAGACTAACACGGTGGCGTCCGCTGCGCCAGCAGAAAACAAGTAGTTATTATCCCTCTGTACAGACAGCTGGTGAGACCACATCTGGAGTACTGCATGCAGTTCTGGAGACCCAATCTCCGCAAAGACATAGACAGGATGGAAGCTGTCCAGAGGAGGGCAACTAAAATGGTGCAGGGTCTGCACCGGAAGACATATGAAGTGAGACTTAAGGAGCTTAATATGTATAGCCACGAGGAAAGAAGGGAGAGGGGGGACATGATAGAAACTTTCAAGTACCTCAAGGGAATCAACAAAGTCCAAGAGGGTAGCATCTTTCAAAAAAAGAGGTGTGCAAGAACAAGGGGGCACAATTTGAAGATAGAAGGGTGGGGCAGCTCAGAGGTAATTTAAGGAAGTATTTTTTCACAGAGAGGGTTGTGGATGCATGGAACAGCCTTCCAGAGGAGGCTGTGGAGTCAAAAACAGTGGTGGAATTCAAGCATGCATGGGACAGTCATAAGGCAATTCTAGGGGCTGGGGGTAGGAAGAAGTAGGCTGCTGGTTAACTAGGATCTGCAGCTTATCCATCAGGTAGGGAAATGGGCAGACTGGGTGGGCCAAGCGGTCCTTATCTGCCATCAAATTCTATGTTTCTATGTTTCTATGTTTCGGGCTCGTATCTTGGAAACGTTGCGAGATACGGAATTTTCATCATGACAATTCATAGCCCTATGGGCTATGCATTTAGTTAAAACCTAGCCAGAAAACTCAGGAATCATGTGAAAATGTAATTTTTTTTCTACGTCGTACGGTTCCTGAGATATAAGCAATTTACTATTCCAACAGCTCATTTTCTGCTCCGAGGCCCATTATTATGCATACATTCTTTGTACACACTGACCCAGATATTCAAACTGCGCTCAAAATGAGCACAACAGCAGGAGCAAGCACAAACCAGTTGCTCAAATGCGCAACAGGTGCGATATTCAAACATGGAGCAGAGCAAATTGCGCAAGCAACCAACGTCTGAATATCGTACATACTGCGCCATCGCTCAACCAGGAAGGAGAAGCTGAGCCAAAATGTTGCACTATGGAGTAATCAGGGAAGCTCAGCTGAGCAATCCAGAGCTGCCATAGCGCAAGCACAGCCCCCCCCAGAGCAATGGAACTGCACATCCAGGGAGGCAGGCTGGGGCCCACCGCCAGCCATGCCACACATGGGCACAGGAATACACTGCAGAACCCACACCACACCGCGCACCCCAAGAACAGCATCACTGGGGGTGGGACAGATGATCTACTTGCCCATGGGGACAAGCCAACAAAGCATAGCAGAGCCATGACACCCCAGCACAACCACTGGCAGGCGGAGAGTGCCACACACAGGGGGTTGACAACCACAGTGCACATCAGCCCCCATACGCACAGCACACCCTGCACTGTGACCCCAAGACACCACCCATGTGCAGTGACTGGCACTGCAGGAAACCATGCAGTCCCCCCAGCACTCATCAGCCCCATGCAACACAGAAGCCTACAAGCCAGACACACCCTGTGCACCCAGCAGTGGGTGGCAGCAGACGGCAAGACCAACTGAAAGGCACTGCCATGCTGGAGATACCTCCCCATGCACACATGCACACACACACACACACATACCCAGGACCATACCAACCCAGATGGCATGTACACCCCTGCAACCGAGCACCCATAGCCAGCTGCAAATCAGAGACCAACACAGTATTCATATCAAAATAGAAATGTATATTTAAAAGACTTATCACAAAACCAAGTGAAACTATGTACAAGTGGGGGGGATGGGTAAAAGGCAGGGGTGTTCAAGGGGAAGGGAATAAAAACTTGGAGAGGGAGGGCAGGGTGATAGGGATGGGAGAAGTGGGAAGAGAATGTGGGCTATGGCCCAGCTGGCTGCTGGTCCTCCCCCTGCTGGCGCCCCCTCCTGTGCCTCCTTCCGATCACCATGGCGCTGTATGGCCTGCAGGATCTCCTGGTTCTGAAGTGCAACCTGGGTGAGGCGCCGAAGATCCTGGGTCATCCTCCTGAGTACCTCGAGGCCTAGGAAAATGGGAACACAGTCAATGGCTGACACTGACCACAACCCTGAACACCACCCAACCTGCAAGCCATATAGCCCAATGTCCCGCACCTGTGATGGCATACACCCACCCACAGTGAACATGCACATGGCCATCACAAACTGGCGGCACCAGCTATGTGCACCACTGGCCACACACACTGCCCACATCCATCACAGTACAAACAAGGCTGGCAAGTTGACGTGGCAACGTGGTGCGATGCCAGTTACACAGCTATGTGCCCAGTGCATGCCTGGACCACCAGTGACGCATACACAGATGTGCTGTGATACTGCACAGTGATGCATGTCACCTGTGTCGTGCCTACATACATAGATACATAGACAGTGTTGTCGGATAAGGGCCTATGGCAAACCCAACCTGTCCATATGAGCTTGTAAGTTCACGTTGTTTCCCTAGAAGTCTGTTGCCCCTTACCCCTGATCTCCAGAATTCCTTCATGTCTGTCCCCTGCAGTCTGAAATCCCGTGATTGTGTCAGCCCCCCACCACGTCCTCTGGCAGGGTGTTCCACCTGTCCACCACCCGCTCTGTGAAGACAGTCCATCGCCATGTGTCCTCTGAATCGTCCTCCCTCCAACGTCATCCCATGCACTCTAGTCCTGGAACATCTTTTTCACTTCAAAAAGTGTGTCCTGCACCCTGATCCTCCCTGTAAGATACTTGTATGTCTCTATCATATCCCCTCTCTCCCCCCTCCCCTCAAGGGAGTACATGTTCAGTTCTTTCAACCTGTCATCATAGGACCCATGATGCAAGCCATGCACCATCTTTGTTGCCTTCCTCTGAACCTTCCCTGGCCACTCTCACGTCCTTACGTGAGTATGGTCTCCGAAATGTACACTGTACTCCAGGTGGGGCCTCACTAGTGTCTTGTATAGTGGAATTATGACCTCCCCTTTCCTGCATGGTTGTATTGTGCAGGGCTAGTGGACTTCCCCAGCATGCAATAGCATCCATGAAGTCATGATACTCACATTGCTCAAGCAGCTCTGTCTGCCGCTGTTGCCCCTGCTGCTGTTGCTGCGGCTGCTGCTGCTGCTCTCTCCAGGTGCCGACTCCTGCTGCCACCGGGGCCCTGGCACGGCCCTCCTCATCCTGGCCCTGCATCCTCAGATCCCGGCCTGTGGGAGACATATGTTGAGACAAACATCAGTGTGACTCAAAAGCAGAGTGCCCCCTGCCCCAGTGAGAGTGCCCGCCCACACAGCCATAACCATCCATCGCACAGCTGCACACACTGACACAGCCAACCGTGTCCAAGCTGTCACCTATGCACAGCCACACAAGCACACACACACCCCTACAGAGAATATAGGTGCATAGATGGTACACTCACCTGGCTTAGGCACCATGCCCTGCCTGGCATGTGCCCGCAGCCTGGCCAACAAGTTTGGCTCCCTCTGGCGGAGTTCACCATAGCAGTGCCGGCACTGCTCAGCAGACCGGCCCTGTCCAGTGACCTCCACCAGGTCAGTGGCCACTTGCTGCCACACGTGCATCCTAGGCTTGGTGAGGGGGGGCCTCACCATAGAGTGCCTCACAGTGGGGCTCCACCAGGGCCACCAGGTTGGCCACCTCCAGTGGGCTCCAACTCACTGCCCTCCTCCCAGCCATCTCAGCCAGTTTACAGCAGGCAATATGGCACTCCGCTGCACTGTAACCCCACGTGGAGATGTTGCGCAATAGACCACCACAGGCTCCAATCGCGCTGTTCGAACAGTGCCGTCACTTCACATAGCGCTGTCACCAGATAGCGCAATAGGGACATACACATGGCATGCGAACAGCGCCAGGGGGCAAAGGGCATACACAAGGTCACGGCAATGGCGCGAAGCTCGCACAGTGCCGTCGGGATGTATAGGCATCCTGCACGACTGCCAAGCTGCGTACCAGTGCCACAGTGGACTATTGCGCAGTAGTGCCACAGTGCCATATAGTGCCGGTGCTGTAGCGCCACTGGCACAATGGTGGCCATGGCCTGAATTGCCTATCGCGCTCAGCAGGTCTGCAGCGTGATAGGCGCATCGTAAGCTGTCTGGGCATGCGCAATGCAGTGTACGCAGGCACAAATCTGCACCGTGGCTCAGCCAGCCCTTCGTGTGCGCAGCGCGCAAATCTGCGATATTCAGCCGACATATGCAAATCATTCGATCAGCCATTCAAAGCGCGGTGGCTCGATTAGCATGTCATTAAAGTTGCGCCCTCCTCATTTGCATGTGTTGCACTATAAAAAGCGACAGTGGGTTGTGCTGGCCAGATTCGGTTACTGCAGGTGAGAGGTGAGTTACATGCTGTGTGATGCTCAGGACAATACTCATGGGCAGGGTGCCGGAGGATGATAAAGGCTGAGGGGGCTGAGAATGAAAAGAGCACTTAGAAAGGGACAAAGGGCACCCTTTCTATCAGTATCTGCCATACGGAGAAGAAACGTGGGGGGCTTCCGCCCCCCCCGGGCTGGCACCTATGCTCATGGGGAAATGCTGTCGACTGCACAGTGACAGGTGTCCAGTTCCACCCATACAGATCACCATGACTGACCACAGCCAAGCTGAGGGTGAAGATGGCAGGCGTAGGAGGAGGCCGAACTTCACAGCGGCAGAGATGGAGGCCCTCTTCCAGGCCTACTTGGAGGATGAGCCACTATTGAGTGGATGGAGGGGCACCCCTAAGGAATGTGCAGCTGCATGGGAGGGGGTAGCTCGGGCCATCAACCTGCACAGATGCCACCAGCGCTCTGTGCAGGAATGCAAGAAGAAGATGGGGAGTGACCGCAGAAAGCTGAAGGAGAAGGTGGCAGCCTTCAGGGCGGCACATGCTGGAACTGATGGGGGCCCACCAGTGGTGTTGCAGCTGACCCCAACGGAGGAGACACTGGTTGCAGCCATGCAGCCGAGTGCCATTGCGGGCGTACCAGGCGGAGGATTCCAGACAGGTGGAAGCCCATCACTGCACAGTATGACATGGTGGTGGTGTTGGGGGGGGCTGTTGTTCACATGCACTCACATGTACTCTCTTTCTGTTACAGATCCTGTTCATCTTCAGGAGACGGTGGTGGTGGTGGGTCCAGACAGTGATGCAGACCTGCTGGACGTGGAGGAGGGACCATCCACCTCCGCCACCAGCCAGCAGGCAGTGCAGCAGCATGCACGCTGGGCCAACAACTCTGGTGTCAGTGATACGGGTGCGGGGGTGCACAGCCTGTGTCTCAGCAGTCCGGCATGCAGTTATGCCAGCATGCTGTGCCTATGGCAGTGGCACCTACCTGCACCATTGATGATAGCAGGCCTGCAATGGGCAGTGATAGGTGTGTGTCCCATGACGGACACATGGCAGGCCAGCACGTGCCCCTGGGCCTTCCTGGTTCACACCTGTGTACCAGCATGCTGGCACAGTCCCAGACTGTGCCTGTCAGCACCGGTGGGGCAGCACTGGTGGCTGTGCAGGTGTCCGGCACTGTTGCCAGCACGGAGGTGGAACAGGTGGACCTGGGGGCTCAGCAGTTGGAGGGGCGGCAGCAGAAGTCAAACACCAGGTCTGGGGGTACAGTGTCAAGCAGTGGCACATGTCCACCACCCTTTGATCCACCCATACCTGGTCCTGGCGAACAGCGCACACCCTCAAGGGGTGCTGTGCACCGGGACCGTCCACACCCTGGGGGTCACGATGCCATTGGGGCACAATACCCATTGGATGCGCACACCCGCCTGCTGCAGGAATCAGTACAGCTGCAGGGGCGGGTTGCAAGGTCCGTGGAGGCACTGTCTGTGTCCGTGGAGTGGCACAGCAGGGAGTGTGCTCGGGACTGAGCCGAGCTGGTCCTTATGCAGATGGATGTGACCGCCGCCATTGACAGGCTGACCCAGGCAGTGGTCTCTGTCGATGATGCATTGGGCACACTGCCAGGTGCCCCTGTACCGCACACCCCACACAGTGCGCTCTCCACTCCCCATTCCCGGCATCGTGTGACACCAGGCCTGTCGATGCCGGGTTCTGCTGTGGGCATCCCGAGCACCCCTGGTGCACGTTTGTTCGGCATGATGCAGACCCCTTTGTGGGCAAGGTCGCGTTCGTGCAGTGGAACCCCTGGTGGTGCAACAGCGCCACCCCATGTGGCCCCTGCTCAGCCTTCCAGTGCTGCTGGGCCACAGCGGGGCCACCCATGCATCCGTGGTGGCCGTGGGACAGTGCTACATGACTGAGCTGTCTCCCAGTGCGGGCCCTGTCTGGTGCTGCCCTGTGTGCAATGTGTGTCATGGTGGGCAGTGCACTTCTGGGTGCTCTGCTCACCACGCTGACACACGGACCACCTGCACACTATCCCAACTGCTGTCCACAGGTGCATGTGCATGATGATGCCTCTATTGCACTGTACACCAAGGTGCAAGGGTGCCCAGGTCCTGACACACGTACTTGGACAGTACAGGTGGTGGGGGTGGTCGGTGGTGCTGTGTGTTGGCAATGTCATTTCCGCAGTGCTGTGTTTCTGCCCATGTATGCTGCCTGGTGTGTGTGTGTGTCCATATGAGTGCTCACCCCTCCCTGATGGTGTGTTGGTATGCCTGGAACCTTCAACTCCCCTGACCTTCATGCACAGTGTGTTCCCCTGTGTGCCTGTGGTTTGCGCATGGACAGTGTTGCCTGCACATGTCCCCTTGACTTACCTGTGTTGGGCATAGTGCTCTTCTGCAATGGTGTCCCGGTGCAGCTGGGCCTGCTGGGTCAGTCGGGGGTCCCTCCGTCCTAGGGTGGGCTGCTCATCACCAACATCACCGGCACCACTGGCATCCCCATCGCTGTCCCCCTCTTTGGCCTGTACGGCTATCCCATGGTCTTTGGCCATGTTGTGCAGGATGCAACAGGCCAGGAATATCCCACAGGCCTTTTGGGGGCTGTACTGTAGGGCACCGCCGGAGGTGTCTAGGCATCGGAAGCGTGCCTTGAGCATCCCAAACACCCGATCTATGATGTTACGTGTTGCGGCATGTGCCTCATTGAAGCATAGCTGCGCTGGGGTTGTGGGGCACCGGTACGGTGTGAGCAGCCAGGGACAGAGTGGGTATCCGCAGTCACCTGTGTGGAGATAGTGGAGAGCAGTGTCATGTCAGGTCCATATTGCCCATATCCTTGTGTGCCACTACCATGGCACCTGTGTCATTCCCACCCTTGCCCAGAGTTTGCATTCCATACATGTGTACTCACCCACTAGATGACCCGTGGGATGTCCCCACTTGAATCAATGGCACAGTGCAGACTGGTGCCATATGAAGGCATCGTGTCTGCCCAGGGTGTGTGTGTGACAGACATTGATAATGCGCCCAGTGGCATCACACACCACCTGGCAGTTGACACTGGAAAACCCTTTCAGTTCCGATATGCCTGGCCGCTGGGGGCCAGGTGGCGTCTGAATGGCCACATGGGTGCAGTCTATGGCCCTAGCACGCCAGGCTCGTGCTACCCTGTGGAACTCCTGCATGTTTGCTGTACGCTCTGCCGCGGTGCTGGGGAAATGGATGTACTCTGCAGCATGAGGCAGCAGTGCGCTGAGGAATTGGGTGAGGATGCATGACATGGCCGATTGTGTAATGCCTGTGGTGTCCCCTGTCGGCCTCTGGAAGGTGCCCGTGGCGAGCAGGCACATGCAGGCTGTCACCTTGGTCTCCACAGACAGAGCGTGACTCCATCGTGAGGGTGCCTGCATCACATCACTGCACAGCTCACAAACCATCTCAGTATTGCCCTGTTCAGGCAGTACCGGGCCACGATCTCAACATCTGTGTACAGCTCGAAGCTGAGGCGGGCACGATACCGCCTGTCGGGGGCATCCGCCCGGCAGGCCCCTCCGCGACCCGTCCCCCTGCGACATGGTGTCTCACCCCTCATTACAGCTTCCATGTGAGCTGGCACTGTCCATTTCCCTGGCTTCTGCCCCTGCTGGCTGCTGTTTCTGTGTACCCCGCTGCCCCACTGCTGCTTCCACTGCACCAGGCACCCCCACTGGCCTCTCTGTCCTCCTGGACCCACTGTCCCTGTCTGCCCTTCCAGCTTCTGTCTCTCTCTCTCTGTCTCTGTCTCTCTCCCCAGTTTGTGGCCTGCTGGGGTTCTTGCGCTGCTTCCTTGAGCCTTTTATTTTGGCTCAATTCGCTACTGCGCAACTTCCGGCTGAGCCACTCTTGCTCATTGCGCAAGTGTTCGAATATTGCATTGCGCACTTTATGCATGGACCCTCCCCCTTGGGTTGCGCATGCCTTCATTTCCATTGCGCTGTTGCTCAGCATGTTTTCGGTGGCGCAACTGGCCCCTTCTGAATATCGCAGAATGGCGCATTTTTGGAGTTAAGCGCAGAACCCTGTTGCGCATGGCGCAACTCTGAATATCTGGCCCCTGTGTTTTCTATGCAGCTGTTGGGCAAAACCAGGTGTGCACTTCCGTTACTGTTACAGTCAGTGTTTCCACTTGCATTTCTATACCCGTTTGCTTTGCCGTTCCCGTGTACGCCACCGTGTGCGTTTCCCTTTGCATTCTCATTTGCATACGCGCTTGCATTTGCATTTCCATTTCTGTTTCCTTTGCAGTTATTTCTGCTGTTAATGTTAGCATTTGCTTTTCCAGTTGTGGTACCGTGACTGTGTGCATCACGGTTTGCCTTTCCTTAAGCTCTTGCGTCTCCGTATGTGTCACTGTTCACATTGGCGTCACTTTGCCATTGCATTTCTATTAACATTTACTTTACCATTTATGTTTCCATCACCATGTGCGCAACCATTAGCAGTTGTGTATACCTTGCACTTACCGTTACTATGTCACAAAAAATCACATAGCAGGAGCGCAGGGCCCACCACCACATTCCATTCACTATTTCTACTGCACATTCTCAAAGAGAAGGGAAATTAGAGGCAAAAGCTCTGTTTAATGCATCAGTTAGGGTTGTTCCACAGTGACAAAAGTGAGGAATTTCGGTGTTAGGGTTGAAAGCCCCCATTGCTTCCCCCCAGCCCACCACCCCAACTGCCAAAGGGATGTGCATTGGGGTCATCGGTCCTAACTCTCACCCCATTCTCCTATACCTCAGCTTGTTTACACATGTGCTGGGGTGAGAAAGAGTATGACCCCAATACACACCCTGGCTGGTGGCTGGGGTGGCGCGGGGTGCAGGGGCTTAACCCAACACTGAATTTCTCACTTTTGTCACTGTGAACAACCTAACTGATGCATTAAATGGATTTTTGTTGCCTCTAATATATATATATATAAAATAGCACTTTATCCACTGCAATTTGTTGCACAGCATATGAGTAAATAAAAAGTTTTATACTAGGTTTTGCTTCCTTCGGTCTTTTATAGTATGGTAAACAAAAAGAAAGTTGCCTCAGACACCTGTGGTGCATGAGCCAAAATGAAATCAACAGCTAAACAAATAAGGCTCGTACTCACTAACCAGAGCACGTGGTAAATGTAAATACTGTAGATATGTTAAAAAACATAAAATTTCTCTAGCACTGAATTGGAGAAACATTTTGATATTAAACAGTTGATAAAATGTGATACTTCTGGTGTAATATACAGAGCAGGATGTATTTGCAGTGCACATTATGTGGGAGAAACATCAAGCGCTTTTAAGCTCCATTTGGGTGAACATACAGTATTAGGGATATAGAAGCAGAAAGAACAGATATGCAACCCACATCAAATACACAACTAGTATTGGTGAGCATAAATTTTTTTTATGGAAATAAGAAAATTTCCCTTGGCCCCAAGAGGAGGGGATTTGGATGCAGTGCCACTGAGAAGAGAAACATTCTGGATGTTTACATTAGGCAGTCTTACTATCCCTGGGCTGAATGAACATTTCAGAAATTTCCCTTTTTTATGAAATTTCCCCTTCTCTGTAATATTCCCTTTGGGGTATTAGAACTGCAGAATAGTAGTCACTGGAACTTCAGCTGTGCTGATATTTTTTTAGGGTAACTGTTTGGTATTATGGATATTTTGTAGGACTGTAATATGTAATACATCTGTTATATTTCAATATATTGGACCCCTGATATATGTTCAAATAATGCTTTCCATGGTTTCCAGAAGAGGCATCTGAAATGTGAAGTATGGAACAAGTGGAGAAATATGATATTCTGTACCTGCTTGAATCAATGGGAATGGGCCTTTCTGAAAAGCAAAGATATACTTGTTCAAATCCCACCATTGCTGAAAAGGACTGACATTTTTTGTAAGGATATTTAAATAAGCCTGCACAGATCTTAAACCATGATTTTTAATATGTATGTGCTGTTAAGTAGTGTCATGTTATGTTATTGTTATGTGGTTAATAAATATTTATTGCTATACATGTAACTAAGGGTCACTTTAACCTTAAGGCGGGACACTAGTGATGACATCACAGTGTAAAGGGATATTTAAACAGCCCACATTATGAGACCAATTACCCTTGATGAGGGGCATCAAGCACTGCTGGGTATTTCACTAGCAGGCTGTGGGAGTGCTGTTAGCTATATGCCCAGTATTTTTATCTCATATGTAAGTAAATCAAGGAGATTTTACTTGCCAATCCTTTGTGGTGTTATATTGTGTTGGTCTGGTTAATGAGTGCGAGCCTTATTCATTTAGTTGTTTTTTTCATAGTATATTGGGATTGGGAAAGTGTGGGGGTAGCAAAGAAACTTTTCAGTCTGCCAGTTAACAGTAGCTCTACATAAGGTCGAACCATTTTTAGGGCTGTGGGTGGAGCCTACAGCTATTTTGTGTCAGCTCGGTAGCTCTAAAAATAACCAATCATTGAACCCCTTCCATTGGACTTTTGGAAGTATCCTCCCAAAAGCCCAAAGGAGCTTAAACCCCTCTGCCATGATCGGCTACAATGGAATAACAGCTGCACTATGTCAGCTGTTACTTCCGCATTCTGGTGTGTGAACTGGTGTGTGAACTGTGTATGCGCACATCTTTGCACATGTGCAGTTCTGCAGGTGCCGGCATGTTGCAAATGGCAAAGTGCCATTCACTATTTTCTGTGCCCCCCCCCCTTCCACAAGTCATGCCTGATATGGGTGTGCCCAGTCCCAATGTGCTAAAATGTTTTTTTTTCCTGTAAATTAGAAAACGGTCCCTCGTTGCATTTCTGTTCCCCTGGTGCTCCCCTCCCCAAGTCATACCCGACATAGGCTTGCCCAATCCCCATGTCAGCATCTTCATATGGCACACTGGGAGCACACCCTAGTATGTCAACATCTTCTGTTTTTCTTTTTTCTGTAAATTAAAATATGGTCCCTCGTTATCGAGTTTTTTTCCCTGTAAAACTGAAAACAGTCCCTTGTTGTCGCTGCAGTCCCTCCCCACCCTCCCACTTAGCACTCTACATCCCCTTACCTCATACTTACCCCTGGAGGTCAGCGCTGTCATCTTCTCTGGACCAGGACATGTCTGCACACTTCAAAGCCCAACCGCGAACTGAAGAATTAAAGGTAAGCATGCTATACAGCCATTCAATGGGGTTTTCAACTTACAATGATATCTCATCCATTTTTGGGAATTTATGCCCCAAATTTTCAACATGGGGTTTTTGGTACCTCCCCCCCCCCATGAAATCTGTCACTGTCATTTTGTTACTTGGTCCCAATAGGTGATTTCACGGTCACTGCATGGAATCACCTTTCAGGACAGAGTCACAAAATGACAGTGCCACTGTTCATGAGGTGGCATCCCAAATAGCCCATGTTGCAAATTTGGTGAAAATCATCCACAAAATGACTGTGTTACGAGCGTGCATTGCTCAGTTTCTACAGACACTCCTAACATTGTCAATTTTTAATATTTTCATTCCACATTTTTAACATTGCCAGTTTTGCACACTTCCTTCAAAACAGTACAGCTGTCATTTTCCACAACCTGCCCAAAACATGTTTTCGCACCAGTGGCGCAGAATAGCATGTTTGCTCTGCGCAATCACCTTTTGAGACAATTGAACAAAATGACACTGGCACTGTTCATGCGGAGGGGTCCAAAAAAGGCCATGTTGAAAATTTGGTGTAACACCTCCAAAAAATGATCAAGTTACACCTGGGCATGATTCATTTCTATGCACATGTGTAACTTTGTTCACTTGGTAGCTCGTCACAGCCCTATCGGTTCAGGTTACAGTCTGTTATGTATGCCTCCACAAGCTCCACAAGGTAATTCTTCTCCTGTGGTGGCATATAACTTGATTTTGTTTTCAAATAGTTCTGTTGAGAGGCACGAAATGCCACCAGGAATTGCAGTAGCAGGCTATAGGAGTGCTGTTAGCTATATGCCCAGTATTTTTATCTGCAAATGTAAGTAAATCAAGGAGATTTTACATGCCAATCCTTTGTGGTGCTTTATTTTGTTGCCCTTATTAGTGAGTGTGAACCTTATTCATTTAGCAGTTTTTTTAATAGTATACTAGGATTGTGAAAGTGTGGGGGTAGCAGACGGGCTTTTCTGTCTGCCAAGTAACAGTAGCTCTGCATAATGCTGAACCGTCTTTATGTATGCCTCCACAAGCTCCACAAGGTAACTCTTCTCCTGTGGTGACATATAACTTGATTTTGTTTTCAAATAGTTCTGTTCCCAATCCCTCTACAAAATTACCATGTAACCTTGAAGTTCTGTAAAATGTTAGAAGAACCACCTGGATCTGGAACTGGTTAATAAGGGGCAAATATAAGATTTTAGACAAAACTTTCATTTCTGCCTATTACTCAAATTATATATCTCTAGATTGAATTTTTTTTGGTTTGGATCCAGTCTTGCCTTGAAACCCACCTACTGCTACTTCTTTCTCCGTGCCAGTATGTAGTGCTCTGGCTTGACTCCTTGTGAGGTGATGCAGGCTTGCATGGGTCTTGTCTCCCAAATCTGTTGCCACCCAGTTCATTGGTCTCCCTGCAGTTCTTCTGTGTAAAAAAGTGACTATAGGGGCTCGATTTTCAAAGGTCGATGCAGGGCTCATGTCAAGCCCTGTGTCAGCCTCATTCTTTGACACAGGTGCGCCAAACTCCTTGGACACAACTGTACCTGATTTTAGTACATAGGGTGTGGGAATTTGCGACAGTTTCCACACTTTATGGCAGCTTGCACCAAATATTTGGCTCAAGCCCCTTAAAAAGGGTCCCTTAAATGGCACAAGTTAGACCAGGAAAACCTGGTCTAACTTGCAGCATTTGACCTTCTTGATTGAAAATCCCGATGGGTGGCTGGGGGAATGCCACAAGGCCTGTGTACCAAATGATCAACACACCATGGGCTTTTGGCATTCTTGGGGCTCAGAAAATCAAGCCCTAGGTGTTACCTGGGATATCTGTCTGTAGCCAGACCTAGTTACACTGTTTGAAATACCAATTTCATTCTAGTATCAACTTGGCAAACAAAGTAACTCTCACACTGTGGTACAGTGTTGCTACAGAAACAAACCATTGGATGTGAGCCATACTTTCGATAAAGCCCTGTGAAGTGTGAAATGCGTTAGGTAGCTCACAACCTTTGGAGCTTTGTTGCTTTGTATCAGAGACATGTTTTTTTTTTATCATAGAAAAGTTTTACTGAGTTTTTCTTATAGAAAACAGTGTCAGCAGTTCTACAACATACTATCACTTGTGCTACCATCCCGGTTATACATGTCATATCCCAGGTTCACAAAATACAATTAGTTTCTGCTACAGTAGGACTATTACAGCTATAATATTAGCCTATTGAACTACAATCTATAACACTGTAGATCAAATGCTAAACATCCCAACAGTCCTGCTCACTAGAGAGCTCATATAAGCGTAGTAGGAAGCTTCCATCACTAAGTAGTCATAAACACATGGAAGTATCAGAATACCAAGGAACAGAAAGGAAAGAAAAGTCCCTAGGAAGGGGGTAAGGCTGAGGGATAGTGATTAGAAAAGCATCATTTCTATCCGGGTATGCCACCCTCCTCCAAAACCGTCTAGGTACCTCCTGTACAGTTTCAGGTTTCAGCATACCTGAGAGGAGTAGGTGGGTTACATGCAGCTGGAAGGGGGACTTTACACAGGGCAGAGTTTAGGAACTGTCCCCATTTCAGATAGTAAAACGACAGTTTCCCCTATTAGCATATGTGAGTCTTTCAAGTACGGCTAGTCTTGCCATAGCCGATTGCCAGAGGGAAATTGTGGGGGGGGGTTGTGCTTGTCTTCAAGACAGGAGCAGAAGCCTCTTTGCCTCCATAAGAACAGCCAAAAGCCAGCTTGAGTGAGGTCTCGGCAGATGGTCCAGAGGGGATAAGTCCCCCAACAAAAGGAGTGGGCTGGAGACGTCAATGGGAGCTCCCAAGATCCCAGAGCAGTCCATTGCAATAGCATTTCAAAAATTAGTCAGATTCTGACAATCCCACAGGATATGCAGCATGTTCACTGGGCTCTGTCCGCATCTCCAACACAGTGCATGGGCCAAAATGCCCCATGAGTGAAGGGCCACAGGCCTGCGATACCACCTAAGAAGGATCTTAAGTTGGATCTGTTGACTCCTGACATCATGGTACGCAGAGTGAGCTAGGTGAAGGCATCTGGACCACATGTCCACAGTGATGGGGTAGTGTGAAGATCTTTACTCCAGGCCTTCTTACACAGATCAGTATAATCTGGCTGTGCCTCGCACCAGGTGCTGTAAAATTTGCCTGCCAGACCCTGTAAGGAGATTCAGTTATGAAGCTGCAACATCCAGTCCCACCTAGGATCTCTTGTGGGTGACTCATTAAACTTATGAATTGCACTATGGATCTGTAAATACCTCCAAAAATCTCTGGAGGGTAGAGAGTATTTAGCCCTTAATTGTGTAAAGGACATCAAATTACAAGAGTTATTCATATATAGGTGCTGAATGACCCGTATCCCCTTGCTCTCCCATTCTAGCCAGTGAATCATTTTATTGTCCACCATGAGAAGTGGATTATGCCAAAGCACCAGGTACCGGGGGGGGGGGCATAGATTTGACCACCCTTGGAGTATTAGAGGCTGCCATGATCCTGAACCATGCCTGCCTTGTTTCGGCCATAACTGGAGTAAGTTTACTAGTGTCCCTGGGGGCGTTGGTCAGGAACATCCACAAGGGTTTTTTTGCCATTAACTGGGATTCCAATGAGACCCACTGTGGAGGAGTGGAGCAAGGGGGGACAAACCATTTGGTGGCCTGCACAGAGATGTAAGTCCAGTGGTAGCCTTGCAGCAGAGACATGTTTTGTAATAAATGTTATTGCACCTAGCTACTTTTCAGTCTAGCATCCTCTGTTGGTAAAGCTTTTATAGGTATACATACAACTGTCTTGATAATTCGGTGTTATGGTGGCACTCTTTTTAAGTTCAGCCAATTTATTTTTAGTGTTCTCAAAAAATTCTTTGAAATTCTTTGTACCTAATTTAACCTTCAGATTTTCCTCCACTTTCTATATTTTGTCTGCAAAATTAAAAGACTCCAAACCATGATGGTTTATCGCAGTACATCTGCAGCAAAGACAAGAAGATGCAGAATCATGCAATGTTGCCAAGTAGTTGTATAACAGTGTTTCACCCAAGGACACCTCTTGTTGCCGGGATCCAATAAGTCAGTGTCTACTGCAGAAGGAGGATACGTTTCTCTGTGAATTTTTTGATACCAAATATGAGCAGATATCTCTTTTCATAAAGTAGCTGAGCAAAAGTGAAGTTATTTTTTCAGCCACAACACTTCTGAAAATACTGGAGAAGCTGCAAGCTTTCAATTAAGTCTGTCAGATGAAAGGTAAATGATCATTAAACATTAAGAATATTTAATTATAACTTTGTGGTATTTACAGAGTATGGCTTACTAACAGAATGAGGTACACAAGGCAAAGCCACCTCTGGCATGCTCTGTACCTATGCAGAATTGCAAAACAAAACTCAATAAGTTAAAACATCCATTCACCACTAGTTATATACCTGTTGACATTAAAAAGTGTGCACTATAAGGGTACACGATGTAGCTTGAGGGGAATATATTAACAGATAGAAGCAGTTAGAAAAATCTCATTTTATTATGTATGAAAAATGAATAACTGATTACATGCTCTTACTGAAAAAGGTGAATATGATGAACAATAAGAACAGATATATATTTTTATTAAAACTGAATCCACTAAATGAACATTGGAACTTACAGATCAGTGGTGCTTAAAGCAACTGCCAGAATAGAATTGATACTATGTCAGCCTAGAGTTTGCAAATTCAAATCTCATTAACCTTTTTTTTTCAGTGTTTCTCTCCTTGGCACTGGCCTCCTTCAGCTACATCCCACTCTTGGCTGGCACTTGCCTCCACCAGGACATATCTGCCATTATACACAAAGAATTTACCCCATGGTGGGGCAAGGGCCAGAGTGGCTGTCCTACGCAGTGCCTGATTCCAGTTTCCGGCCTTGCATATGCAGCAGTGCAGGTTTGGAGCAAGGCGGGCATCATCCTGCCTTTTCATTTCCTCCCCTGAAGCTAGCAGCATGCAATGACACAGATGCATGCATGTTTACAGGCATGCACATGCCAAATCCACTGCCAGCTGCTCCCTTCTCTCGTCATAACCACTGCCCCCACCATCACACCTCCATGCAGTGGCAGTACAGGAGCAGCATGGCATAACCCTCCCTCCAAGAGGGGAGACCTGTCAAGTGGATGCTCAGTCCTCTCCCCACAGCTGACCCCCAGAGGATCTAGTCTGTATCTGAACTCAGGCCACCAGCATAACAGGAAGTGCGGCATTCTGTTCCTCATCCCTCCAAATCACCTGTCCAGCATCAGTCTCATGAATCTTGATCATCTTTTTGCTAGCAGATATTGAGACCACAAGGCAAATAGGCCCTGTTTGCCCATGATACAGTCTGCACTTGTTAGGGGTGATGGTGGCACCAGTTTACTGGTCGTACCTGTATACAGTTTGTATTATTACAACTGATTATTTGATAGACTGCCATAACATTGACTACGTAAGATTTATGTTATACAGATACAATAACTTAAAGGTGATTGAAAGTAGTAATATTTTGCATTTGAGACAAAGCAAAATATGATGCCTAAATTCTAAATAATATGAAAATTTAGTACCATAGTCTCAATCTATACTGTTTAACTCTGGTTTTAGAAGTTCCCTGAAGAAGCCTCATAGGAGAAACATTGGGACGATGTATCTCAATACAGAGATTTGTGTAACATCATGTTTGGAATGGCTTTTTTCAAAAGCATGGTGACTGGACACCTACAAACTTTTGGAGCTTATGGTATGCCTGGACCAGCTCACTCACAAAAGAATTAATATTGGTAATTAACTGCTGCATCATTATTACAGAGTTTCCAATTTTTTTGCCAGCCTAGCATGCCCTCCTTCCTTGGCTTCCTTTCCTAGCCTATTATGAATGCTTACCTTATTGCTTCCCTCTCCAGTGTTTCTAGTCCCCATTTCTGATGGGGCCTTAGCTAGGTTTCCAATTTACTCTTCTTCCTCAGTGGTTCCCCCAGCCTCAGCCTCCCCCATATCAGTTTAACTGTCCACCAATGTAGACATCAAACTTCTGCCACAGTGCACTGGTCCCCTTTCTTGATAGGTGAAGACAGACAGTTCCATGTCATAATAGCGATTGCAAAATAGCGATTGCTATTATGGTGATTGCATATCACTGAAAAGCAAATTGGCAATATACACTTCCAGGTGACCTGACATCTGGAAAAGAAAAAAGTGTTTTTGTTGTGGGGGGGCTTTGCCACCCACACCCCCCTGAATATAGATTATCAGCTCCAGGGTGGCTACATGTTGGGGAGGGGGAAAAATCCTATATCGAAAAAAAATTAAGTGCCACAGCAGCAGGCAGCAGCAAAATTTACACGCACTTGGTCTCGAACCCTGTACCTGCTGCACCAGAGCTAGCCACCCACATCACACAGCTAGCTCAGTGGCAGCAGGCACACCAGTCCCTCAAAACCCCTTCCCTGTCCCTCCCCTTCCCCTCACTATACCTCCTTCCTGTCACCATTCACTGCCCTCACGTTTGTGTAGGTTCACTACCATTGCAGGGTAGCCCAAAAGTATAGCACTCATTACGAGTCGCCATTTTGATGCGGCACCCATATTCGGTCACTATACTCATGGTATACCAAGACAGACAGCCTTGAAGATCTTGCTCTCTCTGAAGCCCCCTAGTCTTCCACAAAACAGTACCCTCCTTCCTGTAACCATCCCTTCAAGCACCTATTAACTTCTTCGATCTCCTCCTCCTTCCTCATTCTATCCTTTCCATACATTCTACCCCATACAGGGAGAATATTGGAAAAGGCCAGGAAAGTCAAGTGCACCCCAATATGTCCCTCGGCCTTTGGAAGTTGCACTTCATCATTTCAATAAGCTGGTTCACCAGAGCATTGGTACCCAAATGCACCAGCACCACAAGCTCCTCTGCCCACTCTTCTCCTCTTCTCTACATCCTACCTGTCCTATCCATATCCTGGATGCCAGATGTACCAGGAAGGCAACTGTCCACACCCTTTCCCTTACTGCCTCTTCCCACAATTTTCTCAACCCCTCTAACCATAGAATCACCAATGACTAAAACACTCCTTGCCATCTTTGTTCTGTTCTCACTCCCTGGATACCACTGAGTCATCCTGCCTAGCCTTCTTGACTGGATTTTAGACATCCCCCCCCCTAAACTGAGTCAGGTACCTGCTCCCCCTCTATGGGCTCAAAGGGATTTTCTGTCATCACTGTCAAAACAGTTGTGGCTCTTCTAGATAGCCAGGGAGGCCTGCTGGAGGGCCATTCCAGACCCGGGTGTCATAGTGTTGGTTTCTTCATCCCGGAGGGACTGCACACTGGCTTGGGTATTGGAGGCACCCTCTTAGTACCACCCTCAGTTAGTGCCATTATTGTTTCCTGCCTGGGGTAAAGTAAATTCTGTTTGGAAACTTCTGAAGATCTTCTCGGGTTGAGATCTGGATTTATTACAGTCAAAGACAACTGATTGAACTCCAAGAAGATTTCCCTCTGTTGAGAACTGACATCCGCTTCCATTTTTCCGTCGACATTCTGGTCAGACCTTTCTGTTTTATTTGGGTGGTCTACTAAGTTTCAAGAGTACTTCTTAGAACTGATGGTAGGACCTAATAAAAGTCTTATTTAATTGGGAAGAGCTGGACTATTTAAGGACCTATTAATGGACCAAGAAGTTTAAATGATTTTCCTTTTTTGTTATTTTATCTTATTTCTCTCTGAGATTTCTTTTTAATATGTTATAGTTATTGATGTTTTAGGGGGGTTATTTAGTTTGTACATTTATTTATGCACACTGTGTAAGAGACAGTATGTGGGGCCTTTATTTGCTGACCTCTTTCCCCCACTCTGTGAGATAGAGTGGAGGAATGAAGTACTTTGGATAAGTGATAGAGTGCTGGGTTTTGTCTTTTTTAATTAATTTTTTGTATTTTGTCCACCACTCTGTGAGAGACAGTGGAGGATTGTATTATATTGGTCATTTATGTGGGGGGGGGCTTTTTAGTTTTAGAATTTTGGGGGTTTTGTTTTCGTTTTAGAATTCTGTCTACCACTCTGTGAGAGAGAGTGGAGGATTGAATCGTATCAGTTTACTTGTGTTGTGGGGAGAATTTGAAGTGATTTTTTTCATTGTTATATGCTGCATTACTTGTGGTTTTTGAGTGTTCTAAGTTTCTGGATGTGTGACGTGATGTATTGGTGGCCTAGATGTGTTGGCAGACTACTTTCCCGGTTGTGCACTACTCACCATCTGAGCTTCGGGACCGCCACCCTTTTGATGCCTCCCCTTTACACCCTGTACTATATCAGCATTGCAGAGCATTAGGAATTGTTCACAGGTGGTGGGGCTTGGCTGGGGGTTCCAAACATTGGAGGGAGAGTGAGCGGGGTGCTCATATCAGGGTAGTGAGGCCCAAGAAACTCCCTGGGGTGAAATGGATTCTGGAACGCGGTCCTTCATGTCTGGTCTCCATACCCAAGGGCTCCACTACTGGTGGGCTGATAGCTCTGGCAGCCCCGGAATCCTGTCCAACTCGGGCGGTGTTATGCAGTGCCAGATCTATTAAGAATAAGACTACAGCAATTGCAGATCTTGTTGGGACAGCAGATCTGGCATGCATCACCAAGACCTAGCTGGATGATAATACTGGCCCCATATTGGAGGCTGTTGTTCTGGCCGGGTACTCGGTGATACACCGCTCGAGATCAGACAGCAGGGGCGGGGGGTAGCTATTTGTTTTGAGATGGAACTGGACCTTGCAGGTGTGCCAGCTGAGGAAGCCAGCTCATTTGAGTGTACCGTGGTTGCAGGTGTAGATTGTAGGATCGTTCTCATCTACCGTCCACCCAGGGGTGAGAAACAGTTCCTCCAGGAAATAGTGGACTTCATGGTTGACATGGCATTCAGGTCATCCAGATTGATGGTCCTGGACATCTTTAATGCCTGGGTCAATGATGAACTCTCGCAATTTGGTCAGGATGTCTTCCAGTTGATGATATCACTGGGCTTTACAGAGGTTGTTGTCTCTGCAACCCATAAGCTTGGTCATTCTCTTGACCTGGTTTTCCTCCTGGGGATTGAAACCTTCGACTTGGTGGTGGAACCAGTCAGTTGGTCTGATCATCACACGGTAAGGTTCAGTTTCCATGCCCCCATATAGGTCTGCCCCTGTGGAGATGGTCAGATACTGCCCTTTTCTGGATGTGAGCCCTGATGGTCTATCAGCAGTATTAGACTTATCTGTCATTCTGGGGGCAAGCGGGATTCCAGAAAGCCAGGTTCAGGCCTATAACAAGGCTGTTACTATGGTCCTGGATTCTATTGCTCCGGTCTGTGTTCATCCTCTCTCTCTCTTCGCCTTTGGTCTCCATGGTTTGATGGGACCTTGAGGGAGTTGCGGCAAGTAGGATGAAGGTTAGAGTGTTGTTGGTGGAAATCTGCCCTGGTAGCTGACCGCATTAGATTGATGGAACATTATCAAATCTATTAATCAACAATCACCCGTAAGTAGGCAGAGTTCCTGTCTGGGGAGATTTCTGCTGCTTTGAATCGACCGGCTCAGCTCTTTCGAACCATGGACAGGTTGTGCAACCCAACCAGTCTTCAGGTTCGAAGAGCCTTTTCACAAATTGAGTGTGATGATCTCACTCGCTTCTTTGTGGATAAGGTGGCCAGCATCAGGACAGAGATCCGTTGGTTCACTCTATGGGAGATAATAGTGGTTGGTGTTCGGTCATCTCTCCTTGGTTCACTTGGAGCTCCATTGAGCAGCTGGAAATTGTGGATGTTGTGCGGATTGCCCAGGGTATGCGCCCAATGTAGTACAGACCCGGGTCCAACCTCCATGATAATGGGTTGTTCTGATACCATATTCCCTGTCCTTGCAAAGACAGTTTGGTGCTCCTCAGAGTCTGGTGAGTTTCCTAGCTCTCTGAAGGAGGTGGTGGTGACACCTCTCTTGAAGAAAGCTACTCTGGACCCAGGCTGCTTTGCAAACTACAGACCAATCTCAAACCTCCCCTTTGCAGGGAAAGTAATTGGGAAAGTTGTGGTGCTACAACTGAAGAACCACCTGACCATCCACAACATCTACAAACCTCTCCAATCCAGTTTTCGTAAGAGGCATAGTACTGAGACTGCTCTGGTTTGGGTGCTCAATGATCTCCTGATGGTGAGGGATCAGAAATGCTGCTCTGTCTTGGTACTTCTTGATCTCTCTTCAGCTTTTGACACCATGGACCATGGGGTGCTTCTCAGGTACCTGAGGTTCATCTGTGGCCTGTCTGGTACAGTTCTCAGATGGTTTAAATCTTTCCTTACTAGCAGACCTCAGAGGGTGGTGTTGGGGATTTTTTCCTCTGACCCATTCTCTCTGCCATGTGGGGTCCCTCAGGGCTCAGTGTTGTCCCCCATGTTGTTCGTGGTATATATGCTACCCCTTGGAGACATTGTAAGATGGTATGGGCTGAGGTTTCACTGCTATACTGATGATACCCAGCTCTACCTGTCTTTCACACCCAACCAGGATAGTGCGTACTTGATCTTTAACAACTGCCTCACAGAAATCCAGGACTGGATGAGATCCAGCTGGCTGAAGTTGAACTCTGGAAATACCGAGGTGTTGGTAGTGAATCCGGGTTGATAGACAGAGGGGCTGGGGGCTCGACAACCCTCTGGACTCTGTCTCGGGGGCATCCAGCTTCCTTCCTCTGAATGGGTGAGGAACCTGGGGGTGATTTTTAATGATGGGCTGACACTGTGTTCGCAGGTGTCAGCAGTCATCAAGTGCTCATTTTACCATCTGAGGAACATTGCCAGGATTAAGCAGCTTGTTCCATCAGGCATCCTTTCAATGTTGATCCACGCCTTTGTGATCTCTCACCTTGACTACTGCAACTCCCTGTACCTAGGACTTCTGGGGGTTAATATCCATCACTTGCAGCTAGTGCAGAACACTGCAGTGCGGTTGTTGATGGGGACTCCTCATTTAAGTCACATCACACCAGATCTGCGTGAGCTGCACTGGCTGCCAATTCAGTGGCGGATCACCTTCAAGGTCAGGCTTCTGACCTTTAGCGCCCTGTACAGACAGGGCCCAGACTATCTGCAAGAGCTCCTGTGTCCCTACTGCCTTGGGCGACCACTCTGCTCAGCTGACGAGGAGTTGTTAGAGATTCCCAGGGTTCATCTTAAAACAACTGGGGCCCTTGCTTTTATGTATGCAGTCCCATCCCTGTGGAATTCTCTACCTCATCGGATACATGAGTGCACGACTGTGTAGAGTTTTAAGAAGGCCTTGAAGACCCATCTGTTGCATAGCACCTAACCAGAAAGAATATTTTAGATACTTATTTATTTGGTTATCAGTTGTATGGACTTTCTGAGTTTTATTGGATTGTATATGTCATATTACTGTACGGCGCCTTGGTCTTGGAAAAGCGCTTTACAAATAAAGTTTATTATTATTATGACTTTGTGGGTTTGGATGACTGCACTGTGACTGATCCTGTCACCTTCTCCCACCACTCATCAGCTACCTGTGCCAGTAGGTCTCTGTGGGAATTGGGGTGGGGGGCAGGGGAACCAGCTTAGCTGGTGATGCAACTGTGTTATCACCTCTTATGCTGCCACCAGTTGTACATGGAGCTCCCCAGTGGTCCTACATATGAGGTAGTATCCCCCCCAGAGTATAACCCTGTAGGTAAGCTCCCCACAGTCTCTGCAGCTGAGGCCATCCCCACTGCATCTTTGTTTCAAACTGTCAGCTGTCCCTTAGACAAAATATCTAACTGGAGTCCTAATACAAACCCTTACTTCCTTCTACCTGCCTATTTATTCCCTAAAATGACCTACACAAGATAGGGAGTTTTTGCCAAATATTCTGATCTCCACCATTACAGTCTACCAGTCTGACACTGCTTTGGTTGTTCCCTAATACCTCCTACCTTAAACAGGAAGTTTGCTGCAATCACTGAATTGTGCAGGTACACACTCATTAATTGCAAAAAGGCTCCTGCAAGAAACTTTACATCCGTTGTGCCAACACCCCCCCCCCCAGAAATCACACCGCATGCCTATCCCATGTTATCAGCAGAACTGGTAGCTGCCTACCCCAGAGAGACAGCCTACTTCTTGTTGATTTCAACACGGACTACAAAAAAGGAACCAACATACTTGTACAGAAATCCTGAAAAGTCTAAAGCTCAGTCAACTTACAGTATAGACACTCCCACTCTTCTAAACCTAAAAGGTAATAAACACAGTATTTTGAACTGATTGTTAACTAACAGAATTTACAGGATTATGGGAGCTATCAGTGACCACTTCACCAATGGCATCTTGTCCTGCAAACCTCAGTGACCATCCTCCCAAAACCCTGACCTCTCCCTCCTTCTCCATCACAGATGCTACCCCAATAAATCTGATGTTACCTCCATAGATTGGTCCAGACTTGACTTGTTCCCTGACATTGACACAGCCCCCTCTTACTTCTGTACCAAGTTTAGGGCTATCCAGAACAAATGCTTCCCTCCCGTTAATAGGCACATGAGTGGAATGAACAACAAATGACTGACCAAAGAGTTTCTTTCCAAAATGAAGCTTAGAGATGCGCTCTGGTTGGCCTTCAATCTCTCCTAGTGTTGCTCAGCTAGATCCAGCCAAATCCAGATCCACAGGTATCTGCCCTTTTACGACAGGATTGTGGATCTGCCAGATACTTCCACTATCTGCTTGTGGATCCAGCTGTCGGGTCCCTGGTCGGATCCCATGTTATCTGACAGCCGGATCCAGGGATCCAGCATCAGATCCCTGGATCTGGCACTGGATCCCTGGATCCAGCATCTGATAATGCAGAATACAGCACAGGATCTGACCTCCATATTTGGCTGGATCCCAGGATGGATCCAACTCGAATAGTGCCATCATCCACTGCATCACTGGCAGATCCATGGTGGCACTATCCTAGCAACACTAATCTCTCCTCATCCCCTGCAAACTGGTCTACACACAGGCACCTTCAAAATCAATATATGCAAGAGACTAAGAGACTTAAATCCAGTTGCCTCAAGTCTTAACAGTCCCAGAGCTTCAGTAACTTGAAGAAATTCTGGTTTGCAATTAATTCCCTAATTAATCTTTGACCCAAGCAAAAACCTAATAACCCTTTAATTGAAGGTATACTAATTACTGACCCCACAAATGCAGTGAACAAGTTTAATGAGAACTTTACCAGTCTAGCTAGTTATTTATCCCAAGGCTAGAGGGGTGGCATTCAGGAGGTACAAAGATATGCAGAGGGAAGAGAATAGGGAGGTGTACAATGTAAAGCAGAGGGAAGCAATGAAGGCAGTGAGGGGTGCAAAGGCTCAAATGGAGGACAGGCCAGCCAAAGGGGTTGCCAAAGGGGACAAGATATTGTTCAGATACACAAACAAAAAGTGAAAGACAAGGGGAGGGATTGTGAGAATAAGAAGGACATGGGAAATTGTACAGAGGAGGAGGATCATATAAAAGCAAAAACTCCTGAACAGGTACTTCTGCTCAGTCTTCACACTGGAAGGAAAGGGGGACAGACCACATGGAAGCAGCAAGAACACTGGAGGAAGAGACGTGGACACGTCCATTCACAGAAGTAAGAGTCCTGACAGGACTGGAAATTCTGAAAGTGGACAAAGCTATGGGATCAGACGGGATACATCCAATGGTGCTGAGGGAGCTCAGGGAGGTACTGGCTGCACTTCTAACAGCCTATTCAACAATTCACTGGAAATAAGAGTGGTTCCAGAGGACAGGAGGAGGGCAGATGGAGACCCACTCCATAAGAGCTACAGCAGGGAGGAGGCTGGCAACTATAGGCCAGTCAGTCTAATGTCAGTGGTGGAGAAGTTAATAATATTAAAAGAAATGCTAGAGGAGTATCTTGAATCCAGTGGGTTACAAGACCCATGGCAGCATGTATCCAGAGTGGGGGAAGTCATGTCAGATGAATCTGATCAAGGTCTTTGACTGGGTTACCTGAGAAATAGATCAAGGTGAGGCAGTGGATGTAGCCTACTTAGATTTCAGGAAGGCCTTCAACACCGTAACACATAGGAGGCTTATAAGGAAACTGGCCAGTTTAGGGGTGGGACCCAGGGTGGTAAACTGGGTAAGGATCTGGTTAATAGAGAGGCAACATTGAATGGTGGTAAATGGCACTCACCCTAATGAGGGGAAGTGACCAGAGGGATAGCTCTGGGCTCAGTGGTAGGAGCAGTCCTCTTCAATGTCTTCATAAATTACACTGTAAAAGCACTGCAAGGAAAGGAATGCCTCTTTGCAGATGACACTAAAATTTGTGATAGGATAGATACTCTGGAGGAGGTGGAGAGAATGAGTAAAGACCTGAGAAAACTAGAGTAGTGGTTCAGAGTATGGCAGCTGGTTTTCAATGCAAAAAAGTGCAAAATCATGCACCTAGGGCACAGAAATCCAGGAGCAATATATAAAATGGGATGGGGTATTGACGGTCACAATGCAGGGAAGAGACCTTGACATTGTCATATCTGGTGACCTCAAGATGGAGGAGCAGTGAGACAAGGCAATAAGCAGGGCCAGTTGGATGCTGGGGTGCCCATGGAGGGGAGTCACTAGCAGAAGTAGAGAGGTGGTGTTGCCACTATATTAATCATTGGTGACACTGCCCCTGAAGTACCAAGTTTAAGTATCCTAAGAATCGCTAAGGCAGTGGCAGGGAGGGAGGAGCTGGATGTCATTGTCCACATGAGGACGAATGTCCCAGCTGATGACATGGTGGAAGTAGAAGCAGTGCAGAAGGACTTCAGGGATGGGAAGGGGCCTTAAGCAAGTAGCACACTCTGTGGTTTTCTTGGAGGTTCTGCCTGTATATGGAAAAGGGGAAGATAGAGACATCCACACCAGGGAGTTCAATGAATGGTTGAAAGATTGGTGTGGACAGGAGGGTTTTGGCTTCATTGGGGACTGGGCCTCACCTGGAGGGATAAGGGACTGTACAAACCAGTTGGCCTGCATCCATCCTGGGGGGGCACTGAGATCCTTGGTGAAAAGATTAAATGTTTCATCAAAAAGTATTTAAAGTAGCTGATGGGGGAGGCGAAGGAAAGCAAGGAATTTCATGTTGCCCCCCCCCCCACAGGATGAGGCAGTCATAAAAGAGGACACTGGGGACAAAAAATGTAATCACCAATAAAACAGAAATCTTACATAGCTAGCATGATGGGGAGGAGATAAAATGGGACAAAATACAAGAAGGAAACTGAATTAAGACAGGGGAGTAAACAGGGAAGGCACAGAACATAGAAAGCAATGTGTACAAATGCCCACAGCCTGGGAAACAAAATCCTGGACCTAGTGGCATTGATGGTAGAGGCAGACCTGGACATAGTGGCTGTTACTGAAACATGGCACACAAGAAGCCTTGAATGGGATATATATACATACCAGGTTATGCACTTTTCGGAAAGGGCAGGGAAGGAAGAAAGGGGGGGTGGGGTGATGATGAACGTGAGGGAAGGAATTAAAGCAACTGAGGTTCAGGTGTCGCAGAAGGGAGTGGAGGCACTGTGGGTCACCCAGGAGACAGGAAATGGAACCATCATTCACACAGGGGTGATCTACAGACCTCCAGCATGGGGTGAGGAGGCAGATGAAATGCTAGTGGAAGCCATCACAAAATGGCAGCCAAAGGTGAACTACTGCTTCTAGGAGACTTCAATCTGCCAGATGTAGACTGGAGCACCCAGACTGCAAGCACTGCCAGAAGCAGGAACATCCTGACCGCCCTTCAAGGGGCATGCCTAAGACAACTTGTGGCTGAACCCACCCACGAGAGGGTTATATTGGACCTGGTGCTCACAAATGGGGACAGGGTAAAGGATGTTAAGGTAGACAGTCACATAGGAACCAGTGACCACAGAACAGTATGGTTCCAAGTGACCATGGTAGCAGAGGCAAACTACACAAAAGTAAGGGTCCAGGATTTCAGATGGGCCGACTTTGTCAAAAAGGGGGAATGTCTCAGGGGAGCCCTGGTGAAAGAGGCCAAATGGGGAGAACATGGAGAAGCAATGGATTATTCTGAAGGTGGCCATAATAGAGGCAATAAGCCTCTGTGTAAAACTACTAAGCAAGAGTGACAGAAAGAAACGACCACTTTGATTCTCAAAGAAGGTGGCTAGGTAAGTGTGGGAGAAAAGAGGGGCTTTCAGGAGATACAAGGAACTGCAAAGGAAGGAGGACAGAGATCAGTACCTAGAAAAGCAAAGGGAAGCAGGGAAAACAGTCAGGAGTGCAAAGGCGCAAACAGGAAAAAAATAGCTCAGGCTATCAAGAAAGGCGAGAAGACCTTCAGATACATTCATAAGAGGAGGAAGACTAGGAGAAGGATTGTCGGATAAAAAGGAGGGAGAAGGGTGTGCAGAGGAGGACATAGAAAAAGCAGCAATACTGAACAAATACTTCAGCTCAGTATTTACCAAAGAAGGGGAAAGTGAAGGTCTGCAACTCAGCAATAAATGTAACCATATAAGGGAGGTGGACACCAGTCCATTCACGGTGGAGAGAGTGCTAGAGGAACTCAAGAAACTGAAAATAGATAAGGCAATGGGGCCAGATGGGATTCACCCCAGAATATTAAAGAGCTCAGCAATGTGCTGGTGGCCCCACTGACTGCCCTATTCAACAGATCATTAGAGAAGTTGGTAGTCCCAGAGGACTGGAGAAGGGCAAATGTGGTCCCTCTGCACAAAAGTGGAAGCAGAGAGGAGGCAGGCAACTACAGACCAGTCAGCCTGACCTCAGTGGTGGTAACATTAATGGAGTTACTACTAAAAGAGAGGATTATGTTATTCCTTGAATATAGCAGAGCACAGGATACAAGACAACATGGATTCACAGTGAGAAGGTCTTGTCAAATAAAGGTAATAGATTTCTTTGACTGGGTGATCCAGGTGGTAGATCAGCAAAGGGTGTTGGATGTGGCCTACTTAGATTTCAATAAGGCCTTTGACACCATCCCACATAGGAGACTGGTAAATAAGTTAGACATCCTGGGAGTCAGCCCCAAGGTGGCAAAGTGGGTCAGAAATTGGTTGAGCAGCAGAACACAGAGGGTGCTGGTAAATGGCGTTCAATCTGAAGAGAGAGAGGTGACCAGTGGGGTGTCGCAGGGATTGGTACTGGGGCCAGTCTTCTTCAATGTCATCATAAGCGACATTGCAGAGGGGCTGGAGGGAAAGGTGTGCCTCTTTGCAGATGACACCAAGATCTGCAACAGGGTAGACTCTTCAGAAGGGGTGGAGAAAATGAGAAAAGACCTAAGCATCTTGGAGGAGTGATCAAAAGTGGGCAGCATCTTTCAAAAATGAAGAACAAGGGGGCATGAGATGAGGCTGGGGGGATGCTCAGGAGCAACATGAGAAAGTACTTTTCCACAGAAAGAGTAGTTGATGCTTGGAACAGCCTCCAGATGGAGGTGGTGGATGCAAAAATGGTTAGGGAATTCAAGAATGCATGGGATAGACATAAGGGTTCCCTGGCAAAAGGGACGAAAAGGTAAGCTACAGATCAACTAGGGTCTGTAGTGTTTTTTTCTATAGATAGGCAAAATGGACAGATGACACAATCAGTCATCTTCCTTATCTTTTGAAAAATGAGTACTTTATAAGATGGGCATTTTCTTACTTAAAGTTAAATGTAATTTTTGTCCTTATTCTATTTCTTTAATGTTTCCTAGATTAGTTAATACGTTCTTTACTAGGTCATAGCACAATTATAAATTTAAAATACCATTTTGTAAGACTACTTTTGGGCAAAGATCCTTATTATTTAGAGCACCTAGTTTTTTTAATAGAATTCCATTAGAAATTGTTCAGAATAGTTCTTTTCAGGTTCACATGAAATCTTCAGAAGTTGTTAATAATAACTCCTGTCAGGGTTTTAAGACACGGTTAAAACAGTGGCTATCTTTGGAAACATGACGTATTTTTATGTATTTTATTTCATTGATTTAATGTTTTGTTTGTATTATGTTTGTTTGTTAATTTTTTGTGTGTTTTTTAGTTTTAAACTTGTCTCCAATGAAAACAGGCAGTTTGCTCATTTGGATTTACAAGTATAAAAAAAAAAAAAAAAAAAGAGATGGGCCACACATTACTTATCTGCCATCAACTTCTATGTTTCTATGTCTAGTTCTGGAGATCATATCTCAGGAAGGGCATCGACAAGATAGAGGCTATCCAGAGGACAGTAACTAAAATGGCACAGAGGTTGCATCAAAAATCCTATTACTAGAAACTGTGGGATCTCAACATGTACACCCTGGAAGAGAGGAGGGAGGGGAACATGATAGAGCCCTATAAGTACCTCATGGGAATTAACAAGGTACAGGAGGGGAGTATGTTACAGAGGAGAAGATGAATTTGGGCAAGAGGACATGCAATGAAGCTGGAAAGAGGGAAGTTTAGGAGGGATGTTTAGAAGTACTTCTTCACTGAAAGAATGGTGAATGCCTGGAACAGTCTACCAGTGGAGACGATGGGAGCAAAAACAGTGGTGGGCTTCAAGCATGCATGGTACAGACACAAAGTAATCTGAACAAACAAACAAACAAAAAAAGCAGCACCAAATGACACAATTCAAGAATAAGAAGGTAGAAAGAAGTAGGCTGCTGGTTAACTAGGATCTGCAGCTTATCCATTAGGTAGGGAAATGGACAGACTGGGTAGGCCAAGCGGTCCTTATCTGCCATCAAATTCTGTAAGCAGCTAAATGACAGTAACAAGCATGGGGTGAAAGCTTTCTTACTGGTTTCACACGTAGTCTTTACCATGTTAGTGTTAGCTTAATAAAAGTTTATTTTTGAACTGTGGCATATGGTGCCATTTTTGGTTTTTTGTCTGGCTGCTTCTGTTTAACTGTGGCACAGACATGGAGTGGAGCCAAGTTTGCTTTTGTCCAGTACAATGGAATCATAGTAGAAAAGCAAGTGAGAGTAGCCAGAGATCAGGTAAGGTCTGCAATGACAGTACAGGCAGTGAGAAACTGGGCAGATTAGGTGGGCCAAGTGGTTCTTATCTGCTAACAAATCTTATGTTTCTATGTAACTTCTTTCCTTTGATCAGGACAGCCTTAACTTCTCCTCCAGCATCTTGTCTTACTATTCCCTCCTAAACCCTGTACACCCTCCTTTCAATTTTAAACCCATTTCTCCCAGTGAGACCTATAAGATTCTACTATCCCTACATAATAGTAGAACTAGTAGTGATGGACCAGACCCTTAGTTCCTGTAACTAACTGCCTCTGCCATTTCCTGACCCTAGCAAAATGTTTACTCTCCCACTCATCTCATCAGCTCTACCTGCCTTATGGAAGGTTTCCCATGTTATCCCAGTTCCCAAAGGATACAAACACTCACTTACCGAGAACTACTGTCCACTCTCCATTCTGTCTCCACAGTGTGATCTCCTTGAAAAATATATTTGCACAACTTCTCACCTTTGTAAACTGGCACAACCTCCTCACCCCTGAGCAACATGGTTTAAGGAAGGGGCACAGCACTAACACTAACCTAATAAGTTTTACTAACCATACATTCTCAGCCATGAACAATGACAAACTCACAAGAGCAGTATTTGTGGATCTGACAAAAGCATTTGATTTCATTGACCACAGCCTCCTAATAAATAAACTACACAATCTTGGGACATCTCCTAAGGCCACCTACTGGATTGGTAATTATCTTTCAAGTAGATTCTAACATGTTTCATTTGGAAACATACTCTCTGCAACAAAGGTCATAAAGTCGAGCATACCACAAAGATCTATCCTAGGCCATTTTCTCTTATCCTTATGTATGAACAGTATTCTTCAAGCCTATGACAACTGTAACACTCTCTTGCAAACCAATGATCTCATCATTTTCCATACCTCAAATTCACTGACCAGTCTCTCTCAGAACTTCACTGATGACTTCTTCCTCTTCTAAAGTTGATTCCTAAGAAATGTCATAACTCTTGGTTGGAAACTTCAATCAAAATATTTACTTTGATTGGCTATAAATTATTTTTATTATTATGGCTTGTATATATTCAAAACACTAGAAACCATTTGCTGCAGGTACTGTCAGTGGGAACATGCCAAGACAACAGTTTGAAAGAAAGTGACAATGGCTGCATTCAGCAGAAACCGCAATAGTCTCAAGTCAAAAGGAAAAAAAAAAAAACAGTGCTGGAAGCTATATACTGCAAAATACAAATTTATTCAAACACCTGTGTAGATGAGGGTGAACACACTATTCCCAGCACTTCAACTAACCAGATAAAGACTGTTATGAAGGTGAAGTGCTGGGGTTAGTGACCTTGCTCTCATCCACACAGGTATTTGAAAACATTTTTATTTTGTGGTATATACCTGCCAGCACTGTTTTTTTGTTTGTTTTGTTTTTGACTTGAGATTTTTACTATTTTTCCTGAGTGCAGTCCTTAGTGCTTTTTTGGCTCATATATATTCACAAAAAGAGTATAACAATTGTTGTTAAATGTATGTCACAAATTCATCACCCAGAAGATTAATACAAGTGTGTTGTTTTATGTTATAAATATGATCTATTCATTAAAGGGGAATTGTCAGCACTAAGAGCCCCACACACAAGAGTGGAGTTGGTCCTAATTTGCCCTTTGTGTGTAAAAACATATAATTGTCAACTGCAGCATAGTAGTTTATGTCACACTAATACTGTTGACTTGCAAGCCAGCATTTTCTGTAACAAGAAATCCCAGAATCCCCTGTTGCTGACATCAGAGGAGGACTACTGCAGTTGGATATTCAATAGCCTGCAGTACATGTTAGAGTTTTATAAGCTCTAATCTTTTATTTACTGTTCCTGCTGTCCTCCCTGGGCTAAGTACAGTATATTCACAGATGACTGTGCTTGGCCCCTGGGGAACAGTTGAACCAGCAAACATATCACTGGAGCTTATAAAAGCTCTGAGATACACTACAGGCTATTGAATCTAACTGCTGTAGCCCTCCTCTAATGCCAGCTGCAATGGATTCTGGGATTTGTAGTTACAGCAGATGTCAGCTTGCAGGTCAACAAAATTATTGTGATACAATCTATTATACTGCAGTAAATAGTAAGAAAACAAAATGTTTTTGCTCACAGAGTGCAAATTAGGACCAGCCTCATACTTCGGTGTGGGGCTGTTAGTGCTGACAGTTCCCTTTTATCTATGCTACACACTACAGAAGATCTAAGAATGCACTAGAGTTTACGCAAACATGCATTGCACTGTAGACAATAGACTACTTGATGCATCACTAAAATACATTAGTTTCAATCTGCAAACAAACAAAATTTCTTTCAAGATAACATCGGAGTTTATCTTTTGGCAGACATATTCAGATCTGTTAGGCTAGAAAGTATACCCACTGAACTGTATGTAACAAAAACATGACCCCCCCCTCCCCAAAGTTACTCCCAGCACATGCTTTTGAACAAAAATATTAAATATATATTTACATTTGTCAGCTGGCATTAAACATCTTTATCTGCCGTATTAGCAGGAAGGCAGGAAGATATTTTGTTAGTAAATTTCTGGTCCAGAGGTTCAGTTCTAGTTCTGTCTTCCATGAAGCATGATCTGTTGGCTAACATCAGTTATCAGTCCAAATTCAGACTTCCAATATTTTTAGCAAAAGTTCAGAATTACAGGATCATGTGCTTCTGCTGGCATTTCAAGGCAGTGTCCAAATATATTTTCTTTCTCTCAGTATAGCACTGTCATGAAAATAGTTCTAAGGGAGAGCTTTGAACTCCTAGTCTATTAGGGTTAAAAGCAAAAAAAAAGTGTAATAAGCATTAGTGCAGCTTTTCAAGTGATAAGTCCAGTACACTATTCATTATTTATGAGGTAGCTCCCTGCCTTATCAGTAAGGAAGATTTCAGTTCTTTGAACAAAAAGTTCAAATCTTTTCTCAGGACTTTTAAGGATATTTTGATAACATAGAAACATAGAATCTGTTGGCAGATAAGGACCATACAGCCACCTAGTCTGCCCATTTCCCTACTTGGTTTGGCAATCCCTACTCTTACTGTATCTGGACTGCCTTTCCCCTGCTCTGCTGTACAGCATGATGCCTGTATGCTTATCCCATTCACTTTTGAATCCCTGTACTGTTTTAGCTTCCACCACCTTCACTAGTAGGCTGTTTCATGGATCCACTATGCTATCTGTGAAAAATACTCCTGGCATTCCCCTCAGCCTCCCTCCCTCCCTCCCTCCAGTCTCATATTATGTCCCTTGTCCTTGTGTACTTTCATCTCGAAATATGCTCCCTTCCTGTACCCTGTTTATTCCTCTAAGGTATTTGAAAGTCTCTGTCATATCCTCTGTCTCCCTTCTCTCTTCCAATGAATAGATGTTTAATTCCTTGAGTCTTTCCTCATAAGGCTTGTGGTGCAGTCCATGTATCATTTTTGTTGCTCTTCTTTGGACTGCTTCCATTCTATATATGTCTTTCCTGAGATGCAGTCTCCAGAACAGTCTCATTACCTTTGAAATACAGTGAGTTAGATGTCTGTGATTTTGCAGTTTCTGTAATGTTGTCCTTCAGCCTCAAAGCAGCTTAAAACCAGGTTTGTCTCCATCATGGAGCACCATTTTTGAGTTGGATAAACATTATAAAATGTCAGAAGGCCTCTCAGGTCACACCTATTTATCTGATATAGGCACATCTCCACACTGCAGATCACTAAGTAAAAACACAGCATTCCATGGATGGAGGAATTATTTTTCTTCTTCTGATTAACTTTTTTTCCTCACACAGACATACTTGTACATGTCTTAAACCGTGTTCTTTCTCCTGTAGCCTCAGTGCTCAATATCCATCTTACAGAGAAAGCTAGCCCAAGTCCTTTGGCATGTTTGCACAGGATTCCCTTAATTGGAACATTTTTGGTAAGGCATGATAATAAAATAATAGAATAAACTTAGAGTGTTAGCTCTGATTTAGTAATAATAATAATAATAATTAAATAGTTTGCATCTTAGTCTAACTTTTGCACAGAAACAAGTTACTAGTTAATGACAAAAAGACCACATCAATGCTATTTGGTTCTAAACCAAAAATTTCTAACTAGTCCTTCCCCTAAGTCTTGCCTACTGTGATGACTGGATCATGGAGTAGGTACACACCTTTAAATGCCTAGGAGTCACACTTGGCCCCCTCACCTACTCGGACCACATTGATTATCTTAGTAACAGAATTCACCAACATTTCGGTTTAGTGTACAGACTAAAGAACTCCATGACACCCGACATTCCCCTCATTATTGCCAAAAGTATTATGCTGCCTATATTGGATTATAAGTCAAGTGAAAAAAGCCAGCACCAGCCCTCCAGTTAAGCTGCACCAAAATTGTTTCATTTTATACAATGCAAGGTGAAGATAAAAGTGCAAACAAAACACTCACAGAAGTGGCAGGATGACAACTTGGACATCCCAGCAACAGATCCCATCCAGATTTACTATGTACAGTATATGTGTATTCCTTTAAAGGGAATGGATACCCTGTCACTGGTAGGTCTTCATCTCCAGCTGCAATCCTGTCTAGATTATACTGGCTCCATTCAACAGTCATGAGTCATACCACCTATGGCTTCCATAACTCTCCTCTGTCAGTCTCTTGTGGTTTCTGGAGGGTCCCAGGCCTATGCAGCTTTCTTCATGCTCTGAAATCTCTCCCCTGTGATTTCACTACTCCTTTGTGCAGTTACTGTACTCCAGACACTGGGTCTTTGAGTTTTGTCTGCTGCCCTCCACCTTATATTATTACTTTCACAGTCCCCTCTTCCCAGTTTGCAGCCACTACCCCTCCCCTCTCATAATTACATTGGTTCTCACTGCATATTTTTTCTTACTGTTCTTCTGAAATTTATTGCATTGCATAATTCCTGCCAGAAGCATTGCCTGTAATTGATCATTTTGTTACAATTAGTTACATGGTATTGGATTTTGTTTTATCATTATACTTTGTATTTGCACTGTTCCTCCTCCTCCTCTCCTCCCTGAGGACACATCCAGAACTGAGCAGATACCAGCTCAGTATGCCTTTACTGGTAAACGTCTTGAAATAAACAAATATATCAATAAATATATAAATAAATGCAGCTCTCTTGTACAAAACCCCAAGGCAACCCACTCTGTAAATTGTTACCAGGCTGAAGTGATCAACACAGTGGCTTTAGTCTCTTGCTGGTTCCATTGCAGTCCAGATCCTTGTCTCTCAAAGTACACACTGAGGCTCAGCTGCAGACTATTTGCAAGATCTCTAGGTTCCTCACCATCCTGCTCGCACTCTTCATTCCTCCAAGGGTTGCCTCCAGGTGTTTCCCAGGGAAAGGTTGCAACAATCTGATGATCAGGCATTTTGTGTTGCCGCACCAGTCCTGTGGAATTCACTACCACTCTATCTAAGGAAGGCACCTTCGGTGGAAACCTTTAAAAAAGGTTTAAAAACTTTTCTATTTAACCTTGCATATGACCTGGAATATTGACAGTCATGTTTTAAGTTATATATGATAGAGTGACAGTTTTAGAGTGTTAATTACTGTGATAGGTGTTTCTGTAAGGTGTTTCTCTAAAGCGTGTTTTAACTTATGGAAGATTTGTTTTAAATATGTCTACAGCATTCCAAGCCTACGGGGAGGGGCACTATATAAATAAAGTTTCTATCTTTCTATCTATCAGGGTGGCTTTTCTTTGAATTCTGAAGCTCTCTCCAGCAGTTTTCAGTCTCCCTCTCTTGCTCTGTGTGCTGCATGCAGCAGTTGCCTCTGTTGTGGTTGTACAGACATACTTGTCCTTTCAAATTCTCTGCTTCAATTGTGCTTACACAACTGGATGAGATGTATACTTGTGTGACTTTGATACATTGTGGCTATTCACCTCTCTATCCATGGGATATACCACCCTGTAGAGGTAAGATGCAAGGAACCCTAGAGGAGGGTCCCCCCATAGGTGCAGTGGGAATGACTTCCTTGGATAAAGGTAGCTTAGGAAGAAGCCCACAGGTAAGAGAGATGAGCCACTGGAGGAGGAGGGGTGGATGGTGGGGCAACAAAGAGATGAAACTGGAACAGTCCAGGAGGAGTGGCCTTTTAAGGCCTGATGGGGGGGTGATGTAGTTGATCTGCCCATTGAACCTAAAGTTAAAGCCTTCCCATTCAATTGTGCTTATGTAACTGGATGAGATGTATGCTTGTATGACTTCAATACATTGTGGCTATTCACCTTGCTATCTGTAGGATATAACACCCTGTAGGGGTAAGTTGCAAGGAACCCTAGAGGAGGGTTCCCCCTCCCATAGGTGCCATGGGAATGATTCCCTAGGCTAAAGGTAACTTAGGAAGAAGCCCAAAAAAAATACCCGAAAGGGTGTAGAGCATCAAAGAGGTGAGAAATCAGAAGATATCTAGACTGGAAATAAATGTAACAGACAGAGACAGGAAAGACAGGAGAAGAATGAGAAAAGGTGAGGACAATGAAGGAAAGGACACTGACAAGATGCAGAAGGGCAACTTCCTAAGGAGAGAGGGAACAGCCGAAGCCACCATCTGACTCCGTCCAACAATGGAACCTAACTAAGGAACCTATGAAAGCACTAACCCTGACTAATATTATGACCATTGGCATGGAGGAGAGGAAAAACCTCCTTTGAGGAGGAAACCTCTGGGGATCCAAGGCCTAGGTTCCCTTCCCTCCAGGCTGAAGGACAATTTGATTAGGGATGGTACCGCTACAGCAAGTTAAAGTAGAGATTGTGGAAGGAGTAAAAAATCCAATTTTAGAGAAATCTGTCACTCTGTCCTTCTGAATGGACAGCGGTCAAGGGATGTGAGCGATGGCTGCAACTAGACATTCAAAAGCAAAAGAGGAAGTGCAATGATGGAAAGAAGCCTTGAAGGCCTGAATAGTGGAAGGTAAGACATGACATGAATGACATACAATGATGGAGGTGAAGCCTACCAACCCCTAGCAAAGGGGCAACAGACATGAAGGCATGTCTCTGAGTGGAGAGTAGATCGAGTCAACGTAGCATGGACCCAAGAGGGTTATGCTCGAGTATTCAATGTGAAGGAGTAGACCCACACAGAGGTCTGATGAGCGAGGGATATCCAGATGTGGTCATGAGAAGACTGAGGATGATGATAACTGCAGGAGTGCTGTCAATGAAGTAGCATAAGAACCAATGAGAGGTATGCTCGATTAAGCATTGTGAATGATTAGACCCTGAGGTCAGACTGAGTGAAGGAGAACCAGACTCAGGCACCGGGACACCAGACAGACTAGGGTAAGAGGAGGATATGAATTGGGAAGGTGATGCAGGATAAAAAACCCCAAAGAAAGCACTAGATGAGTAAGGAGGGAAAGCACCCACCATAGGAAGGAACGAGGGAAGGGGCACAGTCAGGATGAAATATAGAAAGCGCAGCACAGTGGAACCAGGAGCAAGGAGTGGTGAAGGGCAAAAAAACCCAGAGGGAAGGACTCCGGAGGGTCCCAGAAGTGGGAGGAGTGAAACTGTGTGAGACATGAGCTAAGTAAAGCAGTGGGGGAATGCAAAACATTGAGGTGAGAGAAAGTGATTCCAGGGAGGGTGGGGAGAGAGAACCAGAGGTAAGGTGCTAGGAACAGAACACATGAAGGAAGCAAAATGGCATGTACAGTAGTGGAAATGAGGTACAATTGGAAGGAGAGATGAAATGAAAAGAAACAACCAATGTCAAAATTAGGCAGGACCATACCTCTCAACTGGTATGACATTCGCATGGCGCAATGATATTCACACACAAATTTACCCTTGCTCTGCAGAGGTGTACAGATGGTCTTAATAATGTTAGAACTAGTTCTGGACACACAAGCTATTAAATCATTGAACAACATTGACAGAAACAGTCCTTATAACTAACGATATGGGGCTCACTATTTGTCGACATATTAATGTGTAAAATAATAAAGTACTACACATTCTGGCCCTGTGCTAAGATTCATGAAGGCCAATGTGATGAGGTTTAATGGCAAGAGGTGAGAGGTATGGGCAGGACCTGCAGGGATAGCAACCACAGGCAGAGTTGTACAGCGAGGTAGGAAAAAATATGATCCATGGCACAGTTCTGAAGGCGAGTGGTTGCTTTACCTGACAAAGGGTAGTCATGAGAGAGGGTCCCAGCATAGAAATGTGGCATAAACTCACCAAATGTTTGAGCAGCGGAAAGGTGTAGAAACGAATAGATGAGGAAGAGACTGGTCAAAAAGTAAGCCTGGTGAGAGACTCGCAGAGTAATGGGGCTTCTAAAAGCTACTGCACACTAGTGCAGTGCATAGAAGAGCAGAGAGAACAGGCTTGTTGCGACACACCAGTAGAAGGAACTAGTAGAATGAATAGGAAGGCAGGAGTAGGGACCTGACCAACCAGCGGGAGAAGCCAAATAGAGCTGCTGCGTCCCAGAGAAGAGTCACTCGGAGGAGGAGACTGAAGGAGTGACAGCAGGCATAAGAGGCCAAGGGAGAAGGTGAGCCAGTGAGATGGTGGCAAATCTGGCTCCACTGTGGTCAGAGGGATGAGTAGAGCCTTAGAAAGGCAATGTGATGGCAGCACCTACCAAGAATGGACCATCGGAGCAGCTGGGTGAGGAACTGGAGAGAGCCACAGCTGCAGAGAGAAGAGCCAGCAGCAATATGGAGAGGCAAAGGAAGAAGCAAGCTAGCAAGGTGAGATAAATCGGCACTGCAGCTGGAGGTACAAGTAGCAGTGCTAGGCATAGGAAGTAGGGAAAAATGCTTCACAAGGAGCTGGAATGAATGGAGAAAGGCAGGAAGGGAGAAGCACAATGGAGGGGGGAGGATGACAGGCAGAAGTGCGAGCGATGGCACATGCAGGAAGCACTGAAGGAATGCAGAGAGGAGACAGGGGATAGCCAGTAAAAAACACCACAAAAAGCAGCGAGAGACGGAGGGAGCCAGTGGCCTGAAGCGACCACAGAAACAGGTAGAAACTCGAGAAGATGCAGGGAGCAATGAAGAGTGGCGCCTCCAGCCACAACGAACAGATGAATCCTGGAACAGTCCAGAAGGAGTGGCCTTTTAAGGCCTGATGGAGGAGTGACATAGTTGCTCCGCCCACTGAACCTCAGTCTTAAAGCCTTCCCATTGTCTCCTCTCTCCCTCTTACAGATGGGAGGTCCTTTATTGTTTCCTTCAACCTCTAGATGCAGTTTCTGAAAGCTGGAAACATAAAAAATGTTAGCAGAAAAAAGACCCTTGGTTGATCTAGTCTACCCTCTTTTACCCTGTCCTGTCCCAGGACCTACTGTCTAGTCCATTTTATTGTCCTCACCTTCCAGTCCCTTTCTCCCTCCCCTGCTGGTTTCCCCTTGTGTAACAATTAGAAGAAATTCTTTCATACTTACTATAATTTCCTTTTCTATTTGCTCCAGCGTTGTCAGTGGGGAATTAATACATATGGGTAACGTGCACCCCTACTAGGTGTAGTGTCAAAGTCCAAAGCTATGAGTCAGCATAGAACCCTGGGTATATGAACATTCCAAATAGCAAGGACTCTCCTGTCATACCTGTCCTCACAGTACCTATAGCGTTGTAGGTAATTAAAAATATGTAAAAACCACACAACGTATCATACTCTCTCCTTGCAAAGAAAAAACAAAGCATTTGTACAAAAAGGCAAGCATTGTAAGCAATAATCAATTGATGTCCTACCTCTCTTTGAAGAATAGACTTCCTGCATGTCTCTCTTGCTGCAACATTGTTCACTACCGGACTCTTGACCTTGTTGTTATGCTGTTGTTAAAGATGTTAATGTAAAAATGTATAACAGTAGTAATAATAACAACAATAAACATTACTGTGGAAACAGTATAAGCACTAACCTGTAATAGGGAGGCACCATCTTATGTTCAGAAGTATCAATCTGTCAACCTCAGTGCCTGAAATCTAATAAACTGTAACCTGTTTTGACATTTGCAAATATATCTGGATAGGATGTCAACAATATTTACAAACCATAATTTCTGAAAAAGAACATCCTCAGCTATATATTGGATAATATTCTTCAGAAGGAACTAGAAGCTCCTGGGAGAGGCCCCATTGACAATGTTGGAGCCAACAGAAAAGGAAATTATGGTAAGTATGAAACAATGTCTTCTTTCTGTAGTGCTTCACATTGTCAATGGAGAATTAATACATACAGGTTCAAAGAAGCAGTTTCCATTTTTCAATAAAGTTGGGTGAGAATATTGTCCCATATATAACCCAAACAGGTGAGAACTATTTATCTTTTAACCACCACCTGCAAAACTCTATGACCAAAGGCCACATCGGTGGAACTTTGGACATCTAATCTGTAATGCTTATTCAGTGTGCGGATGGAGGACCACATTGCACCTTGTACAACTCTAACAGAGATGTCTCCTCTTTTCACCCAGGAAGTCACCAGGGCCCTAGTGGAGTGAGTCTTGATGAGAGCTGGAGCTTTCTTCTTTTCTGTTGCATAGACCTAGGTGACACAAGCCTTCACCCACCTGGTCAAGGTGGCCTTGGATGCCTTTTGATCCTTTTTTGCTGCTTCGAAGAGAACGAACAGACTCTTGGATTTTCTGAATTCTGTAGTTCACTTGAGGTATGTCCTAACTGCCCTGCACAAATCTAACTTGTGCAGTTCATGTTCTTTTGCATGATCTGGCTTTGGACAGAAAGACAGCAGGCAGATTTCCTGATTTACATGAAATGGCGTAGGTATTTTTGGTACAAAAGACAGAACTGTCCTCAAGACCTTTTACCTATGAATGATAAGGTAGGGCTGTTTGTGTGACAATGCTTGAAGCTCACCAATCCTTCTGGCTGAGCAGATTGCAATTAAAAAACACACCTTGTATGACAGAATAGTATTGACAAAAGAGGCTTAAAGGGAGCCTTACAAAGAGCACTCAAAACCAGATTCAGATCCCACAGGGGTACCAAGGAGTGAGACAGCAGCCTACTTCTGCTAGTTGCTCTTAGAAATCAGATGACTTCCCAGTTTGTCCCCAGAGACAAACCAATGGAATTTCCCAGTGCCGCTCCTAGTGTCAACATCTGACCTCTTAGGGTACTTAATGCAAGCCCTTTGTCTACTTCCACCTATAAAAAATCGAAAATCTGTAGAACCATAGCTTTAGAAGACCTGATGCCTCTCTCTCTCTGGCCCAAGCTGAGAAGGTGTTTCACACTTGATCATAAGCTGCAGACGTAGATACTTTCCTGACTGCCATCAGGGTATCCACTGCTTTTCTTGAAAACCCTTGTTTTAGCAATCTCCTCCTTTCAGGATCTAGGCCACCAGCTGCATTGCCTCTGTGTCTGGATGCTGGATATGTCCTTTAAAAAGAAGGTCCCTCCAGAGTGGGAGCCAGAATGGCACATGCTGAGTTAGATTCACTAAGACTGAGAACCACAGTCTTCTTGGGAATTCTGGTGCTATCAGAAGAAAACATCCTTTTCAGTGCCTTATTTTGCAAATGACATAGTGGGGAAGTTTCAGAGAAGGAAAGAATATGCTTTCAAGAAATCCCACATCTGGGACAGAGCATCCACCACCTCTGCCTGTGGACATTGGTACTGACTGAAGAACCTTGGTGCCTGAGCATTTTGACTTGAGTCAAACAGGTAGATTTGAGAATGAACAAACTTTCGGCACAGAAGATCGAACACCTCCAGATTCAACATCCATTCCCCTGGATGGACATTCTCTCGGCCTGTATGTTCAGTTCTCCAGCTAGATGAACTGCTGAGAGAGACAGAAGGTTCTACTCTGCCCACAGCAGCACTTTGGTTGCTTCTGCTAGTATCTACTTGCTTCTTGTGCCTCCTTAATTGTTTATACATGCCATAGTGGTAGCATTCTCCGACCTTACCTTTACAGCTTTTGACTGGACCCAGTTGTGAAAATGAAGAAAGGCAAGTTGTACTGCCCTTATCTCCAACATGTTTATCTGTTGCTGTTGGTCCTGCACAGTATAAATGCCCTGGATTGGAATTTGGTTTAGGACTGTGCCCTAGCCCCACAGGATGTCATTGGTCATCAGAATCAGTTCTGGTGGGACTTCTAATGGGAATCCCTTCCCTAGATTCTGGGAACTCTCCACCCTGGTCAGTGACTGCTGAAGTGACCAGATAAGTTGGATCAGAATTTGGTAGTTAATTTAAAAGTGGCAGAAGAGTTTTGTGCAACTCAGCATTGTCACTGCCAGTAGGTATTCCAGGTGTCCCACCCCCTAGCTTTGGGGTTTGCCTGGGAGGGGTGAAACAGACATATTACAGTGCATTATACAATTGGGGCAATAAGAACCCAAAACATAGGGTTCATCACTCTCCTGCAGGTCTTACATTGCTTGAATACCATAGGTTTCCAATAGGACACGGTACCACTTGTCCTTGACAATATGCCAGTAATACAACAATGTACAGAATTAAATAAAAAGCTTCTTTATGTCTTTCCCCAAAATGGAATTACTACCCTTTTTGCATCCTTGACCCCCTATCTCAACCATCAACGAGGGAAATGAAAAGTACTCAGCTTATTATTGTTGGTTTTTTATCAGCAAAATGATCTCTGAGAGCTGATAAATGTCAGAAAACAATCCCCTTAAAAAAAACATGTAACAGGTTATAATATATTTTTACACATTCCAATGCAAGAGCAGCACTAGGGAGTCTAGAGAGCTGCTGCTTCAAGAGAGCCTGATGGAAGTGACTTCATGCCAAGGCGTGTGACATAACTATGTAATTGGAATGCGCTCAAGCACTGGAGTGTAAAAATAGTTGAAAAGAAAACAAGGAGGCATGCCTACAAGTCAAAAAAAGGTGCAAGCCCCTGTTGGCAAATGGCCAGCAATGGCTGAAAGACCTTGTGGCTCTGCTGAGCCGATATAAAACAAGCTATCAGACATGGTTACCAGCAAAGCTCTGAAAGGCTCCTAAATAGTCTCTCCCTTACTGTGTAAACAGTATATGAGGAGCATTTCATACACGGTGATCAGTTCTGAGCACAGAAGGGTCACAACGGCCATCTGTGAAGGCACAATGAACACAAATGAGAAAATAAATATAAAAGTACCAACTGAAAGGCTCCTAAAACCCAATTAGAGGTCTGCCTGAAGTAAGGAAATAAACACAAAAAAACAGACGGAATGCCAAACAGTTGAGAAGGCCATGTGTTAAAGCAAACTGAGCAATAATGAAAAATTAAATATAAACGTTCAGCTAAAACAACAATCTTTTGTTCCCTCATTGAGAAGTACATAGATAGGTAGTTAGAAGGGAAAGGAGGATCTGCCATTGGTAGAACACTGGGAGGAAACCAAAGGACAATAGTGCCAGAAAGTAAACTAACTAACTGAACCCCCCCACACCCACACACACACAAAAGATGGTTAAATCATTTACCTGAGGTAACAGAGCAGTGGATTCAGAGACCTGGAATCAAGAAGCACCCTTATTTAAAGGCAGGGCCTGTGGTCCCCAAGCTATGCACAGAAGGCACTGGAAACTGGGAAAAAATTTGCAGGTTATTCAATCTGAAAGCCTCAGCTTAAAAGGCATGATTTCTAAATTGGGAGGAGCTCCCTGCCACCAGGCAACCCCAACCTTCTCCACAGTTGTGTCTTTTATGAAAATAAAAATTTCTTGGAGAGAATCTTCTATATTGTTGACCCCTTAGTGGCACAGCAAAGGCTTGGGGATCCTTGCTATTTGGAATGTTCATATGCCAATGTATCTATGTTGACTCACAGCTTTGGGCTGTGCCACTAGCCCAGTATGAGTGCACATTACCCATATGTATTAATTCCCCATTGACAATGCAGAGCACTACAGAAAAGCCTTTTACTCTGTCCCAGCCATGTTTAAACCATTAATGGTTCTTGCACCCACCATTCTACTGGTAGACTATTCCATGACTCAACCATTCTCTCTGTAAAATAATACTTTCTCACATCCCTCCTGAATTGCCCCCCTTCCAGCTTCCACTCATGCCCCCATGTTGGCATGTTCTTGATTCACCAGTCCTGCTAAGTATTGCTTCACAATCTAACTTGCTCATTCCTTTTAGAAACTTGAAGGTCTCCATCATATCTCCACTCTCCCTTCTGGTCTCCAACAAGTACATGTTCAGGGCCTTAAGCCAATCCTCGTAGGATCTGCCCTTCTGGTCCTCAATCTTTTTTTATTTGTTTTTGCTATAGAGGCTTTTCTGTCCTCAGACAGCTGGGGTAGCTACTTGTCCTGATCCTCGTCTCCTTCAACCAGCAGCTGCTTCCCCTGGGTCTCAGTCTGGTCTTTGGTACCACCACAGATTGACCACTATGGTGGGGCTGAAGGGGGCACAGCCATCAACCCCCAGTGCAAATATCCAGTGACTACAGACCTCATGTCCCTGAGTAGCAGTGCAGGCCAGAGGTAGGCAGGCAGGGCTTCACAAAGCCCCAGCCATCCATTTCCCACTTTTCTAGGTCCCATTCCTGTTGCAGTGCCTAGATGTACACATGTGAAGGCACACATTCATCACGCACTTGCAGCACCTCTCTATGTTGCCGTCCGAGCTGCACTGCCACAACGCCTCCAAACGGTGGCAGTCAAGAACTGGGAACACATGCCTCCCCACGCTGGTAGAGGAGTGCAGTCCTTCAGAAGCTCAATCCTTTCCTGCTCCGACCAACCCCCAGCAACCTGAGCTTATTCCTAAACTCGGTTCACCAGTGTGGCAGGATGTAAGGCACTCAGTGTCTGAGCCCTCCTGAATTATTTTGCTTACCCTGTGCTGTACCATTTCTAGCCTGTCTTTGTCTTTTCTTAGGTGGAGGTTCTGCAACTGAGCCCAGTATTCCAGATGCATCCTCATCAGTGATCTGTAGAGCAGCAGTATCGACTCCTTCATCCTGCTATTAAAGCCCTACCTCTTGATGCACCCCAACATCCTAATTGCCTTCCTGTAGGCCTTGTTGCATTGTCTAGATTGTTTTAGGGAGTTACTGTACTTATGATGTCTCCCTGTTCCCTTTCCTCAGTAGTGGTGTCTACCTTAACACCTCTTATCCAATATTCCATCCAAGAATCTTTGTTCCTATGTGCATCACCTTGTACTTTTTGCCATTGAATTTCAACTGCCATACTTTAACCCTCATCTCTAGTCTTTGCGGGTCCTTCTGCACACCAAATAACTGCTATGTCACTGTCTACCCTGCCACAGAGCTTAGGCTCATCTACAAAGGGGACACATCTTGCCTTGTAGTCCTTCCCTATATCACTGATGAACATATTGAAGTAGACCAGCCACAGGACCAAACTCTGTGGACCCCCACTTGTGACCTCCTTCTCCTCCTACTTGACCCTGTTTACCACCAACCTCTGATGTCTCCCCCCCCCCCAAACCAGCTTACAGTCTATCTAAATAGATCCTTTGTTGTTCCTAGATCCTTTAACATCTTTAGCAACCTTCTGTGTGGCACACAATCAAATGTTTTGCTAATGTCAAAGTATAGTAAATCCACTGCTTATCCCTTTTCTACTGCCCTAGTTACCCAGTCGAAGAACACATTCAGATTGGTCTGACAAGACTTCCCTGTCACAAACCTGGCTGCTTACTATACCAGAGCACAATGGTATTTTTACTACATACTCTTTGTATTGTCTACCTTCCTCACCCGCCTTCCTCGGCACATCTAGAAATGAACAGTTACCAGCTCAATATGTCTTTCCTGGTATAACTTTTGAAATAAATAAATAACTTTCTTTCCAGGTAGTCCACTAGGTCCTCTTTGACTACTCTCTCCATTAGCAGTGGAGGTAAGACTATCAGGCCTGTAGTTTTCCAGTTGCTCTTTGTCTCCTCCCTTGTGGAGCAGGACTACAATACATCCGCTACCCTCTGATCTTTAGGAAGCACCACCTACTGGAGGGAGCTATAGAATACCCCTGCCAGGGGTTCAGCCAGTTCTACTGCCAGTTCCCTGAGCACCTTCGGGTGCATCCCATCCAGCCCTGAAGCTGTATTTATTTTCAGGGTTGCTAGCCCTTTTCTGACCCTTTCTCCTACAGACACCACCCACTTCATTTCTGGGATCCTCTTGCAGTTGTTTTTATACTCCTTTCAGGCAATAGCCTGCTATCTTCCACTGTAAATAAAGGGCAAAAGTAGCCATTTAGAATAGATGTTTTGTGCTAATCCTCCTCTATTACTGTGCACCCTCCATAAGTCTAATTATTACTCCTATCATCTTTCTTTTCTCCCTAATGTAGCTAAATAACTTTTTCCCCCTTGACCCCCTCTACAATATGCAGTTCCATGTCTGCTTTTGCATCCCTGACTGCCTTCTTGGTCTCCCTCATCCTTAACTAGCGTTCACACCATTCCTCATCTCACTGGTGTTCTTTGTATCTAATAAAGGACCTTTTTAGCCCTCATTGCCTCCCTGACATTCTTCTAGAACCAGATTGGTCTATTTTGCCTGTTACTTGTAGGTAACTATTCTTAGGCATTATTTAGTTTCCTCTAGTATGCTCTCTTTAATAAATGTCAGCCTCATCTCTATTCCCTGATTTCATCCACTCCCTGCAGCTTACCGTTTACTGTACTAGTTTCCTCATCTGGTCAAAGTCTGCTCTGCTGAAATCCAGAACTAAGACCTTTGCTGAGGGTACACTGGTACCCAGGGATAGTTCAAACCATATGGTGTTGTGGTCACTGGAACTCAGAGGATCCTCAATCCTCAACCTGCCTGCCATTTCTGAGTTGGTGAGCACCATGTCAAGAATGATAATTTGCCTTGTGAGTTCTTTGACCAGCTGCGCCAGCTGGAAGTCCTGCCATGTACAGTGGCATTCCCCCAGGATGAAATTCAATTCTGCAGCATTGTGCAGCACTCTGCAGAATGCTGCAGCAGACCTACTCAATAAAGCAATGTAATTTCAATGGCAATTAGTTCCTTTTGTCATGCAGGAAAATGTGACACTGCCAGGACGAAGTGAATGCCACAGTTTCCTGCATGACAAAAGGGACTAATTGCCATTGACATTACATTGCTTTATTCAGTAGGTCTGCTGCAGCATACTGCAGAGTGCTTTAAAAGTGGGTTTCATCATGGGGAGGCCACTGTATTTATCAGGGCCTGACTTCTGATGCTCTAATCTGCTGAAATGTCTCAATCTATGTCTGGTTGATTGAGATCCCCCACCATCATTGCTTCCCTTTTTGTTGCCCCCTTCTGAATCTCTGCTCCTAGTTTCCTATTTCTTTGCCTCCCCGATACTGGTAGTCTGTACACCAACCCCATGTACAGCTTCTTACCTAATGTAGTCATGAGCTGTACCCACAATGATTCTGTCTCTCCTTCCCTACTCTGATGGACCCTTACTAACATACTAAAATGCCAGCAGAATAGCCCTAATGGTCTCTCATGTCTGCTAGTTTGGTCAGCCCCCACCCTGGGAGCTGACCTTGCTGCCCCCCCACCCTCTCTGGTTTCTCCCTTCCCAGTCCCAGATATTCTCGCTGCACAGGACTTTGCATCCAGAATCCTTCCTCTGTATCTGTCCCACCCCCTCTTGAACCCATCCACCATCTCTGCCTCCACCAGCCCCCTGGGCAGCACATTCCATGGCTCCACCACCTTCTCAGTGAAGTAGCACCTCCTCCTTTCTCCCCTGAATTTCCTCCCTCCCGCTTCCACCCATGCCCTCTAGTTGCCCCCCCTCCTTTCTTCGGAGCACCCTGACTGCTCCGCCCCTATTTACCCCCTTCATGTACCTGAAGACCTCTATCATGTCCCCCGGTCCCTTCTCTCTTCTAATGTGTACATATTTTGCTCTTTGAGCCTCTCCCCATAGGTCCTGTCCCCCAAGCCCCAGATAATTTTGGTTGCCCTCCTCTGGACCCTCTCCAGGAGTTCGACGTCACTCTCCAAGCCTTTGAATGTCCTGCACTTCCTTTGGAAGTTTATAGGAGATGCCGAATATTCAGCATTTCAAGACGAAGGAGTGGGGGGAATAGGAGATCCCGGAACTCTTGCAGTGGATGGGAAAAGAGTGGGCGGATAGGGATTGTTGGAATCAGGAGGTGCCCTGGGGTGAAATGAATACAGGAGCGAGGTCCATCATGTCTTGTACCCATACCTAAGGGCACTGACTTGGTCAGGCAGGAGGTGGAGTCATCCTTAGAGTCTCGTCCCTTTCGGGTGGTGTTAAGCAATGCTAGATCTATCAGAAACAAGACTGCTTTGGTGGCAGATCTTGTTATGTCTGTGGATTTAGCTTGCATCACCGAGACCTGGCTTGATGAAAATGTGGGCCCCATTTTGGAATCTGCAGTTCCAGATGGGTTCTCGGTGATTCACCGCCCAAGAGTGGACGATAGAGGTGGGGGAGTTGCAGTCTGTTTTAGACAGGAACTAGACCTCAGGGAGTCACCAGTTGGATATGCCAACTCCTTTGAGTGTATTGTGGGTGCAGGTGCAGGCTTCAGGATACTTCTCATTTATCGTCCACCAGGTGATGGGAGGGAATTCCTGAGGGAGGTTGCGGATTTCATCGCCGAGAGGGTATTGGAATCCCCCCGATGGTTAATTCTGGGGGATTTCAATGCCTGCATCGATGATGAACTCACGCCGTTTGGTCAAAACCTCCTCCAATTGATGGACTCACTGGGATTGATACGGGTTATTACCTCTGCAACCCATCGGGGGGACACTCATTGGATTTGATATTCCATCCGGGAATGGAAGTCTCTGGTGTGGAGATGGAGCCCATCAGTTGGTCTGACCATCATGCCCTGAGGTTCAGTTTCGCAGCCCCTCAAAAGAGGCCTGCCTCAAAGGAGATTGTACAGTTCCATCCTTTGGGAGGAGTTACCTCAGAAGGCCTAATGATGGAGCTGGACTTCTTGGGATTTCCAATGGATAGCACTGACCCAGAGTCCTTAGTGCTAGCCTATAATGGGGCAGTTGTGAGGGCCCTGGATGTCATTGCTCCAATCCGTGTTCATCCCTGTACTCTACACTTGGGGGCCCCATGGTTTACCATGGAGATCCGTGGGTTGAAGAGACAGGGCCGAAGATTGGAGAGATGCTGGCGGAAAACTCACATGGAAGTCGACAGGCTTAGACTGTTAGATCATTATAAGACCTATCAGTTAGCAATTTCCCATAGGAAGGCAGAGTTCCTGTCCAGGGAAATTGCTACAGCAAGGAATAGACCGGCCCAGCTCTTCCGGACTGTGGACAGATTGTGCAGTCCAGTCTGTCTTCAATCTGGTCGAGCGTTGTCACAATCACAGTGTGAGGAATTTGCGATGTTCTTTGCTGATAAGGTGTCCACTATCAGGGATGAGATCAGCCAGCGCCTTCCCATAGGATCTTGCAGTGATCAACCGAGGGGCACAAATACCCAATTGACTTGGTTCCCCTTCAGTCAACTGGCAGTCATGGATATAGTGAGGATCATCCAGACTTTGCGGCCTACCTGCTGTAGATTGGATCTGGGTCCTACTCACCTACTTGTGGGGTGTGTAGAGGTTATTGGCCCGATCCTTACTGGGATAGTTGTGGTGTCACTGGAGAAAGGGATCTTTCCTGATCCCTTGAAGGAGGCAATAGTATGCCCCCTTTTGAAAAAATCCTCCCTTGATCCCAACTGCCCAGAAAACTACAGACCAGTCTCTAATCTTCCTTTTTTGGGAAAGATTGTTGAGAAGGTGGTTGTATTGCAGCTGGAAGACCATTTAACTATCCACAGTATCTATGACCCTCTCCAATCTGGCTTCAGGAAAAGGCATAGTACTGAGATGGCTCTTGTTCGGGTACTAAATGATCTCCTGATGGTGAGAGATTGGAGAACTCATTCTATCTTGGTTCTCCTTTATCTCTTAGCAGCATTTGACACCATGGATCATGGGGTGCTGCTCGATTGCCTGTGGTTTTTCTGTGGACTAAGGGGGGTGGTCCACAGTTAGTTTAAATCTTTCCTGCAGGGTAGGAGTCAGAGAGTAGTGTCAGAGATTCATTCTTAGGCCTCTCACTGTCTACACTGTGGGGTGCCACAGGGTTCGGTGCTGTCCCCCATGTTATTTGCGGTGTACATGCTTCCATTGGGGGACATTATAAGACAATATGGGTTGAAGTTTCATTGCTGTACCGGTGATTCTCATCTCTATATGTCTTTTGTGCCTGAACAGGTGTCTGAGTCAAGTACATTATTTAACAACTGCCTCCTGGAGATACAGAATTGGATGAGTACCAATTGGCTGAAGTTGCATCTGGGAAAAACAGAGGTATTGGTGGTGGAACCAGGGGTGAGGATGTCAGGTTCATGGGTGGGAAAACCCTCAGGTTTATATCTGGGGGAGACCCCACTTATGGCATCTGGCCAGGTACGTAACCTTGGTGTTATATTTGATGAGGGCCTGACCCTGAGGGTGCAGGTGTCGGCCATGGTCAAATCATCCTTTTTCGATCTAAGGAATATAGCACGGGTGAAACACCTGGTTCCATCAGAGGATCTTCCTACCCTGGTCCACGCCTTTGTTGCCAGTTGTCTTGATTACTGCAACGCCCTTTATCTAGGGCTGCCGGGAGTGGATATTCGCCACTTGCAGCTGGTGCAAAATGCGGCAGCTAGGTTGTTGACTGGAAGCCCAAGGTCCAACCATATAACACCTGTGCTTCACGAGTTGCACTGGCTGCCAGTACAGTGGCAGATCACTTTCAAGGTCATGTTGATGACCTATAAAGCCCTACATGGGTTGGGACCCCACTACCTGGAAGAACTCCTGACTTCTACTGCCCCTCCTGCTCCCTCCGATCCTCTGGCGAGGGATTGCTAGAGATTCCCAGGGTAACCTTAAAAACATCTGGTGGACGAACGTTTGCCTTTATGGCTCCTACCCTGTGGAATTCTCTACCTTGCCAGATATGCAATAGCCTGACTGTGGAGGGCTTTAAAAAAGCCCTAAAAACCTTCGTTTTTAATGAAGCATTTCATTAATGTAAATTATACTGAAGCTGTTATATATAAAATGTTATTTATTATTGTGGTTTTAATGCTGCTTATGTAATTTTGTAAAAGCGCCCTGAGCTTGGGAAGGGTGCCTTATATAAATAAATTTTACTTACTTACTTACTTTTTACTTAAGTATGGCATCCAAACCTGCATGTAGTACTCGAGGTGCGGCCTCACCAAGCAGTTATACAGAGGGAGTATTACTTCCCTCCTTCTGGAGGTGATCCCCCTAGCGATGCATCCCAGCATCCTTTTGTACTTGGCCACTGCCCTCCTACAAGTTTCCGAGTTGTTCATCTTGACATCCACCAGGTCCCTCTCAGCCATTGAGACTTGTAGCATTTCCCCTCCAGGGTGTACACTTGGCCTGGGTTTCTGGCTCCCAGGTGCAGTACCTTGCATTTCCCCTGCATTAAACCTCATTTTCCACTTTCTAGACCACCTTTCCAGAGCCTCCAGGTCCCCCTGTAGGGCCACCCTCCCCTCCTCTCCATCCACCACCGCCCCCAGTTTTGAGTCATCTGCAAAGAGACTCATTTCACTCCTGATACCCTTCCTTATGTCAGAGACATTGGTGTTGAACAGGAGGGGCCCAAGGACCAATCCCTGAGGGACCCCACTAATGACCCTCCTTGGGGATGAGACTATCCCGCCAACCATGATCCTCTGGGTCCGGTCCTGCAGCCAATTTCCTATCCATCTGATCATCTGTTTCCCAACCCCCATTACTCCCAGCTTATCCAACAGGCCCTTTTGAGTCATATGCCTTGCTGAGGTCAACAAAGAGGACATCCACCGGTCTACCCAGGTCCAAGGCACTTGTTACCCAGTCATAGAACTCCACAAGTTTGTCTGACATGATTTCTCTGGGACTAATCCATGCTGCCTATCATCCAGGAATCCTGACTTTTCCAGGTCCCCCCCAGCCTCTCCTTGACAATGCCCTCCATCACCTTGCCCACCACCGATGTCAGGCTGATGGGCCTGTAGTTCCCTGCCACCTCCCTTGATCCCCCCCTTGTGGATAGGCACTATATGCGCCACCTTCCTGTCCTGGGGCACCCACCCTGTCCTCAGAGAGATGCTGAAAAGCTCCACCAGGGGTTTTGCCAGGACATCCGCCAGTTCTTTCAGCACTCTGGGATGTAATTTATCCAGCCATGGTTCTTTCTCTGTTTTAAGGGACCTGAGGGCTTCCCTCACTCTCTCTGCCATGATTTCCACCTCCGCTACCTCATCCCCCTGCTTTGCCTTCTCCCCTCCTGCCAGTGATGGCCCCCCTCTCCCCAGACCCGCCGATCAGTAAGGGTCCTCCCCCTTCAGTTTCACTATCTCCTCCCATGTATGATGCAGCCCGCCATTTTCCTTCATGAAAACTGAGGTGAAGTACTCATTTAGTAAATCAGCCTGCTCCCCCAGGTCTTGTGTCCATCCCTCCCATTTTAATCCTGCTAATCTGCCCCTTCACCCTCCACTTTTCCCCAGTATATCTAAAGAACCCCTTGTTCCCTCTCCTAATTTCTCAGGCCAGGTTCTGCTCCTTCCTTGCCATAGCTGCCCTCACCACACTAGTGGCCCTTCTTTCCATCAGCCTGTACTCCCCTCGATCCCTTTCACTCCTTGAACAATTGAAATGCCTATAAGCCGCCTTCTTTCCCCTCACCACCTCCTGAACCTCCCTGGTCCACCAGAAGGGTTTACAGACCCTACTGCATTTTCGTCTTACTCTAGTACAGGTGCTGGTAGCATCCTGCACCCCCCTCCTGATGATTTCCCACCTACTGTCAGTGTCCATGTCTGGCCCAATCTCATCCAAATGCTTCTTAAGGATCCTTCCCACTTCCTTGAATTCCACCCCCCTGAAGTCAGTTACCTCCGCCTTTGTGCAGTCTTCAACCCCTCCTAGGTCCAGGCAGAACCAGACCGTGGCATGGTCGCTCTCCACCAATGGATCCCTTACCTCCAGGCCCCCAATCTGGTTACTGTCTGCCAGGACCACATCCAGTAGCCGCGCCTCCCTGGTCAGTTCCCCCACCTGCTGAGTTAGGAACGCATCCTGAAAGACATCAAACAACCTCTGTTCCCTGGCCACCAAGGAGTCATAGTCTCCCAGTCTATACCTGGCATGTTTAAGTTCCCCAACACCACCACCCTTTCCCTGTCCAAACTGCAGTGTCTCCCCACATCTGCCACCATACTCTCCTCCAGCTCCTCTGCCAGCATGGGCAGTCTATACACCGCTCCTATTTTTACTCTCTTGCCCCCCCCCTTTGTTATCAAGGTGACCCAAATTGCCTCCACAGTTCCCTCTGCCTCCTCCACTCTTCCTATGCCAATGTAGTTTTTGACTATTATTGCTACCACTTCTCTCCCCCCTGTCCTTCCTGAACATGGTGTAACCCTCCAGGTTCAGGTCCCAGTCATGCCCTGTGGTGGCCCAGGTCTCAGTGACCACTGCCACATCCACCTCTCCCTCAGTTAGAATCACCTGGAGCTCAGGCATTTTATTGCCCAAGCTCCTGGCATTTAGCAGTACTACCTTCCACCCTTTCTGTATACTTCCATTTCCCCTGCTCACATTCCCATGGAGATTCTGTCTTCCCCTGGCCAGCACCTTACCAGTCGGCCTTTTTCCACATTCCTCCAGCTCCTTGGGGGGGTGGAGACAGATTCCCTCCTTTATCGGACCCCCCTCGACAGCCTTTTCTCCCATCCTTCCCCCTTCACAAGTTTAAACCCCACCTTTCACCAGTGAATCCTCTATTTTCTACTTAAGGATTTCTCTCCCTTCCAAACTGAGATGGAGCCTATCTCTAGCATATAGCCCCTTATCCTCCCAGGTCTCCCCCAAGCCATCAACCCATACCCTATAGCCCCACACCACTCTCTGAGCCACTGATTTATCTCCCTAAACTTCCTCTTGTGTTCCCCACAAGCCCTTGGCACCAGAAGGATTTCCAAGAAGGAAATCGCACATCCTTCATCATGACAGACCCTGGAAAGCTTCCTGAACCTTGCCTGTATCCCTAGCTCATTATTTCACTCAATGTCATTGGTGCCCAAGTGGACCAGTATGTTCGAGGAGCATCCACAATCCTTTGCTAGCTGATATACCTCATGCTTGGCCCTGTGCACCATTAGTCCAGGGAAGCATTTTGCTCTAATCGGGCAGGCTTCCCCTTCCCTATCCCATTTGATACTCCTGATCATGGAATCACCCAACAGAGCACCTCTGACCACCCTTTCCTCCATTCCCCCACGTCCCTCATCCTTTTACTGGCCCTCCTCAGCCAGCTCCTGCTCCTCCTATCTGGGTGCCACCTGCCACCCCCTCCTTCTTTACCCTGGCCACCCTTCCCCTCCAATCCTATGTCTCTCCTCCTCCCGAGTATCCTTCTGTACCCCGCTACCCCCCAATTACTGCTCGCAATTGGTCCTTCCCCCATCTGCTATACTTGCCTGGCTCATCCTCCCTTCCTTCCCATCTCCGTTCAGCCCCTCCTTGCCTGCTGTGCTCCCCTGGCCAAAACCCTCATCTCCCTTTGCTGTATCCTCCTTGTACTTCTGGTCCATCTCCTTGCCCATTCCTCCCAACTGGTCCTTCTCCTTGTGCTTTCCTCCCTCTGCCCACTCCTTCTCCTGCTCTGATCCCCCATTTCCCAATTTTCCCTCGTTCCAAGTTCCCCCCATTCTTCCTGCTATCCGGCCCCTGCCTCCTGCCCCCCACTCCCTTTCCATCTCTATCTGCCCCTGTCATGGTTACATCACCCCCTCATCCTCAAGCAGAAAAATAGAATTCAAGCGGTTACTGAGCTTAAGATCCAATCCACCTCCCACCCATTGCTTCCTTCTGTCCAGCCCCAGCCATCTGCTTATTTCCCTGAGAATGTCCTCCCTTTAGCTTCCCTCTTTGAGTGTCTCCAGATACCTGCCTGCTTCCTTGGTAGTGTCCTCCTTTTGGGACCCCTCTGTCATGGTCTGTATGTGACCCCAGAGTACTCTCCTGCACTCCTTTCCCTGTGCCCCCTCCCCTAGTGCTTTGTGTAACCCCATTTTAGAGCCCCTGACCTATTCCCCAACCATACCTCCCCTCTCCCTCCAGCTGTCTCCTAATCCCCTCAATCTCCTCCCTAAGCTGTTCCAGCTGGTAGCACACTGGGCAACCACCAAACTTCCAAGCCCAGTCCAGTATCATGGCCACCCCGCACCCTGTGCACCCCACCATCCTCCTAAAGATGCCGGCCCTAATGACGTGTGGTCCCATCCCCCTCCAAGTAGTTTTCCTTGGGTGAACCACCAGGTTCCCCCTCTAGTCCAAGATACACCCCTACCCACTAATCAGGTCACCCACTAATCCTAGATACAGTCCCACAGTAAACAGGTACCCCCGTTACTAGGTGCAGTACTATGTAGTAAATTTAAAGGGGAAGTCTACAACTCCCTAAGCTTCTCTGTCCCAGCCTTTAAAACCTCCAGTGGCTAAAACTACACATGAGCTGCACCCTGAAGCTTTTTCCTCCAATTGCAGGGTAGTGTTCTCTATAAAGAGCCAAGCTCTGGGGAAGGAGGGGGGGAGGTGGGATTAGGGCCTACACCACTCTCAGGAGAGTGCATCAGCCCTGTGTCTGCTCCTCATGGCACATTCAAATACTACCAGCTAAGAAAAGCTTTCAAGTCTACTTACAGTGGTAGTCACAGACATTGCCAGGTATTTCCAGATATTTTGTGAAATTTCTGAAGAGTTTCTCTCTGCAGCCCCTACTGAGGAAATGCAGAAAGCATGAGATTGCTCCAGAAATATCACAGAAATTTCTGGAAATAGCTGGCAATGTTTGTGGCTGCCACTGTACTCTCCCAGCCTCCAGCTAGGAGCTTATTCCCCCTTCACTAACTGAAGACTGACTAAGCTGGCAGTCACACCTCGCTTTCAAACAGCACTAATCCCCTGTAATGTGATGCCTGCACTTACAGGCCAGAGAGCAACTTTTAAACACACACAAACACCAAATTGTCTGTTTGAATCCCTTCCTCCTGCCCAAACTAAATGCAAAAGCAATAAAATGCAGCCCAAACTAAATGAAAAAGCACAATAAATGGCAGTTAAGACCAGCCCTCAAATACAATTACAAACACACAGAATACCAGCCAAGAAAATCTTTCAAGTCTACTTACTCTCCAAGCCTCCAGCTAGAAGCTTATTCCCCCTTCACTAACTGAAAACTAAGCCACCTCTATGTCTTCCTTGACATAAAGGGCTATCCCACCCCTTTTCCCATACCTCTATTTTGTCTATACATGGTGTATCCTTGTATTGCTGTGTCCCAGTCATATTTCCAGTGGCCTACATTTCTGTGATGGCTATGAGTCTAATCAGCCACAATCACCTGGAGCTCACTCATTTTGTGCCCCAGTCTTCTAGCATTCTGGCAGACTGCCTTCCAGCATGTGCCTATACCCTTCCCTATTTTGTTAGCAGCTTTCCTCTTTTCCTCACCTTACCCCATTAACTCCCTGCCCCTTGCTTGTTCCCTGTGTCTCTGACTCCTTTTCCTACTTTATTATGAACCCCTGTCTGGATGCCTATATCACCACTGTTTCTAGCCCCCATTTCTGAGGGAGTCCTAGATAGGGTCCCATTTTGTTCTTCTTCCTCGGTGGTTCCCCCAGCCTCAGTCTCCCCCACTTAGCTTAAATGTCCACCAACGCAGACATCAAGCTTCTGCCCCAATACACTAGTAAGTAAAAAGTAAATTTTATTTTGTATGCATTTTTCAAAACCAAAGTGCTGTAAAATATTTAAAACAACACTTTAAAACAACAATAATAAATAACAATAATAAAATCATTCTCCAAATGCTTTATAAAACAAGAATATTTTGAGCTCTTTTTAAAACTCTCAACGGTCAGGCATTCTCGTAACTGATGAGGTAGTGAATTCCACAGGGCAGGGGCGGCATACGAAAATGCACATGCCCCAGATGTCTTCACATGAACCCTGGGAATCTCTAGCAATCCCTCATCAGTGGATCAGAGTGAGCGAGAGGGGCAGTAGGGAGTAAGGAGATCTTGCAGATATTCATGTAGGGCTTTATAGGTCAGTAAACTGACCTTAAAGGTGATCCGCCACTGAACCAGCAGCCAGTGCAGTCCACGCAGCACAGGCATAATATGATTAGTTCTAGATGTCCCAGTCAAAAGTCTGGCCGCTGCATTCTGCACTAGCTGCAAGCAGCGGATATCAACCCCCGGTAGCCCTAGGTACAGGGCATTGCAGTAATCAAGGCGAGTGGTCACAAAGGCATGGACCAGACTAGGAAGGTCAGCCAGAGGAACCAGATGTTTCATCCAGGCAATATTCTTAAGATGGTAAAAGGAAGACTTGACAATGCAGACACCTGTGATTTCAGGGTCAAACTGTCATCAAGAATAACGCCCAGATTATGCATCTGGTCTGAGGTCAAGAGCTGGACACCATCAAGCCATAAACCCGACAGAACTCCAGCCCTATGACCCGCCTCAAGGTGACCCGGGTCCACAACCAATACCTCTGTCTCATCCAGATTCAACCTCAGCCAGTTAACACTCATCCAGTGGTTGATTTCAGATAGACAGCTGTTAAGCATAGAGATTGCATCATCCCATCCGGGAGTAAAGGACAGATACAGCTGGGTATCATTTGCATAACAGTGAAAACCCAGACTGTATCACCTAATAATGTCTCCTAATGGCAGCATATAAACTGCGAACAACATGGGCGCCAAAATGGAGCCCTGCGGTACCCCACAGGACAGAGAGACAGTGTCAGAGGAATAAATTCTAGTGACAACCCTCTGTGTCCGGCCTGTGAGTAAAGACCGAAACCAATGTAGAAGTTTACTAAACAGTCCATAAAGAAGCCACAGGTGCTCCAAAAGCACACCATGGTCCACAGTATCAAATGCTGCAGAGAGAGATCAAGAAGAGCTAGAATAGTATGAGCCTTTTGATCTCTCGCAATTAGGAGGTCATTTAAAACCCAGACAAGGGTGGTCTCAGTGTTATGTCTTCTCCTAAACCCTGATTGGAGAGTATCATAGACATTGTGATTTGTAAAATGGTCATCTAGCTGTATCACAACCACCTTTTCAATAACCTTACCCATAAAGGGCAGGTTAGAGATAGGTCTGAAGTAGGCTAGGCAGTCTGGGTTCAAGGATGGTTTTTTAAGGAGTGGTCAAATGACTGCCTCCTTTAGGGGATCAGGAAAGACCACCTGTTCCAAAGACTTCCAGACAATTTCAGCAAGGATCGTGCAGATAACATCTACGCAACATAATAATAGTTGTGTAGGGTCCGGATCCAAACTACAGCTGGTTGGTCATACAGTCTGAACAATCCTCACAATATCCATGAATTCCAGCCTACTGAAGTCAAACCAGGTGGCACTGATGTTCGTTTCCTCTCGTCGATCTCCGCAGTCTCTTAAAGAGGGAGCTGGACCTATGCCCGACCTAATGCTGCCAATCTTATCTGCAAAGAACCAAGCAAGCTCATCACATTTTATTTGTGAAAAATCTCTTCCAAACTGCAGACAGAGTGGATTGCACAATCTGTTGACAGTCTGAAAGAGTTGAGACTGGATTTCTGCCAAGCCCTCTCTAGCCTTAACCCAACGCTCCTCAGCTCCTTCAAGAAGCCATCAAACCAAGGGGTTCTTGGGCGCTGAGTGAGTGGGCGTACATGAACAGGAGCAATTGAAGCCAGGGCATCACCCACCACTTTTTTATAGGCAAATACAAGATCCCCTGGACTCATGCACTCACTTGAAATACCCAATAGGTCCAGCATTGCCAATAGGCCCTCTGGGGTAACTCCCCTCAAAGGACGGCATTGGACCATCTCCGTAGGGGCAGGCCTATTTGGGGGTACCTCGAAGCTGAATCTTATGGTGTGATTGTATGTCCATGCATTTGGTTCCACCCCCAAATGCATGGTCTCCATCTCTAGGAGAAACACTAGTTCCAATGGGTAGCAGAGGTAACCACCTGTGTAAGGCCCAACATATCCATAAGTTGGAGGAGATTTTTCCCAAATTACGAGAGTTCATCATTGATCCAGGCATTGAAGTCACCCATTATTAACCAACTGGCTGACTCTAATGCCACGTCGACAATGAAGTCCACAAAAACTCCTTCAGGAATTCTCCACCATCACCGGGTGGATGGTAGATGAGATGAATCCTGAACCCTACATCTGCTCCCAGGATACACTCAAAGGATTGAGTGTAACCCACTGGTACATCCACAAGACCCAGCTCTGTTTTAAAAAAGATGTCTACACCCCCGCCCCTACGATCCAACCTTGGGCAGTGTATCACCGAGAACCCAGCCAGAGCAGCAGATGCCAGTATAGGGCCTGCATTTTCATTTAGCCAGGTCTCGGTGATACATGCCAGGTCAGATGTTACAACAAGATCAACTATAATAGTGGTCTTGTTCCTGATTGATCTGGCATTACATAACACCACCCGGGTTGGATGGGTTTTCAAGGAGGATCGCAATATCTGCCCACAATTTGTGGAGCCCTTGGGTATGGGAATCAGACAGGAAGGACCTCTCTCCTGATCCCATTTCACCCCAGGACATCTCCTGGTCTCCACTGTCTCTATCTGCCCACCCCTCTCCATTCTCCCACTCTGCCCAGTCCATCTACCCCTCAGACGTCTCATCACTATCCCCAATGCACAACATCTTCTATAGACATCAACCAATAAAGGGGAACAGTGAAAAGGGTGGAGATCCCGAAGCAGAGTAGGAGAATAATGACTGGCCATCTTAAAACCTTCCAAACACATCTTAAACGAACAAACAATAAATAACCAAACAATTAAAATAACCAAACTATACTATCTCACTACCACAATATAACTAACACTTATATACATATATCAACATCCAACAGACACAACCATACACCCACACAAATATACAATCAATCAAATATGCACACTGCAGCAAAACAATTTCAATTGACAAAAATAACCAAATTATTTATACTTATAGTCTGATTTATTCCCACAGGTCATGTAAGGAGACCAATCCCTTTTTGTCCAAATTACTTTGTACAAATCATGACAGTAAGCAGCACTAAAAAAGAATGACCATTTAGATGTTCTTATTATTATGGGCTGAAGGAACTCTCACTTCCCCAGCCACACCAGGTTTTCTTCTGAAGCTCTGCTCTCACCAGAGATCTTAGGAATACCATTAATTCATGGCCAATTCAATATAGTAGTTTTTTCAGGCTTATAAAAATAGTAATCAAATGTCAGATTTGCAAGGGAAAATGACTACCATGTGGAAAATCGCCGCCCCCAGCTGGGTTCAGGACAGCGGCCCCCAGCAGTGAAACCACCCACCAGCAGATCCCCCCGGTAGGCCTATGAGGCACTGATTATTCGTGCCCACCCTTCGGTAGGCCTAGAGCCAGCATCACCCATCCCGAACCCAACCAGACCAACGAATACCTCTTGGCAGCTCACCCTGCTAGTCACATCCACAGTTACTGGAGTTATAATTAGCACTGCTGAAGTGCTGTGAAAACCCAGTCAGTATAAATGCAGGCAAAAATCCACTGTATCAATCAATCAATCAATCAATCAAAGTCTTTATTTAAAATGTACGTATGTAAACTTCCCACAGATTCAGGCTCGCCACACCATGCCAGACAGCCAAAACTGTAGATCCCAACACTCCGCCAAACCCTTCTCACAGCAGTCAGACTCCAAATCCCAGACATTCCATCGGGTCTCCCTATGACAGTTCAACCAAGAAATAGCAGCTCTCCTCAATCCAGACAAATGTTCAGCCAGGCGGTAATCGTGGTCCAAAATGAATACAGCACCAATCCGAGTGGTTTACATACCACTTCTAAAGCCAGCGAGTTCGCTTCTACTGCAGATTCAGGACATGGTCCAAGCAACTTCAGATGCAAAATAAGACACAATGTAAAGACTGCAAATAAGGGCCATACATCTAGATGTCACAATAGGACCGTAAAGACTTGTCAGAAAAATCCAGTGCACAGAAACAGCAACGGCAATAGCAGTAGCAGTAGCAGTCTCCACAGTCAGTTAATCGGCAAATTAAAATCAACAATAAATAACAAAAAAGATGTGTGGAAGGGCGCTAAATAGCATCAAGGAGCTCAAAAATTAGAGAAAACCAGCATCAAAAAAACATGCAGAGGCTAGCCCAGCATGACCGCCATCTTTCATTGGCTGTCCTACTGCCAACCCTGCTACCATACACCTGAATGTAGGAGGTTTACTGACCTGGGGGTACAGCACATTCTTTGTGATGGCAGCACTTTTTCCATCTAGACTCCTTCTCTTGTCAAGTGAAGGCCATCACCCTTGAAGAGCCTCCTGTCCCTGAAGCTCCCCCAGTCTCCCACAAAATGGTACCCTTCCTCCTAACACCATTCCTTCAGCCACCTGTCAAACTCCTCAATATCCTCATTCTTTACTGTTCTTTCTCCTTCTCCTCCTTCCTCCCACAGTGTGGACCTTGGTAAAGGTCATAGAAGCTGAGTGCATCTTCAGTCTCTCTCCCAGCCACTGAAGGTTGTGCTTCACCATCTAAATTGTCTGGTTCATCAGATATTGGGTTCCGCCATGTATCAGTACTCCAACCCCCCCACCACCACCACATCCTCCCTATAATGTTCATGAGCTGGTTTGCTGTTGCACCTAGAAGGCATCTGACCACCTTCCACCCCTTTCCCAAACTTCCCACAAACTTCTCCAGCCCTCTAATCATCAAGTCCCATACTACTAAGATACTCCTTGCTGCTTTGCTCTTGATATTACCTCTGGGTGCAACTAAGTCATCCTGTTCACCCTTCTCCACTGGCTCTAAGCCCCCACTGAAGGAGTCCAGTACCTGCTCCTCCTCAAGTGATGCAAATTGATTTTCTTTTGGGATACAGTGAGCCTGTATGATTTTCTTGAGGCTTCCCCTGCCACCCCTTCCCCTCTCTGCAACCCTTCAGCCCCCTGGGCCACTGGGCCTCTGAAGGTGTGGGAGTATGGGGTGTGTCTGAGGATACCAGCTCTGCTGGTGATGCAACTGGAATATCTCTTCTCTTGCTGCTAACAGCTGTGCCTAGAGCTCCACAGACTCCTTATACTGCGTGAGTCAATGTCCCATCCTCCAAAGCATGGCCCTTAAGATGAGCACTTCACAGTCCCTACAGCTGACAATGTCCCCACTATACCTGTGCTCCACTCTATCTAACTGTTCCCATTCCACAGTATCCAGCTGACTCTTAAGAAGAATCTAACTACACTCTGGTATTGACTATACTGAGCTCTACCTGTCTTAAACCCATTTAGCCATTTCCTACAACATGCTGCCTTAGAGAGAGTGTTTGTCCCTCAACCTTAATACAGATTCAACTATGTAAAGTACTATATAGGGCTACCACAGATAAGTAATTCACAGGTCTCTTTACATGATCTGCCTGTTAGGTTTTGTACCTGTACTGATTTTCTGAGACCTCTATAGTCTAGGGGTGTGTGAATACCTTAAATTGAATATTCGTACAAATATTCACATTCAGGGTGCCAGATATTCGTTATTCAACCCCCCCCCTCCCCGAAAAGAGTTTTTTTTTATAAAGACATTGTAACACTGTTAAACTCCACCTCTTCCTTCCCTTTTAAAGTACAGTAGGCAGTTCTGCCATGAACACTCCCAACAGCCTTTCAGGCACCCAGAAAGGCAACAAACTACTGCACTGGTCCAAGAGTCAGTGAAAGCATCAGGTATGAAGAATTCCACCAAGTGCTCACATCTTGTATTACTTGATGTTGGGGCAGACCAAGGCATTCCTGAACTGCTTCTAATTTGTTAGTGGCTTTTACAAAATGATGGAAATGGCTGCAGATGGGATGGGCTGTGAATAACATGTTGTTGGTCCTAGTACTGCTACACAGTGTGTGAGTCACCACTAAATTTAGTGCATGTGCAAAGCAACAAATACTCACAAAATGGCCATCACTGTTGGCTTTCACCATGTTTGTGCCATTGTCGGCAACAAAAAAATCTAACTTTTAAATTGGTGTTAACACCAGTACAAGACTGCAACATGTCTTGCAGGAACATGAGAATGTTATGTGCTCCGTGGTCTTCCTCCATCAGTCCAATGTTCAGCAAAGCTGACCTAATGAGACTACCAGATTATGGAGGGCCAAGGGTGAGCCACAAGGTAATGCATTGGAAACAGCAGCAGCAGGGTGTTGCACACACCAGTGTGCAGTTAAGGAGAGATGGGATATGCAGGAAGTTATCACTAGTCCAGATATCTGATGTGCAGTAAGAAACACCACCAACAGCCTCTGCAAGCAGAGCAGCAACAGCAGATCACACGCCATCATACAGCCATTGCAGTATAGTTCATAAAATGTAGTATGAGATGATATCTGATAGTATGGGTGCAAATAGTTGAGAAGCCATCGGAAGCCAGTATCTTCCACAGCTGACATAGGCTGGAGATCCAACGCCATCATATCAGCAATCAGCTGTGAGATTTGCTGTGCTGTTGGATGTGAGGCATGATGCTTTGTTTGTGCAAGCAGAGCATCCATTACTGGAACTGCCATGGGAGACATCGATGTAGACCTCTTCAACAACGGTAATGTGTGAAGTGCTGATGACTGTCTCTGCCTTGTAGTATCACTGGAATCAGAAGTGACCACCAGAGTAGAGGCTGGACTCTGTGTTGGTGAGAGGGAAGGAGTGCCGTGATGACTGGGTTGCTCGAAATCAGATCTGTCGGTACCACCACCACTGCCAACAGTGCATGCCTGTCCACTGGAGGGGTTTGGTCTTGGTGAAACCATGGGTCCGGATCCAGGCCCAGATGAGCTTCGATACACTTGAAGGTGCTTAAGCTTCAAGTGGTTCTGTAATGATGTTATGGTTAAGTTAGAGAGTGACTTCCCTCAGCTTAGAGTAGCGTTGCAAAAAGAACAGACTGCCATCCTTGTGTCCTCCTTTAACACAGTGAAATGCAGCCACACAGCACTTTTAACACTGCGGTTACCAGTGATTCTGCTAGCACCACATGCCCCATTTCTGTTTTCAACAGATGTGCCTGTCTTGTCCTGATGTTCTTGCCCTGTGACCACTGCCCCTGACAGTGCCATGCCAGTGCTGCCATCACTTGGCTGCCCTTCAGGCTGTGATGGAGCCTGTTGAAGATACGTTAGTGTTGCTTGTTTGGTCTTCTTAGAGGAAGGGGGGACCCTTACCCTTATCCTTACTGCTACTTCAACTACCCTTGCTACTAGTGCTACACTTAGAGGCTGTTTTTCCAGCCACCTTTTTTTTTCTGCCTTCAAGGTATATAGCTTACTCTGCCTCACCTTCAAAGTCACTCACATGTGCCTCTGAAGAAGAAGATGACGTGTCACTGGGCAATTCATCATGTGGAGAGAAATACTCAGAACCAGATGACTGGTCATCCTCTTCAACTTTTTCAGGAGTACTGAGATGCTGAAAAGCAGGAGGCATAACTGTATCAACTGTAGTGGTCATTCTGGTAATGTGCACCATGGCAGGGATACCAGACGACTGTAGTGGTACTGTTGCCGTAGTGGCAGTACTTGCAGGGTTCGTAGTGTCAGTAGTGGCTTGAGTGACAGTCACAGTTGCAGGACTGGCTGTAGTAGTCATCCTGCCCATTGTTGTGGAAAAGGAAGACAGGGTCTCTATAGTGATGTTAGTGGTAATTTATTTATTTGCATTTGTTAACCAGGTAAGCATACTAGACAGCCAAGTGCCTATTTTCAGGTGCAACCCGGGAGGATTACAAAGGCACAAACATGAACATCAGACAAATACAGGGTACATAAAATAGCATCAGGCACATAATATGCATCTGGAGATAGTCAGCAGCTTAAATCAGGCTGGGGCAACAGATGTCTACAGACAGCCCAGAAGATCAACAAGATACAATACATCAATAACAGGTGAATCAGGGTACATACAAGATTATCAGGCACATAGATAACATCAAGAGGTAGATAAACAGTGTAGTACAGGCATGATCAAACAGACGTCTACATGTAGGGTCAGCCAAGGGACCCAGTATCTATGGTACCACAGATGGCAACTAGCCATCCAGAAGGACAAAGTGCTTGCGGTAGCCAGGGACTCATCGCCCAGCAGTTGAGATCGGGTTATAGAGGCTCAGATGCAGAGACAAGTGGAGGCCGATTTAGGAAGCCCCATAGGGAGGCTTTGAAACAGCGATGGGAGGGGGAGGAGCAGATACTGGCAGGCAGGGAGTACCATAGCCTGGGGGCGTAGGCAGCAAAGGCCCGATCACCCATTTGGGTGTGAGTTTTAGGGACCAGGAGGACTTGAGAGTCATTGGATCGCAGGTGGTAGGAGGGATTTGCAGGCTTGAGGGATATGGTGAGTGATATGATGAGGGATATGGCGTAATGACAGATGTGATGGTTCTGGTAGGAGATGGGGACACACTGGTTGTTGTGATGGGAGTTGTGATGGTACTGATAAGAGATGGGGACACATTGGTGGTTCTGGTGGGAGTCGAGAACAGTGTCATTCTGCTTGTGCTTCTTGTATCACTTGGTCCTGTGCCAGCCACAATACTACTATTGCTGGAAGACATAGACTTGGAAGGGGTAAGGAATAATTTTGGCCATCAAATACAGGCTGACCATTGCTCACATTCAGGTTCAGCATCACCAACCTGTTCCTCCGTTGTAGATTTGCTTGGGCTGGACCAAATAAGTATTTTTTCCACCTCTACTTGTCATTGTCTTTGTCTGTGTCAACAAGTTCTAAACACTCTCAAGTACTTAATACTTGGTAAATGTACAGAAGTTCTGCTTTATTGTAGCACAGAAAAATTATTGCAAGCAGCACCTATTGCAGTACTGCTTTATTTTAGCACTGAAAAATTATAGCAAGCAGCACCTGCTTTATTTTTGCACAGGAACATTACTGCAAGCAGCTAGCATGCAAGGCAGGCAAGGGTGTGTGCACACTGCAAGCATCACTACATAGCCCTAAACCATGAGGGGTGGGAGTACAGTCAGCTGACTGCCCTCCAAGACTCCTGGGGACTACTCACTTTCCTAAAACCTAAGCACAAACTCAGATTACACCACAAATATTTCTTACACAGAGATTTCTGAGGCAGAACTACTGCAATTCAATTATTTTTTTTATCTGTAAGTGCACAAACGTTCTGCTGTATTTCAGTGCAAAAAATGGTTGCAAGTAGCAGTACTGCTTTATTTTCACTCAGAAAAATTATTGCAAGCAGCAGACACACAGGGCAGGCAAGAGTGTGCGCACACTGCAAGCGTCACTACTGTACCTAGCCCTAAACCGTGGGGGGTGGGAGTGCAGTCAACTGACTGACCTCTGAGACTGCTGGTGGCTACTGACTTTCCTGAAACTTGAGGCCAACCTCAGATAATGCCACAAATATTTTTACGGCAGAACTACTGTAATTATTCTTTCTGTGAATGCACAAGAGTTCTGCTGTATTTTAATACAAAAAATGATTGCGAGCAGCAGTACTGCTATATTTTTGTGCAGAAAAATTACTACAAGCAGCATGCACTCAGGGCAGGCAATGGTGTGCACACACTGTAAGTGTCACTATCTAGCCCTAAACCGGGGGTGGGATTGCAATCAACCGACTGACCTCCGAGACTGCTTGAGGCTACTGACTTTCCTGATACCTGAGACCAACCTCAGATTACACCACAAATATTTTTACTGCAGAACTACTGTAATTATTTTTTTTTTGTAAATGCACAAAGGTTCTGCTGTATTTTAGCACAAAAAATGGTTGCAAGTAGCAGTACTGCTTTATTTTCACACAGAAAAATTATTGCAAGCAGCACGCACCCAGGGCAGGCAAGAGTGTGCACACACTACAAGCATCACTACCTAGCGCTAAACCATGGGGGGGTAGGAGTGCAGTCAGGCCGACTGCCCTCCAAGACTCCCACAATAATCAACTATAGGACAATTACCAGTACCCTGATTGATAGTGTTCTGACCAATCGGCCAGAGAGACTCCACAATGTTATGGTCTTACCTGTCACATTAAGTGACCACTCCCCTATACTTTGTAATTGGTCAAACCGCTCCCCAAAAAACCCTCCAAAAATTTCTCTTCATTGCTCCCTCAAAAAAGGCAATCTCAGGCAATTCAAGGCTCTTCTCCTTAACTGTGACTGGTCCCCGTTAGATTCTGCCTCAAATCTCAATAGTGCCCTAGCTTTTTTCATTTCCACTTTTAACTCAGCCTGTGACATTTTCACCCTATACACCAAGCGCATTATGAAAGGCCCTGAAACCCCATGAATCACTCAGGCACTTCTCCATCTTATGCGTACCCGTGACAACCTCTGGCAGAAAGCCCTGGCAACTGGTCTCCCCATGGATAGGCAGTGCTATAGAGCCACCAGAAATGCCTGCACTCAGGGAAATTCACCATGCAAAGGCTGTCCACTTCCAAGCTAGCTTCTCGTCTACTTGGGGCCAGGGGAGGAAGTTCTGGGATAACACAAAGGACCTGACTGGTGAACCTAACTCTCCCCCCTTGCTAAATATCAATGGTGTCACTTCCCAGAATCTGCTGCTTACTGAAAATTCCCTCAGTTTAACATTCTCAGACCTTAGTGAGGTTCTCTCCCCAGATTTCTTCAACCACAATCCTAGCTCCCCCCCAGCCTCCACCCCTTCAGGTATCCCTTCATTCTGCTTCATGGCTGTCTCCCTTCAGGAAGCTAAATCTTACCTCTCCAAGGTCCTGGGAAAATCCAGATTTAGTGGTGACTCACTGGATTTGAAGCTTCTGCTACTGGCCCTTGATGTTGTCCTATCCCCCCCCTTACCAAACTTCTTAATCTCTCCCTCTGTCTAGGCCAATTCCCCTCCCAATGGATGTTGGCGGTGGTTACTCCAATACTCAAAAGTGGTGCTAGAACCTCTCATACTAACTATTACCTGATCTCCATCCTTCCCCCATCTCCAAAGCCCTTGGGAGGACAGTATCCGATCAACTCACTGACTACCTCTCAAAATACATCCTTCTGTGTTGGCAGTAACAGGGGTTCAGGAAGGGCCACAGTACCACCACTGCCCTCCTGGAATACTCTGATTTCATACATAAAGCCCTTGACTGTGGCCACTTAGTTGGGTCTGTGTACATAGACCTAACAAAGACATTTCACATGGTCAATCATGCTCTCCTAACTGAATCCTTTCTGTCTCTGGGCCTCTCATATGATGCCACCTCCTGGTTCACTAAAGACCTCAGTGGGAGAACCCAGTGGGCAAAAATCAGTGACACTCTGTCCTCCAGCCTTCCTGTTCGCTCAGGGGTTCCCCAACACTGAATTCTTGCCCTGCTCTTGTTTAGTCTATTCCTCAACTCCTTCCCCCTAGCCTGCTCCCGGCAGTTGTTGTTCTACGTGGATGATGCCGTAATCTTTTGTAGCCTCCCTGATCCTACCCCCTGCAAAATGAGCTGCAAAGGTTCTTTTCAGAATCTGAATCTTGGTTCTCCCATCACAGACTCATCTTAAATTACAAAAAAACCTAAAGTGATGTTTGCCAACCCACAAAACAAAAACAAAGGCTCTCCACTAACTATTCTTAACTGTCAGCGCAAACCCCTGGAGCAAGTACATAACTTCAAGTACCTTGGGATCACGCTTGACTCCACTCTCTCTTTCTACTAGGACATAAACCTGGTCTGTAAGGTAGCCAACACCAGGATTGGTCTTCTCTACAGACATAGGTCCTGCATGCCAGCAGATGCCCTTCACCTAGCAGTAACCAGTTCGGTACTGTCATTAGTCGACTATGGCATTGTTATGTATGGCTTGGCATCTGACACTGCTTTAAGCAGAATTAAGATTGCCTTGAACAAAGCTTGTTGGCTTGTGGCTGGTTGCGATGGGTACACTCACACCTGTGATCTGTACCAACAAGCTAATTGGTTAATCTTTAATGGTAGCTTTGTTATCAGACTAGCCTGTTAGCCAAAAAGATAGCTTCTAGTCTCTCTCCTTCCACTGCTCAACATGTCTTAACTCCTGCCTCAACTACTCAGGCTATCAGAAGTTCATCCAAAGCCAGCTTCCTTGTCCCCTTTTGTTGGACCTCTTTGGAGCAGAGGGCTTTCATGTATAGGGCTCCCCACTGGCTGAATGGTCTACCCCCTGAGGTTTTCAGCTGCGACTGCTACTAGTCTGTCCAATTTTCCCTTTCCCCAGTTTTGCCCCCAACCCTTAGCCACATTTTATATGACAAAGCCAATACTGACTGCAAATTGTGCTGTTTCCTCTCCCCCCATTATCCCTATTTCTTATTCTCCTGCTGTCCCTTATTCCTCTCTTCCCCTGTCTTCTTATCTCACCTCTCCTGCTCCCCCCTGCTCTTGGCTTTTCCTGAACCTTTGCCCACCTTGATTTTTTTCTCCTGAATGTAACCTTCTCTGTATGGCATGTAACCACATTGATTCCGTGTATATTGTACGTTAACTGTTACCGCTTCTTTAATTCTGTTATTGTACCTTTGTTTGTCGCTCTTGTTAATTGACATGGAGCCTTTGTAAAGGAGTCTCTGACTCAAAGGTTTGTGAATCCAAGATTTTAATAAACAAATAAATAAAATAAAAGACTGCTGGCGGCTACTGACTTTCCTGAAACCTGAGACCAACCTCAGATTACACCACTAATATTTTTACAGCAGAACTACTGTAATTATTTTTTTTTATTTGTAAATGCACAAATGTTCTGCTGTATTTTAGTACAAAAAAATGGTTGCAAGCAGCAGTACTGCTTTATTTTCACACAGAAAAAGTATTGCAAGCAGCAAGCACTCAGGGAAGTCAAGACTGTGTGCACACTGCAAGCATCACTACCTAGTCCTAAACTGTAGTGGGTGGCAGTGCAGTCAGCTGACTGCCCTCAGAGACTGGTGGCAGCTACTGAATTTCCTGAAACTTGAGACCAACCTCAGATTACACCACAAATATTTCTTACTCAGAGATTTCTACAGCAGGACTACTGCAATCCAACTATTTTTTTTTTTTTGTAAATGCACAAAAGTTCTGTTGTATTTCAGTACAAATAAATGGTTGAAAGCAGCAGTACTGCTTTATTTTCACACACAAAAATTATTGAAAGCAGTATGCACGCAGGGCAGGCAAGGGTGTGTGCACACTGCAAACATCACTACCTAGTCCAAAACTGTGGAGGTTGGGAGTGCAGCCAGCTGACTTCCCTCCGAGACTGTTGGCAGCAACTGACTTTCTTGAAACCCAAGACCAACCTCAAAATGCAGCACACATATTTTTACACCCGAACTAATGTAATTATTTTTTTATTTGTTAATGCACAACAGTTCTGCTGTATTTTACTGCAAATAAATGGTTGCAAGCAGAAGTACTGTGTTATTTTAGCACTAAAAAATTATTGCAAGCAGCACCTGCTGCAGCACTGCTTTATTTTCACACAGGAACATAACTGCAAGCAGTAAGCATGCAGGGCAGGCAAGGAGGTGTGCACACTACAAGCATCACTACCAAGCCGGTGGGGCAGTAGATGTGATCTAACTAGACTTTAGTAAGGTCTTTGACTCGGTTCCATACAGGAGGCTGGTAAGGAAGCTTCACCACACAGGGGTTGGTCTAGAAGTAGTCAGATGGGTACAAAACTGGTTACAAGGCAGAACCCAGAGAGTGCTGGTTAATGGAATGCAATCGACGGAAGTCAGGGTGATCAGTGGGGTGCCCCAGGGATCAGTGCTGGGGCCTCTGCTCTTCAATGTTTTTATAGCAGACATCGCTGACAGACTGGAAGGGAAGATGTTTTTGTTCGCAGATGACACTGAGATATATAACAAGGTGGACACCTCAGAAGCAGTGAGCAAGATGGAAGTTGACCTCAAGAAACTAGAAGAATGGTCTGGAGTGTGGCAGCTGAGATTTAACACCAAAAAGTGCAAGGTCATGCACATAGGAAAGAAAAATCCAAGAAAGGAATATTACCTAGGAGGCAAAAGACTGGCAGCCTCAAACCAAGAATGAGATCTGGGAATCATAATCTCAGATGACTTGAAGGTTAGTAAGCAGTGTGAGAAGGCAACATTGAAGGCCAACAGAACGCTGGGCTGCATTGGGAGGGGAATGATGAGTAGGAGGAGAGAGGTGGTACTACCACTGTATAGATCACTGATTGGGCCTCTCCTGGAATACAGAGTCCAATTCTGGAGGCCTCACCTCAGGAAGGACATTGACCGGGTGGAAACAGTACAAAGAAGGCGACAAAAATGATTCATGGTCTGAAGTACATGTCCTATGAGGAAAGACTCAGGGAATTGAATATGTACTCCCTGGAGCAGAGAAGAGAGAGAGATGGGACATGATTGAAACATTCAAGTACATAAAAGGCATTAACAAGGTACAGATACAGGAATGTTTTCACTTCAAGAAGGGCTCCAGGAGCAGAGAACATGACCTCAGGCTACAAGGAGGGAGGTTCTCTACCAACACCAGGAAGTTTTTCTTCAGAGAAAGAGTGGTGGACGCTTGCAACAGTCTTCCCCAAGAGGTTGTGGGAGTCAACACTGTGGGGGGATTCAAGAATGCATGTGATAGACACAAGGGAGCCTTGACTACAAAAGGCAACTAGAGTGTCAAAATAGGTTTAAAACAAATGAGCAGACTAGATGGACCTAGCGGTCTCCTTCTGCCATCAACTTCTATGTTTCTAACCCCTAAACCATGGGGGGTAGAAGTGCAGTTAGCCAACTGCCCTCCGAGACTCCTGGTGGTTACTGACTTTCCTAAAACCCTAGCCCAAAGTCAGTTTACACCACAAATATTTCTTACACGTGGATTTCTATGGCAGAACTACTGCCATTCAATAATTGCTTTTATTTGTAAATGCCCAAATGTTCTGCTGTATTTCAGTACAAAAAATGGTTGCAAGCAGCAGTGCTGCTTTATTTTCACACAGAAAAATTATTGCAAGCAGCACACATGGAGAGCAGGCAAGGGTGTGCGCACACTGCAAGCGTCACTACCTAGCACTAAACCATGGGGGGTGGGACAGCAGTCAGCCGACTGCCATCTGAGACTGCTGGTGGCTACTGACCTCCCTGAAAACCGAGATGAACCTCAGATTACACCACAAATATTTTTACAGCAGAACTATTGTAATTATTTTTTTTTATTTATAAATGCACAAAAGTTCTGCTGTAGTTTAGTACAAAAATGGTTGAAAGTAGCAGTACTGCTTTATTTTCACACAGAAAAATTATTGTAAGCAGCACGCATGCAGGGCAGGCAAGAGTGTACGCACACTATAAGCGTTATTACCTAGCCCTAAACCATGGGGGTGTCAGAGTGCCATCAGCCAACTGCCCTACTAGACTGCTGGCAGCTACTGACTTTCCTGAAACCCAAGAACATCCTCAGATTACACCACAAATAGTTTTACAGCAGAACTACTGTAATTATTTTTTTTATTTTTAAATGCACAAAAGTTCTGCTGTATTGCAGTACAAACAAATGGTTGCAAGCAGCAGTACTGCTTTATTTTCACACACACAAATTATTGCAAGCAGCATGCATGCAGAGTAGGTGAGGGTGTGCACACTCTGCAAGCATCACTACCTAACCCTAACCCATGAGGGGTGGAAGTGCAGTGAGCCAACTGCCCTGCGAGACTGCTGGTGGCTACTGACTTTCTTGAAACCCGAGACCAACCTCAGATTACACTACAAATATTTCTTACACATATAGTTCTATGGCAGAGCTATAGCAATTCAATTTTGTTTTATTTGTACAGTAAATGTACAAATGTTCTGTCGTATTTCAGTACAAACAAATGGTTGCAAGCAGCAGTACTGCTTTATTTTCGCACAGAAAAATTATTGCACGCAGCACGCACACAGGGCAGGTAAGGGTGTGTGCACTCTGCAAGTGTCACTACCTAGCCCTCAACCATGGGGGTAGCAGTGCAGTCAGCCAACTGCCCTCCGAGACTGCTGGTGGCTACTGACTTTCCTGAAACCTGAGACCAAACTTAGATTACACCACAAATATTTCTTACACAGAGATTTCTATGGCAGAGCTATTACAATTCAATTATAATTTTTTTGTTTTGTAACTACGCAAAGTTCTGCTGTATTTCAGTACAAAACAATAGTTGTAAGCTGCAGTACTGCTTTACTTTCACACAGAAAAATAATTGCAAGCAGCACGCACGAAGGGCAGGCAAGGGTGTTGGGCATACTGCAAGCATCATTAACTAGCCCTAAACCATGAGGGGTAGGAGTGCAGTCAGCCGACTGCCCTCTGAGATTTCTGGCTATTCTACTACTGGGTTTTGTGAATCCTGAGCCCCCCCCCCCCAAGATATACTTATTATTTACACTACCACATTAAAGACTTTTTTAAAATCAGTACAGTACAGCAGTAAAAGTTGAAGTTAGAACTATTGTATTTAAGCAGGTAAACTGCAACTTAATTCTCTCTGCATCTCCTCGTGGCAAAATAAATCAGACAATTTCTCTGGGGAAACATACAAAAAGCCTCAGACCACTACCAGGCAGGCAGGCACTAAGAAATGAAACAGTACTCCTTCACTACCAGAGCACAGCATGGAGGCCCTACTGAAATAAAGGTATACTAGTTTCTCTCTGCTGCTCCTAGGGGAAAAAAAATCACTACATCAGATGATTTATCCACAAAATAAAATCCCTCCCACTGCTCCTAATAGTACTAAGAACTAAGACACAGGGTTCAGAACAAAACAATAATGGTTTTGTGATGAAAATATTAGTTCTTTGCAACTCCTAATCTTTGCAGACTCAGCGCTCTCTCCACTCTCCACTGCGATTGCTCCAATATGCAACAATGTTGAAGTGTCATGTAATCTGGCTTTGACAAATGCTCAGCGATTGCCAGCAACTCCTGCGAGATCTTCAAATCCCACGGGAACACTGAATACCGAATATTGCAGCTATTCGGTATTCGGTTCTCAAATACTGAATACAGTAATATTCATTAATTGCACACCCCTGCTGTAGTCCTGTGGTCTTCTGGCAGAAGTCCAGCAGGTATCCCTAGGTCAGATACCATCCTCCTTCTCTGTGGTCCTCATGCTCTGGGATCGCTTGGCTTACCTAGAAATAAGTACTAATGGCTAATTGCAGGGACAGGTTTCACTAACCTTGCCCAACTCAAGCCAGCACACTGTTAACTATGTCTTTATGCTCAGACTGAATGACTCAATTTAACTTGCAGAGCCTACACTTCTAAAATACTATATCCACTACTTACCCCTCATGGTTACAGTCTCCTAGATGCCTTAGTCAGCTGCCATCTTGCTCTCAGAACACACTCACAGTTTAACTATGAGCATTTAAACAGCTCAACAGGTTATCTCTGACTCTGACTCTGACTCCAGCAGATGATAGTATGCTTTTCTCCATATTGCAGCAGATGACTGAGGATGTGTTGGAAGGTTCCTCAGTCTAACAGCCATAAACAGAGTCCCGGTTGGTTGAGTGTTCCTGTCAATCTCTTGGAAGGGTCTGTCTAGTTGTCACATCATGGCTGATTGGGTGTCTCCCCTCTCAGGTGAGTCAATGAAGCCTTTTAGCATGCATTGAACCCTTGTGGCTCCCTGGCAGGCTTTTGGAACCTGCTTGGCTAATTGGATGTCTCTGACCCTCATTACCATGTTGAGTGGGGTTTGAGAGCAAGCACTGTATGGTGCTGCTCTTGCTAAAGTGGAAGAAGAACCCAGGACCTCCTTTTTAATGAACTTGCTCAACAGAGCTTTTTCCTGGTAAAATAAATAAATTGAATTGAAGCTGTCAGAGAGTGAACAAGTTATCTGCCTGTTTTGTAGTCCACATGGCCCTGGATCAAAGTATTTCTTGTAAGAAGGGATCCATCCCTTAAAACAAGGATTCGATGCCTCCCATTGTGCTGTGCCTGTTTGTGCCTGTATCAAGGAAGCCAGTAACTGGGGGGAGTCCCTGATTACATCACAAGTGCTGATGTGCTTCTTTATCAGTGGCATCTAAGTCATGTTTGATGTGTAGCTGGAGCCACGATTCAGTGGTGCAGCAGGCACCAAAGAGTTTCTCCTTTTCCCTTTGGAGTCCCAAACATAAATAACTTTTGTGGGGAAACAGATGTAAAACCTATACACTCTATGGGGCTACTGACTTGATTATGCAGTTTTGAGATCACCAACAGGACAAGCTCTGGCCAGAGCCGATAGGGCTGTGAAGCATTACCAAGTGACGAAAGTTACACATGTGCGTAGAAATTATTCAATGGCCAGGTGTAACTTGACCATATGTTGCAGGTGTTGCACCAACTTTTCAACATGGCCTTTTTTGGACCCCTCCTCATGAACAGTGCCAGTGTCATTTTGTTCAATTGTCCTGAAAGGTGATTGTGCAGACCAAATGTGCTCTTCTGTGCCTCAGGTGCGAAAACACATTTTGGGCAGGTTGTGGAAAATAACAGCTGTACTGTTGTAAAGGAGATGTAGAAAAATGGCAATATTAAAAATGTGAAGTGAAAATATTAAAATGAATGATGTTAGGGAGGCGTGCGTGAAAGCGCGCAACACTGCAGCACTATTAACACAGTCATTTTGAACCCTACCAAATTTTCAACATGGCCTTTCTGGACCCCTCCTCATGAACAGTGCCAGTATCATTTTTTCATTGTCCTGAAAGGTGATTGCACAGCCAAATGTGCTATTCTGTGCCACAGGTGAAAACACAAGTTTCTGGTAGGTTGTGGAAAATGACAGCTATACCGTTGTGAAGGAGGTGTGCAAAAATGGCAATGTTAAAAATGTAGAGTGAAATATTAAAAATTTGCTATGTTAAGAGCATGCATAGAAACTGCACAACACACACTCGTAACACAGTCATTTCTGGGAATTTTTTTACCAGATTTGCAACATGGGCTTTCTGGGACCCCATCTCATGAACAGTGGCACTGTCATTTTGTGAATCGATTCGGAAAGGTGATTCCACTCAGTGATTGCAAAATCACCTTTCAGGACTGAGTAACAAAATGACAGTGTCAGTTTTCATTAGGTGGAGTCCCAAGAACCCCATGTTGAAAATCTGGGACAAAAACTCCCCAAAAAAAGTAACAGCTGAAATAGTATGAATGTTATTCCATATGCCGATCATGGTGGAGGGGTTTCAGCTCCATTGGGCTTTTGGAAGGATACTCCCAAAAGTCCAATGGAAGGGGTTCTGAGATCGGCCATTTTCAGAGCTACAGAGTTCTCACAAAATGGCTGTAGGCTCTACCCACAGCCCTAAAAAGGACACTGAAACTGTCAAGAGGACTGAATACAGGACCACCAAAATGATCACAGGTACTGAAGAAAATGTGACATGTTCAGACAAGAGAAAAGAAGGTAAAGAGGAGGCATGATCTTTAGTTGTCTGTATGCTCAAGGGTATTGGCAAGGTCAAGCACAGCTGTTCAATCTGGTATGCTCCAACAGGACATGAGGACACACCCTTAGAAGTAGTAAATTCAGGGGTAATGTTAGGAAGCCCTTCGTCTTCCAGAGGGTGGTCAGTCTATGACCCAGCCTGCTACCAGAGACAGTGAGTATGCAGCCAGTACAGGTCTTCATGGTAAGCCTGGACACATGTCTGCTTACCAAGGGAATCACTGGATACTCTGGGTTGTTGAGTTGGTAGGGAACAAATGTTGCCAATTATTACAACTCTGAATGGTGCTCCAGTTAAAAAGGTCACCCTCTTTAAGCATCTTGGTATGTGGCTGGATAGAAACTTAGATTTATCTAACCCCACTGACAACAAATATAAACATACTGTATCTGAAGCTTGGCATCTTTTACAGGAACCAGTTCTGCTCACCCCTTTTAGTCCATCGAGAAAGCCTTGTAAGTATGATATTAATGATGTTTCATTATGTGTATGTGTTCTATGGCACCAGCTCCAAGTTCACCCTTGTCAGGCTGGATCCCTTCTTCTGTTCCTTTGTTGCTTGGCTACTGACTCTCCCTTACACATTAATCACTGCTTCCTCTACCAGATTCTCTCTGTCTCATCTCTCACATTTCAACACCTCTCTCATTGTACTGCTTTTATTTCAAAATACTGGTTTCCCTCATTCCCTTCCTAAATTACTGAACTAGTCTTACCCTACTGTATATCTACACTTCCTACTCACTCCAATTCTTGGACTCAGACTCCTTTAGTGTTCCTCACTGCAGCACCTCTGCTGGTCATGCTGTCTTTTGTTTGATACTGACCTCCCTCTGGAATGCCCTTCTTCGAGCCATACTTCATCCATCTTGATATGCTTCTATCAAACAACTCATCAAAGCTCACTGCAGCCCAGTTTACTTCTTCTTCAGGCCTTTTTTGGCTTAGTCACCTCCAAAGCCACACATACTGTGCACCACAGTACCTTTCCTTGGTTGTCTGGATCGGTGAATTCCTCATGTTTGACTGCACAGTGTCTGATCTTACATGTCAACACAGCTGCATTTTCTTTGCTACTGCCATCTCATAAATTGAATTGCACTTCCTGAATTGTAATGTGGTCTAACATCCTCACTGTTATTGGTTAATCTGTTTTGCTTTGTATCTTCTCTCCCACTTTCTACCCTTCACCACCAGGTCTCACCTGGAAATGAGCCTTGACTCAATGCTACTGTCCCCGTAACTTATGTCTAAATAATAAATACTTACATAAATATTGGCACAGTATGCTTATTCATATCTGCTTATGAAGCTGGGGAGCAGACATAATGGATTTAGATTCCTTTCTGACCTTAAACTGCTATGTTACTATGTAACTCGCCAATTGCAGTTGCTATAGCAGCTTCCCTAAGCAGCACTAATTCAAAGCCCCATGGTTAGTTGGCTCAAGTGTGTAGAACAAGTCTTTAGCATAGAGATCATGTATATAAAGACTTCAGGGCACAAAACCTGTAGTACTCAGGGCTTTTATGCCACCATATGAAGCGTCCTGTAATATGACTATGGGCATAATATGCAAATGAGTGTAGGGGGTCATGTGAAGACCTCACTAGGTTTTATACATACAGGCCCAGATATTCAAAAGGGTTGCGCATGATGCAACAGTGTTGCACCTTGCACAACCCACTGATGCACACCGGCATGAGATTCAAAAGAGAAAAGTGCGCCGCACAAATCCCGATGCGCCGGAGTGCATCAGTAATGTATGCAGGCACAGGTGGGGAGGGGGCGTGCCCATGCATAACCTGCACAGCCCGATATTCAGCCCGGGATGTGCAGAGTCATGCATGCGCAACCCCCACCTGCGCCTGCACAAAGTTACGCCACAAAAAAAAGGAACAAGTGATGGCCACCCACAGGTGAGCTGCCGTATTGCAGGATGTAACACAGCAGCTGCCACCTGTGGCTGGCCACCCGAGTTCCTACCACACCTGCTGGCGCCCCTCCATGCCCCATCACAGGCATCCATGTAGAAATCCCCCCAAGTCCAATATCCCTGGTGGCTCAGTGGACCGCTCTGAGCCCGATCATGGGCATTAGTAATAGTACCCACCCCCCACAAGTCCAATACCCCTGGTGGTCCAGTGGACCGATTGCTGCCCGATCGCGGGCATCTGTACCTCAGAAAATACCCCTAAGACCCTGGTGGTCTAGTGTACCTCCCACCCACCCACCCACTGGGACCCACCGCCCTGCTCCCCCCCGTCAGCGGCGGGCAGCAGCACCACCCGCCTGCCTCCCCGCGCCCTCTGACTGACAGCTCAATAGGGCTGCATGCCCATTGGTTCTGGCGTGAGCCAATGGGCGTGCACACTCATCTACTACTCAGTCCAGATATGTGAATGAATTCATTCACATATCTGGACTGATAGTCTATAGCTGCCGCCATTGGCTCTTGCTGTGAACCAATGGGTGTGCAGCTCTACTGAGCTGTCAGTCGGCAGGCATGGGGGCGGCAGGCGGTGGAGTGCTGCCGCCTGCCCGGCTGACAGGGGCGGGGCGGTGGTGCTCAGTGGGCGGGTGGGATGGGGGTACACTAGACCACCAGGGTCTTAGGGTATTTGCAGAGGTACAGATGCCCACAATTGGGCAGCAATCAGTCCACTGGGCCACCAGGGATATTGGACTTGGGGGGATTTCTACACGGATGCCCGCGATGGGGCATGGAGGGGCGCCACCAGGTGTGGCAGGAACTTGGGTGGCCACCCACAGGTGGCAGCTGCTGTGTTGCACCCTGCAATGCGGCAGCTCACCTGTGGGTGGCCATCACTTGTTCCTTTTTTTTGTGGCGTAACTTTGTGCAGGCGCAGGTAGGGGTTGCACATGCATGACTCTGCACATCCCGGGCTGAATATCAGGCTGTGCAGGTTATGCATGGGCAAGCCCCCCCCACCTGTGCCTGCATACATTACTGATGTGCTCCGGTGCATCGGAATTTGTGCGGCGCACTTTTCCCTTTTGAATATTGTGCCGGGGAGCATCAGTGGGTTGTGCATGGTGCAACACTGTTGCACCATATGCAACCCTTTTGAATATCTGGGCCTGTGTGTTTATGGTGTCTAGCATCAAATCAGCAGGCACTGTTACTGATAAAGAAAGTAATTAATTTGGAAAAGTATTGAAACCGTTCTGCAAACAAAATTATTTTAGTCAAAGTATGAAAAACATTCTTGAGATGAGGCACCCTTTTTTAAAAGCATATAACTGCTATGTAAACCAAATGAAAAAAATCAACTCACGCTAGCAATGTTATGAGTAACCTAAACAAATTAATATTGCAGATGAAAAATGTTTCTGAACCTATAGTGCAGTCAGAACACAATTAATAAAGATAATTTTGCAGACACTTAACTGAATGACTGTTAATATCAGTTATCATCTGAACAATTCTTCACAAAGTAGCAAAATGCTTTTTTATTGACCAAGATGTAAATAAATAACTAGTGTATGGACTCAATGTTCCTTTGTACAAGAAATGTGACTGTAACAGTGCTCCACAAGTGGGCAGTAAGTACCAGTAATAGGTGAACAAATAGGGAGAATTGCTTATATGCCCTCTGTCATCTGGCATTTGTTTCCCTTTTCAAGATAGAGCTAAGCATGTAGGACTGGCAAAAAGTATACTGTACTCCTCAGGAGTGCATAATATGTTCAATATAGGTAGCTGTAGCTCTGAACAAACATGGCACAATTCTTTGAAAACGTTTATTCATAGTAAATTGAATTCAAGAGGCTGGAGCAGCTGTATACTAAATCTAAGGGTAAAAATAACCATGGCTGGCTGATACTGGAGCCTGAAAAATGAGTGCAGTCAGAGTGTGCAGGACTGTGATGGATTGGGGAGCTGGCTCTTATCAGGTCAGCCCAGTAATGGAAATGCAATGGGATAATCATCAAATAATTTTTCTCCCTACCTATCAGTTCAGCGTAAATGATTTTGCTGTAGAACCAGTAAAAAGTGACAGTAAAGTTTACCTCACTTGGCTGCAACTGAATTTCATAGCCCCCAAAGCATTCTGTCCTCTTTTTATGTTCGTCGCTGACTATTTTAATCTTTTGTATACACATTTCATGATCTAATACTGTTTTCTGGTTTCAGCCTAGATGTTTTATCTAGCAATAAAAAGGATCACAGAAATGTCAGTGCTGAGTAAATCACCATCAGTCTGAAGTCAATTATGGTATACTCTCACATATTAAAACTTAAGGCTGGCTAACCCATCAGCAAAGCAGCAGTAGTGCCACCCATGGCACTGCTGATCCAGGTTCAGAAATAAGCTGGGAGTGCCTAGGGCTGGCTTGGAAGAGGAGAATTGAGCATCCAAGAGTACTCTCCCCTTGTCTGAGGAGGGTAGCCCTCTTTTCTACAACTCCACCACCTGGGTGAGCATTAGTGGTGGTGTAGCTGAAGAGTCTCAGGGAAAGGGCAGACATCCTGGCTCCAGTGTGTTGCCACACAATTATCTGTATGCATGCACCTTGAAGCCCTTGCTGACTGCATCCTGACTACAGGGCAAAACCAAGAAGAAATCCCTGATACATGGCAGTATGACTGCAGTGCTGTCAGTTTACCATCATTCCTAACCTCCCACGGGTATGTCTGCATACTAAATGAACCAGAGGGAGGTCATGGCTGTTGACACACCTGGTGGAATTGACCATAGGGTGCAAGCCCACTGTGGACCCGCACCTGACCCACTGGGGTACCAGGGAAGTGACAGAGAACAGTGGTAAATAGGACTGAGAGTTACTGGCAGAGGTAGTGGGGTGGGTGAAGTGGGCAAAATTCACTTTACAAATTAATTCTCAAATTCCATGCAATTCACAAAGTGTGAATTTGATGAATTCATGAAGCTTTGCAGAGCAAAGTTGCCATTGTTTTGGGTGAATTGACCAAAATTCACTTGCAAAGTCATCACTTCACAAAACAAGTTCTGGTCAGAGCTGATACTGCTGTGGAAAGCTTTTAGGAACGGCAAGAGAATTGAAAGGAATATGCAGTGCTCTCATTGTACCAGAGTCAGCAGTAATACTGCAGCGATTACAGGATTACAGTACTGTGCATGCATGATACTCGCACATGTGCAGTTTGCCCCAGAGTCAGCCATGTGCAACATGGCAGCGCTAACATAACTACACATGCATGATAGCTATGTATGTGCAGTTTAAGCCAGCGCCACCATATTGCACATGCCGGCCATCACTTCTGCAGTTGCAGAAAACAAAAGTAGTGCGCCAGAAGTGGGTATGTTTATGTGGCCAATGGATGGGACGGACTGCATAAACAGAATCATAGGAAACTATGCCAGAGCACTGTGGCAGCACAATGGTAAGGCAGAATCACAGGCAGCTTCTTCAAACATAGAAACATAGAAAGTGCCCCCCCATCTCCCTCCCTCTTGAAACAGACCCTAAAACCTTCCCTTCCCCCTCACCCAACTCTTCCTTTCTTTGCTTCCAGAGCTAGCACCCTCCATCACCATCAACTCATTCTGACTTTGTGAACAAGAGGCCATAGTGTGAACCTCAGCACAGTTGATCGAACTCTATTTACATAGCCATTCTAGAGGAAAAAAAACATTTTATATATTATTCTTTTTGACTTTCTAAATACAAGGGTACTAGCTAGAAATCAATTAGCCTACATTTTGTGGAAGGTAAATACAGGAACCAATCAAACAGGAGGCAATTGTGCAGCTAGCTAAAAAAGGGGGATACAGAAACACTTGGAAACAACATAATTTATAAAAAATAGATTTTGCTCAATCTTGGGTTATCAGTAGGGTCACTTGTGTATACTTTTGTATTTCTTCACACTTTTAGTTTGGTAATTTGTAAAACAATTATGAAAAAATGACACCTGACCTTTTGCACAGGTCTTGACCTCCTATAAAGGGAATGGCTTAAAACATATTTGAGAGTCATTGAAGAGTTATCCCAAAGTCTAGATTTAGTAAACTATATATTTTAATGTGTTTTAATAACAGAAGTTGCCAAAGAGGACATAATAAAATAAAAATCAGTGCTGCAGCATAGATGTCTAAATGTTTCATAGACAGCCTTGTTTGTGCACCAGGTCTTCCTTCTGTGTATGAAGAGAACTACAAAAGAACCCCAGAGCTAATGCACTGGGGCATGGGTTATCCCAGAGGATATTGGCCTTACAGCCAAACATTATTAGGGTATGTGCAATTTATGTTTTCTGTGTGTGAGCATTGTTTTCTTCTGTCTTGCTTCTTCCCCCTATCTGGTCAGCATCAGGATCTGCTGTTAAATTAGGCATGACAGGAGGTAAACAAGATGGTGTAGTATTTCACTTAAGTGGCGAAGTGGTTTGCAAAATGAGTCTTTTTAGAAGTGCAATAGGAGTTATGCCAAACAAATAAAAATATCTCTAAAAAGTATATGAGTTACACATAAAAAGAAAACAAAAAAACAGTATGAAACTTGATCAGGAAAAAAAGACCTTCCAATGAGCCTATTCATTAAGCTGCACAAATTATATTTTTTAAACTGTGGCCATCTGATTACCTTAATTTTCATTTTTCTTCACAAGTTTCACCTTTCGGGTGGCTATATTTGAAACACTCTAATGAATTCAGATTAGTGACTACACTCATTTTAAAGGCTGTTTTGTCCTGAACAACTTTCATGGTGGTCATGTATTGGTAACTTGTATACTTTCCGAGACATTTACATTTGTTTGGCATGACTCCTGCTGTGTTCACTCAGAGAGAGAAAAAATGAGGCTGTTTGGAAGACCATATTTTACAAAATATAAAGAATTCAGATTAGTGACTACCCTCATATGAAAGATCTTTTTGTCCTGAACAACTTTCATGCTGGTTGTTTTTGTACACCTTGAATACTTTTGAAGATATGTGGATTTGTTTGGAATGTGTGCACATTTGCTGTCAGAGAAAAACAGCTTGGAGTTCTGTGTCCAACATTCTAAAAAGAAAGAAAGGAACATTTCTTTAACTGACATAGTGATTTGCACTTATGGAAGGATACATTGAAAAGTCCAAAAATGTGTTCCACAGGATGCCATTTTCTAGCTAAAGCAAGATGGCTGTAGGCTCCTCCCACAGCCATAAAAATGGCTTCTTCACAGTAAAACCTTTGCAGTTTTGGCAAAGTCAAAGTTCCAAAAGTCAGTGGAAACTTCACTAAGCTTCGTGAAGGTGGATTTCAGTCACTACTTTGCCACTTAACCAGTGAAGATTAAATCTGCAACACCTTTAAGAGTTAGGTAGCATTGACCATGGGACAGAAAGAGTGCATAACAAGTATTTGTCAGTTCCAAATGTTTGTTTGCATGTTGTCTCAGGTAGATTTTGGTTGTGTTATAGAGAATGATGAATGTAGAGTACTATTGTACAAAGAGAGAGTTTGCAATAGAATCAGTGAGTGGTAATGTTTGCCTTATGTATTTTCATTCCATTTCTAAAAATATTTTCCCTTGAGCTTAAATGTTCAATGTACATGCTAGATTTATACTCTGCATGTAGTAAGATGATGTTATCACATATTTCTAATGGTAGTTACCACAGCATTGTATCAGTATGTTTCATTTGACATAGCATTTTTGGCACAAGACTGGAAACTTTTAAAACCTTCAGAATTCTGTATATGTGATGTAAGTGATGATTAGGTGATTATTACTTTATTCGTTTCACTGAGACAGGGTTTGATGAGGCAGGGTGACAAATGACGCTAAAGCTTGAGAAAGCATGGCTGCGGGGTCAATTGTGAATCAAATTGTAGAAATGTCGCCAGTAAAGTTGTGCTTCGGCAACATTCTGGCCATGACCGCTTAATACGATGCCCAAAATAGTTTAACTGAATTACCCACAACATATTGTCCATGGCAAAATATATCGCGACAATACTACCCTCACCAAGAATTACAGCTTTTTGAACAGTCCAAACCTCCCCTCTCTCCCAAAAATAACTATTTGAACTGAGCAAAGCTTTCCTTATTTCTCAAGTAAAAAGGCAGATAGACATATCAGTCTTAGCTCAGGTATGGTTACAAAGGAATGGTAGACAATCTATTTATAAACATTTTGTAATTTATTAGTTCGAGAATGAGTTCATGCAGAGGGAGGCAGCTGGATAGAAATGGAGGGCAGGGGTGGGACAGCATGTAGAAGGAGGTAGCAGAAAGGTTGTTATTCACTTAACTCATATTGGAACATAGGGTGGGAGTGAGACAGCATGCAGAGGAAGGCAGTGAGAAGGTTGTCATTCACTTTACTGGGATGGGAATGGAGGCAGGGGTGGGACAAAATGCAGAGAGAGGCAGCAAGAGAGTTTTCATTTACTATCCTAGAATGGGAACTGAGGACAGGGGTGGAAAGCACACAAAGGGATGCAGTAGGAGGGATGTCATTTACTGTAGCCAGATGGGACTGGAGGATGGGGATTGGACAGCATGCAGAGGGAGGCAACAGGAGGGTTGTCCTTCATTATACCAGGATGGGAATGGTAGATGGGGGTGGGACAGCAAGCAGAGGGAGGCAGCGGAAAGGTTGTCCTTCTATATACCTGGATATGAACAGAGGGTGAGATGGGACAGCACACATGGGGATGCAGTGAGGGGGTCATCCTTCATTATGAAATGGGTAGAAAGAATGCTGGCTCCTAAGTGGACAAGAGAAGCTTTCAGCTGGGCCATTATCCCAGCACAATGGGCCAGCTAAAAGTAATATGTTTAAAAAAGGCATAACATTTAATAAAATGACCCATTTCATAATCTCAATAAGGCACTCCAGTGAGTATGTTATGGTGGGCTAATAACCTTTCTCAGGTGGTGGAAGCACTTGGCTATGCCTCGTGCTTCAACCCACCCAAGGTAGGCCATTATCCCACTATAACACACCCCATGTCATGCCTCATTGCTTCATTATACTGGGATGGGAACAGAGGGTGGGGTGGGGCAGCATACATAAGGATAGAGTGGGAGGGTTGTCATTTACTATACAGAGAGGAATGCAAGGTGGGAATAAGACAGCATGAAGAGGGAGGCAGTGGGAGGATTGTCATTTACTACACTGGGACAGGAATGGAGGGTGGGGGTGAGACAGTATGCAGTGGGAGGGATATATTTTGCTATGCTGGGACAAGAACAGAGGGTTGGGATGGGGCAATATGCAGCAGGAGGGTTTTGCTTTTTGTAGAGTGGGATGGGAACGATGCTAATCACCTGGTTGGTGAGCAGTGTCATGAAAACCAAAGCATAGAGCCACCTTGTGATATAAAAGGCTCTTTTCTTTCAACTCCAGAATTATTCACATAGCTGGAATGTGTAGTACGGTATGGGCTGCCGCCCATTGGATCTTGGCTGCTGAACCATGGGTGTGCAGCCTACCCAGCTGTCAGTCGTGAGGCGGTGGGCGGCAGGCGAGTGGGTGCTGCTGCCCACCAGCTGACCGGTGGGGGGAGCGGGGTGGTGGGGCTCGGTGGGCAGGTGGGGACAGGGGTACACTAGACCACTAGGGTAATAGGTCGTCTTTTATGTTTTACAGATGCCCGCAATCAGGCAGAGTGCGGTCCACTGGACCACCAGGGATATTGGACGGGGGGTGCTTTATTATACCGATGCCCACAATCGGGCACATAGTGGTCCACTGGACCACCAGGGATATTAGGCGAGGCTTTTTTTTTGGGAGACAAATGCCTGCGATCGGGAACGTAGTGGTCCACTGGACCACCAGGGATATTAGATGAGGACTTTTGTTACATAAATGCCTGCGATCGGGCTGCAGGGGGCGTCAGTCCCCGACGGCTGCTGCCTGGCAGGGCGCCAGGCGCAAGTCGTCGGGGATCGGTGCACTTGCATGCTAATGACATGCAAATGGCCCCATGTGCACCTTGCATAAATTATGGCCCCATCTACATGTCCCCTTTTGAATATCGCAGGTGCTGTGCATGGCGCAATGGCACTTGCGTTAGCATAGCGCATCTCCATGCTCCACTCTGGCCACTTGCACTGGCACAGTGCCACTGTGCCATGCACAGTGGGGGTGGCCAGGGTGCGATATTCAAAGCTGCTGTGCCATAGCGCAGCTCTGTTGAATATTGCCCAGGCCACACTCCTGTGCAACCAAGTTGAGCTGCACCCAGGCTTGCGCCACAGCCTGGTGCAGTTTGAATATCCGGGCCTATATATATATATATATATATATATATGTATGTAACTGAGGTTCATTCACAGTTCTAAAAATAACAGTAAAAATAACTGATTACCTCTATTTGTGTCATTGTGTGGTATATAACAGTAGCAGAAACATATTTCTGAGATGTAAACCGATGCACAGACCATGTTACAAGCGCATTAATCCATGACAAAGGTGGCATCTAATGGGGAGTTAATGCATGGTTGGTCGTTGTAGGCACTCGCAATGGCCCCAACCATGCATTAACTCTCATTAGATGCCACCTTCATCGTGGATTAATGCTTACTTGTACTGTGTGTAAGCCTGATTTCTGATGAAGTGATATTGAGTCACAAAATGTTAAATACTAATTTAAACAAGGCTATGAAAAATTGAAAAATAATACATTTCATTTGATGAGTGAGACAGACTCAACTACAGTTTCTTCTTTGCTGTTGCTCCGGAATGGTGACTGTCTCCTCTTTTCTGAAAAGATCGTATTTACTATTACAGGATTTGAGTTCCAGAGGACTTTGTTTTTCAGTTAAAAAGACATTAAAGAGTACTGAACCCAGTACTGAGACCTGAAGTACCCTGTTGGTCAGTCTCCCCTCCCACATAGAGTTCTGTTTACCACTACCCTATGCCACTTATCTTTCAACCAATTTTTTACCCTATTTTACCACCTTAGGACCCACCCCCGAACTGTCCAGTTTCATAATTAGACTGTAACATGGTACATGTCAAAGGATTGTTGAAGTCTAGTTAGGCCAATTCCACTGCCCCACCCTGATCTATTTTCCTGTTCTCCCAGTTGAAGAAATCAATCCTGTTCATCTGACATGACACCCCCCCCCCCCATGAATCCATGCTGCTTGGGTCACGTAAAGTGCTGCATTCAAGATATTCAACAATCCTTTCCTTCAAGAATTGACACTGTAAGCTTCCCCACCACCAATGTCAGACTGACCAGCCTATCATTCTTAGCCTCCTCCTTACTACCACTTTTATGAAGCAGGACTACATATCCCCTTCTCCATTCCTCTGGAACCTCTCCTGTTTCTAGTGAGTCATTGAATAGGGCTGTCAGAGGTGCAGCCAGTACTTCTCTGAGTTCCCTCAGCAACCTTGGGTGTACCCCATCTGGGCCCATAGCTTTGTCCACTTATAGATTTGTCAGTCCTTTCAATATTCTCTCCTCTGTAAATTAATTTGTGTCTACCTCCCTCCACCCAGTGTTTCTACTGCTTTTATGTGGTCTATCCCCTTCCAACATGAAGACTGTACAGAAATATCTGTTCAGCATATCTGCTTTGTCCTGATCCTACTCTGTACAGTCCCACCCCTTCCTTTTTAAACCTTACAATCCCTTCTCTTCTCACTTTTGCACCAAAAGAAGGTCTTATTCCCTATCCTTTCCTCAGTTTGTGCCTTTGCACTCCTCACCACTTTCCCAGCTTCCCTCTGCATTTCCTGGTGCACTTCCCTATCATCTTCCCTCTGAGTCTCTTTGTACCTTCTGAATGCTACCCTTTTTGCCTTAACCTTTTCAGCCACTTCCCTAGAGAATAGTAGTGGTGTCTTTTATCTTTTGGTTTTGCTCACTTCTTTTGTACAGATGTCTGTTGCCTTCACTATGCCAGCCCTCGATTTGGCTCACTGTTCCTCTGTCCCCACCCTGTCTATTTTCCTTGGCAGGTCATCCCTGAGGAATTTGCTCATCTTCTTAAAATCCAGCCTCCCAAAGTCCAGGACCCATGTCCTTGTGTGGTGGTCGCTGCCATCCTTATGCTAAACCACAGTGTATGGTGATCACTGGTCCCCAGGTAGACTCCTACATTGACATCTGTAATATTGTCCATGTTAGCAAGCACTAGGTCCAATATTGCACCATGATAAGTGGGCTCCTTAACTAGTTTCCTGAGAAATACTCCCTGCAGGAAGGCTAGGATGTCTGCTTCTAGCTGAAGCTGCAGCTAGAAGGTTCCAACCTACATCTGTCAGATTGAAGCCCCATACCAGCAGCAGCTCTGCTTTTCCTGCCATCTTATTAATGTCTTCCCCCAGTGCCTTATTCTGTTCTTCTGCTGTGTGGGAGGTTTGTAGATCACCCCACTGTGAATAATGGCTTCAGCACCTGTCTCCAGATTGAACCACAGTACCTTCAATCCCTTCTTGCTCCCAAGTATCCCTGTGCTTCTGTCACTTTGATACCCTCCTTTACATACAAAACAACATCTCCTACCTTCATCCCCACCCTATACTTCCTGAACTGAGCATAACCTGGTATGGCAATGTCCCATTCATAGTTCCCTGTACACCATGACTCAGTAAACATAGAAACATAGACTTTGATGGCAGATAAGGACTGCTTGGCCCACCTAGTCTGCCTATTTCCTTACCTATTGGATAAGCTGCAGATCCTAGTTAACCAACAGCCTGTGTCCTCCTACCCCCAACTATAATTGCCTTATGTCTGTCCCATGAATTCTTGAATTCCTCTACTGTTTTTGACCCCACAACCTCCTCAGGAAGGTGTTCCATGTGTCCACCACCCTCTCAATGAACAAATACTTCCTCTCATTGCCCCTGAGCCATTCCCCCTCTATCTTCAAATTGTGCTCCCTTGTTCTTGCACATCTTTTTTTCTGAAAGATGCTACCCTTATGGACTTTGTTGATTCCCTTGAGGTACTTGAGCATTTCTATCATGCCCCCCCCCCCCACTCCTTTCCTCAAGGGTATACATATTAAGCTCTTTTAGTCTGTCTTCATATGGCTTCTTGTGCAGACCCTGCACCATTTTAGTTGACCTCCTCTGGACTGCCTGCTTCCTGTCTATGTTCTTGTGGAGATGGGGCCTCAAGAACTTCATGCAGTACTCTCAGTGGGGTCTCACCAACTGTCTGTACAGAGGGATAATGCCCTTAATATCCAGGAAATTAGTTGTGTTGCCATATTGGTGCTTGTGACAAAAGATCCAGAAACAATGAGATGATTTGATACCTTTTATTGGACCAAGATAGATGTTATTGCAACATCTATCTTGGTCTAATAAAAGGTATCAAATCATTCCTTTTTTTCTGGATCTTAATATCCAGGTCAGCCTCCACCATGATGGCCTTCAGGTCTGGAATTTTTTTCCCAAGACTCCATGCATTTGCAAACATGGCCTTCCACTCCTTTTTCACATTTTGCCTATAGCCCCACATCTTTCCCTTCTGCCCCGCCTCTTCTTCCTCTCTCTTTTTGCAACTTTTGTTCTCATCCCCCTGTTTACTTCCCTCTGTTGTTTTCTCTGCCTAGTCCCTGGGGATTGTTCTTCCCTTGGGTCCTCCCTTCTTTCAGTTTTAGTCTGGGGGCAGTTTATGTTTCCTAATTTGCTTCCACTGCCCCTCATTTAGTTTAAATGCTTAGCAAACTAAAATTTACATCATTCTCTGAGGACTGCAGTTCCCTTCCCTAATACTAATGGTCAGCTGGGTGTTTTCTGACTTAGATGGTGGAGCATCTCCCTTTTTCCACTGGTTGCTCAGCTTTATGGCCTTCCCTGTCTTCTTAGGGGAAGTCATGTTCAGCTTTGACTTCTTGGCTTCTCTCCTAAGGTACCTTTAGCCAAAGGACTGCTTTCCTGTGGCATCTCTAGGGTTGGAACCTCATAAAGAGGGTTCATGTGCCTTCAGTACCTCAAAAAGGCTGGTAGTGCACTACAAACAGAGAGGGTGAAATGCCATAGAGACTGCAAACTAATCATGTATGCACAGAAAGAGGCTTTTCTGTGCTTTCCTGTGCAGGGGCAATGTTCACTCAGCTAAATCTCAATAAAGTTGCAACTGAAATACAAAACGGACTGAGCACTCAGGGTAGTTTATGAAACGTGTCTGTACTATAGAGACCAGCAGTGCCTATAAGGCAAGCTGATGCAAACGTCTGGCATATATGAAGCAGTTTATTCCAGAATTCAGTTATTAAAATCAGTTCATCACAACACCACAAACTGTTGCTTGATTAAAGTGCAGAAGGTGTTGTATAAATACTGCATTAAGGAATTGTTCCCGTATTCAGTAAAGTGCTCAGTGCAAATGGCAAAAAAGAGAAGAAAAGGCTTACTCAAAATGGACAGCTGCTGTCAACCCTGGCACTTTGTTCTCTAAGAGCTTCATCGGGGGAATGGTTACATAATAAGTTTGTGCCTTAAATGCAACTGACAGTGGTCACATGTTTATTTTCAGTTTCTACTCAAAGCCAACCTACCGACATTTTAAATAGCAAGAGCAGCATAGTGTTCTTGACAGGTAAATCCTATTGAGAGTTGCAGGCTAAAAAAAGGGCAAAAGTTAAAATAAGTTTTAAATGGATGCATTTCCTAGGTTTTAAATGTCCAAAGGAGTATTGCCCCGTAGTGCTGTTGACAAAACAATATTCATTTACAGCTAATTCCATTTGTAATTCCTTCCACAGTTGAGACGTCTTAAGTTTTGTTTCATTTAGGAAGGTTCATGGTGGAATTCGGGATTTATGAGCATTCACCAATAAATGGACAGGTCTTCTCATTTTGAACCATCAACTGAACAAATAGTATATCTAAATCAAATGCAAGAGGGAGGGTTTAACAGAATAATATGACAAGAAGTATATAAGTACTAATTACACATTTAGATCATGTCACATAACAGGCCCATTACTTCATGTGTCTTGTAGAACCCATGATTTAATTTTTTTTATGACTGATTGTTTCGCAAAAATAGCTTGAAGTCTATTTTTTTATTCAAGCCATTTTAGAATCTAATCTTCATATCCATAATGACTTTCTCTTGCCGAGTTGTCTGGCAGTCCTCTCATCCTGGAGCCTGCTTCACATGTTCGATACCTATGAAGTTATGTCTCAAATCTCCATTATGATGATTTTTAGAATGCTGGCCAATTGGAGTATTTTAATTTTTGTTGATAATGCTTCTGAAGTGCTCCTGGATCTGATTTTAAGTGGTAGAATTGTCCTACACAAGCATACTATTTTCACAGGAGCACATCAGAGCAAACACTGCCTGGGGAGGCAGTATAGCACAGTGGTTTAAGGCTCTGAGCTGCAAATCTGGTGACATCCAGCAGACCAGACCTGGGTTTGAATCCCACAGCTTCCACTTACATACTGTGTGACCCTGAGCAAGTCACTTAACTTCCCTGTGCTCCCAGGATGCACCTATAAAAAAGCTTTCAGCTTAGTGTGCTACTCCTGGTTAAACAACTAAAAAAAAAAAAACAACAAATGAGGTGTCACAATTCAATTAATTAATGGTGAAACACTGTTGGGATGTTTGGTCAATCCATTGTTTCTGTTGCTTACCATACCTACAAATATTGCAGCATTTGCATTTGACAAAGCTGGTAACCGGAACACAACTTCCATATGGGTGGTGCCTTCGAATCTGCTCTTACCAATTTTATCCTTGATATTCAGTGAGCTCCTGAATGATTTGCATGATTGTAACTCTTTCTGTATTCCTAGTGTTATATCATTTCTTTGGATTGTCCAAAATGTGTGTATTGTGGCAACAATGTTTCCAGTAGCAGAATTGTATTCTGTTGAAAAAATGACTGGAGGATTCACCTCAAACTCCTTAATTATTGATTCAATGAGATCATATCACTCTCATGTTCTGAAACCCTATTTCTTGCCATGTCAAGCATTACACTATCATAACCCCTCTGGGCAAAGCAATGTGTCAGCGCACTTGCCTGTGACATATAGACATACAGTAGAAATGTAGAAACAGACAATGATAGCAGAAAAGGACCAGAGGTCCATCCAGTCTGCCCACATTTCCTATAATCCCTGGAACCTTCCCTGGAACTTATTGTTTCTCCAGGGTGTTAATCCTCCCAGTCCTTTCCCCTTTCCCCTTTCTCCTTCCAGGTCCTGTATCCCTGGCAACCACTATTCCCTTCATTCTATCCCAGGCCTGCTTGGTTTGCACCCACCACCTCTGGTGACAGACTGTTCCAAGGTTCCACCACCCTTTCTGTAAAGAAGTACTTCCTCACATACCTCCTGAACCCCCTCCTTTAGAAACATAGAAAACTTACACTTAATGAAAATAGTTGATTTATAGATTATTTTAAATAGTACTTTAAAACAAAGTGTTCAAATTTAATTAAAGGAAAACTGCACCCTCATATCTTCTAAATGTCATTTGTTTCCATGTCAACAGACAACGCTTTTCATGTAGGTGTTAAAGATGTATGCAACCGCTTCAGTTAATTTTCACACTTTATACTAGGCCCTGTCACTGTCCTAAGAGGGTCCATTTTGTGGTTGTTGAAGTTTCATTGTTACTAAGAGCTGCATTAGCATATGAGAATGTGATGTGTAATCAACCTTTAAACAACCCAGTATGCCTGTCTGCTTAAGTATTTTTAAGAGAAACAAGCTGCAAGAAGGTGTGAAATACCGCATTTACCTTCAGTGAGTTTTACAAGCTATCTGAGTTGTAATGCAGGTTTTTTCCCCTTTAAACTCCATTCGGTTTATAAGTTTCCAGAGAGTTTTTTCAGGGCATTTGTTATTTCAGCATTGAGATACATGATATAAATGGTTGATCTGACATCATGTTCTCATATGCTAATTTAATATTTAATATTTAACATCGTACACCTTTGGGAATTAAGCCCCTACCCTCTGAACTACTGAACAAGCACATCAGCTGGCATGCTTATGGCCTTGATCCAGCTGCAGTTCCTATATATTTGCACATACTGTATTGCCCATAGGGGAAATAATTCTTAGCTTCATTGGGTCTGCACTCTTTGCATGTAACAACAAATTTGTTGCTGTGAGTTTCCTAAATGTTTTGCTAGCCACTGTTTCACCCAGTTCACCCACTGAGGTCAGATCCAAGGACTCTGTGGTACCTGTTTTGAGCTAATGGTGGAAGTAAAATGCTGGTTTAACTCATTGTGATTCAACCAATCAGAAAACTCTTCTGCTCCTTGCTCTTGGGGTATTTAGGGTGGAATTTGAAAATTTTCACCTGCTGGTTTCATAATAAGACTATGTTGAAACTTTGGTGTAAAAAGATGTTAAAATAACCAAGTTATATGTGAACAGTGAAATATTTATTGATTGGGTGTATTTTAGGTTGTTTTATTGGGGATGCTCGTGGAGCACTCCCAGACTGCACTGCATCTGGGTCTGCCCTTAAAACGCAGCTCCTGAAGGCAACGCTGAGATTGTTGGGAATAGTAGTACACAGTGTAGCTGTTTGGCTGTGCATCTGATATCCCCAAAGCCAATCTGTGTGATTTTGCTTTTTTGTGGCAAATAGTATAAAACAAACCAAACAAATTTAGCATTTGAACAAAGTGGCGTATTCAGTTGGACTATAGGAAGTGAACGGTTGCTAAGGAAACTGCCAAGGAATGAATTGATGGCTGTGGTTCCCACTATTTAGTGGGACTACAGTTTACTAGTGGAGGCATGAATTTTTAATCTTGTTACATTATCACATCTATAACAGCAACCTAGCATAGGTTAGCTGTTTAATTGTTTTATTCCAAGTATTTTAAGTTGTTATATTGGCGGTGCTCATGGAGCACTCCCAGACTGCACTGCATCTGGGTCCACATTTAAAACTTGTCTCCTACTGAGTGGAGCTGAGCGAAAGTAGAGGTGACATGAGGGAGAAGCAAGTTGTGTCAGCCAGCGTCAGCTGAGGAAAGTGATGGAGGGAGACATATCATTTTCATCACTCTACTACCAGCTACTCTATTTGCTACACCTCTGATAACTATCCTGTATAGGCAGAATAAGACATATAAAATTATTTAAAGGCAATCGTTAAAGCTAGAACTCTTAATGTGGTTTTCATTTTAAATAGCATATCACAGCTCAAAGCAAGTGGAGCCGAGATAGTGTGTGATAGGACATAGCCTATTATAAGTAATACCCTCCCACATAACTTGACTGTAGCCTGATTGTGTGTGACACCTTGACCAATTTTTGCACATAGGATTGCACTCAGATCCCTTTGGTGGACATGGAAACATTGCTTTTGGGGGCAAGTGTGCTTTAGTGTAGGGTCTACCTGGCAACAACCCTAAGCAGCCTGGGAAAGTGTGCCCTCGCATGTGAGACTATGGGACTGAATGTAACATATTTATTTTAAGATTGCTTACATTTTCCTGGGTGCTAATACTAAGTATAGGTGTGGTGTATATAAATTTGAATTAGTTTTTAAGTTGTATTGCTGTGTTGGCTATTGTTGAATAAAAAGGTGCCTTAGTCTGCTGTGCATGGTACCCTGCCAAATTGTGTTTGTAGGATAGCTATCAGATCCCTTTGCTAGACAAAAAAATATATATATACTTGGACTATTCTACTATAACTGATAAAATAAGACTAGGATTATTGTCGCCTTGTGGTACAGGTAACTAGTGCTGTTTGTGCAGTGCAATCTGACTGAAGAAATTATTTTCAGGCAATAGTTCAGGCAAAGTTGAAACAACATGGATCAGGTATGGAGACAATGTGGCGGCTGCAAAATGTTTTTAAAAGATATGGTTAGCACTGAATTCACCTGTGACAAATGCACTTATAATGATAGATTGGCAGTGGAAAAATGGAACTAATAAAGTGCTTCAATCTGAAATGTTTAAACTAGAAAAAGTTATTCAATGAACAGGATAAATGATACAAGAGAATGACATGGCCCTCACAGAGCTTAAAAGACAAGGGCATATGGTGAAGGATTTGAATACAGGAGATAAGAGGAAAAGGGACAATTCTTGAGAGTCTAATACTGAGGAGGAGATGTGAACTAATGAATGGTGTTTTGTGCAAGGAGATAAAAAAAGATGAAGACAGGCAATTAAGTAATAGAATCTCATTACTAGAAGTTGAATTAGCAGGGAAAACAGAAAAGGAAGACATAATGGGACATGACAACCAACAGTAAGTGAAGCATCCAGTAAGCACCATGAAGGAATTAAATCCACATAGAACAGACACTAACAGGGAAAGACAAAAGGAGGCAGAAGTAATTAGGACTAGATCAGTAAAGAAAGAAATATTGGTCATATGTGACTTAGTGATTAAATATACAGACAGGATCATTTGCAATGGAAGGGTAAAGATGACTTCAGTCAGTTCTCTTCTGGGGCAACAATTTGTGACATTAAAAATAGCATGGATGAGTTTTTGAAGAGAACAAAGGAACCAATAATTGTACAGCATGTGGAAATAAATGACATAAACAGAAGGAAATGGGTATACAGAAGGACTTTGACGAGGTGGGTACAATAATCAAGAATAAATGGGGTAAGCTAATCATCTCAGAAATTCTCCCAGTGACTAGAGCAGGTATGAGAAAAACTCAACATATTAGAAATTTAAATGGTTGGTTACGAAGATGGCGTGAGTGAGAGGACTTTATGTTCCAACATAATTGGGACAGGTTTATTGGAAGTCCAAGACTATATGGGCATAATGGGCTTCATTTAAGTAGAGATGGATCAAGAATGCTTGGAAACAGAATACATGGAAGTATCCAGAGATATTTAGACTAAATACAAAGGGTGAGATGGTGGAGATACTGTCAGTAAAAATCAGATAGCTGAAACTAGAGTCAAGAAAATCAATGAGTTACCTAAAGACTGGAAGGTAATGCTTAAAAATGCAATGAGTCTTAAAAAGGAAGGGTGAGTTACAGAAAGTCATGACTGAGGAAGGGGTGGATCTCTATGTGATTACCAAGACCTAATGGAGGGAGGAAGATACCTGGGATGCAGAAATTTTTGGTTATCAAGTGTTTAGTAGGGAAAGAAACGATAAAAAAGGTAGTAGGGTGGCCATCTATGTAACTTATAATATAACTGTTGAAAAGATTAATCTGGGAAAGTAGCAGAATATGACCGTGAACATGTTTGGTTGAAATTATTCCCTACAAATGAAAATAAAAATAATACTAGGTTTAATTTATAGACCTCCAGCACAGAACATGGAATTAGATCTGAGAACAATGGATATCCTTCAAGGACTAAACCCTGATGACGGATTACAATAGCTGGGAGATATGCCCAGTATTAGATGGGACATAGGAGAAGGGAAAACAAGTATCGAGAAACACTTTGTTCAGATTAATTAGGATTAGAGCAATATGTAACTGAAAGTACCAGGGGAAATAATGGACTAGATTTAGTTCTGAGTAACCTATATGATCAGGTAACCAATTGTAGGGTCAAGTTACCCTTAACAGGAAGTGACCATGATGTTGTGAGGTTTGACATTAAAGGGCTAACATGTAAAATTAATGGATTCATGAGTATTACATTTTTTTAATAAAGCAGATTTCCATAATATGAAAATAGAACTAAGGGGATGGGATTGGGTGACTGAGTTTGAAGATAAAAAACAAAATATGATGTGGGAAATACTAGTCACAAAACTAAATGGTCTCATAGAACAATTTGTGTCTGAACAGAAGAAATATAACAGAAAGAGCTGGTACCAGGCTGGTTATATAGGAAAGTGAAATCAATGATTATGTAAAGGAGGAAACTACAAGAGGGAAAATAAAGTAAATACAATTGAAGCTTGGCAGGCATATAGTAAATTAACTAGGGCTTGCAAGAAATTTATAAGAAAAAAAACAAACTCTGGCCAGAGCTAATAGGGCTGCAGGTGAGGAATTTGGTGTAAAGATTTTGAAACTTACCAAAGTTACAAGCCTTCATTTGCAAAATGTAACGTAGGCTCCTAAATGTGTTGTTTTGTAATATTTGTATACCAACTTTTCAACATACCCTGGTTATGACCCTGCCTCATGAAGAAGGGCAGAACAAATGTTCAAATCCTACCTGAAAGGTGATTTCATGTAGGAACTGCAAAATCAACTTTTGGGATGCAAAAATACATTTTTGGCAGGAATTGAAAAATGGCAGCTGTTACATTCATGATGTGCTGTAAAGAAATGGCTATGTTGAAAATGTGGGTTAAACTGTTGAGTATTACCAAACTTACAAGCCTGTATTTGCAAAATTCAACATAGCCTGAAAATTGTTTTGTTTTTAAATATTTTTACACCAAATTTATAACATTGCCTTCTTATGACCCCACCTCATGAACAATGGCAGAGAAAATGTTCAACTCCTGCCCAAAAGGTGATTTTGCACAGGGACAGAAAAATCACCTCCCAGGATGTAAAAAAACATTTTGGCCAGGATTTGACAAATGACATCTGTCACATTCATGAGGTGCTGTAAATATATAGCTATGTTGTAAATTTGGGGTACAAATATTGAATAGCAAAGTTATGAGCCTGCATTTGCTAAAGTCAACATAGGCTCATAACTTTGTTGGCTTTTAATATTGTTTCACCACATTTTCAACATAACTCTTTTATGACCCCACCTCACGAACAAGGACAGAGAAAATGTTCATCTCCTGCCTGAAAGGTGATTTCGAACAGGGAGAGTGAAATCACGTGTTGGGACAGATCTGCCTAATGACAGTTCAATTGTTCATGAGGTAGGGTCCCAAAGAAGGCATGTTGAAAATCTGGGCCAGAATTATGCAAACATGCCCAAGTTATGTCACTAAGTTCAAAACCCAATTGAAATATATTGAACCACATACCTGTTTCTTCAGTTCATGGTCCGGCTTTGAAGAGTGAAGACATGTCTGTGGTCCAGAGAGGATTATGGTGTTGGACCCCTGATGGGTAAGAAAGGGCTTGGGAGGTGTGGAGTCATGTGTGCTGAGTAGGAGGGTCAGGTGGGGGGGTAAGGGATGGCACAAAACACATTGATGGGTGGTTTTCTTGTTACAGGTGTAAAACAAAAACAGGACCACAGATTCCTATCACAACACTGGGAATTTGGCACCCCAGTGTCACTTTTATGTTTCTGGGTGGGGTGGGGTGGGGTGGTGGGCACTGAGAGAGATGGTCAGGTGTGGGAATATGTAAAAAAAAAAACTAAAGACAGCAAAGTCCTGATCAGGACACTGGGGGATTAGGTACCCCAGTGTCACTCTTGTTTCTGGGGGTGGGGTGGTGGCTGCTGATAGGGAGGGTCAGGTAATGGGTTGTGTATAATTTAATTAAAAAAATCAGCACCATCCTGATCATGACACTGGGGGATTGGGCACCCCCAGTGTCACTCTTCTGTTTCTGGGGGGTGATGGGTGCAAAGAGGAAGGGTCGGGTGAGGGGGATATCACTAATTTTAAAGGAAAAGCAAATGGAGGTCATGGCGGAACATGGCACACTCTGCCATGCCCAAGTTGGCCACCGATCTTCATTGTGCATGTGCGACTACTAGTGCATGTGCAGTTGAGTATGGTGGCTATCTTGGATACAGCATAATGTGCTGTGTTCTGCCATGACTGCGATTTGTTTTTTCTTTAAAATTAGAGATATTCCCCCACCCGATCACCCTCTCAGCATCCACCCCCACAGAAACATCAGAGTGACACTGGGGGTGCACAATCCCCCAGTGTCATGATCAGGTGGAAGACTAGGTTTGCTGGCCAAGACACCTAGCTTCACCTGAGCTCTTTTCTTCTAGGTTGCTTGAAAGGACAGAGCAAAGAACCTTACCAGAGTAAGTGAAAGGGTTAAGGCTTCTTTTGGCTAGGCAGATTTACTGTGTGTTGTTATTTTTATTTTGTACTCACAGGGATTGTTACTGTTTGTTGCTAACATTTTATTCCTTTATTTTTCTCTGATTCAAATTGTTGTTCCTGGGTATACCTTCTGCTGCATTATTACAGGGTGTGCCTACAGGTGTGTGCTAACAGATTACTGCTGTAATCTTCTGAATCAAATTGGTTTTTGGAAGGTATATTTTCTGTTACTGCTTTATCTTTCTCTGTAGCAAGTGTTTCTTACAGGGTATATCTTCTGTGAAATTATTACAGGTGGTACTTACATTTTTGTGACTTTTTATCATTAGGCTAAGCAAAATTACTAGTTGCCACTATTTTATTTTTTTGCTAAAAGTTTTTTTTGTCTCAGAGGTGTTTCAGTTTCCTTCTCACACTGAAGGAGCTAATTGCTTTCCTCCCACAGCTTTTCCAGGGGATTAGGTGTGTATTGGGGGGGAGGGGTGGCACTAACAAACTGTCAGTAACTTCCAACAAAAGGAAGGGTTAAAAGGTCAGGTTAGTTGATATCTTGGAGGTGAAAGATGACAGTACAAATCACATTAAACTGTTCCACCTGTGAGTTGGTTTAGCATTGTTTTTCACAGTTGGCAATGCATTGGCAACTCATACTGCATTGCTTTTCAATGTTTAACCAGCTTGAGAGCAATGTTTGTAAAATGTTTTTTCCACTCAGTTGGAATGCATCAGAAGTCCAGTCACAATGCATTGCAAAACTGTGTTTTATATCTAAAGAAACATTTTGTACAAGGCATTGTGCTGGATCCAGCAATACTTATGCAACTCAGTCAGAAATGCTAAAACAACTCATTGGAGGACCAGTTTAATGTGATTTGTACTGTAGGTTTGCTGGCCATGGCACCTAGCCTCACCCGAGCTCTTTTCTTCTAGGTTGCTTGAAAGGACAGAGCAAAGACCCTTACCAGAGCAAGGGAAAGGATTAAGGCTTCTTTTGGCTAGGCAGATTTACTGTGTGTTATTTTTATTTTGTACTCACAGGGATTGTTACTGTTTGTTGCTAACATTTTATTGCTTTATTTTTCTCTGAATCAAATTGTTGTTGCTGGGTATACCTTCTGCTGCATTATTACAGGGTGTGCCTACAGGCGTGCTAACAGATTACTGCTGTAATCTTCTGAATCAAACTGGTTTTTGGAAGGTATATCTTCTGTTACTGCTTTATGTTTCTCTGTATCAAAGTGTTTCTTACAGTGAAAACTATTACAGGTGGTGCTTACATTTTTGTGACTTTTTATCACTAGGCTAAGCAAAATTACTATTTGCCACTATTTTATTTTATTTTTTTGCTGAAAGGTTTTTTGTCTGAGGTGTTTCAGTCTCCTTCTCACATTGAAGGAGCTAATTGCTTTCCTCCCACAGCTTTTCCAGGGGCTTATGTGTGTATCTGGGGGGTGGAGCTGATAAACTGTCAGTAACTTCCAACAAAAGGAAGGGTTAAAAGGTCAGGTTAGTTTATATCTTGGAGGCAGGAAGACTAGGTTTGCTGGCCAAGGCACCTAGCCTCACTTGAGCTCTTTTCTTCTAGTTTGCTTGAAAGTACAGAGCAAAGAACCTTACCTGAACAAAGGAAAGGATTATGGCTTCTTTTGGCTATGCAGATTTACTGTCTGTTGTTATTTTTATTTTGCACTCACAGGGATTGTTACTGTTTGTTGCTAACATTTTATTGCTTTATTTTTCTCTGATTCAAATTGTTGTTGCTGGGTGTACCTTCTGCTGCATTATTACAGGGTGTGCCTACAGGTGTGTGCTAAATGATTACTGCTGAAATCTTCTGAATCAAATTGTATTTTGCAAGGTATATCTTCTGTTACTGCTTTGTTTTTCTCTGTAACAAAGTGTTTCTTACAGGGTATATCTTCTGTGACATTATTATACGTGGTGCTTACATTGTTGTGACTTTTTATCATTAGGCTAAGCAAAATTACTGTTTACCACTATTTTATTTTATTGCTGAAAGGTTTTTTGTCTCAGAGGTGTTTCAGTCTCCTTCTCACATTGAAGGAGCTAATTGCTTTCCTCCCACAGCTTTTCCAGGGGATTAGGTGTGTATCTGGGGGGGTGGAGCTAACAAACTGTCAGTAACTTCCAATGAAAAGAATGGCTAAAAGGTTAGGTTAGTAGATATCTTGAAGGTGGAAGAATAGGTTTGCTGGCCAAGGCATCTAGCTTCACCTGAGCTATGTTCTTCTAAGTTGCTTGAAAGGACAGAACAAAAAATCTTACCAGAGCAAGGGAAAGGATTAAGGCTTCTTTTGGCTGGGCAGATTTATTGTGTGTTGTTATTTTTATTTTGTACCCACAGGGAGTGTTACTGTTTGTTGCTAACATTTTATTGCTTTATTTTTCTCTGATTCAAATTGTTGCTGGGTATACCTTCTGCTGCATTATTACAGGGTGTGCCTATAGGTGTGTGCTAACAGATTACTGCTGTAATCTTCTGAATCAAATTGTCTTTTGCAAGATATATCTTCTGTTACTGCTTTTTTTTCTCCATAACAAAGTGTTTCTTACAGGGTATATCTTCTGTAAAATGATTACTGGTGGTGATTTACAGGTTTTACAGTTTTATCTGTCATTAAGATAAGCTTTCAGGGCTACTGCATTTGTTGCTGGCTGATTGTTTCTGCTCTTGCCTCCTTGTTTCTTTGTCTGTGGTTCTTCTTTTTTGGCAGGGGGAGGGTCAAGCCACCCACCCCCATCCCCAACCACCCCACACTGCACTCCTTTTATAGGGTAGCACAGTCATGACATTTTCTATGGCAAAGTAGGAAGGGGCAGATCAGGGGGTATCCACACAGATACCTCATGTACAGGGGCACTAATAATTTAACTTGTCATAACAAGTTATACAAAAACAAAGAAAACACAAAATCAAACTTTTGCTTTCATTTTCTTCCTTCTAATTACTCTGACCAGGTTATAAACCCAGTAACTTATCTGGAATGGATATCCTTAACTTCAGGTGCTGCAGAACTCTTTTCAGAAGGGCAGTTTAACAGGATTTAGGACACTGTCCTACATGCTGGGCCATTGGAGATCTAAGGGATCAGCACCACGCAGCATGGGCAGAGATTGCATGCCTCAAATTGCATATTCAAGAGGAAATATATTATAAGAACTGCACACCATTTCTCCATCATTCAACAGAAGCCCCTCAACTGCAGAGGGCAATTGGTCTGGGAGGTTGACAGGTGGTTAGGAGGGGCAAATCGGGTGCCCCATCTCTCGGTGCTCTCCAACATATTACCTCCACAAACCATATAAAAACTACAAACAGGTATCTGCCTCTATCTCTGAAATCAAACAAACAGGCAGATGACACTGCAGAGCAGGATACTGCAGCACAGGACCTAGCATAACAAAACTTGCCCAAAACAGGAACCAAAACAAAAAAAGCAAAAGGAAATCCAAAAAACACGGAAACATAGAATTTGATGGCAGATAAGGCTAAAACTTCTTATCATAGGAGGCTCCATGATTCGAGGAGTTGATACCTATCTCCAGCCAAGGGTAATGGTCAGATGTCTCCCAGGTACATTAGCGTGGAGAGACACTGACTGCATTGTTAAAATTGTTCAGGAAGCAGGAGAAAACATTGACATCCTGGTACACATAGGGACTAACGATCTTGCCAGCCGGTCAGTTGTGAAGACCAAAGAACACCTGATCAGGCTGGGTGACAAACTATCATCCACTTCATCTGGCATCTCCTTCTCTGAGATCCTACCAGTCTGACAAAGTGTGGCAGATGGATGGAAGGTCAGAGAAGGGGAGATAGGGGAGCTAAACATGTGGCTCAGGACCTGGTGCCAGGAAAAAGGACACACATTTGTAGGGAACTGGCAAAAGTTTTGGAAGCGAAAGTTCTTTCAATTTCATGGACTACATCTGACTAAGGAGGGAGTCAGTGAATTGGGGCAGAAGTTTGATGTCTTTGCAGAATATTTAAACTAGCAAATGGGGAGAGGCGTGCAACACCCCATATGCCAAATGGGAAGAACCCTCCCCCCAGCTAGTGGTCAAACAGGAGTTCAGCATGTTTGTAGTTCATTTGCATCACCAGGTAAGGAAAAAGGTCCAGCTCCCCATACAACACATAGGGGAAATGCCAGACCTCACCCAACAACTAACACACCAAAATCTGGCCAATGGAAAATCATGTACACAAATGCTCACAGTCTGGGAAACAAGATCCCAGACCTGCAGGCAATAATGACATAGGCTAAACTGGACATAGTAGCAATTAGCGAGATGTAGTTTACCAGCAACCACACATAGGAGACTTCAGTACCTGGCTATGTACTGTTAAGAAGAGACCAAGGTGCAAAAAGGGGGGATGGAGTGGCCATGTATCAATGAAAATATCATAGCTACAGAAATTCAGAATACACATAAGGAGCCAGGAGAACTGTGGGTCACCCTGGAAACAGGAAATGGGACAGCCATACAAACTGGGATTGTCTCCAGGCCTTCAGACGAGGGGGAGGACATAGACACATTGCTGTTAGAAGATATACAAAATATGACAGCTAGAGGGGAGGTTCTGATAATGGGAGACACAGATTGGTCAATACCAGCAGGAACATCTACCAGAACTAGACACACGGTGGATTCCCTGCAGGGGGAGGGCCTCAAGCAACTGGTACAACAATCCACAAGAGACAGGGCTATTCTAGACCTGGTACTGACTAATGGGGAAAGAATCACAGATCTCCAGGTAGAAAGTCACCTGGGGGCCAGTGACCATCACATGGTATGGTTCAGTTTGGCCACTAGAACTAAATCATCCCAATCCAAGGCAAAAATATGGGACTTCAGAGGAGCTGACTTTGATAAGATGGTCAACAGAGTTAAGCTAGAACTGGCAAAAAGAAATACAGGTGAGGGGTACAGGCAAAGTGGACAAGCATTAAGGATGCAATACTTGAAGCAACATCCCATTATGTTATAGAGAAAAGTAAGTGCAAAGGAAGAAGGAAACCACTTTAGTTCTCAAAAACAGTAGCAGAAAAGGTCAGAGCCAAAAGGCTGGCCTTCAGGAAATATAATGAAATGCAGCGGGAAGAAGATAGGGAGGAATACCAAACTTCCCTAAGGGAAGCAGCGAAGGCAGTAATGCAGGCTAAGGCCCAAACCAAGGAAACACTAGCACAAACAGTAAAAGAAGGTGACAAGACTTTCTATAGATACATTAGTGAAAGTAGAAAGTCCAGAGGGGGTATTGTGAAGATCAAAGGGGTTAAGGGGGCATGTGTGGAGGAGGACTATGTAAAAGCATCTATCCTAAATAGATACTTCTGCTCAGTATTTACTGAAGAGAAGGTAGGGCAGGGCTCACAGCTCAGCACCATGGACACAGGGGGAAGGGAGGTGTGCACTAGTCCCTTCACAAAAGAAAGGGTCCTACAAGAGCTTGATAAGCTCAGGTTGGACAGGCAATGGGACCTGATGGCATACATCCCAGGGTACTAAAGGAGCTAAGGGTGGAACTAGCACAGCCATTATCAGAACTGTTTAGTGAGTCTCTGAGCACAGGAGCAGTCCCAGAAGACTGGAGTAGGGCACATGTGATCCCGCTCAGCAAGAGTGGTAGCAGGGAGGAGGCAGGGAACTACAGACCAGTCAGTCTTACCTCAGTAGTGGGCAAGATTATGGAGGCACTCCTTAAGGAAATGATATTGCAACACCTGGAATCCATAGGAACACAAGATCCAAGACAGCATGGGTTTACAAAAGGAAGGTCCTGTCAAACTAATCGCACAGATTTCTTTGACTGGGTAACCAGAGTGGTGGACCAAGGGGGAGCAGTTGATGTCACCTAACTTGACTTCAGCAAAGCTTTCAATACTGTTCCACATAGAAGATTGATAAATAAGCTGGGTAGGCTCGGGGTGGGTCAGAAGTTGGTCAATTGGGTGGCAAACTAGTTGACGGGCAGAAAACAGAGAGTGGTGGTAAATGGTATACAGTCAGAAGAGATGCAAGTCACAAGTGGGGTACCTCAGGGATCAAACCTGGGGCCAGTCCTCTTCAATATCTTCATCAGTGACATGGCAGATGGTCTGGAGGGTGAGGTTTGTCTGTTTGCAGATGACACCATGATCTGCAACAGAGTAGATGATCCAGATGGGGTGGGGAGAATGAGAAGAGATCTAGATAAACTAGCAAAATGGTCAAGAGAGTGGCAACTGGGGTTTAATGCAAAGAAGTGCAAGATCATGCACATAGGGAAGAGAAACCCTGAAGCCACCTATAGGCTAGGAGGGGAGTTGCTGGCAGTCACAAGGGAAGAAAGAGACTTGGGCATCATCATACCGATGACCTGAAATCATCCAAGCAGACCAATAAAGCAATAGTTAAGGCTAGGGGGATGTTGGGATGTATTAGTAGGGGTATCACAAGTTGGAAGAGGGAGGTAATAATCTATCTTTACAAGACACTGGTTAGGCCCTATCTGGAGTACTGCATGCAGTACTGGAGGCCACACCTTCACAAGGACATTAACCAAATTGAGGCAGGCCAGAGAACGGCAACCAAAATGGTGTAGGGACTGCATCAGAAAACATATGAGGGCAGATTAATGGAGCTCAACATGTATACCCTAGAACAAAGGAGGGAGAGAGGTGATATGATCGAAACATTCAAACACCTTAAGGGCATTAACAAGGTGAAAGAGTCTAACATGTTTCAATATAAGAAAAACAGCAGGGCAAGAGAATGCAGCAATTAATTAGAGGAAGGCCGATTAAGGGGTAATGTGAGGAAGTTCTTTTTCACAGAAAGGGTGGTGGATGCATGGACTGGCCTACCTCAGGAAGTGGTGGATATGAATACAGTGCAGGGCTTCAAACAGGCATTGAATAGGCATAAGGGAAAAATACAGATGAGTAAGAATAGATAGGCCATTGACAGAGAAAAGGCCGATGGCACATTCATAAGGTAGAAAAAGAAATGGGCAGACTGGATGGGCCTTGTGGTCCTTATCTACCATCAACATCTATGTTTCTATGTAAGATGGCACTGATTTTAACAAAAATATTAAAAGTAGTGCAGTGCGAGTGGAGTGCTCCATGGATGTGGAGGCGACTGTGGTGCAACTCCAACAGGTTATTCAGTGAGAAAGAATGCAGAGTCCTTTTTTGATAGCAAGAGGTCTGCAGGATTCTACCCACTGCAGCTGTAAAAAGGAATCTGGAATTGAGACTAGCATACAAAGTCAAGGATAAATATAAAACTTTTTACAATCACATAAATTATAAGAGAGATAGCACAACACAGCTGGACCCATTTGTGGATACACTGGGAAACTGATCACAAAAGAGAGGGACATGGTTGAGTTGTTTAATAACTATTTTAGTAGTATTTACAGGAATAAGTCTACAACAAGGAGTCCAGATAGGTACAGAGGGAATGGCACCAGAATAACAGTAAACCAGGTGTGGTCAGATAGTGCCATGTCCCATTGCTGTGTTCCCAGGTATATTAGGTATTTACGTAATTCATAAGAAGGCCCCATTGCATAAGCCTGATTTCATATGTAGTTTACTGGAGTGGTACAATTCCCTGTATTTTGGGTGAGCAGCCCTGTAGCTTACTAGGTGGCCTGTCTTTTTAATTCAAACAATATTTCTTTAAATTGTAAAAAGGATTTGAACCTCCAGAGCTCCTGTGTTAAATGGGAGGGTCATTTAAAGCTAATAGCAGGGCCATTTAGTGAAGCTTGGGTTACTGCACTATTGGCCTTAACAAAGGGCCCTGGCTTAAAAGTCAGCATGAAGCTGCCATGGAGTCTAGTGTCCTACTGTCTGAGGACTTTTGCATCTGGACTGGAGTAAGGAGTTGGGAGGCAGTATAACGCAGTGATTTAAGGCTCTGAGCTGCAAATCTGGTGACATCCAGCAGACCAGGCCTAGGTTTGAATCCCACAGCTTCCACTTGCATACTATGTGACCCTGAGCAAGTCACTTAACTTCCCTGTGCTCCCAGGTTGCTCCTGTAAAAAAGCTTTCAGCTTAGTGTGCTACTCCTGGTTAAACAACTAAATAAAAAAAAAAAATTATAACTTGGGTGAGGTCACTTAAGGGCTAAGTGGCTTATTGGGAACAAAAGAATTTGGACTAGCAAAACCAGCAGGGGATGTGACATGCTGACTCCAGTCAGGCCTGTGTGCATTTGTGTTTTTTTTTTTCAAACCTGGGGGTGGTGAAAGGAAGAAGCCCCTCAGCTAGGAAACTTTCAGTTAGACTTTTAAAACTTGAACATGGGTGCTGGTTGGTCCTTTCTCAGCATGTGATGAGGCCAGCCCTTCCCATTGAGGAACAACAGAGGCAGGACTTTTGAACTTTCTTAAAAGAGCCTGCAGAACTTGCCAGAGAGACAGATGTAACCTCTCTTTCAAAGACCCTCCTGGAAGCAACGAAACAAGTCTTTTTACTCCTATCTAAATTGCCATCAAACAGGTGGGAGAACCAGCAACTTACTAAGAACACTTTTTATTTCCAACACTAAGGACTTTTTTTCAAGGTAGAACTATATTTGCTAGAATTTAAGCAGCATGTCTTTTTTTTGTATATTTCCAACTTTCTTTTCATATCCGATAACCAATATTAAGAAAAGTATATAATTTTTGTTTGTATGTTATTTGCAGTCCTTATAGAGAAATTTGTAAAGCTGTTGGCTTACTTTAAATGAATTCTGCCATTGTCTGTTGTGAGTATTGGTTTGGGAAAGTTTGTTCAAATTAATCTATGCCTGTCTAATGATTAAGGGCCAGATGCTACTGAAATTAAAATCCAAAAAGGGACCATGTGAATGAAAAGAGGGGGGAATACAAAAGGTCTCTCAAAAGTGGTCTGTGGGATTGACCTGGTCTCTGCATTTATTTCTGGGAAAAGACACATATAGGGTGTATAGGGCATCTCCAAAGGCCTATACATGTCTGTGGCTTTTCTGGTTCACTGCACAATGGCCAATAGGGTTCTCTCCCAGGAACACACACTTGAGACTGTATTTGCACCCCCGACACATATAGAGGAAGCCCAAGGACCTTCTTAGTGGACATTCAGTTGAGAAACAGAGAGCATTCTAAAAGGACAGGTGGGGAGTTTCCTGACCCAGATCACAAGGGGATTCACTGTAGCCCAGGGAATTCTGCCCCACCGGAGTGGGCTTGTAACACCAGGCAGATATATATATATATACCTGGTTAAAAAAGTTAGACCCCAGTAAAGCACCTGGAACTTATGGATTACATCCAAGAGTTGTAAAAGTACAAGCTGAGGAATTGGCAGGACCTGTGACAGTAATATTCCAAACTTCCATGGATAATGTTGAAGTAATAGCAAATTGGAGTAGGGCAACTCTATCTTTAAACAAACTCTGGCCAGAGCCAATAGGGTTGCAGGTGAGGAATTTTGGTTAAAATATAGAAGATTTATTTTTTAATATTTTTACACTGAATTTGGAACATAGCCTTGTTAAGACCCTGACTCATGAAGAAGGGCAGAGAAAAAAATCAGTTCCTGGCCTAGAGGTGATTTTGCACAGGAAATGCAAAATCAACTTTCAGGATGCAAAAACACATTTTGGGCCAGAGCTGAAAAATTACTGCTGCCACATTTTTGAGGTGCTGTAAAGAAATGACTATGTTGTAAATTTGGGGTAAAAATATAGAACATTACCAAAGGTGTGAGTCTGTGTTTGCAAAATTTAGTGTATGCATATAACTTTGTAGTTTTTAAATATTTACACTACATTTTCAACATAGCCTTCTTATGACCCCCACCTCATGAACAAGGGTAGAGAAAAGTTTCAACTTCCAGCCCAAAGGTGGTTTCATGCAGGGACCATGAAATCACCTTTCAGGATGTGAAAAAACATTTTGGCCAGGATTAGAAAAATGATAGCTGTCGCATTCATGAGGTGCTGTAATCTGTTTTATCCTGCCAAGGAACTCTCATAGAGTGGTTATAAGACCTGTTTTTTCTGATAAGAAGATGACAGTGTGGGAGGTAGGTTTACCGGAAGGGATAAGGGAGTGGTGGTAGATAAGGCAAGGTGGAGGTGGGGGGGGGGTAAGAAAACCAGCAGAGGAGGGTAGAAGGGTGGGAGGGAGAAGAAGTGTGTATAGTGGATGTACTGCTTAGGTGTCCTGAGCTGGGCTCATTGAGAGCTTTTAGGTTGCAGTAACACTGCCTTTCTGTTCCAAGCTGGGTCATGCCCATATGCCCCATTCTAGGCATAAGAAAAATGGGGGGGATGCTGCTTGAGCCTCCCTATGTCTCCAGGGATCATAGAGTGGAGCCTCTCCTCTGTGATAAGCTACAGCTCAGCTAGCTACAAAGGATATCATGTCTGTAAGGCCACCTAGGCTTCCTAAGGTTTCCAGAACAGATGCAGAACAGAATAGCCAGGAGCTGAGTTGCAATAGGGCACTAATTTACATAGCACATCATTGCTTCATTATCCACACTCCTATGGCACACATGTTGAACTAGCTCTGTGATGCTCTTTCAAGAAGGGAATATTAAAGGGGAACTCCCTGTGTAATCAGCTCTTCTGCAGTCCCTGTGGCACAGCATGCAATCTCTGTGCCTAGGACAGCACCCTCAAACTTTAAATGTAGCTGAGAGTTCAGGTACTGAAGTGACAGTGGAAAACAGTTAGCAGGATTACAGTAGTATGTGAAGAGGAGAAAATGTGGGAGAGGGGGAGGAATTTCATTATGAAACCACTGTCCCAAAGGCTGAAGGAGCACCTCCACAGACTGCACTTTCAATGGCGCTAACGTTGCTGCCTAGTACCAGGGACTCTGTTGTGTGTGGCAACCCCATGTAGATCAAAAGCCATCTCTGGTACATTGGAAGAGCAGGCCTGTCCCAGCACCTCCCTTTGCCCACCACACACATAATGTTTTTTTTGCATGTGCTAACCTTTCTACTGGGTGCACCCCCCCCAGCAGACCACAATCACTTTGCCCACTGGGAAAGGTTTTGATCTAGTCCCAAGTGTTTATTATATGCCTGGTAAATAGATTTCTGAGCTTCCTTCCTATCTCGTCCTCTCCACCCCTCAGGCCTGGACTTAAGACATATTCCTGCAGTGAGAAGTCTGCCAGCTCTGTTACCTCTAATTGCCACCAGGCCAGTCTCTCCTCCTTCTCTTCATTACCCTGATATGCCTGCTGCACCAGCCATAAATAATGCTGCATCTGGGGTTGGAGTAGCCCTCCATCTTTAATGGATTTCTGGAGCATGGTCAGCCTTATCCTAGCCTGTAGGGCTTGATCAGCGTCATTAGGTTTGTAACCCTTCCTCCCCAACATACAACATGTCACTTCCCAGAATTAACCCTACACCCAGATAGCTCCCCATAGTCACTCAGCAATTTTGAGATGTGGGGGAGGTCCCTTTCAGATCTTCTTACATAAAGGAGCAAATAATCCATGTAGGGCTAAATGCTGTGTTCCACCACTCCTACCCTTAGACCTTCTATCTCTGGATGTTCCCTCAATGTTATAGCCAGGCTTTCCAGAGATATGACATAACAGCAGAGACAGGGGGCACCCCAAGTTTAAAGAGTTTATTAAGGCTCCCATTAACCATTATTTGCACTGTGGGGTTTGAATTCTCCATTGATTTCCTCCAAGGGCCAGAGGAGGAAGGGAGAGCCATCCTCCCTCACCCCTGGAGCACAACCCAGATGTGCAAGAGAGGGACCAAGTGATAGCGCTGACCAAGCAAAAGCAGGTGGGGCTTCATTAAGCCCTGCTGACTGTCATTTTTCCATTTTTCACTCCAGCACCCCTGGCCATGGTGGTATGCCATGCACATGGAGGCATACACATTCTGTAGAACCTCGGCCCCAACCCTTCAAAGTCTCCCAGAGCATGTACTATCAACAGGCCTCTGCCCGGTGTCAGTCAAAGGCCAAGACGGCCTGGCTACCCCTACCTGGACAGGAGAGCAGTCCCTGGGACACTCAATCTTCCCTCCCCCAGCTGACACCCAGCAACCCAAGTTCGTACCCAGACCCAGGTTGCAGACATGGCAATTGGTGAGATGAAAGTGCCTTAGTCCTCTGTCCAACTGGGGTGGCCAAAATATTTTATATTCTAAAAAACGTTGTAAAGCTTGCTATACACTTGAGTTTGAATGCCAAGGAGTATAATGTGATCACTTAGGGAAAAGAAACCCACATATGGAGTATTTGATGGTGGAGAGTGTTGGTGGCCACCACAACTGGGGAGAGGAATCTAGGGGTCATTCATGTGGGAATCATAATCAGGGGCTTGTTCAAGCAAACCAGCCAGTACAATATGGGCTATAATAAGGCATGTAGGGTGCTGGTGTGCATTGGGAATGTTTCTTTATGGTAGGAAAATGGAAGTGATACTGCCTATACACAACTGAATATTACACGTCATATTTTATAATGCTTATTAAACTTCAATGTTTGGACATTAAAAGAGCCAATTGTTCAGCAGGAACCATGCAAAGAAAAAATATAGAATAAAGTATGGGGTGGTGTGTGTAACGAGAAGTTTACACACACCCAAGGGATTAGATGCTAAATAAACCCCAAGAGCGAAGTTCGAGGGGTTTGTACGTACATCTAACCCGAAGTAAACTTCGAGTTCTACACACACATCCCCAACCCCATATTTTATTTTATATAATTGCTGGGTCTCCCCTTTTTGGCCACAGCAATTATTTAAAATAGCAGTTTCAGTGCAGTAGCTTTCCATTTCGGTTTTTGTCCGGTTCTTACATTTAGATTTTTGGAGGTTTCACGTGTTTTTTTTTTTTAATAATTAAAACTTCTATCCTGTAGAAAATAACAGTTTTTTTTTAAATGTGACTTACAGCCGTGCCGTGATTCTTTGGTGGCTAGGCTGTGGACGAGCAGACAGCAGTGAGCCAGAAAGGGAAACACTACAGCAGACGCATGCACAGAGGTAGGAGAATCGTGCGCATCTTTGCCATTATAAATGCTTCTTTATAACGGCAAATTATGCCACGGTCTCCCTATGGCAAAAAGGGGAGACACGTTAATTATAATAGCATTCATCACATCGGTTGTCATGCCTGCATAATAACATTATTTCATTTTGTCTTTGAGTGTGTGGTGTATTTCTTTCTTTATCACCAGTATAGCTCTTTCTGCACCCATAAATAGCAGTGTGGCCTCCTGTAGAGGAAGAGAGAAAATATAGAGACCCACTGCCTTTCAAAAATTTTAGCCCAATTCAGTTGCACTGCTGATTTAAAATGTTGGGTGGACAGATCCAATTTGAAACTCCTGCCCACATAATTCATATCCTGAAGCAAGGGGGATCAGTAAAAAAAAATGTGACCACTACTATATGTAAAAAGTACAAAGAAAGTGCAAATGTGACAAGAACCTAGATTACAACAAATTAAAATGACAATTTTATCAAGATATAATTAGTCAGGAATCTCTAACACACACACACACACACACACACACACACATATGCAGCCACACCTTTACAGTTAACCCACCATGTATAGGTAATATGGTGAGCGTCTCTTACCTGTGCACTAGGGAGCAAGAGGTTGAAGTCTTGAAGGGACGACATCTAATGGACCTGTAACATAAAATATAGGAAAGGGGTCACAAAGGATCCTTAGTTCTTAGGCAATAAACAGGAAGGATAAGACAGGTTAGATACAGAGTAATACTTCATGATGGGGGAGGAGCCAGCATCCTGTCGAACCTGTTAAATTAATGAGACAAATTGGTTAATATGGAGAAAATACAGTAGCGAGGGCAGATACGGAGAACTGAGAGATACGAAAGGGGTATATTACAGCATAGCAGTAAAGAAAAAAGGAACTTTACATAAAATGTTGCAGAGAGGACAAAGCAAGAAGATGAAAATACAAAGGAATAAAATAACAGAATCAACAGATAAGAGCCGACCTGCTGGCACAGCGGTAGTTCTACTGCTCGTGATGCTGATGACCCAGGTTTGGGAACAAGCCAGAACTGTCAGAGGACTGCCTAAAGGAGGAGGATTGAGCATCCCACTGGATGATCCCTCCCACCCAGGAAGGAAGGGTCTTGCATCATACTACTCCAGGTGGTTATGCAGGGGATCTGCAATTGACAGGCAGGGCCTTTGCAGTGCACCCATTGGTTGGCTGCGTCAGGCCTCACTGGCAGGCAATCCTGATGTATGCTTCTGGTGGTGGGGGGGAGCAGGGAGAACACGGAAATGGCACACAAGAGCCATGCATATGAAGCCCCTGCAACAGTCCACTCCCACATTGGACATAGCTGCAGCACTCCTGGATCAAATTGATACCCTCACCTCCCTGGGTATGTAGAGACTGTGGGGAAGGAAATGCAGGCTAATGGCATACCCAGCATCAGGATAAGCTGGGGGGCCAGCAAAGGGGTGTGTCATAGGTGAGTGTGGGGACCAGGAGTAGCCACAGCAGGGTCATGGTAGAAAAGGTAGCTCACTTAGGAGGAAGCAGAAAAAGGTCCTAGCCCTTGGTCAGAGGAGTATAAAGAATAGTTGAAAAGAAAAGGAGAAAAATTTGGTGGTTGGTGGTGATGGAGGGGTCAGCATAAGTCAGTTATCACCCCTAAATGACCTAGTAGCCAGTAGTTAAAAGTAATAATGTATGTGGGCTAGTGGGGACTCTTTCTGGCTAGTTGTCCAGAATAAATAAAATAATTTAGCATTGGTGGTCCAGAGTGATACAGTTGTCCTATGTGGGGCCAGTAATTTAAATATTATATCCCTTGTGAGCTAGTGGATTGCTTTCCCTAGTGGCCAATGTATTAAACAATTTCCCTGGGGTCTAGTGGGGGTCCCTTTGCCACAATATTGCTTTGGCAGGTTGGGAGTTGGAGTATGAGGATGAGGAGAAGGCACTGGGGCTGCAGCTGCAGATGGCACAAGTGATCGCATGAAAGTGAAAGTGCTAGGCTGGCTTTCCACTTTCAGCCCATAAGGAGCTCAGACTGTGGCCTGCTCTGTGTAGAGGGGGAAGGAGGGGACAGGACTCCTCTGGAGGTGGATCCTGAGGATGACAGGGTAGAAGCACATCTGTACACCTACCTGAACTGCTGCTCCACTTGTAAATGTAATTCAGTGAGGAGGCAAACAATCACATCAAGAGAGGAAAATACATTGATGGACTTTTATATTTTTATAGGGGAAGAAAAACAAGGACAGAGGATTCCTGATCTCAACACTGGGGGACTGGGCACCCCCAGTGTCACTGCTATGTTTGAGGGGGAGGTGCTGTGAAGGATGGTAGGGTGGGGGGAGGCAAAATAAATAAAATCATGCCAGGGACACGATCATGACGCCAGAGGATTGGGCACTCCAGTGTCACTGTTATAGAAATATAGAAACATAGAGTTTGATAGCAGATAAGGACTGCTCGGTCCACCTAGTCTGCCCATTTCTTCCTATCTACTGTATCACCACAGACCCTACCTGATCTTCAGTTTATCCCCCCCCTTGTCTTATCACTAAGGTTCCCTTATGCCTATCCCACGCTTTCTTAAACACTGTTACAGTTCTTGCCCCTACCACCTATGTTAGGAGGCCATTCTAGGCATCCACCCCCCTCTCCATGAAGAACTACATCCTTACATCTCCTCTGAGTCTACCCCTCCAGCTTCATAGCATGACCCCTTGTCCTTGAGCATCATTTTTTCTAAAAATGCTTCTCTCTTGAACCTTATTTATACTTGCGAGGTATTTGAAAGTTTCTATCATACCCCCCCCTCGCCATTCCTCCAGTGTATATGTATTAAGGTCCTTCAGTCTTTCCACAGAGGGCTTTTGACACAGACCCTGCACCATTTTGGTTGCCCGCCTCTGGACTATGTCCACTCTTTCTATATCCTTCTGGAGATGTGGTCTTCAGAACTGGACACAATGCCTCAGGTGAGATCTCAACAGTGATCTATACAGAGGTAACACCACCTCCCTCTGTCTGCTGGTGATCCCTCTCTTTATGCCCCCGAGCATGCTGCTAGCTCTCCTGATTACCTTGTCACACGGCCTCACCACCTCTAGATCATCAGATATAACTCCCAGGGTTCTTTCCTGTTTGGTGGTCATCAATAATTCCCCTCCCATTTTGTACTCCTCCCTTGGGTTTCTGTGCTCCAAGTGCAAGATTTAGCACTTTTTTGCATTGAAGCCCAGTTGCCACACCATTGACCATGCCACTAAACTTTACAGATCCCTTCTCATCCCCCTCCCCCTCCCCCCCCGGAGTGTCTACCCTGTTGCAGATTTTAGTGTCATCCGCGAACAGGCAGACCTTTCCCTCCAGCTCCTCTGAAATGTCCCTAATAAAGACATTAAAGAGGACCAGACCCAGTACAGATCCCTGAGGTACCCCACTGATCATCCTGTCTTCCTTGGAGTGAACTCCATTTTCTACCACCCTCTATCTCCTATCTCTTAGCCAATTTCTTACCCAGTGGTGCTGTAGTCATGTGTCTGGCACCTGAATTGGCATGTTAGCAAGACATGGCAAGTGCTGGATTTGCAAGTCCCTAATCAAGTTGTTCTACAATAGTCATTAGCAAGTCTCAGAAACTAAAAATCCAATACAATGTGCTAACAAAAATGAAACCAGTTCTGCGAAAGCACTGGAAGCAAGCAATTGAAATAATACTTATTAATTTCATCTCAAAATCTTTTTGTTTTAGAAAGATATGACCTAAAAATATTACATGAGCACAAGGATAGTAAATTCCAGGTCTTTTTTTTTAAACAATCACATATATTACAGTGCATGGGGGGGTTATGTGAAAAGGTGCCAAGCATAATGCTCGCTCAGCATACTGAAATAACCATTTAAATACCAGCATTCCATCAAATTATGCATTTGTAAAAGTCAATTGCTGTTCTGGTAATGAAGCAGATACTGAAGCATAAACATATACAACATCCCTACATTTTCAGGCATGCCAGCAACTCAGGATGAGGATTCTGTACTGTTCAATTATGTTATTTTTGCATAAATTTTGATCTAGTCGTTTCTCATTCTGACACAGATTTTGCTTGATCTATGTTTTAAAACCTCAGTGCTATCACATTTTGTAGCTTCTTTGAAAAGACACTGCAAACCAGCTGAAGAGCAAACCAAAAGTGAAAGACCCTGTTTTTGTTTGTTTGCAGGGGGGTGCAGAAACATGACTTAAGGAGGTAGGCAGCTTCAAAAGGGAAGATGGCAGACACCTATAAGCAACAGAGGCCATACCGTAATCTCAGTAAGACACCAATGAGTACAGCCATGGTCTAATCACTGACCACTGCCACTGTCACCAGCGACTCACCAATGGAAGAACAAGACCAGGTTGCTGAGGTACTTTTCAGTTGGAATCTCTATGTAATACCACTTCATTTCCAGGCAATGTGAGGGGATGGTGAGTGTTGAGAGGTTTGTGACTCCCTCTTCTCCACCTGTGGGCTCTCATCCCCTCAAACATCACATGAGACCCACAGCTCCCCACTCATGGCAAGGCCACTGAAATAGGGCCAGCATGACAGCTGGGACCCCCCCTACTGTCTGACCACAATCATGTACCACAGGGGTTGTCACCACCTCTGTTCCTTGAGGCTGGGGACCTCACTAAGACTAAAATCCTCTCACCATAGCAGATCCAGTGACACTGAAGAAAGCTGGACCCACCTGCTCTCTTTAATGAACTATAGTACTATCTCGCATATGGTTGCACATGCACCACTTACGCTACATCCAGAGTGCCGGCCTGAAAACAGAAAAGAGAGCAATAGTTCCAAGAACATGGTATATGTGCTAAATATTAAGCCACTAATTAATTAATAGAAAAGAAATCAATAGTTACAAATACTGTAGAACTAAAATATTTCACTTTCATTTTATTTTCACTATATTCGCCTAACGGCATATATCTGCGAAAATAAAGCGCAAGTGAAATATATTTTTTAGTGAATAATTACTGCAGCACAATTGCCGTGGCAGAAGAATGACAATACAAGTCAGTTATGTTTTTTATGCGTATTACAACAGGTTTATTCCATTTAAAAATAAAGCCAGAGCCTAAATATCATTTAAATACAGTACATCAATAAATACAGCATTAATCCATTACATCTGTACATTACTACACTTTATCTGTATTTTTATTTAGACAATTTCGGTACGCTTCTTCTATACCAGCCTCCTGAAAGCCCCTTATGCAGTCATCTGTTCGTCTTGCCACCTCCTCAAAACTTGACACTAGCCACTGGGCATGTTTCTCTTTAAGTGTCAGCATTTTCAGATCTACCCTAATGTCTTTAACTGCACTACTGTGATGAAGCTGACCCATGATACAGTCGGCATACCAACTAGTGAAATTCTGCTTCAATGCGTCTTTAAACAGTTTAGTAACAGAAATGTCCAGAGGTTGTAAACAGTCTGTGCATGAAGCAGGGACAAAAACTGGAACTATATTATGCAACTCAAGTTTTAATAGAACATCTTCCTTTGTATGTGCTTGAAACAAATCCATAATAAGCAATGACCTCTGATCACTGTGCAGTCCCAGTCTTAGTTTAGTGAGCTCTATGTAGGGCAGTAACAGCTTGTCAATGTGCTCACAAAAAGTCGCGGCATTGGCCCAATGGTTTTCAGACTGGGTAATATTCCACCCAGCTGGGAAGGAGAAACAAGGGTGGCATGCTGCTGTGCATTGTTTGTAAATAACCTGAGGGGAGATGTAATCACCAGACAGTGCAATACCCAACCACCAAGGAGACCTGGCGCTTGGCTCCTAGACCTGTCACCTCCACTTGCTTAGAGCTTGTTATTTCCATTGTCCATTCAGATACAGGTATGATATGCACACCCGTCTCGTCAATATTAATCACAAGTTGGGGGGATCAACTCCTGCTGAGCGGCAGTTCAAATTCGGTTTAGAAATGCTTCTTTAAGCTCTTGGAAATCAATAGGTATTTTTGTCACGGCTTTAGTACCTTTCCATTTCAAGTAGCCCATGCGTCTAAGAAATATCCAAGCCCACTGTCAAGAAATTGACACACTGCCTCCCATTTCTGTTAGATGTTGGGGATTATTTGCTTTAATGACACCTATGGCTACAGCTTGTGCCACTCTTGCATTCACCACAGCCCCTTCTGTTCTTGAGCTTTTTATTATGCACTTTAATTCATTTTCTATTTCAATCATTAACAAAGGTGGTCTCCCCCATGGTCTTTTAGGTAACTCTGGTGCTAGCTGTGATACATCGGGTGTGAGTTGAACTTTAGACAGGTAGTTCTTTTTAAATTTGTGAACTGAACTTTCATTTCCTGTCGGTTATGCTTAGAAGAGATGTACCTGACAGCATTCATGACCCCGTTCTCCGCCTAATAGCGGCCGATTTCAAATCTCAATGCTGGAGAGTAAGTGCCATATTCTCTGCAGCGCTTCATGGCTGGTGGTGTACTTTGCAGCTCACGTACCATGCACTCGGTAACCCGATATGTAATCCCGGTGGTCTCAACCAGCTGATCTGCTGCAACATTTTCAACAAAGGCAATTCCCCGCTTCTCGGACTTGGGACGGTTTAACCAGCCATAGAGAGACATGCTTGATGTAGGCTCGTACAAAGTGTTTTCTGCGGTGGCATATTCAGATTGGCGTGAGTGAGTCAAGTTATTTAAAAACAGTCAAATAACATGCAGGAATCCATCAATTGCAGGAAAGTGTTTATTGAAGTGTGTGATTGCAATGCAAGGAAAGTCTTAATTAATGATAAATCGATACAGAGAGCATAATGATTGGTGAGGCCAACTGTGAGCAAGTTGTGAATTAGGGGTAGATGATAATCTAAAACACTAATGCACCAATTAAATGGCTAAGCAGTCATAGTGGTAGATCGCGAATTAGTACTGAGTTACTTAAAGCCATAGCACGAATATCTCTGTGCGCTAATACCTGTCACTGCACAAATCCGCGAAAATTTTGGCACGCTAAATATATTAGCTCTACAATAAATTAACACTTAACAGAACCAACCACATAGAAAACACATTCAACAAGAAAAAATAAATCAGTGTTACCAGAAGCTGCAAATAAAGAAATAGCTACCAGAACCTGTAGCTAGTAATGCTATATAATAGAAGAGCCACAATAAATATACACAAATGGGAACGGAGGGTGTGGGGGGGGCAAAACCCCCAATATACACTAAAAACACTATACAATACCCTGTGGTGGCCATACACAGACACCAAATACAAAGGGGGATGGAGGTGTGGGGCCGGAATCCCCCAAATAAACACCATAAGCAGTAATGGGGAGGGGGTTCATAAACACTACCAATAAACACTATGTTGCAGAAAAGAAAGTCCCCCAAACAGGCACAGACAGTACAGGTATTATGCAAGTATTCTTGTTCCATTATGGAGTGGGGGACAAAGCCAACTAACCACAACAAAAATTCTCTGACTTTGTTCCTTTTCTCAGGGGCACCACTGAATAGGTGTGAATCTGGCAAATTATAGATAGCAATATATGATAAAGCTGACAAAAATTATCCTCCATCACAAGTTTGGCTTGTTTCTCCCCCCACCCCCACCCCATGCATGATACCTTCAGCCTGACTGTGTCGTTTTGTGGTGAGCTGCCAGAAAGTTTGACTTTTTCAGTGATCAAAACAATGTTTTCTTTTAAACCTTTAAAATGTTGTGCAATGTAGCAGATTGAATTTGCTGAATGCAGAAAATGAATATGATCTATTTTGTTTATAGCACTGTAATGTTTAATTTTTTTGTGAATTCGTGATATTTGTATTTTATGCTTTAATCTATTCAAATTATACCAATTCTGTGTTTGAAAACACACCGAAGAATTTTGATAATTTACTAAAGGTAAACCCCAATTTGTGGTGCATTTAGTTAATTCTTCTATGCCATGGAGACTACTATATTTAACTTCTATGTCTCCATCTGTACTTGTTAGAAAGTGTACAGCTGAAAGAAATCCCCATTAGCATGGTAAATAAGTAAACTGATTCATTATCACAAACATTTATCACATTATAAGTTGGATAGCAAACTCCATGGTGTGTGGGCAAATGGGAATAATGCACTTCGCAGGAGGTTGAGGCCCTTGGCTATGCCTTGTGCCTAAGACCCACATGAGGGGTGTATTATTTCCTTATAACATCACATCCTGTCATGTCTTATCCCTTAGCAGGCTATATTGGCAGCAAGCACCAGTAGCACCAGCTGGAGCAGTTGGCAATCAGGAAGCAAAATAAAAAAATGGAAAGAAAATAGTGGCATCAGTAATGTAAAACTATGAGTTAGAGGCAAGGGAGACAAGACATGTGTTTAGGCAAGACTTGAAAAGTGGGGGTGAGGTGTTTAGTCAAAGAAAGATATCCTGGTTGTTCCAGATGGCAACATCAGATAAGAAGTCTCATAGACTACCACCAACAGCTGAACAGTCAGTAGATGGGACAGAGAGTAGGCCAATGTTAGAGGAGCAGAGAGAGATAGAGAATGAGAGGGGGTTATGAGGAGAGATCAGATCAGTGATACAGGTGGGGGCAGCACATTAAGGATCTTGAAAACAATGAAGACTATTTAAATGGAATCTGGAAATGGACAAGGAGCCAATGTGGGTCATGGAGAAGTGGAGTAATCCGATCACCTTTCTTGGTGTGGATAAGGAGGCCAGCAGCAGCATTTTGGACATGCTAAACATGCTAAAGTTTTGAAAGCAGATGCTTAGGAAGGGCATATAATAGGAAGTTACAGTAGCTGAAACAAGAGGAGATGAGGGCATAACTAAGGTAACAGTTGGGTGGTCTTGCAAGTGGCAGACACGGGCAATATCTTGAACACGGAAAAACGTTTTGCAGATTTGGGAAATGTGGGGAAGAGATGAGATGGAATGTCCAGGGTGCAATAGAAAACCAAGATTATGGACTGAAGAGGCAAAGGTGACATCTGAGTCAAGAAGGGAGATAGTGGTAGAAGAGTTTTAACAGAGGAAGTTTCTCTTCCATAAGAACAGCACATCATTACTTAATTCAGTTTGTTGAATAAAACTACACTGTAGTGCCATGTGTTTATTGCCAGAGTTTCAAAATACATCTAGGTTTACCTTTTTCAAATTTAGCTTTTTACATGTTGTTAAATGCAGTGCTGTTTTGCAATCTGCTGCCGCCTGATGTAAGCAAAGACTATCTGGTCAGAATGGCAGTGATACCATATTTCTCGTAAGTGATGCACAAATCACAGGTGCGTCTTGCACTCTACAATATCGCCGCTGATTCTCCTCCTCTGTGCCTTCATGGAAACCTGAAATGTACCATAAATGGAACACCCTGGAGTGAGTGGACACTGCACTTGGTGGGAGTTGTAGTCTGCCTGCGCTTTTCACTAGACCTGATCAGAATCACATACCACAGAGGTTGTCACCACCTCCCCTCCTTAAGGCTGAGAACCCTATTAAAACTAAAATCCACTCACCATAGCAGATCCTCATCTGTGTCATCATGGAAACCTGAAACTCACAATAAATGCAGTGCCCTGGAGTGAATGGACACTGCGCTTGGTAGGAGTTGAAGTCCACCTGTGCTCTTCACTAGACCTGGTCATGGAATTGCAGGTGACAGCAAACTACAATTCACAGAATGCATCATGGTGGGAGCAATCCGCAACCACAAATCTATAGGGACTTGACGGATATATTGTAGAGAAGCACTACCACATAAGTAGAGAAAACACCACCCTTGTACTGGAATGGTATTAATAGTAAACCTGCCTTGGTCTCAGAGGTCTTCATTTGTTTCGGGAGTGGTGGTGAGGGAGGATCAGGTTGGGTGGTGGGAAAATATATAACAAAAAAATAGTGCAATGCTGCGGTCAGTGGGGACAACATGGGTGGACTGCTTCACAGATGTGGAGGTGACTGTGACACAATCCAACATGTTGTTCGTTCAAAAGAAATGAGGCATCCTTTTTCTCAGTCATCATAAAAGAACTGCAGGGCTATGCCCACTGCAGCCCTAAAAAGGGAATAAATTGCAGTGTAATAATTACATGCCAGTAAGTCTGATGTCAGTGCTAGGTAAAGATTATAAAGGAGGAGGCCTTTGTGGACACAAACCAGCTAAGGGATAACATGTAGCATGGCTTCACGGGGGGAGGGGCATTCATGCCAGACCAGTTGAATCAGTTTTTTCGAGAAGGTGAGAAAGGCACTGGATGGAGTCAGGCCAGTGGTTGTAATTTTTTGGGGACTACAGTAAGGCATTTGATTTGATTCCTTATGCAGAGTTACTTGATAGTCTTTATAACCTGTATTTAAATACTAGATTAATTCAATGGATAGAGTCCTGGTTGAGTGACAGGGAGCAGCAGGTTCTTCTATGTGCTGTAAGGTCTAACTGGGCACCGGTTACCAGTGGGGTGCCATAGGGATTAATCCTCAGACCATGTTTATTCAATATATATGTAACATCTATGAATTGTGGTGAGGGAGTATGGATGTCCAAGTTCGAGGATGACACAAAGATCAGTGTGGAGGTGGGAGCACTTCTGAAATGTTAACACTTCAGAAGGAATGAGACAGATTAGGTCTATGGGCACAGGAACCCGAGTTGGAATTAAACATGGACAAGTGTTCAGTTATGCACCTAGGAAAAAATAACTGTTTGGCATCATATTCTCTTAAAGGAAAGACAATAAAGGAAACAACATCCAGGAGAGATTTGGTGGTCACCTTAACAAATGTCTTGAAATCCAAAAACACTGTCAATTAACTACGCAAAAGGCTAATGGTGTTTTATCCTCCATTAGGAAACATATCACCAGAAGGGATAAAAGGGTAATCCTTCTCTTGTATGCATCAGGGATGCAACTGTATCTTGAGTACTGTGCCCAGTTTTGGTAACCATACAATAAATCAGAGATCAGCATCTTGGAGAGGGTTCAGAGAAGGGTGATCAGGATAACTGGGAATTTTAAAATGTTAGAGTATGGAGAAAGGTTAAAATCACTTAGACCTTACAAATTGGAGTATTGAAGACTGAGGGGAGATCTTTGGTCTGTGGAGCATTTCATAACCCTGATTTATGAGATTGTTTAGACCTAGAAATGAGAGCTATACTGAGAGATACTAGATCAAATATACTTCAACTGAAAGGGGAAATAAGCAACACAAAAATGGCAACTTGATTTTATCAGAGATTATTTGCTCTGTGGAGCAGCCTTCCTGTAGAAGTAGTAGGAAGTAAAGATAGGGAGCAATTTAAGAACAAACTGGACAGATATTGTGATACAAACAAAATGAATGCATATCTCCTCTTAGAAAAGGGCACATGATAGAAACATTCAAATTTGCCAGAGGGATAAATAAGGTGGAGGAGACCAGCTATCTGCAGAGAAGGATGAGCTCTAGGACTAGGGGTCATGATATGAGGCTAGAAGGGGGAAACTCGGAGGCAATATGAGGAAGTACTTCTTCACAGAGAGGGCTGTTGAACCCTGGAACAGGCTGTCAGAGGAGGTGGTGGGTGCAGACACTGTGGGGGCATTCAAGCATGCATGGGATAGACACAGGGGACTAGCGAGACTAGGACATAGGGGAAGTATGGAAAAACGTTCGGCAGGATCTGCTGTACTGTAAGGAAGTAAGACATTTCTTAAAACTAAATCAGGGCAGATTAGATGGACCTGGAGGTCCTTTTCTGCCAACGATCTCCATGTAACTATGTAACAATAATTGCCTACTCTTCTCGTATACGTCCTATGAATCCCATTTCCATGTTCACTCATAACTTCACTAATTTTTAATATTTTGGCTCCAAATTTTCAGCAGAGCCATTTTTTTCACACTACATCATAAACGTGACAGGTGTTGTTTTTGAAATCCTGGACAAGACATGTTTTTGCACTTGTGATGCAAAATGTATTTCGGGCAGTATTCTATAAATGCCACATTTCATGTTTATAACAGGGAGTCATTAAATGACTGTCCTGACAATTTGGGATCAAAATTTAAATAAAAATATGAAGAAACATTTCATGCAGGGCCAGCCTTTACCCCAGTGGGTAATGCTTAGTGATCTTGTGCAAGTAAGCTGAGTTTGGGGGCCAGCTCAGTGAGCAGTTGGATGGGCCGAGGTAGGGGACATGATTCTGTCATTTGATCCAGCCTGGGAAGGGAAGGTGCAGAGTTGCCTTCATGGGCTCAAGTGCCATATAGTGAAGAGAATCCTTCTCTTTGCATAGGGAATAGGGCCCTGCACCTCTGCACTGATGGGCCAGAGGGCCCTGTGCTTTGGCTGAGAGAGGGATTCTTTGCCCTGTGTGTCTGTACCTGTGGCCACATGGAGAGGGCCAGAGGGCCTTGCACTTCCACAGTGAAAGGGCTCTGTGTGTCTGTATCTGTTCACACAGTCCCAAAAGGGATCTTTATGAATTTGATTGCAGTCCTTCATGTATTATTATCTCAACTAAGTAGACATGTTACATTGTATTTCCTCTGTCAGACCTTCTTGTACCTGGCCTCTCTGTCGGCACCCTCCGTTCCTCCTGTGAAGGCACCCTAGCGATTCCTAGGATGAGGTTGCGATTGGCTGGCAACAGAGCTTTTAGTGTCCCTGCCCCCGTCCTTTGGAATTTGCTGCCTCTTGGGGTTAAGGGGGCCCCTGCCTTGGAGGTATTCAAGGCCCTCCTTAAGGCCCTCCTATTTTCCCAGTCATTTCATGATTGAATTACTAATTTTGATTGATTGTGTATGATGCTTATATGATGTGTTATTATTCTGTATTTTTAAAAATGTTTTATGTATCTGTGCATTATTTTCTTGAAGATGTGTTTATTTATTGTACAGCACCCATAGCCTCTGGGATTGGGCATTTTTAAATACATTTTGCCTTGCCTTGCTTCTATATTCCTCTATTGCTCTGTATCAATTGTTGTTCTGCCTAGGACCTTATCTGGATATATTGTGCATTTTATTTACAATGTAACCAGTGTATGTATTGTAATTCTTTTGTGACCATCCAGGACCATCTTGCAAATGAGCTTGCTCAATGGTGCAATTCATGGTAAAATAAAAAAATGAAATGAGATGAAATGAATGAGGACATGATTCCACTATCTCAAAAAGAAAGGAAACAAATTGCATTAATGCACTACTTAGAGTACTTAATGCCACACAAGTAGGGAAATGTGGTGTTAGGGTTTCCAACCCTAACTCCCAAACCTTCCTCAAGCAGCAAAAGGACAACACCATGCTAGCAACCACAGACAGCCATCATCAGGTAAAACAAACAACATACAAATGTTTCCAGATGGCACAAATGCATTCATACTGATGTGCTACCTTTGTGAATTTTTATCTGCTGCTGCTGCATAAGCATATGCCACACAGGGGCCTGTGCTTATGCAGTCACACCTATGTGTGTATGTCATACTGTGTGCATGAGTACTGCAGCCAGAGGTACTCATGCATGCTGCATGAAGTACCTCGCTAAATAGCATGATCCAATGGTGCATGGATTTCTATGCGCAGCAACTGCAAAATCAACTTTTGGGACAGATTTGAAAACTTTCACCACACTTGTTCATAAGGTAGGGTCCCAAAAAGACCTGACTGCTTAAAGCATTACATTTAAATAGACAGTCAGACAGACAGATGGGAGAAAGAAATCAAGGGATCACCAGCTCACTGCTCTGAATGAAGCCAGCAGCACGGCTCTATCTGTGGCTTCATTATTCAAGAATATCCCCCCTGTTCTCATGAAAGAACAGTATGAAAGATTTAAAGATCTTTCATATTCTTCTTTCATATGAGCCCTCACAAAACCCACTGGCTCACTGCTCCAACTGAAGTTGGCAACGCAACTCCAGCTGCAGTTTCACAATTCAAGAAAGTCCTGCTGTTCTTTCTTATGAGCCCACGGTAAGCCTGCCAGCTCACTGCTCTAGCTGACACCAGCAGCATGGTTTGAGCTTCAGCTTCACAGTTTAAGAATGTTGTGCTGTTCTGACAAAAGAACAAGTTTATTAAACCATCACTAAGCCTTCCACCTAGGATTCAACAGATGTCCCCAAACCATATTTTGGAATCTCTTTTCAAAAAACAAACAGCAGAATCTAGCTAAATGGTTCCCATTTATCAAGATTCTGGTGTTAGTTGAACAGTTTAGCTAGATTCTGGTGTTAGTTTTTCTCTACAGCATCATTTATATGGGTTTTCAATATTTTTATAAATAAAAAGATGGCCAAATGAAAGCAGTATTTTGACAAATGCAGAAATTCTTCTTTCTCATCAGACATATAAATGAAAGACCCTGCTGAGTATGCTCAGAACTGAAATTTCAAATACATACAACTCAGGAATGGATTACTATTTTTTCACCAAACCAAATAAAGACCTCTTTCTAGGTAAAGCCCCTTCTATCTTGAAAATGTCAGAACAAAATTTCAAACCATCTGGGCTGCAGGTGGCAGCAAAAAAATGGTGCACACCCCAATTTTTCCACTTTTTGCACTATCCGGTTCTCAGAGTCCAACATCTGACTCACAAAACTTGCCAAATGAAGAGACCTTGTCCCCAGACAGTGCATGTAGCATATCATGCAATTCTATTGAATGGGGGCAAAGTAATTAAGATGCAAAGTTACAGGTTTTGACACCCTACTCAACCCTAATAGGAGCTCCCCTGCTCTATATATACATACATATATACAGATACACACACACACACACACACACACACACACACATATACATATATATATATTCTATGCAAAAAAACTTTGTTAATGCATCAGTTAGGGTTCTTCTACAGTGACAAAAGCAAGAAAATTTGACATTAGGGTTCCCACCCCTTGCACCCCTCCCCCATCCTACCTCCACCAACAGGCATCAGGTTGTGCGTTGGGGTCATCTGTCCTAACTCTCACCCCATCCCATGTGTAAACAAGCTAAGGTGGTGCAGTGTAGGAGAATGGGATGAGAGTCAGGACCGATGACCCCAAAGCACCCCAATGCCTGTTGGTGGGGGTAGGGTGGGTGGGAAACCTAATGTCAAATTTCTTCACTTTTGTCACTGTAGAAGAACCCTAACTGATGCATTAACAAAGTTTTTTGCATAGAATTTCCATACTTTTTAAGAAAGAATAGAAAAGTAGAAAGTTGCGCAAGTTGGTGGGAGCGGCTCCCACCACGTGATTTTGTGTGACTTTAGTAACAGTAAGTGCAATGGAAATGCAAGCACAAAGGCTTATGCACATGGTGATGCAAATATAAATGGTAACACAAAGACTAATAGAAATGCAAGCAGAAAGTGACACAAAATCGAACAGTTACGTAAACGGAGACATCAAACAGAAGTGCATACAGAACACAACTGGTAACACACATTTTCATGGTACCGCAATTGTTCATGCAAATGGTAACAGTAACAGCAACAATACCGATAAAGTAAACAGAAATGCAAGCGCATATGAAAATGCAAACCGTAAAGCACACAATCACGAAACCACAATTGTAGACGCAAATGGTTATGGTAACAGCAACAATAAAGCCAACAGAAACAGAAACGTAAGCGCATACAGAAATGAAAACCGTTACACGCAAGGTCATGGTACCTCAATTGTAAAAGTTAATAGTAACAGTAACAGCAACAGCAACAATAAAGCCAACAGAAACAGAAACGCGAGCGCATACAAAAATGCAAATCGTAACGCACATGGGCACGGTACTGCAATTGCAAATGCAAACGGTAATGGTAACAGCAACAATAACGTGAAACAAAACATAAACACAAGTGCAAATGAAAACACAAACTGTAATGCTCATGGTGGTGTAGACGGGAATGGTGATGCGAACGGTAACAGAAGCACAACCGGAAATGCTAACCGACACAGTAACAAAAGGACACACCCTTGTTTTCCCCAAAAACTGCATTGAAAAAACACATTGAAAACAAAGAATGTATGCATTATAATTGACTTCGGAGCTGAAAATTAAGACTTGGCATACTAAATTGCTCATATTTCAGGAACCGTATGACGTAGAAAAAAAATTAAAATTTTGTATAAATTATTACTTTCATTTTATGCTTAGCCCCCATTTAGGGGGCTAAGCATGTTTTTGACAAAATGTCCGTATCTTGCACCATTTCCGAAATACGGGCCCTGGCAGAAGCAATAGATGCCATAATGTTATCCTATGGCAAAAAGCATCAAATTCGGAGTGCCGTCACTTTGCGACCCTGTAATATTATTTCACCAAATCACCAAAAGGCACATCTGTGGGATGTTGGCTTTCTTCCCTCTAAATTTCAGCCCAAATGACCAAACCGTTATTTTGCAGCAGTGCAGCAAAGTATTCCTGTAATGAGGCAAACGCCACAATGTTATCCTATGGGAAAAATGTCAACTTCATAGTGCCATAACTTTGCCTCCCTGTACTATTTCTTGACCAAACCACCAAAAGCCACATCAGTGGGATATTGCCTTTCTTCCCTCCAAATTTCAAGTCAAAAGACCAAACCGTTCCCAAGATATACAATATGAAAGATTACTAAAATTTCCCTATCTATTCCATTATAAAAAATCTGGCCATCTTGTCCCTCCCTCGTGAACAAAGATGGCGATCAAAGAATCTCACGATCAAAGAATTTGCAGGCTCACAATCAAAGAATTTGCAGGCTCACAAACAAAGATTTAAAAACCTTATAAATCAAAAAATTGAAGGAATTGCGGTAAACCACCACCATGGTTCGACAGTACTAAGCCCCCTGAGTAAAACCCACCCTCATTTGACTTCCTACGACATCCCTGGGCTAAGAAAATTGATTTTTTAATTGGGCCATCTCGTCCCATGCTCATGATGCAGGATCGTGATCAAAGAATCTCGTGATCAAAGAATTTGCAGGCTCACTATCAAAGAATTTAAACTGTTGAAATTCAAAAAATAAACAGAATCGCAGTAAATCACTGCCATGGTTCATCAGAACGAAGCCCCCCTGAGTTAAACCCACCCTCATTTGTCTTCATAGCACACCCCTAGACTCAGTAAATTGATTTTTTCATCTGGCCATCTTGTCCCTCACTTGCGATGCACGATCGTGATCAAAGAATCTCGTGATCAAAGTATTTGCATGCTCGCGATCAAAGAAATTGCTCGCTCACAAATAAAGAGCAAGGGATGAGATGGCCAGATTTCTATATAAATTTGTGTAGCTCAGGGGCGCCCTACGGTGTTAAATGAAGGTGGGTTTTGCTCAGGGGGCATCGTTGTGCCCCATCTGCATACCCAAAATAATGTACTAACTATCCATGGTAGTCTAGTGCCCCCCATCACAGTAAAATATTAACATCCCTGGTAGTCTAGTGGCCCCCTAATGAAATATATAATCCTATGTAGTGCTCTGGTAGTCTAGTGCCCCCCCTCTATTTTATCCATCCCTGGTAGTCTAGTGCCCCCAGGCTGTATAGTATTATTATAAATAAATATTTATATCCCTGGTAGTTTAGGGCAACCCCAGCATAATGAAATAAATAATGATTTCTATTGCCTGGTAGTCTAGTACACCCCCACCCATCCATGCCAGCCACCCAGCACCCCACCCTTTTGCCAGCCAGTGAGTGAACAGCCCCTCTCACCTCCATGGCCAGCTGTCAGCTGTCTGCATTATGAGTGGTAATGCAAAGAGGTGCTCAGAAATATTTTCAGAGTGCCTCTTTGAATTACCACCATAATGCAGACAGTCAGCAGCTGGCCATGGAGGTGAGAGGAGGGCTGTGCCAGTCACCGGCTGGTGAAGGGGGGGTGCTGGTGGACTGGCATGGATGGGTGGGGGTGGGGGCCACTAGACTACCAGGGATATAAACATTTATTTATAATAATACTATACAGCTCGGGAGGGGGCACTATACTACCAGGGATGTGAAAAAATACAGGGGGTGGAGGGCACTAGACTACCAGGGCACTACATAAGATTATATATTTTATTTGGGGGCCACTAGACTACCAGGGATGTAAATATTTTATTGTGATGGGGGGGCCACTAAACTACCAGGGATAGTTAGTACATTATTTTTCTTATGCAGATCGGGCACAATGAAGCCACCTGAGCAAAACCCACCATAATTTAACACTGTAGGGAACCCCTGGGCTACACAAATTCATTTAGAAATCTGGCCATCTTGTCCCTCTCTCGCGATGCATGATCGTGATCAAAGATTCTCGCGATCAAAGAATTTGTCGGCTCGCGATCAAAGATCGTTAGCGAGCTGCGAATGAAGAATTTAAAACCTAATAACTCTATTTCTGGACCGACTTCAATGGAACCAAAGCTATGGCTCGATAGATCTGGGTCCCCTGAGTAAAACCCATTGAAGTTTTACTTCAGAAGTGACCCCTAAGCCGAGATATTTGTGTTTGTGTGATTGGAAAACTGAAAACAAGATGGCGGACCTCGTGGTCAAAGAATTTGAAAAAATCCTAGGGGCCAAAGATTCTTGAACTGTGAGGCTGCAAATTCTTTGACCGCCAGGTGAGACGAGATGGCCAGAATCCCATTCTTTGATCCCAAAATATACATATAAATTTTCCCATTGACTTAGAATGGGAACTTGAAACTGCCATAACTTTTTAATGCCTTAATATTTTTTCACCAAACAAAAAGCGGCATGTTCAGCCACCAAAACTGTTTCAAATGAGTCATTGGCAGGCACACACAACGGCCATGCAGGACCACATTAAGAATGCCAAAAGGTGCCTCCAACAATGGATAATTTTGCATTTTTCAGTGCTTTCGTACACAAAGACTGGCACTCTGACTGAAACACAATTTGGCAAATCAAGAGATCTACCATGCCCCAACGTGCATACCAAATTTCAGGCAAATCCATTGAACTGGTCCAAAGTTATTAACGACCAAACTTTTGACTTTAGTATGTAAGTGACTTCTGAACCCTAACTATAGTGGCATGACCGAGCCACTATAAAATATGTATACACACACACATATATATATATATAAACATACAGTACTGTACATATGTATATCTATCTGTATATATACACACACACATATATATATATGCAATAAGGAAGGACATAAATGGAGTGTGATAAATCCATTTATCTGAGCAACTGTGTACATAAATTCATTTATGTACACAGTTACTAAGTCACACTCCGCTTATGTACATAGTTACTACATCATACACTTTTATTGCCAGACTTATTTTCTTAGCAAAATAAAAAAAAGAATCTCGATGATACAACCATGGCAATCAAACACCTGTGCCCATACCAGCTTGTGCACCTAAATGAGGGAAAAAAGGTAGAATCCTCATGCAGACTCAAATGCTAACGGAATTCAACAGTGAGCAGATGTCTTACTTGCATAAATTTAACAATACCATGTCCATACCTTGTATAAAAGCCCTCCCAAAAAAGTCCTGTGACACAAGCCCAAACAGCAGCTTTCAGATGGAAATAGAGGATATACTGACACATATTGAAAATGATACAAAGTTGCTAGTGGACCCGACATGACCTGAAACCAGCACCACTGATACAGCAACATCTTCAGTGCCTACCGAACTGCTCACTAATGCCAAACCCACCATGACAGGCTCCATCTGTGAAATGCCAGCAATGACACAACAAACCAGAAGAGTAACTGATGAAGAGGCAACAGAAAACTTCATTGACAAAGCCAGAAACATCAACACGGCCAGAGAGACCTAAGCTGATGTAACCATGTACAGGAACTACCTGAAAGAATATTTTGCCCTGGAGAACCCCCTTCATGAAATACAGCTGGGGGTAGTATATTAAAACACAGAAACAAAATTGAGCAACTCAGATATGAGTGACTCAATTTGGTCATCCATAGGAGCAGTGACAGTGAGTATATAGTAAGGGTTTGGGAATAGCGACAGAGGAGGAAAAGAACAGCGACTGGTAATGACGGGTTTTGCAGAAAGTGACAGGGTTTTTCAGGAAGTATTGGTGAAATATAGGAGTGCAGCCTGCTACTGCCGAGGTGGCCACTTGGTGTGGTGGGTAGGGACATTGTCTATGGAAATGATGGTCCTGGGTTCAGGACAGCCTACAGGTTCTGTACTTTTACCAGTGTTGGAGTTTTTTTTTTACTTGTTGCCATCGTCTGGTTCTGAGGCCACTGTAGTCTCCTGTCCCTCAGTGTCCGCCCCCTTGGAGTTGGTTACTTTAGTTTGGGTGTGGAGGGCATAGCCCCCTGCACCAAACATTCATTTTACTGCACACCAAATTTGTGTTTGCTCTGGTGTTAGTTATGCCAATTAGGTATTCAGCAAGATGTACTCACTCTTTGCAAGTCATGGTAAAATTTTTGCTATTATGACATGGAACCCAGCCAGGGTATCTAAACCAGTACCTGTGCCACTATTTGATGTTCTGCAGAAAATGAGATGGAACACAATATGAACCTCTCGTGCTAAGGTCCACTTTCCAAAGCACTGAGCATTACTTAAAAAACAAGGGATACAGTCATTTACTGTCCACATCACCAGTGTTCAAGAAGGCCTGACAAGTGCTATGATCCCGGCAGAAAAACCTGGGGAGTGAGGTTCAAAACTGGTGGCAGCCAATGAATTAACTGACTCTATCATGTACAAATTATACAAAGGACAACTCCTAGGCCCTTACAATCCTGAATCATTGCTTAACACCATGTGGCTAGTGGTTAGCATGTATTTTGTTTTTTAGGCAATATTGAAATGCAGAGCTTGAAATGGGGAGATATCACTCTAAAAACAGATGAGAATGGACAACAATATATTCTATACAACCAACAGAAACAAACTATAGCAAGAACGGGGGCCTGTCCCAAAAGTGAGGAAAGCTGAAACCAAGAACCTATCAGCTAGCAACCAACCACCACAAGTGCCCAGTTAGAAACTATCTCATCTACAAGGATAAATGACCACTTCAATGCCTTTCAGATGATGCCCCCTTTTTTCTCGCAACCAACTACCATGCAAGAGTACTTATCCAGCACCTGGTTCAATAATCAGCCGGTGGGCATTAACAAACTGGCAGCCATAGTAAAAACAATTATACCAAAATTATGAGTAACAACAGGCAAGAGTCTCACAAATCATTCTGTCCTGAAGTACCTCATTCAAAAACTAAACAACTCTGGCATACAACCTACAGAGATAATCCAAATATCCAGACACAACCACATAGTTTAAATGACTACTGTATTCAAAAATGAATGAGCAGCAACAGAAAAACATTTCAAGTATACTAAGTTGTGAATCCCAGAGCCAAAAGATAACACCACATGACAAAGAAACACCTCTAGCAACCATACCCAGAGAACTACTCTGACTTTTTAGGGACATGCCTCTACAAACCAATGATAAAGGCTAAAACCATCACCTTCAATATCATCCAAGGTAAGAGTCAACTAAAAATAATTACTGAATTTTGCATTCAAAAAAAATAAGATCATTAGCATAGAATACAAGGCTATGCCACCCAAGCCCCCCATTTTCTTCAGCCACACCCTCACTCTCCAACCATAGAATGTATAGCACAGATTCATAAGAAACAGATTTAATGCTCACTAACTGTTCCCTTTCAAGCTGGGATAGTGAACAAAAAAAAAAACAGTTTACCAGTTACCTTTGTACTTGTATTCAATTTAGGTTACAGATACGATTCCTACACAAGAAAAAGACCACTGGACATCGAATTAGACAATGACTCAGATTAACGTAAGTACAATTCTATTGTACCATAGAAATCACAAAAGATACAAAATATGAGAAAAAACTATAGTAAACTGCACACCATGCAGCATAAGTTGTCCCAGCTCACACATTTGCTCAGCAAACAATTCTTACCTCATAGAAAGTGCACATGAGCCACCAGTCCTGTAGTGTGAAAACTGGGCATAATTTGCCTAATAATGTCTTCATGTCTCCCTCCCAAGTAGACAGGAGAAAAAAAAGCACTTTTACCATGTGTAACACCTAAAGAGGATATAAAGGAATAACAACAACAAAAAAAATTGAAAAATTATTTCTTGCACAGCACCAAACATTGTACTCAGATGCAGACATTGAGATACACAGTTCAGGGTAAATGTACTTCATCTCAGTTACATTTCTGACTCGGGAGCAGTAAATGAAGACTACGAAGAAGGCAACAAATATATGTCTATACATCACAACTGCTATGAAAATCCAACCTGTTACTAACTTCTCACCTTTTATCTCCACAGAAGCAAGCAGGATGCAATAAGAAAAAAAAAACACCTAACTAAACAACCTTTCTTACAGTGCACAGAAGTAATCAGTCAATCATCAATCAATCAATCAACTTTTATTTATAAAGCGCTTTTCAAAAACCAAAGTGCATATAAATTGTAAGAAAAAACAAACATGCATTCAATCAATAAAACATATAAAAAAATAGAAAGGCAGCAATAGTAAAACTGAACGTTATCCGCAAAAAGCCAAGCTGAATAAATATGTTTTTAATGAGGATTTAAAAGTCTTGGTGGACAAGTACTCTCTAATCCGACGTCGAGAGTTCCACAGGATCAGGGCTACAAAAGAAAAAGCCCTAGAGCCTGATGTCTGAAGACAGACCCTGGGAACCTCTAGCAATCTCTCGTCAGTGGAGTGGAGTAGCCAGAGGGGGCAGTAGGGCTGAAGGAGGTCTTGCAAGTAACCTGGTCCCTATCTGTGTAGGGTCTTATAGGTCAGCAATGCAACCTTGAAGGTGATCCTCCAATGCACTGGCAGCCAGTGCAGTTCACGTAGCACAGGTGTGATATAGCAAATAAATAAATACCAAAAAATCATAAGCATAATTAAAAAATGTTTGTATCCCTTATTCCATCACAGGTCCCAACCACCTCAGGAAAACATCTCCAATGAAAGAAAACCAGAATGACAACCTCAAGAGAAACCCTGCAACCTCAAAAAAATAAACTCTGGCCAGAGCCGATAGGGCTGCAGCTGATGAATTTGGGGTAAAAAACACTGAAAGTTTGAAAAGTTACAAGCCTGCATTAGCAAATTGTAATGCAAGCTCATAAATTTGTTGTTTTATAATATTTGCACACCAAATTTTCAACATAGCCTTGTTATGACACTGCCACAGGAAGAAAGGCAGAGCAAATGTTCACCTCCTGCCTGAAAGGTCATTTCATGCAGGGACTGCAAAATCAACTTTCAAAGCACAAAAACACACTTTGGGCAGGAGTTGAAAATTAACAGCTGTCACATTTATGAGGTGCTGTAAAAGAATGGCTATGTTGAAAATTTGTGGTAAAAATATTGAATAGTACCAAACTTACAAGCCTGCATTTGCAAAATTCAACATAGCCTTATAAGTTTCTAAATATTTTTATACCAAATTTAGAACATAGCCTTCTTATGACTCCACCTCATGAACAATAGCAGAGAAAATTTTCAAGTCCTGCCCGAAAGATGATTTTGCTCAGGGACCACAACATCTTGTTTCGGGATGCAAAAAAAAAAACAAGCATTTTGGCCAGGATTAGAAAAGTGACAGCTATCACATTCATGAGGTGCTATAAAGATATGGCTATGCTGTAAATTTGGGGTAAGAATACTGAAAATTACCAAAGTTATGAGCCTGCAAGCATTTTATGGTGAAACAAAATAAAGAGTAATCAGATGTGTTTTAGAATATATGTTCTTCAAATCCATTCTTATTTAGAATATATGTTCTTCTAAAAATCCAATCCCCCCCAACACACACACACAGATATGCCTGCACATAGTTCCAGCCCATGAAATCCATGTTTATTAGTAGATGATTTCAAAGCCATTTACCTGCATTCCTCAGTTTCTTGTTGCTATAGACCAACAAAATGGCCAGCAGATTCCCTAGGATGTCCACCACAATGGTAAAAATGAGAATAATGGCCAAAGAGTTGGTCATTCATGGAGGCTGGTCCAAAGTCAGCTCCCCAGCTATCAGCAAAAAGTTGCTGAAACCACCACTATCTTTCATCCCCATGCTATTTAAAATGTCTTTTAATTTACTTTTCTATAAACCAGCGTGACCTCACAACACTCTGAGTCATGATGGAAAAGGGGATCTGCTCTGACAACATCGACGCAGTGGATACAATCGCCTACTGAGGTATGTTGGAGCCTAATCCCTAGAAAGTCATCAATTTCTCTCCTAACTTTTTTTTCCTTTTTTCGTTGTTGGAAGTGTTCAAGTGTCAGTGTCTGGACTTTTATATCATCACGACTGCCCATCACTTTGCTGGTAGGTGACTTACTATATCTGCTATCCATTCAACATTTTTATATGGAACTCTATGGAGGTGGAATGGAAAGCAATTTTATTAAGGACCTTACAAAGCAATTTTATTATGGACCTTACACCACCATATACCTCCTATCCTTTGAACATTTTTATGTAGAACTCTATGGAGGGAAAGGCAGTCTTATTTCAGACCTTACACTGCCATTGTGCTAATTAATGGTGATCACTAATATAAGCTATAAAAATATCAGTGAGGTTGGAAGGGGGTGCGCATTCCTATTTATACCAACCCTTTCTCCCTCTGCTCTCCAACAGAATTTAGCTATTGGTTATATCAGAATAAAAATAAGTAAATAAATAAATCATCTCCCAGGAAGAGTACCATTTTGTGTTGATACCTAATACTATCAGCTACAAACTCTTCTAATTAGTAACAGCAAAACAATTCAGAAATAAAAAGTAACAACAGGCTAATTTTAAACATTAATAACCTTTGCTCTCCGCTCTTCTCTGCGCCACTGTCCTTAAACCTTAAGTTATAATGTGACCATGGTGCAATGAAGAGGAAACACTATTCCAATGAAATTTTGAGCAGAACAAAAACATAAGGCATCAGAGGCTCATGCATTTCCCTCCTAACTTTCACGAGCAACAGCACTTGTTCTGGCGCCTTCTCTTAGAACAGAATCTAAAAATTACTTTGATAGATTTATATACATGAGAATTTATTTATCCTAGCATCCTCTTGGTTTTCTTTTTATTGGTTTTAATAAATTGGAGTAGATGTAATGCTGCTTACACAAAAAGGAGCACAGCTTCAAAAACTAAAAATATTGGAACCCTAAACTAAAGGTTCTTCTATTCAGCAACACATTACACACAGTTGCTTTATAAAATAATAGGGAAGCAGACATGAAAAGTGTTGTTGAATAAAGCTGAATGTGCCTTGTATCTGTGGTGACCATTAAAAAACAAACTCTAGTCAGAGCCAACAAGGCTGGGCAGAGCTTTTAAGAGCTTTTAAGGCACCATGGCAGCAGTATTTTAATTAAATAAATCCATGTTGCAAAAAAGTAATTTTACAAAAGGAAACTTTGTACCCCATATATCCTCCCCGTTACAGTCAACCAAGTAAAATATAGGTAAAAGAGAGGGACTTACATGAGTACAGGGTGGCACGGAGTAGTCCTGGGGAGATGTTGTCTGCAGCACCTGTAAAGAAAGAGACAAGGGGGGCACAAAGTATTTGCAGGTCTTAGTGGGGCTAAAGAGGGCAAAAAGGGCAGGCAAGAAAGAAAATTATACTTAATCTGATAGAGTCAGAATTCATATCCTGTCAGATCTGTAGAAATAAAAGGAAAAATAGGTTAGTTAAGAAAGAAAAAGATGTAAAATGAGCAAAAGCAGAGTAAAGAAAGTGTGGTTTGGGGAAGGGGGCTCAGCTAAAAATCCCTTTGCTCATAATGGTGGCCAAGTGGTCAGTAATTTATTTAATAGCCCAGGTGGCTAGTGATGCCGAGTTGGGGGGGCTAGTAGCCCTTTTTGTCTAAATAAGGAGTTGCATTGGTGTTTGTCTGGCTAGAAAAAGCCCTCAGGGGACTCTGTATAAAATTATGCCTTGGTGGTCTTGTGGGCTAACTCCCTATGGGATCAAATCAAATCAAATCAAAATCAATATCAAATCAGATTTTATTTGTGATGCACTTTTCAAAGTATCAAAGCGCAGATACATAACAGAATGACAATCATCACAATAAGTATAAATATAAAAACAATTTAAAAGGCAACAGGGTGACCTATTCAAAGGCTTGTTCAAATAAATAACTGTTTAGAGATGCCTTGAATGACTCTGTGGACAGACACTCTCGAATCTGATGAGGTAGAGAATTCCACAGGGTTGGGGCCACAAAAGAAAAAGTTCTGGCCCCAGATGACTGAAGGCGAATCCTGGGAATCTCTAGCAATCCCTCGCTGGTGGAGTGGAGTGGGCAGAGAGGGCGGTAGGGTCAAAGGAGATCTTGCAAGTAGCCTGGTCCCTGACCATGCAGGATTTTATAGGTCAGCAACAAGACCTTAAAGGTGATTCTCCATCGCACCAGCAGCCAGTGCAGTTCGCACAGCACAGGTGTGATATGGCAAGTTCTTGGCAACCCAGTCAACAACCTGGCCGCAGCGTTCTGCATCAGCAGTTATAAATGCATATTTGTAATAATTTTGCATAATGTAAACAGGTAAGCCTTGTGAACAGGGATTTTCAGAACCCTAATGGCTGTATCACTGTATAAATAAAATTTTACCATACCATACCAGCTGCAGGTGACGGAAATCCACCCCCGGCAACCCTAGATATAGAGCATTACAGTAGTCAAGACACAAAGAAACAAAGGCGTGAAGCAATACTGGAAGGTCATGGTGTGGAATAAGGTGTTTTATCCAGGCTATATTCCTCAGATGGTAAAACGAAGACTTGACAACGGCTGACACCTGTGCCTTCAGTGTCAGCTCACTGTCAAGAATTATGCCCAGATTCCACACCTGTTCAGAAGGTCTCAACTGGTTACCCCCTAACATAAGGCCAGAGGAAAACCCAGGAGTCAACTTCTCTGCATGGTGACCCAGATCCACTACCAGCACCTCAGTCTTGTCCGGATTCAGTCTTAACCAGTTAGCACTCATCCAGTCCTGAATCTCAGCAAGGTAGTTGTTAAAGACCTATAATGCATCATTCTGTTCAGGTACAAAGGACATATAGAGCTGAGTATCATCTGCATAGCAGTGTAAAATTAGCCCATAATGCCATATAATATCTCCCAATGGCAGCATATACACCATGAACAACATGGGGGAAAGCACAGAACCCTGTGGCACCCCACAGGGCAGAGCAAAGGGAGCAGAGGAAAAAAATTCCTGATACTGCCCTCTGAGTTCTGCCCATGAGGAAAGAATGGAACCATCTGAGGACTGTTCCCAACAGTCCACAGAGCAGCCACAGGCATTCTAGCAACATCCCATGGTCAACGGTGTCAAATGATGCAGAGGGAGAGATAAAGGAGAACAAAGATCGAACGACTCCTACTATCTTTCACTATTAGGAGATCATTAAGTATCCAAACCAACGCCAACTCGGTACTACTGTATGACTCTTTCTGAAACCATACTGAAGAGGATCATAGACTTCATGGGTGGTAAGAAAGTCCTCAAGCTGCAACGCGACTACTTTCTCAATAACCTTGCCCAAAAAGAGCAGGTGAGAGATCGGTCTGTAGTTAGCGAGACAGTCTGGGTCAAGAGAATATTTCTTCAAAAGGGGTGTTATGATAGCCTCTTTTAAAGACTCTGAAAACATCCCTTGGTCCAAAGAGAACCAGACTATCTCAGCAAGGGCTGGTCCGATCACATCCATACACCCCACAAGGAGGCGTGTAGGACCAGGATCCAAACCACAGCAAGTTGGTGGCAAGCCCTGGACAATCTTCATGATATCCATGATTGCTGGCTGGTCAAAGTCCATCCAGATAAACTGAGGGCCTGTAACCTCCCATTGATCACTGCCATGCTCATTTGAATGCGTAGTATGGATCTCTGACCTGATCGATGACACCTTATCATCAAAAAAACTGAGCAAACTCATCACACTTTATTTGTGAAAAAGCTCTCTGACCCTGCAGACAGGCTGGATTGCACAGTCTGTCCATGGTTCGGAAGAGCTGAGCCGGTCGATTTCTTGATGCAGGTATCTCCCTGGACAGGAACTCTGCCTTCTTACGGGAGATTTCTGATTGATAGTCCATATAATGGCCCATCAATCTAAGTCTGTCATCTTCCAGGCCAGATTTCCGCCAGCAGTATTCTAACCTTCACCCCACTCTCCTCAGCTCCCTTAATGTCCCATCAAACCAAGGGGACTGAGGGCGGAGGGAGAGGGGGCAAACACGGACAGGAGCTATGGAATCCAGAACCCTCAGCACCATATTATAGTGCACTACTAAGGCATCTGGTTCCATGCACTCCATAGGCCAACTCGATAGGTCCAGCACCACCATCAGACCCTCAGGGGTAACTCCCCTCAATGGGTGGTACTGAACCATCTCCAAAGTGATTGGTCTTATAGGGGGGCCACGAAATTTAACCTTATAGATTGATGGTCAGACCACCCAACTGGTTCCACCACCAGTTCCTTGATCTCCATCCCCAGGGTGAACACCAGATTCAAAGACTGACCCTGAATATGGGTAGCAGTGGTAACAACCTGTGTAAAGCCCACAAAATCATCAGTTAGAGGAAGTTTAACCAAAATGCGAGAGTTCATCTTCGATCCAGGCATTGAAGTCCCCCAGGACCAACCATCTGGAGGGCTTTAACACCAGGTCGACAATGAAGTCCGCAACTTCCTGCAGAAAAACTTTCTCGTCACTGAGTGGATGGTAGACAAGTAGAATTCTGCTGCCCACACCTGCTCCCATGATACACTCAAAGGATCTGGGGGTCACTACTGGAACCTCCACAAGGCCCAATTCTGATTTAAAACAAATAGCGACCCCCCCCCCGATCCAATCTCGGGCGATGTATCACCGAGTACTCGGCTGGAATAGCTGACTCCAGTATGGGACCAGCATTATCATCCAGCCAGGTCTTGGTGATGCAAGCCAGGTCAGATGACTCAGCAAGATCAGCAATAATTGCTGTCTTGTTCTTTATAGATCTGGCATTTCATAACACAGCCCATGTTGGATGAGAGGCCTTGGAGGAGCGAGCCACTTGCCCACTATCAGTGGAATCCTTGAGTATGGGAACCAGGCATCGTGAACTCTTATCCTGGACCTATTTCACCCCAGGGTGTCTCCCTGACCTCACCACCCTTATCCGCCCACTCCACTCCCCCCTGGCTGAAGAACCCCCCCCCCGCCTCTGCCGTGCAATCCCCAAGGCACGACAGCGCCTGTATACCTCAGGTTGCAATGGGGGGCTGTCAAAGGGGCACAGGTCCCTCAGCCTAGAGGGGGAATAGCGCCTGCACATAGAAGCTCGATCCCAACGCATGCTGCCACAAATTTAAAAATTACTATTAATCAGCCACTAACTTATTTAAATTAACTTCTATAGCACATATCTAAAGAAAACAATAATTAAACTATCTTAAAACTAAATTAAACCAGAACCACCCCACCACCTCTCACATAGCAAGGGTGAGCCCTTAACACAAAAAACAAAATAGAACAATTGTCCATTCCCCATCAAACAGACTTTTGGATCCTCAAGAGGAGTTCAAACGATCTGGGCACAGAGCTACAATCAGTTTTCCATCTGTAAACCAACGAAAACAGAGACTAGTAGATATCCCTCAGGGCTCTCACCCCTGGAGAAATTATACCCAAACCTATCTCTCACACAGGCAGGGTAATAATTAAACAGTCACGCAAATGTTCTTGGTGGAAGAAAAGAAGCACTCTCACTGCTTCACCAAAGTACGTAAGACAGAAAAAGGAACAGTCTGACCTGGATAGCTCTCAGGCACTCCACAATAACACAGTCAGACTTACAGCCATGAAATACTTCAACTCCTTGAATTGCATTCAAATTTCTGCTCAACGGGAGCTACCCAGCTGAAAAGATTTTCACCCCAGTTGTCCCCCGAGCAGTTACCGGGCAAGTCAGCACGTGACTAGGTCCAAGCAAGCAGGCTCTCCAGCCTGCCTGCCAAAAACCCAAGAACCACAAGCACACTGGGGCCTGTCCTTCGACAGCACCAGCCCCGATCTCCCCTCACTGTCAACAACCCCAGTAAACTGCCCTGGGTTCAGAACAGGATTCAGCCTGCTCACCACAAAGCCAACACTCCAGAAAAACAGCACTGGAGATGTTGCAATCCATAGGGCTAAAATAACACAAAGTCAGCAGTCAGCTCACAGTCCCGATATCTTCTAGTACTCCACAAAGTCTGTAACACAATCCCAAAGCGGCACAAATCCAGTAGTCAGCTGGATCCCAGTCTCAGTAAAAAATGACGAACATCCCACTGTTACTTCGGAGTGATCCAAAAAGTCTCAGATTTTAATCCTAGACTTACAAACTCGGGGATGAAGACAACGTGCAATGCGCAATTGCTATCACTGCTGTCTGCCTACAGCTACCGACAGGTATTTTGCATCACTAATAATTAGGAAAACAGAATAAAATGGCAAAATAACCTAAAAACAAACAAAATACTAAACATAAAAATGCTGTGGCAGGGACACGCCACATCATTTGGGGCTAGTGTTCTTTTAAGTACATTAATACCCTCCCTTGGGGTGTAGTGGGGGCTCCTTGAGCCCTTGAATATAGTGTGGGCATTGTTGGATGGCTTATTTGTGGCAGCAGCAGGAGGATACATTGGGGCTGTAGTTGCAGCTTGTTGCTAGCGCTACTGCACAGATAGTGAAAATACCTGCAGACACTGAAAACTCCCAGCCTGTACAGAGCTTAGGCTCTAGCCTACTCCACATGGGTGGGAGAAGAGAAGGAAAAAGAAGTGAGTGGGAGGTGGAGGAGGCATGGGATGAAGCGCCTCCTTACACCTTCCCGAATCACCACTCTGGCAACACTATTTATGCCTTACTAGGCTTTCGGAAGGCAGTGAGGAAAAGGAGCAGCAAGTAGCTACTATTCAGTGTAACTGCTCCAGCGGCAGTGCAAGGTGGGGAGGAAGAGTGCTCTGGGCAGTAGAAGCTGCTATTTAGTAAAGCTGCTCTGTAGCATATGAAAAGCCTGGGGGTGGGGGTTAGTTGTAAAAGGAACAGTGAGGAGGAAGCCATCAGCTGGAGCTGCTGTTAAGTAATGCCACACCATGGCTAAAAAAAAGAGGAGGGTAGAGAGAGAGAGAGAAGAGCAGAGTAAGGAGGCAGCAGCGAGAGTGGAAAATTGTAGCATAGTGGTGGGGAACAGGGGACAGAGCTGTCTGCTTGCCAGCCGGCTTTTACTGAGGTAGCTGCTCCAGAGTATGATAACAGGGGACAGAGCTTTCTGCTTGCTGGCCAGCTTTTACTGATGTAGAAGCTCCAGAGTATGCCATTCAAAAGATGGTGGTGATTAGCCACATTACCCTTAAGTTTATTACAACCCTGGTACAAAGAAACCACGATTCAAGGGGTGCAGGATTGGTGCTTCTATGAAGCGTACTCTACCACCCAAAAACCACAGCACCAAAGTCAATTGATATGAGCGCTTGTGAAGCAACACACAAACAAGTATCAGGTGCAAATGCAGTGTTTACTTTATTCACTGATACACAGATTTCTCAGCACAGGTGGTCAGCAGACAGTAGCATACAGAAGTGTAATGTTTTCCCCATGGTAAAGTCCGTACAAATGCAGAACAGGTACAGGTGCACAAAAAGCACAGGTCATGGTTTAATAGGCTCAGAGTCCTGAGTCAAAGTTCTGCTTTCATGAGACACTGTCAATATCTCAGACTGACAAACACACTGCACAAAGAGAAATTCAGGAATAACCGCCTGTCTGCCCTGCCACTTCAAATCCACTGATTCTTCAACATGAAAGCAGAACTTTGAATCAGGACTCTGAAGCTGTCCAGTTGTGAACTATGCTTTTGGAGCAGTTTTACACTTTTGGTGGACTACATGGACTACCTGTGTACTGTACCTGTTCTGCATTTATATGGAATTTACCAGGGGGATAACATTACACACCTGTGCTGAGAAATCTGTGCATCAGCGAATCAAGTAAGCACTGTACAGTATTTGCACCTGATACTTGTTTGGTTGCTTGCTTATATGTTGCTTCGGGAGTGCTCCTATCAGTTAGCTTTGGTATTGCCCTTAAGTGTATTATAAGGAACCTATAGAGGGTTGTGGGTTTGAAACCCATAGTAGAACTTTAGACTGCAGAAACAGTTGGGGCTGGTAGAAGTTTGGGAACCTGCTTTTGCTGAGCAGCTGGGGATTTTAGTAGCTGGATGAGCTTTAAATTCTTATCAGTTTGTAGACTTTTAAGCAGGACTGCTGACTTGTTTAGTAAGTGTTGTTTTGTGTGTTGGATCCATAGAGGAAGCTGGATATTCATTTATCTTTTCTACAGGTATTGTGAGCAGCTTCTAGAAGGTTCTGCCTTTCTCAGCCAGGATCAATTTACAGCTCATAGAGGCTTAAATACCAGGGCTTCTCACATAGCTGTACTGCAGAAACAGTTGGAGCTGGTAGAGGTTGTGGTAACCTCCTTTTGCTGAGCGGCTGGGGATTTTAGTAGCTGGATAAGCTTTAAATTCTTATCAGTCTGTAGACTTTTAAGCAGGACTGCTGACTTGTTTAATAAGTGTTGTTTTGTGTGGGACCTTCCTCCGGAGGAGGTTGTAGTGCTTGGAGGTGCAGTGTGGGGCAGACACAGGGCTGATACACTCTTGTGAGTGTCTTGTGTGGGCCCAAATCCCCTCTCCCACCCTTCCCTCTCCAGAGCACAGCTAATTTATAAGGGAACACCTGCCCTGCAATTGGAGGAAAAGGCTTTAGGTGTAGCTCATGTAGTTCTAGCCACTGGGGGTTGGGTTTTCAGGCTGGGAGAAAGGAGCGTAGGGAGTTGAAATCTTCCCCTGTAAACTAACTCTTAAGGCAAATAGTCAGGTGGGGAAAGGTTCAGCCACCCAAGCTTTGCAAGTTTAAAGGTCTGCATGCTGTATGGGGGGGAATTGCCTAGGTATAGGTACTATTGACTAAAGAAACTGTAGAGCCACTGAGTTGATAATTTGGCCTAGAAAAGACTGCTGTGATGGTGGGGAAGGGACCGCATATCACTAGAGCAGGTATCTTTGGGCAGGTGGTTGGGTGCACAGGGTGTGGTGCGGCCATGATACTGGACTGGGCTTGGAAGTTTAGGGGATGCTCAGTATGCTACCAGCTGGCACAGCTTAAGGAGGAGGTAAAGGGGATCCAAAGGCAACTGGGGGGGTGGATTGGAGAGGTAGGAGGCAAGCGGTCACCTACATGGAAACATGAGGTGCTGGGGCCCCCCAAGCTGGGGGAGGAGTGAAGAGTGGTGCTCACACTAGCAGTAGAGGAAAGGGGGGTACACAGAGGGCTCTTGGGGACCCTGGCAGATGGGGCCCAAAAAGTGGAAATTTCCACAGCAGTAGGCAAGAGTCTGGGGGTGTCCAAAGGAAACCGAGAGAGGCGGTTGGGACAAAGGGAGCACTGGGGGATGGGCTAAGGCTCACAAATCGTTTCAACCCTCCATGTCCATTGGTAGAAGAGGGGTGTGTGGGGGAGGAGGAAGAGGAGGAGGAGGAGGATGTTGGTGCTACTGGTGTAGCTGGGGCAGGGACAGATAGAACAGGTGTAGAGGGCATGTGTCAAGGGCACAATACAGGTGGCCCCGGACAGGAATGGGGAAGAGGGGTAGGAGGGGAAAAGAAAAAGGAGGATCAGGGGAACAAGGAGGAGGAGGCTGATGGTATGGAACAGGGGAGCATGACAGACAGGAAGGCGCAGGACGTAAATGGGATGATAGCGAGCAGAAAGCGAACTAGGCAAACGGATAGGACGGATAGATTAGTAAGGACTGGGAAAAGAGAGATACAGAGAAAGGTACTCAGGTGGGGGGGGATAAAGAAGGCCAGGACATGGGTAGAGGAGGTGCCAGGGACAACAGTGAAGGGGCTACCTTCAACACCCAGATTGTGGGAGGTGCGAGGAGCCGGTTAAGGGGGAAGAATCCGGACGAAGGGATGAGGAGGGGCATGGAAGGAGGGGGAACCCGAGGGGTAAACAAGAAGGCAAGGGGGAAGCTAGAGTACTGCTATTGGGGGACTCCATGATCAGAGGCATACAGTGGGAGGGGAAGGAGGAGGGTAAAAGCTGTCTGATCACAACCAAATGCCACCCAGGCCTGACAGAGCACAAGGCCAAACATGAGTTGTATTCACTGGCAAGGGAATGCAGGGGGACCCCGGACATTCTAGTGCACTTGGGAATAAACGACTTAAGTGGTAATAGTGAACTAGAAATTCAGGCAAGGTTCCAGGAGTTGGACAGGGTATGCCTTTCCATAGGCTGTAAGATCTCCTTTTCAGAAATCCTTCCGATGCCAAGGGCTACTGGGGAAAACAAGATGAAGATTAGAGAGATAAATCAGTGGCTTAGAGAGTGATGTGGAGAATTGGGGTATGGCCTTGTGGGGGACTGGGGAGAGACCTGGGAGGATAAGGGGCTGTATGCTAGGGACAGGCTTCACTTTAATTTGGAGGGGAAAGAAATCCTAAAGCTCAAACTAGCTGGGTTCATCATTGAAAGGTGGGGTTTAAACTTGTGAAGGAGGAAGGGATAAAAAAAGAAGCAGTGCCAGCAGATATGATAAATGAGGGGCATGGTCTCCATTCCTCTAGGGGGCTAGGGAGATATGGAACTGGGTCACCAGGTAGGGTGCAGGAGCTGAGAAATGGGAGCTCAAGGGGAAGAAAGGAGAGGAGGGAAAAGGGGTGGAGAGTGGCCCTGATAAATGCCAGGAGCTTAGGAAATAAAATCCCTGAGCTCCAGGTAATGCTAGGTGAGGGGGAAGTAGATGTGGCAGCAGTCACTGAGACCTGGGCCACTCAAGGGCATGAGTGGGACCTAAATCTGGATGGCTACACTATGTTCGGAAAAGATAGGGGGGAGGGGAGGGAAGGGGTGGTGGTGTAGCACTGTTAGTCAGAAATGGCATGGGTGTTGGAGGGGTAGAGGAGGCAGAGGGGAATGTGGAGGCTATTTGGGTCACCTTGCTGACAGAGGGATAAGAGAGTAAAGGTCGGAGTGGTATACAGACCACCAGCACTGGTGGAGGTCATGAAAGAAAGTTTGGTGGCAAATCTTGAGGGACACTATAGATTAGGAAAGGGAACGGTAATAGTAATGGGGGACTTCAACATGCCAGGAACAGACTGGGGGACTATGACATCACCACTGGCCAGAGAGCAGAGGCTGCTCGATGTCTTCCAGGATGTGTTTCTGACACAACAGGTGGGTGAGCCAACTAGGGAGGCCTGGACACTGGACATGGTCCTGGCAGACAGTGATCAGATTAGTGGCCTAGAGGTGAGGGACCCGCTGGCTGGGAGTGATCATGACACAGTCTGGTTCTTCCTGGACCTGAGGGGAGAAGAAAGTCGAACAAGGACGGTAATAACAGACTTTAGGGGTGCAGACTTCAGGGAGATGGGAAGGATCCTTAAAGATCATCTATACAGGATAAGGCCGGATATGGATGCTGACAGTAGGTGGGGGATCATTAGGAGGGGAATGCAGGAGGTTACCAGATCATGCGCAAGGGAAAGGCATAAGTTCGGTAAAGCTAGAAAACCCTGCTGGTGGACCCAGGAGGTACAGGAGGTGGTGAGGGAAAAGAAGGCGGCCTATAGGTGCTTCAAGTGGTCAAGGAGTGAAAGGGATCAGGAGGAATATGAGCTGACAGCCAAGAGAGTCACCAGGGTGGTGAGAGCAGCTAAAGTAAAAAAGGAGCAGTCCTTGGTCAGTGGGATATGGAGGGGGGACAAGGGGTTCTTTAGATACGTAGGGGAAAAAGGGAAAGTAAAGGGGCAGATCAGCAAGATAAGGGTAAGGGATGGTTGGGCACAGGAGGCAGGGGAACAGGCAGAAGTCCTAAATGAGTACTTTGCCTCAGTTTATACCAGGGAGGATGGAGGGACTAGGTCTTGAGAGGGGAGCGGGGGCAAACCAGAGCAAGGGGCGAGACCAGTAGAGACCAAGGGCCATGATAGGGCTGGGGAAAGGGAGTGGCCAGCACAGACAGGTGGGGACCCAGCAGTACATGGTGAAACAGGGGAGAATGAGGCTGAAATCCCAGTAGAGAGAGTAAGGGAAGCCCTCAGGTCCCTTCAGATGGAGAAAGCACCTGGGCCAGATGAGACACATCCCAAGGTGCTGAGGGAACTGGCAGATGTCCTGGCAGTCCCTCTAGCGGAGCTTTTCAACATCTCTCTGAGGACTGGGTGGGTGCCCCAAGACTGGAGGGTGGCCCATGTTGTGCCGATCCACAAGAGGGGATCAAGAGAGGAGGCTGGAAATTACAGGCCCATTAGCCTGACATTGATTGTCGGCAAGGTGATGGAGGGCATTGTCAAGGAAAGGCTAGGGGGGGGTTACTGAAGCAAACTGGGGGCTTGGGCAATAGGCAGCATGGCCTTGTCATGGGAAGATCGTGCCAGACACATCTTGTTGATTTCTATGACTGGGTGATGAGGGCCCTGGACCAGGGTAGGCCAGTGGATGTCCTCTTTCTGGATTTTAGCAAGGCGTTTAATTCGGTACCCCGACAGTGGCCTGCTGGCTAACCTGAAAGAAATAGGGGTAGGGAGACAGTTGCTAAGATGGATAGGAAATTGGCTCTCTGAGCATGCTCAGAAGGTGGTGGTTGGAGGGTTAGCCTCATCGCCAAGGTGGGTTACTAGTGGGGTTCCCCAGGGGTCACTGCTGGGGCCACTCCTGTTCAATGCCTATATCTCAGACATCAGGAGGGGGATCAGGAAGTGAGATGAGTCTCTTTGCAGATGACTCAAAGCTAGATGGAGTGGTGGATGGGGAGGAGGGGAGGGTGGCTTTGCTGGAGGACCTGGAGGCTCTGGAAAGGTGGTCGGGAAAATGGAAACTAAAATTCAATGTGGGGAAGTGCAAGGTTCTGCACCTGGGAGTCAGAAATCCAGGCCAGCGGTATACCCTGGGAGGAGACATGATTCAGGGCAAATAGGATGCTGGGATGCATCACCAGGGGGATTACCTCCAGAAAGGCAGAAGTCATCCTTCCACTGTACAACTGCTTGGTTAGGCCACACCTCGAGTATTGTGTAAAATTTTGGAGACCACATTTAAAGCGGGACATTACACTCCTAGAGAGGGTACAAAGGAGGGCAACTAAAATGATCTCGGGCCTGGGGAAAAGGACCTTTGTGGAGAGGCTCAAGGAGCTCGACATGTACACCCTGGAGGAGAGGAGGGACAAGGGGGACATGATAGAGGTCCTTAAGTACATGAAAGGGATCAATAAAGGAGGCCCAGTCAGAGTGCTCCAAAGGAAGGAGGGTGGGGCAACAAGAGGTCATGGGTGTAAGCTGGAAGGGGGCAGGCTCAGAGGGGAGAGGAGGAGGAGGATCTGTTATTTCACTGAAAGGGTGGTAGAGCCATGGAATGCACTGCTCAGGGAGCTGGTAGAGATGAAGACTGTAGACGGGTTTAAGAGGGAATGGGACAGGTACAGGGGGAGGGTAAATCTGACCAGGCACAATACAGGTGGAACATCTGGGACTGGGGACAGTATAACCCAAGGGGGAGAGGAGGGACACCAAAATGAGCCCTCAGTGCGGGTGCTGAAAATCAAGCAGACCCGAGAGACCGTTAGGCCTATTCTGCTGGCATTTTAGTATGTTAGTATGTTAGCATGAGTTTCAGGGTTGGACTAGGCATGATAGGTCCCCCAAGGAAGGTGTACACAAGGGCCCCCCTCACAGTGCAGCCTGTGTCAATCCCTAAACAACCAGAAACAATGCAGTTATCCCAAGCCTGCAGCCTAAGCAACAATGCAGCTGCCTGTTGTCCCAAATCTGATGAGAAGATTGGGGAAAGCAAAGCACTAAGCACTCTTAATGCAACCTGCCAGGCCCAAACCTTCAGCAGCCTGCAACACTATGCTGTCCTGGCCCAAGACTCCCAAAGCTGCAGGAGCCAGTCGCCGCTGGCACCACACTGATGGCTCTCTCGGCCCACTGGTGGCCCAGCTGCTGGGCTTGCTGCTGGCTGGGGGGGGGTACTGTATGATGTCATATTCATAGAGAATCAAGAGACACCTGAGGCAGTGTGGTCCACCTGGAACATAAAACAAAATCAAGAAGGATCTGCTCTACAAACCCCAATACTTCCAAAATCTAGCACATTGGAGGACAATAACCCACTCACTGGTGTAGCTGTTTAGAAATGTTTAATTTATTCCATTGTCCTAACTCTGGCATATCATATACAAATTAATCAATATTTTGTGATCTATAAAACCAGTTCTGATCACTTCATGAGAACACCACCGATATGCCCAATGCTGCTGAGTGGGCCGTTGTTCTCCACTGTGCTAGATTTTAGATATACAGTAGTCACCTCCAGGTATGAAGAGCATAGAAACATAGAATTGGACAGCAGAAGGATGGAGACTGAAGAAGGTTCATCAAGTCTGACCATACTGTGGAAAATTTCTTAAGAAAACCCAGCTCAGGGAATCAATTATAGAACTGTTTTTAAAGCTACAATATGAACCTGTGATATCCTAAGGCCTGGCATTTACCAAAGGTCTCATGTGTGGCAGTACTCAGCATACTCCAATGTGGTGAATGTATGCATTCTAGAATGGAAAAGTTGTTATTCACTTACGACAATAACATTTGATGGTTTCCATACATCATAAGCAATAGTTGGCCCTCGGTTTCCTGCTTTATGTAGGTGTTTAAAATTAGATTTTAGATTGTGCATGGGGCATCTTTCGTATGTGAACTATCTCAAAGTGTGTTATAAGCACATAGGTACTGGTAGTGCAGTGACAGCATGCAGACCTTTACAACAGTTAAGAAGTGCACTTAACAGCATCCACCCTAGTCACTGACAACCACATTAGAGCCTGGAGTCTTTTCTTTTGGGGAAGAGACTTTTGGCCTGATACATGCAGCAGTTATTATACCATACCACACTCTTTTCTGAATAATGCTATGGTATCTTTTAGTTTTAACCAACAACCAATTGAAATGGGCCGCAGATGTAACAAGTACTTGCTACACTACAACTTGCGGGTACACCAAAAAAAAATAAATTGCAATAAATTCCCCTCATGGGTGGCACACACGCACACCCCAGCCAGGTGCTGCCTACTGCTTTTTTAAATTTTTTTATTCCAACAGTCATTCCCTTCCCCCGGCTCAGGCCCCACCCCCAAACCCTAACTTCTGACTAACCTTTTTTTTTTTTCTTATTCCTCCAGTTCTTTGGCTTTATGGCTGTCTCAGCTTTGCTGCTTGCTTGATCCTTCCTCTCTGGTGGTCTGGACCAACTATTCTCTTCTTCTTCACTCAGTTTCCCACTTCTGCTGTGACTATCTTGAACTTCTCTCCAGTCCTCTGGACCCGACTGACTCCCTTCCCAGGCTGCGGGCTTCCTCCCTCTGAATCCCCATGACTCACCAGACTGGTCTGTCCAACCCACTGACTGGGCATCTTCAAGCGGTGACTCTGAGCTGTGACTAGACAGATGTCAGACAGTAGACTCAGTCACTTCGAGTATCATTTAGTTCTGACTGCATCTCTGCGCCTCTTGCTTTAGAAACATAGAAACATAGAACGTATCAGCAGAAAAGGACTGACAAGCCTACCCAGTCTGCCCAGTATGCCTAGCAAGCAGCTTGGACTTTGCTGTTGCCTTCTGTCCACCACCTTCCCCTGAAATAACAGACCCCTGTGTCTCTCCCACACTCTGTTGAAGCTCCATCCACAGTTCCTGCCCCCAGCACCTCCACAGGGAGTCTGTTCCAGTTTTCCACCACCCTCTCCATAAAGTAGAATTTTCTGATGTTTCCCCTGAACCTCCTCCCTACTATCTGCATATCATGCCCCCTTTTTATTGATTGCTTCCTTAGCTGGAATATGTCATTTACTGGCACCCTGTTAATACCCTTGATATAACTGAAGGTCTCAATCATGTCCCCCTGTTCCCTTCTTTGTTCAAAGGAGTACATGTTGAGGTCCCTTAGGCATTCCTCATATGACAGATGTCTGAGTTTCCTTACCATTTTTGTCACCCACCTCTGGACACGCTCCACCCTATCCACATCCTTCTTGAGGTATGGCCTCCGGAACTGGACCCAATACTCAAGGTGAGTCTTGACAAGCTGCCTGTATAAGGGCATTATAATCCCCCTCTTCCTGCTTCTTATTCCCCTGCTGATACAATCCAGCATCCTACTGGCCCTTGCCACCACCCTTTCGCATTGCTTTGCCACCTTCTGGTCCCATGAAATGAATATGCCAAGGTCCACTTCCAGCTCGCTAACCTCTAGGGTATGCCCCCCCATAGGATATTCCACTCCCTGGTTATTCCTTCCTAAGTGCATGATCTTGCATTTTTTCATGTTGAAGGACAATTGCCATTCCTTGGATCATTCCTACAGTTTCCGCAGATCCCTATGCATGCTTTCCACCCCTCAGGTGTATCCACTCCATTGTAAACCTTCATGTTGTCTGCGAATAGACACACTCTTCCCTCTAGCCCCTCTGCTATGTCTGTCATAAATATATTAAAAAGGAGTGGCCCCAGTACCAACCCCTGAGGTACCCTGACCATACCCTCTTGTGAAGGTACCCCATTAACAATTACCCTCTGCCTTCTACTCTCCAGCCAGTTTCACACCCACCTAACCACTCACTGCCCTAGCCCAAGGCAGCTCAGTTTGTGCAGTAGTCCCCTGTGTGGCACTGAATCAAACACATTTTTGCAGTCGAGATATGCAACATCTACAGACCCTCCCTGATCCAGTACCCTGGTGACCCAGTCAAAGAACTCTATTAAGTTTGTTTGACATGACCTTCCCTCAGTGAACCCATGTTGCCAACAGTCCTGTAGGCCATTGGCTTCAAGGTAGCTAGTGATTCTCTTTTTTGCAGATTTTCCATGAGTTTGCCCACCACAGATGTTAAGCTCACCAGCCTATAATATAAGAAGGGGGATCACATCCACCCTTCTCCAGTCATCAGGGATCTCCCCTGTTTCCAAGGATCTATTGAAGAGGCTGGTCAGAGGTCCTGCTAGCACTTTACTAAGCTCCCTCAGTACCCTGTGGTGCACCCCGTCCAGCCCCATTACCTTATCTACCCTCAAACCCTCTAGTGCCCCCAGGACCTCCTCCACCTGGAATGGACTGGAGTCAATCCCCCCACCTCCACATGTTCCCCATTTTTCTTAAACTCACCCTCCCTTTCAACCATGAAGACCGAGCAGAAATAGCTATTGAGTATCTCAGCCTTCTCACTGTCGTCTTCCATCAATTCCCCTTTCCCATTTTTCAACCTGATTATCCCCTCCCTTGACTTTCTCTTCTCACTCACATACCGGAAGATGGTTTTGTCTCCCTCCTTGACTGTGCTAGCTATTCTCTCCCCTCTGTTCTTGCCTTTGCCCTCCTGACCTCCTTACCTGCTTCCTTCTGCTTCTCTTGGTATGTAGCCCTGTCCTCCTCCCTTTGTGTCCTTTTATACCTCCTAAATGCCTTTCTCTTTGTCCTGACCTTCTCTGCCACCTCTCTTTTAAACCAAAGTGGTTTTCTCTTCCTCCTATTTTTATTTACCCTCCTGACACAGAGGCAAGTGGCCTACACTATTGCCCCTTTTATCTGACCCCACATTTCCTCCACCTCCCTTGGTTCCCCCATCCCTGCTAATGCCTGTTGAACATTTTCTGAAAGTCCCCGTGCTGAAAATCTAGCACCTTTACTTTGGACCGATGGACCCCAGCAGTCATTTTTACCGTGAACCAAACGGTGCGGTGGTCACTCATGCCCAGGTTTTCTCATACGGCTATTTCTACCACCTGTTCCCCATTCATATGGATCAAATCTAGGATCGTCCCTTCCCTGGTTGGTTCCCTTACCAGCATACCTTTAGTTAGCCTCATATTAACCACTGTTACACACAGAGACTGACCAAAAACCAAATACAATAAAATTATAGGCAGCTAAAAAAATAATAATAATGTCCAGTCTGCCCTTGAAAAGCCTGAAAGAAAAGTTCATATGAAAAGCCAGCAAGCAGGCGTGGGGCTCCGGCGGCAGTGCAAGGCAGGGAGGAGAGTGCACCGGGCTGTATGAGCTGCTATGTAATAAAGCCACTCCACAGCATATGAAGAGCCTGTGTTGTGGTGGTTGTGAAAGGAGCAACTGGAGTAAAGCCACACTGTGGCTAAAGAAAAGTGAGCGGGTGAGTGAGCTGGGTGGTAGAGAGAGAAGATTAGGGTAAGGAGTTTAAAAAAACAATAATCATATCTGGTCTTCCCTTGAAAAGCCTGAAAGAAAAGTTCATATGATGAGCAGCCGGGGGGCATGGTGTCCGTCGGCAGTGCAGGGTGGTGGTTGTGAAATGAGCTGCTGTTTAGTAAAACTGCACTGCAGCTAAAGGAAAGCAGGTGGGTGAGTGAGCAAGGGTGGGGTTGTAGAGAGAATAAAGGTTGCAGGGAGGCAGCAGTGAGAGTGGAAATATTGTAGCACGGCAGCGGGGAACAGGGGACAGAACTGTTTGCTTGTCATCCAGCTTCACTCCACTCTCAGAGATGTACACAGCCACAATTATTTAAATTGAAAAAAACAAAAACAAACACAGACACACACAAAAGAAAGAACCGTGCATGCGTGATACAAAAGAAAGAACCTCACATGAGTGGTAGTGGGAGGCCGGGGTCACAAAAGAAATTGGGGGCATACTGATCCTAACACTGGGGAATTGGGCACCCCCAATGGAATGCTTATGTTTGGGGAGGAAGCTGCAAGGGAGGGTCGGAAGGGGGAATAACTCTTAATAATGAAATGCCAGTCAAAAAGTAACAAAATGGTAGTTGGCAGTCAAAAAAATAGTCCTGTGCGAGCAGAGTGCTTCACCGTGGAGGTGATTATGGGACAATGTATCATGTTTGTTCACACAGCCCTTTTCTGAAAGCAAAAGGTCTGCAGGGCTCTGTCCACCTGCAGCCCTAAAAAAGGACAGCTGTCACTCATCCACAGCTAACAACTGTAACAGACTGTTTATTTACCCCCAACTGCAATGCTGCAATGCTGTGAAGATTAAGTCTTCTTCAAAATAAATACGTTCATTCAGAAGTATTTCAGAAATATTTCAAAATGTTAATGTTTATTCTTACATTTTAGTTTTTAAATCAATTCTTGCTCTCTCTATCTCCTCTATCTTCCTGTAAATAAAAGCATCTAGTCTTCTTGCACTACTAAAACTTGTTTTTCACCGTTTGCAAATTAAAAACAACAACTATCTATCCAGAAACTGAAAACATGGGGCCAGATTCACAAAACGTTGCCTGGACGCAAACCCAGTTTGTCTGAGGGCAAACTGGGTTTTGCATAGAGTTAGCATTCACAAAGCCCAGTTTGCCCATGCAAACTGTGTTTGCGCCCAGGCAAAGGTGTGTGTGTGTATGTGGGGGGGGGCGGTAATGCAAATGAAGTGGAGGGGACCTGCATATCCCCACAGCACAATCCTCAAAGTTTGTGCTCTAAGAAAAAGGCTATTTGGGAAGGCTCTTGCATGGAAAAATTACCACCAACAAAAACCTGGTGGTAATCCGTGCACCCCTAGTGGTTGCAGAGGTACTGCGGCCCCTACAACCTCCCTCCCCAGTCGCTGATCCCCACCCTGAAAAAAGAAAATCAGTACCTGGTAGTCTAGGGTCCCTCCCTGATCACCTACTCATACAAAAAATAAATGTTTCCATAGTGTAGTGGTTTCTCTGCAGTCTCCGATCCCCTCCCTGAAGAAATAAATGAATTCCCTGGTAGTCCAGGGTCCCTCCCCCCTCCCCAACCACCAACCTCATAATAAAAAAAAACTTTCAATAGTGTAGTGGCCCCTCTCCCCTCCCCAATTGCCAACCCCATGACGAATGTCCCCTTTCCATAGGAGGGACCACTACATTATGGAAAGGGGACATTTGTCATGGGGTTAGGGAGGGGGGAGGGACTGCTACACTACCCCTCCACAAAAGTTGCCCCTGCCTACCCCTATTCACAGTCAGATAGTGCACTGTGCTATCCAGCTGTGAATAGCCCCATTGCCCACTAGCATAACCGCGAGGTGCAGTGCAACTTTTACGTGACACTTTGCCTTTCTTTGTGACTCTGGGCCCAAAACAGTTAACAAGACCATGTTTCCTTAGTTGTCTTTAAATAAATACAGCACTTGAAATGTTACTTAGCTTGTCTTCACTGTGTCTTCATATGCACACACATAGCATGATGATTTTCCAAGAAAAAAAAAGGTAATCCACAGTAAAGGTAATCCAAGAGTGCCTGAAAACTCACAATCCAAAGTAAAAAGAAGTCCTAATAAAACAAAATCCTTCCAAAGGTAGAAAAGATGTGATCCTTCATGCCATAATCCACACAGTAAAGTAATCCAAGGAGGCCCGAAAACTCTAAAATAAAATAAAAAATGCATCCAAAGGTTGAAAAGACACAACTCTTTATGTCATAATCCACACAGAAATTAAAGATGGTGACTGAAGAAAGCAAGGTCCAACAGTCAAATCCAACCACACTGCACCAAAAACAACAAATAAATCCTGGTGTCCAGTGGACCATCAAACTGCTCCTCCACAGAAGATAAACTCCTCCAATACCTCCTAAGACTCCTCTGTGGATCACCTCCTCCTTCTGACTGAAGACAGTTCACTACAGCTCCCTTTTGCACAAGCAGCAATGCAGGCACGAACACCTCCTCACTGCCACTGATCCCTGCACTCTTCTGTCCCTCAGCTGAGAAGTCCTCACCAGGCCACAGAAGTCACCGTCCATTGCAGAAACCTCTCCCCATCTTCAGTGCATCATCTTTGGCTGTCCCTCCAACTCCTCTCCAGTCAACATGCATTCTGCCACCACCAACTAACCCAAAACTGCACCACAACCCCAAGCCATGCCCACCAGCCAATAAAAAATGTCATCTCAGGAATAGCCACACCCACCGACCAATCACAACATACACTCCCCAGATCAAAGCAACCAATCACGCAACACCAAAACCATCCCTACCAATATGAACAACCAATAGTAATTCACACATACAATCCATTCACAAAAATGACACCACAGGAGAAGTTTAAAACCACAGATCAAAGAGTACAGTTTAAAAATAATAAAAATAAATCAAACACAATCTTTTTTTTTTTTTAGAAAAACATCAATATCAACCAAGGAGGGCCTATTGCATAAATCATGCTGGGGGGTGACTGTGTGATAACTCATTTATGTGGAACAGTTGCCTGTATCCTCTCGTAACCATCACTCGTGGCTGTGCCACTTGTGAGGTTACTTAAGATCACAGGCAACTGTTCCACATAAATGAGTTATGACACAGTCACCCCCTGCATACCCTTTATTGATATCTAGATACTGTAGATAGATAGATAGATAGATATGTAAGCTGGAAGTGGGCAGTGCTCCTTTGGACATTTAAAAGCTCAGAAATGCATCGATTTAGAAATGATTGTACTGTAGCTTTTGTCACTTTTTTAGCCTGTAACGTCTTACTAAGATTCAGGTGTCAAGAATAGTGATTCTAAAATGCTAACTGTTTCTCTAATATGTAGTGGAGTGTTTAGGAAATACAATACTGTATGTAAAGGAGGGGATTCAAGCAATGGCAAGTGGAGGGAGGGATGGATCAGCGGAGACACTATTGGTCACTTTAAGCAGAATGGGGGGGAGGCAGTGAGGGTAGGAGTGCTCTACCAACCACCAAATCAAGGAGAGGAAGTGGATAGGGAGTTCATTAGTGAAATACAGGAGATGGCCAGGGAAGGGGAAATAGTGGTGTTGGGCGATCTGAATCTACTAGATGTGAATTGGGAAATCCCAGCAGCATCCACAGAAAGGAGTAGGGAACTGCTGGAAGCCATGCAGGAATTGTTCATGCACCAACTGGTCACAGAACTTACTGGAGGGTGGCATATTAGATCTGGTCATAACAACTTGGGATGGGGTCGAGGAGGTGGAGGCTGGGGAGAATTTGGGGGACAGTGATCACAGGATGGTAAGCTTTAAAATTCGGAAAGGGATGGTTAAGATAATTTCCTCCACTAAGGTGCTACACTTTAGGAAGATGGATTTTAGGAGGATGACAGAAATTTTGTGTAAGGAGCTAGAAGGAAAGGAGAACTTGGATGATGTAGAGGATCTGTGGGGGGGAAATTAAGGGAGGATTATTGAAGGAAACAGAACTATGCTTTAGGATGGTGAGCAAAAACAAGGGGGGAAGAAACCACTTTGGTTCATAAGGGAAATAGGGCAAACAGGGAGAAAAGGAGGGCATTCAAGGCATATAAAGCATCTCAGAAGGAGACAGACAGGGAGGTATGTAAGGCAAAACTGAAGGAAACAGGCAAAATTATCAAAAGGGTGATAGCGAATACAGAGGAGAATACAGCGAAGGAGGTGAAAAGGGAGGATTAGAAGTTTTTCAGATATGTGGGTGACAGAAGGAAGGGGAAGATGGGGATTATAAGACTCAAGGGGGAAGGGGGGTACTGGCAGAAGGGGATATAGAAAAGACAAATGTTCTGAATGATTACTTCATGCCTGTCTTCACAGTGGAGGAGGGGAAAGGGCTGGAGCTGAAAATTATGGGAAGGGAGGGCAGAGAAATCGACTCAGATCCATTCACGGTGAATAGGATATTGGAAGAACTGGGGAAACTGCAGGCGGATAAAGTGATGGTCCCGGATAGGGTTCACCTGAGGGTGCCCAAAGAGCTGAAGCAGGTGTTGGCGGCACTACTCATGAGGTTATTTAATCTGTCACTGGACAGGGGAAGGGTTCCTAGGGACTGGAAAAGGGCTGAGGTGGTGCCATTGTAAAAGAAAAGGGGAAATTGTTTAATTAGGAAAGGCACACTAAGCCAGAGTTTGTTTCCAGGTGTGACCTGGGAGCACATGGAAGTTAAGTGACTTGCTCAGGGTCACACAGTATGCAAGTGGGGGATGATGGGATTCAAACCCAGGTCTCCAGGTCTGCATCTTAGTTCCCCTAACCACTGTGCTATACTGCCTCAAGCACAAGAGGGGAGGAAGGGAGGAACCGGGAAACTACCACCCAGTTAGCCTTACCCTTACCTCCATTGTGGGTAAGCTAACGGAGACCCTTATTAAGGAAAGGCTGATTAAATATCTGGAGGAAGAGGGCCTCCTGGATGTCAGCCAGCATGGATTCACAGGTGGTAGGTCCTGCCAGACTAACCTGATCGAATTCTTCAACAGAGTTACAGAGAAATGGGACCAGGGAGGGGCGGTGGACATGGCTACCTGGACTTCAGGAAGGGTTTTGACACCGTCCTCCACAGGAGACTGGTAGGTAAAGTAGGTAGCTTGGGATTGGGAAGCAAGCTCACAAGATGGGTTGAGCATTGGTTAGAGGGGAGGACTCAGAGCATTGTGCTAAATGGGGTGCACACAAAAGAGGAAAGGGTGATGTGTGGGGTTCCCCAGGGTTCAGTGCTGGGACCCATACTCTTCAATATTTACACTGGGGACATTACGGAGGGTCTACATAGGAAGGTGCATCTGTTTGCAGATGACATGAAGATCTGTAATAGGGTGGATATGACGGAGGGGTGGAAAGTATGAGAGAGGATCTGGATAGGTTTGAGAAGTGGTCAGAAAGGTGGCAGGTACAATTTAGTGCAAAAAAAATCAGTATTATGCATATAGAGCATAAAAACCCGAGGGCAAAATACTGGCTTGGGGAGAAAGAACTGGAGGTAACAGATCAGGAAAGGGACCTGTGGATCACTATTTCAGACAGCCTGAAGGATCAGAGTCAGTGTGACAAGGCAGCAGGGAAGGCACACAGAATGTTGGCATGCCTATATAGGGAGGGGCTTTACAAGCAGGAGAAGGGAGGTGATCATGCCACTATACAAGACCATGGTCAGACCACACCTGGAATATGGGGTACAGTTCTGGAGGCCATACTTACAAGGGGACAAGGACAGGCTGAAGAAAGTCCAGAGAAGGGCTACCAGCATGGTGAGTGGGCTGCAGGAGAAGTCATATGAAGAAAGACTGGGTGAGCTGTGCCTGTACACACTGGAGGAGAGGATGGAGAGGGGAGATATGGTTGAAACATTCAAGTACTTGAAAGGCATAAACAGGGTATGTGTTGACAACATCTTCAGACTAAGTGAGAACAAACCCACTAGGGGTCATGCATTAAAACTGGAGGGGACAGATTTAAAGGTGACATCAGGAGGCAATTCTTTACTGAGAGGGTGGTGGGGTCATGGAACAGACTGCCGGAATGGGTGGTGGGGGATGATTCAGTGGACAAATTTAAAAAAGCCCTGGATATGTACATGGGCCTAACCAATAGTGGGCAGACAGAAAATGGAGGGTGGAGGTCTTCCTAGAGGGGGAGAACTCGAGCAGACTAGACGGAAACCATGGGTTCTTTTTCTGCTGGCAAATTGTTATGTTTCTATGTTTATACTGCACTTGTTATTTGAATGTCAGTGGGTTGCCTTTAAGTATACATGTCTATAGATATGTGACCGCCATCAGTTGTATTTAATGCAAAAACTTATTATGTAGCCATGCCCCGATGAAGCTCTTGTGGAGCAGAGCACTGGGAAAGGTAGTGTCTGTCTCATTTGGGTAAGGCTTTTCTTCCCTTTTTTGCACTTTCATGCCATTTTCATGGAGTTTTAATATGGAAAAGTACCTTTAAGTCACAATTGTTACAACACCTGTGGTACTTAATTGAGCAACAATTTGAGCTTAATAACTGAATTATGAAGTAAATTGTTTGTTGTATGCCAGTTTTATTACATTAGTCTGCTTATGAAGGATTGTCAACCTCTATAGTACAAATATTTTTTATAGGCTAGCCCGAGGGCTCACTTCATTTTGTATTTCAGTTACAAACTAATCATGCTTGCTATCCATACCTTGCACAAGCACAACACTTAACATTAACTGGCTAGTTACTCCATACATACTGTAGTTACCTGCTGAACCAGGGAACTGCAAACCTAAGGCCTAGAGTTTATTGGGACAGCAGGGGCAGCAGGTGACACACATCATGCCCCCTTCTGAGCACTACTGAAATGTGCATACCCCAAGCATTCTCCAGATAGTCATTTGTTTGCTCCCACATCAACCCCCTCTACTCTGGTGGCTTGCCTCTCTCCTTCTGAGCTTTTTCTCTAAGGTACAGTACCTTTAGCCAAAAGACTGCCATCCTTCAGCACCTCTAGGGATGGAACCCTCCTCACATGGGTTCTTGTGCCTCTGGTACCCCAAACAGGTGGTATTTTGCATGAACAGAGAGTGTGAAAGTCACATAGACTACAAGTTAAGCATGCTTTCTAGCCATACATTGTGGAAGCACAACATAGAAACATAAAAGTTGCCTGCAGACGGGGATTGTATGATCCATCAAGTCTGCCCGTGGTGTCCTACCCCCCACCTACGTAGCTGCCTGCTTGAGAATCCTGCAATGCTTGTCCCATGCCTGCTTGAATTCCCCCACTGTGTTTGCTCCTACCACCCCCTCCGGCAGATTATTCCATGGTTCAGCAACATGCTCCGTGAAGAAGAATTTCCTCACGTTGCTTCTGATCCTACCTCCCTTAAGGCGAAGGTCATGCCCTCTTGCCCTGTTATAGTCTTTTACCTGAAAGAGGTTCTGAACCTGCATCTTGTTCTTGCATCAGCAGATTAGTTACTCCGTACATAGTTACCTACTGAACCAGTGAACAGACAGAAAAAGACTCACGGTCCATGCAGTCTGCCTGGTTCCTGTCTAGATTCAAAGCAGTCTAGCACTTGTTAGGCCTCAATCAGATCAGTTATCCCTAGTTCTACTTTAGCCTCCCTCCCACATTTGCTACAAATCCCTTTCTATCTGCGTTACCAGTCTGATGTCCCTATCCCACCCCCACATAAAGCTTGCCATGGTGTTAACACTGTCTAGTACCACCAGCAGATGTTTCCATGTTCCACCACACTCTCCATGAAGAAGCATTTTCTCCCCCCCAAAAAAATTTCCCTCCTGTCAGATTATAGTTGTGGCCCCTTGTAAAGGACCCTTCATTAAGCTTAACCAGTTACTGACCCTGTTTACATCCTCAATGTACTTGAAGGTCTCAGTCATGCCTCCCCTCTTTCTCTCTCTCTCCTGACCTCCAGTGAATACATATTTAGGTCAGACAGTTTTTCCTTGTAAGTCCTTTCATGCTATCCATTAATTGTTTTAGTTCTTCTACTTTGGATCAACTCCACATGCCACTAGACTACTAGAGATTTATTTTAATATACAATGGGGAATCGGGGCAGAAGAGGGAGTGCCACTGGGCATAGGATAACTACCAAGGTTATTTTAACAATTTACTGTATAACAGGGATTGAGGCAGGAGGTGGTGCCACTAGTTTACCAGTGTTTCTTTAGAGATACATAGATACATAGACACTGTTGGCAGATAAGGGTCTATGACCCACCCAGTCTGCCCATTTAAGCTTGCAAGTTCACTTTATGTTTTTCTAGAAGTCTGTGGCCTCATACCCCTGGCCTCCGGAATTTCCTTATGTCTATCCTATGCATTCTTAAATCCCGTGATTGTTTGAGCCCCCACCACTTCCTCTGGCAGGGTGTTCCACTTGTCCAACCCTTTCTGTGAAGAAATTCTTCCTCACATATCCTGTGAATCTCCCTCCCTCCAACTTCATCCCATGCCCTCTAGTCCTGGAACATCTTTTTCACTGGAAAATAGTGTATTCCTATACCCTGTTTCTCCCTGTAAGGTACTTGTATGTCTCTATTATATCCCTCCTCTCCCTCCTTTCCTCCAGGGAGTACATATTCAAGTCCTTCAGCCTGTCCTCGTAGGACATGTGATGCAATCCCTGTACCATCTTTGTTGCCCTCCTCTGAAACTTCTCTACCCTATGTCCATACGTAGGTAAGGTCTCCAAAACTGTACACTGTACTCCAGGTGGGGCCTCACTAATGTATTGTATAGTGGAGCTATGACCTCCATTTTCCTGCTGGTGATGCCCGTGCCTATGCATCCCAGCATCCTATTTGCTTTACCTGCTGCCTTGTCACCCTGTTTTCCTACCTTGAGGCCATCAGAGATGATAAGTCTAAGGTCCCTTTCCTGTTTGGTTCATGCTATATCCTCACCCCCAACTGATAAGATGTTCCAGGATTTTTGTGCCCCATATGCATTAGCTTGCACCTCTTTGCATTGAATTTCAACTGCCAAACCCTTGACTATTCTTCAAGCTTCTGCAGGTCCCTTCTCATTCTGCCTACACCCTCTGGCATGTCCACTCTGTTACAAAGCTTTGTGTCATCAATGAACAGGGAAATTCTGCCTTCTAGGTCCTGCACAATGTCGCTGATAAAGACATTGAATAGGACTGGTCCCAGCACTGATCCCTGTGGTACTCCACTGGTCACTCTTCCCCCTGTGGAGTAACAGTTATTTACCATCACCCTCTGTGTCCTGCCCCAGCCAATTACCTACCCACTGTATTACTCTCCTGCCCATTCCCATATTCCCCAGTTTGTTTAATAGCCTTCTATGTGGCACAGTGTCAGAGGCCTTGCTGAAGTCCAGATAGGCCACATCCACTGCCCTCCCCTGATCCACCTCCCTTGTCACCCAGTTGAAAAATTCAATGAGGTTGATCTGGCATGACCTCCTCCCAGTGAAGCCATGCTGTCTTGATTCCTGTAGTCCATTGGCAACCAGATGTTCGACCAATATCTACTTCAGCAGTGCTTCCATGATCTTCCCCACTACCGAGGTCAGGCTGACTGGTCTGTAATTCCCCGCTTTCTCTTTGTTCCTGCTTTTGTATAAGGGGACTACATCTGCTGTCCTCCAGTCTTTGGGTACCTCCCCTGTTTCCAGTGATCGGCTAAACAGGATTGCCAGAGGTTCAGCTACCACCTCTCTTAGTTCCTTTAGGTCCCTGGGATGCACCCCATCTGGCCCCATTGCTTTATCAGCTCTTATTTCTTCTAGTTCCTTTAGGACCTTTTCCCGTGTAAAGGGACTTGTGTCCATTTCTGCACCGTTCCCACACCTTGTACTCCCTTTAGGCCCATTACCATCCTCTTCCTCAGTAAAGACTGAGCAGAAATATCTGTTCAGTATTTCAGCTTTACTGTTGTTATTCTCCACACAGCACCCATCCTCCCCCTTCAGTTTCACTATCTATCCCTTTGCCCTTCTTTTTTCACTTATTTACCTGTAAAAGGTTTTGTCCCCTCTACCCACTGATTTTGCGATGATCTCTTCTGTCTGAGTTTTGGCTTCCCTAACTGATCTCCCTGCCTCCCTTTGCTTCTCCTGGTACTTCTCCCTATCCCCTTCTGCCTGTGTCTTTTTGTATTGCCTGAATGCGATCTTTTTGGCTTTCAGTTTCTCCGCTACCTCCTTGGAAAACTATAATGGCCTCCTCTTCCTTTCCCTCTTGCTAACCTGCTTAATGCATAATTCTGTTGCTCTTGTAATCCCTGTTTTAAATATTACCCACTGTTCCTCAACCCCTGATTCCCTCCCCATTCCCATTAATGCCTTTATCACACATCTCCCCATTTCCCAAAGTCTGCCCCCCTAAAATCCAAGATTCATGTTTTTGTGCGGTTTGGTTCTGCTTCTTACGTGATTTCAAACCACAGTGAAATAATAATTATAAGGGGGACTGGGGTGAGAGGACAGTTCCGATGGACTAACGGATTTATTTTAATTCATAATGAAGATCAAGGCGGAAGGGAGTTCCACTAGATTCCCAAGTTTCTTTAACAATTATAATGGGTACTGGGGTACAAGGGGTGCCAGCAGACTGCCAGGGTTTCTGTGACAAACACAGAGGGGATCAGAGTAGAAAAGGGTGCCAAATGACTACTAAGATTATTTCAACATTTATAATGGGGATTGGGGCTGAAGGAGGTGCCACAGGACTACCAGAGTTACTTCAAAATTTATAATGGGGAGCATGACAGGAGGAGGAGCATGTTGCTGGCACCACCGTCGGGGGGGGGGGTGCACCACTGTGTATGTTAATAAAAGTATGGAATAATTAAATAGCTCTGTCTCAGTAGCCATTTAGTGTCTGCTAAACATGCTACTACTGCACCCTGTATACAAGAGGGTTCCCTTATGTGCATGGATGCAGTGGTATATTTAGCACAATCAATCATGCTATCCGCTGTGCATCACTTTATGGGTCTCTTTGACTATTGTCCCCACTCTGTTCCAACATGCTATGTCCAGTTAGTTTGGTGCTGTTCATGTTAGTATCATGTTAATCTTATGAATATGGGGACAATGTATCCCAGATCCTTGTTTTTTTTTCCAGAATTATTCAGTAGCTTGATTCTCTGCAAACATTGTTTATATGTTTTTTTTAAGTGGCTTCTCTTCCAGTGATATGCACATTTAAAAAATCAATAGCAAAACATCTTTTGATACATTGTTACATCTATTTGGGCAATGGTGCTGTTGAGCAAAATATTACAATTATTGCAGGCCAACATTCCACAAAGAGATGCTCAATAATCAAGAAGGGGAATAAGCTCTTGATGTTAATTAGCAAATGTGATTTTGTTTATGTGGTTATATAAATGCATTTTGGCTGTGAACCTAAATTTTGATGAACATGTTCCAATTTTAGTAGCAATGCAGTGTTTAGGGAGCTACTGAAAATCTAATCCTGGCAAGAGTAAGTCCTCAGCAGCAGTTAAGGGCATATGAATGCACTACCTGCTGTTGAGAAGAAATGCAGAGAGGCAACACATTCACCTAAGAGAAGATATAGAAGTCTTGACTGTCATGCTGTAGAGTGTAAAGAGAAAATGGGTATTTATTAGTGATTTATGAAAAAACATGTAACATGTCTTCCAACCAATTACTGAAAGTGTTATAGTGTTTGATAACATATATCAAACGCACAAAGGATAGCCCAGTCAGGGGATGTCATTTAAGGAGATTGGTACCAAAAGCTCATAGGATTTTAACCATGTTAGCTAATGATGACTATCATATTAATTTTCCATTTAATATTAGTGCCCAAATCAGCATGGATACCTCAATTTCTTTATGTTCAACTCTTGGACATTTTCTAGACCAGATATAAAGAACTCCCACTGATATTATAAATCAAGTATAGAATAGATAATGCAGGTATTCACAGTCCCAAAGCTTTCTCCTCATTGTTCGATTGCCAAGTCTGGGTATCAAGAACAGTAGGACTAGAAGAGGCCCCAAAATAGCAGGAAACACAACATTCAAATAAATCATACTTAGCTAACACCCCAAGTTTGCCAGGGGAGACAATATTTTTATAGTCTTGCCTTGGTGTCCCAACAGTAATTTTCAAATGTTTCAGTTTTAAAAGCTGTTTAATTCCTAATCTTGCCCATGGTATTGAAACTGTGTCTCTTTAAATTTCTGTGACAGTGGCTTGGACTGTTGATGGAGTCCTACACTGATGTCCTTACCACTGCTAGGCTTCTGTCTGCCCTGAGTTTCTTACTTTTCACATCTATCACGCTTGCTCGTGTAAGTTGTCTGCCCTCGCACTGCATTGCATGCACCAAGGAAACTGCAATGATGCCAGTCTGGAACAGAAATACTAACATACTAAAATGCCAGCAGAATAGGCCTAATGGTCTTTTGTGTCTGCTTGTTTGATCAGCCCCCACCCTGGGAACTGACTTTGCTGCCCCCCTTGCCCTCTCTGGCTTCTCCCTTCCCAGTCCAGATATTCTCACTGCACAGAACTTTGCTTCCAGAATTCTTCCCCCTGTACCTGTCCCACCCCCTCTTGAACACCTCCACCATCTCTGTCTCCAGCAGCCCCCTGGACAGCACATTCCATGGCTCCACCACCCTCTCAGTGAAGCAGCACCTCCTCCTTTCTCCCCTGAGCTACCCCTCTCCAGCTTCCACACATGCCCTCTAGGCCCCCCTCCTTCCTTCAGAGCACCCTGACTGCTCCTCCCCTATTTACCCCTTTCATGTACCTGAAGACCTCTATCATGTCCCCCCAGTCCCATCTCTCTTCCAATGTGTACATATTTAACTCTTTGAGCCTCTCCCCACAGGTCCTGTCCCCCAAGCCCCAGATCATTTTGGTTGCCCTCCTCTGGACCCTCTCCAGGAGTTCAATGTCCCTCTTTAAGTGTGGCCTCCAAAACTGCACACAGTACTCGAGGTGTGGCCTCATCAATGACAGTGACATGACCACAATGATGCCAGTCTGGAACTGTCATGACTGTGACATGACCACACAATGATGCCAGTCTGGAACTGACATGACTGTGACATGACCACAATGATGTCAATCTGGACCAGAAAGGACTGTGACATGACCACAATGATACCATTCTGGATTTAACATGACTGTGACATGACCACATGAGCAGATTGGCACTGGAGTTTGCTGCAATTTGATTCATGCTAGCAGTAGTGTTCAGTTGTTCTGTAGATTGATCAATTGTTTGATAACTCTGTGATACCCATAATTGGTTGGACCCCACTCTCCAGCTCCTAGTATGTGCAGAGTCAATCCAGTGGCAGTTTTTCCTCCCAGATCCCAGTCTTTCAGATAGGTAAAAAAAATACCACAAGCTGAGAGAGACAGAGAGAGGGTCAGAATCATAAGGGCGAGGCCACTGTGATTGTCATGTGAACAAGCAAGCCACTGACAGGGCTATACATTGCTTTCAGCCTGAAGGCAGCTAACAAATATTTTATTTAGTTAGTTTTTTTGTGGGGGGGATAAGATGTACAGGCAGAGGGAGAGAACCAGAAACCAGTCCCTCTTTCAAACTCTTATCCACCAGCCCAGCTAGTATACTGTGGCATGCCCTGAGTCTGTCCTGATCTTGGTGGCTGGCAGGGGGCATGTCCACTTTTATTTTACCCAGACTCAGCCTTTCAGGCAGGTACAAGTCAGGTCAGAATATCACAAGCTGAGAGAGGGTCAGCAGCATGACAGTGAGGCTATGCCAAGAATAATCAGGCCACAGACAGGGCTATTAAACAAATATATGTTAGCTTGTTGAAAGAGATGGGAGTGGGAGCCAATTAAAGGCAATCAGTCCCCACTGGGTGCAGCCACCTTGAGTTCCTGAGCCAGCCCTGGATGGAGTCAACTGAGGTGGCAAGAGTGGAAGACAGACGTTGCACACAACACCACTGACCAGCTAGCAGAGAACAAAACTTGGTGGGTGATGTCATAAAATTGTAAACTTATTTATTGCAATGTTGTTGTGACTGTGCTGTTCAGTTTTTGCAACAGAGCTGGAGGTGGGGTGGAGGGTAGAATGCTGATTACAAAAGAAAAAAGTAATGGACAGGTTACTTATAGACAGTCCATTATTTCATCACCAACTCCTTAGCTGTATCCCTTATGGGTGAGCTGGGGGATTAGCAAGTGGTTGAGTGGTACCAGAGAATATGGTGGGGGACTTGCATTTTACCAGACTGAATGGGAGGGGAGGTGGTTGTGCAGAGTGGGAAAGGTGATGAATTATGAAACTTTTCTGGAATGTGGGGTAGGTATGGGTGCTAGGGTGGTGGGGCAATTACTTATCATCATGTCTGGTGGTAGTGTTTTTTAGGCAAAGTGCCACTACAGTACACATGCAGTGCCACTATGTATAGTATTCACTGAAAATGAGAGAGGGCTAGCTGAGTTGGGAAGGGAAGGGAATAGAAGATAAGTAAAACTAGATAGATAGACAGATAGATAGATAGATAGATAGATAGATAGATAGATAGACAGATGGACAGACATGTATATGTGTGTGTGTGTGTGTGTGTGTATACATGTATATAGATACATTCATAGCAAAAAAAATCAATTTAATGCATCAGTTAGGGTTGTTCCACAGTGAAAAAGTGAGGAAATTCAATGTTGGGTTCCCACCCTTGCACCACCCCTCAACAGGCATCAGGGTGTGCATTGGGGTCGTTGTTCCTAACTCTCACCCATCCCATGTGTAAACAAGCTGAGGTGGTGCAGTATAGGAGAATGGGGTGAGAGTTAGGACTGATGACTCCAATGTACACCCCGATGCCTGTTGGTTGGAGTCGGGGGGGGTGTAAGGGTGGGAACCCTAACATCGAATTTCCTCACTTTTGTCACTGTGAACAACCCTAACTGATGCATTAAACTGAGTTTTTTGCCATGAATTTCCCTTCTTTTTGAGAATGCACACTATAAATAGTGACGTAACGGTAATGCAAACGCATGCGCAAACAGTAATGCACATGGTGACGCAAATGTAAATGATAACACAAACGGTAATAGAAATGCAAGTGCAAACGTTAATGAAAATAGAAATGCAAGCGCATATGGAAACGCAAATCATAACACTCACGGTCACGGTAATGCAATTGGAAATGCAAACACTTACAGTAACAGCAACGATGACGCCAAAGGAAACAGAAATACAAATGGAAATGCAAACGGAAGCACGTATGCAAATGCAAATGGAAATGCACACGGTGATGCAAAAGGAAATGCAAACAAAAACAGAAATGGAAATGCAAATGATAACAGTAACGCAAATGCAAGTGCAAATGAAAATGCAAAGGGTAATACATACGGTGGCATAGACGGGAACACTAACGCAAATGTTTACAGAAATGCAAGTGGAAACGCTAACTGTAACAGTAACAAAAATGCACACCCTTTTTTTCCCCAAAAGCTGCATTGAGAAACACAGTGAATACAAAGAATGTATGCATAATAATGGGCCTCGGAGCAGAAAATGAACACTTGGAATACTAAATTGCTTATATCTCAGGAACTGTACAACGTAGAAAAAAAATTAAAATTTCATATAATTTATGACTTTCCTGGCTAGTTTTGCACTTAGTGCCCTAGTGGGGGGGGCTAAGCATTTTTCTGACGAAAAGTCAGTATCTCGAAGCGTTTCCGAGATACGGTCCTCGAAAGGCGCAGCAGACGCCATAATATTAGCCTATGAGAAAATTGTTAACTTCAGAGTACTGTAACTTTGCAGCCCTGTAATATTTTGTCACCAAACTATGAAAAGACACATCTGTGGGATCTTGGCTTTCTTCTCTCCAAATTTCAGCCCAAAAGACGAAACTGTTCTTTTGCAGAAGGGTGGCAAAGATTTCCTATTCTTTTGGGCATAGTGTCACAAAGTAGTGTCGCAAATCACGGCACTTTCCAAAAAAATCATGAACATGTCGCAAGTACGACACAACTTTGTGACACTACAGTTTACAAAAATTTCCAAAACTTATTTCTGGGGTGTTTAACCCCCACAAAAAAAGACATGGCTAGCATCTTCAGGGCTTGACTAGGTGAACACAAAAATAATTGTGTCCCTAGAGGGTCCCAAATTTAAATGCCAACCATTTCTGTGACCAGTAACTGAAAAAAAATGGCTGACTCACGACACTACAGGGGTCATTTGTGACACTAAAAGCTGCATTTGCGACACTGTCAAACTTTTTGTTAACTTTCCCCATTGACTATAATGGGAAACTTGCTTTTTGAATAACTTTTGAACTGTTTAATATGTTTTCATGAAATCTTTGAAAGGCACATCAGGGACCCTGACTGCATGTTCCCTGCAGGTTTTGTACTGGTCACACAAACCATGCGACCTTTAGGAGAGAGCAAAGAATGAGCAAAAAAACATAAAAATGACTTTCTATTGTGTTTTATAGCTCTGCAATTGTACATCTGACCATTATGAAACATGGCAGAGCTAGAGATCTATGGCACCGTTCTATGCCTGCCAAATTTCAGGCAAATCTGTTATATGGTGGCAAAGTTATTAACGTGTAAAATGTCAGACTTTAACATTAAATGGAATACTCAACCCTAACTATAGTGGCACTACCGTGCCACATTATTATATATATATATATATATATATATATATATAGCTAGTGACAGAGAGAGAGAAAGATCTGGTGATCGCTGGCTCACTGTTCCCACTTAACCCAGCAGCACAACTCCAACTGTGTCCTGCTGTTCTCATACACCTGTGTGTGTATGTCATACAGCATGCATGAGTACATGTGGCTGCATGTCTGCAGACAGAAGGCACCGTGGGACCTGTGTCTCTGCAGACAGAGGTACCTATGCATACTGTACAAGGTACCTCACTAGACAGCATGATCCGCTAGTGCATGGTTTTCTATATGCAGCTGTGGTATTGAAAAACTGCTATCCCCTTGAACACTTTCTCGATCCCCTACTGAAACCATGATACTCACAATGCAACAGTACTTCTGGCTGCCTAATTGAAGACCCAATAGGGGTCTGCCTTTCTGGAGCCCAAAGTCGATGAGTATGTCTTATACATGTGGCTGAAGAAGCACAGACTTCTCAGAGGCCTGCACTTCTGTAGACAGAAGTACTGTTGTAATTTTGGTATAATTGATTTTGTGGCACCCACGTTTCTGCAGGCAGAAGTCATTGTGTATATCTTACACCTGTGGCTGTAGAAGTGCAGGCTATCAAGTGTGTGTATGTCTTACAGTGTGCATAAGTACCACAGGCTACAGAACACTTGCACCTTACAGGCCTGTGCTTCTGCAGACCAAAGAACTCTTGTAATTTGGGTATCATGGACTTGTATCTTTGGCTGCAGGTGCCTGTGGTTCTGTACACAGAAGCAGTATTGTGATTAGTGTATTGTGGCTTTCTATCTGCAGTGACAAGTGACTATGTATGTCTTGCAGTATGCATGCCACAGATACAAATCCATGAATACATGTTCAAGTCACTACCACAAATGTTCATGATTATGCTCTCCAGTCCAAGAAACTTGAATTTGTGTCCTGGTCTATTCCTGGCAACATGCATAGCCAATGCATTGTCACTGTGGGCCAATTGTATGCTGCCTGGGTATTCATTTAATCTTGTTTTAAAGCTGGTGCACTTCAGGGGCATTCTTTACTATTTAGTGAGCCCTGCTGTGAGCGCTGAAAACAGTCTCCTACACAATACACTGTATTGCAGCTGGGAGGTGTGGACTTTACATAGGGGAGCTAGAAACTAAAGTGTTATTTACCTGCTCTTTATTTTAAATGAAGCTTTCTGTACATGTGTTTGTGTGAGCCCTGGTTGCTATGCTGGTAACCAGGAAGAGAGACTGCCTGCGGTCTGGCATAGTTTTTAAACATGTTCTAGTTGTAATGTGTTTAAGCTTTGCAAGGGTGCAATGAGTGATTCCTGTGTACAGGAATACACTTTACAGCTGTACTGTAAGGCTTATTATTTTTAAAACTAAACACGTTTTGCTCTCGTAACACCTGTGACCCCTGTGGTGCACTTCCAGGTCATTCTTCACTATTTAGCGAGCTCTGCTGCGAGTGGGGCATGCATCGCAGTGTGCGGAGACGTATGCAGAGACATGCCCATCTGAGCATGTCTGCTGTGTCCACTGGGGACACAGGGGAACCTGGCAGACATAGTTACTCTACAAAAGTGATTAAACTGTAGCTGTTGTTTTGGAACACTGTTAAATTATAATGGCCCAGGCTAAAGGAAAGTGAGGTAAAAATAACAAGAAAAGATTATGCTCCCAGTGCAAGATGTATACAGATGATGCACCCAACCAGGAGTTTGTGTGCGATAAGTGTATCCTAATCACTACACTACAGGAGGAAATTTGCCAACTGCACATGAGATTAGAGACACAGAAAGATATTAATAAACTTGAAGACTTCTTTGATGAAGCAGTCCAGGAAACAAGTACAATTCACATTGATTGTATAAACAACAGTGAATTACGAGGGTCACCCTCTCCCTCCAATCTAACTCAGGATTCCAGTGTACCTATCTATCTTGGCTTTCACAAACAGGATATACTGCCCATCACCTTATTTAACAAATTTGAAGGTTTAAAACTAGATGCTAATGGCTCGGCTGATAATCTCACCCCTAATACCACTGAACCACCTAAAACTCACTGCTCACCCCCAACTGCCCCCTTAGACTCTTATTTACCTCATGATGTACTTAATAGACCTGGGGATATTGTAGTCATAGGGGATTCAATATTAAGGGGGGTAGACACTGCAGTTTGTGAGGGGCGTAAGGCACACACCACTGTTAACACTCTCCCTGGGGTAAAGACTAAGGATATTGTAAATCTACTTGATGGATTTCTTAAGAACACTGTCAGGCCCCTAATTATTTTACACGTAGGTGTAAATGACCTATCATCATGTAATATGTCATACCTCCAGGCCGACTGTGTTAATACAGTCAAACAGATTAAAAATAAGGGTGGCGAAATCATACGGTCCGGGGTTCTGCCTACCTCTGGGAAACATTCACAAAAAAACTATAATATTTATAAATTAAACAAGTGGCTTAGACAATATTGTCTGTCAGAAAATATTGGTTTTATGGACAATTCCATCACATTTAACAACCTGGCCTGCTTTAAAATGGATGGCTTACACCTAAATCACTTCAGCACTAGGATTATGAGCAAAAAAATTTATGAAGTTGTAAGGTTCCACTTAAACTGGAATATGGGGGGGAGGCTCCTTGGGTCTTTAATAATCCCAACAAAGTAAGCAATTATACACCCACACCTGATAAATCTGGTTGGAAGGGTGTACTAATAAATGCTAGAAGTCTTACTAATAAGTTTGACGAATTTAAGTACCTCCTAGCTACTTACAACATTCAAATTGCCCTTATTACAGAAACATGGAGGGAAGCAAGTGACCCTTGGGATAAAACCCTCCAAGGTTATGATGTGTATTCTAAAAGCAGGGACCACAGAAAGGGTGGGGGTGTGGCCATTTATGTCCAAGACATAATTCTATGTGAGGAAATTCCTAGAGAGTCTCTAAATCTTGAAACTCTCTGGATCAAACTATCCCCCCCAATAGGTCCCCTAATTATTTTAGGGCTGGGGTACAGACCACCTTCAATGACCCCTGATAATGACACCGAGTTATTAAATTATATTGAGAATTTAGAGCCTTCAAAAAATATTATGATATTTGAAGATTTTAACTTACCTAACATTAACTGGACCCAGGCATCTGCAACCTGCAGAACCGCCAGCTTCTACTTGGATTTATTCAATGAACTTGAGTTAGAACAACTAGTACAGCATGCAACCAGAAATAATAACATACTTGATGTTATTTTAACTAATGCTGAACACTGCTTAACTAATATCACTATAAATGCACCTCTGGGAAACAGTGATCACAACACTGTTCATTTTCTGGTTACAGGTGACATAAAACAAACAGTCATTGGAGTCACAGAAACTCTGAACTTTAATAACGCAAATTTTGACAATATAAAAAACAATCTAACGGAGTGGGATTGGCATAATCTGTTTTCCAATCTATCGGTCGAATCTAAGTGGGGCCTCTTGCTTAGTAAATTGAAACAGTTAATAAATGATAATATCCCTATAACAAAAAATGTGGTACCAACTATAAAAACCTATTTGGTTGGATGAACCCCGCTATAAAATGCTTGATTAATGAAAAAAAAAAAAACTGTACAAGCAAATAAAAAGGAGTTTAACCCACTTATGTCCCAAGTATAGAGCTGTGGTTAAAGACATTAAAACCAAGATTAAGGCTGCTAAATACCAACATAAGATACAGTTGGCTACTAGGGTCAAAGACAATAAAAAAGCCTTCTTTGCACACATTAATAAATCCAAGGGGAAAACAGAAACTATAGGTCCTTTCCTTACCACATCTGGAAATATAGCTAATAACCAAGAGGCTGCTGACATACAAAATCAATATTTTTGCTCAGTGTTTAATAAAAACACCTCTGGTTTACTAAATATAGGAAAAATATCATCCCCTGGACAGTTCACCATCAAATCTGACAAAGTTTTGGACAGGTTAAAAGGGGTCGACATCAATAAATCACCTGGTCCTGATGAAATTCATCCCAGAGTGTTAAAAGAGTTGACTGAATGCATCTACTTACCTTTGACTAACATGCTCCAACACTGTCTCGATACCGGGGAAGTTCCACTTGATTGGGAAATTGCAACCGTGGTACCCATACTTAAAAAAGGTCCAAAAAATAACCCTGAGAACTATAGACCCATTAGCTTAACTTCTTTAATTGGCAAGATCTTAGAGAATATTATTAATGACCATATCATGGATTTATGGATTTCCTCCATCAAAATGGGCTATCTGATCCTCTCCAACATGGATTCACTAAATCAAGATCCTGTCAAATGAATCTTTTGACTTTTTATAAAAAAGTCACAGGCGAGGTTCATCTGGATAATTCTGTGGACCTTGTGTTTCTGGACTTTTCCAAAGCTTTCGACAAATTACACCACATAGAGCTAGTAGATACTCTAAGAGCATTTAAAATAAAAAACATTGTAAATTGGATTGCTAACTGGTTGGAGGGAAGAAAACAAAGAGTCATCATCAATGGAGAATATTCTAACTGGGCTCCCATTACAAGTGGGGTCCTCCAGGTGTCTGTTTTGGGCCCTTACCTTTATAATATATATGTCTCTTCTCTCACCAGTGATAACCCCAACATTTGGATGCTAAAATTTGCGGATGACTGTCGTATAGGTACTGTGGTAAATAACACATCTGACAGTTTTGCCCTTCAGTTAGTCTTAGATAATATATTAACATGGTCCAACAAAAACAAGCTTGTTCCGAACATTTCCAAATGTAAAATGATGCATGTGGGAAAACAAAATGAATACCATAACTACAAATTGGGGAATGATACCCTACTTGCAACTAATCAAGAGAAATACTTAGGAATAACTGTCAGCCCTGACCTAAAATTCAGATCACACTGCAGAACCTAAATTAATAAAGCTAATCATATCCTAAATTATATTTTTAGACACATAGCTAGTCGAACTAGAGAGCTGATGCTCCCCTTGTATATAACATTGGTAAGGCCTTGAATACTGTGCCAGGTGTGGTCTCCATATTACAGTGAGGACATCACAAGGGTTGAGAGAGTCCAACAAAGATTCATCAAAGCCATTTTAGGGATGGGCGACAAGCCACATGAGGCTAGGTTGACACTCCTGAACATGTATACCTTACAGTATAGAAGATTGAGAGGAGACATGTGTCTCACCTATAGAGCACTAAGCGACCTCACCCTTAGTAATGATCTTGGAATAGCTATTAGTGATTGTAGAGTTAGTAATAGAAGACATTCCAAGCAATTACATCTAGGCAAATGGAAAACTCTAAGAAGAAAGAACTGGTTTAGTCATAGGACTGTCCCCATATGGAATCAACTCCCGGAAGAGGTTATAAATAGCCCAAATATGGACTTCTTTAAGCATAACTTGGATCTGGTAATGGAAGACAAAGTTAAATTTTGCCTAAAATGATTTTCTCGGGCAAGCATTATGGACTCAATGTCTTCACTGGCTTGTAACACCTATGACACCTATATGTCTTCATTTTGAAAAAGCAACAGCATGACATGAAACATAGATGTCTCTTTGTGTTGTGGTTCTACTCTGGTGTTTGTTGTTTTAACAAAACAAAATTGCTGGTAAACCACCCCAAGATCATGAAGATTTTTTAGAACCAGGATCAAGTTATCAAGTATAACTGTGTTTCCTGTCTTCAGCCTTTCTCACTTTGGCTCCATCCCATGGTGTTCTGAGCTACCTTCCCACAGTTTCTGCTGTGATCTATACATGTGGATCCCAAAATGTTATTACATCTATTTTTTGTAGGAAAATGCCATTTCCTGAAGAAGGACTCTATGTTGCCTGAAAGGTTGTGTTCTGAAACTTCTTCTTGTTCCAATAAAAGGTACCAAATCACCTGCTTTGCTTTTTTTCATGTTGAGACATACCTGGCATGGATTTCTGAAGAGAATGCCAGTAAGAAAAAAACAGAAATTTTTATTTTACTTAACTCTGAACTTAATGCATTGATAATAATTAGAACATTGGACTACTTTGCAGCAGTTCAGGGAAGGTGACCTGCCAGATGTCCATCCATGGTCTTTAGGGCTTGTTTGTGTTGTCACTAGCACTGCCATCAGTTAACCATCTTTGTGGATTCTTTCTCTCTATGTCATCTATTAAAATCTGCCAAATTGTAAATGAGGCTCAGCAAAGCAACATAAAGCTGCAACACGGGCAATCACAAAAATCTTTTTCCTCTAAGGCCACAGTGAGAAAACCTTCTAAATCTGCTCCTCCAGACTGGTCTGAGATGGTGGGCCCTTCTATAGAAACTATGGTGCACATTAATGGAATCCTCGCCCAAGCTGTATTGGACAGTGGATCTCAGGTCACTATTGTATTTAAAGATTGGTATGACCAGCACCTGTCTGACCACCCACTCCAACTCCTTGAGGGACTTCATGTATGGGGTTTAAGTGATAAATCTTTTCCGTATCTTGGTTATGTATGACTATGGCTATCTTTTCCCTCTGCTGTTGCTGGTGTGTATGAATCAGTGGAGACGTTGGCTTTGGTATACCCGCCAACTATGGTATTCCTTTGCTAATTGGTACTAATGCCCATATGTTCAGCTGATTAACTCAACTATGTCAGGAGAAACAAGCTCAAAAGAGTGAATGAGCATTACACATCCATGCCATGGTGCAGAGAGTGTATGACTTACAGATGCACTAAGGAGGCCAGATGAGCCAGTGGGAGTTGTATGGAAGAAAGACCCAATACCTCTGGTATTGCCACTCAATGCTCAGTGTACCATCAGCAGTGAAGTGCGAATGAAGAAGGATGTCACCGACAAGATCCTTATACTGGATGCCCCAGAGGAAGGAAAGCTGCCAGTTGGGCTCCTAGTTAAACTTAGTATACTGCCTGCCCATGCTCATGCATATGCCAGGAGAGTGGTGGTTCAAATTCAATATGTGTCTGACCAGAACATTAGAATCAACTGAGGTTGCACCCTGGCCACTGTCCATTGTGCAGATACTGCTGTGCTACCCAGTAAGCACCGTGCTGAAGAGGATGCCAAAGTAACTCCTGACTTGTTTGATTTTGGAGAGTCCCGCATTCCTGAAGAGTGGAAGGATAAAATTAGTAGCAAGCTGACCTAATGGAGTAGAGTGTTCTCATTAAAAGAGTGGGATGTCAGATGTGTCACTGGTGCTGAACACCATATCAGGCTCCCCGATGAGAGACCATTTCAGGAGAGGTCCTTCAGGTTGGTCCCTGTGGACATTGATGACATTCAACATCACCTCCAGAAGATGTTAGCAGCTGGAAATATCCAGGAATCACATAGCCCTTATGCAAACCCCAGTGTGGTAGTCTGAAAGAAAAACAGGTCAGTGAGGATGTGTGTGGACTATAGGACCCTTACCCAAAGAACCATACCCGACCAGTAGACAATGCCTTGCATCCAGGATGCCCTTGATTGTCTTAATGGGAGAGAGTGGTTTTCCATCTTAGACCTCAGGAGCGGATATTACCAAATCCCGATGGTGCCCTAGGAGAGAGAGAAAAAAACTGCATTCATCTGCCCCCTAGGTTTTTATGAATTCTTGTGCATGCCCCTGGGCATCTCCGGAGCCCCAGCTACCTTCCAAAGATTAATGAAGTGAGCTGTAGGAGTCATGAAACTACTTGAATGCCTAGTTTATCTGGACAATGTCGTTGTGTTTGGCAAAACACTGGAAGAGCACGAGACACGCTTGTTCAAGGTCCTGGACCGGTTAGAATAATTCGGATTAAAATTGTCCATCGACAAGTGGCAGTTTTTCCAGCAATCTGTAAAATACATGTGCCACATTGTATCTGCTGAAGGCATTCAAATTGATCCAAGCAAAATAAAAGCCTTAACTACCTGGCCACAGACTAACAATCTCAAAGAGCTGCAAAAATTCCTAGGTTTCTATAGATACTATTGGCGCTTTGTAAAAGATTACACGTAAGTCATTTGCCCAATGCTAAGTCTGACCCAAAGGTATCCACATACCAATCAGAAATACAAAAGGAGTGCTGTAAAAGAAGGTGATAAAGTCTACTTCAAGGCAAATGAACCTTTTGAAGCCAGGTGGACCCCTGATTCTGATACAGCTTTCCACAATATTATTCATCAGTTTACCCATGTTCCAGTGCTCGCCTATGCAGATCCAACTAAACCGTCTGTGTTGCATACAGATGCCAGCCTAAAGAGACTTGGAGCCATGCTATATCGGGAGAATGATGAAGGACCATACCCAGTGGTGTTTGCTAGTAGAAGCTTGACACCGTCTGAGAAAAACTATCCTGTGCATAAACTTGAATTTCTTGCATTGAAGTGGGTGATAGTAGATCAATTTAACAAATACCTCTATGGTGTTAAAATTCTGGTAAAGACCAACAATAGCCCCCTCACATATGTCCAAACTTTGACCAAATTAGACACAACTGGACACCGTTGGTTATCAGCACTTTCAACGTATGATTATTCAGTGGAGTGCCATCTAGGTCTAAATCACATCAATGCTGATGCCCTATCCAGAAGGCCTGTATCAAATTCTGAGTGGGTGAGGATGTCTGAACAATCTGCTAAGGCCCTATGCCACAAGTTTGACAAACATGAACATCTGGCTTCTGAGACTGTGGACTGTCTGATTGATTGCCTGGGGCCCTCCAGATACCTGTGTCCCTGCAGCCTATTGAAACTTTGCAGCATTAGATCTGAGTACCCTGCCTCACCTTAATTCAGTCAATATCTAGAGGGAGCAGTATCACAATCCCATGATTAAGCTTGTGTTGAATGCCATACATGCTAGAAAGAGTGTTTCCAAGCTTCAATCCAAAGACCAGAGAACTGCTTTGCAGTTCTGAGAGGAGCCTAGGTTCAAGTTAAGAAACAAGCTACTTTACCGAGAGACCACAGATGGACAAGGCTGAGTCATTAAACAGCAAATGGTGATATCTTCTACATTTAAACATGTGGTGCTACAAGCACTTCATGATCAGATGGGACACTTGGGCTACAGCAGAACTTCGGACTTAGCCTGTGCCTATTTCTATTGGCCCAATATGAGTGCTGCCATTGATGCCTATATCAAAACATGTAGTCGCTGCCTTCAAAGAAAAGCTCAGCCACAGAGAGCAGAACCCTTGGTTAATATCTCCACTCGTGCACCCATGGAGCTCATATGTATTGACTTTTTGAGCTTGGAGCCTGATGCAAAAAACATTGGCAATGTGCTTGTTGTGATAGATCATTTCACTTGTTATGCCCAGTCCTACCCAACAAAGAACCAGAAATCAGCCACCATAGGCAAAGTGCTTGTTAAGAAATTTTTTGTTCACTACAGTGCCCCTCAGCGGATCCATTCTGACCAGGGAAGAGACTTTGAAAGCCGTTTCATCAAGGAGTTGCTCTTACTCTGGGGTGTAAGAAAGTCAAGAATCACCCCCTCTCATCCTCAAGGAGATACGCAGCCTGAAAGATTTAATAGAACATTGTTGGACATGCTGGGCACACTTCATACCAAGGACAAGCCGAGGTGGAGTCAGCAAATAAGCACCTTGGTGCACACTTACAATTGTACTCATAATGATGCAACTGGGTTTTCCCCATATAAGCTGATGTTTGGTTGAGAAACAAGGTTACCCATAGACATTAGTTTAGGCGTATCACCAGATGGAGTTCAAGCAGAAAATTATCTTCAATATGTGCAAAAGCTCAAAGGTCAGCTTAATCATGCATATCAGATTGTTCACACTATGGCTGCCAAGAGAAACTTAGCCAATAAGAGAGACATGACAAATGTGTTAAGGCTCAGGAGTTACAACCTGGAAATTGTGTATTATTAAGAAATTTGGGTTTGCAGGGGAAACCCAAGATAGCTAACAGGTGGAATCGCACCCCATACATTGTTATCAGCAAGCTGGGTGATCTGCCAGTTTACAAAGTGCATCCACAGAATGACCCACAAGCTGTAAAGACAATGCACAGAAATCACCTTTTGCCTATTGGACAGATTATCATAGACTCTGTACCTCAAAATAATGCTACTACTGGGCCTGTAACCAAGTCTACTGCTAAAAAGAAACAATTACACTCCCCTTCTGCTGTTCCACAGCCAAAGCCTTCAACAAGTAATGCTCTCATCAATGAAGAAAATCATTCTGAGTCGGATGATAGTGAATATAGGGCTACCTATTATCCCTCTTTCGAAATAGTCCAGTTATTCCAAGGAAATCCTTTGTGTAACATGGGCGATGACACTGAACCTTCAGGACTGTCTGGTTATCCAGCTCTCTCAACTACCCCTGCACCCCCTGATAGTGAAGTGCAAAGTATAACTTCTGAAATAGCTGATTCTTTATATCTCGTGAAGATGTCTGAACTTAAAGTGGCAAGCCTTGACCAAGAAAGTGAGAGCCAGAAGTGTGAAATGCCAGATGAAGCTGAAGTATCTGAAGTTGGGGGATCTGATCTCATAGTGGACAATAATGCCAATTCAAATGTTAATTCTGAAAGTATCAGCAATGTGTTACATGATTTAAATTCTATGGAATTCCCCCTCAATGATGAACCAGAGTCTACAGAGCAAGTAAATGTATGCACCACTGTAGAAGCAAGTGCTCCTTTAAACTCTGAACAAACAGTCAGTGCAGAGGCACCCCTTCCTGCAGAAGCTGCTGTGTTGCTGGACAATGAGCCAGGAAATGCAAACCCGAGTGTCAATGTTGAAAGGACTGAGCCTGTGCCTGCCCCTCCCAGAAAATCTGGAAGAGCTGTCAAGCCTGTAGTACACCTTAGTTGTGATTCTCCAGGAAGGTCTGTAAACCTCCCCATGAATGTAGTCCATAAAGGGGTTTACATTACAGCCAGTTACCTTCCTAAAATAGGTTACACTGAAACCTCTAAGCTAATAATAAAGCCCTCCAGTCAGTACTCTAGGAATCACTCTACAGACATCCCAAAGTTAGCTGACCAGGTCAGATCCCCATCGCTGTGGGTTAGTGTGCAGAGAGTGGTACAGACAAGGGTAATGTGTATAGCTACTTAAATTAGTATACAAATAAAGACAGAATGTTTTGAAATGAAAATGTAAAATATTTAAGCAATACTATTGTATATGAGCCAATATTGGTTATGAACAAAGTATGCTTATTATGTTGATGTATAAAATATGTAAAACTAGGTAGTATATATATATATATTAGTCTATGGCTGCAGCCTGTACATATTCACATATATTATTTTCCTAAGTAGAAATGTTTATAAAGTACAGATTTGACGTGGATGCCAAGGTTTCCTAGGCAGAGAAGAGTGTAACCCTCCCGCCACCTATTTGAGGTTTACCTTAATGTCTTCCCGAGCTCCATCCATGCCCACTGCCAGGCAGAAGTCCTTCTTAGATAGTAAATCCAAGGTTGCTTGTTTGGTCCCGTTGATTTACATGAGAGTGGCATGCTGTGCCTCCGTGCCTGTCCCTTTATGATTTTAGCCTGTATGTGTAAATTAAATAGCCTGGGCTGGGTCCAAGTGTTTCAAAACTTGTGACCGGCCAGACACCACTTTAATTTGCTCCACTCTGCTGTCCATAGTAAAGCAGAGGGAGCTATAACTAGTATTTTAAATATTTACTTCTAACTTGCTGTTATATTTGAATCAGAGTGTTTGTTTAACCTGCCTTCTTGCAGCTTTGTTTATTTGGATGGAAGCCACCATGTTAGGTCTGGGACTTCCAGTATTTGGACCAATGGGACAAAGGGGGCCTTGAAGGGTCCTTAGCTCAAGTGCCCCATGGGAAGGAAAACTGTACTTTTTGTAGTTGTTAGGTTGGCACCTAAACTAAACTGATAGGAGCATCCAAACCCTGACTGACAGCTCCCCCAGTCAACCAGGACTCTGGAAACCAAGGGAAATCCCAGAACTGTTAAGAGACAGTGGTTCAGTTAGAGTTGGAGTTTGGAGATTGAGCAGCTCGAGCTGTTGAGAAGCTGCCCATGGAAAGGAGCCTAAGAGATTCGGTGGGGAAGGCCTGACTTGCCTTTCTCCTACTGTCCTCCTGCTTGGGACTGCCTGACTGCAGTAATCAGAATAATCCAGAAAGGAACCTTTACTTACGGCAGACAGCTCCAAGATATTTGAAGGTACAGCCTGAAATTTGGACCGAGAGGAAGTTCCTGTGAAGCGTTTGGACCAGAGGTTGTGCAAGACTGATTTAATGGTCAAGAGGTTTGCTCAGTGAATCTAATGCAATAACAACCAGCCTGAATACTGAATTGAAAGTTAGAGAAGTTAATGTTGTTCCTGTTAAATGTGCTGAATGTTTATTGTGGATTGTGGACTGTTTTGCAGTGACTGAACTGTTTTGCCAGCTGGAGGCCTTCACCAACAAACAAACTGAAAAGTGCCAGATCTGTTTATTTAGCCTTGGGCCTACGCCAATCTCGGCCCAAGCCAACCATTCCTGCACCAGATACTGTGCTTCGGCTAGAGATCGGCTTTGGGGGATCCAGCCTCAGTGCAGAGACAATGTGCAGGTTGCAGCCACCTGGAGAAAAAGGCCGTGAAGTGGAGGTGTGTTGTGTTGGCCCTGCTTCCCCATGCTCTTTGGTGATCTACATGAGGTCTCCATATCACCAGACTCATCACAGCCGACTGGTAGCTTGAGTAAATGCAGGGTAGCTCGCTGCAACAAATTATTTAATTATCTGTGGTATCATCAAATTGCTTAAGTGATTTTCTGGGTTACAAGAGACTGGGCTAACCAGCCAGGCGTTCAAATAATCAAAGCTCTGTGCATGCTAACTGCCTTTTCTTTTCATCAAGGGCCCCAACAACAGCTGCAATGCCGACCATCCCCAGTCAATGCCTCTGGCTGGCCAGTATAACATCCTGGGTACCCAGTGTTGTAAGACTGATCATTTGGGACTAGAAGTGCATGTCAAGTAACCTGAATCAAATCAGTATATTAATCATTCATCTAAATTCGCTCCCCTTCCTTGTTCATGACTCACTTAATAAATCTGATTGTCATTTCATGTTTAGCCTGGCTCGTGAGCACATTATTAGTCGAGTCACTGTACTAAAAGTGTACACCTGCTTTGCTAACCTTGCCTTTACTGGGGGGTTCCTGGGAATTTGCTGACAGTCAGACCCGGGTTGTAAGTGTAAAAGGCGTGTGCATATTATTAATGTTAACTGCTGACTGCGTGTTAACTGTTGCCAGAAGTGCAAGGTGACTGGGTGGGTTTGTGGGTGGTTATAGCTTCCCAGAGGGCCATAACAGGCTTGATAGATACCCCCACTATTGTTACTGTGGGTAGAGGCACCTTAATATTTAATCCAAGCCCCTCAACCTGTGGCTAGAAATGCAGGCTGGGGTTGTAACTCTAGGAACAGTACTGCCTAGGGGTTACATACAGTTTTATGAAAATAATATATTTTTTTAAATACACAATAGTTTCACTTTGGGATATGAGTGAGTCTTGTCATCATCACTCTCTCATTGTCGCTCATCTGGTGCCCCCCCCCAAAAAAAAAAAAGTCACTGAGTAGTGATGTCATTGTCATTTAGTGTTTCTTTTCTTTTTTTTTTTTTATTGAGTTTTATAGCAAATGTACAGCAAAGAAACTCCATCTGAGAAATGATTATCTGGTAAAGAAATACACTTAATTTGCAGAAGTGTATTACAGGAACTTGGTAACTTGGTAAGTTTGGACAAAGGAAGGCCATAGCCATCAAGATTGTTCCCCATGGTTATGGGTCATTAATCCTAAGAGAGGTTAAGTGAGATCCATGTATCTAGATGTCGCTTAAATATGTTGAAGTTATTATAGTCGACTAGTTCTTGGGGAAGCCTATTCCACAATTTTGGGGCCATGATAGTATGAAAATGCCATCTCTTGTTGGTTTTGGCTTTACCAACATTGAGTTGCCTATTGTGTAACCTTGGTACTATTTTTCGTTATTTATTTATTTTATTTATTTAGTTAAACATCAGTTTAGAAACCTTTGAGCCAGAGGCTCATTTACAAAGGTACCTCGTCACAAAGAGGACATCAGAACAGTAGTACAAGGGACACAGTACTTACAAACAAAAAAGTTACAGTTCAATTACAATTTTGTTACAATAGAATACAATCTCCAACGAAGCAAAAGATAACAAAAGGTGCAAAACTTATGGTCGGGGGAGAGCTGGTGGGAGTAGAAGGGAGGGAGATAGGGGAGGAGGAATTAGTAGGGAAAGGAGGGGAGCCGCTCAGTGAGCATTGTCAAACAGAGTATATATATATATTTTTTTTTTACACTAGGCTAGCGGCAGTTGCATTTGCGAGAGCTAAGCAGGAAGTTTCTGAGCCTGGGCTTAAAGCAAGCTAAGGTTAGTGAGTTTTAGACACTGGCAGGGAGGGAGTTATACCAGTGGGGCGCATGGTAGGGGAATGCCCTCTGACTTTGAGAGGTCCTGGCTCGGAATAACTAGGGTAGCTCTTGACGAGCTGCGGCGTGATCAGGAGTCAGTGCAGTCTGCGAATGGAGTTGGATAGACCTATGGGGATAGGGCCACGAGGGCTTTAAAGGTGAGCTGGCATGTCTGATACATGAGTCGCTCTTCCAGGTTGAGTAGGGTAGCCAGGGTGTACAGCTCACATGTGTGAGTGAGTCTGGGAGCACCAGTGATAAGTCTGCAGGCCTTATTAACTGTGAGGCGAACCTTGTTGAGGGCAGTATGATCTGCTGAGCCATAGACCGGAAGGCCATAGTCAATGAGAGACATGACAGAGGAGGTGACAGCCAGGTGGAGGGCATCAGGAGGGAGGCATTTCTTGTGCCGGTAAAGAATGCCTAGCCGTGAGTTAGCGACAGAATTTAGGGCAGATATATGTCCATGGAATGAAAGTGCAGGGTCAAAGGTTATACCAAGATATTTATAGGACTGCACCTGGTCAATGACGAGATTGGGTGTGGAGTGGACAGCTAAGGGAAACTTGCTGTACTTATTTTGGGGGTGGGAGAAGAGCATCGTTTTTGTTTTCTTAAGGTTGATAACAAGTCGGTGCTCAGTGAACCAGGTAGCTGCAGAGTCAAAGACTAGTTGGAGGGAGTTCTGTAGCAGCATGGGGTCATTGTGGGAGGCAACGAGAACAGCATCATCAGCATAGAGAAGCATCTTACCCATACAACTTTGAGCATAGGTTATACCACACTGTTGCATCAGTCTGGGAAATTGAAGGATTTTATATAATAGCAGTATGTCACCTCTACTTCTTCTTGTTCTTGGTGAATGAAGCCCTGTTTTTACTAGTCTATTATCATATTTGATATGGACTAAGTGGGGGGCCATTCTAGTTGCCCTATGCTGTATTTGTTCAATCTTATCTATGTCTTTGCCCAAGTATGGGCTCCAAAATGGTGACCTGTAATCAGAGCATGGTCTAATGCGGGATCTGCATAGGAAGATGATACATTCTTCATTTTTAGATACAAATGTATGGTTAATCTATCTGAGGAGTGCATTAGAAAGGTTTGCTACCTTGTTACAGTGATTGGTAGAAGACACCCTATTATCTATTGCAATACCCAGGTCTCTCTCTCGCAAATAGAGACTTTTGGAGCTGTATTATTTAGAGTATATGTCTAATGTAGGTTATTTTTTCCTAGATGTAATATGCAAATTTTTGAATATTAAAATGTATCTCATTTTTGTGAGCCCAGTGCTCAATAGTGGCAAGATAATTTGTTAATGCACTCATATTAGAGGAGTAGTCGACTTTTCCCCCTAGTTTGGTGTTGTCTGCAAATTTGGATAACATGTTTCTGGAGCTGGTTTTCATATCGTTTATAAAAATGTTGAAGAGTGTGGGTCCCAGGATGGAGCCCTGGGGAACACTGCTGGTGACCTCCCCAACATCTGACAAAATTCAGTTTATTTTAACTCTCTGAGTTCTTCCCCTAAGCCAGCTGTCAACTCATTTGACCACGTTGGCAGAGAACCCTAGGTAAAATAGTTTGTGTAATAATTTGATGCGTGAAACTTTATCAAATGCCTTACTGTAATCTAACAAAATGATGTCCATAGGGATATTGTAATCCAACCCTATACTAATATAGTTATAAAAGGAATGAAGGTTGGTTGTGCATGAGTGGCCCTTCTTAAATCTATGTTGAAAGAGGTCAAGACTATTCAAAGCTTCCATTTCTGTTTTGATCAAGGTTTTAATAATTTTCTCCATAAGTTTGCACGGGATCGATGTGAGACTGATGGGATGATAATTTTCCATTTTTGAGTGATTACCTTTTTTGAAGATATGTGTAACAATTGCTGTGAGCCATTCAGAAGGGATTGAGTCATGTAATAATTCATTAAATATGAGTTATTGGGAGGATTAATGCATCAGCTGTTTGCCATTAAGAATTTTGGATTTAATGTATCAGGACCTGGGCTAGTGTTTTTTTAGTGTTTTGAGTACATTTTTAGTATCAGTTGTAGTAATCATATAATCAGAGGGAATGCTGATATAATCAGTGTGGGAAGGGGTTTGTACATCTTTTGAGAAGCCGAACAGAAATAGCTGTTAAAGGTATCCACAGTTTCTTTGTTAGAAGTAATTAAAGAATCATTTAAGATTAGTGGACCTATTAACCTGTTGTTCCCTTTTTTTATTCAGGTAGGAAAATAAAGACTTATGACAGTCTTTTGAATGGGCTATCCTAAATTCAAGATTTCTCTTGGCTACTAAAATTAGATTTTTTAACTTCTTAACTGCTTCCATATATAGATTTTGGGCTTTCTCTTTTTGAATGTCCGAACATTTTTTTACAGATGTGAAGAGTTTTCTTTTTCATTTGATTTGTTTTTTTATAGCATTATTAAACCATAAAGGAATTTTCCCTTTATTGTTGCATTTATCTTTTGAAGGAATGGTTGTGTCTTCTAATTCAAATATTTTTGTTTGTAGGTAATTCCAGGCTTCTTTGAGCTGGGGGGGGGATAGTATAATTTCCATTAGATATTGTTTAGATGGTTATTTATTTCTTCACAGTTTGCTTTTTTGTATTGTTTTAGCTTTAATTGGTTGATGAGGGGTCGGTAATCATATAAGATTTGTAAAAAAGATGGACTTATGGTCACTGTTTCCCAAGGGGTCTTGTATGGAAAGGTTGGAGATATTATTTTCCATATTGGTTATTACAAGATCTAATATATTATGGCCTCTAGTGGGTTCCCTAATAATTTGTGCAAGGCCAAGGTCAATGACAGCTGATAAAAGGGTTTTGTCATGTTGGGTACTACCTGTTAGAGAGTCCCAATCTATTGTAGGCATGTTGAAGTCACCAAGGGTCAGAACATTACCATTGTTAACTAGGTGTGTGATGTCATTTGCTAATGAATTAGTGTATTCTAGATCAACAGAGGGTGTTCGATAACATGTGCCTGTAAGAATTTGGGGTAGGCCTCTAAGTTGAATGTTGACTCATAAACGTTCTGTCTGGGTGGGATATGGGACTTTGAAAGAAATTATATCATTTCTCACATACAGACAGACGCCCCCCCCCCCCCATTCTGTTAGTTTCATTTTTGGAATAAAGTTTGAAGCCAGGTATCTCTCTTAACCATACAGAGTCAGAATTCCCCCAGGTTTCTGTAATGGTTACAATTCCCAGGTTTAACATATGGATCTTAGATTCTAGTTCAGACATTTTAGTAATGGTCAGTGATCTAGCGTTTAATGATAAAATGTTGCATACTTTCTGATTTATTAATGAATTTTTTGTTGTCAGAGATTTGGGAGTGGTCCCATTGTCCCCTTTATATCTTAGTTTAAATGACTATTTATGTATGAGGATATTTTTCTTCTTAGCATCGTGCTTCCCCTTCTGCTCAGATACAGGCCATCCCAACAAAAGAGGGATGGTCTGTCATGGAAGTCTTCTCAGTGAGTCAGGCATGTGATGTTTTGCGTGCAGCACCATTTTCTGAGCCATTCATTCATGGATTTTATCTTGTTTGTGATCTGGTTCAGAGCTCTTGGAATGAGGAATATTTCAGAAAAACAGACACTACAACCCAGCTATACCAGGATGTTATTAAGTACTACAAAATCCTGTTTAAGTTGGTCAAGCTACACATTCCTTATTGCTGTAATACTCTTGACTTCCTGATACCTTCTAATGCTCTTGACTTCCTGATACCCTCTAATGGTTCTATTTCCACACTGCTTTACTCCTGCTCTCCTCTCCTCTAATTGCTCTTCTCTCCCCCCTTTCTCTCTCCTTAACTCCTTAACCTTTTCTCGGACAGGGTGTCTTTGATCCGGTGGGAGGTTTCTTCAGCCAACAATACCATTGCTGACAGTGGTCGCCAGTTGTGTGCTGAGTGCACTCCGCCTAGTTGGGGAGAGTTTAGGCCAGTGGAGGTCCATGAGGTTATTGAGGGTGGCAGTCAATCTGAAGCATACCTTCTGTGAACTGGACCCAGTGCCAACGTGTTTCTTAATGAGATGCATTGACTCTGTTGGCCCGGTGTTTGCCCTGATTGTCCGGTGTTCCTTAAGTCAGGGTGTCTTTCCAGATGCCTTGAAGGAGGCTCTGGTGAGACCCCTTTTAAAGAAATCTTCTTTGGACCCGGAGGTCAGGGCAAATTACCTTCCCATCTCCAATCTCCCATTTTTGGGGAAGATTGTCGAGAAGGTGGTATCGCTTCAGTTGGAGGAACATCTCATGACTCACAAGTTGTATGATCCTTTCCAGTTGGCTTTTCGGGCCAGACATAGCACTGAAACTGCATTAGTTCGGGTGCAGAATGACCTCCTCAGGGCTAGAGACCGAGGGGACAGGACAATTCTTGTTCTCCTCGATCTCTCTTCAGCATTTGATGCTGTGGACCATTGTGTGTTGCTTCTCTGCCTGAGGGAGTTATGTGGACTCACCGGTACTGTCATCAAGTGGTTTGAGTCCTTTCTCACCAATAGGAGACAGCGGGTTGTGATGGGAAATTTCTCATCTACACCCTGCCTCCTTTTGTGTGGAGTCCCTCAGGGTTCAGTATTGGCCCCAATGTTGTTCGCAGTATATATGCTGCCCTTGGGGGGGGGGGTCATTAGGAAGTATGGTCTGAGTTTTCATTGTTATGCTGATGATACTCAGCTATACTTATCCTTTGCCCCAGGAACATCAAACGCAGTGGATGTGTTAAATATCTGTCTGGCTGAGATTAGTGACTGGATGGCCTCCAGCTGGCTATGACTGAACCCTGACAAGACTGAGGTATTTGTAGTGGAGACGAACAGAGTTCATGATGGGATGGCCTCTGACTCCGCAACTGGACCTGTGCTAGGAGCTGCGTCATTGATGGCTTCCCCTTGGGTGCGAAATCTTGGTGTGATTCTTGACAGGAATCTGTCCATGGAGATTCAAATATCTTCCATGGTTCATTCCTGTTTTTTCAATCTTAGAAACACTGCCAGGATTAAGCCCCTTGTTCCGTCTCTGGACCTCCCTACCTTGATACATGCATTAGTCACTTCTAGGCTTGACTACTGTAATGCCCTCTATCTCGGGGTCTCTGGGGGCTCTCTTCGCAGACTGCAGCTAGTGCAAAATGCTGCTGCCTGGCTTTTGACTGGGCAAAGTAAATTTTGCCATATTACACCTGTGTTGCGCGAATTGCACTGGCTGCCTGTCAGGTGGAGAGTGCTCTTCAAGGTGGGTTTTCTCACCTATAAGGCCCTACATGGAGAGGGCCCTGGTTACCTGTAAGTTCTCCTGGTACCTTCTTACTCTACCCGTAATCTCCGCTCTTCTAGTGGTGGCCTCCTAACTGTTCCAAGAGCGAGATTAAAATCTGTAGGCGACCGAGCCTTTAGCGTTGCCGCTCCCACTCTTTGGAACTCCTTACCAGCTGTAGTTAGGGAGGCCCCCACTATAATTGCCTTTAAGGCTCACCTGAAGACCTTCCTGTTTCTGCAAGCTTTTGGGGTGTAATTCTGATTATTTATATTTATTATTTTTATTTTATATATTTATGCGGTATGAAATGCTGTAAAGTTTTGTGCAGCGCCCAGAGCCTTTGGAATTGGGTGTTTTTTTAAATAAACTTGCCTTTGCCTTTGCCTTTAACCCCTAGACTACAGGGTGATGCTTTGTTTGCAAGCTTTTACTGATTGTAAGATTTCAACTGATTTGTATTATATTTCTATTGTGATGCACATTTCAATCTATGCATTGTATGTCCTGTGTTCTCTAACGTGGAACCTTTGTAAATGAGCTTAAAGGTCAAAGGTATTAATCCGAGATATCAATAAATAAATAAAAAGAAATAAATATTGTTACAACAGTGATGGCAATCCAGTGTAAGTATATAAATTGTCAGTACATGCTGGAACTTATTAACAGCCAAAGCAATAGGAATGATATCTTTCCCACCAATGCACAAGCCTTTTACCAAGCCATTTGGCTTATCCAGAAAACCTGGAAACTGCCCAGTCAGTAGTAAGGCCTTTCATTAATTCCAGTTAAACATTTTGCTAAACTAAGAACAGTAAAATTTAGAATGATCTAATATCTAATGTACCGAGATGAATGACTTAATAAAAAAAAGAGTAATCATTTCCTTCAGTGAAACATTTAAACTTAAAGGAGATCATAGACAGCCTAGGGGAAAAACAGAGTGAAACAAGGAGCAGTATAGATGGGAATAAAAAGTGTGTATTGTACTAAACAAAAGCATCAGTGCCACACACACACCTGGCAACCCAAGTACCAGTAGGTGCAGTGTTCACATCAAAAAGTTAAAAGCTATGACTACACAGGCCCTCCAGACCACTAAATACACCCACATTCATTTTCCACCATTTTAAACATAACCTCTGTAATTGATTAGTGTTTATTTTAAATGGCACGCTGACTCCCAGCACTAATTGTGCTCCAGAGGCCCTGAGCCACACGGCAAAGATGCCATTGCTGCTTCCCTGGAGTCATCAGTCTGCCAGTCACAGAGGCTCCCCAAGAAGTCTACCCATTCACCAACCAGACAGAAATTCAGTACAACAGTAACTGCTTTTTGGGACTGCCCAATTTTGAGCCAATCAATATTTCCAGCACTCACTCAAAGGTGGGTCTACAGACTCCCAGCACTGATCTCAACTCCAAATCCCTGAGTCATACAGTGAGGATTTCATTGCTGCTTCCTTGGAGATGTGAGTCTGCCAACCAAAGAGGGTTCACAAGAAGTTCACCTGATTGCCAGCCTGACACCAACTTATAGTAGCATAGCAGGAACTGCCTCTACTGCTTGCCTGGGGTTATAAGCCTACTAGTTACAGAAGCTCCCCAAGAAGGCCACCTGTTCACCAGCCAGACACAACTTAAGCACAACTAGAGCTGCATGTTGGGACTGCCCAGTGTTGAGCCAACCAGCATTTCCAGCACTTGCTCAAAAGGAGGCCTACAGACTCTTTATTCCCTTGGCCAACCAACAGTTGCAGGATGAGTGGCACAGCAGGAATAAGACTTCTCAAGGGGAGTCACCAGAGGGAGACAACAGAATACTAGGAGACTCTGCCTTACTTCCCGGCTGATGTCTGTAAATGTAAATTGCGATTGTTCAGCCATTTGACTGCATTGCTTGTAAATTTTGAGGGGTTAGGTGGGGCTATTATATTTATTTTGTACTGCCTCCCAGCTGTATTATTTGCAGTATATGTATTTATTATTTTTCATTTCTTAGAATTTTGGATAAATACCTTTGAGTCAATGGCTCTTTTACAAAGGTTCCATATCAGTATACAAAGAATAGAAGTACAGTTTGTGTGAGATTAATAGACAAGCAGTTTGAATACAAAATTCAGTACAGGGTATACATGGTCTAAAGCTACAGGTGATATAAATAACAGATAGAACAACATAATCAGGCATACATTTAAGAATGAAGAATGATAGGGATAAAGGGGTTCAATTTACGTGATTTGTAAAATATTCGGCTACTTCCATATTGACTCTGTTACAGTTGCAAACATGAAAGAAGTCTGCCATTTTGTTGATATTCAGTTTTGTCGCATCATTAGCAATTGAAATATCTAGAGTCTATCATTGTAACATGCAAGTGAATGAATTCATACTCTTTGTGAAGTGCTGAAGCCCTTTGTCTTCTCTGAAGCAAAGTGTAACGAATTATTAAAGAGTGTTTTGACTATCGCTGTTCAAAGTTAAGGTTCTGGTTTGTCAAGAGTAAACAGCTACTATTCAGTGCTGCTGCCCTCAATACAGAAAGATAAAATACACTGCAATGGAGAACACATAAGAATTAACAGAGGTAAAAGGTAAACTTCAGTCTCAAAAAGAACAGAGATTTTACAGCTTCAAGGTACATGATCAAGCTTAGCAGAATTCTGCAGTAGAGTTACTTCAGGGAACAATGCAATTTTAATGGGAGTTAATCCCTTTGGTCATGCAGGTAAACTGTGACACTGCACTTGATTCTAGTGGGCTTCACTGTAAAGCCACTGCTCAGAAAACTGGAGCACAATGGTAACATTGCGCAACAAAAATTTTTAAAATTGCAACAAACAATTTCTACAAAAGCAGTTTAAACTTGTAGGACTAACACTTTGAACTATTTAAACAAAATTGATGTGAGTTAAGCTTGAACAGTCTCCAAAATTGTCAGATATTGAAGCATGTCTTGAAAGGACTGACAATATGTGTCATTCATGGCCCATTTTCTGGATGAAAGCCATCTGTTTGATGTTATAAGCTTTAGTTTCTGACTGATGAAAAGATTGCAGCATAGCAGGAACAGAAGACAGCTGTTGAGATATGGGTACAGGGTTTCTCCTTCTTTCAAGCCAGAACATTCCTCTATCGAATTTGAAACTTGTATAGTTTGCACTAGCAGTGCCAGGAATAAATGCTCCTGCTGAGGGAGTATTTTCTCTGATGAAAAATGCCTAGGCATATTATGAAAGCAAGCTTGAAGTTAAAACACTAAAAGCAATGCTTATTGTGAGAGTCAACATTCAAGACAGTGGTACAGAACTACATGGCCAAATTGTGAAGGTCAGAGGTATGCTGAAAAAGATCCCTTCTTTTGAAAATATAAATTTTCTTTGTCTTTTGAACTGGAACCATGATTTGAGACCAGAGCAGGAGCAGAAAATCTACATCACAGTGCACGTATTGGCTCCTAATAACGCCCATGTCATACGCCAACAAAACACTTCAATTACTACTATAAAGTACTTTGTAACATATCAGCAGTAAAGTACTATACTTAGGAAAAACAGCATGGAGACTATAAATATTCAGACTTTTTATTTTTAGCAAAAGACAGGACACTCACTCTGCTGGTGAAACATATTTTTTTCAGGTATACCTTCCCATTTTCTGGCCAGAAAGGACTTACATGTGAACGTTCTTGTCTTCTCAGTGCTCGTATTGAACCTGTTAGGTCAGAAGTCACATTCAAGACCTGAATGTGTCTTCAAACTCACTTACTGCCTCCTGACTGCCCAAATTTTTCTCATCAGGTATGTCTTCCCATCTTTGGATGGGAAGGACTTTTATGTCATCAAGTATTCATACTTTTTCTTGTTTGCATCTGAAAAAGGATGTGTTATAGCTCTCCCCTAGCCTACTTTTTCCATATATTTAAATTTCTCTCATCAGTGTGCCACCTTTCTTCAGACTGAAGGACCTTCCATCTGAAATTCTTTCATCTGTTTCTGTTTTACCAATCTGTGAGTGCACACTTTTCTTAAAAAGAATCCCATTGTAGGAGATAAGTGGGATAACTCACCATCAAATTTCATTTCTAAAATGAACACTGTCATCCTGAAATAGAGGGATTTTTGGGGGTGTGATAAGGACAATACATCAGAGAGTAGAGAGTGAGAAAGGGAATTAAAAAGATTTAAATCTATAGGATCTCACATTAAGAATTACTAAGCAGTAAATGCTGTTGGCATGAATGAATGGATCTGCCATAGTTACTACACATACAAGTGGACAATGTGAAAGCCACGAATTACATCTATTTGAAGAAAAATTAAAATGAACTAAACTCAGCAAAAGGGAAGCTTTCCTTTCATTGGAAAACAAATCTCAATGTCTAGCTATAGTTCCATTCCTCAAGGTATGGTAAAAACACAAATATATCCAATGTGTTATTGCTCACTATGGCATGTGAAGTTTTGCAGATTATTTGTGCTCCTAATTTGTGTTGTATATTGTTCAATAAAGCTCAACAATTACAGTTTGTTGCTGGTTTCTGTGATTCCAGAAAAAAGAAACTTCTTTGTTTGGTGTCAGCCATTGCCTGATCTTAACAAATGACTGATTCTTCGATATTGTTAACACTGACTAATGGCTGAGACCAGACAACCAGGGTTATTTTCCTCATGGAGTCACTTGAGGGGAAGAGGTTTAAACGTGTTTCTTTGTTTTGAAGAAGCCCCAAAATGCTCCAAAGGGCTTTTAATACTACAGAGCCTTGGGGGATCTGAAGGCCCCCAGACTCCTGACTTTCTGTAAACATTTTCTGTATGGTTGACATGCTTGTCCTGGTTTCTCAGTTCTAAAATCTGGTCACCCCTACTACAAAAAAAATATTTATTTAATAAAAATAAATATGTAAATATGCAGTTGCAGCCCAATGCATCAGAATACAGGCATGAGACATTTTAAGAATCAATTGGTAATCAGTCAAAAAGTTCATTGAAGTTTTTGAAATGGAAAAAACATCAAGTGAGTGCCCATTTATAATGATGTCTGGTTTAGAATGAGTGAATGATAAGGTAACACAAGTTGCAGTACAAAACAGTACAGTACAGTATATAAATAAATCCATACAAATTTCGTAAAGGAATGTTACATACTTGTCAGTTTTAAAAGATAAAATACATGTCATCAGTGAACAAATATACTTTATATGCCAATAAAGTCAGCTACCTAATAGTGAGCAACTCTGCAACAAGATCACCAAGGGTTGCAAATGGTTTTAAGATGGCCTCAGGGCAATGTGCACTGAGTTACCAACACTTGATACTGTACACAGAAATGCAGAAATGTAAAACTTGTCAGCAGAAAAGGACCTCTTGGCCCATCCAGTCTGCCTAAGTGTTCCATGCTTATTCAACCTCCAGAGACCCTAACTGGACTCTGGCTACCCTCCCTCCTGCATTGTCTCTGTCCTAATATGCCCCTGTGTCTATCCCAGGCATATTTAAAGCCTCCAACCCTTCTAGATTCCATCACACCTGCTGGAAGTGGGTTCCAAGTATCTACCACCTTTTCAGTGAAGAAATATTTCCCCTCCTACCTGATTGCCACTGACATTGTGTGTAGGACATCCACTGCCCTCCCCATCTCCAAGTGTTTTTTGTTCTCTGCCCCCCCTTAGCAGTTTAAATCTAGATAATTTCTCATATATTCCCATAGCTTGCCTCTTAGTATTTTTGCTCCCTCCCAATTAATGTGCAAGCTATCTGGGCAATATAACCCCTTGTTTAACCATGTATCTCCCCATCCCCCAATATGACTGTACCCTTCCAACTTGCACCAGTTCCCCAGCCAATTATTAAATTCTGCTATTCTCCTTTTTCTGCCCATGCTGAGCCCTGGGGACTGGAATTACCCCCAGAAAAGGCTATCAAGCTCACAGATTTCTTGCATGATGTCACCAACTCTCTGAATCTGTTTTACACCACCTCCGCCTCCTCCCCTGCCAGATTATTGGTTCCCAGGTGGATGACCAAGTTAGGCTTTCCTCCCATCTCCCTTACCTTTTTCTTGATCTTTTGTCCCACTCTCCCGGCCTCCATTCCTGGCATACAAGCTACCACACTACTATTCCTTGAGTCCCCCCTTCTTCCCCAGTATATACCTTTTAGTATTGAATCCCCAACAATAACCATCCTTGTGTCTCCCTCAGGCTTGTTCCATGGCTCCCCATAATTTCCTATTGAGCTATTCTGCCCCCTCCTCAAACTCTCCCTGTCCTTTTCAGGAGCCATCCAGTCTGTACCAGCATTCCTGCTTCCCCACTCCCCCTTGATCCCCTTCCTCCCTGATTAGCCAGATTTGCTACTGCTGTACCTACTCTTTTTCCTCTTGTAACTCTAACTCCCCCTTCCTCCTCCCTCCCCTCTTATTTCTATTCCCACCTTGCCTCCCTGAGCTACTCCCCTCTCTCTCCCCCTTGCCTCCAATCTTTGTTCTTGTGCTTCCTTAAACCTCCCCCCCAAAGTATTCCCCCATTCTCCTACATCGGCCAGTAGTGCATATCTGTTTGATGTAGGCATTTCAACCTGACAACTTTCCTCTATACCCCCACTACGCTCCCCCCTTCCTTTTTATGTAGATCCATTTACCCTCCCTGCCTCTGCACCTTGCCATATGCCATTCCTCCACCCTGGTTCTGTAGCATCCTTGGGGAGGGTATGACTTTGGACCCTGTGGTATCCTCTCAGCTTCTGTCCTTTTTCTGCTATCAGTATACCCTGAGGTAGCAAATACCTGCCCTTTCAGCTGCTGTTCATCCTCTCTGCCTCTCCCTCCTTCTTTGCAGCTCCCATCAAAGCCACCATATCTCTTCCCTTATCTGTTCCAGGCTCCTGCATACTGGGCAGCCTCCTGTTTCCACACTATCCTCATGAAGACTGCAGCCCCACATCCATTACTGCTCACAGTCCTGCCCTCACTGACCTACTACAGTACTTTAATTTCCTGCATCTCTCTGCCTCCCTCCCATCCATTTCTCTGCCTGTAACAACACCTAGACCCCCACATCCTCCTTAAGTGGGCTACCCTAGCCCAGCCATATGTCAATGTTTTCTTAATTAGTATTTCAAAACTAGGGTGACCCTAGTACACCTTTCTGTCCTCTTTCCCTTGCATTTCTTTGTACTTCTTGAAGCCAACTTTTTTGTTTCACTACTCTTGCCACCACTCTGAAGAACCATAATGGTCTACTTTTCCTCCTGCTTTTGCTTACCGCTTTCATGCAGTGGTTTGTTGCCCTAATTATACCCTCCCTTTTTCCTCTCCACTGTGCCGCTATCCCTCCCTGGCAATCCATCCTTTCAAGGCATTCTTTGAGAAAGTCTCTCATTTCTTTAAAATCTGCCCTCCTGAATTCCAGGACCCTCTTCATCATGCAGCTCACTTCTGTTCCTTTTCTTTTATTGCATCACACTGTGTAGTGATCACTGATACCTGGGGTACTCCACGCAGTGATGTCTGCAGTGCTGTCCCTATTTGTTAGCACTAAGTCCAACACTGCCCTGTCCCTGGTACAGTAGGTTATTTTACTAGCTGCCTAAGAAAAGCTCACTGGCAGGAGTCAATGATGGCCCTGCTCCTTACTGAAGCTGCAGCAGGGCAAGGAACACAGACAGTTACTGATGTGCTAACTGGAAGAACAGAACGGGTGCTTGTCAATAAATTTTCAAGCAAAAACCCAGACAACAGCATTCATTTCTAAAAGTTATTTAAATAATAAAGTCAAAAAGCAATATGGTATGCTCAACACATAAGAGCCACAGCACAGCTGCCACAGAACTTCAAGTCATAAGCATGACTCTTCATCTTTGTCACCTGAGACTCCCTCTAACCACCACCTCCCTTTTTGTTTTCTCTATTCATGGTACCATGTGATCCACTCTCTTCCCCACCAAATTGTATCCCCCATTCCTTTTTTCTTGTCCCTGTCCCTGATGTACTGAGTGTCTGTCCTTGGGGTGTTTTCACCCCTCAGGCCCTCTCTCCATCATTCTACAATCTGAGGAGGCAATGATTGCCTCCTTCATTTTTTCCACCTCCTCTGGCTTTAAATGCTCATCCAAGTAGTATTTAAAGTTCCCTCCAAGGACCGCAGTCCTCTTACCAGAAGGATGCAGGCCATCTCCCTTATAGAGGCCTCCATCTTTTCAGGTCAGTCTCCAGTTCTTGATGTAGCCAAAGCCCTTCTCCATGCAACATGCTTTTAGCCAGTCATTAAAGGTCATTGTGTCTAATACCTTTGCCTGTCCCCTGTCCTTTATAGGTAGTTCCATGAAAAATGCCAATGTGTGTGTGCTATCTGCTTGAAGCCCCTCCCCAGTCCCTGAAGTTTCCTTGAGCTACCCCTTCTATTCCCCTTGCTAGGTCATTTGTCCCAAGATAGGCAATGATGTCCAGCTCCTGATCCCCTAGTGATCCACAAGATATGCTCACCATCCCTCCCAACTGAGGCACCCCCAGGCACTTCATCTCCCTATCTTTTCCATGTCCCAGCTCTCAACTCTGTGCCTCTCATTTTAGAGTCCCCTACAGCAGCTGAATTCTGTTGGACTTGGTCCTCTGTCTCCTTGGGACTTCCATTTCTGAAGACCCCCCCCCCTCACTGTGACAGGAACCTCCTCTCAGCTGACTCATTCTGTGAGTACAGTGAAGGTGTTCTTCAGCGGTATTGGTGGAGGAGCATGGCACCTTTCCACACCCTCCCAGAGCCCAACAGTGTCTAACTGCTCTGTCTCTGTCTAGGCATCCTCATTTAGAGCAGTGGTGGACTTGGTGGCCTCTGGGTGGGACAGACAGTCTGCTGTACCCTTGTCAGTTTGACTTGGAGTCCTGCAATCTGTGCCCACAACCTAGAGCAGTGAGTACAGATGGGGCAGCACCTCAGTTTCCAGAAGGTTTCTGAAAGACTGTAGCACCACATCCATTACCCTGCACCACTCCCATGATCACTACTCCTTCCACTGTCCTTTGCTTAGTACCTTATCCTAGTTTGGTTTACCCCCAACCACTTCCTAATTCCCTAGTGCCTGCTATCCCACTGTTCTGCCTTCCACTGAACTCACTTAATGACCTACCCTATATAGAATCTGCCTTGCTTTCCTGGTCCTAACCCCCTTTCCTGCTTTTATTTCTCCCTAGGTGTTTGCTGCTTACTTCCCTTTTACATTGTTGTGACAGTACATAGGCTAGAAAACTGTCTGTTAGCTGGATTATTAGATGTCTCAGTCTGGAGAAAGAGTGTACAAGGCTAGTGGTGCTCAGGACAAATCAGATCATGTTAGATACAGGATCTGGCACTCACCACCTCAGTAGAAGGACACCACACAGCTCCAGGCAGCTCTTATATCATAATCATTTTATTGACAAAGACACAGTGGTGTGGGCTAACACCCCTGTACGTGCCTGGCTAACACATTTAGGACTATCCGTCCTTTAGCAAAGCCTTTTACAGGCACATAAAGGGGTGTTAGCCCACACCCCTGTATCTTTGTTTGTCAATAAAATGATTATGATATAAGAATTGCCTGGAGCTGTGTGGTGCCCTTCTACTGAGGTGGTGAGTGCCCGATCCTGTGTCTAAATTGTTAGATGTCACACTGTAACAGAGAACAATTAGGGTGCCGCTTCCTACCTAGTCTGGTGTTTTGCCTCCAGAGTCCCCTGTGGTCCTTCAGTGTCCCTGTTGATGCACTGCAGATTCTCCAGAGCAACACTTCACTCCTGCTCTGTTCCATTCAAATGATGGAACACAAATGCAATGGGATATTCCTTTCCCATTGCTTCTTGCTTCACTTCAATTGACTACCCCTTGTCACATTGTGTCTCAGTCCTCAGAACAAACAAATAAATAAATAAAGATGGTCCCACTGAACTGCACTGAAGTCAGAACAACTTGGACCTCTACCTCTTCCAGAGGAGTGACTGCCCAGACAGTGCTTGGAACAACAAATCAGTTATGCACATTGGGGTTTCATTTTTCCAATTATTAAACTTATTAAGGAACAACTGTTGCTGGTGAGATTAGGTAACTTGCTATATGACATGTATACTAGACCCAGAAATGATATGGTTAGAGAAGTTAAAATCAGGCAGTATAGTGCAGTGGTCTAAGGCTCTGAGCTGCAAATTTGGTGACATCCAGCAGACCAGACCTGGGTTTGAATCCCACAGCTTCCACTTGCATACTGTGTGACTCTGAGCAAGTCACTTAACCTCCTTGTGTTCCCAGGTTGCTCCAGTAAAAAAGCTTTCAGCTTAGTGTGCTATACCTGGTTAAAAAACTAAATAAAAAAAAAAAAAAAGAAGGGACATGGCAGTTAACTTGGATCAGTCTAGAATTAACAGCCTGAAGTTATATCAATGGTACAGAAATATAAAAGTACCTCACTGCCTTGAATTTTATTTATCTCATCTTTCAAATCCTCACGATCAGATTATCATTACTAGATTTAGACCGGAGTTATATAAAGCAAGTTACATACATTTTAAACAAAAAAGACCCGGTATAGTCTCAGAATTCTATAAATGTGGGATGAAAGTACATGACAATTTGAAATGTGGTACTCTTATCTTCTTTATATCACAGGAGAAGAGAGTTTTGGATTGGGTCTATACTGGCAAACCTGTATCTTCCTTCTGATCAAATAATTAACATATTGTTTAACTCTGCTGAAATAAACACATTGTGCTGTTTGTCTAAATTCCTGAGTACTCTCAATTTATAATTAATTATTAATGTTGTCTGGGTAGCTACAGTAACTGGGAATATTACAGCCCTAGTCAGCTCTTGTGATTACTTCTTTATGTTGTAAATTATTGTAAGTGTACAAGAGAGAAATGTCTTTTTTTGCCTTAATTGGCTCTTTTACGATTTTAACAGTCTTTTGGAATATTGAGACTATGGGTTACAGTAACTCTGATGGGAGTGTAGGTAACCAAACCCCAAACCCAGATGAGTCCCGTTTACTCCTGTAAATTTACAGGATTTCTAAAGACCTTGCCCTCCTGAATCATTCCTCTCTTTTAGACTGTATAATAATGAAAATTCATTGGCACTTTACTAGGGATGGGCAGGTACTAAAATACCCAACCACAAAGATGACCCACGGGTACCCCAAAAATACCAGAAAAAACCTGGATGAAAACCAACTAGTCGGGTTGGGTAGTTACTACCTGACCCATTCTACTACCCAATTACCCAACCCTGACCATAAAGAAAATCATGTAAAGACTGTTTTTTGTAACTATTACACTGTCTGTTAGATGCCCTGATCCATTACACCTATGGGGCATTGTAGAGGCAGGTACAAGAGGCACAGGCTCTCTTAGTGAGCTTGTTGCTGTTTCCAAAAATTATACCCATAGTGGATATTGCTGAGTCAGGTATGAGAGGTGCAGCTGCTGAGAGTGAGCCTGCTGCTGTTTCCAAAAATTATATCCATGGCAGACATTGCTGAGGCAGGCATGAGAGGTGCAGCTGGCCTTAGTGGGCCTGCTGGTGTTTCCAAAATGTATATCCATGGTGGGCAATGCTGAGGCAGGTATGGGAGGGGCAGCTACTGTGAGTGAGCCTGCTGCTGTTTCCAAAAATTATACCCATGGGGAGCATTGTTGAGGCAGGTACAAGAGGTGCAGCTATTATGAGGGAGCCTGCTGCTGTTTAAAAAAATTATAAATATGACAAAAAAACACACTCTTCAGCCAGAAGCAGGTGCAAAAAACAAAATTTATTACTCACTAAAATGCCAATATGGGAGCAAAGTGCAAGTGCTGATAAGCTTGACCGGTTTCATACACACTAGTACATCATCAGAAGGATGAGGTACTGGTCAAGAAGTAGGCTTAAAAAAAATTACATAAAGTGACAGTGCAATATTTTAAATATGTGCAATGAGTTAAAAAGTGCTCAAAAATGTCTAAATTTCTAATACAAACACACTATATATATATATATATATATTAATACTGCTTAAAGCTAACACCAGATAATGTGCAAACTGACTGAAGGCCAATAAAGTAACTTATATACAGATAAAGAGGGGTTCCAGTTTTTTTCTATTAAGTACCAACTCAGGGGTTCCGTCAATCAGGTGAGCCCATAGAGGAGGACATAAGGAACAACTCAATATAAGACCTAAAAAAAAGGAACAAAAATACAGAACTATTAATATATAATTCCGCTAAACAAATATCTGGACAATCACATTAGAACTGTACGGAACCATATACTATCTTAAAAAACTCATTACTAACCAGTTAATTATGTACCTTTATATACACATATCCTGTTAGTTCATATTCACTGCAATCATATACTGTTAAATTATTATACAGCTTCATGTTTCTTCTCATTTTTCCTTCTTGATACAGGGAAGGAGATCAATGCAGTTGTTAAGGCCTGGTAATGTAAGTGCCCCAAGGATATATATCCATGGGACTCCCTTACTCTCAGTGCTTCATCTATCTCTCCACCTCATGGGCCCAAATTCACCACCTCAATAACACAAAACTTAGAAGTGTGGTCTACACCCCTCCATCTCATAGTTCTACAATGATTAGCAAGGGCACTCCTTGCATCCTTGTTAATTACTGACTGCAAGTGTTCTCCAATCCATACCTTTAATGCCCTTGTGGTCTTACCCACATAAAAGGTACCATATTGGAAAGTAGCTAGGTACACCATATTGCCCATACCACAACTAATGAATTCCCTGATTCTGAAATTTTGGTCTCAATTACAACTTGTGAATGTCTGACATTTAAGCACTGAGCTACAAAATTTGCAGTTCCCACACTGATGCATACCCATGGGGGTTGGGGGGAGCTGGCTGCAGTTGTACAGGGTAAACTTTGGTAACTGAGGACCAGTCTATCCTTAATATTAGGACCCCTCTTGTACACCATCCTGAGATCCTGAGTTTGTTTCTGGTAACATTCTCCAACAGTGATTCCCTCTTCTGTATGCTCCAATTCTGATTTATTATTTTCTGCACTTCTGCCGAGTGTCTTGTATATGTTGAAATGAGGCTCATCCTGGTAGGGTCACTGTTGGGATTCTTAGATGTAAACAAACTCTCCCTCTCCATACTACTCACTTCCTTGTGAGCCTGGTTCACTATTTTGCTAGAATGGCCCCTACTTTGGAATCTGTTGCACATATTGGTGCTATTCTGCATGTAATCTGCCTCCTCACTACAATTTCTGAGACTACTCTCATTAGTTGAGCTGTTGGGATGTTTGATATCATATGGTGTGGATGGCAGCTGGAGGTCAGTAGCAATGAGTTCCTGTCAGTCTCCTTCCTGAATAAATAAGTCCACAAGTTTCCATCAATATTTATGGAAATCTGTAAATCCAGGAAGGAGACCATACTGGAATCACACTGTACTGAAAACTGAAGATTAGAATTACTGTCTTCCAGATCATGGATAAACTCATCCATCTCCTCCAGCGTGCCAAGCCACACCATAAAAATGTTGTCTATAAAGTGACACCAGATATCAATCTTATCAAGATAAAGTTTGTTCTGTGCATCATAGACAGTTGTTTTCTCCCATAGTCCCAGGTACAAATTAACAATATTGGGGGCAAAGGTTGCTCCCATTGCTGTACCCTTGAGTTGCAGATGGAAATCTCCCAGAAATAAGAAATAATTCTTGGTCAAAGCATGCTCCGCACATTGTACCAGAAATTCTTTCTTACTACTACTAACATTAGTGTCTAGATTGAACCAGTATCTCAAAGCTTCCAGACTTCCTTCAAGCGGAATATTTGTGTAGCGGGAGACAATATCCATAGATACCAGATACCAGGGCTCATCAATCTGCTTGTCCCCCAGGACCCCCAATATCTGCGTAGTGTCTCAAATATAAGATGGCAATGTCATGACATAATTTTTTATGTGGGAATCCACATATCTGGACAGAGGTTCCACCAGTTACCCAATGTACGAAACAATGGGGCATCCTGGGGGATCATACAGACTGTTGTGTACTTTAAGGAGACCTTAAATCATGGCCCTTCTAAGGTGGTTCACAGTTAATTACGATAACTCATCATGACTGATCAAGCCCTCACATTCAGATTCAAAAAGAAATGAGTCCACAACAGTCTTAAATCTGGCAGTGGTGTCAGATGGAAGTGGCAGACAAAACTCAATATTCATTAACTGACAATTAATTTCATTAGCATACTTGTCAGTAGACATTACTACCACTGACCAACCCTTATCTGCTGGCTTTATAGTCAGTTCTGAGTTATTCTCTAGAGATTTCAATGCCTCTGCCTCAGCTATGGTGATATTAACAAAGTCAGGTTTGGGTACTATTCTTCAGATGGTCCTTAAATTGTCTCTCACACCTTAGCTCAAATTTTTTTTTTTTTCAATTCAATTTTTATTAGGTATTTCAGGTTACAAATAGGAGATCCATATTATACAGAGAATTAGGAAAACATACAATGTAAATTCTGCAGATCTCCCTCCCCTCCCCCCTACCCTACACAGAGCACCAAGTTAAACTAAAGCATAATGTGAGTTAAGGGACATCTGTAACCTCTTAAAGGGAGTAAAGAGCAATTAAGGGGCCCCCGATCTTATTAAATTTTTGAAACCTATTATATAGGTTGGCTATTAACTGTTCTGTTCTAAGATTTGCTAAGAATTCTTGAAGCCATTCTGTGTATGTAAGTTCTGCATTATCTTTCCAGTGTCTCAAGACAAGTTTTTAACGGATGTAGCAATTAATGCAATATAGTATCTCCGGTTAAGTACTGAAATAGTGGAATAATCTCCTAATAAACATATTCCCGGTGTAAAAATTTCCTCTAGTCCTAAAAGTGGGTCTGTACTTTGTTTAATACTGTTCCAGAGGGGTGCAATTTTTGGGCATGTCCAGAAAATGTGTAGTAGGTCACCCACACCCTGAAGGCATCTAGTACAATTTGAGGAGGGAATCATACTCAATTTAGTCTTTTTATCAGGAGAATAATAAAGATTGTGTAAACTTTTAAATTGCATCAACTGCAACCTGTCTTTTATAACAAATTTGTGACAATTCTGCTATAATAAAGACCAATTGATTTCAAATCCTGGGAAAAGAGAGGACCAGTAATTTGTTGGACCCAAACTTTCAGGACAACGCCAATCTGATATAACACTGTATGTTTTAGAAACTGCTTGAGAGAGACCCACAAAAGGATTTAAATCCTTTAGAAAAAAATTTTCGGTGATGGAGGTGGAGTAGAGCCAAATATTTGTACTAATAAATGACGTAGTTGAAACACTTTGAAAACAGAGGATTTAGGGATGCTAGCTTTATCATTAATTTCGGTCGAGGAGAGCCAAGATGACTCAGTTTTGATGAAATATGCAAGAGAACAGTCTCCTAGTTGGGAAATCCAAGTAGCTTGATTAAGTTTGCCTGCAATTTTAAGATTGGAATTCCCCCACCAAATCTGAGAAATATCTTTAGTCTGTTTGTATTTAAAAAATGCACAAAGTTGTGAATGGACCCTAATGGACACTGCTATTGGGGAGGATTTTAATAGGGAGGGAAGAGATTTGGTCGTGGAATATAACAAAGCAGAAGGGTGAAGGCCTTGAGCTCATATAAGAGTGGATTCTGTTTTAAGCCATACTGGTAAAAAGGTTGAATGGGGTCAGGGGATTTCCACTTGATAACCACCTAAGATATTTAGTGGCATGACTGGCCCAATAATACATGCCAATATGAGGTAAACATAGTCCACCTTTGAATTTATGTGCAGTTAATTTATGGTACGCTATCCAGGGTTGTTTTGCTAGTCAAGAGAAAATCACTAATTAAATGATGAATTTTCATCAACCATGTTAGAAGGAGCCAGATATTGAGAAGGTTAAGCAGGTAAAATATGTGGGGCAGGATGTTCATTTTTATTATATTAATTTTCCCCAAAATGGATATATGTAAGAGGGACCACTTTTTGAAATCTTGATTAATCGTGGATAACAAGGGGTCTAAGTTCAATTTTATAAGTTTGTTCTGGGTTCTATCGAGTTCGATCCCCAGGTACCTTAGGGAGTCCGATTTCCATGAAAGTCCCAAAACTGAGATAGTATTCTTCAATACTCAGTGATTAAGAGGAAAGACGATTGTTTTCTCTGTATTTAATTTATAATTAGACAAATTACTATACTCAGTAATTATAGCCAACATCGATGGAATAGAGCTAGCTGGATGAGATATTTGGAGGAGCAGGTCATTTGCATAGGCAGAAACTTTAATTACTTGCTCTTGAAAAGGCATACCTTGTACTTCTTGAGAATCCATCAATTTACAGATTAAGGGTTGTAGGTAGATGTTAAAAAGGAGTGGGGATAGGGGACAGCCTTGTCTTGTTCAGGCATATAAGTGGAAAAGATCTGAAGTGGCCCCATTACCTGTAACCCGGGTGGTTGGATTTTTATAAAGTGTGCCAATCCACATTAAAAATTTGGAGTGGAAACCAAAAGCCTTCATGGTGGACAACATAAAGTTCCAATTGACTCTGTCAAAGGCCTTCTCGGCATCCAGGGAAACCAGAGCCATGGGGAAATCAGCATCTCTGGATGTTGAGAACACATGCGACAGGGTGTACAGATGATCAGCTGACGATCTACCCTTCATGAATTCAACTTGTTCTGGTCCTGTAATATCAGGGAGGATTTTACTAACTCTTTCAGCAAGCATTTTAGTCAGTATCTTGATATCTTGCTTTAGAAGGGAAATCAGTCTATAATTAGATACCAAATTTGGGGGTTTACCTGGTTTAGGTAAGAGAACTATAAGGTCTTCAAATAGGGATTTATCAGATACAAGTCCCAAAAGGATATGTTGATAAAGAGGAAGTAATATTGGGATAAGCTGTTGTGCAAAAGTTTTATAGAAACTAGGAGAAAAACCATCTGGACCCGGCGTTTTGTCCAAGGGGAGATCTTTAATTATTCTAGCTATTTCAGCAGGGCATAGAGGGGATATCAGAAGGTTTTTTTGCAAGTCCGATAATGAAGGCAAATGGGAATCCATTAAATAGGAGTTTATTTGAAAGTGAGAGGGAGGATTCTCCATGGGACCATACAATTCGGTATAATAATCTCTGAATTCAGAAACTATACCTCTTGGAGAAGTCAGCAGTATGTTCCCTTTTTGAGAGGTAATGGCTGCAATTAGCCTCGAAGACTCCTGTTGTTTAAGTCTAAGAGCAAGCAGTCGGCCTGCCTTCTCCCCTTGGTCAGAATAGGAAGCTTTAGTTTTTAAAATAGCAAATTCTGCTTGCTCTCTCAAAATATTTAGGTAGGAGTCCCTTAATTTCACTAGGTTTTGGAGATACTGATCTGTGGATTGAGAACTGAATTTCCTTTCTTTATCGTGGATTTGAGATAGAAGCATTTTGAGCTTTTCTTTTTTTTTTTCTTTTGGATGCTAATCCAATAAAAAGGCCTCTCAGAAAAGTGTTCAATGCATTCCATTCAATATCTGGTTTATCTGTAGAGTTGGTGTTAACTAGGATGAAATAATTACTTTGTTCTGTTATATAATTGAGAATTTGTGCATCTTTTAGGAGATGATTATTAAGTTTCCACCGCCCTCCCTTACGAGGAAGAAAGCAGAGTGAAATCAGGCAAGAAACGAGAAAGTGGTTGGAGGGTGGTCTAGGATGTATCAGAGAGTCAATCACCCCTGGAAGAAGAGTATGTGAAAGGAGCAAGTAATCAATTTGGGAAGACGTTTTGTGTACTGGGGAGATAAAAGTATATTCCTTCGATTGGGGATGAAGGATGCGCCAAATATCCCTTAAACCTATTTGGTCTATTAATTCATGGAATGCTCTTTGAGCTGGTGAAAGTCCTTTACAGCTAATACCAGAATGATCCATTGTGGGGTCAAGAGTTAAGTTGAAGTCTCCCCCTATAATAATCGGTAGTGATAAGAATGGCGTTAATACCTTGAGGAGTTGCATAAAAAACTCAGGGGAGTCTAGATTGGGACCATATACACTCCCTAATAGAATTTCTGTCATGTGTAATTTCCCTTTTATTAACACATATCTACCCTGGGGGTCGGATATAATGTGCAATGGGGTGAATGCTATGGACCTGTTTATTAAAACCATGATACCCCGGCTTTGCATTGTACTCTCAGCGGAGAAACATTGTCCTATTTGCTGTCTCCTTAATTTAATATCTTCAGAATTGAGCAAATGGGTTTCTTGTATAAATATAATATCAGATTTCAGGAGATTCAAATGTTTTAGTAATTTATATTGCTTGACCTTATTCCGAGCCCCTTTGACATTCCAAGTGGAGAAATTCAGTGCCCTAGCCATGGTCTTAGAATTTTCCAGGGATTATTTGGAATGTAAGTTTATAAATTGGGATAGGGTGTCCTACTTTGTTATGTATTTCTGTGTATCTTTGCTGACCTCCCACTCCCCAACCCTTTACTCTTATATTGATTCCTATATGCCATTAATCCCAGTTCTCCCATTACCCAGCCCACCCCTACCCTTGTTATATCACTCCATATAATGCCTGACACTACTTCTTCACTCCCATTCTCTCCAATCCCCGATTTAAACTCCCCATCACTAAAATGTAGTGACTATCGTTCTACAAAATAAATGTCCAATATCAACACCAATTAAATCATTTAACCTGATCTATAGTTATTATATGCAGGTATACTAGAGAATTAATGATATTAGGGTAACACAGCCATTGAAATAACAAAATAACTGTAGCATGTATACTCGTAAACTGGAATAAAAATGTAAATAAGGATATCATTTATTGCAAGCCGAGTAGTTGGGCAGAACAAGCTGCAATAACACTGCCTAAATGTGTTCAGACAAATATTGGAAATGGTGAAAAGAAATTAGCCTGATTAATAAAACATAACAATCCCTATCATGTCTCAAAACATTATAAGTAGTAACTAGGTAGGTGGAGCTATATTCTGTGCAGTTATGTGTAAAATAATCTGTCACCTGGTTGAGGTTAAAAAAAAACTATGCTTCTTAGTAACATACTCATATGGTTAATTAAAACAGAAAATAAAAGCACAAAGTCTGCAGTTCACCAACCTACATTATTACAAACACCAGAGCAACTCTAAATCCTTGAAATATCAACTGTAATGTTAATTAGTTTAATTATAAATGTTTATAGGAGCCATCTATTGTTCCATTAATGCCCCCAAAATTACAAACTGTGGCCAACAAAGAAAATAAAAAAAAAGCTTAGAATCTGTACTTGCTATATGTCATTAACCAATATATTATTAAACAAGTTTGTTAATCAAAAAACCTGATCACGCTGAGTTCCACATTTTTGGATTATTAATGTAGGAGTCCAAATGTTTATACAATGTCTCTCTCTAGCGGTTCTAGGATGCAATTGTGATAAAAGTTGAAACCCAAAAGGTGCCTGTTGGATATTCACCTTGCTGAGCAGGAATGAAAATAAGATTGAGCCCCAGAGCACTCTATGAAATTATGAAAGCTTCCACTAGAATGCCGTTCTGGAGATCGCTTTTCAACCTGTATAAAGCTCTTCATCCCAAAGCTCAATAAGTATTTGTAAAAAGTCCAGGAAATGTGGCACCAGGTCTGAGTAGTAGTAACCCTTGCTATATTTCTAATAATCAAGTATTGTCTTCGCTTATTAGCATAGCGATTGAATTAAGCCATCGATTCTGTAGTGGCACAAATGAGAACTTTCATTCCTTTCTGCACGGTATTCAGGGATCTCTGAATAAGTCAAGCAGGGCCATTTTGAGCCCTGTTGCTGCTGTCTCCGGCTCTTCATAGGCTACCCAGATTGAGGATTTGTTGCTTTGCAGAGTAATTTATCTTAAACTTTATACCAGCCGCAATCAGTCTTGACACCAGTGGGGGGGAATGCTTCTCTTTTAATTTGTACTGAAGCTGGCAGGTCTTGTGCAAAGCAAATTTTAATATCTCCCCATTTCACTTCCTACAGCTCTTTTATTTTATACAGGAAATGCTGTTTTTTGAGGAAATTAAGGAATCGGAATAACAGGGAATGTGAGGGAGCTCCGATTGACGGCTTTGGCTGGAGTGAGACCTATGCACCCATTTGATTATATAGTTTGATCCAAAGGGGGAAGGGCCGACCATTTTTTCTACCATTTTTTGAATAAGGAGCACTGTATTTACCCCTTCTTCTCCTTCTGAGAGACCTATGAGGACCGCATTGTTCCTACGACTGCGGCCCTCTAGGTCCTTCACTTTCAGCTCTACTTTGGCTAGCTTCTGTCGACACGCAACTAGGTCAGGGTCCAATTTGTCCAATCTTCTCTCCAGAGAACAGATGCTGGTGCTTTTATCAATATTTATTTGGGCAACTTCTCCAACCGTTTGTGTAAGAGACCTAATGTCCGTTGTGATTTTGTGTAAGTCTTCTTTAAAGGGATTAAACTCCTCTAAAAAACATTGCAGGGTAAGTAGTTCTAATTCCATGGAAGACCCCATGTTGGTATTAGAAGTCGAGCTGGAGGCCCGTGGTTTTTTTGAGGCCTTCTCTGGAGTCACCGGTGGGGGTATGCCTCGGTGTTTTATTTTCTCATTTCAGCATCCATCATCCTAATAGAATAGCGAGTATAACAATCCAAGGTTGCTCCTATATGCTGCATTATCCATTGGGCTGCTTTTTTGAGGAAAACAGATAAATAGCAGTTTGAAGGGGAGTTGGGTGGTTGCAGAGTCTTTAGGGAGCTGCTAACCAGTGTGCGTCATAACTGGAAGTGCCAGCTCAAAGATTTTTACTGAGTCATTATATGGAGGCATAAAGGATGACTGGGGTTTAAATACTCTTACCTCTCCATTCACACTTCCAACTGATCCCTGTGACATAACAGTCTCCTCCATATTTGTCCTCATAAATGTCTCACAGCCCATTATATCCTTCTTAAAAAAGGCCTTAAAATTCAAATTCCTAGTGAACCATTGGAGATCAGTGTAAAGATCAAATTCCTTCATATCCAATGTTGGAATAAATGTCAAACCCTTTTGTAGTATTCCCAGCTGTGCTTCACTCAGTTCCTGGTATGAGATGTTGATCACTGTATTTTCTTCTCTGTTCACAATTTGCCCCTCCTTCCATGGTTTCTCTTGCTTATGACCACCTTTATGTGTTCTCCTGGCATGTGGTTGGTCCTGCTGGTCTGGCTCAATCCCCTCAGTGGGTATGATTCCTACTCTTGCTCCATCTCCTGAAAATGCACCCATCTTCATAGGTCCAGTTGCTGGTGATCCTCCTCTAAAAAAGGGTCATCAGCTTCAGACTCGCTGTTCAAGGTGTTATAGTTTGGGGAGTTACTTCTGTTCTTAAGTATGGGTCTATGCTGGGGTCCTGCTTGATTAGTGTTACTTGAGTACCTTCAATTACGACTGCATGGTCTCTTCCTCTTGTTCCAGTCCCAAACATGATTATTTATATAGTCCCTCTTATCCCTTTCCCATTTAGTGAGTTTAATGCTTTCTAATTTTGTTCTCTTCCTTCTGGATCGTGTCTTTCAGTTTTTTTCTCATAAGTTTTAAAATCAGGATGATCTTTAAACTGTAATACAATTGTCTCCTTCTCAGTTATATCAAACGTCACCTGTTGTCTCTGAGCCTCATAGTCCCTAATCACAGTATTGATTAGGGCATCAGTACCTATTTGCAGTGAATTCTCCCAATCAGATACAAATGACTCCCTATCCCAGCCATATCCTGGTTTATTTGTAACTCAGAGGCCATGAGGAGAGCGGCCTACCTTGAGGTTGGCCTCAAGTGTGACGTTTCCCAAATAATGCCTTTGGCCCCATAGAATGGCCCTTTCCAGATCTATGAACGCCCCCTTGATATTTATTTCATGTGCTGGTTCACTTGCTTCAGCTTGTGTACCACTAGCCCCTTCTGTGCCTTCTTCACCTTCAGTCATAAATACACTTCAGTAAAAGAGCCTATTGCTTCCCCCCATCTGCACATTCATCCACCCTCTGAACATAATAATCAAATTATGTTGCTATATGTATATAAGCAATTGTGCTGCAAGAATGAAAAACTTGTACTATAAAATCTACAGATCACCATGATAAATATTTGTTTGTATTTATCAGTATTTTGAATTATATCGCCCTCAGTCAAAAAAGAATCACTGATGTTTTTTAGAATGCAAGTGTGTTATACTCACAGTCCCATAGATTTTATTCCGAGTTGGCTTCTCTTGCACAGTTCCTGTTGCAATTGAACGTAACGAGAGGAATATATACTCACAATTGGACCATAATCATTGTCCATTACCATTCTCCTAGGGAGATGATTGGTGATTGTAGATTATCTTTCCATTCATATGAATTGGTCCCACTGTTCCATGAGAATATACAGTAGTCAGTATTGGAAAGAAACAGTCTGATCCCAAATAGCAACTGTAATGGTTTCACAGTATATCCGTAATATATCTGTAATATTTGCAATGCAACAGGTTCCCTTTAGCATGCAGTATTTCTGAATAGGTGCTCAATATTTCAGGGTGCTTGCTGTGAAGCTAAATTGAAAACTGCAACCAAAATGTGCTTCTGAATAACATACACACACACACAACATGTGGCTCCATTTCTATCTTCCATCTCAGTCCTCCAGAAAAAAACCCTGTTTGGAGAAAAAAGCCATTCTGCCTTTTTCAGCTGAAAACAATGGCCACTCATACCCAGAGTCCATATTCATCAGGAGGAAAAGAGAACAACGAGGAGTACCACAAAAAGAGGGGGGGATGGCTTTATAAAATGCAAAATACGGTGTTCGGCATACCAACGTCTGCTGACTTCGATCAGGTACGCCACCACAACTGCTAATATTTAAATCTGGCTTGCTGCAAGCAAGTAAAAAGGTTACTATCAGAAACCAAAGCAATTAAGGCTTCAGTAGCAAAGAGGGTGCGTGTTTCAAACTGCAAACAAATACAACAAAAAAATGCACTCCTCAGCCAGAAGCAGGTGCAAAAAACAAAAGTTATTACTCACTAAAACACCATTATGGGAGTAAAATGCAAGTGCTGATAACCTCGACTGGTTTTGTACACACCAGTACATCATCAGGAGGATGAGGTACTGGTCAAGTAGTAGGCTGCATGTTTGTATTTGAAATTTAGACATTTTTGAGCACTTTTTAACTCATTGCACATATTTAGAATATTACACTGTCACTTTAAGTAATGTCTTTTTAAGCCCACTGCTTGACCAGTACCAGTTTCTGGCTGAGGACTGGCTGAGGAGTGTGTTTTTTTGTTGTATTTGTTTGCAGTTTGAAACATGCATGCTCTTTGTTGCTGAAGCTGTAATTGCTTTGATTTTTGATAGTAATCCAGCTACTGTACTTGCCAGTGCAGTGCCTTTTATGTGAGTAAGACCACAAGGGCATTAAAGGCACTGAATGGAGAACACTTGCGGTCAGTAATTAACAATGATGCAAGGAGTGCCCTTGCTAATTATTGTAAAACTACGAGACAAAGGGATGTAGACCACACTTTTAAGTTTTGTGTTATAGAGGTGGTAAATTTGGGCCCACGAGGTGGAGAGATAGATGAAGCACTGAGAGTAAGGGAGTCCCATGGATATATATCCTTGGGGCACTTACATTACCAGGCCTTAACAACTGCATTGATCTCCTTCCCTGTATCAAGAAGAAGAAAACATGAGAAAAAACATGAAGCTGTATATTAATTTAACAGTATATGATTGCAGTGAATAGGAACTTACAGGATATGTCTATATAAAGGTACATAATTAACTGGTTAGGAATGAGTTTTTTAAGCAATAATGCCTGACAGGATGTGTGTCGTGCTGGGTTAACGTCACACCTCAGGTGGGTCGGCACGAGGCCACAGGCTGAGTTCATCCAACGACTGAGGCGTGACATTATCCCAAACGACACACACCCTGGAGGACATTATTGCTATTATACAATGGCTCGTTGTTATATAGAATAAAAAAAAAAAATAATTTTAAAGACATTTTAGTGTGGAAAAATAGTTTTGTTTTTTAAGGGCAGATGAAACAATCAAGCTCAAGATGCTCAATGTGCTCAAGCTCATCTGCAGGTTCACAGTAAGGCTGAGACTAGACCCGTGATGTTGTACTGGGATAACATCACAGGTCCAGCCCAAGACTGACCAATCAGAGTCCAGGATTTTTTCTTTCCATTGTATTATTTAAGATAGTATATGGCCCTGTACAGTTCTAATGTGATTGTCCAGATATTTGTTTAGTGGAATAATATATTAATAGTTCGATATTTTTGTTCCTTCTTTTTAGGTCTTATATTGAGTTGTCCCTTATGTTCTCCTCTATGGGCTCACCTGATTGATGGAACCCCTGAGTTGGTACTTAATTGAAAAAATTGAAACCCCTCTTTAACTGTATATAAGTTGCTTTATTAGCCTTTAGTCAGTTTGCACAATATCTGGTGTTAGCTTTAGGCAGTATTAGAATATATATAAGTTGTATGTTTGTATTTGAAAATTAGACATTTTGAGCACTTTTTAACTCATTGCACATATTTAGAATATTGCACTATCACTTTAAGTAACGTATTTTTAAGCCTACTGCTTGACCAGTACCTCATCCTCCTGATGACATACTAGTGTGTACAAAACCGGTTGAGGTTATCAGCACTTACACTTTGCTCCCATAATGGCGTTTTAGTGAGTAATAAACTTTGTTTTTTGCACCTGCTTCTGGCTGAGGAGTGTGTTTTTTTTGTTGTATTTGTTTTCAGTTTGAAACATGCACCCTCTTTGCTGCTGAAGCTGTAATTGCTTTGGTTTTTAAAAAAAATATACCCACAGCGGGCATTGCTGAGGTAGGTATGAGAGGCATAGCTGCTCTGAGTGAGCCTGCTGCTGTTTCCAAAAATTATACCCATGGGGAGAATTGCTGAGGCAGGTGCGAGAGGTACAGGCTCTCTTATCGAGCCTGCTGCTGTGTCCAAAAATTATACCCATGATGGGCATTTGTGAGTAGGTATGAGAGGCACAGCTACTGTGATTGAGCCTGCTGCTGTTTTAAAAAACAATTATACCCATGGTGGGCATCGATCAAACTTACATAATATGAGTGACAAAAGAAAACTAAGAGTAGTATTTTTGTGGCACATGTGGCTGGCATGGTGGCAGTGGTTATGGTTCCTTTGTTTCCTACACAACCTAGTCATCATATTTAGTATCACTGCTTGCAGGCTGTTGTTCATTTTCAGGGACAGACTTGCATAAATCAGTGTTTGAGACAACTGGGAAATTGTCAGCATTCATTCTGAGCACTGTAAGCTGTTCCATATTTGCAGGATCTAGCAGTTTTCTGTGGTCGGTGACTATTCCTCCAGCTGAACTAAATATGCATTCTGAATATATGCTTGAAGGAGGACAACTGAGGTACATTATTGCAATATTTGCTAGATCTGGCCATATTGTTCTCTCTTGTTTCCAATACAGTAATGGATCTTCCTCTAGACCAATTACAATATGGTCTGCAAAGTACTCCAGGATCATTGTGCTGTGTGAGACGGTTACCAGCCTGGCAAATGAACCTGCTGCACTTTCTTTACAGGATACCAATCCATGTTGTTACATGTGACTCAGAAGTGATTTGCCTTTCTGACCCTGAACATAGGATGCCCGAGAAGTAGCTGTACATCTCCTTTCCCTTGCTGATGACACTGCTGACTGTGAAGAATTGATAGGTGATCTATTGCCTGTGCCAGAGGTGCACTGTGATAGTTCTGTAGGGTTTGACTGCTGTACGTCAGTTAATGGTGTTTGTAGGGCAATGTCACTTTTGGTTAGCAGAAGAGCACTCCAGTACTCAATGTCTTCCCCTACAGGAAGGATGGCTTCAGAGTTCTACTTCAAGCAGGGATCTAGCAACGTAGCTGATACATATCTGTCATTCTTAAACATGGCATTTATTCTCTGATCAATCAATAGTCTGAGACTTAGGTCATCTGCCAGCATAACAGCAGTGGTGTCATCTTTTGACTGAAAGTCGATCTTTATGTTGTCAAGAAAAATGTGAAGCAATCTGATTTGAGGGAGAATTTGACTCAGAGCTGCACTGTCTGCACTGACATCACATGTGGCAGCCTCAAATGGCACCAATAAGGTGACCAAAGATTCCATTAGAGTCCAGTTGCTGGAACTGAACATGATGTCTGCTTTACCTATTTGATTCTGCATGGTGTAATCATGTTCTACTTTTTTCTGTTCAAGAAGCCTTTCCAACATGTAAAATGTTGAATTCCAGTGGGTTGGAACTTCCTGCTTTAATGTATGCTAGGGTAAGTTGTTTGACCTCTACAGCCCCTTCAGGATTTTTGAGCTTTCACAGAGTGGCTGAAATGATAAGACCTAACAGGTTTTCAGCATTTCTGTTTCCATTAAAGAAACCATGGATGAGAAGATTTAAACAATGTGCAAAACAAGGAATGTGTTGATATGTGTTGGTAGTTGACATCTCTATCAGTCTTGCCTATGTTGGCATCATTATCTGATACTATGAACCCTGGAGATAAGGAATACAGAGTAAGCCATTTCTGGAATTGATTTTGCAGCTCCTGCAAAATACAGTATTCACAGCAGTATGGTTTTCTTCAAAAGTGTTGACACATAATACTGCTTGCTTCCTATTACTTATGGTAGAGCAGGAATTATTACTTTCTGACTGTAAACTTGCCCAATGAGATGTAATAGTCATGTACTCAATTGTTTGGTTGCTGGTCCATATATTCATGGTTATGTGAACCTGCTTCACCCCAGAGAGTTTCAACTGTTTAGTGACCACACTACACATTGTCTTATAGCTGTGGGACAGTCTTTTTTGAGAAATATGTTTGACAGGAAATGGTGCACCATGGTTCAATCTGGTTCATGAACCTGAGGAAACCTTTCTGTGCAACAAAAGAAAAAAGGAGTTGACAATCGGCCAGCAGCTCTGCAGTGGCTCTATTTAACAGCTGGCATGTTGGATGCTTGCGGGTAAATTTTGATGTCCTTGAAACACTTTCTTTTAATGTTAGTTGATGAGAGTGATAAGATATTATTAATTTTGGGGGGATTGTACTTTTCACACCTTTTTCATGTGGAGTACTACTGTGGGGATTTTAGAGTACTTGATGCTGTCAGATGAAATCAATCTATGTTTATCTAGGAAGACTGCAAAGACACATCAAATGATTCAATATCAGTTCCTGCTTCCAGTTCATTGTCATGATGGTCACCGTCACCACCGCCTCCACTGCTGCCCATACCAACCACACTGTCTCTTGCCCTGCCCCACTCAACTGGGCATCTTGCCTTTGTATGTCGTATCATTACTGATATTCCAAAATGTCCTGCTTTGCCACCATGACTGACACTCTTTTTGCACAGACTGTAAATGCTCAAGAGTTTTCTGCAGGGTCAATATAAAATCAATTCCACACTAAGGATGTACCCTTTGTGCTTTGCACTAGAGTGCCTGACACTATTTCTTGTACAGTCAAGAGACCTAGAGGAAACCCTATACTGCCATTTCCTTGTTCACATGAATTTTTTTCTCATTCATGGTCATCTTCTTATTCTTACATTCAGCATATGACTTTTTCTTTCTGCACTTGCCTCTCATGCCATACAATGGCATCCTCTCCAACCCCCTCATCGAAACTAGTACCAACCTCATTGCCACAAGATTCAGAAGAACTGGAAGTGTCATCATCATTCAGTGGGATATAGCCAGGGCTATCCCATTCCCATTCCCCAACATCACCACCATCTTTATCAGCATTACCTGCCTCAGCATCTGAGGTTATATTTAAGGAGTATGCCTCCCCCTCCTTGCATGCTGCTTCTGCAGCTGGAAGTCTCCTGGCACATTTGGAAAAGCATACAGTACCTCCACGAGTAACTCCTGTCAGTTCTTTCTGAAACTCTACTATTATTTCATTGGTAACAAGGTTTTTTGGTTCAGGAGGACATTTAGTGCCAGTCCTGGTGATGTTATTGTTATTATTGTCGTCATGTTCTTCATTAGTGCTAGGATTCATATTGTCCACATTATTTTCAGCTGTATGTGCACCAGCACTGTGTTTCCTTTTAGTTGACTTAGTCTGGGAAATATGAGACATAGTAGATGCAGCCATGCCTTCCACTATGCCACAGACAGATGTCACACACAGTGTAGCTATGCCAAGGCTCAGGACACCTAACAGGCTAACAGACAGTATGTAATACAGCCTAAATGGTCTTTACTATACTGTAGAAAGACACAGAGTATCTATGTCACAGATGATTCACTGTCAAAATAGCATATTCGCAAAAGCGCAAGGCATTGTAGCACATAGATATAAGCGTTAGATCATAACCGTGAGTGTGACTGGGTAATGTGGGTAGGGTAAATGAGAGACACAACACAATACAAATATGGTTTAAAACACACTTTTTCTTGTGTGATATTTATTATCCAAAGGACTATTTTTTTTAAGTAAATTCAAAACAAATCAAACCATAAAATAAACAAGTCTTAAACTTCAGACTGTTAGAAAAATAACATAATAAATAGCTCTCCCCAAGATCTAGAACTACTCTACCTAAGTAGTTCTGCCACAGAGTAGTTAACTTTTGGAAACAATATAACTACAATCTTCTGTGCTCTACCAGATAACCATACAGGACACTCTCCTGGGCTGATCTGCCTAAACTGAGCAACAGGACAGATTTTCTACTAGTCCCTGCACCATCATTAGGTCAGCTGATCTGCCCCTTTTCTAATCAACAGTCATTCCTTCTCTAATACATACGTGTAGGGGGTCTAGTACAATCTCCCGACATTAAACTTCCCTATGACAATAATCCCATAATTTATTTCCCGAATCTTACCTTCCCGCTGTTGCAGTTTTCCCGAAGAAGATTCTCCCGACAGACAGAGACACTGCTCAGTAACGTGGCTAGTGAAAGGCCATCATTTCACTGACTAATACATTCGATGATTGGCTATATTTTGTGGTTTGCAATGCATAAAGACAGTCCATTTTAGTGGTGCTTCTCCCTATCAAATCAAAATGGCAGAAGCAACCACATCAGTTTCTGAGGCTGTTGTTTGCAAAATTGTGCCTTCACAGCGTGGACAACCAAAATTAAGCATTGCTGGATACCTGTATGTTAAAGAACGGAGTCAGAACGACTGTTTTTACTGGTGTTGCCAAAGTCGTAAAGCTTTGGCATGCCATAGCTGTGATTCGACCCTACTAGTAGGTGGTCAACATCATCTTCGGGCAACAAAACAACATAATCATAGCCCAGATGCCTGTGCTGCTCCCATAGTCACAGCAATTGCAGCACTGAAGAAAAGAGCATCGACAACACATGACACACCGCACAACTGATCCAAAGTGAGACTGCAGGTTTGTCTTTGGAAGTTTGTCACAACTTGCCACCTAAGCAGTCGCTTAGGCAAGTAATCAAGCATGCAAGGTGAATTAATATAGCCCCTGAGCCACGAACACTTGGGGAGGTTGCAATACCTCTGGAATTTACTACAGTGAATGGGCAATCTTTTCTAGCAAGAGATACAACATGTGGCAATGAGAGGGTGTTACTATTCACTACCAAAAAAAATATTGCAAAATTAATGTGTGCTGCCTACTGAATCAAGGATGGAACATTCAGAATGGTGCCACACCTGTTCCGTCAGCTTTATTCGATACATGTGCCTGTTGACAATACAGAGACATGCAGAGTACTGCCATTGGTATATGCACTCATGTCTGCAAAATCTGAGGAATATTATCACACTATGTTTCAGGACCTAATAGACGTATCTGAGGAGTATGATTGTACATTGTCCCCCTCAGTGATTATTACCGACTTTGAACAGGCTGCTATAAATGCCTGCAAGACTGAGTTCCCCAATGCTGCAAACAAGGGTTGTCTTTTTCATCTTGGCCAAATTGTATGGCGAAAGATTCTGGGGTTTGGTCTTGCACCACTGTATGGCTCAGACCCAGATTTCAGCCTCAAAATGCGACAACTAGTAGCATTAGCTTTTTTGCTGGTGAAAAAAATTAGCACTGTGTATGCCAAAATTAAACCAGACATGCCTCCAGAGGGTACTCCTATCCTAGAGTGGTTTGAGGATAATGATATTTTGGGTCGGATCAGGCATAGAATGCGTAACAACATTGCAGTAAGAGCGGCTCCTTTATACCCCGCCTGAGTTCTGGTCCGTGCATTCTCAGATGCAGACCGGGATTCTGAGAACTCAAAATAAAGTAGAGGCATGGCACAGGAGACTAGCAACATTGATTGGCACATCCCATGTTGGTATACATCAGTTTGTGGAGGAATTGAGAAATGAACAAACAATGACTGATACCACTATTGAAAAAATAAATTGTGGAATCCTTAAATCTCCCATTAAAAAAAAGTATGCAAAAAGGGAGGAAAAAATCAGCAATATTGTTGCTGATATTGACATACGACCTCCAAAAGATTTTGTTCGTGGAATAGCACATAATATGGTGCTGTAACAGTTGCAGTGTGATTTTTTAACGTTATTAATAAATACTGGATTTTAACTGAATGTGAAACAAAGATGCCCGAAGTGACATGACTGTGTCAGCTTGCTTCATTTGAAGTCTGAAATCAACCGCGCTTAGAATTAGTTTCAGTGTGGTTTCTTAATGTTATTAATAAATACTTGATTTTAATTGAATGTGCAGCAAAGATGCCTGATGGTGACATGACTGTGTCTGCTCGCTTCATTAGAAATCTGAAATCAACCACGCTGAGAATTAAAATTCGTCACTGGAAGTACTTGGAGTTGGAAACTGGTAAATAGACATGTTACTTTTTTGCCAATACTTGCTTCTGCCAATGCTGAAATGTTGAGCATCTTTTCGTCAGATCATACAGCTTTTTGTGATAACTTGTCCTGTCAATGCTTGAGTCAGATCATACAGCTAATTCTGCACTAGATTTCTGTATTTGTTTTATCTTTTCTATATTGAAAAATTGAGCTAAATTGTTATTGTGATAAAGATCATACAGCTTAGTAACATATAACTTGTGCTGCCAATACTTGCTTCTGCCAATGCTGAAATATTTTGTCATTCTGTCAATGCTTGCGTCTGTGTCGGGAATACTATTTGTCAGTATCTTTTTCGTCAGTCACTTTGCAATGTCGGTAAGTAATTGTCGGTTTATTTTTAGTCAGGAAGTTTATATTCAGGAAATCGTACTGATCCCCATGTAGGTGGATCAGCATGACTGTACAGAAAGATTTTTAGATGCCCAACAATAATAAATCATTTCTTTATTATAACAAACACTATAGACTAAGATATACAGTAATACATCTTAATAATTTCTTAGACATGAAAGTCCACCCCTTTCCAGTTGATTGACAGCTGAGGAGTTTCTATAAAACAGCCTCTTTGTGGTGCTGCTGACTCCTAAGAACCCATTTTAAATGAACCATGCACTCAGGTAAGTGCTTATTCTTGGAAAAGACTAAAAGGAAAAACAACCTATGTTTACTCTACAGGGGGTTTATTTTTAATTCATAAGCCCTTTTTATGTTGCTTGCATGCATGTGCAAGAAACATAGTGCCATCATCTGAGTTTTCAGAGGTGTGGCACCTGTCTTCCAATTCAGTCAGTGAGTTTACAGGCGCGGCCGCAGTTCTCCAATGACTGCTGCAGCTGTCTATGACAGCAGTCGAAAATGCAGTGGCATACAGTTGAAAGGGAGAGCTCCATTTCAGTGAGCAGAGCCGCCCCCACACACACACACAAGCACGCATATTGCGTGCTGATGCGCTCCCTCCCCCCCACACACTGTATGGCCGACGGGGTGCCCAATCCTCCGCTCCTTGCCTCCCCCACAAAAGCTGTCCAGGTGCCACACTGAGAGCCCATCCCAGCGTAGCAAAAATGTTATAGCTGACGGGGTTCCCAATCCCCCATTGGCTCCACGGCTGCACACCTCCCAAAAAGCTTTCAGGTGCAGCGTTGGAGCCCACCCCCAGCGTGGCAAATCTTATTATAACCGACCGGTGCCCGATCCCCATCAGCTCCAGCCCCCAAACAGCCTTTCCAGCTGCCACGCTGGGAGCCCACTCCAGCGTGGCAAACATCCGCATTGTCTTAATTAAAAAAACCTGCAAACAAAGAATTCCCTCCTCGTCTCCCTGCTCCCCCAAAACCCCACCCCACTGCACACCCTGCCTTCCCACACCCCCACCCCATACTTACCTCCGGAGCTCGGCGCGACGATCATCGGTGGACTGGGAACACGTCTGCACTCTTCAAAGCCGACCGCGAACTGAGGAAATGCCGGTAAGCTGTATAATGGAATAAATAGGGTTTTTTCAACTTTGTTGCATATCTCAGGCATTTTTGGGAATTTTGGGATCAAATGTTCCACATGGGGATTTTGGGACCCCTCTTCATGAATTCTTGCACTGTCATGGCGCTAATCGGGCCAGAAGGGTGATTTTGCGGTCACTGCGTGAAATCACCTTTCAGGACCAATTAACGAAATGACACTGCCAGTATTCATAAGGTGGGCTCTCAAAAAGCCTATGTTGAAAATTTGTTGAAAAAAATTCTTAAAAATGACTGTTTTACGAGCATGTATTGCACAGTTCCTACACATGCTCGTAAGTTGGCGAATTTTCAATATTTTCATTCCAGATTTTCAACATTGCCATTTTACCACACCTCCTTATGAGCAGTACAGCTGTCATTTTTCACATCTTGCCCTAAATGTGTTTCCGTCCATGTAGCGCACAATGTCGCAGTCGGTCTGTGAAAACAATGTATGGGACACATTAAGAAAATCACAGTGACACTGTTCATGAGCAGAGGTCTTAAAATGGCTATGTTGAAAATTTGGTAAAAAAATTCCTAAAAATGACTGTTTTACGAGCGTGCGTTGTGCAGTTCCTACGCATGCTTGTAAGTTTACGAATTTTCAATATTTGCACTCCAATGACTTCTTAATACCTAAACAGCACATACAAGCAAGCAACATTCGGCATTGACAAATGCTTGTTTAAAACCACTTTACAAACAGCAGTAAGCGGTTGAAATTTCTGCCATCGGAAAATATTTTCTTTCAGTGCATTTTTTTTTGTTTTAACCATCTGTGTCTTTACTTTATTTATAGTTCCATAATAGGCAAAGCCCCTAGAATTCTGCGGTTGCAGAATTTTGTGCAGAACTTGCAACCTACCACAGAACTTCTGCATTGTCATAGAATTCTCCATTCTTGGTGATTCTTTATTAATATTTCCGTTTATCCATAGAACCTGGTTCCCTTCCTCTCTTTTTATATCCCAAACCCCTCTATGCTCAGAATGTGATATTATCAGTGCTATAGCATCATACATTAGCTAATGAAATGGCTGTATTCTGCAACAGAAATGAACAGTCACTTATCTACCACAGCTCCCACTGCCAGAGGCAGTGGCACAGCACATCAGGCACGGTGATACTTGCTCAACCTGCACTGCAACCTAATACAATTTTCAGTCTTACATTATTACACCAAGGCCAACCTAAACAAAACATGGACAACAGCATAGACCTGTTAAGTCCTTACCTTACTTTGTACAAATTTATTTTTGCTTTTAAGGTATAGAGATGCCATTTGAAATTAATAACTGGTAAAATGAATTAACCTATCATTTTTTAGAAAAATAAAGTAATTATATCCAGAAAAGTGGAATATAATGTGTAGACCTGCAGAAAGAATAGACCTGTTAAATAAATAATTGTGCTGTACACATTTTTACCAGGGTTATTTTTTACATATTGTCATTGGTTGATAGAATCACCTAAAGTTATGAAGTAATGTTGTGTGCAGGGCCAGCTGTTGGGACAGAGGGTAGCATGTTGTGTTCCCATGCCAGCAACTTGGGTTCAGAGATGAGCTCTGGGAGCTGACTGGACAGCACAAGGATTGGGGGAACACATCACTGCTTGAGACTGGAAAGGTATGGCATAGTGTTCTGTCACATGGGGGACACATTGTGATGGGCTGGAAAGCTTTATCTCACAATGGGATCACATGCATGTCATGACCTGATGGTGTTACATAGTGTGTCAGGGGAAGCAGATTAGCATGAAAAATGAGTTTTGCAATATCTTCTCTAATCTATTCCATTTCCAAAGGGACCTGTTTGAATGAGGATACAATTTCATGGAACTTATATATATATATATATATATATATATATATATATATATATTCATACATATATACATACAGTATCTCTCTCACTGCACACACACACACACACACACACACACACACACATTTGTATGTATGTTACAGATTGCATATAAAATATATAAGTGATACACAGTGGGGACATTATGAGTGGTATAGACAGCATGAGTATAAAAATATCTTATTTATCACATAAGGTCCTTCCCTGCATATTTCATTTATGCAATAGGCTAGGACCTTAAGGTATATATTTTTTTTTTGCCTTTTTAGGCATAAAATTAATTGTATAAATTTATTATTTTTTGAACTAGTGTTACTGTCCTTTCCCCCATCCTGATTGCTGTAACCATTGCGATGGACGTGAAGTCAGGATGACAAGTTGACACTGTGATGTGGTATTTCATTAGTGCTGCGGAACTTCTGCAGAAATTACAAACCACTGCCGCAGAAATTCTGTGGCAAATGGTAATCTTGCCACAGAACTTGGTCCCAATGTGACGCAGAAAAGTAGGGGCCTTGATTAATAGACATACTAGAAAGGTTACAGTCCTTTTAGGAGGGGTTTCCTATCTGGCTTAAGGATTTAATAACCAGAAGCACTAGTCGGGGATAGTAACAACTTTCACTTTCCTGGATAGCCACACCTTGTGGTACACTCCTCAAGCACAACCGTCCTGCTCTGTCTTAATCATACTGCCAGACAGCTTCTCCTTTTCTGTAAACTCTACAAGCAAAATGAGCAAATGCAGGAAAATAACTTTTATCAAGCTGAGTATAAATTCTTACAGTAGGCAGTCACTCAGTAATTGTTTATTATACCCCAGCGCTAGTGAACACTACGAAACATATTGTAGCTTATAGTTTGCACAGCAGTGCAACACTACGTCATCCTGTCTCTTCTGATAATTTAAACTTCTACTCAGAAAAGAGATACAGGACCAATTCATGTTAACATACTACAGGTTTTCTCTGAGGCATATTGATAGGCATAATATGCTATCTCATTTACAGGCATAAGGCAGGGGATAGAAAAGAATTTAAAGGGGGAACAACACAAGAGAGACAAAAAACAATATCATGGGTGGCCTGACCATAGTAATACAACATGATATGAAAAGCAATATAGAAACTAGAAAGGGTGTTATTGCAGTAGATTTTAAGAAGGGTAAGAATGCAGATGCCTTTCATAGCCTTATACAGGAGGGGGGGGGCAATCTATCACAGCAAGTGCTCAAAATATTGTGTGCTCAAAACAGTGAGCATGCAATATTGTGTCAGTACTTATAATAATAATATACTTTATTTTTAATGCGCCTTTCAGAAGTCAAGGCACAGTACAACTAAAACAGTTAAAACAAATAAAACAATATCATAATCCCATTAAACTATACAGTACAATCATAATCTGCAATCTTCATCACCATATGCCTTTTTCCAAAGAAAGGTTTTTAAGGCCTGTTTGAATCCCGTCACGGTCATGCACTCCCTAATCCGACGGGGTAGAGAATTCCAGAGGGTAGGGGCCATGAACATAAATGCCTGAGTCCCAGCAGATCTTAAAGACACCCAAGGAATCTCCAGCAACCCCTTGTCGGCCTAGAAAAGTGGTCACTCAGGGCGATAAGGAACCAGAAGCTCTTTCAGGTAGTCAGGGCCCAGTCTGTGTAGGGCTTTATATGTCAATAAAACAACTTTGAAGGTGATCCGCCACTGAACAGGCAGCCAGTGCAGTTTCCGCAGCACTGGCGTGATACGGGAAGATCTAGGAATCCCCATCAACAACCGGGCTGCGGAATTCTGCACCAGCTGCAAGCAGGTGGATATCAACCCCCAGTAGCCCAAAGTAAAGTGAGTTGCAATAATCCAAACGCGAGGTCACAAAGGCATGGATCAATGTAGGAAGGTCACCAGACGGAACAAGGTGCTTGATCCTAGTGATGTTTCTTAGATGGTAGAAAGATGACTTAATGACAGCCGCCACCTGTGCTCAAAGAGTCAACCCTGCATCAAGTATCACCCCTAGGTCTCGCACCTGTTCAGAGGAAGGAAGCTCGGAGTCCCCAAGGAATAATCCCAAGGGTAGACCTGCCCCCAACCCCCCATCCGGTGACCTGGCTCCACAACCATCACCTCCGTCTTCCCAAGGTTCAACTTCAGCCAGCTGGACTTCATCCAATCCTGGATTTCAATGAGGCAGTCATTAAATACTGAGAGTGCTCCTTCCTGGTCGGGCACAAAAGACAGGTAGAGCTGGGTATCATCGGCATAACAATGAAACCTCAGCCCATGCCATCTTACAATGTCTCCGAGGGGAAGCATGTACACCATGAACAACATGGGGGATAGCACTGAGCCCTGAGGAACCCCACAAGACAGAGAGATAGGATCAGAGGAAAAAATAAAATCACCCTCTGAGTTCTTCCCATGAGGAAAGATGTAAACCATATGTGGACTAAACCAGAGAGCCCACAGATGAATCTCAGGTGCTGAAGCAGAACCCCCATGGTCAATGGTGTCAAAAGCTGATGACAGATCTAAAAGTACCAAAATGGACCATTTTCTCTGGTCTCTCACCATCAGGAGATCACTGAGCACCCGAACCAGCGCAGTCTTGGTGCTGTGCCTCTTTTGGAAACCGAACTGGAGAGGTTCATAGATGCAGTGGATGGTCAAATGGTTCTCCAGCTGAGTAGCCACTACTTTCTCAATCACCTTTCCTGCAAAGGGAAGGTTAGAGATAGGCCTGTAGTTTGCAAGAGAGTCTGGGACCAATGAAGCTTTCTTCAACAAAGGTGGCACCACTGCTTCTTTCAAAGAGCAGGGGTACTCACCAGAGTCAAGGGAGCACCAGACTATTTGTGCCAGAACTGGGCCGATAGAATCACCACAACCCATTAACAGTGATGTAGGGCCTGGATCTAAACTACAGCATGTAGGTTGCATCCCCTGGACAATCCGCATAACATCGATGATTTCTAGCTGGTCGAAGGTACTCCAGGAGAATGGGGGATAGTGGCCAAACCTTGATCATCAACAACTTGCATAGAATGTGTTGCACAGATCTCCAACCCGATGTCGGCCATCTTATCAGCAAGGAACTGAGAAGCTCTTCACACTGCAATTGTGAAAAAGCTCTTTGGACCTGCAGACAGGCTGGGTTGCACAGCCTGTCCACAGTTCTGAAGAGTTGGGCTGGTTGGTTCTGAGTGGCAGCGATTTCCCTGGACAGGAACTCTGCCTTCTTACAGGAAATTTCTGACTGATAATGCTGATAATGCTCTAGCAGTCTAAGATGGTTGACATTTAAGCTGGATTTCCGCCAACAACATTCAAACCTGCATCCTAGTTGCTACAACTCCCTCAAGGTTCCATCAAACCACAGAGACCGAGGGCAAGGGAGAGAGGACACACACGTACTGGAGCAATGGAATCCAGGGCTGAGGTAATGGCCTTATTATAGGCCAGAACCAAAACCTCTGGATCACTGCTAGCCGCAGGAAATTCTGATAGATCAAGCACTGCTGCTAGGCCATCGGGAGTAACATCCCGTAAAGGATGGTACTTGACCATCTCCACAGGGGTTGGCCTACGAGGGGGGTTGCAAAAAATTGAATCGCACCATGTAGTGATCAGACCATCCGACTGGTTCCACCCCTGCGCAGAGGCCTCGATCCCCAGGAGGAAAACCAGGTAAAGAGAATGGCCACATTTATGGTTCGCAGTGATAACCACCTGTGTAAGGCCCAGTGAATTCATCAACTGGAGGAAGTGTTGTCCAAATTGCGAGAGTTCATCATCGATCCAGGCATTGAAGTCACCCAGGACCATCAGCCTGGGTGACTCAAATGCTATGTCGACCACAAAGTCCACCACTTCCTTAAGGAATTGCTTCCCATCTCCAGGTGGATGGTAGATGAGAGCTATCCTATAGCCCACACCTGCTACCACAGCACATTCAAAAGATCTGGCCTCCTCAACTGGAACACTGGAGAAATCCAATTCGGTCTTGAAATAGATTGCAACCCCACCCCGCGGTCCAATCTCAAGCGGTGTATCACCGCATACCCAGCCTGAATTGCGGCCTCTAGTATGGGGCCCGCATTATCATCCAGCCAGGTTTTGGTGATGCACGCCAAATCTGCCAACCCAACAAGATCCGCAATAACTGCAGTCTTGTTTTTGACAGATCTGGCATTGCACAATGCCACCCAAGTTGGACAGAGCTCCTGGGCTGCCCCAACCCCCTGCCCATCCTCAATGCTGGTGCCCTTGGGTATGGAGACTAGACAAGATGGCCCACATTCCAGACTCCACTTCACCTCAGGGCATCTACTGGGTTTAACAACCCCTATGGGAGCACTCCGCTCTTCCAGCCTCTGCTGTTCATATCTCCCACCATGCCCCCACCTCCTACGAGCAATACCCAAGGCCCAACAACGTTGATAGGTGGAAAAAGACAACGGAGGAGGGAAAAAAGGGCAGAGGGCATGGAGAGCAGAGTCTGAATAGCGCACAACCGGGGGGGGGGTAACACGCTGACATGTGTCCCAGGCCCAAAACATAACAATACAATACAAATCTAGCTGCTCAATTTACAACCGTAAATAATATATAAAACCCCAAAAATCTCAGCCTATCCTAAACTTCTCCTCACACTTCCCACAACTAAATAATCTATACCCAAATAAACTAAACCATCTAAATACATAAATACATAAACCTCCCTAACACATTTATTTATTTAGCCCACAGGTCCTCTCACTACCTGGGGTCCAACCAAATTTAAACTAACCAAAAAACAATTATATAGCACACTGGTCCTCTCACTACCTGGTGCCCTACTTAAACTAAGCACTCTCACTGCTTATTATAAAACAAATAAATAAACATCAAAATAATAACGAAATAATAAACAGAAAAAGATTTGAGGAAATAATATAGAAACCACCCTCCAGACAATATCTCTTACATATATCTGGAAGAAAGGTGGATTCACAGATGTTACCGAACACTCTCACTGCTCACACAATTTCCACAAAAATACACATAAATCACAAAGTACTTGCAGTCAGCAGAGGTCCAGTCTGGATGTAGACACATCAGGCACATAGCCTTATACAAACTCAGGATACAAAGTTCAGTATTCCAGCCCCAATGTCATCAGGAAAACCCATGGACAGCGTAATTCCCAGTCTTCCAGTCTCAGGCTTCCAATTCCACATCAAAAAGGGCCATCAGCAGGCCGCAGGTTTCTTCCAGCAATTCAAGAGGTAATTACCCCAGCAAGTCAGTGGCCCACTACCTCAACTCCAGGTTATGTCAGCCCCCCAGCTGGCTACCCCAGGAGTCTAGGGGAAGAGGAATAATGGACTGGCCCTCTAACTGGCCCCACTTCCCACCCCTGTGTGTGACACTAACCCTGACGCCCCTCAGGAACCCCACAAACCCAACTTTAAAGTCCAAGCCCAAGTTCACCCAGTCACAAATGTGGAGAATCACATCCAACACTCCAAAAAGGCAGCAGAAACTTTGTATCCCTTTGTCCCAGTAGCTCTTCCAATTAGGTTCACAGGATCACAGCCCCCGATACTACTCCTGGAGTCCTATACGTAACACTCTGGGGAACATAGCCAATGATCAGGAACCTCATATTAGGTAACAATCACTGGGCCCAGCAAGGACAAAAAATCCAATAAAAACTCCAAAACACAGTCCAAGTACAATGAGAAATAAACAGACAGTGAGAGTTTTAGATGGAACAGGGGCATCGCTAATATCCTCCACAACTCTCCTTGCCCACAAGCTTAGTCCCAGCCCACAAACAGGTTCAAAACAGAACCGCAAAAATGGCGACACAGTTTCTATGAAGCGGAGATAAATATACTTGCGGTGGCAAATGGGAAGCAGTAAAATGGTATTAAAACAAGTAGAGCAGCACTAAAACAGATAAAGCGGCAAACAATGATACTTACAAAGCTTTCTTTTCAAAGAGGCAGCAGATAAAGCGACCAGCTCCAGTCATTGGGGGCAGCAATTGCATGTGGACACAGAAATACAGCATTGATTTGGTCCGACTGAAACAGGGCAGCGCAACTGTTTGTTCCACCACCAAAACATGCTGTGAAAGAGGGACATAATGCAGAATGCAGTGAAAAAAATACTTTTATTAAACATTAGTAGTCAGGCATGCATCTAAAAGTGGCAAAAAACCCTTTCATTTATCACAACACCACCAATGAATGAGAACTAAACATAATTAGGTTATAGTTGTGTTTGGGTTGGAGGGGGGCTGTATTTAATTCATTACAACATCTGTTAGTTACAATTCAAGAATAACATCCATTCAACTGGAAATTATAGGCGATTCCCCTTAGGTAGTAATTTTTGGATTGCTCTCCATATTCTGAGACAATGGCACAGATCCATTTAGTGGTGTCTTAATCCTTTTTTCTGCCTTCTACCACAGTTGTACCCACTACCAGCTGTTCCATGATGGCTGTGTTGCAGTGTTACTCAGACTTCAAGAACTCCAGGAATCACCAAATGGATGGGTGATGGGCACCTATGAGATGATTAAATTTCCTGTGCCATGCCTCCATGGAGTTTATGGTTCTGGGCAATTCGGACTGAGCAGCTTCAACACAGTTCCAGAGCTTGATGGAAAACATCAATTGCCTTCTCCCTCCTCTGGCAATGGGTCTATCAAGCCAGGTATCTTCAAAGTAGTCAAAAAGTGAATAAAGTATGTCACTATTTGTTCAGAAGAAATCAAATATCCCTAGCTCTTCAAATGCAGGAATGACATTTGGTACATGGACATACAGGATGCCAGTGCAGGTAGAAAATGGACATGGAAAGAAAAGTTCAAGTCAGACACGTACTGGCTGCACACCTCTGGCAGCTCTTGGATTTTTCACCACACCGTTTGGCATAGGTAAAAAAAAGAACCTCTCATTTGTGCAGTGGGGAAAGCCAGTTTAAATGCTTTTATAGCGGCAAGGGGAGGACAGCTTAGGGGCAATGTGAGGAAGTATTTTTTCACAGAGAGGGTGGTGGACACATGGAACAGCCTTCCAGAGGAAGTTGTGGGGTCTAAAACTGTGGGAGAATTCAAGAATGCATGGGACAGACATAAGGCAATTTTGTGGGGGGTAAGAACAAATAGGCTGTTGGTTAAATAGGATCTGCAGCTTATCCTCTAGGTAGGGAAATGGGCAGACTAGGTGGGCCAAGCGGTCCTTATCTGCCGTCAAAGTCTATGTTTTTATGTTTCTAAGTTCAAAATCAATTTGAATAGTGTTAGGGTGCAAGGTGCCGCACGGCCTGTGCACCTCAGTGAAAACTTTGCTATAAGAAGCTGCATTGTGATTGGTCATCAATACATAGACCAACAGGAGCACAGTATCATGTGTGATGGCATGGATTGTATACAACTGGGCAAATATTGTAGGGCAACATTTAAAAGTTCCATCTGTGAACCAGTGAGCACAAGATTTTAAATAACCCAGATCCTTAGTGGTCGAGAAGATGAGGATATGATCTTGCACAGGGCCAGAGTCGAATAACAGAAATTCCTCATTTTTATGTTTGCTTGCACACATGTGCAAGAAACATAGTGCCATCATCGGAGATTTTGGAGGTGTGTCACCTCCTCCTCCGATTCAGGCAGCGAGCTGGCAGGCACGGCCCCTGGAAGCCAATGCATTTTGGAGCTGTCTATGACACGCTCCAAAATGCAGTGGCATACAGTTGAAAGGGGAGCTACGGCGATTGAAGAGCACGATAAGAAGCTGCTCACGTGCAGCTCCCCAGCCGCAGGCGCGCTGCTCTTCAAGACGAGGCGATAGCCGACGTGGTGCCAACTTGCCGGGCCGCGCTGCATCAGCCTCCCCTTCCCCAGAGTTTGGTGCCACGCTGGGAGCCCACCCCAGCATGGCAATCAATAATTTTGCTGACGGGGTGCCCAATCCCCATCGGCTGAACGCCTCTAAAGCCTTGTGCCACGCTGGGAGCCCACCCAGCGTGGCAAACGTCCCAATAGGTTTTTTGCCACACGGGGTGCCCAATCCCCGTCGGCTGAACGCCCCAAAGTCATTGTGCCATGCTGGGAGCCCACCCCAGCGTGGCAAGCGTCCCGCTGATGTCTTTTTTTTTTACCTGTAAAACAAAACTGTCCCACGCGCCTCCCAGCCCCCTCCCACATCCCGCACCCACCCACCGCGCATCCAGCCTCCCACACCCCTCACCCCATACTTACCTCCGACTCTGTGCGGCGATCTTGATGGACCGGGGAACACGTCGCTGCACTCTTCAAAGGCGACGCTAACTGAGGAAATGCCGGTAAGCTGTATAATGGGCTAGATAGGAGGGGTTCAACTTTATTGCATATCTCAGGCATTTTTGGGAATTTTTGCACCAAATTTTCAACATGGGGTTTTTGGGACCCCTTCTCATGAATGATGTCACTGTCATGGTGTTATTCGGGCTCGAAGGGTGATTTCGCGCAGTGACTGCACAGTGACTGCGAAATCACCCATTGGGACTGAATACCACCATGACAGTGACATCATTCATGAGAAGGGGGCCCAAAACCCCCATGTTGAAAATTTGGTGCCAAAATTCCAAAAAATGACTGTTTGACGAGCGTGTGTTGCGCAGTTCCTACGCAGGCTCGTAAGTTCATGAAATTTCAATATTTTCATTCCAGATTTTCAACATTGCCATTTTACCACACCATCTTATGAGTAGTACAGCTGTCATTTTTCACATCTCACCCAAAATGTGTTTCTGCCCTTGTAGCAGCAGAGATGGCGCAGTTGGTGTGCGAAATCAATGTATCGGACAAATTAAGAAAATCACAGTGACACTGTTCATGAGCAGAGGTCTTGAAATGGCTATGTTGAAAATTTGTGAAAAATTCCTAAAATGACTGTTTATTAGTGTGCTATGCAGTTCCACGCACGCCATAGGTTTACGTAATTTTCAATATTTCCACCCAGATTTTCAACATTGCCATTTTTCCATACCTTCTTATGAGTAGTACAGCTGTCATTTTTCACATCTCACCCAAAACGCTGTTTCCCTGTCAGTACAATGGCGCGGTCGTGCAAACTCAGTGTATGGGACACATAAGAAATCACAGTTGCACTGTTCATGAGCAGAGATCTTAAAATGGCAATGTTGAAAATTTGGTGACAGAATTCCTAAAATGACTGTTTTACGAGTGTGCGCTGCACAGTTCCCACGCACGCTCGTAGGTTTGCGAATTTTCAATATTTCCACTCCAGATTTCCAACATTGCCATTTTTCCACACCTCCTTATGAGCAGTACAGCTGTCATTTTTCACATCCTGCCCAAAACGTGTTTCCACCATGTAGCTTACAATGGCGCAGTCGGTGTGCAAGCTCAATGTATGGGACACATTAACAAAACCACAGTGACACTGTTCATGAGCAGAGGTCTTAAAATGGCTATGTTAAAACTTGGTGGAAAATGCCTAGAAATGACTTTTATGAGCATGCGTTGCACAGTTCCTATGCATGCTGGTAAGTTTGCAAATTTAATATTTTCACTCTAGATTTTCAACACGTCCATTTTATTAAACTTCCTTATGAACAGTACAGCTGCAATTTTCATATGTCACCCAAAATGTGTTATCGCGACATGTAGCGCATAATGGTGCTGTTGGTCAGCAAGCAATGTTTAGGACAGATTAAGAAAATCACAGTTACACTGTTCATGAGCAGAGGTCTTAAAATGGCTATGTTGAAAATTTGGTGACAAAAGTCCATAAAATGACTGTGATACAGTGAGCATTGTGCAGTTTCACGCATCCTCGTTAGTTCATGACTTTGTAATATTTTCAGTCCAGATTTTCACTAGTGGCATTTTTCAACACTTCCTTATGAACAGTACAGCTGCCATTTTCACAACATGGCGAGTGTGTTTTCACACTTTCAGTGCAGAGATGCGTGGTCGCTGTCGGAAATCATTGTTCGCACAGATAAAGAAAATCACAGTGACACTGTTCATGATCAGAGGCACCAAATGCCTGAGTTGACAATCTGCTATAAAATATCCCCAACCTATTTATATAAACGGGTGTGTTGCACAGTTTCTATGTATGCTCGTGACTTCACCATTTTTGAAATATTTTACTACACATTTGCAACATAGCCATTTTTACACCTCCCCACATGACAGAGTACAGCTGTCATTTTTACAGCCTGTTCGAATATTTTTGCACCTGTGGTGCTAAATCCCGTAGTCACTGTGCATAAGCAGCTTTCGCTACCAAACTGATATTCCCCTGTTCATGAGGTGGGGTCACAAAACAAACATGTTGAAAATTTGGAGTTAAAATACCAATGAATGCCTGAGGCATTAGGCTTTTTCAACTAAATCGCCCAACCCTATAGAGAATGACAGGAATCAGGGGTGTGACTTGGGATTCTTGCCTGTGATGCTCATACCATTCCACACCCTGCAGTCACTGAGAGGCATCGAGGTATGCCTTGGACTCTTCGCCCAAACTTCACCCCATTCTCCTATATTGCACCCATCTCACCGTATTTCCTAATGAAATGGGTGCGTAAGGGCCAAAGACCCCAAGGAACACATGACACTTGTCAGTCTCTGCAGAGTGGGGTGTGGTGAAATGGTGTGGCCGTTATGCCTGATGACCCAAATGCACACCCCAATGCCTGTCACTCTCTGCAGGGTGGTGGTGGGGTTGGCTTCAGTTCAATACTTCACTGCCATTCCTATTACGCAGCTCTGTAACTTCTACACTACCACTGCCAATGCCAGTAAGCAAACATTCGGCATTGACAAATGCTTGTTAATAGTGTGGCAATACTCAGAGGGACTCACAAGTGAAATAGAATCAGCTAGTTCCGGAGGTGGATAAGCAGTGGCCCTTCTGCTCCTTCTTACAATCCTTTTTAGTATGGACATTGCTGGCAGCTGTCCAGATACAGATGGTGATAGCTGGGCTACACCAGATGCCATAATCTGGTGTTTGGTTTTGCATGTAGTGGTGGCTCTCTCTTTCATATTAGATACTGCCTCCTTGACAGCCGCTAAAGCCAGATCTGGAACAAGATTATGTTCCCCTATATTTCTTAGCAGAGTGTCTCCATTGAGATGTAAATGGGCTTTACAGTGGCCCTTGCTGTACTCAAGACATTTCCATTATGATTTGGTGCCAGACACCCTTCCCTGTGGTAGTGGAAACCTTCCAACAGGGCAAGATCATTGCTATTCTGGCTCTGAATGAAATGGACAGCCATTGTGACTTGATCTGAGTGTAGCAGGAAAACAAACAATATATAGCACGAGTACTTGAATAAACCGCTGTATCTAATTAGTGATTAACTGATCAGATTAAAGGGACACTGTCAACCACTTTAGGCCTCAAACCGTCCCCAGTTTTAAAAATATATATTATGATTGTTCACATTCTGTAGAATGTGCTGATGTGACTGGAAGTTTGATTCTGATTCTGTTTTTCTTATTAAAAGTGAAAAACAGACTGCCCACCATACAGGTATTACCACACCAAAGTGTGTTTGTTTACATTCTTTAATCAACTCCCATTGCATCTTTCTTGGACTTGGGAACACCCCCAGCACAGTCTATCCACTCAAGATTCAGAGTGATCAGAGGAGACTATTGCCATGCATGGCTGCACTGCTTGGTGGTGTTCCTAATGTTCAGGAAGTGAGGAATAAAAGCAGATTAAGGATATGAAACAAAACAAGGTTGGGTATAATTACACAATTACCATTCATTTAGTTCTCCTAAGAAAGGAGGCAGATTAAACCACCAGGAACACCAGTAAATTTTAGAGAAGGTAACTAATCATAAAATGTGGGTTTTCAACTTGAAATAGTAGGATGCAAAAAGGGTTGACAGTGTCCCTTCAAAGGACAGGGTACATAAGTCCAAGTACAGTCAAGTGTGTTACAAGGTTACAGGTTACACAGGTTAAACTAGTTCAAAGGCCTTGCAGTTCCCGTTTTCTGCCTGTTGGTGGCAGCAGCACTGTATCTGACACTTGTGCTAAGGCACACTCCCCCCTCCCAAAAAAACATCCTCTTGGTCATCATTGAATCAAGTTTTAGTTACTGGAGATCCTGGCTAAGAGAACAAACGATGGCTAAAGAGCTATTCTCTTGGGTCATCGTTTATTCAAGTTTTGTTTACTAGTGATACTGGCAAATAGAACGGTAAGCGCTTTTATTTACCTGACTTTCAACATGGTTTTGTACAAGTGCTTTTTTGTATAAGTGCATTGAAAGTAGGCGCTGAAAAGGTAGCCCGGTAATTACTCAAGCTGTTTTGGTTTCGCAATTTTAAATGGATACTGTCACAGACAGGGGTCGGGGTACCTAACAGACAGTGTGTAAGACAGCATAAATGGATTTTAGTGTGCTGCAGAGAGACACAGATTAGCTATGTCATAGACAGGGCTTGAGCCACCTAACAGACAGTGTGCAATACAGCTTAAATGACTTTTGCTATGCTGCAGAGAGACACAGACTAGCTACATCACAGATAGGGTTCGGGGCACCAAACAAACAGTGTGTAATACAGCCTAAATGGCTTTCACTATACTGCAGAGATACACAGACTAGCTATGTCACAGACAGGGCTCAGGGCACCTAACAGACAGTGTTTAATATAGTCTAAATGGCTTTCACTATACTGCAGAGACACACAAAGTAGCTACTGTATGTCACACACAGGGCTCAGGGCACCTAACAGTGTGTAATACAGTCTAAATAGCTATCGCTATACTGCAGAGAGACACAGAGTTGCTATGTCACAGACAGGGCTTCAGGCATCTAACAGACAGCTTGTAATATAGCCTAAATGGCTTTCACTATACTGCAGAGACACACAGAATAGCTATGTTACAAACAGGGCTCAGGGCACCAACAACAATGTGTAATACAGCCTAAATGGCTTCACAATACTACAGAGAGAGACACAGAGCATATGTCACAGACAGAGCACCTACAGACTGTGTGTGTATACAGACTAAATGGCTTTATTTATACTGCAGAGCTACACAGAGTAGCTTTATCACAAACAGGGCTCAGGGCACCAACAACAATGTGTAATACAGCCTAAATGGCATCACAATACTGCAGAGGGAGACACAGAGCATATGTCACAGGCAGAGCACCTACAGACTGCATGTGTATACAGCCTAAATGACTTTATTTATACTGTAGAGCTACACAGAGTAGCTTTATCACAAACAGGGCTCAGGGCACCAACAACAGACAGTGTGTAATATTGCCTAAATGGCTTCACTATACTGCAGAGAGACACAAAGTATATGTCACAGACAGGGCTCATGGCACCTAACAACAGACAGTGTGTATACAGCCTAAATGGCTTTCACAGCTGCTGCCAACAGCAATGAGTGCCTTTCCCCCTTTTTCCTTCTCTCCCAAGCGCCACCGCACTTGATGACCCCCACCCTAATTATTCCTCCTTTTTTCAGTCCTCAACCCTTGCTCCCCCTTCCTTCCTAGACAAAAGTTGTGCTTTAACTTTTTTAATTTTTTTTTTTAGTTTTTGTGGCTTTTCACCACTGTTGCAGTAAGTACAGAATCTTGATCCCTTTCTCATCAAGCTCCAGAGCTAGTCTGCGTGCTCACACAGCAGTCAGGGAGCTCAAACACCAACGCTGACCAATTGGATTGTCAGGCTGGTGTCATGTGCTCCTTTCTGCTGTGAGGACCCCACCGGCTGGCTGTAATGCCCAATTAGAGATCAGGAAGAGTCCTAGGACCCCACAGGCTGTCAGAAAAAAATGCCTTTTTTTTAAATTACACATTACTCACCCCGTTACCTATGTCTGCAGTACTGGATCCGCGAAGTACACTGTTAGGTCAGGCAGGATAGTAAATTACCTGAACTACCCTACCAGACCAAAAAACATTGACACCTGACCTACCCGCTCCAGCTACCTGACAGGTAGCCCATCCTTACACTTTACTCCTTTACTGCTATTTTAACTTTGTATCAAAGTCTATTATAGAGAGGTGGGCTGTAACTATGAATCTATGTTGCCAAACTTTTATTATGTTCGTATTTTCTTTTTTAAATTGTTTTGTAATGACTTAATGTCAAACAATAAACATGAACATGATATGGTATGATATAATATGATACAATACGATATGATATGATACAATATGATACGATATGATATGAAGTCAGAACAAAATGGTGTTGGAAAGCTACAAACACACCTTTGTAGTTTAAAACATCCCTCCCCTCCAGCTGTTCTTCAGGTGCAATTGTTGGTGGAGGTGAGGGAAACTGTGACCAGCTCAAACTCCACAGATAGTTGCACTTAACTGCACAGAAGTCAGAGCAAACTGGTGTTGGAAAAATACAAAACAAAGAAATGCAGAAGCCGTGTTTGTCCTGTTGATGATGTAGAAGAAAAAAATCAACAAATGTGAAAACTAAGGTGTCTTTTTTTTTAATTGAAAATGTTTTTAAGATTATAACAATTACAACAATAACACAGTAAGTAATGTGACATAGCATGTTTAAATAAAGGTAATAAACCGGATAAAATAAAACCTTCTACCTACTGTACAGCCCCTCCCCAACCCTCCCACCCTCCCTCAGCGAGGTGCAAGTACTCCATAAAAGTAACTACATCTATAATGGGTAAAATAACCACCAATTAGGTAATGTTCATCAGAAATTGTAGAGGTGTCCGGGAATACTGATACAGGGTGATCAAGACAGGTAGAGGGCATACGATTTCCCACATTTTTTAGTAAATGAGGGTTTTATGATGACGGACATTGGCAATTAGTTGTTCTACATGGAGGGCAAAGGATATCTCGTGTAGCCATTCCGAGTAGGAAATGGGAGCTTGATCCATCCAATGTCTAAGCACTAGTTCATTGACTGCTAAGAAGATGAGAGCCATATGATATCTTCTCTCTTTTACTGGGATTTGAGAGAAGTCCCCAATGACACAAATAGCAGGGGAAAAAAGGTCTTGTAGACCTAGGAGGTGGTCTAGTGTAGTTTCAATTTGTTTCCACAGGGGTCATACTTTCTCACTAGACCAAAAGATATGTACGAGGGAGCCATCCTCCTTACCACATCTGGAGCATGTATTCTAGGGAAGGCATCCCATTTTGACAAGTTTGATTGGAGTGTAGTACATGTTATTTAGAATACGTTACTGGGTGAGCCCGTATTAGTCCTGGGTGATATAGATATATAGATTCTTCCATAGTTGAGGCCAATTAATTTCTAAATCGGGTAAAAGAGCATCCCACACTTTGGAGCCCAATGGAGATGGAGATTGGGGGCTTATGAGCAGATGCTTATATAAGAAAGAGCTTCCATGTGGCCTGCAGGTCGGACCACTTATCTGCTGCAGGAAGTCTCCCAAATGAGAAGGTAGTGGCTGTGGCCCAAACATTTTTACCATAAGATGCCAAAGCTGGTAGACTTTGAAAATATATGTCGGCGATAGCCCAAGTTTAGCCAGAATCTCTGGGGAGGACAGAATGGAGGTATGGGAGTAAAACTCTGAAACAGTGAATTCCAGGGGCATCGGAAGCCAGGTTCGGGAGAGCGGAATTCCTCCTATTTTGATATTTAAATTGGAAACATGGAAACATAGAAACATAAAATTTGATGGCAGATAAGGACTGCTTCGCCCACCTAGTCTGCCCATTTAATTGGAAATTAGAAAGTATTGGTTGGGAGAAATCACAGGCTGGAGTCAACTTAAGATGTCCACACATTTGTGAAAAGACTCTGAGTGTGACCCCAACTGGGGAGGAGTGTAGTGATTTTGGTATAGCTTTCACCGGGGAGAAGAGAATTGTAGCAGGGGATAGTTTGTGTGCAAAAAATAGATCAGATTCAATTTGCAGCCAAATAGGGATATAATCCTGTTGAAGTAGCAACTGGGGTAAAGACAATCATTTCCCACATTTGCAAAGGTGCCAAGACCAGTAATATAGCAAGAAGTTGGGCAGGCATAGCCCTCTGGATTCCTTGGGCTGGCTTAGTTTAACATAGGATATTCTAGCAGCTTTGTCTAGCCAAATAAATAAAGTAACATCTGAGTGAATACGTTTAAAAAAGGATAGGGGTAGCCAAATATTAAGCATGTTGAGGGGATAGAAAAGTCTAGGAGGGACATTCATCTTGGTAATGTTAATCCTGCCCCATAACGAGAATGGGAGATTTTTCCAGCACGCTAAATCTGGTTGGATATTACTCCACAGGTCTGAGAGGTTAAGCTTGCTAGATAAAGAAGGGTTGGAGGTAATAAAAATCCCCCCCAAATATTTAATGAACCTGGGGGACCACTTCATACCAAATTTGGTGAAAGCATGACTATGTGTTCGATGATTGAGGGGATGGATTTCCGTCTTGTTCAGATTAAGCTTATAGTTCGAGTACTTTCCAAAAGTATCAATGATTTCCAGTGCCATTGATTGAGAAGAAGTGGGACTGGAGAGATGCAGGAGGATGTCATCCACATAGACCGAGAGCTGTGGAACCATATTACCTACAGGGATACCAATGACATTGGGAGAAGATTTTAGACTCCTAATTAAGGGTTCTAGATATAGGTTAAAGAGAAAAGGAGAAAGCGGGCATCCTTGGCATGTACCAGTATGAAGGGAAAAGAGAGATGAATGAACTCCATTACAGTGTATTCTAGCAGATGGTTAGGAATATAGAGTCTGGATCTAGTGAACAAAATCTGAGGGGAAGCCCATTAGTTGCAAAATCGACCACAGAAAATCCCAGTCCACCCTGTCAAAGGCTTTCTCTGCATCTAGAGAGATTAATGCCATCAACATGGGGAGGTCTTTGCTACTTGAAGAATATAAGAGAGTTTACATATATGATCCGAAGATCTTCCTGAGACAAACCCCACTTGTTCCGGACTAAGGAGATAGGACCAGATCTTCTCAATTCGGGTAGCAAGTATTTTTCAGAGGATTTTGATATCACAATTTAACAGTGAGATTGGTTGATAGCTCGATGGACAGTGAGGGGGTTTGTCTGGTTTGAGGATAAGAATGATGGAGGCTTCCAATAGGGAGGGGTCCAGGGCCTCTCCAGAGAGCATGTAATGATAGAAGCGAAGTAGGATAGGGGCTAAGTCTTTAACGAACAGTTTATAAAAATGTGATAGCAGGCCATCAGGGCCCGGAGCCTTGTCCATTGCAAGGGTGTTAATAGTGGATTCCACTTCCTGTAGAGAGAGAGGAACAGATAAGAGAGCTTGTTGCGGGGCTGAGAGACATGGCAGTGTCATGGAGCTTAAATACGCTAATAAATTCTCTTTCAGTGGGGGAGACAAGCGCTGACTGTAAAGAGAGGAGTAGAACTGTTCAAAAATGTTCACAATTTCCCTGGGATGGGTTTTAATTGAGCCATCAGGGGCACTGATAGCGGATACATTTCTGGAGGCCTTAAGTTTCCAAAGATGGATGGCCAACAAATGACTTGCCTTTTCCCCATGTTCTATATAGTTCACCTGGGTCCTTAATATTGCAAATTCGGCTTTATCCTGTAAGAGAGAGAAGTATTTGTTTCTCAAGGAAAGCAGGGTTTGCAAGGAGTCGGGAGGGGAGGTGGTGGAGAGAGAAATTGTTCCACAAGATGAATTTGGGCTAGTAAAGATAAGGCTTCTGCCTCCCTTCGCCGTTTACTCGCGGAGGCAAGCCAGATGAATTCTCCTCTTAAAAAACACTTCAGAGCACACTATTTGTAATCCAGTCTCGGAACAGAGTTGAGATTGGAGCCTATGAATATTTGAATAAGAGAGGGAATTCTAGAGATAACATATTCCTCCTTGAGGACCTGAGTATTCAGCGGCCAAGATGTATCCCTTTGAAAGCTGGCATCTAATATCAGTGAGACCTAGGCCACTGCATGATCCGATAGGATGATATAGGCTCCATTCCTGTACTGCAGAGACCATACAGGAGAGAGCGGCTGATCAAGACATAGTCTAATCGGGATGAGGAGCGATGAACTGTGGAATAGAAGGAAAAGGTATGAGATGAGGGATTCAGTATTCTCCATGGGTCACATAATTCCATGGAGTCAAGAAGCTCATTTAATGCTCTTTGGGCTGCTGACAGAGGTCTGATGGGACAGTTAGGTTGGTCTAGGTCTTGGGTGGGTGGAAGATTCCAGTCTCCTCCCAAAATTATTGGGAGTGACATATAAGTGTCAATTTATCAAGTAGTTCCTGAAAAAAGGCAGGGTCACCGCCCACTGGACCGTAGATGCTCCCTAATATTAATTCTGTGCGATCAAGCATACCTTGGACCAGAGTGTATCTCCCCTGTGGGTCTGCAATAGTCAGGCTCACTTGGAAGGGTACCGAGTGATTCACCAGAATGGCAGTTCCCTTGCTAGCAGTCGATGTTCTGGAGGCAAAGACTTGACCAATTTCTTGCCTATGAAAACCATTGGCTTCCATGGGAACTAAGTGAGTCTCTTGAATGAATGATATATTGGCATGCAAAAGTGAAATGTGTTTAATAATTTGGTATCTCTTCATGGATTCACGAACACCTCTAACATTCCAAGTGATAAATTTGGTATCGCACTAACCATGGTCGTGGTATAGCAGTATAAACACCAGATATATGACATTCTCAATATACACCTTGCACACTCCCCCCCAACTTTTTCCCCGATGCTTTAGGACCCGCTTGTTCCAAACAGGTAACATCCATAGTCCAAAATGGCTTAAATGTAGTACTGTTCTAACTGGGCTATCATAAAAAGACAATACTCCTAGCAGATATAAAGTTTGTTGAGCAATCATGATTCTGAGAACCCAACCCCTCTCCCTCAGATTCCCTAATAAAACTATGTACAATACTCCCATACCATCTGTCAAGTCCCCATAAAATATAATACAGTGATCGGTGTTGAGCAAACCCAATTTTACCCTGTATAGCCCCCTCCCATTATTAATACTCAGGTGCAGGTGATGGATCCCTATTGTGCTATTCATCAGATAGCGCATCTGAGCTTGATCCAACAGAATTAGTCCAACAAAAGAGTAGCCCAACAATGCCCATAGTGTAAATATAGTCAGAATAAGACAGAATAGCACAATTCAGGGGGCAGCCAGGGTACACCCCCAACAATCCAGTACATGAGGCTGGTCATCATGCTATCACTACAACCCCCCCCCCCCAGCAATCCAATGTAAAAGCAAACAAATAAAGCAACTGAATTGAGCAGGTTATGACAAAAACCCTGCTATAAAATCAAGGTGGTTACCGACCTGTATCCACAATAAAACATCAAGTGTTGCTCGTCCAAGACCTTCAGGCTGAGTTTAAGTGCAGAGAGCAGAGTCAGAGGGCTGCCATAGGAATCCAAACAGCTCGAATTAGTAGGGAATGAGAAAAGTGAGGGGATAGTAAAATGAGAGCAATAGGAGGTTAGTCTGGGAGAATAGTGGGAAAAAAGTTGAGAAAGTAAGGAAAGAGCAAAATCCTGGCTGAGCGATCTTCCGGTTAGCTCTTATTTGGGATCGGGGACTAATGTGCTATAAGAACCCACTATAGATATAAAAATACTTATCAACTATAACCATTAACATTGAGATGCAGCAATTAAAGTCCGCTGGTAATCAGGCAGATGATGGATCAGTCCAGCGAAGGTCTAGAAAGCCAGACAGACTGGAGTAACGTAAAAAACAGTCCCTGGGGAATCAATATTTGGAAATCAAACAGGCCCTATCATTAAAGGACAGGCAGTCTTGTAACTCAAAGCACTAAGTTGTGCCAGATTAAACATGAATCCAGATTCAGGTTGACATCAGAGCCCTTCACCACATCGCTTCTGGCAGGAGCACAGTCAGGACCATCAAACGCTGAACCTCAGGGCAACAACAATGGTAGGCATCAAAGTCTGTCCTAAAAAGGTTGAAATAGCAGAACCACATTTAAGAGAGGGTCTTCAGGGGGACTTGAAAAGGGAGGGCATCTTCATGCAGAGCTCCGCTTGAGCTTGTGGGGCTGAATCAAACGATAACCAGGAGCCATCCACCAAAATCTGTAGCCGAGCTGGGTAAGCCATACGGAATGTGATACTGGCAGCAATTAACTTGCACACAATGGCATGAAAGGTGGCTCTCTTCTGTCGGGTTTCCAAGGGCAAGTCTTGTGTGATGCGCAATTTTTTGTCCTCCCAGTGTACTGTTTGTAATTCTCGAGTTTTGGCCAGAATATGCTGTTTTTTGAGGTAGTTTAGCAGCCTGATGATCATTGGTCTGGGAGGGGCAGAATCTAGTGGTCTTGGTCTCAGGAACCTGTGAGTTCATTCGATCAGATAGGTAGGGTTATGTGGAGATGGGCCAGCAACTTTGACCAGCAGTTTCTGAATGAAGGAGATAGCAGAGTAACCCTCTTCGCCTTCTGGCAAGCCAAAAATCAGAATGTTATTCCTCAGGCTTCTTCCCTCTAGGTCTTCAGTTTTTAGCTGCAATTTAGTTATTTGTTGTTTAAGTTTGACTATTTCTTGCTCAGATCTATCCTTCAAGGATTACAGAGAGCAAGTGCGTGCTTCAACATCTGAGATCAGGATTTTTAGGTCGCCCAGCTCACTCCTTACATTTTTAAGACCTGAGGCAATATCTTGTAAAGTTTCTTTGAAGGGCATCAACTCATGGAGAAATCTCTCTCCTATGCATGGCACCGGTAGAGACAAGGCACCAGAATGCTTAGAAGGAGCTTGTTGGTGCGGTTTCATTTTCTTGGCCTGCTTCTCGGGCGAGAATGGAGGTGTGTGTCTCGGCAGAGCTGATTTCCTCTCTGCCTCCATTGCAGCTAAAATGTGCCAATTGTGATGTAGAAAACTGATCTTTCAATTTCTGTACATACTGCAAGTAGTTTTCAGCTTGGACCCCATCTGGAGAGACCCCAAAACAGACATCAACTGGCAGTCGGGCCTCCCTCCCGAACATGGGATGGTAGGGAGAGAACCCAGTAGTGTCCCTTTTGGTGCAATTGTACAAGTGTACCAAGGTGCTAATCTGTTGGCTCCACTTGTGCTTGTCTTTGCATATCCAGAATGGGTTGAAGTTGAGCATTCTGGTTGAGGGTCCCCTCATGGGTGATAGGGGTGGTTCTGACTCCCACCCCACACACAGTGAGAGAGAGAGAGAGAGAGCATTTCTTTGATTAACCTACTTTCAAAGTATCTGCCTTGGTCAAAATGGATCCACTGGGGGGGCACCATAGTGGACAAAGAACTTTTTCACCAGCACCTTGGCCATGGTAGATGCCTTTTGATCTTTAGTTGGAAAGGCTTGTGCATACCGTGTAAAATGATCAGTAACTACCAACACATTGCCAATGTTCTTTTGGTCGAGTTCCAAGCAAAAGAAGTCTATGCAGACCAATTCTAGAGGGGTACTGGTAGTGATATTGACAAGAGGGCCAGCCTTCTGAGGCAGGGCTTTCCTTTGAAGGCAACAACTGCCGGTCTTTACATGGTGCTCGGCATCTGCCCCCATCTTTGGCCAGTAGAATCAGGATTGTACCAAATTGAGAGTTCTATCAATACCGAGGTGCCTCATGTGGTTGTGGAGGGACCTCAGTACCAACTATCTAAAGGCTGTGGGTAGGACCAATTGTTGCTTGTCTACTTGACCACAATGATCCACAGTCTCTCTGTATAACAACTGATCATAGCTCCTCTATGGATGCACCCGCAGAGGAGACTAAGGAGGCTGAAGACAACTGTCACAAGGGAGGCCCACAGGAAGGAGGCAGAGGACACCACAAGGAAAGGAAGCAGCTCCTGGTGGGGGACTCAATTATTAGGGGGATAGAACTGAGGGGAGCAGGGAAAACTGAAGTAAGGTGCCTGCCTGGTGTCATGGCTTGGAGAGACAGGAAGCGCATCCTCAGGATCATGAGAACAGCTGCACGGGAGTCTGAGCTGGACGTCATTGTCCACCTAGGGACAAATGACTTGGCTAATCATGAGATTAGAGCAGTGCAGAAGGACTTTGTAGAATAGGGGAGAGGCCTAAGACAAGTAGCACACACAATATCCTTCTCTGAGGTGCTGCCTGTCAATGGCATGAGTGAAGCGAGGGTACTTTTGCACCATGCAGTTTAATGAATGGTTGAAAAATGGTGTGGAGCACAGGGTTTGGCTTCATTGGGGACTGGGGTTCCAACTGGAGGACACCAGCCTATACTGGCAGGATGGTCTGCATCTGTCCAGGAAAGGAACAAGTCTTTTGAGCAATCGGTTTAAATGCTTCATTGGCAAGCTTTAAACTAGTCAAGGGGAGGCACTGATAAGCAGCAGGAAAATCCCAGCCTCTCCTACAAAACAGGGTACGAAATGAGAAAAGACCGAGGCAGAAAGGTCAGTGGGGATGCTGCAAAGAAGGTAAAGCCATCAAAAATGGAGAGCAATGAGTACCAATGCCCGTAGTCTGAGTAACAAGCTTCCTGAATTAGTGGCCTTGATGGAGGAGGAACATCTGGATATCGTGGCAGTCACAGAAACGTGGTACACACAAAACCATGACTGGGACATAAACATACCAGGATACACTATCTACAGGAGGGACAGGGAGGGTAAAAGAGTAGGAGGAATAGCTCTTTACATAAGGGAAGGAATCAAAGCAACAGAACAAAAGGGAAAACAGGGAGGAGAAGAAGCACTGTGGGTAAATTTGGAGACCGGCAATGGCATCACAATCCGCACAGGGGTTGTATACAGACCCTCTTCTCAGGGGGAGGAAATGGACAAGGAAATGATAGAAAGAATACTTAGAATGGAAGAAAAAGGGGAGATATTGCTGATGGGTGATCTGAATATGCCAGATGTTAACTGGAGTGCAGTTGCAGCAGCCACTTCAAAGAGTGGGGTTATTCTAGATGCCCTACAGGGGGCATGCCTTAGACAACTAGTATTGGAGCCCACTCGAGAGAGAGCAATCTTAGACCTGGTTCTCTCAAATGGAGATGAAGAGAGGATCACAGATGTAGAAGTGGGTAGCCATCTGGGAACTAGCGACCATCGAACAGTATGGTTCACAATAAACACAGCAATAGAGTCAAGCCATACAAAGGCAAAAGTACTGAACTTTAGGAGGGCTGACTTTGCCAAATGGGTGAGTGCCTAAGGAATGCACTAGCAAATGGGCAGGAAGGAGGGTGGAAGAACAATGGGAATAATAAAACTGCCATCACAGAGGTAACAAGCCTTGTGTGAAGCAAATAAAAAAATGAAACTATGTAAGAAACCACTATGGTTCTCAAAGGAAGTGGCAGTGAAGGTTCAAGAGAAAAGAAAGCATTCAGGAAGTACAAGGAATCACAGAAGGAGCAGGACAGAGAACTGTATCAGTTAAAGCAAAAGGAAGCTGGGAAGGCAGTCAGAACAGCAAAGGCCCAAACCGAGGAAAAGATAGCCAACTCAGTTAAGAAGGGGGATAAAACCTTTTATAGGTACATCAGTGAGCAAAGGAAGACCAAGGGAGGTATAGTGAGGCTTAATAAAGGGGAGGGAGGGTGGGCAGAGGGTGACTGTGAAAAGGCAGAGGTACTAAACAAATATTTTTGCTCAGTATTTACAAAGGAAGTGGGAGGTACCTAAAACAAACAGTAGAAACACTCTGGATACAGAAGTTAATACCAGCCCATTTACAGAAGAAAGGGCTCGAAGAACCTTAAAACTGAAGGTGGACAAAGCAATGGGGCCTGATGGGATTCATCCCAGAATTCTAAAAGAACTAAGGGTAGAACTAGTGACACCACTGACTACCCTCTTTAACAAATCATGGGAGGATGAGGTGGTACCCGAGGACTGGAGAAGGGCAGATGTGATTCCCCTTCACAAAAGTGGGAGCAAGGCAGAAGCAGGAAACTACAGACCTGTTAGTTTAACCTCAGTGGTAGGGAAAATGATGGAATCACTTCTGAACGAAAGAATTGTTGAGTATCTAGAGGCCAGAGGGCTCAGGACCCAAGGCAGCATGGATTCACAGCGGGAAGGTCATGCCAGACAAATCTGATAGACTTCTTTGACTGGGTGACCAAAGTAATAGATCAGGAAGGGGCTGTGGACATGGCCTACCTAGACTTTAGCAAGGCATTTGACACAGTCCCACACAAAAGATTAATATACAAGTTAGCCAGCCTGGGAGTGGGTCCCAAGATGACAGCCTGGGTAAAGAATTGGTTGGAGAATAGGACACAGAGAGTAATAGTAAATGGAGTCCACTCTGAAGAAAGGGGGGTTACTAGTGGGGTACTGCAGGGTTCAGTATTAGGACCGGTTTTCTTCAAGTCTTTATAAGCGACATTGCAGAGGGACTGGAAGGAAAAGTATGTCTCTTTGCAGATGACACAAAGATCTGCAACAGAGTTGATGCACAAGGTGGGGTGGAAAGGATGAGAAGAGACTTGGCAAGGTTAGAGGAATGGTCAAATGTATGGCAGCTTAGATTCAATGCTAAGAAGTGCAAGGCAATGCACCTGGGAAACAAAAACCCAGGGGAAGAGTACACAATGGGGGGTGAGATACTAACAACAACAAAAATGGAAAGGGACCTGGGGGTAGTCATATCAGATGACCTAAAGGTGGGCAAGCAATGTGAGAGGGCAGCAAGGAGGGCTGGGGGATACTGGGATGCATAGGGAGAGGCATCACCAGTAGAAAACAGGAAGTTATTATCCCTCTGTACAGACAGTTGGTGAGACCCCATCTGGAGTACTGCATGCAGTTCTGGAGACCCAATCTCCGCAAAGACATAGACAGGATGGTGGCTGTCTAGAGGAGGGCAACTAAAATGGTGCAGGGTCTGCTCCGGAAGACATATGAAGAGAGACTTAGGGAGCTGAATATGTATAGCCTCGAGGAAAGGAGGGAGAGGGGGGACATGATAGAAACTTTCAAGTACCTCAAGGGAATCAACAAAGTCCAAGAGGGTAGCATCTTTCAAAAAAAGAGGTATGCAAGAACAAGGGGGCACAATTTGAAGATAGAAGGGGGGTGGCTCAGAGGTAATTTAAGGAAGTACTTTTTCACAGAGAGGGTTGTGGATGCATGGAACGGCCTTCTGGAAGAGGTTGTGGAGTCAAAAACAGTGGTGGAATTCAAGCATGCAAGGGACAGTCATAAGGTAATTCTAGGGGGTGGGGGTAGGAAGAAGTAGGCTGCTGGTTAACTAGGATCTGCAGCTTATCTATTAGGTAGGGAAATGAGCAGACTGGGTGGACCAAGCAGTCCTTATCTGCCATCAAAATCTATGTTTCTGTGTTTCTATGATCATGCAACTTTAACCTGGGGCCTTCCTAAAGCAACAGAGCAGTTCGCAAGTCAGGGAACGCAACTTGGACACATCTTTCCCTGCACACAGGGCATCAAGTGCTGGTTGAATCATGGGATCATGGGATTCAGCTCACTGAATACTGTCATTATCGAACTGAGGTAGTGCACTAATATCTAAAGCAGAGAAATGGCAATAGGAAGCCGGTATACAGGTATCAGGAGGGCCCAAGCAATCTACTAGGCAGTTCACTGTGTCCACAGACATTTGTTCATCTTTATCAAACTTTTGACATAATGCTTTGATGTCAGGTTCAGACAATCTGACCCAATTATTCTTAGAAGCTGGCCTTCATGACAGGGCATCAGCATCAATGTGGTTTAGTGTATTCAACAGCATAATCATAAGTTGATAAGACAGAAAGCCAATGGTGCCCAGTGGCGTCCATTTTAACTGAAGGCTGCACGTAGGTCAGTGGGTTATTGTCAGTCTTCACTAATATCTTTGCCCCATAGAGGTACTCATGAAACTGGTCAACTATGGCCCATTTTAGGGTGAGGAATTCCAACTTGTGGACTGGATAGTGCCACTCTGATGGGGTCACACTCCTACTGGCAAAATCTACAGGTCTCAAACCATCTTTGTAGTCTTGATATTGCACAGCCCCAAGGCTCTGCAAACTAGCATCCATATGCAGAAAATAGGGCTTGGTAGGATCAGCATAGGCAAGAACTGGGGTGTGGGTGAGCTGGTATATGACTTCAAAGAATGCTGCCTCACATTTGGGTATCCACCAAGTCCTAAAAGGCTCACCTGCTTGAAAATATATTTTCTCTTCGTCTTTGAAAGCCCCCCGTTTTGTATTTGCGGTTGGTAGGGGGGGTAGCCTTGGGTAAGGTAAAGGAGCGGTCGAATCACCTTTGAATAGTCTTTGATGAACCTGCGGTAGTAGCCGCAGAACCCCAGGAAATGCTGTAGCTCTTTTAGGTTATTGGGCTGGGGCCATGTGGTCAAAGATTCAACTTTTACTGGGATCTGTCTGTATCACTTCCGCAGACACTATGAGTCCCACATATTTCACAGTTGTTTGAAAAAACTGGCACTTGTCTATGGATAACTTGAGGACAAATTCTTCCAAACGATTGAGGACTTTGAACAGTCTGGTCTCATGTTCCTCCAGCGTGCGTCTGAAAACAATGGCATCATCCAAGTACACTAAACATTCCAGCAAGTTCATGTCTCCTACCACATGTTCCATCAATCTCTAGAAGGTGGCAGAGGCACCCGAAATCCCCTGTGGCATCCTCAGGAATTCAAAGAACCCCACAGGACAGATGAAGGCTGTTTTCTCATGGTCCTCTGGGGCCATCGGAATCTGATAATATCCACTGCAGAGATCCAGTACTGAGAACCACTGACCCCTGTTCAGGCAATCCAGGACATCCTGTATGGGTTGCATGGTGTATTGATTTGGGATAATCCCTCAGTTGAGGGTCTGATAGTCCACACACATCCTCACGGATCCATTCTTTTTACGCACCACTATGATGGGGGATGCATATTGGCTTGTTAATTCTTGAATAATGCCAGCAACAAGCATTTCCTGTAGGTGCCTCCTAACATTGTCTATGTCAGCTGGAGCAAGGCGTTAGGACCTCTCTCAAAATGGTCGGTCACCATGCAGGCATATGCTATGCTTGGCACCATAGACACACTCCATGTCCCACTCTTTTAGTGAGAACACTTGGTCTCTCTTAACAAGTTTCCTACTAATTTGGGTCTTCCATTCTGTGGACAAGGGGGAATCACCGAAGTCAAATAAGTCTGGGGTTACTCTCTCCCTTTCACCAGAGTACTTGTTACTGGGTAATACTGAAGTGTCTGCAATGTGTACTGTAGCCAGCATACATCCCTGGTTCACACAAACTTCCCTGTCCAACATGTTTCTCACTTGCACCATCACTCAGTAGGCATAGGCATGGGCATGTGCAGGTAGTATACTGGGCTTAATCATCAACCCCTCTGGCAGCTTCCCTTCACCAGGGGCATCTATCATCAATATTGTGTTCTTTACGTTTCTCCTTGGGCAGACTTCTCTATGGATTGTACATTGGGCATTGGAGGCCAACACCAAAGAGTCAGGATCCTTTTTTCACACTGTCCCCACTGGCTCATCTTGGTCCACTTCCTCGGGTTTCTGTTGCAAGTCATAAGCTCTTTTGATTAATGCTGGAATTCTTAGAGCCCATCCAGTCTGTTGCCCTTGTTTCTCATGGCAAAGTTGTGCTAGTCTCCCAAACATGTGGGCGTTTGTTCCAATTAACAGGGGAACTCCATCATACAGTCCAGTGGGGGGACACACTATGGCAAGTGTCCAACTTTTTCATCTACCCCAGCCACAGCAGTAGGGAATGACAGCCAGATCCAGATATACCCCGAGTATGGCTAGGACTTCTCACTCAACCCCCACATGTGAAAACCTTCCAAGGGTTGTAGGGGCACATCAGGCAAATGCTTCTGGTACCAATCTTGAAATACTATGGTTATTTGAGATCCACTGTTAAGCACGGCCCGGTAAGACACACTGTTTACCGTCACTGTAGTTTCCATTGAAGGGCCCACCACCTCGGACCACTCAGGTAACATGGACTTGGGCATTAACTTTACAGCTGTCTTGAATGAATAGCTTTTTCGGGCAGCCCCACCTCTGCAGAAGTACATTGCTCCATCGAATCAATGCCAGCAGCCTAGTAGTAACTTTTCTCATATTCTCAGGTGAATGGCAGGTGAACCAGGTGTACCCATCCTCTCCGCAGTGGTAACAGAAAACAGGTTCTTTAGAGTTTCTAGGGGAAGAAGAGCTGTTCCCCTGCTTGAACATAGTGGAGGAGTCTTGGGGTCTCTCTCTGGCCAGAGGTTTGCTCATTTGGCTTTCTGAGCTTCTCCAAGAGTCAGCATCTTGGGTAGCTCAGAGTCAGGGTAGGTCTTCCACCAGAACTCTCAGTTTTCATACCTCTTCCTGCAGGCTGTTTTCAGGCCGGGTTTCAGAAGAAACAACGTGTACCCCAACCCCTCCCGGCAGGACTTCCTTCTTTGTCTCAGAGGAGCTGGACAGGAATTAGCATCTTTGGCTGCCTCAGCAGCTTGCTGACTGACTCTCAGCTCAGTTAACTCCTTGATCAGTTCTCACATCTGTTGCAGTTTGGGCCTCCTCACCTTTCTCAGGGGCCTGGCAGGTGCTGGCAACCCACGCATAGGGCTCCCATCCCTCTTCGTCATTCTCAATCTCATGGATCTCTTTCATTAGGTCGTAATATTGGGGGGGATTTCCCCTTCTGTCTTGCAGTTTAAGCTTCAACAACATCACGCTAGAGTACCTTACCAACTTTAAGATGTGATCTAGCCTGACCCTGTTCAATTCATTGGCGGGCACCCCTCCTTTCCGGAGGGACCACTGCAAAGCTCACTCAATTCAGGTGACAAACATTGATAACTTCATTTTTCCACTGTTTTACAGATTTAAACTTCCACATCAGATCATCCCCTGATTTGGTGCTACCAAATACTCCCTCCAAGGCAGAGAGGTATTTTAGTGTCCATGGCCTCTGGGCTGGTGGATCGCAGGAAGCGAATGGCCACCAGTGCAGAGTCCCTTAAGCTTTCCAGGAGCCTGTTCCTCTTTTCCCCCTCAGCACACTTCCACTCCTGGACCAATGGGGTGGCATAGTCCATCCACGTTTTCCAGATCATCCTCTCCCACGGGCACCAGGACCATGCCCGAGAAGAGCCTAAGTCTGAGGTATGAGTCCAGATGTACAGTGGGTATCACTATGGGGGAAGCAACTCTAGGGGTGGCAGGAGAGGCTATGGGGGACTGCCCGGGAGTGACATCCTCAGAAAGCTCTAACATTTTCACTGGCTCTACAGCAGAGTGCCCCTCAGAGGCTAAAAGTTTAAACAGCTTGTCTTTGAATCCCTTTATGCAGGGGGACCCTCCAGGAGCAGTCAGACCTCTATGTAAGTGAATGACCCTCCACCCCTTTTGGGACCCTTCAGGCAAAATGACAGGGGATACCTTCTCTGGTTCAATGGGCAGGCTGCAGGAGAGTAGGGCCACCACAGTTTGATCAAACAGGTCAGAATACCTTCCCCTTACTTCAACCTTCCCCAAACACTTAATTCATTCAACCACTTCCACAATAGTGGCATTATTGGTACCCAAGGGGACATCCATTAAAAGCAGAGCTTGCCAGGAGTCCACACCCTCTGCCTCATTCCATCCCATCATACGGTGCACTAGCAGCATGTGGGAAGCAAGTTTAAACTTGGGCATAGTGAGAGCCTCCATTTTACCACAGTTTTTAAGTGTGGGGTTGTAGTACCCACTTCTGACCACTAGAAGCGCAAATCCCAGCATTGGTGCCTCCAAGATGTAATCCCTAGGTGGCGCTAAGGGCTACTACCCCTGCCTGCATGGCTAGTCGCAAGTTAAGGGGCCTGGGTACTGAAACAGGTGCCTCCACCTGGAGGACAGGGTTGTTAGTAACAAGGCTAACCTGAGTACAGTCCACCGGGACACTGTAACCTCACTCTTTCCCCTCTAGTGGCCTAGACAATTTGCAACAAACACTTTCACAGTAGCCCCTATTCAGCATACAAATCCTCACACTGTTTGTACTTACCATCAGGGCTGGTTTCAGCAGTTCAACCCTGGAAACCCCCTGTAAAACAAGGTTAGGCACAGCAAATAACAACAGTACAGTGCTTTTGGTACAAACTGGAACCACAGTCAGATTAAATGAAAAAAGAGTTAGATCTGATTTATTCAGGGAAATTGAACAAGGGAGGGGTGTAGTCAGGTTGATTGATTTGAAAAATGATCTAGTCAGGCAATTATGCATGCACTTTTAGTCCCTACACAGTCACACGCTCTGGGTACCCAGTTGGAAGTAAGGTGGGCAGGTGGGCTAGCCTAGAACGTTGCCTGGGATAGGCCGGCATCGCAGCTGGTTGGGGCCCTGTGATGAAAAGAAAAGGCATGCACAACCACACACAATTTGTAATCCAGAGCCTGAAGGCACAGTTCGTGAAAGGAAAAACAACAATGCAATCAGATGATACACTTTGATTGAGCTGTTGTTGTAGGGAGCTACCCTGGTGTTTACTCACGCTACCCAGTACAGGACACAGGATGAATGAAATGGAAACTGCAGGATGACTTGCTTGTTTGCCAGGAGAGGCAGGGCCCACACCATTTATCATTATGTTGTTCCTGTTCGTGATGTTGATCAAGAGGCTAATCCCCAGATTGGTCTCTCCTCGATGGTGTTCTTTGGGCCTGAAGTAGTTGGCTGGGCCAGTGTGGCAGGGCCCAGGCCAGATAAGACAGTTTGGGTATCAGTCCAGGAAGGCTGGATGCAGCCCCCAGCAAGCGTGGTACAACTAAACAGTGGGGAACAAAATCACGACCCACTAACAGCAAACAGCACATTTATAGTAAAACAATTACCATACCACTATGCAGATAGCAGTCCAGCAGCAATATCAGTGTCCTTGAGCAAAACCATGAATTCTGTGACAACTGGATATCCTGACAGGCAGATTGCATACAGCAAATCTTTGGTCTTCTTCAGGTTTGAATCTGGTCACTCTTCAGTGGCTTTGTCACACTCCAGTTCGGATACAGTCCGATTGCTAAGCCTTTCAAATTATTCCCTCTTGAGGGACAGCAGGCAGACAGGCCAAACTCAGCCTTTCCACCAATCTCCCATGTGAACTACACAGAAGCAGCTACTCAAATCTCTCAAGCTGTTCACTTTCCAAACTCTACCTCCAGACTGACTCACTGCAGCAGGCAGCTTAGGAATTTCCCTTCAGTCCAAAAGGTTCAATTTGTTGATTCATCTGTCTGTCAAAAGCAAGGGCTCCCCCTCCAGGTGCATTTAGGTGCCAACGTCTCAAAACTACAGTTCCTACAGAAATTCACTCCCACAAGACCCTTGGGGGAAGACGCCATTTTAAGGCCCCAAAGGTACTGATTGGTCCAAATAAGCAGTCTAGGACCAAGATGGTGGTGATAAACAGAACTGTCCATGCTACAGAGAAGGCAGGTTAGACAAACTACAATATCATTACTATTCTAATAGATAATCAGCCAATAGGTACAGCTTCTAACAGAGCTCCCTCTGCACAAATAGCGATGGCAGAACGGAGCAATTATCTGGCAGCCTGGGCGGGACTTGAGCTTAGAAACACTCAGCTCCCACCCAGATAAAATAAGCACCACATTATAGGCAGCTCTTAAAGAGACAGAGCACAGAGCCATTAAGGCACTCTCATGCAAACACTTTTAAAACGCTAAGACACAGGACACCAGTCTAGCAGTGGGCATTTAGGCAAGCCCAGGGAAGACTTTTGGGAACCCCAATTTGTAGGGTGATTACAGCACTATATGCCTGAACTCCTCCTCCCATAACTACTTCATGTCCAGAGAGTGCATAAATTACCAACAGATTCATTAGGCCCAGCTACCCCCCTCCTAACCTCATGGTGACTAGAGTTTTCTGCATGTACAAAGGCCCAGGATAAAGACTCCTGTGAGACCTTCTGGTCTCTGGTTACCTCCAAAATGGAAATGAATTACTACATACAGACTAAGTTGCCTCATGTTTTGCAGTCATTATGTTCTTTTTGTACTCTGAGTTACAATATTACCATGTTGTTCTCTTATGTACTTGTATTATATGATTTTCACCAAACAAGCCTTGTATTTCAAGGGGCATGTTCCTGGCTAAGAAGGGCTGTCTTAATAAAAGACAGACACCTTTGTTCCGGGCCCTGAGACAATGAAGGTAGGCTCAGTGGGGGGGGGTAGACTATGACATCAGGGAAAAGGGGGCAGAGCATGGGAAAGGTGGAGGAATGTGAATGACTAGAGGGGAGAGAGAGCGATAGAAAGAGAAAGACAGCTGAGAGGAGAGGCTTAGGGGCTTAAATGGGGCTGCACAACAGTAGATCCCCCTCAATTTTGCTAGCCAGATTTTTTTATTTCCTGCCCGCCACCCTTATATAAGAGCTATAAGGGGGGAGATATAGAAGATTTTGATGGGATTGAAAGGATCTTCAATGAGGTTTGAAGAGGACTGCTGAAGATGAACAGCAGAGAATTGTAGGCTGGAAGAAAAGGAAAAACAGGAAAGAAAAGTCATAAAAAGGGGGACCAACTTTGGTGTACAACAATGATGGGGAAGGAGAACTACTCGGGGGGGGGGGGTTACACCCAGGGTAGCTGCGAAGGAGGGCAATGGATGTACTTCTAGACCCGGATTAAGAAGAAAAGTGCCCGCAGATTTACATCTGGGGAAAAAAGAAGAAAGAGTTGTGATGATTAAAATGTAAATAAAAATGTGGTTATAAAATGTGTGGATTTGAATAAAAGGAGAACTTTGTAAATAATTATGACTAAGAAGGAGAACATTTTGAAAATGTAACATATGGACGAATTATAAATTGTAATTAAATAAATATTTGCTGACTGAGCAACCAACCAAATCAGGTGTGGAGTCACTTTCATTGGGGAAGGGTTTCTAGAACAAGATGTCAGATTTCCTTTGTTTGCTCCTCCTGCTATGAGATTGTGAATTTGTTTAAAACTCAGTGAACCTTGTATTATAAAAAATGTGTTATATGTGATACCTTCCATTAGACTAACACAATTGTTTTTGAGACCAACTTTCTTGAGTTATACTCTCTTCTAACAAAAAATGCAACAACACTATTTTCACAGGATAAAAAATTGCTCTTCTTTAGCTGTTTTTCAGGTACACATTTATGGTGGGAAGGGGGAGGAGAGAGAGAGGCTCAGCTCAGGCAAACTCAAAACTCTCAGATGGTTGCACTGAACTCCACTGAAGTCAGAACCAAATGGTGCTGGAAAGCTGCAAACACACTGTTTACACATGTTAAAAAATCCCTCTTCGTCAGCTGTTCTTCGGATGCAAATTGTTGGGGGGCTGTAGTCCCTCTGAACCACACTGAAGTCAGAACAAAATTATACTGGAAAGCTGCAAATACACTACTTTCACAGGTTAAAAACAATCCTTCCCCTTCAGCTGTTCTTCAGGTGCAAATTGTTATTGGGGGGAAAGGGAGAGACCCGGGCCAGCTCAAACCCCTCAGATGGTCCCACTGAATGGCACTGAACTCAGAACAAAATGGCACCCTAAATTATTTTTAACAGTGAAGTATAAAAATTCAAGATCACCCAAAGACTGCAGACCCTGCCTGCCTCTTCTGACCATTGCAGATGCAAGATATACTGGGGAACCTTCTGGGAGATATACCTATGTGGAAACTTTGATAGGTGAAGTGGTCTGAGTGCACTCAGGGTAGTCTACCACAACTCTTTACACAAGGAACAATGGTACCATAGGAGGAAGATAGGATACAATGTCACTATATGTGATACGGTATACTATATCCTGCTTAGCAAGGTGTGTTTTAAATGCATTACCAAATAAAAATCCCCCTGTAATGTAATGAGTCACTCTTCATTGAACATAGAAACCTAGAATTTGATGGCAGATAAGGACCGCTTGGCCCACCTAATCTGCCCATTTTCCTACCTAATGGATAAGCTGCAGATCCTAGTTAACTAACAGCCTACTTCCTCTTACCCCCCCCCAGAATTGCCTTATGACTGCCCTATGCATGCTTGAATTCCACCACTGTTTTTGACTACACAACCTCCTGAGGAAGGCTGTTCCATGCATCCACAACCCTCTCTGTGAAAACATCTTTCTCACATTACCTGTGAGTCTGTCTCCCCTCTATTTTCAAAGTGTGCCCCCTTGCTCTTGCACACCTCTTTTTTTGAAAGATGCTACCCTCTTGGACTTTGTTGATTCCCTTGAGGTACTTGAAAGTTTCTATCATGTCCCCCCTCTCCCTCCTTTCCTCTAGGATATACATATTAAGCTCCTTAAGTCTCTCTTCATATGCCTTCTGGTGCAGACCCTGCACCATTTTAGTTGTCCTCCTCTGGACTGCCTCCATCCTGTCTATGTCTTTGTGGAGATTGGGTCTCCAGAATTGCATGCAGTACTCCAGATGGGGTCTCACCAGCTGTCTCCACAGAGGGTAACAACTTCCTGTTTTCTACTGGTGATGCCTCTCCCTATGCATCCCAGTATCCCCCAGCCCTCCTTACTGCCCTCTCACATTGCTTGCCCACCTTTAAGTCATCTGATATGACTACCCCAGGTCCCTTTCCATTTTTGTTGTTGTTAGTATCTCACCCCCTCCCGATTGTGTACTCTTCCCCTGGGTTTTTGTTTCCCAGGTGCATTACTTTGCACTTCTTAGCATTGAATCTAAGCTGCCATACATCTGACCATTTCTCCAACCTTGCCAAGTCCCTTCTCATCCCTTCCACCCACCTTGTGTATCAACCCTGTTGCAGATATTTGTGTTGTCTGCAAAGAGACACACTTTTCCTTCCAGTACCTCTGCAATGTCACTTACAAAGACATTGAAGAGGACTGGCCCTAGTACTGAATCCTGCGGTACCCCATTAGTAACCCCACTTTCTTCAGAGTGAACTCCATTTACTATTACCTTCTGTGTCCTGTTCTCCAGCCAATTCTGTACCCAGGCTATCATCTTGGGACCCACTCAAAGGCTGGCTAACTTGTATATTAATCTTTTGAGTGGGACTGTGTCAAATGCCTTGCTAAAGTCCAGGTAGGCCATGTCCACAGCCCCTCCCTCTGGGGTGAAACTCATCAGGTTAAAATTCATCTTGTCTCACTTTGGAGCATCAATTGTGTACACCTCCCAAATGCAATGAATAAATTCTGCTCTGGTGAAATGTAAACAGGATTGGTCTGGCTGACTGCCAACAGTAAGTGTTGACCCAGGATATTGTTCCTATGACCATTTACTGTAGGATGAAAAAAACAAGACAAAAGAGGTAAGAGGAAAGATTAACATTTTTATTTTAAATATATGGCAGGAATTTCAAAAGGCTGGGTGCAGATGCAAATGCATGCTGTGCTTGTGTCAACATCTGCCCCTTTTGTCGAGCATCCCTGTTGCTATTTTGAGAAGCTCCATCAGTTTGTGATAAAAAGCCAAGCTTTCCAGTACAAAATAGACAAAACTGCAAGCTGCAACAGTTCTTATGCACTTGTGTCTCATTTGGATGCAAACTTTGGATCTGTTAGACCATTTAATAGATTGTCTAACACATATCTAGAGATGCAGCAAAGTTTAAATTTGCCAGTGAATTTCTCCACAAATTTGCCAAATCTGCCCCATGAATCATTTTGTTAACTTTTCCTGTTTGATTAGAAATTTGCCATTTGTGATTTTACTTTGCTTTGGGGTTCTTTAAAGTGCAAATTGCACTTAAAAAAATGAAAACAAGGCAAAGTTACCAAACGTCGAATTCTCTGATCGCCAGTCTGAGTCCCTGGTGTCTAGTGCCCACCCCATCCCCAACCCCCGACGATCACTGGCCCAATGTAAATTAAATTTCCTTGATATCTAGTGCCCCCCTACGAAAATTGCCACCAGATATTAAAATTTTTCCCTGGTGTCTAGTGCCCCCACATTTGCCGATCACCAGCACAATATAAAATAAAGTATCCCAATCCCTGGTGGCTAGCGTTCCCTCCTCCCACCTGAACTCATGCCCCAAAGTGTAATTTAAAGTATTCCCTGGTGGCTAGCGGACGCCCCCTGCACTGATCACTGGCACGATATAAAATAAAGTATCCCAATCCCTTGTGGCTAGTGGTCCCTCCACCACCTGAACTCCATGCCCAATAGTGTAAGTTAAAGTATTTTGCCATCTGACTGAGTTGGAATGAATGAGCACATACTTGTATACAATACATAAAAATGTATTATTTTATCCTTTTTAGAAACTGTTATTAGGCACTTAGGTAACCGGTTATCCTGACCCACCCTTTAGTTAGGCAGTTATGTTGTAATCACTACTCTACTATGTAAAAAAGTAAGAAGCCCTCATATATCTCTTCATTTTTAAATCAGTTCAGCCATGTGCTTCTAAAATAATGTGCACTGAAAACTAATCTCACTAGAAATCACATATAAACTCTGTTTCAAGATGTATACCATTGAATAACTGAAAGAAGAGAATCATATAGCGAGTGCAAAAATAGTAATGGGGTAGGAAAAACAAATCAGGTTTTGTATTGGTCACGCACTCATCAAGGCTTTTTCTTTACTTCTGCTAACTATTTGGCATTTCTTAGCACACTGACCACTGTCACAGTAGTGCATTTTATACAGAGTAAGTGGGGTGAAAAACAGGGTTACGCCAGTCAGGAAGCACCAGGTCCTAATGCCATGGCACTTTGTATGCTCCATTTCTGGTGTGTGCACCATAGCCAGACTATGGTACAGTGTTGCACCCAATTGCCTTTCATGGAGCACTGTATACATACAGCAGGTAGGGTAAGCTACTTACCCTGTACTCTTCCCCATCAGCTTTATTTGTGAGTGATAGAGTTATCTTTAGTTGAGGGACAATCTATGAGGTAAAGGTGCACTTTGTCTTCAATATTAGTTAATACAGTATATAGATCACTTAATATCATATAGAAGTTGTTCTTTTATTACATGTGGTTGCCAATATAGAAATATTCCTATCAGTATTTTAAGTGACCCCAAAGTTAATTCTATATTCAAATAACATTGGAAGAGAGGGTGATTTAGGTTTGTGTCCCTCTGGAAATGACAGTGATAGTGTAATGGTGTGATCATCACTTTGATCCCTAGAACAGACATTGCTAAGCAATGACGAGGCATCATCCCATGCTGATAAACAGGATGAAACAAAGGCACTGGTGGAGCAACATCAAAGTAAACTGAATGCCACACAAATGATTGAGGAACTCACCAGGCTGGCAAATAGTGGCAATACAGCTACTTTAATAGACTGAATTATCACTCCATAAAAGGAAAGGATCCTCCACTCAGGCATCCTTCATGACTCAGTCAGTGACCATCCCCCCAAGATTCATAAGCTTCTGTGACCACCTGGCCTTTCAATCAGATATTGTACTCATAAACTGGATCTATCTTTGGTGCACTAATAACGTTAATGATGCTGTCACATATTTCAATACAATCTTCACAAAACTCCAAGACAAATATGTGCCATTTACCACTAGAAGAATTAGGGGCTTCACCAACAAGTGGATCAACCATACTCTTAGTATTAATAAAAAATAAGAATGAACAATGGTGAGCATACAAGGCAACCAAAAATGCTGCGGATTTGGAAAAATGCAGGCAGCTCAGCAACAAGTGTAAAAAAGCCATAAAACAGAGTAAAAGCAGCTACTATAAAACATCTTCTTTCTGCCACTGTGGGATCCCCACAACAATGCTGGAAACAAATTAGGCATATTCCAGGTCAAAATAATACCCCTGCACTTCCTAACATGAATATCAATGGAATAAATTGCAACAATCACAACACTATCGCTAGCATATTCAACAAATAGTTCAGTAATCTGTCTATGCATACTGAACTGCTCAGCCAAACTACCCCCCCAGACACTGATAATCCTCCTTTCAACAAACAAATAGACCAACATACCTTTTATATGAAAATTGTCACAGTGTCTGAGGTCCACAAGTTACTTAAGTGCATCTGCATATACAAGTCTGCCAGCTCTGATGGACTTGAACCTAAACTTCTCCGAATTGCTGCATCTGAGATAGCTCCTGCAGTCACCAGACTATTCAACTTATCCCTCATAATCAGTGTGGTGTCTTTTGCCTGGAAACTGTCACACATAGCCCCAGTCTCAAAAAAGAGGACCCTAAAAACCCCAACAGCTACAGGCCAATTTACATTCTACCTGTGCTGAACAAATTATTAGAGAAGTTGGTAGCCATTTAATTAACTAAATATTTGCTCAACTATAAACTAATATCTCCACACCCATTTTAGAAGTGGACATAGCACCACTAGAGATGTGTGAACTCTGCAAAATTCGCTCTGTAATTTAATTTGTGGATTTCAAGGAATTTGCGGAGTGATTTTATGCAACTCATGGATGCGGATTGTGTGAATGTTGCCTCGAAGTGAGAAATTTTGCCCATAAATTTCACTCTCAACTGAAAAAAGTGGTGACTTTTGTCACAAATTGCATGTAAATCGTGCGAAGCAAATTCCGAGCAGCGACCCAGAACTCTACAAATTAGATATAGTGCAAATTTTAACTTCGCAACATCTCTAAGCAACACAACCACCCTACTTACACTCACCAACCTCATATCAACTGCAATGGATAGAGGAGAGTATTCAGGGACCGTGTTCACAGACCTCACCAAGGCTTTCGACCTTGTCGATCATACCTTACTCTCCTGTAGCTTAAAGGTCTTGGGTTGGCACCTGATGCTCTAAACTGGTTTAATAACTATCTTCAATACAGACAGCAATCGGTAAAACTAGGTACATCCCTCTCTGAACCTTTACCATCTGATATTGGGGGTTCTGAAGGATCTATACTTGGGCCACTTCTTTTCTCTCTGCATATTAACAGCCTACATGAGTGCCTACAATACAGCACACCTGTACTTTATGCAGATGACCTTGCACTTGCCAACTCCAAAAGCATCTCTAATATTAACAGCATGCTCTCCCATGATATACATGCAGTAGAAAAACAGCTACAGTCAAATAAACTCCTCCTAAATGTGTCTAAGACAAAAGTCATACTCTGGTTTCCCCCAAAACTCAGGAGCTGCCTAACACTGCTTCAGATCACTTGCCTAGATGGTACCCTGCTGGAACAGACAGACTCTTTCAATTACTTAGGAGTCACATTAGATCTCTCCCTTGATTTTCAGCAGCACATACTGTATCTAAAACCTGCAAAGCAGTAAATACTAGGCTTGGCCTAGCCTATAGAATGAAGCATAACCTCACGCAACAAGCATGCCTGTCTGTTGCACGAGGCATACTACTACCCAGTCTTATGTATAATGTTGCAGTATATGCATCCTTAACATCTAAGCTTGCACTCAGAGAGTGGGATATTACCTACAACAGCATCTGCCATGTTGTGCTCTCCGCTAATAGATTTATTCACTACTATGAATTATATGCCAACTTGGAATGACTCTCTCCCAATGCAAAGTTGTCACTACCCAATGACCCCATCAACTTGCTGAATGGATTGAACCATACTATAATCCATATCCTCTCAGATCATCAGACCTTGCTCTACTTTCTGTCCCTAAGCTAAGGACCAACATGGGGACTATAACTTTTCAGAACTTTACCCGTAGGCTGTAGAATAATGTTCCACCTCCCATCTATTCTGCTGCTACTTACATACTAACATATTAATATACTAACATACTAATTACCAGCAGATTAGGCCTTATGGTCTATCGAGTCTGCTTGAACCTCAGATCCCTAGTTGGGTGCCGAGGCCCTCCCCCCCTTGTGTTCCAGGAACCCCTATCATCCATCCCCACTCCCCTGGGCCAGGCCACCATCTGATACTTCCAATTTCTGTGTCTGTCCCACCCTCTCTTGAAGCCCTCCACTGTGGATCTCTGAACCAGCTCACCAGGTAGTGCATTCCAAGGGTCCACCACCCTCACAGTGAAAACCTCATCCTCTTTCCCTCACCTTCCACCTTCCAACTTCAAACCATGCCCTCTGGAGATACCTCCTGCTTTAATCTAAAGATCTCCTCCATGTTTACTCCTATTTTTCCTTAGGTACTCGAGACCTCAATCATGTCCCCCGCTCTCCTCTCCTCCATTGAAAACAGGCAGAGCTCCTCAAGTCTGTCCTCTTACGTCAAATCCCCTAGTCCTTGTATCATCTTAGTTGCCCTCCTCTGTACCCTCTCCAGGAGCTGTATGTCCCTCTTCAAGTGTGGTCTCCAGTACTGTACACAGTACTCAAGGTGTGGTCTAACCAGTCCATTGTACAGCTGCAGAATCACTTCCCTGGTCCTAGAGGTGATCCCCCTTACGATGCATCCCAACACCCTGTTTGCCTTGCTAGTCACTCTCCTGCACTGCTCAGAGTTATTCATACATGCATCTACCATGACCCCTAGGTCTTTTTCCCCTGTTGAGGCCTCCAGCGCCTCCCCTCCCAGGGTGTACCTGTGTTTAGGATTTCCCCGCCCAAGATGTAACACCTTGCACTTGGTGATATTGAAATTGAATTTCCATGTGTGAGCCCAGCTTTCCAGGGTACTTACTGTATGTGGGTTTCAAACATAATTTTTGCAAGCACCTCTTAGCTACCACCAAGTGTAAATGCTTTCCAAACAGCTGACTGAGTTTGTCATGATATGGCTATTGTACTAATATTGCCTGTCTACCCTAAATAGTGACTCCTATAAGTCCAAGCACACTCTAATTACTACTGTTAAAAGACTGATCACATCTAGAATCGACTCTTCCCTCTCCCCTTTTTCTACCCCCATATCTGTCCCTTCCACATTCCTTTGACCCTGGTTCCAGCTCTAAATTCTCCATACCGTATCACTATATATCTTTTTATATTAGGTTTTATTTGTGTTCAGTGCACCTGATATGTATATTTCTTTACTTTTATGAAAAAGTGTGTCCTATCCAAAACTAGCTGTGTCTTCTGTTCCAAACATATACTACTGTCAATGCTACCTGCTGATATTTTGTATATACTGTATTATTGTATTTCACTTTATTTGTATTATTACTATTTTCTTGAGTGTTGCATCCCATGTATATTGTCCCTTGTTCCTTGTTAACAAACCCAAGTCCACCTCGAAAATGAGCTTGCTCAACGGTGATCGCCTGGTTAAATAACGACTTTGATTGATTGATTGAAATAAAGACCTTGATTGATTGATTGATTGCTTTGCACTTCACTATCTGATATAATATTTAATTTCTGTACTTGCTCATATGTGTAAATGCGATATCATTTACTGTATATGTTGATTATATATCCTTTGCTATCCTGTTTCTGAATGTTTATATTCCTGTACATGTTGTATCTGTTCATATCTTTTAATACATATATCACATTCCTATTGTAGTACTCTCCTGGGTTGTACCTGAAAACAAACAGTTTCTGTCTAGTGTACCTACCTGGTTAACAAAAACTAAATAAATAAATTCTAAGCATTCTCAACATTCTCAGCCCTGCCTGTCGTTTGGGTTCCTCACCCGGAGCAAGCCGGCGGCCGCAGCCCTCCCCCCCCATGGAGCGAGTCAGAGCCTAGCCCTGCCTGTCATTTGGGTTCCTCTCCCGGAGCAAGCCAGCCGCCGCAGCCCCCCCTCCTCGTGGAGCGAGTCAGAGGTAATTTCTTTTCGTGGGCAATTCAGCTGAAACATTTGAAAACCGTCTTCCCTGCGCTACCAATTTCGAACTTGGCGCCTTTTAAATCATAGACTACAGGTCGCATGGCAGAGGGGCGCTGTTTCCTACCTCAGCTGTGTCCATGGCCAGTGTAATCTTTTCGCCTAGCCAGCCGACCCGGAGCTCTGCAGCGTGACTACTCAGCTAAACCATCAAATTTAATACAGCCTGCCTGTTGCAGCTTCAGGAGACCCCTGGCTGTGCTCGCCACGCTCATGAATGTTATAGTCTGTAGAATGATCTTAACCATCTTGTGAAACGATATCTGCTGCTTAACAAACTGCTGTTTTATTACAATTATATGCATGGAAACCCAGTCCTGCACCAAGAACTATTTTAAACTGCATAATTTAGTTAATGTAGGATAAGTAGGAACGTTAGCCTGCACTGTTCTTGATTGTAACCTAATCTTCTTTTCTGTGTTTCTGTGGCTCCTTGTATCCTCCCCCCCCCCCCAAATCCTGGTCCACTCTTAATCTCCACAGCTCCTCCTTTCACCTCTCCCCCATTGTCCTCAAAACCTTTATAACTGGTGTCTTTTTCTCCTTCTCTCTAGCCTATCCCTTCCTGTCATTTGGGTTCCTCACCCGGAGCAAGCCGGCCACCGCATCCCCCCCCCTCGTGGAGCGAGTCAGAGGTAATTTCTTTTCGTGGGCAGTTCAGCCGAAACATTTGAAGACTGTCTTCTCTGCGCTACCAATTTCAAACTTGGCACCTTTTAAATCATAGACCACAGGTCGCACGGTAGAGGGGCGCTGTTTCCTACCTCAGCTGTGTCCACGGCCAGTTTAATCTTTTCACCTAGCCAGTTGACCCGGAGCTCTGCAGCGCGACAACTCAGCTAAACCATCAAATTTAATACAGCCTGCCTGTTGCAGCTTCAGGAGACCCCTGGCTGTGCTCGCCGCGCTCTATCCCGCAGCCGCTGCCCGGCTGCTCCCCACCCACCCTTGTCCGGCTTTAGTTATATAGTGTGGTGTGCCCTGCCCACTACCTATGTACTACTGATCGCTCGTAGTGAGGAATATTACTATCTCCTCACTTTCTCATTTGCAGCCTATACGTCTTTTCCTCTAGAGGGCATCTAGAACCTTACAGCATCTAACCCACTATAGTAAGTTGTTTCAATTCTGACACTTCTCTATCAACCTGATTTCTCAGTCAGCTGGGACTCCAAACCCTCTCCCAAGCTACCTGGTATCACCATAATGGCATCCTTCATCTATAAATACTGGGTCAATAAACACAGTAAATTTGCCCTATTGGTCCTTCCTATCTTTCTGCTTGCTCTGCAACTTAGATCTAGCCATCTTCCCCCCCCCCCATAAGGGCATTTCTCCTCACCCTCCCTTCCTGTCCCACTCATGCTCTTGATCAAATTGGCCTCTTATGACTTTCCCTCTTGTGATCCATAGCAAAATCATCTACCATTCTAGTTACACGCTATGCAACCTCCTATCACACACCACATACTCACCCACATGGATATCTTATCATAAACCATGGTATCTATCCCTACGCTCATTAATATTAGCAGGCGATGTTGAACGAAACCCTGGACCTACTGATAATATAACCCATCGGGCTACAGCTTGGCAGGACCTAAAGGGACTGCATATTGTACACCTGAACATAAGGAGTCTACCCCACAACCTAACAGAACTAGAGGCCTGGGTCACCCAACACACAATCCTGACATCCTATGTCTCTCCGAAACCTGGCTAAAACCCTCTACTCCTGGTCACTTGTGCACGCTACCAAACTACAAAATACACCGTCAGGACAGATCCACATCCAAATGGGGAGGAGGTGTTGCAATCCTCTTTAAAGATCACCTAGCCCTGCATCTTAATGTTCCCCTTACCCTGTCACAGTGCGAAGCCATTCATACCACCTTACATTTAGGCTCTAAGAAACTGCACATAGTCTGTGCCTATAACCCTCTGAAGAGTAGCACTGCAGGACTTAAGGAACCACTAACTCAGGTGGACTCAGTAATTGGTCATAACAAGGTCCTCATTATGGGGGACCTAAATATAAACTGGAATGGCAAATCAAATCAGGCCTCTCACTCTATGGTACACGGACACAACCTGCACCAACTTATCTCTGACCCCACTAGGGTTCTTGCCCCTTCTCGTTCTAGTACCTTAATTGACTGGGCTCTCACGAACCGCCCTGATAGCATAGTATCCTCTGGTACTTTGCCTGACATAATAACTGATCTCTCCTCTATTTATTGCATCTGGCGATCAGCAAGACCAGCATCTCCTCCGCCAAAGCTGATTACTTTCAGCAACGCAGCTAAACTAAATCAGGCGCTCTTTCTGCTTGACCTCTCTCTCTCTGATTGACTGGTCCCTTATCTTTGCTGCCTCAGACCCTCAATCAGCCCTTGACTACTTCCTGATGAAGTTTGGACACCTTCAGGACATCCACGCCCCTAAAGTCACTCGCCGTCTACGCGGTACTCAGACTAAGTGGCTCACTAAAGATCTCCGCTCTCAACTAAGGGCTAGGGACAAAAGCTGGTCACTTTTTAAGGCCACAGGACTCCCAGCAGACTTTGACGCTTATAGGACCCAGAGAAATTCCTGCAAAAAGAACATTAGACTAGCAAAAAGCTTGCACTGTAAGGACCTACTTACGAAATCTGCTGGTGACCCCAAGAAGTTCTGGGCCGTCATAAAAACCCTTCTTGGGACAAATAAATTACCCACTGCAACTGACATGCAGATAAATAATGTTCATTGTAATAATCCTGAGACCATAGCCAATGCGCTAAACCATCATTTCTCGGTCCTACAGTATCTAGCTACTCAGCCTCCTTCTTCCCCCGAGTCCCCTCACAAATAACTCCCAGGACTTTCAATCTCCTCCCCCTCACCCATAATTCCATTTTCGATCATCCCCACAAAAGAAGTCCTAAAGCTGCTACGATCTATCCCCGAAAGCACTAGCCCCGGAGCGGACGGGATGGAACCTAAACTCCTGAAAATTGCAGCCCCATTATTGCCTCCCCGTAACAAAAATCTTTAATCTGCTCGAATGTCATGGCACTGTCCTAACATCTGGAAGATAGGTAAAATAACTCCCATCCTTAAGAAAGGGGACCCTAAAGACATGTCAAACTACCGACCTATAGTCATTCTTTCAGTCCTTGGTAAGATCCTTGAAAAAATAGTAGCAACCCAAACTTCAGACTATCTACAGAAATACAACCTTCTGTCTAGCTCCCAACATGGTTTCCTAAAAGGCCATAGCACTACCACAGCTATACTAAAACTCACAAATGATATTTATGGTGCTATGGAAGCTGGCCTCCTGACAGAAGCTATTTTTATTGACCTTACGAAGGCGTTTGATCTGGTAAATCACTCCCTTCTCCTCCCCAAACTTTCCTTGCTGGGTTTCTCTGCCGACACAGTTGACTGGTCCGACAACTACCTAACCAACCGTATGCAGGCAGTAGTCTTCAACTCTGCTGTCTCTCATCTTTCCCCCATGCAGATGGGAGTTCCACAAGGCTCTGTACTAGGCCTGTTACTTTTTTCCATTTTTATAAATCACCTTCCTTCTGCGGTTCCTGGCTGTTCATCCTTACTTTATGCGGATGATCTGGTCATCTACCGCAGCGGAAGAAACATCTTGGATATTAATCATTCCCTAACTGAAGACTTCCACTGCATTCAAACCTGCCTAAGTGATAACTATTTGGTACTTAATGAGAGCAAAACTCACTCTATGCTGTTTGGCTCTCCTGCCTGACTCAAACTGGCTCGTAATTCCTTCCAGATCCGAAGCACAAATGGTCCATGGTAGTAAGTACCAGCTCTTTCAAATACTTGGGCATCCTTCTTGATGAATCCCTTGACTTCGACCTCCATATCACTTCCACTTGCAAGTCCATCAATGCAAAAATTGGCGGGGCCTACCGTACAAGCTATGCGCTCATGCCATCTGCCAGGCTTGCTGTGGCTCAAGGAGTTCTGCTTCCAGCCCTGACATATGGCTCAGTCACATTCCTAGGTGCTTCAAAATCCTCGCTTCTCAGATGGGACACTACCTACAACAGCATCTGCCGCTATGCCTCCCGGGCGCCGTGTTTCAAACACCACTGTCAGCTTTATGCTGACCTCAACTGGCCTAGTCCCTCAGCCCACCGACACCTATCTTTTGGCTCTCTACTACACGGTATCTACAGCTCAAGTCTACCTGGACCTCTTGCCTTACTTCTGTACTCCCAAACCTCCGCCTATGGTCTCCGATCAAATGACGACACCCCTCTCTTTATTCCCAGATGCAAAACCATTATGGGTACGCGAGCTTTCTCCTACCTAGCACCTAAAAACTGGAACGCTATTCCACAAAATATTCACCAAGCCCCCACTCATGCCCACTTCAAGAATCTTCACCATCAACATCTTTTGGCTTCTAACCCCTGTACATGTTTCCGGCCACCCTAGCTCACTCTTTGCTCCACTACCTTCCACCCTACTTACCCTCCCTCTCCTACCCCCTCTACCCCTGTCTTTTTACCTTATCTCTCCCCTTCCAAAACCTTACGTCATTTGATGGCACTTACTTTTTACTTTGAACCTGTTAGCATTAACATTGTTATATATGGTCTAGGTTGCTGTATTGCTTTAGTCTAACTGGGACTACTTGTTGAATACGTTAAACAATCTATATGTCTCACACTGTTTGCATTTGTCCTACTGCCTACTTCTTTCTTGTGCTGCGTCACATTGTACTTGTCATGTGTTTCCCTTGTATACTCCTGGGTCGTGCCTGAAAATAGGCATTGCTATGTCTAGCGCACCCACCCGGTAACCAAAAGCAAATAAATAAATAAATTAAATAAATAAATAAAGGGGCATACTACTCACCTTCTACTTTCTTGGTTAATTAAGGGCGTTATCCACAAGTCAGGACACCTTAAGAAATATAAGCAACATGCATGCCATTTGAATTCCATTTGATACATATTACAAACCTATACAAATAACCAAAATATTCAACATGTCCCGGCTCTGAGTTACTGTCTAAACTGCCTCATGTTGAAAGTATTGTTCTGTAGCTTGATTTATAGAATCAGTCTCCACAGTAATCTGACAGTTATTAAGTGTGGGGGGACTTAGATGTATACATGTGTTAGGTGGTGGAGGGAATCATGGAGACACAGGAGCTGTCGGTGCCCACAGCCCGAGAATGGCATACTTGCCAGAGTCAAAAGCATAGGAATATTACTGTCAGTATGCCATGTCTCTGGTCACAAGTGCACTGATCCGTTCTCATCTTATATTTAGAAAGTCTAATTTTGCTTGTAAGTTTTCCTGGATGGATGTAATTGTCTCACAGCCCCTATTGTCTAGTATATTGTTTTCTTTTTTCCCCACTTGCAATGTTTTTTGTTGTCTTTTATTTAATTTAATTGCTGTATGTTTATTCTCATGTATTGTTATTGATATCCCTCTTTGTATTGTATAGTCTTTCCAGGATCTCCTTGTAAATGAGCCTTCTCAATGGAGTTTTTTTTTCTTGATCCCAGATAAACTGAACTGAACATTCATCTTCATTCAAATCAATGTTTCTGTCTCAGGGAGAAGAACCACAGAATGTCCTTTTTTCTCAATGGCTTTGTTCCAGTCTCCCCCATGTGTCAGTTCAAGTACCTTCTCTATGCACCAAAATCTTAACGAGGCTGGTGTGTGCCCTGCTTCATTAAAACGTTGCACTACAGGTGTTCCTTCCTGCTTTGTTTTTATTGTACCTTTATACTCACTAATGTGAAATTTGAGAGGTCTAGTTATTTTGAGTATGTAGTATCTCAAGCAGGGGATTATTAGTAGTTGCACTCAAAGACATGGTCAGATATTGTGTGAAATTTCTGTGATATCTTTAGAGACATTCCATGCCTACCTACAAGACAAATTCCCTGCCTGCCTACAATTCCACAGTTGGGCCACTGGGGAGAATCACTTTAGAAATATCACCATATACCTAGAAATATTTAACCCTTTCGTTGGCTGCAACTGTAGGTAGACCACATAGGTAGTGTTGCAATTGATTGCTGTCTTTATCTGGTAATTTTTCGTTGTTCCTTGGGTGTTCAACTGCTGTATATGTATGATGTGTTTCTATACTATGAACATATGAACATACAAAATTTGCCAGCATATAAAGGCCTAGAGGTCTATCAAGTCTGCTTGAATGTGCAACTAGCGCCTTATTCTGCAGCTGCCCTCCTCCCACCCTTCTCCTCCCTTGACCCTCCTTGCCCTGTCCCAACCCCTTCTGAAGCAGTCCACTGTTCTACTGGATACCACTTCTACCGGTAATGTATTCCACCCAGCTACCACCCTCTGTAAAAATTGTCTCCTCATCCCTCCTGAACCTTCCTCCTCCAGTCTCATATCATGGCCCCGGTGTCCCTCCCTCCCTCCCTCCCTCCCTCCCTTTCTTTGAACAGCTCCTCCATACCTGTCTTGTTTATTCATTTCAAGTACTTGAAGGTTTCAATCCTATCCCCCGTCCCTCCTCTCCTCCAGCGAGTACATGTTCAACTCCCTCAGCCTCCTCTCATATGGTAAGGGCTCCAGCCCCTCAATCATCTTTGTCACCCCCTCCAGTAACTTAATGTCCCTCTTCAGATATGGGCACCAGTACTGAATGAAGTACTCCAGATGCAGTCTAACTAATGATCTATACAGTGGAAGAATCATCTCCCCACTCCTCAAGTATATACCCCTTGCAATGAAACCCAGCATTTTGTTGGCCTTTGCAGCTGCTTTCCTACATTGTGCATTGTTGTTCATTGACCCCGGGATGAACACCCCCAGATCCTTCTCCTCTGTCTCTGCTAGCTGCACTCCCCCCAGCTGGTAACTCATCCTTGGGTTTTTCGCCCCAAAATGCAGCACCTTGCACTTTTTGGCATTGAACCCTAGTTGCCAAGTGTCCAACCAGGTTTCCAGCTTTGCCTGATCATCCTGCAACCCCTGCCATCCACCTAGGTCATCCACCACTGCTCCCATCTTGGTGTCATCAGCAAGCAGACTGATCTTGCTCTTGATGCCCAATGATATGTCTGCAATGAATATCCCAAACAACACTGGTCCCAACACCGAGCCCTGTGGAGCACCACTGATCGCTACCATTGGGGATGAGGGCTCCCCACCCACCACCACCCTGTGTTGCCTTCTCTGAAGCCAGTTCCCTACCCATCTCACCAGCTTTGCACCAACCACTGTGCCTTCTAACTTACTTCCCAGCCTCCCATGTGGCACTGAGTCAAATGCCTTACTGAAGTCCAGGCACAGGACATCCACTGCATGGCCACCATCTTACTGCCTAGTTACCCAGTCCTAGAACTCCACCAGGTTTGTTTTTTTGGCAGGATCTACCACGTACAAAGCCATGTTGTCTGCTGTCCTGTAGTCCTTTGGCCTCCAGGAGGGCTACCAGCATCTCCTTCAGGATAGTCTCCATCAGCTTACCCACGATGGATGTGAGGCTCACCGATCTGTAGTTCCCCAGTTCATCCTTGGGGCTGCTCTTGGGAAGGGGCACCACATGAGCTATCCTCCAATCCTTAGGTACAGATCCTGAGTGTAGTGAGGCATTAAATAGGTCTGCCAAAGGTCCTGCCAGGACCTCTGCCAGCTCCTTCAGTACCCTGGGGTGGATGCTGTCTGGGCCTGACGCCTTGTCCACCCTCAGTGTCCTCAAACCCTCCAGAACCCTGCCCTCCATGATTTCCCTGTTTGTCACCCTTCCCCCCTGTTTCTGCCCTCCTTCCCCCCTTGGGTATCACCCCCCTCTTCTCCTTAGTAAATACCAACTAGAAGTAATAATTCAGCACTTCTGCCTCATCACCCCTGCTTGCATCCAACCCCCTCCTTCCTAATTCTTGCTATTTGGATGTACCTGAAGAAGTCCTTCTCCCCCTTCTTAATGCCCTGCACCAGCCTAAGCTCTGTAGATGCCTTGGCTGCTCTTACTGCCCTTGTCACCTCCTTCGATTCCTTCCAGTACTTCTCCCTGTCCTCCCCCCTCTCTGTTTTCTTGTACCTCCCAAAGGCAGCTCCTTACCTTTTCCATTACCTCCTTGCTCAACCAGCTAGGTTTCTTTGCCCTAGCCTTCTTGCTCTGGGCCTCACTGCAGGTTCTGGTTGCCTTCACTATCCCCAGCTTTATGAGCTTCCACCTCTGGTTAGTGCCCATACTGGGTTGAATTCTGGCCAGGTACACTTTTACCACTTCCCCCATCCTCCCCAAATTGGCCCTCCTAAAGTGCAGCACCCTTGTGGCAGATTCCACTCCTTTCTTACCCATATCCAATGTGAGCCATACCAAGTGGTGGCCACTCCCCGCCAGAGGTTCTTCCACCATAAGTTCCCTCCCAAACTCCCCATTTGCCAACACAAGGTCAAGGGTATTCCCTAACCTGGTTGGTTCACTGACCATTTGCATCAGGAAGCTGTCCTGGAAGGTATCCAGCAGTATCTGCTCCCTTCTATTCCTGGTTGTTGTGGTACTCCAGTCCACTCCTGGCATGTTGAAGTCCCCCACAATCACCACACTACCCTTCTCGCAGGTCCTCCTGATCTGTCCCGCTAGTTCCCTAACTCCTCTGTCTGGCAGGGCAGCCTGTACACCATTCCCATCCTGATAGTCCTATTCTTGGAATCCTGGATTTGCATCCATTGCGACTCCATACTACCCTCCTCCCCTTCCTCCCATACACACTTCAGTCCTTCCCTCACATATAGTGCCACCCCTCCTCCTTTCCCAATCACCCTATCCCTACGAAATAACCTGTACTCTGATATTGACAGGTCCCAGTCATTGTATTGGGGGGCCCATGTTTCTGTGATGGCTGCAGTGTCCACTTCCCCCTCTGCCATGAGAGTCTGTAGTTCTGCCGTTTTCTTCCCAAGGCTCCTAGCATTCAGGGTGACCACCTTCCACCCCTTCCCCCGTGTCCTGCCCTCCTTTACTAGCATCGCCACTAGTACTTGCCCTTTTCCTTTGTCACAGTTATGGGGGTTAAGCGCATATGGCTTCCCAACCTGTGGTCTCTGCATATCCCTTGCCCACTTGCCACTCCCCACTGCTAGTTTAAATTCCCAACTTCCTCTATGTACTTCTCCATCCTCTGTTTCAACACTTTTTTTCCCTCCTCACTCAAGTGTAGTCTGTCCTTGGCATAGACACTACTGTCCTCCCAGGTCCCTCCCTACCCCCCCCCCCCACCAACCCATACGCTTTAGCATGACACCAGGTTCTTAGACATCTGTTAAATTCCTCTGTTCTCAGCTTTCTTGTTGTGCTTGCCCTGGGCACTGGAAGTATATCCGAGAAAGTTACTGATCTTCCTGCTCCCTCACATAATTGTCCTAGTTCCTCAAACCTCCTCTGGACTATATCTATCATCTTGTTAGCCAGGTCATTAGTCCTCAAATGCATAATTAAATGAGGCTTGTCCCTACCCCTTCTAGCATATTTTAGAACAGATTGTCCCACCCTTTCTGCTGTCATTCCCGGCATGGCCTCCACCCAACTACGACTATGTCTCTCCCCTTTACTACCCCACCTGACTTCTCTTAGTATTGAGTCCCCCAGCACTAAGATTCCACCCCTCTTACTAACTGCTTGCTTCCCTTCCTCCCCACCTCTTGCTCCTGGCTCCTCCTCTTCCTCCTGCACAGCAGTTCTTCCTTCTGCCCCTGTTGTAATTCCCCCAGCAGAACTTCTCCTCGCTCCAGTTTCATCTGGATGTCTATCAGTTACTCCTCCAATTTCATCACCTCCCTCCACCTCCTTCCTCTCTAGTACTGTAAAGCAATTTTCTGAAGACCCTTCTGCAGTGCCCACTTCCTCCCTCCTCATAGTAGCCCATTCCCTTATTTTGACTCAATGACTGTTGCCACTTCTCCTCCTCCCCCCCTCACAAGTCCCTTTCTCCTCCTTCTGGTTGTCTTTTCCCCCTTGACCCGGTTTCCCCTGACACCATTCTTCTTGGCCTGGGCCAGGGCCCCCTGTCTCTGCTTCCCATCTTCTGACCCTCTCCTTCCTCCGTTGGCCCAAATTGCCCTCCCATCTCATCTCCCCTCCTCTCACCCTTCAGTGTTGGGCTATAACCTCTTCCAGTCTGACTTGCCTGTCTTAGTTCCTCCTGCAGACCCTCGCTCTCCTTTCTAAGTTTCTTTATTTGGTTGTACACTAAACATCCCCCCACCATCCATGCAATTTTTAGAAAGATTGGCACACCACAGTTGTTGCAGCCTACCACCCTACCATTGCTCTTGTTGCCCTGGCGACCCCCAGCTTTCCAGATGGCTTCAACCAATGCTCCTCAAGTCTCCCCTCCCCTCTATCATTGCAAAATATTCTTCTCCTTTTCTCAATTTCCCTTATTCCCTTTGTCATGTACTTTAGATAGACTGAGCAACTGCTTTTTATGTTCCTACCCCTCCTGTCCACACCCAAAAAGAAACTGTAAGCAACTATTGCACAGCCTCCTTCTAACTCCTACCCCTCCTTTCCACAATGCAAACACCAATGCAAACAGGAAACAATGAAAGCTCCTTGTGTTGCAGTTACTTCTCCTCCACTGAGATAGCAGTCACCTCTTCACTCACTGCTGTTCCTTTCCTGGATGTCTGCTTCTGCTATGACAGGTGCATGTCCTTTGCCCTTTTGGGGAAGTGATGTCAGAACCTCCAGTATAAGGGAAATGCCTGGGGTGGGTGACGTGAGGGGCAGGAGGGTGGGACCAGCTCATGCCTTCCAGAAACAATCAGGTAGCTGGACAGACAATTAGCACCCATCACCCACTATGCACTAAACTTTGCAGCTAGTGAAGACCGCAAAACACAATCACAACTCCACTAAAAGCACAAAAAATAGGTCTGATACCAGAAGAAACAGGTCTCCAATTCAAACAGCCTCACCAACAACACACCAAAATAGGCTTGAAATTAGAAGATACAGGTTTTCAATTCAAAGAAACAGCCCCACCGGAACAGCCCCAATAAAAGCACACCAGATATGTTTGAAATCAGAATAATCAGAAGAAAGCAGAAGAAACAGGCCTCCAATTTAAGAAACAGGCCTCCAATTTAAAGAAATGACAGCCCACTTAAAGCACACCAAAACAGGTTTTAAAGTTTCAACAGCTCCTAAACCGTTCCCTGCTATCCCTTTTTAAGAAGTAAGAACTCAGCCTGCTACACAGTGAAACAACAAGACAAAGTAGCCCACTTACAGCACAGCAAAATAGATTTCAAAATTCCAACAGCCCTAAAACAATACTCTGCTAACCCCGTAGAAGTAGTAAGAAAGAAAAAAATAATAACTTGCTACCAAGTGAAATCAACAAGAAGCAGTGTAAAAGCAGTAAGGAGCAGCCCCTAAAATGGATATGATCCATTTCCCTTCTAGTTTCTTCTCCAAATGTCATCTCCTATATGATGGCATTCCTGGTCTGAATACTCACAATAAGAGCTGTCCCCTATCCAAGTCATGTTTGTTGTGTTCAGAATGTACTAATTTATTTCTAATAGTACTGAAAATTTTAATGGCACTATGGTGGTGTCGTTGGGGGTAGGGGTGCTCTGTATTCTGGAACACTGAGTGTTCTAAATATTTCTCATTGTTTGTGCTCTATTTTTCTAATGTTGTCGATATTTTGGGAGAACTGTAGGGGAAATAAGAGCCTCTGTGTTTCCACTTCCGTGTTCTATTTGTCTGAATCATGTTTCTGCTAAAGAAGCCTTCAGGTGTACAGTAAACAAATTGGGCTTGGACCTTGGGCCAATTTAAAGAAAGAAAGAAAAATAAACATAATTTATTATATAATTATACAATGGCAAGAACATTTCCTGGACTCTGATTGGTCAGTGTGTCCCTAGCACAGTAAGGTTATCCCAGCACAACCTCACTGTATTGATTTGTTGCATTTTTGTTAGCTCTTCTCTTAAGAAACAAAGATATACTGCCACACAAAAAATCTACTAAAAACATTTTTTAAATGTTTTTTTTTATTTTGTATAACAAAAAGCCATTGTACAATAGCAATAATGCACTCCAGGGTGTGGGTTGTACTGGGATAACCTCACTTCTGGGCCTGCGGCCTTGTACCCAACCACCCAGGTGTGAGGTTATCCCAGCACAACCCACACCCCGTCATGCATTATTGCTTAAATAAATATTGACTACATGGCTGATTATATTTTTTATGCCTTGCCATTCAGACACATGAATTATTATTGTTAATGGTAGTGTACATAATGTCCTCCTTATGCATTTACAGCACTGTGACCATGTAATGTACACTCAAAAAATACCTTTCCGCTTTATATTAAAACCAGGCCATGTGCAGGTTATCAGAGGACCCATCTGTGATCCTGTATGCATAATTTGGGGAAATCTATAAAGATATGGTTGAGTTATGTACCCTTTTGAAATTGCTGTTTTTCACACGCTACCCTGTTTGGAAAGCAAATGGCCTCCTGTAGTTTGGCAGATAGTCATATTTCAACCACAAAAAAATGTACTCCTTTATACTAAAATGTGACCATGTAGTGGTCAGCATAAGGACCTTCTGAGATCCTGTTCCCAAAATTTGGGGAATATACAGTATATAAAGAAATGGCTGAGTTCTGTACTCTTTTGTGGTTATTATTTTTCACACTCTGACCCCATTTGGAAAGCAAATGGCCTCCTGCAGTTTGGCAGTTAGCCCCAGTGGTGGCACTCAAAATATAAAGTGGTATCCATGCTCATCTGCATTTTTTTTAAATAAGTACCCCTATTCCTTATTTGTTTCTATTTATTCCATACTGCTACTAATTTTAAACACCCCTTTGCCCTTGATTTAACAGATGAGGAGGAGTACCACTCATTAGTGAAAGGGCCACCACTGGGCAGAAGGCACTCATATTTCACCCTCAAAAATAACTTTCCCCTACATGTTGAATCCTGGCTATTTATTGGTTGTCATAGGCCCCTCCTGGGATGTTGTACATGGAATCTGGGGACAAAATGTGAAGAAATGGCTGAATTATGGACCCTTTTGTATTTGCTTTTTTCACATTCTGACATTGGAAGGCAAGAGGCCTACTTCAATTTGGCAGACAGCAGTCCGTTTTCACCCAGAAAAACAAATGTCCCCTTTATGTTGAAATCTGACCATATATTTTTCATTATAGAATTCTTCTGGGATCCTGCACCCAGAACTTAGGAAACATAAAAAATGGCCAAGTCATGTAACCTTTTGTGATTGTTGTTCACACTCTGACCTTGTCTGGAAAGCAAATGGCCTCTTGCATTTGGTAGACAGCAGTCACATTTTATTTATGAAAACAGTAACCCCCTTTACACTGAACTCCAGCCATACAGTGGTTGTCAAATGACCCTTCTGGGATCCTATAGCAATAATTTAGGGTGATAAAGAAATAGTACAGTTATGCACATGTTTACTATTGCTGTTTGTCAGACTTTGGCCATGTTTAGAAAACAACTGTTGTCCTGCAGTTTGGCAGACAGCAGTCACAATTCACCACAAAAGCAACTTTTTCTAGTGGTCATCATAGAACCATTCTGGGATCTTGTATTCAGAATGTGGGGAAAATATGAAAATATATGTCCATATTATGTACCCTTTTGTGAGTGTTTTTCACACTCTGACCCTGTTTGGAAAGCAAATTACCTTTTTATAATTTGCAGACAACAGTCACTTTTTACCCTCAAAAATAACTTTCCTCTTTAGTTAGAAACCTGCCTGTGTAGTGGTCATCACAGGATCCTTCGGGGATCCTGTACCCAGAATTTGAGACTAATATATTAAGAAATAGACAGGTACCCTTTTGTGTTTGCTATTTTTCATATTCTGACCCCATTTGGAAAGTGAATGGCCCCCTGCAGTTTGGCATACAGAAGTCACAGTTCACCCTTGAAAATACCTTTCCCCCTTTATATTGAAACCTGGTCATGTAGTGGTCATGACAGGAACCTTCTGTTATCCTGTACCTGAAAGTTGAGGAAAATATATAAAGAAATGGCAGAGTGTTATGCCCTTTTGTGATCGCTGTTTTCCACACTCTGACCCTGTTTGGAAAGCAAATGGCCTCCTGTGGCTAGATAGACAGAAGTTACATTTCACCCTTCAAAACAACTTCACCTTTTATATTAAAATCTGGCCATATAGTGGTCATCATATGACCCCTCTGGGAACATGTACCCAGAAGTAGGGAAAATACAGTATAAATATTTCTAAATACCTTGCAATCCCCACCTTACTGTGAGTATTGTGCCAACACGAAACACATCTCTAAAATCACAGCAAGTCTTAAATTAAAGAAAATTCTCACAATAATGCATTTACAAAAAAATACAGTAAAGAGAATGAGGATGCAACACAATCCTGAACGTTTTGCAGCAGAGTTCCTGCAGGAAACAAAGCAATTGCAAATGGGATTTATCTTTTTTTTTTTTCATTCAGGAATCTGTGACATTGGGTGGCATCCTGGAAGGCTCTACTGTAACTATTTTTTTTTATTTCTTATTGATACTACTTTATCTGTTTCCAAAAATATTTTTTGTTTCCTCTATTTTTATTTACAGTGCTCTTTTTCAAAAATATTTTTTGGTCTGCTCTGCTGTAATCTTTATGCCTGTCTATGGTGCAGTGACCAGCTCACCTTCCCATTATTGTCAATCTGAAAGACATAAGTGCAAATGATTTAAGTATGCCACGTTATGGCAACATCATACATTTTAATTCTAATTTGCATTGTATTGTAGTTACCCATATGGTGCACAACCACCACCCACTCCCTGTCATAGGGGTCCATGTAGTGGTCCCCTAGCCAGGCAATGGTATGCTGTTCTTGAGAAATGCAGGCGTGACCCTCTGGCCAACTCTACCCCTGAGCAGGACCTCAGAGAGAGTCACTTCCATCCCCTCATCATCCTGTACTGACATACAGTAAGATGGAAGATTGCTCTTTTATACAACACTGTATACATAAAATAGTGCACACAGTGGAATATCAGAGCATTCAGCTATGCAAAAGAGAAACAAAATGGTGTCAGAAATATTTTTGAATCCCTTGCCTTGGATGTATTCTCATTCCTCCCAGGAGCACTGTTAATGATATTGTGGCCCCCCACCACCCGCATAAAGAACTCTTCTGTGTGGTATGCTTCTTATGCTCACTATTTCACAGTACTGCATGTTAGCATGGAAACTGGGCTTAGTGAGCATTGTACAGTGGGTGGGGGTGTGATTAACTTTATTTAAAAAACCTAGTTTGGTTGAATGCATTTTATACATTGCAGTACAACAGCATAAAATAAAACATTGACAAACTTAAGCAAAGCATTATTACAGAATACACACACTATATTGTAGAAAGAATAACATAGTTTCTGACATACAGTACAGTACAGATATCATTAAGATGCCTGTTGCTTGCCCACCCTTGCTAACAACTAGCAACACAGTTGGTAAATGTCCAATGTATCTTCTGTGGTGTTGTCATTCAGAGTTAGCCAAAACTCTTGTATGCCATCTACAAGTTCCTGCTTTGTCCATAATTCTGTCTTTTTTCAGATGTGCATTTTCATGGCATGCCATGACATATCAATATGATTCATGTCTGGCAACCTTGGGGTGACAAAAGACAGTAAGTACAACTTCAGTACTGAGCACCACAGTATTGCCCATTGAGTACAACAAGGACATGGATTTAGTACTTTTTAGAGATTTTACAAGATTCCTTACTCTGGTGATGTTCTGACCCAATTAATATCCACAGCAGCAATGCACACTGTTGTTGCTTTATGTTTAGGGTCATTTTCCCAATCATAGTCCTAAAAGATACAATGTCCATGTAGGCATTTTCTCTGTATTTAGTCTTTGATGGCACCTACAATAATAGGGTCTCCGAAGAACTGCCCATCCATGGTTCCAGCAGGTATAATTGACAAGCACTGGGTCAGATATTTCCAAATATTTCTGATATTCTAAAGATATTCTCTCTGGTGGCCCTTTAGTAGTACTGCAGGCTGGCAAGGAATTTCACTAGCTATATTACAGTAATTTCACTAAAAATCTGGCAATATTTTGGTTGCAACTGTACGTGGATTGTGTACAATTTACAGTACTTTAGAGACTTAAAAATGCCTTGGCATTGCTATTTCCCCAACCTCAAAAAATGTATTGATTTATACCCCCCCCCATATATTGAGCCCCAGACATGGATATTCAGCAGAAGTTTTGACTTTGGTTTCATAGATCCTTATCTCATCTTGTAAAATGACATTGTAGCAAACAACTCCAAAGAAGCTGTTATTTCATCTATAAAAATGATGTAGTGGAACATCTCACTGTTTTGTATCCAAGTCCAGGCCTGCCCATGTCACCTGAGCTTGTTGACATTCCTGATCATGGGACAAAAACTTGGAAAAACAAGTATTGCATGATGTACAGAAATAGTGATACATGCAGTGCTGTATAGTAAGTACAGTAATTGAGAAATACTCGGTAAGCATGCAGTACAGTACTTGCTCTTGCTGTGCATGCCTGTAAGTCCAGCATATTCAGTAGTGCATCTTCTTGACTGAAGTGATACATGTACACACCCAGTGTTGTACAGCAAGGTGTTCCATCAGCTCCCTCACGGTGCTCTCATCATCCTAATTGAGCATGGGATTAACAAGAGCATGTTTTACTGTGTGCAAAAGATAGGAAAACACAGTCAAAATAAAACATTCTGTCCGCAATGCATGGCACAAAATATGGAGATGCAACTGGTTATACAACAACACAATATAATGATAAATATTGAAATATTGTACATTACATGAACAAACAGTTAACCATGGCGCTAGAAGCAGGTGTTTCAAGTATGCCTTCAACCCACTATCCATGATAGTGATGCTGGTGTTCCTAAGAAACATTTGCATATTCCGCATGCTTGCTCCTTCAGCCCACATCCTCTTCAAGACTGTGCTTATCTGTGCAGTGATTTTCTTCACCATTGTTATGGGCCTTCAACAGTACGACTCTGTTCTGTGACCAGTGTAATGTACAGCCGATCAATAAAGCTCAGAAGTGAAACAGCACATCATTTATTTAGAAACTTCAAATAGTATTGTATCATTTCTGCTCCCTAAGTTTTAATATATAGGGGAAAGTTGTTTTCGATATGAAAGATGACTGCTGTCTGCCATGCTGCAGAAGGCCATTTGCTTTCCAAAGAGGGCCAGAGTGAGAAAAAGAGCAATTACAGAAGGATACCTCACTCAGGCATTTCTATTTATATTCCCCCAAATTCTGGGTACAGGATCCCAGAAAGGTTCTCTGACAACCATCTCCTGCCCAGGTTAAAGAGGAAAGTTGTTTTCATGTGTGGAAGGTGACTGCTGTCTGTCACATCACATGAGGCCATTTGCTTTCCAAACAGGATCATAGTGTGAAAGACAGCAGGCACTAAAGGGTATATACCTTACGCATTTCTTTATATATTTCCAACAAAATCCAAGTATGTGATCAAAGAAAAGTCCTCTAATTACCACCACATGCCCAGGTTTTAATATAATGCAGAAAGTTGTTTTCAAGGGTGAAAGGGGACTGCTGGCTACAAACCGAGGGAGTTCATTTGCTTTCCAAACAAGGTCAGTGTGAAAAATAGCAACACTAAAGGGTATCCTGGGTACATAACTCCAGCATTTCTTTATTCCCCCAAATTCTGGGTAAGGGATAGAAGAAAAGGTCTCTGATGATCCCACATGCCCAAGTTTTAATATAAATGGGAAAGTTGTTCATGAGGGTGAAAGGCGACTGCTGTCTAAAAACTGCAGGAGGCCATTTGCTTTCCAGACAGGATCTGTGTGAAAAACAGCAACACTAAAGGGTACCATGGTGTGACAGCGTCAGTCCCTGCCACTTTAGTTATTGACCCATTTATTTTCTCTCCTTGGTTGCAACCACTATATTTCTCTCTACTATGGCTATCCCTGTTTTTCTGTATGGAGGCAGGCCACCTCCTTACAATCCCCCCCCCTCCCCATTTCTTATTCCCTCTTGGATTTTCCACTATATTCCTCCGGGTCCTTATTTAAAAATGGATACAGTAGTATGGCAGACTAACTGCCTTAATAATGAGACGTCTGCAAGCAGCAGCCCTTTTTCCATTTTTCTTTTTGCATCCCGTGCTGTCCTTGCCTGAATAAAAGAAAGAAGGCTTATGAGATATTAAGTGCCTTAGGTATAAATATATTGATGTATTTATCATGCCTAGAGTTATTAAGTAACGAGGTTGTTTTTCTCATCCCCCCCCACTGTGGTAAAAGAGAGAGACCTGCTAAAATAAGTAATAGTCCTGGATTTTGAATCCTGTGTAGGATCCTTCTCATAGCGTTTCTGTGGTGCTGTATGACTGTTCGCACGATCGCGAGTGCTATGCAACTGTGCACACCATCCTGTTGCGCTAAGCGCTCGCTTATGCCATAAAATGTATTTTTTATTGGAAACCTCATCTGAGGTGGCATGTTTAGAGCAGGAAATCACTGAACTGTGCAGTCCTGTTCCATATTGGGCAGCTGCTTGCTGTTTCCTCAGTCTGAGAGTGAAAATATCAGCCGATGGCTTGATATTGCTTTGGGAACTCTGTTTTCTTGTAGCTCTGCAGCTCTGGAAACCTTTTTTTTTTTTTATTAGAGAAGCCTCTAAGAACATTTATCCCCCCTGCATTTCTTATGAAATAATAGTGCTAGCACATAATACTAAATGAAAGAGGTTGTGTTCAGAGAGTAGTCCTGCAAACTTAGTTTGTTTGTAAGTTTTCCTGCCTAGGTAGACAAGCAGGACTGGCCCCTAAAAACATTCAGAGAAGTAGCCCTGCAAACTTAGTTTGTTTGTTAGTTTTCCTACCTAGGTAGACAAGCAGCATTGGCCCTTAAAAAACATTACACAAAGAGGCATAACAATACCTTACATGTCTCTGTTTCTCTGTTTAGTTGGTGTTGGAGCCCCTTGCAGCCATCAGAGTTATGTTCCTTGGGAAGCCTCACAGTGTACTGAGGGCTACTACAGGGAGATAGTGGCCCCTTGTGGCCTATTCTTATAGTACCTGCCTGTCAATCATTGTATGGGGAGCATTCTGGTGAATATAAAATATTTAGCAATGGTTATTTACTACTCTTTGACCATAATACAGTTTGTGCTTATCATACATTACTTTGTTGGGTGTTCATAAAATTGTTTTAAAGGCTATAAAGAAATGTTTTTGTAGGGTTTAATGCTAAGTCACCTGACTCAGGTAGGCGTGTACTTAAGCATTATCTGAGCAGGCACCAGACAGATAGGGTCAGTTTCTCTTGACCAGAGAGAGGTTCTAAGCTTCAGAATCTTCTTGTTTTCACTGTTTATTTGATGAACTTGTTTTTTTCTTTATATTATTTTGTTTATGCTGCTTGGAAAGTGTTTATGAAGAAATAAACATCCCACAAAGCAAAAGCGGATTGCACCTTACTTTCTGTCTCATTTTGTCCATCTGTAGAACCCACACCGTAACACCTGGGTACATAACTCCAGTATTTCTTTATTCCCCCAAATTCTGGGTAAGGGATTGAAGAAAAGGTATCTGATGATCCCACATGCCCAGGTTTTAATATAAATAGGAAAGTTGTTCATGAGGGTGAAAGGCGACTGCTGTCTAAAAACTGCAGGAGACCATTTGCTTTCCAGACAGGATCTGTGTGAAAAACAGCAATCAATAAAGGGTACATAAATTGGGTATTTTTTTATATATTCCCCAAAGTCCAGTTACGGGATTAAAAAAAAAATCTCCTTAGGCAACCACCACAGGGTCCGAGTGTGAAAAACAGCCATCACAGAAGGATACATAACTCAGGCATTTCTGTTTCTATTCCCCCAAATTCTGGGCACATAATTACTGAAAGATCCCTCGACAATCACCACATGCGTAGGTTTTAATATAATGAATGCAGTTGTTTTTGAGGGTGAGTGCTGACTACCATCTGCCGAACCACGGGGAGGTATTCACTGTCCAAACAGGGTCTGGGTGTGAAAAACGGCAATTATTAAAAGGTATAAAATGCTGGCATTTATTTATACATCCCCAAATTCTGGGTATGGATTGAAGAAATGGTCTCTGATGACCACCACATGCCCATAATTTCACATAAAGAGGAAAGTTGTTTTTGAGGGTGAATGAGGACTGCTGTCTGCAAACTATAGGAGTCCATTTGCTTCCCAAACAGGTTCAGTGTGAAAAAACAGTAAGCAGTAAAGGGTACAAAACCAGGCCATTTCTTTACATATTTCTCCCAGATTCTGATTACAGAATCAAATAAAATTCCTCTGATGACAACCACATACCCAGGTTTTAATATAATGGGGAAAGTTCTTTTTGAGGATGAAAGGGGACCATTGTCTACAAACTACAGGAGGTCATTTGGTTTCAAAAAGGGGCAGTGTGAAAAACAACTGTCACTAAAAGGTACATAACAACAGGTATTTCATTACGTTTCCCCCAAATTCCAATTATGGGATCAAAGAAATGTCCTCTGATAACGACCCCATGCCCATATTTTAATATAAAGGGGACAGTTGTTTTCAAGGGTGAAAGGTGACTGCTATCCATCAAATGGCAGGAAACCATTTGATTTCTAAAGAGGGTCAGAGTGTAAAAAGACAACAATTACAGAAGGGCACATAACGTGACCATTTCTTTATTCATATCCTAATCATGACAATTTCACTATTATAGCATGGGGTGGGGTAGCAGATGGCCACGCTACTGCTCCACTCCACTTCTGAGCTCCATTCAAATTAACCTAGTTGAATATTTAATTTTTCACTTGGTTCAGGCTTTGTTTTAATTCCAAACACTCTGACAGCATGTACTGTATGTTTGATGGTATGCTTGGAGTAGTAGCAGTAAAAATGTTTATACAGGCATTTAGAAAAGAACATGCACCGTTAGGGCTGTAAATACCCCGTTTACAAGGTGTTCCTGTTCGAAGTTACTCACTAGATTACAAGTTGCATATGAAAACATTGCAATACAGCTTAATAAACATATTTAGGACTAAAACAATATACTCTAACAATTTTTTAAATATTCAGCGAGTTCATATCTTACTATAGTTACTGTTCATCTATTACATGCACATCTGTAGCACAGTTCTTGTTTCATTGCAGTTTTGAATGCATTTACAGACATTTCAAGCTTTCGGATTTGTGGTGGCAGCTCATTCCATATATTAGCTGCTTTATATTAGAATGCCATTTTCCCATAATTGTTTTTTTTTTCATTTTGGAACAGCCAGTAGCTAGCAGCTTTTTGTTTTTTTTTTGTCATAGGCATTTCTAATCCCCAGAGTGAACAACTGTAGTGTTGCTGTTCTAGAGCCTTTCCTAGTGATCCCAGTGTATTGCCAGTGTATACCTGTGCACTGCTGTACATATGGAGTTTTAGAGCTTTTAAACTGTGGCAACATGGAGTCCTTATAGGACAATAAGAGCTCATGTTCTAAAATTTTAAGAACCCGGTTTAAGTGAATGTTGAATCCTGAGCACCAGAGAACCAGAGAGCATGTTTTTGCCCTGGGAGGGGTAGTGTTGTAGAACTATATGTGCCACAAGACACCTTTGCACCATATACAGGTATGCTAACATTGCCAAAGGGTATGGTCATTATATTTTAATACTTAAAGAAAATACTGCACTCAGTGGAGCATTTCTTATTCTTTAAATACCACAGATAAGTATGACATTTTTGAAGGAGGTGACTAAAGCAGAATTAAGGAAGAAAGAGATTCTGGGGCAAGTATTGATCAGAAAACTATAAACTCTATAAGAAACATATTGGGATATATGTTATAGACACACAGTAGCACTTAGTGTTCCGCCTAATCCTAGGGGCACCTACCTTTACAGCACTTCATTGTTCCACCCCCTCATCTACCCCCTCCCCTCCCCACTGGGCACCCATTCCCTTCTCTGTCCCCACCATCATTCCCCTCATCTGCTGCTCTCCTAGCCCCACTGTCTCCAACCTTCCTTAAATCTGTTCTTAACCCCTTACACAGGCATACATTTCACTATGTCACAGCTGTGCCTGTTCTCCACTCTATTTCTCCCCCACAAGTAAGCTTAACTCTCCGACACAGACACCTTCTCACCAATGCTGTAGCAGTGTGTAAATGTTATACCTTAAGCTAAACACTGTCTCAATCTTTTAATCTACACCAATTTATTGTCTACCTTACTTGTAATGTATTATTTTGTACCAGTGCAATTTTGTACTTGCTTGTAATGTAATGCCTTTTATACAATAGGGGTGAGATGATATGCCATTCTTTATTTTGGCATGAAACCACCACCATGAGCTATCACACTCTGCTGACATCAGCAGAGTGTGATAACCAGAGATTTCTCCAGTTATCACACCCCATTGTATAAAATGGATACATGATGTGCATTCGTGTAATATGGAAAATATTTTCACTCCTGTACAATGACCTATGGATACTCACTCATGGCTTCGCCACTCATGAATATCCAGAGGTCACTCAAAAGGAGTGAAAATATTTTCCATATCACACTCATGCCCATCATGTATCCCCTTAGTACATAAAGCTATTTACCTGTTCAATTTCTTCTTGTAGCCGACATGGAACCTACAAATGAGCACCCGCTCACAGGTGTTTTCCAAGATATCATTAAATAAAAAAATCAATAAATATACGGTTTTTGACCAATTGTTTTTGCCTAAAAAGAGGTTTTTAAAGCAGTGAAGGAGTTATTAGTGAACTTGTACACAAACTATCCAATTGCCTTTGTAGTTTTATGAGTCTTATCCTTTACTTCACTCATATAAGATTTCCATGATTGATTTCTCTCAAATATCTAATCTTGATCCCAAAGAGTGGATGATTAATGGCTGCACACCTGGAAATATAATTGGTATAGCTGACAATGCTTACCTAGTCCTAGGGCAAGTTTAGTGAGCCTTTAATGGTGGTAACTTCTACTTTTGGATGCTATGGGGTGTAAATGTTTTAACCTCTTGTTCATGTAAGTACTATATATTAAAATCCTCTTTATTGTGGCTACTAAATAAACAATAATAGTAATAATAGTACTTTTTAATTTTTTATTCACCTTTAAAAGTGTTAACATTCCAGATCTAGAGGGAATATAGCAATGCATTTGGAGGACTGACCCTTAATGCACTGGTTAAACTTCATTGGAAAATTCTTCAGAAATGTTGCTCTTGCTAAAAGGCATGTACAAATAGCTTAGTAGAATGTGTACACCTCTTACAAATCATTAATTAGGTCTTCTTATACTATGTATTGTTACTAAGTAATTAAGTGTCTTTGAAATTTTTTCTATATTGTGTATTAACTTGTTATATGTTTGCTGTTCTATAAATGTTTTTATTTTTTTTCATAATGACTGAAGGTTGAATAAATAAATTCAAACTGAACTGACTGTTTCTTCAATATTTCCCACACATTCTAGGTATTTGATCCCAGTAGGGTACTCTGATTACCACAACATGCTCTGGTTTTAATAAAAGTGGGAACGTTGTTTTCAAGGAGCGCAAAGTACAGTAGCTTGTGTCTTCTGTCTTGTTTTAATGTGATAAACAACACAGAATAAAGATCACCTACAGGTAACTCAGTAAGCTGAGCCTTTAAGCTCGAGCAGGTGAAACAATGTTGAACTGAAGCATGCATGGTACACTGCTTTTTTTTTTTTTGCTTACTTTTTGTCCCCCTGGCCCCTGGTCGACTCCTTGTTTCCTGGCATCCTTCTACATCTGGCCGCTGTCCATCTTGCACCTGTCCTCCAACATCGGGCCATCATCATTCTACCCACATGGCTTACCCCCCATGATGGGTGGTGGGGAGCCCCCTAACTCACCCACCAGGACCGGATCCAGTACAGGTGATGGCCTCTGGAAGATGGTGCAATGTGTCAGATGACCATTAAACCGCTTGACCCAGCCACCATTTTTTTCTGTTTTTCCAGCAGTGGTGCATGCAGTTCTGACAGTGGGCATGCTATGCATGTGTCCTCATGCAGCATGCCTGCCGGCTCTTCCACCTCCGTGCCTCATACTGTACCGGGCCAAAGCGTGCCAACACCATGCCTCAGCTAGGTGTCAGGCAAGTGCCTACCTCAGTTCCCCACCCTCCCTGGGACAGGAGGGCTGTCCTCCGGATGCTTGATCCTCTCCCACCCTGGCTGGCCCCTGATGACCCGCTCGCACTGCGAAAACTCGTCGCCGACATGGCAGGAGATAAGGCATCGCTGTCTCAGCCCTCCATGCCACAGTGCTGGCCTGGTACACTGCCTTTTAAAAAAAACACCATCTTATGGAAGTGTAATACAATATGTTTAACCATCCATAGGATTGCCCTGCAGCTGTGCTGAACTTATTTATTTTTATTCAGAAATCACTGAATTAATTTGATGTATTATAATATATATAATGCATTGTACTCATTTATTTGCAGAGTGCTGCTAATTTTGATGTACTGAAGTGTATTGAAATGTATTTCACAGTACTGTCTCCTCCTGTTTTCCCCAGGGTCATGGCTGAAAAAGGGACCTATGTCTCAGTACAAGTTACACCCAGCTCTCAGTAAATCAATCAATCAATCAAATAAAATAATTGGTGTATGACCTATTAAGTATAGGACAAGGAAAGCAAATGTCCCTCTGGCTCACTGTGGTAGTTATCTCATGAGCCAGGAGGGTTAGTGAGATGCAATTACTTTATATGGATCCAAATTATTTGGTCTTTCATAACAGGTGGGTAAAAAGATTAATCTCATATTAAAACTGTAAGGGAGAGGGTGGATTGGGCTGGGTTTTTTGTGGGTCAGGGCTGTGGAAAGAGGATGCTGGGAGGAAGAGACCATACATGAGTCAACTACTGTACACACTATGTGAACTTGGGAAAGTTTTTTTAACTTTCCCATGGTTAAGTTAGGTCATCTAGCTGTTAAAATGGGTAGATGTACAACTCCAAAGAAAGCAAAATGTGGCATTTCAGCAGTCCAATCTTGGGTAAATAAATGTGTGCCATTTCGATAATAACATTAAAAATGATCATTTAATTTATGCATTATTTATAACGGCACATCACAGTCATGACAAGCATCATGTTAGATTGGGCAATGTGATGAATCACAGTAAATCTTTGAAAATGGCATCAGCCAGTGACAATGTTCATGTTGTTTGCCACACTTCTGCTTTTAGGTACTATAGTTAATATTCCAATCTCTATAAGTAGATGCCCCTTGTCATTCACTGTAATTTGTCAAAAATGTGCCTGTACCATGTCCGCAGCCCATTAAAAAATGGATATTTGCATAGTGGAATAACAGGATTGTACTGTGGCTCTATTTTCTGATTTGTTCAGCTCTGTTTTTGACTGACTTGGGTGTTGGTATTTTTTCTTCTTCTCTAATTAAGGAACTTGCTAAGTATTTTCTATGTATTTATAATTTACTCATTTTTATTTGCGCTTCAGAATTTCTACATGTTTATTTTATCATGCACCCAATTTCCTTTTTTTTTTTAAAGAGCTTTTTGCCTGCTCACCAGCACCTACACCTTCCATAAGACCATTGGCTCAGGGGTCCCACTGTCCCTTCTGCCACTCCCTCTGCTGTCATGCCATCAGGGATCTGCATGGTGCAGGACCCAGGAGTCCCCTGAGGGCTGTCATGTATGGTGATGGGGGCACATATGGTTTTCTCCTTCCCTAGCTACCCAGAGCCTCAGTGACACAGTCATGCATGCACATGGAGGCACGCATGCAAGATGGAACCAGCGACCCCATGCCACCCACCCCTGGCTTAACACCAGCCCCCCATTTGCTTGGCACTGCCACAAGCCTCCACTTGGTGGCAGCCAAGAGCCTGAAAGGCTTGCCTCCCCAGTGCAGGAGAGGAGAGCTGCTAAATGGTCACTCAATCTACTCCCAGCTCTAACCTCCCCCCGACTAACCCCCAGTGGCTAAGTTCATTCCTGAACTCGGGTCACCAGCATGGGAGATGTTGGGTGCTCAAGGCACCTCAGCCCTCTATGCTACCAGGCTGGCTCCAATTTTCCATTTTAATTGACCTCCCATGGAACTTTCCATGGCATTTATATTTCTGAACCACCCCCTTCCAAACCATGACCTGCTTCACATTGCAGTGGCACCAAGGGAAACACTGAATCTCAACGTAAGTGCACTCTATAGCGGTATATAAGGAGGCTGAATGGATAGGTTAAAATATTTGTTAAAAGTGGGTTTCAAAAATATATTTATTGTTATGCTTCAGCAGCAAAAGGCAATACCAAAGATATGCCAATAGAGGCCAACCGCATAATGTCCCAAAATGCCATAAACAGCCTACTTTACCTCTAAACACTGCTGCCCACTAACCCTGGCATTTCAATCAAATTATCTTTATCAGAGGGTAATGGCATACATTCTAGTTAGTTCTTTAATATGCCTCCACATGTATATAGTGAAGCCACATAATTAATTTATACATTTCTCTTAATACATTTCATTAAGATTAAAGAACTAAACAATTATATCAAAACTGTTTAAAAGGATCTTACCCATTAAAGTTAACAAGGATTTCCATTGACCCAATCAAATCCTACATTTAATATACCTCTACTTAGACAATACTCTAAGGCCCAGATATTCAGACTATGCCAGGCAGTGGAGCAAGCCTGGGTGCAGTGCAACTGAGATGCGCCAGTGCCAGGTGATATTCAACTGTGATGCACCATGGCACGGCATCGTTGAATAAGGCAAGGTCAGTGCACATACTGTGCATGGCACAGTGGCACTGCACTAGCACAAGCCACAGATAGGGAGCACAGGGATGTGCCAGCACCAGCGCAAGTGCAGTTGCACTAGGTGCATCACCCGCGATATTCAGCAGGGGGCATGCAAATGAGGCCATAAAATATGCAAGGTGCAAATGGGGCCATTTGCATGTCATTATGTCACCATTTGCATGCCTTGCACAGGGCAGCCCGGTGACTTGCACCTGGCACCCTGCACAGCATGACGTATGCAGTGGGGATCCCAGGGCATCCCCCGCCCATAACCACAATCACGTAAATGTAGAACAAACAATCCCTGGTAGTCTAGTGGTCCCCCCTCCCGAGTCCCTCATTCCCAAAGGAATGTAATAAAAGACCATCCCTGGTGGTCTAATGGGCCCCCTCCCACCCGAGTCCCCCAAGACATGTAACACTGACCATCCCCAGTGGTCTAGTGGGGCCCCCCTGCACGTTTCTGTGATCACGGTATATGTATAACAGAAACTCCCTGGTAGTCCAGTGGCCCCCCCGGTCCCCGATTCCCTGAGATATGTAATAAAAGACTGGCCCTGGTGGTCTAGTGGAACCCCCCCACACCTGTTTCCATGATAACAGTACAGCCCCATCAAATATATCCCTAGTTATCCAGTGGCACTGCCACCCCTCCCACCCACTCTGAACCCCTTGCCCACCCTGATCCTTCCCCATCATTGTTGGGTGGCTGCAATGCACCCACATACCACCTGGCCACCCGTGAATGACAGGTACAGTATGGGCTGCAATCCCATTAGTCCCCAGTGTGGACCAATGGGCTTTCAGAGCATACTGTACTAGACAATCCCAAATATGTGAATGGATTCATTCACATATTTGGGACTATCTAATCACAATATGCCCTGCAAACATTAGTCCCACACTAGCGACAATGGGCTTCACAGCCCATACTGTACCTGTCATTCTGGCTTGTGATTGGAGGTACTGCACTCGAGAAATGGGTGATGGGTGGTGGGTACCATTAGCCTACCAGGCATTATTTGTATGGTTTTCCATGGTGATCGTGGCAATGGGGGTTTCCACTTAGCCACCAGGGTTATGTGTATGCTTGCAGATGGTGTTCTGGGTGGGTGGGTATCCACTCATGGCTGGGCTACTGTATTGCACCCTGCAATATGGCAGCCTGCCTCTGGGTGGCCAGGAGTTGTTCTTACTCTGCATGGGCTTAATTTTGAGCCCCCCCATGTGGCACAATGCAGGGTTGTACCAGCATATGCACCACACATCCCGGGCTGAAAATCAGGCTGTGCCGCATATGCATGGGTATGCCCCCTGCATCTGCACTGTATACAGTTACATTGCACCCAAGTACATTAGGATTTGTGCTGCACTGGGCAGCCCTTTCAATATCCCGCCAGGGAGCAATGTGAGGTTGCTCCAGCGCAACTCTGTTGCGCCATGCACAACCCCTTTGAATATATGGGTCCAAGAATACCAGTCACAAAATAGAGTATTAACACATATCAAAAGGACATGTCATAGATCACCATAGACAGTCTTCATGAAACTTTGAAGAGGGTACATTTCAGGCCTGTGCACAGTGATCTCACCACAGATCCATTTCAGGGCAAGTGGAATTCTAATTCATTGTTCTCTTTATTCTTTTATTTCCTCCTAATTAACTTTAGAAAGAAGCAAACATTTAAACTTTGTACAAAAAAAGTAATATACAAAAGATCTATGAGATTTCTTTATATTACTTCCTAATACACTACATTAACATGCTGGCACTAGGACGAAAAGTCGCCTGCTAAAAAGTTGTAGTTATTACATCGCGGTCTACTGGTTGCAAAGATCTTGCGTTGCCAGAGTAAACGTTGCCTAGAAGTTGCCACGTTTTCAAACAGCAACATTATGACTTAGACTATGCGACTAATCTGTCAACATCATATGGTCCACTCGGCATTTTAACCGCTATTTTTTTACCGTGACATTTTGTCTGGGGACAAATCATCCACTTTTGAACATGCTGTATTGCCATAACACTGATAGAAATATTAATAATAAAGGTATTATAAACTTGCTTGAAAGAAATTAGCAAATGTGCAGGTATGTAAATAAATCGTTTTTGCTTTATCCTTTTAGTTGATCTTCTCAACTCAAAAATATATTTAGTTTTGAATAAATACCCATACAAATAATGGTGATATCAACAAAATTAGGTCAATAAAATTTAAAGTTATATAATTAATCCAAATTTCCATAAAATTGATGGGGTTCTCATATACACACCACAACTTATAAAAGATAATTAATTATGGTGATGGACAACATTCACCATTAGTTACATTGCCTCAACATAACATCCCTACCTTATATGCACTAACCTATTAATTTTTAATTATGTTAGCTAAACCTAAAAGCATTCCTTATTTTCTACCTAATTTTCCATTGCTTTCAAGAAAAAAAAATACATAGAGAATAGTGGATGGGCTACCATGCACAACCAGCCTATTGTGCCATAGAGGGGTTTTGATTACCTCAGACCTCGAGAGCAAAGCTCAAGAGGTCTTGAGGTAATCAGAACCCCGAGGTGGCGCAATAGACTGGTTGGGCATATGGTAGCCAATCCTCTATTTTTTACAGTGTATGGTTCACTTAAAAATATTTCAAACTCTCTTTTTTTTAGTAAAATAAAGAAGTTTAACTGCTTTGTTTCAGTCTGTGATGAAAAGCTGGTTGCTAGGGTTGAGGTTGTTAGGTAGCAGCCATCTTTGCATGTATAGTGTGGTCTTCTATTGGTTCAGAGTTTCGTTAGGGAGGGCTTTACAAAAATATGGCACCCGTTTCTGTCACTAAGCGAGAAGTGTGTTAGCAGTGTGTTTTTTTTTAGTAAATTATCTGGTTGATCTACCTGTTTCATGTTTGATTGTGTGCTGCTTCCTCTGTTCATGCTGCCATCACTGAAGACACTGCTTATCTGGTTGATCCTGCGGTTTGTGCTGGACAGTTATTGTAGCATGTGCACATAGACTGCTGGAACCTCTAAAGGTTCTCAAAATGTTGTTCTGCTGCAGTAGGGTACAACTGCATTCCATGACCTTTTGAACTGCAGCAGAACAACATTTTGAGAACCACTGATTTCCATGCAGAACAGGGGCTTACCATACACTATAAAAGTCTTCTTAACTATGGTCATGTACAAAGTCATTTATGCCTTATGATTAGACTGATAACTACAGTAGTACTATTGCATATATTCAAAATTAATCTTTAACATTAATACACTTGGCCAGCCCAGTGGCACTGAGGGTTGAGGTACTGGATGCCACACCTCACATCACACCAGCGATCTAGGTTCGGGAATGGACTCGGGCTACCGGGAGTCAGCAGGGGAGGATAGGGAATGAGCATCTGGAGGGCTACACTCTCTTCCCGGGGGGGGGGATCTGGGCCATGCACCGCTCCTTAGCAGCCCCTGATGGAGATCGGGGGCAGTGCAAGGAACACACGGTGCAGTGACTAGCGGTGAGTGGTGGCAGACATCAGCACATTTGTGCCAGGACATCATTGCATGACTGTGCTCCAGGGGGGAACCATAATGCAAAAAATACCCCAGAGGACCAGGAAGGTGATGAAGGCTCCAGGGACCTAGCCCACAACCCCAGCACTGGATCATCCCTCCAATGGTCCCCCAAGGCCCTCAACCAGGAATAACCCTCTAATTATAGAAAGACCACCAGGTAAGTGGGACAGGCCCTTCCCACGGGGGGTGATATGTGGGGCTGGAAAGTTCCGGAAGAGGGTCCTGGAGGAGTGAGATCTCAAGCAAGGGAGTAGAGGCGATGGTCGAGTGGGCACTTCTGAGAGATGCCCTGGTCCACCAGAGTGAATAAATAGAGTCTAAAAGAAACAAAAAGAAACATTAATACACTCACAGCATTCTCTAATATCTGACAGAATCCCAAAGTTCATCATAATGTGCCTTCAGATGAAATACAGCCATGCACTTTAAAGATTTCTAAAAAGCTCCAACAGACCTGCCACAAAATATATTAATGTTCATGCTCATATAAGATATCTACTGTTCCGGTTTATTTTTGCATCCTTCAAGTTTATGAAATGAATGATTTTTCCAAGTCTCCTCTCCACATTTTAATGTACCAGTCCTTCCTTTCAGGGTATCTATAAAGCCATTATAACCATACATAGCTGTACCCTATATAGGAATTTGCTACAGCCCTCTTGAAAACATTTTAATTGAACCCTACAGTTGTACCTAGATGGGAATGGCTGCAAAGCTGCAACCCCTAGTTTACCTGTCTGTTGACTCAAGACAGGAACTTACTGAGCTGAACCTACAGTAGATGGGGATGGCTGTAAAGCTGCAACCCCCTATTTCCTCTGTTAGCTGTCTCTAGATAAGAACTAGTTGCCTTCCCTCAGAGCTGCCTGTCTTCTAACTCACTTATAAACTGATCTTAGATAGGGATGGATCTACAGTATGTCATAGTGGTGAACACCGATCGACGATTGCTGTTAAGGTGACGGCACATCACCAAACATAAAGATCGTCGATGTACCCTCAGACGTACAGCAAAATGGCACCAGGGACTTTGGATTTTGTGCTTTATGCAGGGGGCTGTGCCCTTCGCACCCCTTGGGGGGCTTTTCCCCCAACCCCCTCCTATTAAATGATTCTCAACTCCAGGGGGTTGCATGTTGTGGGGGGGTGCAAAACTGGAGGACAAAAAAATTCAGGCTGGGCGCCTCAAAAGATACCTGTGCCCAGATCTGAACCCAGCACCATTCTCACCCCAGCCCTGAACCCACCCACCACACCACAGGAGCAGCTTGGCAGCTCACCATGGTGCCACCCCTCACAATCCCTCTGTCCCCTCTCACGCCATGCTCAGTATGCTCACTCCCCCCCCAAATGAGTAGACATGTAGTGACAGGACGTCGCTATATTCACGCACCACCTCATCTGGTCACCCACCTTTCCTGGTCACCCCGAATGACAGGAGCCGCGACTGAGTCGATGTTTCAGTAGACACCCAATCGTGGTTGCCGAAGTCATGGGATACCAGTAGGGATTAACTGCTACCCCTCAGCTGAACCTACACTGGGTTTGCTGTATAGGTGCAGCCCCTTGTTAGCTCAGGTGGCTGACCCTAGATAGGAACTAGTTGCATTCCCTCAGAGTTCGTTGTCTGCTACTCACACATAACTCATTCAAGATCAGGACTAGCTGCTGCTCCTCAGCTGTACCTGGATGGTGATAGCTGTATAGTTGCTACCCCTTCTGTGTTCTGTTTTCTGTCCTTAGACAGGGACTAGTTGCAACCTCCTCAGCTACAGCTGTCTGTTTACTCCGTGTCCCCACCTCACCTGAGCTACCCTCCACTGAGCATGGCCTGTGGCCTGCAGTTCTCCCTGAGGATGCCCAGCCAACACCCCCAGATGCCACTTGGTCAGACGTCACAATCCTACTTCATGGCACTCATACAACATGTCACTTGTTCCTCTGGGAGTTAAATAGGAGACTGCAGCCACACAAGTGGTCAGCTGCAGTCACATGATCAACCACCACAACAAAAGGCATCTACTCTGGTCCACGGGTTAGCCTGCCTCACCCAGACCTCCCTCTTCTCACCTCCCTCAGCCCACAACAAGTTCAAGTACTTTCTGGAGTTTCAGCACATTACATAACTTTAACAACAAACAGCAGCAGAATGCACCTTGTTGAGAGCAGGGAAAAAAACCTTGCCTGATTTCTCATCCCCTACCCTCTGGTGTACTCCAATTCTCCTAGCTGCAAAAGGGAGAACAATAGTGTAATGTTTGCTTTTATAAACTCTGATTGCTGGGCTAGTCTACCTTCAGCCTGTACTTCGTCAGACCTCCCTGTTCACCTCTCTGTTAGCCCACAACAAGTTTAAGTCTTTTCTGAAATTGCAACACATTATGTAACTTCCTGTAATTTCAGCACATTATGTAAGTTCAGCAACAAAAATGCACATTGCTGAGACCAGAAAGAAAACCCCTTTCGCTGACTGATCAGCCTGTCCCCTCTGATGTCCTCCAGTCTTCCAGCTGTCTTGTTTCAAGACAGGTGCATTAAAACTAGACATTGCACATGCTGTGCTGTGCAGGATTTTAAATTACAAAATTTGGCAGTGTCACTTTACATAATAGACAGCAGGTTTTAGGCATTCTGGGTCTATATCTGTTCCCTTTGTGGGCATCATTATTGGGAAACCTGGGGCAGACCAAGCAGACTAATTTACCCCACCATCAGTATGAGACCCTTTGCAGACTGGTGCCCCTGCCCTCTGCCTGCAGGCTGGAGGGCAGAGAATATTTGGACCCTCAGAGGAGGGTAGGGAATATTGATCTGCTGGCATCAGTAAGTAGCGATAATACTAAATACATAAAATAAAGTACATTGCACAACACTGATGACTGCAACTGTTCATAAAATGGCAACTCACAGGTGTTGCAAGATCTTGGCCAGACCTGATTACTGTAAACTGTACATTAATAATTAAAGTGAAGTATTGTAATTAAAGTGAAGTATTATACATTCAGTGTAATGTGGTGGCACATCACTAACATCACTGGGTGTTTAAGTTGCTTACAAATTCTAAATTGTGTAATGGAATTATGCGCAATATCTCAATGACCATTTTGTGTGTCACAAACTGCATATAAACGGCTATCACTATTATGAACATGCATTGACCATTGCGACCCCACAGGGGAGAAGCCAGGCCATAGCCTGAAGGTCTAGGCGTTTATTTGGATTCAAATATTTTGACCATATATGCCTTAACTCAGCTGGCCATGGCAATCAATGGGCCCTAAACAGCATGTGACTATGCTTGGGCCTTCAGTTTTTGAAATCCTTGTTACTCTCCTGCCCCAAGGAACATGGTGATCTGCAATAATACAGTGACATATTAAATAAATTGCGTACAATAAAAAAAGTGTTTTATTCCATCACAAATTAAGTGGTCTTGATATAAAGAGGAACGATACAATAATGTTGGATCACAGACAATCTCAGAATATCAAACACAGTGTGCTGAAAGTATTAATACTGTACATTACAGTATGTCTTTTTTTATCATTGCAGAACCACAATGGATCAGTGTTGGAAACTGTGCTAAAGCAGCAGGATGCACTGCATGGGTTCCCCTACCTGGCTGGGGAGGTACCTGTTTCTGCTGTCCTGCACAGCGCGGGCCCCAGCCTCTATGGGAATGGTGGCACAGGGTGGCTGTGGCATACTGGCCACCACCCAAACTAAGTACTGTATATTGATTCATTGATTTACTTACTTGGTTGATCAATTGTCTGGCAAAGGAGGGCTAGATAATACTGTTGGGGGGGGGGTTACAGATGCAAACCAACTGAAATTTATCAAGATGAAGTTTGTTGTGCTAGTGCACTGTACTGTAAAGTACGCATGTTTACAAAACATTCCCTTCCTTGCAGCTTCTTTGCAACAGAAAAGGCGACATTCTGCTGCACAACAGTTAATATTTTATTTTTTACTTTTTCTTTGTGGGGGGAGAACAGGGTGATCGGGTTCCACCTGAAGGAGGGGGAGGCAGCAGAGTATGCATGGGCAGTAAACACATATCCCCAACACTGCTAGACATGAAGGGTTGGCTACTAGACACTGATGGCAAAAACAAGGACCAGAACCAGGCCAGAGGAGGGGACCAGCACTAGGAATTGGAGGGGCATTTGTTGTGGTTGAGCAGTAGCAATCCTGCTTTCTCAGCAGTCTTTCCCAAAATTGTGTATTAATAAAAAAAATAGTATATTAAGAATAGTAAAACATTAATAAATAAAATATTTTTGGATGAAACATATAATCCTTTCTAGTGATTTTTTTTATATGTTGTCTAGTGATGGCTTTAAGAGGGGGTTGACAGTTTGACATAACAAGTAGTGTCGTGCAAAACTGGAATATTTCACCAAGCAAAATATTTTGCATAATTAATGCATTATGAGAAATATTTTGCTTGTTGAAATGCGAAATTTCACCCGCAGTTATGAGCGAAATTTCACCCCCAAGCTGGCGAAATTTCATTTGCGGGTGAAATTTCGCCCACAGGGAGTGAAATTTCACCACCCGCGATGAAAGTTTACCACCTGCGAGAGTAATTTCACCTCCCGTGGCCAAATTGTGTTCAAACTTCTCCCTGGTGGCTAGTGGTCCCCCAGCTTTCACTGGCCATAAACATTAATAAGCACTCCCCCAAAGTTACCCTGCCACCTCCATTGTTTGGTTTAAAAAAAAATATGTACCCTTCACTCCCTGGTGTCTAGTGGGACCCCTCCACCCCCACCCCATCAGTATATAGCAGCACCCACCCAGCTCCCCCCAGTACCCCGATCAGGCCACTGGCACAGCCCTCTACTCCCTGGCTGGCAGCCTGACTGAGCGCCACTGAGCACTTGAATGAATGAATGAGTGCGGTGCACTCATTCATTCATTCAAGTGCTCAGTGGTGCTCAACTGGGCTGCCAGCCATGGAGGTGAGTGGAGGACTGTGCCAGTGGTCCGATCGGGTACTGGGGAGCTGGGTGGTGCTACTAATACTGATGGGATGGGGTGGAGGTCCCCAGACACCAGGGAGGAAGGGTATATTAAAAAAAAAAAACAACAGAGGCAGCAGGATAACTTTGGGGAGGGTGCTTATTAATGTTTACGCCAGTGATGGTCAGGGGGGCCAGTAGACACCTGGGAGTGGAGGAGGTGGGTTGAATTTTAAAAAATAAAACAATGAAGGTAGCAACTTGTGTGTGTGGGGGTTCAATTTACATTGTGGCCAGTGGCAATGGGTGAAATTGTGAAATGTCATTGCAATTTCGTGAAACATTTCACCAGGCAAAATTGCCGATTTCGCATCAATTTCACTGCATCTCTGATAACTAGTGTTTAATGTAAAAATGGATCCAGTGTACTGGATTAAAGTCTAATGCTGATATAAATGTGTCACTTCTGGCTGCTCCTTACTTATTTCCAGATGGGCCTCCACACTTACTTTCCAGGTGGACCCAGTGATTACATTTTGAAATGTATAGGTGGAAGAACTCTTATCGCTAGATTTGCACAGTAGGCGGGGGAACTGTCATCTGTAGGTAGTAGAACGCTCCTTTTCTAGTCAATGGAGAAATATGACAGAGGTACAGGAACTCTCATGAAATTTTGTACCGTATGTGGTGTGGGAACTGAGATCCTGTGGAGTCTTGCCCACTTAATACCCTGTGTAGACCCCAATAGATTGGTTAACTCCCCACAGTAAAGGCCACTGGACTTTGTTTTTTTACTAGAAAATACGGTAAAATTCTGGAATTTGGACATCCTGCACACCAGTAAAAACAAAGAATTTCACAGAATTTGGCAGCTTAGACCAGATCAGTAAATGTGCAGAACTTGTATTTTTCTTTTAATTGCTTCCTGTACTATTTTCAGTTTGCTTCTCTTAATGCTCTGTATGGTATACCAATGCTGCAGTGACTCACCTACTGTGAAGACCATCACAGCGACAGGATTTAGGCAAAAGCTGCATGTCTCTGTGATGGTCTCTGTGAGTCCAGGAGACTGCCTTGCAGGGTGTTTTGCCACCCCCCCCCCCAGTCCAACTCCTACTCGGCATTGGAATCCTAGAGACCAGGGTGGTGGGGGGCAGAGTCACCCACATGGAGGGTTCGGGGGTGCAGCCCCCGATAGAAACACAGAGGCATCCCTGACACCGCATTGCTGACACTCAGCAAAGCAGCTGTCGCTGTCGGGGATGTCTCCGCATGGGATGTCGCTGCGGCATGGTGAAACCACTCTGTATATTAACCCTTCCTTTATTCTTATTAGTTAATCACATACTAAAAGAAGGGCGACAGAATCCAGGCAAAATCCAGAAAGTAGACTAACAATCATCAGTGCAGATGCCAGAATTTTAAGTCTTGAAAACAGAATTTCATTATTTTAATCACCGTAAATTAGTGGTCTTGCCCACAGTCCAAACACTTAAAGTCTTTTCAGCTATCAGTGCACACTACTATATTATGGTGGCACACTTTGTAACATGTCTCCAACCAGCTTTCTATCAGTATTGTTTTTTTTGCTGTTTTTGTGTGTGTAAAGATGAAAAATGGGATCAAGAAATATTAAAGGGAACGCTCTTATTATTATTTGAAATGCCCCCCTCCTTGATATCACCCTTACCTGTAGCTCCACATACAGTACACACATATTAATTAAGATGCACCCATAGCTTGTGCAGAATGAAGTATTACTTTATTATCAGTTAGTTCACTTTTGCATCATAGGAATGCAAAAAAAAAACAAAAAAAAAACATTTTGATAAATTGGACATATTTATACTTTTTCTGGGGTTTCACAATTTCTCATTAATTCTGTCCCTGATCAACTGCATTTGGGTATGTGGTAATGTTGAAATAGTGATGAACAACTCTCAGCATTTTACTTTACTGTAAATGTTGTTTGGGATCTGACATAACCCTCTATTGCCATCCAATGGCTCTGCTTCCACCATAATATATACTGCTATATTGGTATCAGATGAATGAACACCACAGCAGTGAGATTGTCAGATAGCCCAGGAGCAATTATTACTGGATTATGCTCCCTTTGGTCACTGAGCCTTATAAAATCACAGCCTGACGGTAGTAGCAGTAGCTTTATTTATAGGGCACTCTTAACCAAGGGCTCAGGACATTGTACAAAATGACAGGAAATAAATAGATAACCACATATCAATCAATCAATCAAATCTTTATTTATCCAGATGAACATCGTTGAGCACAGCTCATTTGCAAGATGGACCTGGTAAGGTCAAGGTTCATTTTACAGATACATAAAAAGTGTTCAATATACACACACTCTAGGATACTACATAGAATATTTAGTATACACACAGTCTAAGGATACATTCTAATCAGACTATACATTAAATTCAGGTGTAGTGGTAATAAGGGGTGAGGGGAAGGGAAGCGGGAAGTGGTGTGCCTGGCTGGTGGGGGAGGAGGAAGATGGTGGGGACCTATACTGTGGAATGGATAAACTGTGGGCCTTATGAAGAGGGCAGGAGGGCAGCACTGGGGGGTTTGTATAACAGGGGTATAGGGCTGTGATATATGACAAGGGATTAAGGGGAGGCGGATGGAAAGGAGGGGTGCATGGAGTGTGAGGGATGGTGACTGTTAGTAAAGGTGGATACCTTCCGTGAGTTGGCTATCTGGAGAGGGAGATGGATAAGATTAGGAATACTCTACTGTTTGTGGAAACAATTACATTTTTCTTTGATACGCCTTGAATACAGATGTTTAAAGGATGTAAATGAGATGTATCTGTTCACTTTCAGGGTCTTCTGCATCGTATTCCATAAGGCAGATAAGACATAGCTGATAGCAGATCTACCATATCGAGAATTGAATTTGGGCACTTTAAGCATGATGAAGTTTAGACTTTAGGGCATATTTACTTGATGTGATTTGTGTGAAGCAGTTTGAGATGTAATTTGGTAGCATCTTTGATATCGCTCTATAAGTCCATAGTGGCATTCCTGTCTCTTCTAAATTGAGGCGAGGTCCATCCAACTGCAGCATAAAGCGAGCAGTGGTGAGTGCTGAGAGGAAGATCTGTAATAAATCTCAAGGCTCTATGGTAAATTGTGTCCAGTTTGCTCAGATATGAGTTGGGGCAATGACCATATAGGAAATCTGCATCATCTAATACTGATAGAAATGTGGCCTGGACCAGCTTCTTTTTAGAATCTCCTGTGAGAAAGTGCTTTATTCTGTAATAGAACCCAAGCCTCTGATGGATTTTTTTTAGCAGATCTTCCAGATGATCTAAGTAGTCGAGTCTACTGTGTACCCAGACCCCCAGATATTTGAATTTTGTAACAAATTCAAGATTTTCACCAAGGACAGTGGATATGTGGGGGAGATTGTTTGGGAAGGAGTGTCCGGGTTGTGTTTGGGGGAGAAAACATTGCCTTTGTTTTTTTTGAGTTTAGCAGGAGTTTTTTTTCCAGTAGTTGGTGTTGTAATAGGTTGAATTCTGCTTGTAGCTCTATGCATGCTGTTACGGGAGAGGGGTGACTGACATACAATACTGTATCATCTGCAAACAGGTGTACAGTGACTTTGGTGAGGTTATTGTCGATGCTATTGATATAGATGGCAAATAGGATTGGGCCGAGGATGGATCCTTGGGAAACTCCTCTTTGGAGAGATTTGAGTGGTGATAGGTCTCCTTTAGCCTTCACCTGCTGGGTCCTTTCTGTGAGATAGTTATTAAACCATCTAATGGAGGTTGAGTCTAGTCCTATGGATTTCAGGGAGGAGAGGAGCAGTTCGTGGTTGACCGTATCGAATGCCTTACTCAGGTCTAAAAATACAGCACAGACACAATTTTTTTTGTCCAGTTTGAGTTGCCAATCATTGGTTACTTTAGCCAGGGCTATGATGGTGCTGTGGTTGGTTCTAAACCCAGAATGCGCTGGATTTAAAAGATTAGCCTCTTCAAGATATCCTCTTAGTTGGGTGCTTATGATTTTTTCTAGCAGCTTGGATAGTACAGGGAGGATAGAGATTGGCCTGTAGTTGTTGAGGTCCATGGGGTCCCCTGCTTTCAGTAGCGGGGATAACTTGGGCTGTTTTCCAGATCGATGGAATAGATCCTAGTTGTAGTGAGAGGTTAAATAGGTGTGTTATTGGCACTGCTAATACTTGTATGGCAATTTTTAAAAAATAGGGATCAAGGGAGTCTGCACCTGCACTTTTTTTGGTGTCCAGCTGTGATATTAATTCTTCCACCTGCTTCAGGGTGGCTGGTATGAAGGAGAAGGTGGACTCCGTTACCCGTGCTTCAGTGTTCTTGATACCTAACTGAGAACGCATTTGGTTAGCCAGAGAGGTGTCAAATGCTAGACCAGCGGTTGTAAAGTGATTGGTGAATGATTCCAGGACTTCCAGTCTATCAGAGATGGTTCCCCTTGCCATTGTGTATTTTGGCTGGGATTGTTACTTGGATCGTATACTGTTATGTCTTTTATGGTGTTACAGAACTTGGCAGGGTTGTGGCAGGAGGAGTCTAGTTCAGACATATAATAAGCAGCCTTAGCATCTCGTACTTTCCTGGTACAGATATTCCTGGCTTTTTTGAACAGCTCCCAGTCAGTTGATATCTTAGTTTTTCGTGCCTTTTTCCATAACTTGTCTCTGTCAAGGAGGTTGGCTTTAAGGTCAGGAGTGAACCAATGGTAGGTTTTATTTTTGATGCGTACCTTAGAAATTGGAGCAAGGATATTAAGGGCACCTGTAATAATGTCATTTAGCACCTCGTACGCTATCTCCACTGTGTTTGCTAAGTAAAACTCTTGCCATCGTGTGGAGTGGTTAATCTCTTCCAGATATGCCTCAATGTTGAATTTTTGCTTTGATCTCCTCATTGTGAACTTGGTGGGGGATGACGGCTTGCATGCTGATCTTATTCGCATAATAAGGCAGTGGTCACTGATGTCATTGAATAGTACTCAACATGCGACAAAAGGTGAGGTTTATTCACTAGTATAACATCTAATAGTGTGCTGTTGCTTATATTCTTTTTGTTGATTCTGGTGGGTTCTATTTATGAGCTGTGTAAACCCATGTATCGAGAATGATATTATGGTGCAGCTGCCTTTGAGAGCCAGTTTAGGTTTAGGTCTCCTATGATTATAGTTTCTTCTGTTCCCTTTTTGATTAGGTCACCCAGGTGGGATGATAGCTTGAGGTCAGCTGAGGGGGGCCTATAGCAGCCGATTAGCTGCAGCGATGTGGTGTGGGAGAGGGCCACTTTGAGGGATAGGCATTCAAATTCCTTTACCATGGATAATGAGTCGAGGCAGGTTACAGATAGGCTGTCCTTCACATATATCGCTATGCCCCCACCCCTAGTTTGGCGGTCAGCTCTGAATACTTGATAATTAGGTAAGTTTATGTCTTTGTCGGCTGTGACAGGCCTGAGCCACGTCTCAGACACTACTAGTATATCTGGTAGGGTATGGTTAACCCAGGCTTGGATCATCGTGATCTTCTTTAACAGACTGCATACATTAATATGGAAAAAGCTTAGCCCTTTGATCTTGGCTATACATATATAAATAACTTAGGTAATACTCTAAAAACATATATACAGTAGCTAAAAAAGGGAAAACAATTATTTTACTCCCCAAATATGTGGTCAAACAGAAATGTTTTTAATCCCCTTTCAAGACCTCCACTGACGGGGCCTCCTTCAATCCACCGAACAAAGAATTCCATAGTAGAGGGCTATTTCAAATGTGTGTAATGTCTTCTGATGGCCTACAAACTCAATCTGGAGAACTGCCATGGAGATAACCATATTAAATTAATCTGCATTCTCACTCAGTTTGTTTTAGCTGCACATAATGTTTGTGTCCATCTGCAACCCGGGATTGGCCAGCTAGTCACTTGCTACAGTGCTCTGGCTGCCGAACACATGTCATTTGTTTCAGTGGAGATTGTCTGATAAAACTAGAGGATGACTATCAATGCTGTGCAATACCATCAACTGGGATAACCTGCTGCTATTTACTATATGTAGCAGAATATCTAGTTTACTGTTAAATTTAGTCACCTGGTCAGACTGAGTGCAGAGTTCATTGATACTCTGCATCTTCTTGCTGATGAGGCACAGCTCTTCACAAAGGTCATTTGGGGCACTGGCATATAAGTCTCATCCTCTACATTTTTCTGCCTGGCAGTGTCTATTGGAAAAGACTCTGGAACATAGTCAGGTCTTCTCAGTGGCTCAGAGGAGAGAGCCCTGAAGGAACTCCCAAATCTGAAAGTGGTCAAGTCAATGGTGCCAGACAGGGTACCTCCAAGGATATTGAGGGAGCTCAGAGAGGCGCTGGCTGCACTTCTGACAGCTCTATTCAGATATTCACTGGAGATAGAAGTGGTTCTGGAGGAGGGCTGATGTAGTCCCACATAGCAAAAGTGGTAGTAGCAAAGAAGCTGGCAATTACAGGCCAGTCAGCCTGACTTCAGTGGTGGGGAAATTAATGGAATCACTATTGAAGGAAAGGATTGTGGAATATCTTGAATCCAGTGGCTTACAAGATCTGAGGCAGTATGGATTCACTGGGGGAGGTCATGTCAAACAAATCTGATAGATTTCTTTGACTGGGTGACCAGGTAATTAGATCATGGTGGAGAGGTGGATGTGGTCTACCTGGATTTCAGTAAGGCTTTCAACACCATTCAACATAGGAGACTCATAAACCAGCTGTGCAGACTAGCAGTGGGTGCAAAGGTGGCAAACTGGGTAAGGAATTGGTTAGAGGACAGGAGACATCGGGTGGTGGTAAATGGAGTTCACTCTGAGGTAGGCGGATGACCAGCTAGGTGCCACAGAAATAGTACTGGGACCAGTCCTCTTTAATGTCTTTATTAATGACATTGCAGAGGGGCTAGAAGGGAAAGTGTGCCTTTTTGCTGATGACGCTAACATTTGAAATACGGTAGACACTCCAGGGGAGGGTGGAAAAAATGATTAGAGATCTAAGAAAGCTAGAGGAGTGGCCAAGGGTGTGGCAGCTAAGTTTCAATCTGAGGAAGTGCAAAATCATGCACTTGGGGCACAGAAACCAAGGGGCAGAATACAAAACAGTGGGTGTGGTATTAAATACCACCAAACAGGAAAGAGACCTGGGGTAATCATATCTGATGACCTAAAGGTGGTCAGACAGTATGACAAAGCAGTGGGGAGAGGCAGTGGGATGCGAGGGTGCATAGGGAGGGGCATCACCAGCAGAAAGAGAGAGAGATGGTATTACCACTGTATTGATCACTGGTGAGACCTCACCTAGAGTACTGTGTCCAATTCTGGAGACCACATCTCTGGAAGGACATAGGTAGAGTAGAGGCGCTCCAGTGGAGGGCAACTAAAATGGTCCAGGGTCTGCATCAAAAGCCCTATGAGGAGAGACTAAAGGACCTCAATATGCACACCGTGGAGGAAAGGGGGGGATATGATAGAGACTTTGAATGTCTCATGGGTACAAATAAGGTTCAAGAGGGAAGTATTTTTCTGAAAAAAAGATGCTCAAGAAAAAGGGGACTTGCTATGAAGCTGGATGGGGGTAGACTTGGGGGAGATGTGAGGAAGTACCTCTTCACAGAAAGAATGGTGGATGCCTGGAAAAGCCTCTCAGAGGAGGTGGTGGCTGGAAAAACAGTAACGGAAATCAAGAATGCATGGGATAGGCATAAGGGAACCTTAGTAATAAGGAAAAGGGGGTAAAGCAGGAGATCAAGTATGGTCTGAGATGTAACGGTAGGTAGCAGAAATGGGCAGACTAGGTGAGCCATGCAGTCCTTGTGTGCCATCAAATTCTGTTTTTATTTTCTATATTTCTCTTTTCCTCATCCATTCCATGATAATCACCTGGTGTGTGTTGTGGCACGGTCTCTGATATTTGCAGTGTCACTTGCACTGTCCTCAACTGATGTGGGAGCACAGACCTTGATAAAGTTACACTAGAATGAAATGAAACAACATTCACTATTGATGCATTTGTATGTCTTTCATGATACTGTGAATCTTCTCTATTCCCTTTTCTCATGTGTGCATGTCTCATCTTTTACTGTTCAGCCAGCACAGTGCTAGTAAATGCAAGTGTATAAGCAATAAAAACATGCTCCACAGTACATCACTTTACAATAAAGAAATGCTGCATTTCCAGTGTTAACAGGAGGCAGTATAGCACAGTGGGTTAAGGCTCTAAGTTGCAAATCTGGAAACATAGAAACATAGACTTTGATGGCAGATAAGGACTGCTTGGCCCATCTAGTCTGCCCATTTCCCTACCTACAGGATAGGCCGCAGATCCTAGTTAACCAACAGCCTATTTCTTCCTACCCCCCCACAAGAATTGCCTTATGTCTGTCCCATGCATTCTTGAATTCTCCCACAGTTTTAGACCCCACAACCTCCTCAGGAAGGCTGTTCCATGCATCCACTACCCTCTCTGTGAAATAATACTTCCTCACATTGCCCCTGAACCGCCTCCCCTCTGTCTTTAAATTTTGTGCCCTTGTTCTAGCATGTCTCTTTTTCTGAAAGATGCTACCCTCTTGGACTTTGTTGATTCCACTGAGGTACTTAAAAGTTTCTATAATGTCCACCCTCTCCCTTCTTTCCTCAAGGATATACATATTAAGCTCCTTTAGTCTCTCCTCATACGGCTTCTCTTGCAGACCCTGCACCATTTTAGTTGCCCTCGTCTGGACTGCCTCTATCCTGTCTATGTTCTTGCGGAGATGGGGTCTCCAGAACTGGACGCAGTACTCCAGATGGGGTCTCACCAACTGTCTGTACAGTAGGATAACAACTTCCTGTTTTCTGCTGGTGATGCCTCTCCCTATGCATCCCAGTATACCCCCAGCCCTTCCTACTGCCTTCTCACATTGTTTGCTAACCTTAAGGTCATCTGATATGATTACCCCAGGTCCCTTTCCATTTTTGTTGTTGTTACTACCTCCCCCCCCCATTGTGTATTCTTCCCCTGGGTTCTTGTTTCCCAGGTGCATTATTTTAACTTCTTTGCATTGAATCCTAGCTGCCATACTGACCATTCCTCCAACCTTGCCAAGTCCCTTCTCATCCTTTCCACGCCTCTTGTGTATCAGCCCTGTTGCAGATCTTTGTGTCATCTGCAAAGAGGCATACTTTTCCTTCCAGTCCCCTGCAATGTCACTTATGAAGACATTAAAAGGACTGGACCCAATACTGAACCTCATGGTACCCCACTAGTAACCCTCTTTCTTCAGAGTGGACTCCATTTACAATTACCTTCTGTGTCCTGTTGTCCAGCCAATGTTTTACTCAGGCTACCACCCGGGACCCACTCCCAGGCTGGTTAATTTGACTATTAATCTTTGTGTGGGACTGTGTCAAATGCCTTGCTAAAGTCTAGGTAGGCCATGTCCACAGCCCTCCCTGGTCTACTACTTGGTCACCCAGTCAAAGAAATCTATTAGATCTGGCCTGACATGACCTTCCCTCTTGAACCCATGCCTTGGGTCCTGTGCCCCACTGGCCTCTAGGTACTCAACTATTCTTTCCTTCAGAAGTGACTCCATCCATTTCCTACCACAGAGGTCAGACTGACAGGCCTATAGTTTCCTGCCTCTGTCTTGGTCCCACTTTGTGACGGGAATCACATCGCTTTTGTCCAGTCCTCAGTACCATCATCCTCCCATGGTTTATTAAAAGAGTAGCCAGTGGTTTCACTAGTTCCTCCTTAATTCTTTTATAATTCTGGGGTGAATTCCATCAGGCCCCATTGCTTTGTCCACCTTCAGTTTTAGGAGTTCTTGCAGAACCCTTTCTTCTGTGAAAGGACTGGGATTGACCCCCCTATCAAGAGTGCTTATGTTAATTGGATTAGGCACTTCCCTCTCCTCTTTTGTGAATACTGAGCAGAAATATTCATTCAGTATCCCTGCTTTTTCACTGTCCCCATCTGCCCACCCACTTTTCATTCTATTCAGCCCCACTATCCCTCCCTTTGTCTTTCTACATTCGCTGATGTACCTATAAAAGGTTTTATCCCCCTTCTTAACCGAGTTGGCTATCTTTTCCTCAGTTTGGGCCTTTGCTATTCTGACTTCCCTCCCTGCTTCCTTCTGCCTTAACTGGTACAGCTGTCTGTCCTGCTCCTTCTGTGTTTCCTTATACTTCTGGAATGCTATCTTTTTCTTCCTGACTTTCACAGCCACCTCTTTTGAGAACCATAGTGGCTTTTTCTTTCATTTTGATTTGTTTATTTGCTTCACAAAGGCTTGTTGCCTCTGTGATGGCAGTTTTGATGATTCTCCATTGTTGCTCCACATCCTTCTAGCCTGTTTGCTAGTGCTTTCTGAGGCACTCTCCCATCTTGCCAAAGTCAGCCCTCCTGAAGTCCAGTACCTCACTTTTGTATGGCTTGACTCTGTAGCTGAGTTTAACGTGAATCACACTCTTGATGGTCACTTGTTCTCAGATGGCAACCCACTTCTAGATCTGAGATCCTCTCACTGCCCCCATTTGAGAGTATGAGGTCTAAGATTGCTTCATCATGAGTGGGTTCCGAAACTAGCTGTCTGAGGCCTGCCACCTGTAGGGCATCAAGAATGGCCCTGCTCTTGGATGTGGCTGCAGCAAATGTGCTCCAGTTAACATTTGGCATATTCAGGTCTCCCATCAACAGTATCTCCCCTTTCTCTGCCATTCTAAGAATGCCTTCTATCATGTCCTTGTCCATTCCCTCCCCCTGACATGGGGGTCTGTACACAACCCCTGTGCAGATTGTGGTGCCCTTTCCAGTCTCCAAGGTGACCCACAGTGCCTCCTCTCCTCCCTGTTTACTCTTTTGTTCAGTTGCTTTTATCCTTTCTTTTACACAGAGAGCTACTCCTCCCCCTCTTCTCCTCTGCCTGTCTCTCTTGTAGGTTATGTACCCTGGTATGTTAACATCCCAGTCATGGTTCTCTGTGTACCATGTTTCTGTGACTGCTACGATATCCAGGCATCCCTCTTCCATCAAGGCCACCAGCTCAGGGAGCTTGTTGCCCAGACTATGGGCATTGATACTCATTATCCTCCATTTCCTGATGGCCTTACTCCTTTTTGTCCCATCCCTGTCCTTCTTGCCTTTGTCACTTTCTCCATTTACCCCTGTCCTTCTCCCTATCGACACCTCTATGTTGATGTTTACCACACTTACTACCGTGATTTTTTGGGGGGAGCTAGGATTTCCCTGCTCCTTTCCAGTGCCTCTCCCCTTGACTAGTTTAAATGCTTGCCAATGAAGCATTTAAACCTATCACCTAGGAACCTGGTTCCCCTCCTGGACAGATGCAACCCATCATGCCAGTATAGGCTTGCATCACTCCAGGTGGACCCCCAGTCCCCAGTGAAGCCAAATCCCTGAGCTCCACACCAGTTTTTCAACCACTGATTGAATCCCATGGTGTGAAACACCCTAACCTCTCCTACACCATAGATGGGCAGCACCTCCTAGAAGGTTACTGTGCATGCTACTTGTCTAAGGCCTCTCCCCAATGCCACAAACTCTTCCTGCACTTCTCTAATCCCTTTCTTAGCCAGGTCATTTGTTCCTAAGTGGACAATGACATCCAGCTCCCTCCCCTGTGCAGCTGCTGTGGCAATCCTGAGGATTCGCTCCTGTCCCTCAGCCATGTGGAGCCAGGCAGGCCTTACCTCCTCTCCCTTCCTCCCCAGTTCTACCTTCCCTACAATGGAGTCCCCTGCCAGGGAGTTGTTTCCTTCCCGTGAGGTCCCCTGCCACCCTCCTGTTGGTCTCCTTTGTGGAGGTTCCCAGCATCCTCCTTGGTCTCCACTGTGGGTGCCTCCCAGAGGAATCATACTTGCCAGAATGGCATAGGAATTGTGGAGAGGTACAACTGGAGGGATGCACCTCTGTTCCACCACCCTCACCTTCCCTGAGCCCACCGTGGTCCAACCACTCCTCTTTCTTGGCAACCTCTGAGGCAACAGCAGTGGCACTGGTGGTCCCTGGATGGAAGATGAGGTCCCACAAATCCTGGCCAACTCAGCCTGGAGATGAGCAACCTCCTCCCTCAGCCCAGAGAGGTGCCTGCAGATGGGACAACACCACATCCTCCAGAACGTCTCCCGGAAGACTGCTGCTCCACAGCCACTGCACTGCACCACTCCCATCATGTCTTATTTCTGGCCCCTTAACTGTTTGCAATCCTTACTCTTTCCTCTGTTTTTTTCCTCTCTCTCCTTACTTTCTGCCTGTGTGCCCTTTAAGCTCCTGATTGTCCTGTTCTGAGACAAGAATATCCTATATTTCTCAGTAGACCCTTACTTGCTCAGAGGCAGACCTCCTGCAGCTAGAGGGGGCCGGAGAGCTACTCTTGCCCTTCTAGGATGGTGGATCTTTGCTGGCTCTGTGATCACTCACTTCCTGCTCCCAAACAGGAAGTTCCTGTTGTCAGTCAAATTCTGTGTCTATAAAAGTAGAACTAGCTTTGGGTGGGAGGGTGATGGGGAGGGAAGGAGGGCAATATAGTCCCAGTAAAGAAGTCCAGTCACAGCACTCCTTTCTCCTGGTGTCTTCTGCCAAGCTACTAGCAAAATCTTTCTAAGGCAGTCTTTAAATGTAGCTTCCTTCCAGCTAAGCCACTCCCCTACCTACTAGATCTTTCTACAAGTAATTTAAACCTCACAGCTATCAAGTCCTTTCAATCACCTGAGATTTACACCTAGATAACTGTTCAGATAACCATTCAGTTCAGTTAACTCAGACAAACACACACTTTTTTTTTGCTTTGTTTGTTAGTTGTTTTTTTTACCCTAAATTAAAGTTCCAAGTACAAAAGTTCTACTTCTTTAGTCCCAGTAGAGAAGTCCAGTCACACAGCACTCCTTTCTCCTGGTGTCTTCTGCCCAGCTACTAGCAAAATCTTTCTAAGGCAGTCTTTAGATGTAGCTTCCTTCTAGCTAAGCCACTCCCCCTACTTACTAGATCTTTCTACAAGTATTTAAACCTCACAGCTATCAAGTCCTTTCAATCACCTGAGATTTACACTAGATAACTGTTCAGATAACCATTCAGTTCAGTTAACTCAGACAAACACACACTTTTTTTTGTTTTGTTTGTTAGTTTTTTTTACCCTAAATTAAAGTTCCAAGTACAAGAGTTCTACTTCTTTAGTCCCAGAGAAGTCCAGTCACACAGCAGTACTTTCTCCTGGTGTCTTCTGCCAAGCTACTAGCAAAATCTTTCTAAGGCAGTCTTTAAATATAGCTTCCTTCTAGCTAAGCCACTCCCCCTACTTATTAGATCTTTCTACAAGTAATTTAAACCTCACAGCTATCAAGTCCTTTCAATCACCTGAGATTTACACCTAGATAACTGTTCAGATAACCATTCAGTTCAGTTAACTCAGACACACACTTTTTTTTGTTTTGTTTGGTAGTTTTTTCACCCTAAATTAAAGTTCCAAGTTCAAGAGTTCTACTTCTTTAGTCCCAGCAGAGCAGTCCAGTCACACAGCAGTCCTTTCTCCTGGAGTCTTCTGCCAAGCCCTGGAGATCAGGGTTTGAATCCCACAGCTACCTAGATGCATACTGTGTGATCCAGAGTAAGTCATTTAACTTCCTTGTGCTCCCAGGTCGCATCTGGAAACAAGCTTCGGCTTAGTGTGCTACTCCTGGTTAAACAACAGTGGTGGATTAGCACACTTAGCACACGCAACAGCACAGCACAGCACAGCACATCACAGTGCAACACCAATATACTGTGCAGTATATACAGGACCTTGTAAAAGGCTTAAACTGAGGCACACTACTGGTGGCGTGAAAGAAAACTGTGCACCTGAACTTTCTAGAGTATACTCCTAATATGCTATACATATTTAATGAAAACATGCATTGAAAGAAAATATTTGTAATAATGAATATAAAAGCAGGCTTATTTAATCCATGAGAATACCTATTACTACATAAAGCATTGCATTTAATGTTTTTGATTGCTTTTGCAATGGTCTTCCTGGTAACCACTAAGTTCCATAAAATCTTACAGTGTATGGAAGAGCATTGTTACCAGTCAAATTCTGTTACTAGAATTTCCTTGTGCTGCAGTAGGAATGTCACAGTGATGTAGTGCTGCATTAGCAACATCACTGGTGCAGCACAACAGATTAGAACACTTTTGCATGACTCAGAGTACACGATCCTTGGCTGCCATCATTAGCATTGTCAGGTCATCTTGTCTGCTTCAGTCAGCACCAATAAGACAGAGAAATAGCAGCCACTGTTTATTCCAACTCCAGTTTCTTTTCTAAATGCATTGTTTTCTTCCTATTTTAATCTTATGGGTGCCTCATACACTAAAAAAAGATTGTGTATGAGCAACTATACACAAACAAGGCTGTGTTTGAATCTCAAGGTTTCCATGGTAGCAGGAGGCTTCTTGAGCTGTGTTCTCTTAGTCTCTTGTCAGTATAGAAACCGCTTGATTCAAACACAGCCTTGTTGTGTATGGTTGCTCATACACAATCCTCTATGTCTTGTTCATCTCCATGATAGGTGTGACATATGTGTGAATGATGCACATCACAGGCATGGGGGACAAGCACATTGGTTTGATGTGCTGTGCTGTACCACTGTTTGAAGTTTCATGTTAAATTCTGTGCTTTGGGATCCCCCCCACACACATACAAATAATATGTGCTAAACTTGACATCACTTTGAGAGTATTTGTGTGGCTTGTTTTCACTTGGTGCAGTATTAATATTATACTGTAATCTCTGATAAACCCCAGTTCTGAAATTTTAACTGCATTACTTTATTTCTCATTTACGTAAAGAACAATGGTGAATAAGATCACTGACAAGATGAGCCTTCAAATTCAAAAAAAATGCATGCTGATGGGACAAGGGTGAAGGATATAAATACTTGTTATAAATCATATTATACTATAGCAAAAACATTTCTAGCAACCTGATTGGTTGCTGACCCCTAGACACAGTGGTGTTGTTAGACAACAACATCACTGTATCTAGGGCAGGCAGAAAGATGACTGCACTACAGAAATGAATATCCCTCCCTGCTGGTCTACCCTGAAGCCAATATGGCTTCACATTCCCCTGCTGACAGAGGGCTGTTTCCAGTATTTTGAAATCCACAAATAGAATCCAGATGCAAAAGGCAAAGGCACAACACCCAGCATTTTCTTATGTGCCCCAAACACAATTCTCAACTGCAGTATTTACTGTAAAGTAAAACAAAAAAAGCCGTAACAGAAAACAGCTTCCTCACTGCTTGCCATGGCAATCTAGGTAGTACAACTTAGCCTGAAATCAGGGCATGGCTTTCACTTTTAATCCCTGCTCTTTTGCCCCAAGCTGAGTGACTTCCTGTTACTACTCTTTCACTATACACACAACATCTTTTCCCCACATATGGAAAATACAACACTTCACTTTCTGGAATCTTTTTTCCTTTTTTTGAAATGGAGTGGCAGTGGTAAACCACATAAACCAAAACTGCAGGTTGCAAGACCAGTGATAACGCGTAAAAGTTGTCAGCTGCAACCACTGCCACACATTTTTAGGCTCTTGTAGTACTCACCAGGGAAATCATAACTTGAGTAAAACTCCACTGCAGAGGACACATACAGATGGTGAAATCCCACTGTCGTGCCCTTCTTGACATTCTCGGCATTAACCGTGTGAGCACTTCAGCACCTCGCTGGGTACATTTGCTGAACGCTTTGATCTTCACACTGGAAAACTACCGCAGTCTTTCAAAGTAAATTTAAAAAAACAATTTAAAGACCAACTTAGTCAGCAACCGAACAGTGGGGGGTTGGGGTTGTGACAACGTGAAACAAGACTGCATACTGTAGAGAAACTGACTTTGGGCAGACAGCACCATTCATGCAGCAGAACCATTTATTGGTAAAGACAGGAACTGTGGACTTTTTTCTTATAGGCACACATCCACACAGAAAAATCTATTAAAAAAACAAGAAAAGTTTTTTTTTCCTTGTTTCTTTAGAAACGAGCCATTGTATAATAGCAATAAGGCACTCCAGGGATGTGTCTTATTGTGTAATAATGGCACTTCTCAGGTGTTGAATGCACTTGGCCTGTGACCTTGTGCTTCAACCAACCAAGGCGTGACATTATTACACAGTAACACACACCCTGTCGTGCCATATTGCTTAAATGGCATCAACATTATGGTCAGTGGCCTCCACTTGCACTTAAAAAGACCAATAGCTGCTCAGCACTGAGTGGCTCCCACTATTTGTACAAGGTACAGTATTTTACCATAACGGCACATGACAGTGTCATATTGCTGTGTAAGCATTCATACTCTTTTTACAGTGTTTCATTTTTTACAGGGAAAGCATGCATCTCGTGGATTATATCTTGAATGAGAATGATGAACTAACCACAATGAAAGTTTGTGAGCTTCTGAGTATGGCACATGGTGTTACTGCAACTGCTAGATCAGTTAAACAGATGTGCAGGTGTATCAACTGGTCATATGTGAGAACACAGTATCCATTAGTTGGAAATCATTGTTTGCATCTAATTTACAGTAGCCATAAATATTCCTGTACTGAACCAATTAAATTCCCATGGTTGTTCATTCAGTTTTTGCTTGATGATGCATGAAATGAATACGGAAAAGGGGTTGGAGCATTCCAGGTGAAGGATCAAGCAAGAGGAGATATTCCATGACATAACTTTTTTCAGACAAGATGATGGTACTGCATCTCGACTTTTAGGAAGACAGGATGGGACCATCTGAAACCAAAGTCAAAGCATCCTATGAAGGTTCATGACTGGGGCAGAATTTCAAATTGGGGTTCAGCCTCAATCTGTATTTTCAAAGGTACAGTGGTTTTTCCTTTGCACAAGGCACACTGCAAATATTACAATATTATCAAACCAGAAAATCCCAGCTACCAGAGACACAAAGCCAGTGCACAGATCCCAAATGGGATAACAGACTTCAAATAGTCACAAATGTGCACTCCTCCACAACTGGTGGAATCTAGCAACTGGATGTGTAGCCTTTATATGCCAACTGAATAATCATTTAGCCAGACTTGAAGTAGCAGCATGAGGAAAGAATTACCATTAAATATTTCCATTCAATAAAATAGCCTATAGGCTTCTGGAAAGCAAAAAGACATGTAGCAATGAAATCCACTTAGCTCATTCGGACATGTAAAGCTTCAAACTTTTTCAAGTTCATTTGAGTATCAGTTCATAATCATCTGCTGTAAATTGAGCTAAACGGTTCTTGGATCCAAGCACATTTTACTTTCAATTCATAAGAGACTGCTGTGCATTTGCTTTACATTTGATCAAATCTTTTGACATAAATACATTAAAAGTTAAACGTGCTTTTGTGCAAATTGCACTTATAGTACCACATGTATAAAATAGTTGTACCCCCTAGTGAAGGAACATATGTGTATCCAGCATAGAACATATTTGTCCCTCTGGCTATGAAATTGTCACACAAGGTTTCAAGCAACTGGTTTGAAATGTAAAGAAGGGGAGGGATACAGAAACTCCATAAGTAACAGGCACAGCTGTTTAGCAGACTGAAACTCTTTTTCACAATATGAAATATTTCCTCCAGTAACCAGTGATAACGCATAAAATGGTTCGAATCACCTTTGGTCTCAAGTTCTGGAGGGATTCAAACTGTGAACCTCTTGCGTACCCAATGTACAGGCTCAGATAATTCTGCTCTTCGGGGGGATGCCAGATATCTTTTGCTTATGGGCACCTAACCAGGTGTACAAAATGAACCCTTAAAAACTCTATGAAAGACCTCAGATAAACTCTTTCCTTTTCCCAGTTTGGTATTACCATTAAGCTATGCACAGTGTCAACTTTAACCATATATGCTTCACTTGTCAAAGAAAGAATTTCAAAGGCACACCAAACAGTCTCTTTAAAATAGAGGTTTACTTTAAAATAGGTAGAAATGTAAAATGTAAATACAGAACAATATATCGCAGCACATACAATCACTTAAAAGAACAAGGTTTAAAAAAAATGCAAAGAAATTCCTACCACCAGATAATTAGACTTATCTATCTAATGTATATCTTCTAACAGTGCTTGAAGTAGATGTTGTTGCTTCAGGGAGTCCAAACAAGAATGTCTCTAAAGGTCAGCCACAGCATAATTAAAAACTGTCTTGAACCTGCCTTCTCCATAATGTCACTTAGCTCCTCTTCTGTTTATTAAAAATTATACAATCAGGATGTCTTATCACTCAAGAGGTAAATTAAATAAGATGACATAAGCAAAAACTCATTTCCAAATGACTCTTTGCTCTGGAGTGGTTTCCTGCTCCTCTTTGATCTAGTGTGTTTTCCTGTTTTTCAAAGGCATCAAAGGACTTTCTATGACTAACTCTGCCAGATCTCACTGAGGTGTGAATATGCTTTGTAACACCCGTTGAAATTAACTGGGCTTCCTCTGAAGACGCCATAAAATAGACATTTTAGTTTCTGGCTTCAAAGAAGCATGGCTCAAAAACAAGACCATAAAATGCGAGTCTTTGGAAGTTAATCTCATTACATAGATCTGCTTTTTAACATATCCTATCCTTAGAAGTGATACCAGGGGGGTGGTTCATCCCAGGAGCACAGGATTTCTCATGACAGACAATCACACTACATTTTAATGTTACAAAAATCATAGAGTAATCAGAATCAGCTGTCCAAGTGTCACATCCTCCCCACCTAGACTGAATTTGGGGTCTCTATCCTCTGCATGGGATGAGCTTCCCAAATCAGTTCACTCCTCATAGACACGAGACAAGCCATCTGAGTTCTGATTTTTCGCTCCAGCCCTATGTAAGATTGTCATGTCATTACCCTTGCAAAGCAAGACTCTATCTTAACAAGCTACCATTTGTCTTTCCCATTTGCATCAGTCAAACCAGGGGTGTGTGGTCAGTTTATACCACAAAATGCTGCCCATATAAATATGACTCTAGCTTATTTATGGCCCACACTATGGCAAGACACTCCTTTTCCACAGTAGAGTATGCCTGCTCCCTGGGAAATAACGTTTTACTCAGGTACACTACCGGGTGATCTTTCCCTTGGTTGGATGTCTGACTCAGTACTGCCCCAATACCCATGTCTGAGGTGACAGTCTGAACTATAAAGGGTTTTCTATAGTCAGGACTAGTCAATACTGGAGCACTGCACAATGCCTCCTTCAGTCTGGTAAAGGCTTTCTCACAGGCTGGGTCCCAGGTAATTTTCTTTGGCATCTTTTTCTTTACCAGGTAAGATAGGGGAGCAGCCAGAACACTGTAATTGGGTACACATTTTCTATAGTACCCTGCTGTCCCTAGAAAACTCCTGACCTGCTTCTGTGTTTCTGGTCTGGGCCACACCTGGATCACCTCTATTTTTATTTGGTTAGGACAGAGCTGTCTCCAGCCTACCACATGCCCGAGGTATGACACTTCTCCCATGGCCACCTGGCACTTCTCAGCTTTGACAGTGAGCCCGGCCCTCTGTATTCTGCCCAGCACTAAAGATGGCAATGTCATCCAGGTACACCACGGTGTACTCCTCAGCACCATTTAACACCTGGTTCACCAACCTTTGGAAAGTGGCTGGGGTGTTCTTCATTCTGAAAGGCAATCCTTTAAATTCAAATAAGCCTATCAGAGTGATGAAGGCTGACCTCTACCTAGCTCTGTTCCTTAACTCTACCTGCCAATACCCCTTGGTCAGGTCAATGGTCGTAAGGTAGGTCACCCCTCCCAACTTGTCCAGGAGGTGATCCGTCCAGGGCATCAGGTGGGCATCTGACTTTGTGACTGCATTCAGTCCATGATAGTCCTCACAGAAATGAGTAGAGCCATCTGGCTTGAGCACCAGAACTATGGGTGAAACCCAGGGGCTGTGGTATCTCTGGATTACCCCTAAATCCAGCATCTCCTCCACTTCCCTCTTAATGTCCTTTTGGACAGCCTCTGACACCCGATATGCTGTCCACCATATGGGCGTCTGTGCCCTTGTCTCCACATCGTGCGTCGCTAAGGGGGTTAGTCCAGGCTTGGAGCTAAACAATGGGGCAAAGTCTGCTAAAACCTCTCTTACTTCCTGGGTCTTGGCCAGGGTCAGCTGGGGAGACAATTTTACTGCCTCCACAGAGGACTCCCACTTGCCTTCTTCCAGCAAGTCCAGAAGGGGGTCTCCTTCATCTGTTCCTTCCCTAGGATTACACACTGCAAACACCATGTCAGCCCTTTTACCAATTGGCTTCATCATGTTGATATGGTACATCCTTTCTGTCTGTCTTCTGTCAGGTAACTCTATAATATAGTTCACGTCATTTACCTTCCTAACTATTTTGTATGGTCCTGTCCACTCAGCCTGCAGCTTGTCTTTCTGGACTGGAATAAGGTCCATGACTTCCTGACCCACCATGTACAAGTGAGCTCTGGCTCTGTGGTAGTACCACACTTTTTGTTTCTGTTGGGCTTTTGCCAGGTTGCTCTGGGCTGTCCCCATAAGCTCCTTCAGCCTTTCCCTAAACCTAAGGATGTAATCCACTATGGGAGTTCCCTGGGTGGTGGGCTTGCCTTCCCGGTCCTCCCAGATCAAGTCTAGGGGCCCATGTACCCGGCGTCCATATAAGAGTTTGAAGGCTGAAAATCCTGTTGACTCTTGGGGCACCTCCCTCTATGCAAACAACAGGTGGGTAAGGTATTTCTCCCAGGCCCTCCCATGCTGTTCTTCAAATGCCCAGAGCATTGACTTCAGGGTACCACTGAATTTTTCCACAAGCCCATTGGCTGGTGGGTGATATGGTGCTGTGCATCTCTGCACCACCCCACACTTCCCCCACAAATATTTCATCAGGTCTGACATAAAGGAACCCCCTCAATTGGTGATAACCTTCTGCAGAAACCCAACATTGAAGAAAGAAAATCCCAAGTAAGGCATCTGCCACTTTGTCTGTCCTCAGTGAGGATAGGGCAACTGCCTCTGGGTACCAGGTGGCATAATCCACCACAGTCCAGATGAATCTCTTCCCTGAGGAGCTAGGGGTATTTAAAGGACCCACAATATCCATTCCCACCCTTTGGAATGGCTCCTCCACTATGGGCAATAGAATCAGGGTGGCTTGGGTTTTCTTGCCCGCCTTCCCTATTTCTTGGCACCGGTGACAAGACCTGCAATACTCCTTCACCTGCTGGGTGAAGTTGAGCCAGTAGAAATTCTGAGCCGACCGCTGTGTAGTGCATGCAATTCCCAAATAACCAGACAAGGGAATATCATGTGCAATCTTGAGCAACTGCTCACGATACCCCTGGGGAATGACAAGCTGCCTGCCTATTACCCCTCCCTCTGTCTGCACAGCCTGAGTATACATAAGTCCATTTTCCCAATAAACCTTATGTCTGCCAGCACCTCCCTGTGCTCTGTCAGGGTCTGCCCAAACCCTCAGCTTCTCTAGACTAGTGTCACTTCTCTGAGCAGCTGCAAAGTCCTCACACATTCCCAAGTCATGGGACAGGTCCCCTTCAGTCACTAAACTAGGGTCCCTAGCACTAGTGTCAGAGCACTCTGGATCACTAACATCCCTAACCCTCTGACAACGGGTCACCCTTCCCTCTTTGAAGTAACCCTCTGTAGCTGTGTTGTTAACTGCTACTGGGGAAATTTTATACCCCCTTTTCATTAGTCTCCATATCAGGAGACAAAGGCCGGGGAACCAGCCTCCCAGTGGTTGCCACAATGGCTTCTGTGGGGTTCAGGGAACTACAATTTTCCCTTGCCACTTGGCTACCAGTAACTGCACACACCATCCCCTGTTTGAGATTGTTGCCAAGGATTATGTCCACTGCTTATGTTTTGGCTACAGCCACCTGTTGCACAGTTCCCCCTGTTTCACTCCAGTCTAGGAGAACACTAGTGAGGGGCAATGGTTTCTCCTCACCAGTAAAGTCCTGTACAGTGATGTATTTACTGGGTATAAGCTGACTAGGCTCTACTGGATCCCCTTTTACCAATGTCAGGGATACCCCTGTGTCCCTTAACCCTTGCGTCTGTACACCATTCATCATGACTGGGTGCATGTGTTCCATCATATTCACAGGCATGCTTCCAGGGACACACAAGCAACCCACTTCATTCCTAGCACCACCTTGTATATTGCTTGTCCTTTTGGGACACTGTCTGGTGCTCAGTTTCTTTACACAACCAAGATTTATTTCTTTTCTCAGAGAAATCTTTTCTCTGAAACCTGGGGCTAACTGGTTTCGATGGAGGCAGTGAGGGTTTTAGCTGCCCTGAAGGTATGCTTTTCCCTTTCTGTGCTGCCTTGCCCACCCCATTCACTCTCAGAGCAGGTCTGCTCTTGGCATAGTGGTCCGAGAGTTCAGCAGCCTCTTGCACTGTTTTGAGATCTCGGCCCTCCAGCCAAGTTTTCAGCTCTGCTGGGCATGCCCAGAAAAACTGTTCTAACAAAATCACATTTTCAATTTTATCTACAGAGCTTGCTTCAATTCCTTCTCACCAACATTTTAAAAACTGACGTTATTTCATGGCTAGTTCCTCGTAGCTCATGTCAGGGCTTCTCCTGATCTTACAGAATTTAGCTCTGTGTGATTCAGCAGTTAATTCAAATTTTTTTTAACAGTGCAGCTTTAAGTTTGTTGTAATCATCACTCTCTTCATTGTCCATTTGACCCAATGCATCCTGAGCTTTCCTGGTAAGTAGCGAGGATAGCTGGAAGCTTCAGGACTCCCTAGAAATTTTAGCCTGAATACAAACTTTCTCAAAAGAATTTAAAAAGGCATCCCTATCCTCCCCCTCTTTAAATTCAGCTATCAATTTGGAATTCAATTTGTAACCCAGTCCTGTAATCCCAGTTAAACCCAAGCCACTTACCTGCTCTGGTGCTGGTGGTTGGAGTCGTAGTTTCTCCAGTTCATGTTGCCTCTTGCGCTCACGCTCCTCATGGTCTGCCTCTTGCTGTTCATGGTCCGCCTCTCGCTGTTCTTGCTCCCTCTACTCCTCTGCAGCTCACTGGCATTCACACTCCTCACACTCAGCCTCCCGCTGTTCCCGTTCTGCCTCTCTTCTCTCTCATTCCACCTCTCGCTGTTCATGCTCTCTCTTCTCCTGGAACTCCAGCTCCATTCTGCTCAACTCAATCTGCAGCCTGAATACTTCTGGCTTCAGAATACTGGTGACCTTTCCCTGCTGCTGTGGCCCTTCTCTGGCACTGGCCCTGCTGTCAACCTCACCAGATCTGGACACTGCACTGGCCGCTAGCCCCACCACACCCAAGGGTTTGGTCTTTTACAGTCACTGTCTGTGACTCAATGCTCTGTGTATCTACTACCATCAGGGCATCCACGAGGTTCTACTTGGCAGCTTTCCCCTCATACAGGACTCCTCTGTTCCTGCACAACTGCTTTAAGTAGTCTACAGTGTGCCCACTGTAGTTGGAAGCCATCTTCTTCCCTAACTATGGCTACTATAACTTGCACTTTTAGAAAAAAAAAATAAAACAGGTAGGAACTTGACTGTAAGCCAAGTGATATAGTTCTATTTCCTTCTAAAAATAAATAACTGTCCTTTCTTGTCAAGTGAGCTGTACAGTATCAAGCTGACACACTGAACGATAAAAGCTTTTAATACCAAAATTAGTCCCACCGCTGCCACCAAATCAGTCACAACCCCACTCAGCATGTCAGGCCCTCTGCTCCCACAGTGCCAACCTCTGAGTACAGTATTGTGAACAGGAACAGAACAGGGTAACCCTCCTGTCAGTTTTGTGGGTTCAAATCACCTTTGGTTTCAAGTTCAAGAAGGATTCAAACTGTGAACCTCTTGCTAGCGTACCCAATATACAGGCTAAGATAATTCTGCTCTTCAGGGGGATGCCAGATATCTGTCGTCTACGGGCACCTAACCAGGTGTACAAAATTAACCCTTAAAAACTCCATGAAAAACCTCAGATAAACTCTTACCTTTTTGCAATTTGGTATTACCATTAAGCTATGCACAATGTCAACTTTAACCATATATGCTTCACTTGTCAAAGAAAGAATTTTGAAGGCACACCAAGCATTCTCTTTAAAATAGAGGTTTACTTTAAAATAGATAAAAATGTAAAATGTAAATACAGAACAATATATCACAGCGCATACAATCACTTAAAAGAACAAGGTTTAAAAAAAATGCAAACAAATTCCTACCACCAGACAATTAGATGTCTCTATCTAATGTATATCTTCTAACAGTGCTTGAAGTAGATGTTGTTGCTTCAGAGAGTCCAAACAAGAATGTCTCTAAAGGTCAGCCACAGCATAATTAAAAACTGTCTTGAACCTGCCTCCTCCATGATGTCACTTAGCTTCTTCTCTGTTTATTAAAAATTATACAACCAGGATGTCTTATCACTCAAGAGGTAAATTAAATAAGATGTCATAAGCAAAAACTCATTTCCAAATGACCCTTTGATCTGGAGTGATTTCCTGCTCCTCTTTGATCTAGTATGTTTTCCTGCTTTTCAAAGACATCAAAGGACTTTCTACGACTAACTCTGCCAGATCTCACTGAGGTGTAATATGCTTTGTAACACCAGGTGAAATTAACTGGGCTTCCTCTGAAGATGCCATAAAATGGATATTTTTGTTTCTGGCTTCAAAGAAGCACGGCTCAACAACAAGACTATAAAATGTGAGTCTTTGGAAGTTAATCCCATTATAGATATCTGCTGTTTAACATATCCTGTCCTTTGAAGTGGCACCTGGGGGGATCATCCCAGGAGCACAGGATTTCTCATGACAGACAATCACACTACATTTTTATATTACAAAAATCATAGAGTAGTCAGAACCCTCTGTCCAAGTGTCACACCCATCAGTGTCTCTTAAATTAAATAAATCAGCCCCACAATTCCTCAGTTAATGCTCTTGTCATAAAATTATCCTAAAAGGAATGTAACTTAGGCTGAATCACTGACTACTGCCCCCATGCAGCTAAAGGGACAAGACGGGATAAGTGACCACACACAGCCATCAGCAGGTAAGACAAACAACATACAACTTTTTCCATATGACACAACAGATATCCATCATCATGGTCCAGTGTTTCTGTAACCATAAATACACATACACACTTCAACACATACACACCACTTCAGCCTGCAGTTTTTAGGGCTGCAGTGTGCAGAGCCCTCCAGACCTCTTGCTTTCAAAAGAGGACTCCCCGTTCCTTGCATTCTTTGTGAACGAACATGTTGGACTTACACCACAGTCACCTCTGCATCTGTGGAGCACTCTACTTGCACTGCACTAATTTTTTGCTTAAGAAATTGCAGTCCAGCCCAGAGAGAGAGAGAGAGAAGAACCATTGTCTCCTGGTGAAGAGAGTATGGGAACACAAAATAAAACTCTCCCTGATTAGGAAGGCCTCAGTGGAGACCCCTGGGAAATGCAACCAAAAAGTAAGTGAAGGCAGATATAGAAAAATTCCCTTAGGTATGCCAGTGATCAGTGGAGTCCAATGTCCTGTTACAGAAGTCAGCACCTTAGTCCTTGCCCAGGTCCAGGAGTGTAAGAAGCAGAAATAGTAGAAATTCTAGGCACCAACCGATTTGTCATCCTCGCTGAAATCAATGACCATCAGACCCAGAGGGGAGAATGCACTCCATCACAGCAGAGAGATGAAATAATTGAAGTGCTGACAGCATCTGTGAAATTGACTAACAAAACCCTGCTGACTGAAACTGAAAAAAATGAAAAAAGGCTACAATGCAGCACTTCAACCCATGACCGGGGATTGTGACCGGACTGAAACACCTCAACTAATTTTGGAGATCAGGGTAGAAATCCCAGACTTGAATGAGACTGAGAATTAGTTAATTCTCTCACAGGCTACACCAAGCAGCAGAAAGTAATTTGTACACCAAGACTAAGCAGGATGTTGCTGTTTTCTTTTTTTGTTAGCAAAGGCATCCCTGGAACTTCCATTGGCACACAGGTTCTCATAGTTGAATGGTACTATGGGCTAAGTATGGGTAGCTTGCTCTAAGTTTCTCAAGTTAACAAGACTAAGCAGGGTGTTGCTGTTTCCTTTTTTTGTTAGCAAAGGCATCCCTGGAACTTCAACAGGCACACATGTTCTCATAGCTGAACAACGCTGTGGGCTAAGTATGGGTAGTTTGCTCTAAGTGTCTCGAGTTAACCAAACAGAGAGTGCCATTTATATTAACTCCAGCTGTTTTTATTATGTTACCCATTAGGTTGAGGCATTCATTTTGCTAACCTTTGTCCAATGTTGATGTTATAATATGTTTGGAGGGTGATAGCAAAAGTGATAAGTGTCAGTGGCTCAGTAGGTAGCACACTCGCCTCTGAGGCTGGGAGATCAGAGGGCTGCGGGTTCAGTTCCCACATCTGGCACTTGGGTTAATATCCCAGTACTGACGCTGTAGTGCAGCATGAGAGGGGTGCTGCACCTCTGAGGTGCCGTCTTTCGGATGAGACTTTAAACCAAGGTCCCATCTGCCTGGATTGGTGGTAGTTCAGGTGGATGTTAAAGAGTCCATGGCACTTATCGAAAAGAGCAGGGGAATTTCCTCGGTGTCCTGGCCAGATTTCCCTCATTCACTAAAAATACCACCAACAGCTTAATCTGGTTCAAGGTCAGTTGGCATTCATCTGTATCCCTCTCCCCCCAGGTCGTGCCTGAAAATAGGCAGGATTTGGTGCTTACCCGTTCAACAAAAACTAAATAAAATAAAATAAAATATTGATGTTTTGCTTTTCTGAACCACATGGTGCAGGGAGGACTTCTATGTTACACTATCACCACACTACTCCTAGTATAGCTACCTATGAGTTTTTAGGAGGACTATTCATTTATTTATTTTTTATTTATTCTTTGGTAACTGGTTAAGGCCCACTAGGCACAAGTGCCTGTTTTCCTCTTCCAGCATTCAGAGTGCCGACATTATGGCAATGGGCAATCTGGGTCCAAATGTGGTATACACCCCTCTCCTCAAAGTCTGCCAATGCCCGGAGTTGGAATCTATAAGTATGGGGCATGGGGGCACAAACCCCCACAAGGGGCGGTGAGGAGGCACATCCCCCTGCAAAAAATATGATCGGAGACATTGCCGATTGGCCCCCTAATTGCCCGGTGCCAGATAGCAGGCACATGCCGGTGGTGGAACTCCTGTTTTCAGGGGTGACCCGGGAGCTCTAGGCTCATTAAGTGACTTTCTCAGAGTCATACAGTATGCAAGTGGAGGTTGTAGGAATGAATGAAACCCAGGTCTGCTGGATGTACCAAGCTCATTCACAGCTCATTACTCTAACCACTAGGCTATACTGCCAACTGACTATTTATGGCTGATGGTTAAAGATGGAAGTGTTTCATTCAAAAAGGGGAGATTTCAGCACTTCATGCTGGGAAATGCAGGCTTTGTGATGTGGTTATAAAAAGCTGCCATAAGCAGACAGAAATCATGAGCTACACTAGCCTACTGAGGTGGGGGGAGAGAAGAAGAACAACTTCCAACTCTCAGTGATGACAGGGCTAAGTACTAGTGACATATTGCATTAGGCATATCTGTGGGGGTAATATACATTTTAAAATAAAATAAGTGCATACTAGAGGTGAGGATCAGTAAAAAAAAAATAAAAATACTGACGATACGTGCTATGGTCAATTCTCATATAGATTGGCTAGAACAGCTGAAAGACAGTGGTCCCCACCACCCAAGCATGCAACAGGGCTGAAGACATGCACCAACATCACTCCACCTAAATAACTAGCCCACACCCCACCCTCATGTTAAACAGCTATAATGAAGACAAAACTGACAGTATTGCATATTGCAGACTGCAAGCACTCAGAGTAGGGACTGAATGACTGTTCAAAATATGAAGGGGACATGAGGTTGACCACAGGAACTGAAATTGAAGGGTTTCTTTCAAATCACCGTTCCTTGATGCATGGGACGGTGATGGATTGGGCTTGGGGTAGTGGGCCCCCCATAGCTTTGGATTTAAATCTTTCTGTTATTTACTACAGTTGTCTTTGTCACCTGTATTGTACTGCAATCTGTATTTGTATTTGGAAAATCTCATATTACAGCTCATATAGCCCCCCCCCAAAAGAAAGCTCCAGTAACTGATTGTCTCCCATGAAGGCCAAGCAATTTTGTTAATTGTCAAGTTTAGAGGTGTGCAGAGTGAGTGAACATAGAAGGGTCCTCATGGCTTTCATAGATAAAATTTATGGCCAAGCAGTTTCTGAACTGGCCATCACTGACACGTTGATGAGCCTGAGGTTCACTACTGTAGTATACCCAGCTCTGAGATAAAGTGGAATACACACCAACGCTGTGGGGTGCCCAATCCCCCAGTCCCGGAAGCCTTGCCTTTTTTTTTAAATTAAAAAAAATATCCATCAATGTCTTTTGCAGCTGTTAGACTCTCCCACCCAACCCTCCTACTCAGCACCCACCAGCACACACCACCCCCCAAGTCCTTACTTACCAATCAGGAGTCCAACACCGTAATCCTCTCTGAACCAAAGACACGTCTTCACTCTTCAAAGCTGGACAGCGAACTGAAGAAACAGATAAGCGGGTCAATGTATTTCAATGGGGTATTGAACTTAATGGCATAACTTGGGCATTTTTACATATTTATGGCCCAAATTTTCAACGTGCCTTTTTTGGAAACCCACCTCATGAACAATTGCACTCACATTAGGCAAATCTGTCCCAAAAGGTGATTTTGTGGTCCCTGTGTGAAATCACCTTTCAGACAGGAGTTGAACATTTTCTCTGCCTTTGTTCATTAGGTGGGGTCATAAAAAGGCTATGTTGAAAATGTGGTGTAAAACATATAAAAAATTAACAAAGTTATGAGCCTACATTGAATTTTGTGAATATAGGCTCGTAGCTTTGGAATCCAGAATGAGCAAAACGGAATGTCTTGTTTCTGAGCACCGTAAAACAGTGGCCTTCATCATAATCCTCTCTGTTGGCTGAATCAAATGAAGGATAAAAATTCCAGAATCACGAGCTGCCCCTACAGCCATTTAAATTCAAAGTCTTGCACAAATCTGGTAAAGAGAATGTCACTGCAAATTTTTATGTTTGCTTGCAGGCATGTGCAAGAAACATAGTGCCATCATCGGAGTTTTCGGAGGTGTGGCACCCTGTCTTCCAATTCAGTCAGTGTGTTTGCAGGCGTGGCCACAGTTCGCCAATGAATGCTGCAGCTGTCTATGACAGCAACTGAAAATGCAGTGGTGTACAGTTGAAAGGGAGAGCTCCGCTTCAGTGAGCAGCATGCTCCCCTCCCCCCACACACATGAAATTGACATCCTGTTCAAAGGAGAGATCAGTGAGCAGATCACACCCCAGGAGATGCAGACGAAAGGCAGTCCTACAAAGTTGCCGAACTGGGCTTACAGCATTCTTCTCTTTCCCCGTTAACGCCCACCCAGCCGGGGTCTAACAGTAAACAGTACTAGGGGAACAGAAAGAAAGCCAAGCCACTTACAGCCCGTTTTCTTGGTCAGTTGCTGGATTTCGATTGCACTGAAGAACTGAGACGAGCCCATCACTTGTCGATCTGTTTGTCCCTGCCTCCTGTATGTAGAATGCAATTGTCTGCCCTTGGCTGCTGCTCTGCCCCCCAAAAAAATAATATGTACTGGGGCAACTAAATAGCCCCCACAAAACTTTTGAATATCTGACCGGTGCACATCTCCTGCATCCCCTCTCATATTTTTTACCCTGATTCCCAATCATATCCCAGCTGCAGCTAATATATTCTTAGTTAAAATTATAAGAAGGGCCCCCACACTTTGTAAACATGAAACGATGAAGGGTATCCAAATAAATTCTGCAGAACAGTTTGATATGGGGTGGAATGACTGTCTGTCTGTCTATTTATACTGTAGATCTATCGATCTACCCATTTCTCTCTCTCTCTCCCTCTCTCTCTCCTCAGAGGAGACTTGGAATGCACATCCCAATGTTTTTCTCTCACAGAGTACAATAAAAATCAATTAAATAAATCATGCATGGTTGTCTAAGAAATGCAATGTATTGAACGTTTATCATTTTAAAATTCTACTCAGTTTTACTTAACCACATCAGTGTTGCTGAATTTTACTTAACTACCTCAGGGCCAAAACGGAACTTGAAACTTTTTATATAAAGCTGTGAGAAAGTGAACTGTGATATATCCTGTGTCTGTATAATGGCCTGAAAATGTATTTAAATGTATTCAGTAAATAGGGTGTCCAATGTCAGAGCAAAACAGCAAATTGATCAATAGACGACAATTCATCAACTAAATGGTGTTTTAAACTCCGTTTGTCCAAGACTTAAAAAGCACATTGATGGGAGTGTGCATGTGTGTGTGTATGGGGGGGGGAGTGGCTTCTGCGTTTTATTTATTATATGATCATATAACATTTCACAGCAGGTGTTTTAACAGACATAAAAGAACAGTATGACTTTAATCTTTTTTAACAGAAAACATAGCGCTTATAGGCTTACAGCAATACATACCGTTTTACTGTGCCTGACTTAAACAAAACCTTCAAAAACAAAGAAACAAAAACAACAACAACAAAATGTGTGCAGGCCAAGAGGTTTGAAGAAATACACTTACATACAGCAGTAAAACATATGTGTCACTGCAGTACAGGCACAACATGATTGACATGGGGAAGACTTCAATACACCAAAGGTCTGTCATATGATCATATATAAATGAATCACAAACAGAAATGAGCTGAAAGGCATCTCTGTGCTACCGAAAAAAGTTAACCCAATGACACCTTTGTGGCATATATGTTCTGTATATTGCAATCCAGACGTGCTTTCAATATTCTGTACCTTGTCTCATTATACTGAGGCATATCTGTCTGTCTGTGTCTGTCTATCTACACAAACACACACATACTGTATCTAGGCTGACTACACTAACAGCAAGATATCAAAAAAATATGTTGTGTTAATGTTGTCATAATTGATATCTTCAAGGTTATTGTTTCACAATAGAATACTGCACCAGTCAGAAAGCAGGTTTCACAATGCTAAACACTAAAATCAGTAGTTGAAATCAAAGACACATAGTTCAATACTAAAACAAACAGAAAATTTAAAAGGTATAGCTAGTAAACTGATGTTAAATAAATTGAATACTTAATGGTCTGGTTGAAAAATAACACATTGTATCCTCACTTGAGAGGGAGCAGGACTTTCAGTTCTCACTGGTGGCTCTTCTGCTTGCGATTTATGGTCCTGCCCCCACACTTGAGGATATTACATACTTTGAACGAGTGTATATATATATATATATATATATATATATATACTGTTGCACATTTTGAGCTAGGATGTATGTATGTACCTATGCACATATGTATATACACACGCGCGCATGGGCAGAAAAGGGATGATTTGTCTGAGTGAAGTGTTAACTTTCTGCCTATCCAGAATCATATAGTAAGAATGGTTCCAAGTCATCTCAGAGCAAACAATTTAAGCGCGGTCATTGTAAGAGCGATCAAATCACCGAATGTGAAATCAGCGCTACTTAATAAAATCGCATGCTAGCACGTTCCAAAAAAATCCTACATCTGTTTTTTTTTTCTGCCCCGTCTGTTCCCCAAGTATGTATGTTCAACAGCTGGCAGCCAGTGTGTACTGCAGATTTGGACGCAGCATTACACAACATTTACCTTAGTTAATCACTGTGCTGTGGATGATCAGTGTCTCAATTCCAGATTACCCTCACAGTAGGCAAACACTTCCTTAAAGTTCATTAAAAGTTCCTTATTTCACATATTTTAGTAAAAGTATGTTGGCATGGTAACCTACTCAAATGAAATCCATATGTAATTTCACTGCCCACAGGTTACTTGCGGTCATCAGTATGGGGACTTTGCTCACCTTTTATGGTGTACAACAACAGCTATGGGTTTTAAACTATTGATTCTGTGACTTTAACTGAAAGGGAAGCTGGATTACTGAAATCGTGACAGTAGACCGGAGCCAGGATAGCATCATGCCAACAAAAAGATAATTAAAAAAAAATGATCAGTATCAGTACTCATTTTTTTAATTTCATTTCAGATTTAGCGTTAATTCCATTTCAGCGCTAGAGAGCAGTTTTAACACTCTGTAACAGCAGTTGTAAGCAGGTAATGCTTAATGTTGAATGATGTGCGAAACAGAACAGAAGAAGAAGAAATAGTGTGCTGGGTTGGGCTTATGCTGTAATGTGGTTTAAGCGCTATTTGCATTACGCAGTATTGTATGGGCTGAATTGCTTGCACTGTTTTTTCTGCACTGACTTGACGTGATACCAGTAAGAATTACTGTATTTGCTGCAAAATATTAAACTAAATACAGTTGCAGTAAAAATAAAACTCATGTTCAGTTATTCTGTTTCTATTTAGAGTTTACCCCTTTGATTTAGATGTTTTACAGTTGGTATTTTACATTAACTGTTTTTATTGGAATCCCATATGTCTGTATTTGGCTTCTGCTGTGACCTCGCTCATTGTTTGGCCACTCCCTAAAATGGCAGATACATGCACTGGCTCTTTGTCCAGCATGTCTATTGTTCAGTCTCTGGACACAGTGTGACCCCTGCTGCCTTGACCACTTATCCGTCTTTGCTCCTGGAATCTAATTTTACTGAACGATCAATGTGACCAATAATATTGCATTTGCTAAATCTGGTTTGCTGGTTTTGGTTTATCTTTGGATTTAAATTGGCTTTTGCTGCAAAGGATGCTGTGTTAGGGTTAGGATAATATATATATATACATATATATATATATATAGCCTGTTGTTTAGGGAGGCTATAAAAGTTTTGTTAGTTTTTTTTATTTCTAAGTTTATCTACGCCTTAGTAAGCTTAATATTTCATTCGATTTGTTTTGTTCTGTTGTCAGAAAACTACAAAACACGAGAATGCATGATCATAGTATTTACTCCCAGACAGATATCACATGAACAGTTTTTGAAAAGAACAAATGGCCTATAAGAATATGCTCTGCTATATAAATGCACGTAATGCAATTTTTGTTTTCAATTCTAACTACTGTTTGTTGGCAAACAACTGCCTGATAACACATGAAACTTCCTTTTTAATATGACCAAAACAGAATAAGTAAAAAAAAAGTTTAAAGCAACAGTCAACCATGAAGAAGAAACATATGCTCTTACGAAATTTCGTTCCCCTAGGTCTTTGCCGTTTTCGTTTTCAAGTCTGCCCAGTCCTTCTCTACAGATCTAGCACACACTACAAATTCCAAACACACCAATGCGTACTGCACAGATAATTAGGAACTACTCAACAAAATGTGTATTATGCCAAAATCAAATGTTAGGCAGAAGCGTGTTCACCTAACTTTGAAAGTACCAAAGCCCCAGCCATCCACAGAGACCTGTCAGCCTCGACAACAACAAATAAAATCGGCAATCCATGGAAGTCATTTTTTTTTAAATACAGAAAGCCTCCAGAAATCTAATAATTCTTACAAAAAAAAAAAATCAGACACTTTGACACTGTGCCACATAGAAGACTATTACACAAACTGGGGAATATGAGTGTGGGCAGGACAGTAGTGTGGTGGGTAGGTAACTGGCTGGGCGGCAGGACACAGAGGGTGGTGGTAAATGGCTGTCACTCCACTGAGGGAAGAGTGACCAGTGGGTTACCACAGGGATCAATGCTGGTACTGGTCCTATTCAATATCTTCATCAGTGACATTGTGCAGGACCTACAAGGCAGAATTGCACTGTTCGCTGATGACACAAAGCTCTGTAACAGGGTAAACACACCAGAGGGTGTCGACAGAATGAGAAGGGACCTGCAGAAACTTGAAGAATAGTCAGGGGTTTGGCAGTTGAAATTCAATGCAAAGAAGTGCAAGATAATGCATATGGGGCATAAAAACCCTGGCACAATATATCAGTTGGGGGGTGAGGATATAGCATGCACCAAGCAGGTTATCATCTCTGATGACCTCGAGGTAGGGAAACAGTGTGACAAGGCAGCAAGTAAAGCAAATAGGATGCTGGGATGCATAGGCAGGGACATCACCAGCAGGAAAAGGGAGGTAATAATTCCACTATACAAGACACTAGTGAGGCCCCACCTGGAGTACAGTGTACAGTTCTGGAGACCTTACCTACGTAAGGACATAGACAGGGTAGAGAAGGTTCAGAGGAGGGCAACAAAGATGGTACATAGATATGAGGACAGGTTGAAGGAACTGAACATGTACTCCCCGGAGGAGAGGAGGGAGAGAGGGGATATGATAGAGACATACAAGTATCTTACAGGGAGGAACAGGGTGCAGGAATACACTATTTTTAAGCGAAAAAGATGTTCCAGGAGTAGAGGGCATGGGATGAAGTTGGAGGGAGGATGATTCGGAGGAAACATGAGGAAGAATTTCTTCACAGAATGGGTGGTGGACAAGTGGAACACCCTGCCAGAGGAAGTGGTGGGGGCTGAAACAATCACGGGATTTAAGAATGCATGGGATAAACATAAAGGAATTCTGGAGGTCAGGGGTAGGGGCAACAGACTTCTAGGAAAACATAAACTGAACTTACAAGCTCAAATGGGCAGACTGGGTGGACCATAGGCCCTTATCTGCCGATACTGTCTATGTATCAATGTAATGTGTGAATCAAACAAAACCAGCCGGCCCCTGCTCATCTGCTGTCTAGAACTTACCTCTCCAAATGTCAATCTCAGCCAAATAAATGAGAAGAAAAAAATTGTTGAAACTGATCTTGAAAACTAGAAACAAAGTACTGTATGCAATTCTTCAAAAAGGACTGTTGACCCCCACATGACAAGCTTGTCCTTTCAAACTAATAGCACGGTTGATTGTGTTTTAAACACAGAATTTCACTCTCTATTTAAGACTGCTAAACAAAAAAGTTGAAGAAAAAATAAACAGCATCATATTGCTTTGGTAACAATAAACCCCAGACCCACCAGCGTATTTGTATCACGTATGTCTCCAGTATGGTAACAATATTAGTGTTATGCTTAACATAATTTTAAAAATCTAAATCTCATTTAGAGGTCTCAAACACAAAAAAGGAATGTTGGTACTTGTGACTGTTAATCTTTGATAGAATCTTTTCCACTGAGTCACACATACTGTGATCTTGGGTTGCAAGAAATAGGACCCCTGGGAAACTGAGAACTTTGGTAGTATTGTATGTTAATATGGATTACGAGATTACTCTTGTAGGTTTCAGAGTGGTATCAAGTGCAGTCTTTGGGCATAAGAGCTGCAAACAAAGTTGAATGGTTCTGGATCTATGATGGTTGCGCAACAGCCAGGACATCGACAGCCAACACAGCAACACGTGGGCGTCGACCACCATCCCATCGCAAGAAGCACAATGCACCGGGCTGAAAAGTGACAGCCCACTCAGCGAACGCCACCCAGTGTAGACTGTGAATGGGCAGCTAAAGTCCACTCCAAGAGCATGCCAGAATGGCAGATGGCATGCGGGCACCCACCACCCCTTGCAATGAATTTGTAATAAAATATAAATATTACTGATGTACTTCGGGGGCTGAATATGAGTATTTTTGGTTTAGTAGCGTATTCGTTTTGCACTGTGGAAATGCTATTGAGCTATGCTTATTAACGGTGATGTACCGGAGAGGACAAACAAACAATACAGACATAAACTGAATACAGGTTGGGGGGGCATATCTAGATGTATGTGACTTCTGCAGAAACCATTAAAATAATTTAAAGTCAGCAGAGATGGAGTTTATAATTACAAGGCACATTAGAAAACTGATGTATTTTCTGCACTTCATGCTGTTCCCCACCTCTCAGCAACCACCCCAAACCCTTACGTACCAATTGGGGGTTCAACACAGCTGCATGCAAATGGGAACCAGGCTGCTGAAGTCGGTTTACTAGGGGGAGGGAGAGAGAGGTTGCGTCGGACCAGTTCCTCTCTGTGTAAACTAGAGCTGATAATTAAGAACAGAGAACTATGCAGCGGGGAGTGAGGAGTGTTCTCATTACAGTAGAGGGGGAGCCCCAGGCATGGCAAAAAGCCTTCTCCAGGTCCTATCACCTTACTCTCTCTCTCTCTCTCGCTGTCACTCTCTCTCTCTCTCTCTCAACCTGTTGTCACTCAGAATAGGGGGTACTCAAACTAGGGGGATGAGGAAAGATGCTTCATTTTTTTGTACAGTTAATTTATTAGGTAAAATGCTACCTACAACCTAATCTGCATACATTTCAGTTGGTTTGCATCTGTACCCCCGCCCCACTAGGCTGAAAATACAAACTACTGTGTAGCCCTCCTTTCTGTTGGAAAAAAAAAACCTAACTAAATATAATTACAGCAATAATCCACAATAGTCCAGCTGAGATGCACATCTAGTTTCTTGTGGTCCAGTTGCTACCCATTTCTGCAGCAAGCTGGACTGGAGCACTGACAAGTTAAATTACTTGCACTTTGTCACACTGAGAGTTTAAGTGACTTGTCGAAGTTCGAACCACTAGACCACACTGCCTCCAAAATTCGTTTATTTGTAACTTTTGACTGGGAAGGGTACACTCAACAGTGACAGCTCATAGCTAGGTGCATCATGTGGGGTGAATTACATGGAGCTGTTTTACTGTCAGGGAATGTGGGATAAGACATGGAGAAAAACATTTACCTTTACCATGGGATCTTTAACCTCAACCTGAACAGCCAACAGAGATGAGCAGAGGAAACCTCAGTTTGACATTTCATTTGAACCACAGTCCCTCAACAGGGCAGTAGCTCCCTGGTGCTGCACTACAGTGTCAGTACAGGCCAAGACCCTGGTGTATTTGTCTTTATTTGTTTATTCATTCACTTTACCAAGAAAAGCTCAGATGAGTGATGCTCATTTGCAAGGGGGTCCTGGGTTGGACAATCAAACTAAAGCAAAAAATACAAAGTAGTATTTACAGTTCATACTGGCATATATTATTTGTAATATGGTGGTATCTTTGTTTCACTCCTTAAACTTTTATTCAATAATGTTTGTAACTTATAACGAAAATATGTATTTTATCCAATTTTATGGGGTCATTATAATGTACTTTTATTTCATCAGGAGGTGCTTGCCAACAAGACTTACAACAAGTCTTAATAAACCTTCCTACTCTATGGATTTTTAATAAATAAATAAAAGATCATTGCAAATATGCAAAGTCATAATGTAGAGAACAAAACGCTTCCAATCATCTGGCCCCTGAGGGGAGTGTATAACCAACTGAGCCACTAACATTTAATTGTACTATAAGTACCGGGCATTCATTTTTATGTTTGCTTGCCACTGTTCGTAAGGTGGAGTCACTAAAACCCATGTTGAAAATTTTGAGTGAACATGCCAACGAACGCCTGAGGCATTAGGGTTTCCAACCATGATGCTCCACCGTGTAGAGATTGACAGGCATCAGGGGTGTGACTTGGGATTCTCGCCTGTAATGCTCATGCCATTCCACACCCTGCAGTCAGTGAGAGGCATCGAGGTATGCCTTGGACTCTTTGGCCCCAAAGTTCACCCCATTCTCCTATATCGCACCCATCTAACCGTATTTCCTAATGGAATGGGTCGCATAAGGGCCAAAGACCCTCAAGCACACCGTGACACTTGTCAGTGTCTGCAGGGTAGGGTGTGGTGAAATGGCGTGGCCGTTATGCCTGACGACCCAAAGGCACACCCCAATGCCTGTCAGTCTCTGCAGGGTGGTGGTGGGGTTGGCTTCAGTTCAATACTTCACTGCCATTCCTATTATGCAGCTCTCTAACTCCTACACTACCAATGCCAATGCTAGCAAGCAAACATTCGGCATTGACAAATGCTTGTTTGTCATGGTATGGTTCAGGAATTCAGAAATCAGAAAGGTTAGAGAAGAAAGAAAATAATGATATACAGGATATGCATGTTCACTGAACTGTATGATGTACAGTGACATGATATAAAAGGGAGTGCAGCAACTACAGAGAACTAACAATAATGTGATAAGAATGAGGGAACAATTTGGAAACCTGTTTTAAAAAAAGAAAGGAGAAAAAAAAAGCGGTTCTCTCTAAGGAGGGAGGTATATATGACATGGTTGGTTGGGCTCTATGCCATTTGTTATGTGTAGAGAGAGAGTTTGAAGCAAGGATTCTGCCTCCTGTCTTTGTCTTTTCTATTGGACTGCACAGTCAACTCTTGGTTTTACTTGTTGTTCTTTCCTTTTCCCTTTTTGCAGTCACAATCTTGTGTATATATTGTTACAAAAAATATGTATGAAACAGTGTGCCCTGATTTGTAAACTAGAAATAGTAATTATTATTGAAATGATAACAGAAACAGCTCTTTGTGTTTAATAGCAAAGTGTATCAGTATGACCTTTTGACCTCAGGCTGGTGGAATCTGTCAGCAAATGAGGCCAGCTAGTAGCTGGGTCACAATGTTCTGAAAGCTAGAATCTGACAAGAATTTGAAACTCTAGGTCACAATGCTCTAGTGGAAGTTAGAAGCTGACATGGTTCCGAAGTTTTGTGTGAAAAGAGGACAGCAAGTGAATTCCGGGGGATTTGGTGAGTAGCTGCAACAGAAAGCTGGTTGATTGTAGACTTCAGTTCTAAACTCAGAAAATGGACTTTGTTTTTTGGACTGCCTATGCTGAAAACCAGTCTGTACATTCCTTTTTGTTTTTATTCTGTTGTTACTAATAATAATAAAACACTACTTTTGTATTTTACAGTTTATGCTGGTCTGCTTATGTCTTCTGACCCAAGCCTTACTGACAAACTGCTGTAAGTAATAGCTGCTGTGAGAGACTGTGAGCCAGGGAGGCTCTTTGCAGCTTGCTGGACTGTGGGGCTGACTACTGTGAATCAGAGATTGGAGGCTTTTACTATTAGTTGCTTCCTAGTGGGACTCAGCCCCTCTGTCCTCTCTCCACCAATCGTGAGCTTTCTGAGCTCACAGGGCAGGGCTACAACTGACTCTGTGTTCCAGGTGGCTTTTTCATTGGCCCCTGCTCACTACTTGGTATCATCAGCGGATCTTGGGAAGGACTACTGGGGTGGATAAATGGTAGCATACCAAACATGTCCCACATGTTCATGTCCCAGCAAAGGAGTGGAACAGGTACAAGACTGGCATCATAGACATCGGCAGGCATCAGCAGAGGAAGTGGGGAAGCAGAAGATCCTGTCGATGACTAAGGTAAGTACCTGTTGTCTGTAGGTGTTGCACTTACTGATGGGATATAGATAAAGGTAGGCCACATTACTATTGATGTGTACAGTGTTAAGAGTGTATATGGGAATCATTCCAGCATTAACATAGTCTTCAGTGTGTGGCCCTGTTAAACTATTGTTGTAGTTCACACTAAAGGGAGTAAAGAGAGTCAGGGTCAAACAAAAGTTGGGAACAGGTGACACACCCTATCTTGTGTAGGAGTAAAAAGAGTTTTTTAAGTAAGCACAATCATAAACAATCAGGGTAGTACAAAGGTATGCTGGGAGCGGTGCAGTACAGTGGTTGTGGAATGGAAGTTTTCCGGGAGATTTTCTGGAGACTGCAGTGCAGGCACATCTGTGTGTACCTCTTTGGGCTGAGGAAGGAGGTTTATAGACTCCAGGCTGAGCTGGCTGGGATTCAAAGGGGTCTTCTTCCCATCCAGGGACCACCAAGTCCACCACCACTGCCTCAAAAGGTGTCAAGGAGGAGGAGCGGCTGGACTATAGTGAGCTCAGGGAGAGTGAGGGTAGTGGATCAGAGGCACATCTCCTATATGGTACTATTACACAATTCCTATGCCACTCTGGCAGAGCCAGATGTCCCATGGAGGCACCCATAGTAGTGATCAGGGAGGATGTGGGTGCCATCCGTAGTGCAGACTGCAGTGAGGGTGGCTAAAGACCCAAAAGGAGGAGGAAGAAACTCCTGGTTGGGGACTCCATTGTGAGGGGGAGAGATTTGGGGTCAGGAACAGGGGTTAAGTGCCTACCCGGCACCATAGCTAAGAGGGATGGGAAGCAAATCCTAAGGATCACTAGTGCAGCAAGAGGGGAGGGAGAGCTGGATGTGATTGTCCACCAAGGGACTAATTACCTTGCAAGGGATGAGGTTAAGATAGTGCAGGAGGAGTTCCGGAGGTTTGGGAGGAATCTTTGGCAGGTAGCATGTTCAGTGACCTTTTCTGAGGTACTGCTTGTCTACGATAGGGTGGAGGATAAGGTACTTCGTACCAGGAGCTTCAACCAATGGCTGAAGGAGTGGTGCAGAGAGGAGGGGTTCATCTATATTGGGGAGTGTAGACTCACCTTGCAGGATGAAGGCCTATTCAGGAAAAATGGCCCACAAACATCCAGGAGGGGAATGACAATCCTCAGTGAGCAGTTTAAATGCTTCATCAGTGAGCATTTAAACTAGCTGAGGGGGGTGGCAGAAGGAAGCAGGGAGACATAAACGTTCCCCCTACTGTAAGTTGAAGCAGTCAGTAGGGAGAACCCTAGGGGCGGGAGATTCCCAAGAGTATCTAATAACAAGAAAAATAAAATTGTAGAATTGAAGAGGCAAGTCAAGGCACTGCAAATGTTATTCATATAGTGCCCTATCCAGGGGCTCAGATCACTGAATAAACATAATAAAAAGAATTAATTACATAAAACATCCCCAACAGCTAAAATCACAATATCAGAAAAAATCTGAAGCTTTTTCAAATATGTATGTTTTTAAAGAGGCTTTAAAGGCCTCCACCATGCTGGCTGTTTGAATATGCAGTGGAAGAGAGTTCCACAGCAACAGAGTGGCTGTACCAAATGCCCTGTCTCCAAATCTCTTTAAGCAGGAAGATGGTATGACCAGCAGACTGGCCTCGGCAGAGTGTAGGAGGCAGATAGGGGAGTAAGAAACCAGGAGCTCTTTTAGGCAGTCAAGTCCCAAACCACATAGGGCCATGTATGTTAACAAGCCTATCTTAAAGGTGATGCGTGAGTTCACAGGCAGCCACTGCAGAAAGCGCAGGACAGGAGTGACATGATCCCTCATAGAGGTGCTCTTCAACATCCTGGCTGCAGCATTCTGCATGAGCTGCAGTCGATGCATCAGACTTCCAGACAGCCCTAGGTATAGAGTATTACAGTTATCGAATCTGCTAGTAACAAAGGCATGGATGACTACAGCCAGGTCAGCAGGCATCAAGATTGGACAGGTCATAGTGATATACCAGAGATGGAAAAAAACTGCTCTGATGACCAACAACACCTGTTGTTCAAGGGTAAGATGGTCATCAAGAAAAACACCAAGATCCTTGGCTGAACTAATCACTGGCAGGGGGCGCCCATCGACTACTAAGGTGGGCAACCCAATCAGCAAAAATGCCCCCATGACCAAGCTCAATCACCACAACCTCTGTCTCACCAGGGTTGTGATACAGCCAGTTTGTGGACATCCAGTTGTTAATTTCAGCTAAACACCAGCTCAGCATAACTAGGGCAGAAAGGTTACCTGTGGCATAGGACAGGTACAACTGGGTATCATCCGCATAGCAGTGAAACTCCAGATTGTACCGCCTAATGATCTCTCCCAGCAGCAGCATATACATGGCAAACAACAAGGGAGCCAAGATGGAGCCTTGCACAACACCACAAGGCAGCACAAACAGTCCAGAGGAAAAATTACCAAGGACTACACGCTGTGATCTTCCAGTTAAATATGATCTATACCAGTACAAAACTGCACCAGTAATGCCCACATAGTTACAAAGATGATCCAATAGCACCCTGTGATCAGCCATGTCAAATGCTGAAGACAGGTCCAAGAACACCAAGATGGTATAGTGCCCTAGATCTCTAGCCATGAAAAGATCATGTGCCACCCAGACTAAAGCTGTCTCAGTGCTGTGCCGAGGCTAAAAGCCTGACTGGAGAGATTCATAGATAGACAGAGTCTCCAGACGCTCCACCAGCTGGTCAACCACAACCTTCTCACTAACCTTCCCCAAAAAGGGAAGATTAGAGAAAGGCCTATAGTTTGAGAGAGCATCAGGGTCCAGAGTTGGCTTCTTAAGGAGGGGTCTCACCCAAGTTTCCTTCAGAGTCACAGGAAAGACACCCTCACTTAAAGACTCATTGATGATCTCAATGAACACTGGACCAAGGAAATCCAAGCAGCTAATAACAAACCACATTGGACCCGGAGCCAGGGCACAGCTGGTGGGATGCATGCTGGTAAGCACCTGGAGAACCTCATCCACCAAAATCATCTGAAACTCACTCCAACTCAGCAGACAATCTTACTAGCAGATCAATCACCCCCCGACAGAACCTGGACCAGAAGAGGTAATACATGCCCTGCTAGAGGCCACCTTGTCAGCAAATAAATGCCCAAACTGCTCACACTTTTCTGTGGAAAATGCTGTCCCAGACTGCAGACAGGAGGGGTTCAAGCAACTGTCTACAGGGTGGAACAGCACAGCTGGGCAATTTCTTGCTGCAGCAATTGACTGAGACAGAAACTCAGTCTTCTTGAAGTAAATTTCCTGCTGATACTCCAAGTAATTGAGCCTCAGTGCAACCTTGTCCTCATCAGAGCATGACCTCTTCCAGGTAAGTTCCAACCTATGCCCCTTTGTCTTCAATCGACACAGCTTAGCACAATACTATGGTAAGCTATGTCGGGAGGCCAAGGCAAAAACATGATAGGGTGTAGTCAGGTCCTGGGCCTCAGTTAAGAGGGAATGGAATGAGGACAGGGGGATAAGGAGAATAGGCAAAAGGTAAAAGGAGAGACTAGAAAGCAGGGTGGTAGCAGAATTTGGAAGGCCATGTGTGCAAATGCTTGTACTCTGGGAAATAAAATCCCGGACCTAGTGGCCACTATGGCAGAAGCTGACCTGGATATTGTCACCAGTACTGATTCATGCTGCAATGAGAATCATGACTGGGACATAGCCATTCCAGGCTATACTCTGTTCAGGAAGGATAGGGTGGGTAAAAAGGGAGAGGATTAGCTATTTATGTGAGGCATAGCATAAATGCAACAGAGATACAGGAAACACAGTGAGGGGCTGAGATACTGTGGATCACTCTGGAGACAGAGAATGGAGCCACTATTCAAACTGGAGTGATCTACAGACCTCCAGCATGGGGGTGGGGATGGATAAGGTTCTGATGGAAGATATCCAAAAGATGGCAAATAAGGGGGAGGTGCTGCTGATGGGGGACTTCAACATGTTGGATGTAGATTGAAGCAACTCAGCTGGTAGCAGGGACATCCTAGACTCCCTGCAGGGAGCATTCCCTCAGGCAACTTGTGGGGGAGTCCACTTGGGAGGGGGCAGGTTTGGACCTTGTACTCACCAACGGGGATAGAGTTGCAGAAGTCATGGTGGGTGTCCACCTGGGGACCAGTGATCACTGTATGTTGTGGTTCAGTGTAAGATCAAACAATCAGTCAAGCTTTATTTTACCAGGTGAGACACCAGTGAGTTAGAACTCATTTGCAAGGTGGATCTGGACAAGGTCAAGACATTTTACAATCAGATAAGGTACAATAATGTTAGAATACAAAAATGCTCATAATACACAGAAGTTGGAAGACAAAATAATACAATATACAAAAATAACAGTTCTGTACAATATATACATATGAGTTCAGTGGTTATGCACAATAAATCTAGATACATTCATAGGAGGTGGGGAAGGGGTAAGAACTGTGGCAGACATGAACCTCACAAAGGCAAGAGTCCTGGACTTCAGGAGGACCGATTTTTTCAAAGATGGGGGAATGCCTCAGGGATGTCCTGGCAGAGGCAGAGGACTTAGGTGAAGTGGAGGAACAGTTGACGAAACTAGAAACAGGGATAATGAAAACAACAAACCTCTGCATCAGGCAATAAGCAAAAGCAAGAAAAGAAAGAGACCACTATGGCTCTTGAAAGAGGTGGCTGGGAGAGTAAAGGCAAAAAAGTTAGCATTCAGGAGTTATAAGGAAACACAGAGGTATGATGATAGGGATGTGTATCAAGAGAAGCAGAGGAAGGCAGAGAAAGCAGTCAGGAGTGCAAAGATGCAAACAGAGGTGAAAATAGCCCAGGCAGTAAAGAATGGAGACAAGACATTTTTCAAGTATATAAGTGAAAGGAGAAAGACCAGGGGAGGGATTGTAAGGCTTAAGAGGGAAGGTGTGTGTGTGTGTGTGTGTGTGTGTGTGTGTGTGTGTGTGTGTGTGTGAGGGGACCAGGAAAAAGCAGACATCCTGAACAAATACTTTTGCTCAGTGTTCACAGAGGATGGGAAAGGCGAGGGACCACAGATAACAGTTGGGGCATCAATGGTAGGGAGGTGGACACTACAGTAGTCCATTTACAGAGAAGAGAGTCCAGAAGCAACTCATAAATCTGAAAGTGGACAGGCAATAGGGCCAGATGGGGTATATTCATGAATATTGAGGGAGCTCAGAGAGGTGCTGGCTGCATCTCTACCAGTCCTGTTCAACCACTCACTGGAGACAGGAGTGGTCCCAGAGGACTGGAGGAGGGCAGATGTAGTCTCACTTCACAAAAGTGGTAGCAAAGAGGAGGCTGGCAATTCCAGGTCAGTCACCCTGACTTTGGTAGTGGGAAATTAATGGAATTACTACTGAACAAAAGGATTGTGGAATATCTTGGATCCAAGGCTTACAAGATCCAAAGCAGCATGGATTCACAAGGGGGCAGTCATGTCAAACAACTCTGATAGATTTCTTTGACTGGGTGACCAGGGATGAAGATCAGAGTGGAGTGGTAGATGTGGCCTACCTAGATTTCAGTAAGGCCTTATACACCATTCCACACAGGAGACTCATAAACAAACTGGGCAGCTTGGAGTGGGTCAGAAGATGGTAAACTGGGTAAGAATTTGGTTGGTTGACAGGAGACAGAGGGTGGTGGTAAACAGAGTTCACTCTGAGGAAGGGAGGGTGACCAGATGGGTGCCAGAAGGATCAGTACTGTGTCCAGTGCTCTTTAATGTCTTTATTAGTGACATAGCAGAGGGATCAGAAGAGAAGGTATTCATTTTTGCAGATGACACAAAGATCTGCAGTAGGGTAGACACTCTGGAAGAGTGAAAAAATGAAGAGGGGATCTAAGAAAGTGTGAGGAGTGGTCAAGAGTGTGGCAGCTAAGTTTCAATGCAAATAAGTGCAAAATCATGCACTGGGGCGCAGAAACATGGGGCAGAGTATAAAATGGGGGAAGTGGCACCGTTGACCACCAAACAGGAAAGAGACCTGGAGTAATCATATCTGATGACCTAAAAGTGGCCAAACAGTGTGACAAAGGAGTGGGGAGAACCAGTGGGATGCTAGGGTGCATAGGGAGAGGTACAGTGAAGCCCATCAGAATGAAGCATAGCACTGCAGAATTCTGCAGTAGAGTTGCTGCAGCAAACAATGCAATTTCAATTGGAGTTAATCCCTTTTGTCATGCAGTAAACCTGTGACACTGCGCTTCATCCTGGTGGTCTTCACTGTGTCACCAGCAGAAAGAGGGAGGTGGTGTTACCACTGTATAAATCACTGGTGAGACCTCACCTAGAGTACTTTGTCCAGTTCTGGAGATCAGATCTCTGGCAGGTCTTAGAGTAGATGCATTCCAGAGGAGAGCAACTAAAATGGTGTAGAGTCTGCATCAGAAGCCCTATGAGGAGAGACTAAAGGACTTGAATACTGTATGTATACCCTTGAGGAAAGGTAGAAAGAGGGGATATGATAGAGACTTTCTAATATCTCAAAGGGTATAAATAAGGTTCAAGAAGGAAGCCTGTTTCACAGTTAGAGATGCTCAAAAACAATGGGTCATGCTATGAAGCTGGAGGGGGTAGACTCAGGGGAGATGTAAGGAAACACTTCTTCACAGAAAAAGTAGTGGATGCCTGGAACAGCCTCTCAGTGGAGGTGGTAGGGGCAAAGACTGTAATGGGATTCAAGAATGCATGAGATAAGCATAAGGGATCCGTAATGGTTGGAAAAGTGGTGGTAAAGCCAGTGGTCAAGTAAGGTCTGTGGTGTTATAGTAGGTACGGAAAATGGACAGACTGGGTTGGTCAATCAGTCCTTATCTGCTGTCAAACTCTATGTTTTTATGGTGAAAGAAGACAGACCCAACAGGCAGCCTTAGCACAACATATTGATGGATCATGGCCCTCAGATCCCATTCAGCTCTTGGAGGTGGTTGTATAATGTACCAGCACTCATTATGCCAAGTGGTCCATTTACCATTCCATAGCTTCACAAACACCCCACTGGAGAATAGTGCCATGTCTTTATCCTGCAACCCTGCTGGGGCATTGAACCTTTTATTGGGTTAAACCAGTTCAAGAACCCTAAATGCCTTCAGACTAACTCCTGACCACCGGAGGAGTAATAGGGAGATCAGAGTTGTGCTTGACTCTTAAACCTCTCTTGCTCTTCCCTCATCACCCAGCCATTCTCCAGCTCTGGTCTTTTTTTTTTTGCTAGTCCTGCTGTCCTCCCCGTGCTAAGTACAGTCTCAGAGAACTGTTCTTAGCCCTAGGAAAGTGGCCAGACTGGCAAACATCTGCTTGGAGCTTATAAAAACTCAAAAGGAGCAGATATTCAGCCAAGTTGGAAAGGTAGTATTATATGTCCAATATACAAGAAAAAGGGAAGTCCTACTGATCCATCGATGTACAGGCCTATTAGCCTTATTGATACTTTACAGAAAATCTTTAGTCAGATAATTCTAGATAGACTTCCATCATGGGCAAAGAAATCTGGTATTATAAGCGAATTTCAAAATGGCTTCAGGGCCCATAGATCAACTACACAACATTGTTATGTTTTATCCTACTTGATCTGGAAATATACAAAGGACAGGAAGTCAAGATTGTACTGATGTTTTGTGGACCTGAAGTCCACTTTTGATTCTTTTAGTCATGTACTATTGTGGGATAAGTTACATTCATATAAAATGGACCCCGTGTTTCTAGATACCTTGATTTGACTACATCAAGACACTTGGCAAAAAGTCAAAATTAAGCAAAATGGAGACCTTACTCCAGAAATAAGAACAAATCTTGGTGTCACACTGGGTTGCCTTTTGGCCCCTTTACTTTTTAATGTATACATAAACACAATCATAGTACAGTCATAACATTCTGATTTCCATTCTCCTGTTATTAAAAATAAAAAAAAATTGCTTTTGCCTTTCGCGAATGATCTCATTCTCTTATCAGCATCATTCTTGGGCCTGCAAAGTAAAGTAACTTCCTTTTCTGCACTCTGTAAAAAAAAATTGTTATCAATACAAGCAAAACCAAAATGTTAATATTTGGAAATAGACAAAAGAGAATTCAGACTATTTTTGTTGATAAAGTGAAGATTAAGACGATTAAATTGTATCCTTATTTAGGTGTTTATTTTTCTCAATGTACCAAATGGATAATACATCAAGACTATGTCAAACACAAAGTAACAACATCTTTTAATGCTTTTGGGAGATTTTCACTCAAATGGGTAATGGGACAGTTAAAGGCCTTTTGAAGGTATTAGAAGTTAAAATACATGCTAGTATACTATATGCTTCAGAGGTCTGGGCTCCAACATATCCCAAACAATTAGAAATACAATTAAATAAATTATACAGATTTATTCTCAAAATACCACAATCAGTCCCTCCTGCAATTGCAAGAGCTGAATTAGGACAACTTCCTATAGAAACCTATATAATACAAAAATAAATCTTATTTCTGCCTAAGTTGTTTCTCTATCCAGAATGCAGGCTACCTAGGATGTGTTTGGAGGAGGAGATAGACTACACATTATTGGGATTTAGATCTCCAACCATAAAATGTATGACCACATATCTCTATCCAATGGGGCTAGGACACCTCCTATATCAAGTCTACTATACTCATTTTAATGAGATAGAGTTCCAGGTTAAGGAAAGAATCAATAATATTTATAGTAGCAAAGATATGGAACAGATAGACATTTAAACATTTTTAATTGGTACAAAATGCTTAAATCATGTCATAATTTGGAAATTTATTTAATAACATTAGCATGCCTAGATACAAGGTGAACAATAACAAGATGTAGGATGGACCTATATAATTGTCGATATGTTTACTACTCCCAAAAAAGAATGGGTGTTGAAAGTGACACATTTGTTTGTAATCTAAATACAGTGGATGATTTAAAACATGTCGTCTTGATTTGTCCATTGTACGAGAAATATGGATGCTTTTGGCTGGGTCCCATCCTGGAGAACCTTGGTCCCCCCACAAATCAGATTATGATAAAGCTGTATAAATCCATTGATAAGCAGGTGCAGACAAGACTTACATGCTTTTTTGAAATCTATCAAACGTTAGGCAAAATATGTACAATATTCAGTGTATATTTGATTGAATGAAAATACAATTGTATCAGATGTATTAATACCTAGCAATAATACATGTATTTTATTATGCATAATGAGATGTAAACAATTGCTATTATAGAATTTATATTTTAATGTTGCCATATTATGTACTATCTATTGTAATGGCTCTATGCCGAACAAATAAAGTATATTTGATTTGATTATAAAAACTCTAACATGCACTGCTGGCTATTAAACCTCACACTACTGCAGCCTGCCTCTGATGTCAGCTGCAGGGGATTTTGGGATTTGTAGTCACAGAAAATGTCAGCTTGCAAGTCAGCAGAATCAGCCTGACACAATCTACTATACTGCAGTAAACAGGAAGTAAAAAACATGTTTTTGCACACAAAGTGCAAATTGGGACCAGCCCCACACTTGGGTGTCAGGCTTTTAGTGCTGACTGTTCCCTTTTAACTATGGTAAACTAAAGAAATATAAAAAAAAGAAACAGTATAAATATCCAGTCCCTGTCTTGACAGCACTTGGGGTTGATGGAGTCAGACTTCAGTGTATGTAACATCACTATCCAGTAGCTCCCTTTACAGTATAATTACTATCAAATGTATTTAAAAATATGAGAGTACAGTAAGCCTAATTAAAACTTGTCTTGTAACTGATTTAGTTGCTAGGATTAACCATTGTTAACTGGAGTTACTGACAGTTGCTGGTCTACATGTTGTGACCTGGTGCAATCTATCACTGAGCACTACTGTAGTTCTGAAGAACCATGACTGCTGAGCAGAAACAAATATGGTTGCTTTCAGTACAGTATGCACCCTCTGTGTTTCTGTTTCCTGACCCTACAGCACCTTTCCTTATAACTGAACTTAGTTGCTACACTGTATTGACTTCTCAGCTCAAACCATCATACAGTATATGTCTTTATCCCATTATGCATACACTAATTCCCTCCTCTAAGTTTTTCTCAACTCCCAAATAAGCTTAATCATACATCAATTTCAGGCTGGACCACATCATAGCCATATTGTATGACCTCCACTGGCTTCTAGTCTTGTGACAAAGAGAATACAAATTTGCTTTCCTCACCTTTAGTTTTCTCCATTGCATGGCACTGATCTGATTTACTGACATAATTTACAAATTTAAAAATGCAGCCCGTTTTGCTGGCCCATTGGAGCAGTGGTGGGCTACCACTCACGATGCCTGTGACCAAAGTTTGGGAATAAGCAAGGGTCAGCTGAGGCTGGCAAGGGGGAGGAGAATCAAACATCCAAGTGGATGATCTCTTCCTTCTACAGGGAGGGAGACAGCCACTACTGTATGATCACCACCTGTTGATGACAGGTGGAGCCACAAGCAATGCAACTGAAGGAAAGGGACTTCAGTTGGTGCAGAGTTACACATGCTTGAGTGCACACACATATGCACCCTCATCATCAACATATTAAGGTAATGGGAAGAACATGTAAAAGCCCCCTGGCAGGCTGAATGAAATCAGCATGCCATAGTTCCCACACCAGTTACCTAGGCACTCCCTCCATGGGAATCATATCTATAGGGTACAGTGGTGCTCAGTGTCAGGTTCCTTCTTGTCTAGTCATGTTGTGACACTATATTGTCATAATGACGAGACATAATGATTGGAAACATGTAGCAATGAGACAATTAGCAGTCATGGCTCTGTTCATTCTTGCCAGTTCATGCCTGAAGGTGCTGACTGACATGACTATACAAGAAGGAACCTGATACAGAGCATGACTTTAGGCCATGGAGGAAAGAGGTGGGTTAAGTTTCGAAGAAATCGGGTGATGGGGTGGTGGTCCAGTAGAAGTGGGAAGGTTTGTGAAGGAGAGCATAAAGATGAAAAAAAGTAATCTGCTCAACCCTGGCTTGTGTAGCCAACTAAGTCACGTTGTCATGGTGCTCCTGGTGAGTGACTAACATCAAACAGCAATCAAAATCCAGTCTGCCCTCTTACTACAAATACTGTCTCAAAGGACCTGTCTCTGAGTTTCTTTTATCTTTAACTCATTTCTTCTTATTTTCATGCTTTAAACAGGGTTGTCAGTTAATCACTAATGATAAAGCTGGAGAGAGGTCTTTGCAAACAAGGAGAATGAAACTTCAGGACCTTAACGCTTATCAATGGAGTAAAAATGAAAATACAACAGTGCAGGACCTGACCAAATGGGGTCACCTTGAAGTTAGTGCTTAGGATTTTTCAAGTCTTAGCTAAGACTTGATAACTAAGCACCCCTGTTTAAAGCATGATGAGAAGAAGAAGAAAGGAGTTAGATAAAAATTAAAGAAAACTCAATTATAGGCCCTTATCTATAGATGGCACACTGAATTTTGATTGTTGATGAACGTAATTTCCCCATATATTCCTTCAAATTCCATTCTACAGTATGTATTCCAATCAGTCTCATGTCTACAGTTGTGAGCCAAGCCTCATCCCAGCCCTTACTCTCTGGAAAAGTCTCCCTCCTGCACTTTCAGGCATCAGTACAGTACCTCTCCCATTCCGAATCCCTGTTCAAAACCAATCTGTTCATACTTGCCTTAAAGATCATGTGCAGTGTAATTTTCAGAAATTACACAGGCAGCACTATTCCAAAATATTGTTATCAATGTCTGCCTGGTGTTTTATACAAAAAAATTTACCAATCCATGCCATTTTAATACATTTGTTGTGTGCTCTTATTCACTTACATTGCTAGATGCTGAGAGTTGCTGATCCCTGTAGTAATTAGCATGTCTCCACCCTGGTGATGTCATTTGAGGTGCTATTCTCTTTCACCTATGAAAAAGTCAGGGAGATTGTCACATTGGTGAGTTCTGTAAAGATAATTTTTTTCTGGTTCTGTACCTGTTCCATGAAACAGAAAGCCAATCAGATGATTTGATTGGGGTTTCATCATGTTCAATGCCAGTAATGCATAAAAAATATTTAAGACAAATACTTTAGCATGTGCAGAAGTTAGGGAAATTGGCACATTGCTGTACGTTCTGAAGACTGTTGAAACTGCCTGTTGTGGTAAAAAGCATGTGCCATATTGCCATGTTAAAAACTGTTGTGTTCATTCACAACTGGCATTCAATAGAGGTGACTGCTCAGGAAGGCACTAAAGCAATTATCACATTTCTGAGGTCTGCCCATGAATGTGGGTGGTGGAGGTAATGAAGTTTTGAAACCTAAGAGAGTTTCTATATACTAACCAGCACACTGTTTTCACCTTGATAGGTTTTTGCTTCGCCTAGATTCAGGCTCAGCCACTCTTTACTGCACATTAAAATGATCACCTTACCAAGGCTAACACATCCATTCCTAGTAGGAATTACCAGAGATAAGGCCTGTATTAAAAAGTATTTAAAAGCAGCCACTGGTCAACAGCAGTGTAGTGACCAAACTTACAATACTAGTACCAGTATAGCTTCTTAACAGGTACAGTAGAGTAGCACCACAAATGACATCAGAAGCTTGGAGATATGCTGACTCCAGCATCCAGCAACCTTGAAGAAATGGACCACACCAAAAAGCCAGTAGGGAAGTATGAAATAGTTGATTTGTGTTACAAAGCCTGTAACAGTTTTCCTTTTTTTTAAACTTAAACTTAATTAAAGTTTTGAGGTCTGCAAGTTACAGTTTACAGCAGTATGTGCACCTATACAGTATATGGTATAATCAAAGCAATGTATAGTAATACAGAAAAGTCCAATATGATATCCTAAGGTCTGCAACATAAATTATGATATAGAATGCTACTGCCCAGTCCTGGTAGCATCCCCTTTTCCCATAGTGTTCTCCAGGGGACCAACAGCCAGTGACTTCCCCCAATACTTAGTTCATCTTTGCACTCATTTTCCAGGGTGCAATATCTGGCATTTTGTCTATATTATGGAGTAGCCATAAGGTCCACCTATTTTCATGCTGGGACACTAGTGTTTGCAGTTGCACTGTGAGCTTCTCCATCTTACAGATGTCCCTCACCATATCCTCCCATTATATGAGTGTTGGAGGTTATTTATTAAGCCATAATCTATTGATAGCTTCCCCCTCCCCATCAAAAAGATGCCAATAAATATATATGTACTTCATTTTTGATATTTTTTTATTAAATGGGGATAGTGTAATAGCAAAGCTGCTTTAGTCATCAGAGTGCCATTATTCAACATAATGGCATTTAATTATCTTTTACTTCATTCCAGAATGTGGTAAGAACTGGGCAGGACAATAGGACATGGGTGTGTGTGGCTACTTGGGATCCACATCCCCTCCAACATGAAGAGTCATGGGATGCGAGGAATGTTGCCATGATTGGGAGTGTACAGAATTTGATTGCTCTCTTCAGCTGAACTTGCTCCATTGCTGGGAGCTTGTAACATTATGTTGTTGCAGCCAGATGGGATATTCAGGCAGAGGTCTGGGGAGAGATTGATAGTTATGCTTCCCAGTTATCCTGTGTCTGAGAGACATCTGTGATTTGAACCTCCTGAAGCTTCCTATAACAAACTGAGATAAAGTGATCGGGCCAGAACCCTTGTATTATCATGTGGATGAAAGTAATCAGAGGTGGGAGTGTTGTTTCATCTATGGCTGGGTCCTAATATGGAAGTGTGATAGTGGTGAAGCTGCAATTAATGATAGTGGTCTTTAGCTTCCAGGCCATAGTATCACACTAACTGTTCAAATGGTTTTAGGTGGTCACTTACATAGAATTGCTAAGTGTGGACTAGGCCCCGTTTGGTCCAGTACTGAAATTTGTGATCTAATTTGGCAGGGGTAAATCTGGTGCAGTATGCAGATATACTGAGCCAATTAGCTTCATGTTTATATGCTTGATGTTGGAGAAAGCAGTGCCAAAATTGGAACAGTGGTTTTAGTAGTTGCAGCTGTGACCATGCTAACAACTGAACTACCTTGTATGCCAATGATTAGGAGGTTATTTTGTATATCCAGTATATCTTATTTTTATTTATTTTAATTTTATTCTTTGTTAACTGGGTAAGGCCCACTAGGTACAGGTGCCTGTTTTCAGGGGTGACCCGGGAGCTCCAGGGAGATTAAGTGACTTATTCAGAGTCACACAGTATGCAGGTGGAGGTTGTGGAAATCAAACCCAGGTCTGTCTGCTGGATGTACCCAGCTCATTCACAGCTCATAAATCTAATTATATCTCAAACCATCTAGGCAGCAGGGCTGGTGCTTTGCATTTCAATATATGTCCAAGTAGTGCAGCTTTCATGTATTTTCTCAAATTAGGTAGAGCTATGGCCCCCTTGTGTTTAGGTAGTTTTAATATTCCAAATGTTATCCTTAGTCTTTCACCTTGGCAAATGAATCAGGAGACTCACTTTTTCCATTTTTCAGAGGAGCACTGGTTAGGGCTCACCAGTAAGGTTTAAGAGCTGGGATAAGATATTCATTCAGATAGAGTCTATTTTTTGAAATAAAATGGGGGGGGGTCATCTTTGGAAGTCTGCCAATATTGTTTGATCCAATGGGGGATAGCTTGGCCAATATAAAGATGTTGTCTTCAGGCTGATGTTAACTTCTAAACATTTGACATGGGTTTTGCCCCATTTAAAGTGATACTGTTCTGTAATGTCTTGTGGCAGATGGTAGTGTAGTTGCAGGACTTCTGTTTTGTCCTCATTTATTTTATACCCTGGCAGTTTTTTCATGGCCTTAAGGCAGATTTTTAAGAGCTGAAAGGGATTGTGCTTGGTTAGAAAGACACAGAAGGAGATCATCTGCATAGTCTGCCACTTTATGTAGATGTCCTCCTATTTTGATGCCTTGGATATCTGCAGTCTGGTGTAGATATTGTGCCAATAGCTATGAATAAACAGCAAATAAATAGGGGGATGGGGCAGCCCTGGTGTGTAGCCCTGGATAGGGAAAACAAGGGTGAGAGAGAATGGTTGGACTTCACTGCAGTTCGTGGTGAGGAATAAAGGCCATAGACAGAAGTGGCCAAGACACTCTGTTGAATGCTTTTTGTACATCCAAACTTAGAATCAAAATTGGTAATTTAAGTCTGTTCACTTGGTCAATTATTGTAAGGGTCCACTTAAGCAATAATGCATGACAGGGTGTGTGTCGTGCTGGGATAATGTCATGCCTCAGTTGTGGAGACCAAGGAACACCTAACCAGGCTGGGTGACAAACTAGCATCCATTTCATCCAGCATCTCCTTCTCTGAGATCCTGCCAGTCTGGGAGAGGGGGACAGATGGATGGAAGGTCAGAGAAGGGGAGATAGGGGAGCTAAACATGTGGCTCAAGGGCTGGTGCCAGGAGAAAGGACACGCATTTGTAGGTAACTGGCAACAGTTTTGGGAGCGAAAGTCCTTTAAATTTGATGGACAGCATCTGACTAAGGAGGGAGTCAGTGCATTGGGGCAGAAGTTTGATGTCTTTGCAGAATATTTAAACTAGCAAATGGGGTGAAGGGTGCAGCACCCAAAAGGTCGAATGGGAAGAACACCCTTCCCCCCTCAGCTAGTGGTCAAACAGGAGTTCAGCATGTTTATAGTTCATTTGCATCACCAGGTAAAGAAAAAGGTCTGGCTCCCAATACGATGCACAGGGAAACGCTAGATCTCGCCCAACAACTAACGCACTGAAATCTGACCGATGGAAAATCATGTACACAAATGCTCGCAGTCTGGGAAACAAGATCCCAGACCTGCGGGCAATAATGACAGAGGCTGAACTGATCATAGTAGCCATTAACGAGACATGGTTTTCCAGTAACCACACTTGGGAGACTTCAGCACCTGGCTATGTACTGTTCAGAAGCGGCCGAGGTGCAAAAAGGGGGGGGGGGTGGAGTGGCCCTTTATGTCAATGAAAATATCAAAGCTACAGAAATTCAGATTACACATAAAGAGCCAGAAGAACTGTGGGTCATCCTGGAAACAGGAAATTGAACAGCCATATGAACTGGGGTTGTGTACAGGCCTCCAGACAGGGGGAGGACATAGACACGTTACTGTTAGAAGATATAAAAAACATGACAGCTAAAGGGGAGGTTCTGATAATGGGAGACTTCAACATGCCAGATACAGATTGGTCAATACCAGCAGGGACATCTGCCAGAACTAGACACATGGTGGATTCTCTGCAGGGGGAGGGCCTCAAACAACTAGTACAACAACCCACAAGAGACAGGGCTATCCTAGATCTAGTACTGACTAACAGGGAAAGGATCACAGATCTCCAGGTAGAAGGTTACCTTGGGACCAGTGACCATCACATGGTATGGTTCCATTTGGCCACTAGAACAAAATCATCCCATTCCAAGTCAAAAATATGGAACATCTGAGGAGCTGACTTTGATAAGATGGCCAACAGAGTTAAGCTAGCCTTGGCAAAAAGAAATACAGGTGAGGGGGTACAGGTAACGTGGGCAAGCATTAAAGATGCAATACTTGAAGCAACATCCCATTGTGTTAGTGAGAAAAGGAAGTGCAAAAGAAGAAGGAAACCACTTGTAAGGAAGAAATAGTCAAGCCTAGAATAGCTGTGATGTGAGTGGGAGTAAAAAAGGTACAGTCTATCCCAGCGGTGCAGGAAATGCCAGATGTCTGTGAAACCTAGGTCTCAGCACACAGCAGAGGTGTCCCTGCCCTGCTGTGGATGATGCCAGTGATGGCTAGCTAGTGTCTATTGAGGGGCTCATTAAAAAGCTAAAGTCACCTCCAAGTAGTAATGTCACTTGCTGGTGTTCTAGGATGAGGTCTAGTAAATGTTGAATTGAGGACACATCACTGCCAAGGGGTATGTAGAGAGTCCCTAATGTAATTGGTTCATCATGGGTGGTATCTGTGGCCAGTGCCAGTCTCCCCTCCCTATCCAAGAAGGAAGAAGTTAATTTGAATGGTGAATGTTTAGGGACCAGTACAGCTGTACATCACCATCTTCCATTTTGGTATGCTGAGTCTATAATATGCTCAAATCCAAATTTGAGGAGTTTGTGATGTTCTTAAGAATGTAAATGGGTCATCTATAAGAGGCATAGATGTGGCTTCTGTCTCTTCAGTGCCTGAAGAACCTTTGCCCATTTAACCAGTTGGAGAGCCCTTTGACATTCTAGGAGATCATTTTAAAGTGCAGCTTCTTAGCATGAATGAGATAGGCAGGGTCCTGTGTTTTCTGCAATTCTGTGTTTGCAACAGTGGCCGCAGAAATCAGGGCTGACCTCAGAAATCAGTGCTTGCTGCAGAAATCAGGAAAACCAGCCACACAGCCGCAGAAATGCTAGCTATGCAATGCAATCACACAAGGCACGGGCATAGCTATTGATATGTTAAGTATGCCATGGTATACATGCTCATTAGAAGGGGCAGCAAACTGATGCCACCCACTATAAAGCCAATAAGCTAGTGGCCGCATGGCATCTTGACTCATGCTGGTTCTTTTTACATAACTCCTTCCAGCCAGTACTATGGGGTTGGGGGTGGACTGATGCAAGAGTAGCAGAGCTTGATTAGGTCCACGGCAGTTATGATTTGCTGCTGTGTAGGTGTAGATAGCTCAGCCATGTTAATTTTTCATTCTGAGGCTGCCTATGGTCCATGCTGAATCCTTGGAAGATGAATTTGGAAGGAAGAACTGGAAGGTGAGCTGTATTCAAGAAGTGAGAAGATTCAGTTGTGACCGTGGAGGTGGAATCAATCATGGTGTGGTGACAGGTATCGGAGGAGGAGGAGCTGATTGCAGAAAGATAGGGCTGGCAGAAAATTGCGTAGAGGACTTGGTCTCCACTGGTGGACATCGATCACAGTTTTAAATTGTGGGCTGCAGTTCTGTACCTGCAAGTGTGAGAGTAATTTATTGGCAGACTTGAACCTGCAACCTAAGTGGTGGCATCGAGCTCAATTCTTAAGGAAGGTCATGTTGCCCAGCTGCAGCAGAGTTGGGGACCAGGGTATACTAGAACTGGAGCAAGCAGGTATGGAAAAAAATCTGAATAGAGAGTTTGATTGCTGCTATACACAAGTAAAATGAGGGTCACCACCTGAAGAACACCACAACCACCTGAACTGTGAGGAGAAGAGGACATGCTAACCTACATTATTTCAGCTTAATAAGAATGACTTGCTTGCATTTTTTAGTGTGTCCCTCAAGAGAAAAATCAGGAGTCAACAAATCCTATAGACACTGTAAGTTACACCCTCCTTCACTTTTATAGGAAGACAATCCCCCCCAACAGACAGGATTTGCATACTGCACTCAGCATGTTTGTTGCAAGGCAGTTAGGGTATTCCTAGTTTAAAAAAATAATAATCTAAAAGAAAACATTGATCAAAATAAAAAAAAATGGCTTTCAAGTTAAAGTCTCTCTTTATATCTGCCAACTGTAAATATAAACCAGAAGAAATCCAAGCAGATTATGCCTTCTGTGTAGTTTTAGCTAAATGTATATGTCCTCCTCTGATTCTAACCTAGGAGAATAGCAAAGGCCACCAATTTCCAGAAGAAGAACAGATGAACCTTCAAATTCGGGGTGGAAGGGAAAATTCATTAAAAGAGAATACTGATGCCCATGGCTGTGCCAGATTTGGGTTATTGCAGTTTAATATTTGTGATAAGAAGACTACTTACTGTTCAATGGCCTGCTGTTTCACTTTCAATGTAGTGGAGTGGTTGCACAAAGGCAGTCAAAGGGTTAACTAAGACTTAATCCCTTTGAAGGTATGCTGTTTAGCCACAATTAATCTGCCGCAGAATGGACACAGAATCAGCAGTTGTTCTGATGCAGAAAGTATGAAGTCCTGCCGCAGAATGTAGGTCCTCTTTGCCACAGTAAACACGGGGCCCTGGAGATAAGGAACTGGGGATGATAACTACGACCCATGTAGGCCTTCCACTGAATAGATTTCCTAATTATCTGAATCTTTTTAATAAAAAAACTGAAGTGGACTATGTCTCTAGACTGCTGATTATATTTTTGAGCCTCACAGTAGGTACTTATTCCTGGGGTTCATATACGTAACTGACAGCAAAGAATTCTGCAACAAGTAAAAACTAACTTATAGAAACAGAAGGTAAACTTGCCAACTTTGAAACCACCTTCAAAACACATCTGGAGGGTACTGAGAGGGAGACAACAAGGGCTTCTCACCCATATCCTAGCCATCACTCCCTTGTGGGAGAACATTATTCCCCCTGGTGAGAACTGTAACATTGCTTCCTTGTAAAGCATGAAGGTGAACAGAGTGAGGACATCCAAAGTTGGGGAGGGTAACATTGCCCTCCCTGGTGATGTCCTGACTAGAACATCTGGGAAAAAACTTCCTGACTAGAACATCTGGGAGACAACTGAGGATTGCAAGTCCTTGGGCTCATCCCTAACCAAGGGATAGGACAAAGGGGTACCAGTAGGACACAAAGCAGGGACACTGAAATAAAATATGGAGTGGCAGGGTAGAAAATACACCGGCAGCCCAATGTTAGTAACATCTGTACTGAGTTAGGGAAAGAGAATAAAACAGCATAGATTTTCTAAGTTGCCTGTGGAGTAATCAAGGTGGTGATAGGGAGTCCAGGATGAAGCTTCCCTAGCAGAGCCATTGTCCAGAGATTCAGGTGAGCACTTAGTGGAATGGTACTTAATGCCACAATTCCTTGCCCCCCCAGGAAAAAATGATGCTGCTTCCTTGGAATGGTATGCTCAACCTGTAGAGTTAACAAGAAGTAGCATGTAAAAAGAACACATTTCTCTAAACAGTATGAAAAAATGGACTTTATGTGGGTGGCATTTGCTGCAGAACCTGCTGCCCTCAGGTAGTCAAGCTATCAAGTCCTGTGTGAAATGAGGGGGAAGGATTAATTTGATGGCAATCTGTATCCTTCCATGCTGGCTCTCCGGTGCAGGGCAGGATAGCAAATGCAAAGGGGGTGTGCTCCTTGCATCAAATGTCACATGCCCTTTACAGTATTAGATAATAATAGAGTAAAAGGGGCAAGTCTAGTGCCCTGGTGGGTATGGATGCTTACTGTGGGTAAAAATCAGAGAGCCTACAAGGCATATGTTCTTATAAATCATACAAGGCTGTCACAATGAAGAAAAGAGGAGTTCCTGTTGTGGTTTTGCAGACTGGGAGCAGAGAGTTTCAGGGGGAGGGCAGAATCACAGCCCCAACTGAGAAGTACAGCCTTGAATATTGTTCATGGGGGTGTGAAAAGACATGTGAGTGAGTGACTGAGTGAGTGAGTGAGTGAGTGGAGTGGATTCACTATAACTATGTTAATGGAGGAAAGAGACCCACTTAGGAGTTATAGTCACATAATGCTACTCACCGCTGTGCCGATAGGAGCACTGCAACTAAAGATCCCACTCAATCCCCAGATACTAAAGATCATAGTCAACTGTGGGTGTTAAACTGTCTGAACCAGGTCATTGAAGCTAGCACCCCAGGTACTCATGCTGAGTGGTAGATGGGCATCCCAACTCCTTGGCAGGCCTGCTATCCCCCACTGCATTGTTATCAGGTTGTATTCAGGGTTGCATGTTATATTAGCTTGGATGTGAGGATGAGTGGGACTCCCAGCTTCCAGCATCACTAAATCTGCCTGGGTCATCTCCCCTTACCACTTGACCCCCCCGGACCAACCGAGCACTGAATGACCACCTCCCCTTGTCCACAGCCCCCCGGCTCCTTTCTTATATCAGAGGAAGTCCTTAGGGAGAGAGAACAAAGTCTCAGGTCATCGCTCTGGTAAGTTCCTGCAGTTTGCCAATGATCTCTGACATGGCTGCATCCAATTGTCTCTTGTGTGCTGCTTTGGATTGCTGGTGCTGCCACTGTGCACTGAAGGAGAGATGTGCCGGCTCTCATTGGTCAGCAAACTGTGGCGCCATTAGTCCTCTCGCCTGCATGTCCTGGTGGTCCTCCTGCACTCAGTTGTAAGTAAGTTGGCCATCTGAGTGTTGAACTGTTAATGTGTCAGGACAGGGAGTTTTAAATCAAATTTGGGCTTTAAAAGAAAAGACTAGAGCAGATGGATATATGCCCTTCTGAGCTGCAGTATCTTTGTGGTGTCATCGTTGTCAATGAAAATGCAATATTCTTGCCACTGGAGAGTTTACTTTTGCCATGCTCTATAGACAAGCTTTTCTTTTGTTGCATAATGATGGAATCTCACAATAATGGACCCGGGGCCCCATTTTGGTGATGTAGCTAGGTTTTGTCCCAAGTTCTCTATGGGCTCTTTCGATGCCAAAATCAAACTCTGGGTCTAAATCAAGCAGTTCTTTTAGGAAGCTCATCAGGAATTAATGTCTGTGCCCTCCATGGATTCAGGAATCCCATATAACCTGAGATTTCTACTACGGGCTTGGGCTTCAGCATCTTCTTTCCAATTGTGGATGGTGGCCTGTGTCTTCAACACCTGTTCCATCACAGTTTCCAAGTGGTTGAGATGGGTGTCTGCCTCACTGAGATGCCGATCGGTCTCTGCAGCCCTCATAGCCAACTGGTCAACAGTTTTCTTTGTGGATTTAAATTCCTTGAGATATGAGCAGATTGCTTGCAGTTTCTGAAGAATTAAATCCAATTTTTTGACTTTTTTCAGCAATCTCTTAGTTTTTGCTGGAGAGACAACACTGGGCTGTTGCCATGCTTGAGGCTTGTGAAAGGGCTGAGTAGGACTACTCAGCCACCAATTTGTTGCTATCTGTCTGCTCTACCTACTTCAGTTCTTGCACGTTTTCCCCATTGTTGAAGGCACTTCTGTCCTTAGGTTTAAATGCAATTTTGATGAAAAGTTAGTAGTTTTAGACAAACTATAGATTAAGGGATAGACGTTCGGGAGTTCTATCAGTGTTCTGCCATTAAGCCAATGATATCACCAGAAGTCCCATACATAGTTTTTCTAACAGTGTTTTATTTTAGTGTTACCGCCTGTTTTAGTTTTGAAAATTATTGTGCGTGATCTTTCAACGTTTAATCTATGGTCCTAGCTGCTAGAAATATGGACTTGGTAACTTTTGATTTGAGATTTATTTAGCTTTTGTTTACCAGGTAAGTGCATTAGACAAAACCTGCCTATTTTAAGGCAGGAACCACTAATTACAATGTGACCTGGCTTTGCACATAAAACAGAAACACCAGAAATGGAGGCTAACAAAGAAGAATTAAGTGTCCAAAGAGATATTTTTCTCTGAGGTGGAAATGGGTTCACATCTGTGACTGGTCATCTCCCTTTGCATTAGGTAGAGAGAATGTATGAGGACACACTAATTGGGAAGGGGATTCAGGTCATGCTTGATGCTCATAAGGGTGTATGATATCATGCCTAGCTTCCTAGGGATGGGCAGGAGACAAGGAGAAATAGATCACCCACTACTAGATTATGGCCACATTAACCCACAAAACTGGGACATATCACTTCTATGCTCCTTCTCTTTCTATGTCCCCTCTTCTGTTCCACACCCCCAGTATACTTTCCTTACCTAGCCCAGGGTAGCATAACTCCTAACAGGGACAGAGACATGACTAGAGCATAAAATCATGGCACTCACCACCAAAGCTGCCACTCACTCTGTAGTTAAAGTGTTACTACTTATTGTACTGCCACGGTCCAGATTAAAATCAGCTTCTATAGAAAAACAAAAATTTTTCTTATAGAAGCTTTTTTCAATCTGTATCGTTTGACTATGAACAACTTGCTTGACCTCGTTCTGCTCAGTTCCTATATTCTACTCTGTCTATCACTCTGTATCTAAACACCAAGCTTTTCTTAGCTTTCCTCCTTCCCCCTTAATCTCGCTATGCCATCTAATGACTACAGCTGTTTGTGATTGTAAAGTACATTCAAATATAGTTTATATGAAAGGTGTTATATAAAATCTTTCCCTTTCTCTTCTTTTTAAACTGAACGTAGTACTTAGGAACAGTGCTAGACTGACAGCACTAAGCAATGAATTTCTCTGTTTGTCAACATCACAGGACAAGTAGGGGTAGTCATGGTGGAAGCTAAGCTTCCATCCACTCTCCACTATTGTACCTTAACCCTTTAATAGAGGGGCCACCTTGTAGGAGAGAGATTACTTCAGAGTCTATGCCTAGTCAATCCTTGATCACTTATGTGAGAAAGCCATCAATAGTGCTAATTAGTGCATGTGGTGTCAGTAGTTTTGGAATGGGGACACCTGTCCACAAGAACTTGGTAGAGGCCACGTCAACTCATTTCACATAGGCCACGGAACAGCCATCAGATGATAATGGCATTTAGCCTCTACTGAAGTGAACTGGATCCATACCAGTGACCTACTGTACATAGTGAGGGCTGCTTAACACATTGCCAGTTCACAGAGTCATCCAGTCCTCAGCTCAATTACTTTACCATCTTAGGGTTGATTGGTTTATGATGCAACCATCTGACATTTATTTTTACAAACATTATCAGACAACTGTGAACAAAATGGGTGATCATGTCTCTCTATCTCTCTTTCTTTTCTCTCTCTCTCTCTCTCTGTCCAGTACAGTATACCCCCTTCACTGCCTTTGCCTCAAAAGCTAATTTACAAATTCCTAGAAAGATTAGAAAATGTTCCTGCAACAGTCCTCAAAATACTATGTTCTGTTTGATATAAAAATGAACTTGTAATTCATTTAAGGGTGACAACAGAGGAGAATGTGTTGTTTTGACTGAGGAAAATAATTCTACTGAGGGAGATGTCTTCACTGTAGAATTAGACTTATTAGAATGCAGTCTTTGATTCATTGATTGTTTTACAATATTAGAGGATGGAATATTCTCCTAGGAAATGCCAAGATCAATTAAGTACTGTATTTGTCTTCTTTATTTTGCTTCTTGCTTAGTTGTTTTATTCTATGTGAAACTGTTGAGGTTGCAGTTTCAATTTGTTGTGGTTTGAAAACAGTTTTCTTGTAGAATGGGGACTGTCCCTCTGTTGAGCCTTAAATGGACAAATTAAGAACTAGCCCAGTGGTGTGGCCTGGTGGAGCACCAACTCACCACATGGAAGAGCTGGGATTGGGTCTAGGTGCTGACTTTGCTGCCTCAGGCCAGAGGGACTGGAACACAATGTGGAGACACTGACCACTGGTCCTAGAGGGTAAATGGATGCTTCCCCACTTCTACAGTAACTCCTACTGTGGTGCTGCAGATGCAGTGTCGGACTGGCTGGCCCACCTGGATACCTGGAAATTTCCAGGTGAGCCCCCACAGCTGGGTAACTGGTCACCTTCCAAACTCTGAAAACTTTTGCATTTATCATCTTTTTTTTAATTTGATGGGGGTATCTGGGACACTGTAGATAAATGTAAGATGCAAACACAGAGGTAATGTATCAGACTGAAGTGGAATATTGATATGAGTGGATCACCCTGGGCCCTCCTGTACTGATTTTCCAGGTGGGCCCTTGCATCCTCTTTCCATGTGGGCCCACTGTATCCCAGTCCAACCCTGTGCAGATGTCATGTATGTTGTGGGTGACCATGTGACATTGGCCACCCCCACACCAGTAGAAGACATGCTGCAGAGATCTTGGCTGTTGCCATGGGGTAGTAAGTGGGCACTCCAGAACACAGTGATGAAGTACCACCTCTGGAATGATGCTGGCTGTCTTCCTGCTCACCTTGAAACACTGGTTGGGGCCCCTTTTCCCCACCTCCTTGACTAGATGTGTTGTGTTAAATGCCCCCTAACTCTGTGTAGCCACTGGAGTGGGCTTTCCCACAATGGGGGAAACAAGCCACAGGGCTGCAGGGATTGGGAAGAATCTAGGTGGAGGCCTAAGTCTCTAGTAGGGGCATCACAGGGTAGCTGGAGTGCTGGACTGTGCTGAAATTCAGGATTAGAGGTTAGGTGTGTGGCCAGGGTGAAAAATAAAATAGGAAAAAATGGATGATTTTAATATTTTTATTAAAAATACAAACATAATAAAGTAAAATAATCTTAGCCATCCTTCCAAGTTCTGAAAGGTTATTCACTCCCTATTCTCTCCTCTGACTCAGTCCCCCTCTTCAGTCCTCAAATTAGGTGACTCCCCTATCTCTGATCCTCTTGGTGTCACCTCCTTCTTCAGTTCCTTCTTCACATCCAGTGTTAGTTCTGATTTCCTTCCACTATCCCTCCCTTCTCCTATCCTGCCCCCTCTGCCTCCCCTTCCCTTCTCTCCCACCACTCCTGCTGCCTCTCTCAATGACCTTCTTGCTGTTAACCCCAGAAAAGGTCTGAGCCCTGATGGCCTTGTTCCCAAGCTCCTCTAGCAACTGCTTTCCTGATTACATCAATCTTTAACCCCTCTTTCACTATGGCCACTGTCCCTGGCATATGGAAATGTTCTAACATTATTCTCCTTCACAAAGAAGGTGATCCCACTTTTCCTAGGAATTATCTGCCTATGTTTCTTCTTCATATGGCCAAGTTCCAGGAATACCATGTCCTCTTCCAACTCTCCTCTTACCTTGACATCTCATCTTTCTTCACCCTTTTCCAGTTCTACGTTTTGGAAATTCCATCCCACCTCCACCTCCCACCTCAGATTCACTGACTCCATCCTATCTGGTATGGATCAGGGCCTGCTTACATCTTCAGTTTTTGTCAATCTAGCCAAAGCATTTGACACTGTTGCACACCCTCTTCTCCTGGACAAGATTAATCTGGCAGGGCTCTCTAACCTTACTGTTAGTTGGTTTTGATTCTACCTTGTAGGCAGGTCCCAAGTGGTTTGAATGGGAGACTATCTTTTCTCTTTCATTTCCAGTGTCCACAGGTATACTCCAAGGTTCCGTCTTGTGCCAGATACTTTCCTCCATTTTTCTAAATGACCTTCCAAATGTCTGAACCTCTGCATCCTTTCAAATGTATGTAGATGATACAGTTATATATATATCTTTGGGGCCTCTATTCTGGATCTAGTTACTCAGCTCCAGCTGGATTTCTCCAACATCCAGCATTGGTTTTGGAAAAATCAATTGGACCTTGTAGTAGGCTGTAGGTAATAATGGACCATCGAGGTGTTTTGGCAGCAAAAATAAAGATATTTATTTACAAAAATATTAACGCAAACTGAAAATGGCAAAATTAAAGAAAAGCAAAACAGTAACAAAATGGAAATTAAACATAGCTAGAAAACGCTAGCTCTTTAGGATGTTCACAACATCACCTCCAGGTCTGATTGAGTTGAACTGAACAGAACTCCACTCAAACTCAACTGATCTCACAGCTCAACTGACTACCTGTTCTAAAAGCACAGGTTTTATACTCTTCAGGGGTCATGTGATCATCTAACTCCACCCCTGTACCTTTCTGTTAATAACATTTCTTTATTTACACAGTATTTATTTTATTTACAACCTTTAAACATCTTTATTTCAATACAACATTTTATGTACATGCATAAAATTGGTTTACAGACCATTTTGAGAATTTAAAAGCAAACTCTGGCCTCAGCAAACACCACCCCTTCCAGCAGCAGCATATATTCAGTCAGAAAATGGCTGGCTGTCTCTTAGTAGACTGCTGGAGCTGAGGGATGATTCATTTGGGGCTCTGAGAGGCCAGGAACAGCAGCAAATACCCTCGTTCTCCAGAGGTCTCCAAAACAGCACCAAACCTCTTTATTACGACTACAGAGGGTATGTAGGGCTCCTATTGCTGTGTTTCTTACAGGAGACTTCACTTTTGGGGAAACTAGAAGGCTAAATGCCTTTGCGACAGTGCACACATTTGAGCGGGTAATTTTACTGGTGCTTGCAGTAGCGCACTGTCGTGCAGGAACTCCGCGGCATAACTTTACACAAAAAGCCACATTTTACCAGAGCTCTTGCAAAAAGAGCATAACGGGGACAGACTAATGAACCAGGAGGTTCTTTCATTAATTTATAAGCCTGAAAGGCGTATCCAGCATAATGGGGTACAAACTCCTCTCAAGGAAAATCTTAGACAGAAAGACTGGTCTCCCATTTACAATACTCAAGATGTCGATGTAGCCCTTAATCACTTTATCAACACTTTCAACGCTGCCTGTGATTCCTATGCACCTGAAAAAAAGCGCAAAGTGAAAGCGCTCTCAAATCCCTGGCTCACTGCTAAGCTATTGCCCCTACACAAAGCAAGGGACCACCTCTGGGCTATCACAAGAGCCACTGGCTCCCTGACTGACATCCAAAAGTATAAACAGGCCCAAAACTACTGTACCAAAGAGACTCGCCGGGTGAAGAACGCCTATTTCAAGAATGCCCTCTCCAACTCCTGGGGTGAAGGGAAATCCTTCTGAGACAATTTAAGAAATATCACAGGTAAGCAGTCAAAGTCCTCACCTACTATATTGAATGTGGATGGCACTACCACCCTTGACCCCTTGGTCATTGCAAACACCCTTAATGAGACCTTCACAGACCTTAGCGGTGTCCTCTCATCTGTCTTCTTCACTGATACTGACCCTCAAATCTCTATATCCTCCTCTGCCTCTCCAAACATACCACCCTTCCATCTTAAAATAGTTAAAGCACATGAAGTCCATAAATACATAAAGAAGGTTATATCTAAATCCCGGGCAAGCAGTGACTCTATTGACCTTAAAATACTGTCCCTTACTCTGGATGAAGTTCTACTCCCCCTCACCAGAATATTCAATCTCTCCCTCTGCTCCAGCAAGTTCCCTAGTAAATGGAAGGCTGCAATAGTCACTCCTGTGCACAAAAGTGGTGGCAAGTCTCTGCCTGGTAACTATAGACCTATTTCAATACTACCTCCCCTCTCAAAGGCTCTTGAATGTATAGTGGCCGACCAGCTTACAGACTACCTGCAGAAATATAACATCTTCTGTGCCCAGCAACATGGATTCAGACAAGGGCATAGCACATTGACAGCCCTGCTCGAATTCTCAGGAGCAATCCACAAGGCCTTGGACAAAGGACTCCTAACCGGAGCTGTGTACATTAATCTAATGAAGGCATTTGACACAGTACACCATGGTCTACTCATCAGTTAACTACAGTCTCTTGGGCTCTCCCAGAGTTCTGGTGCCTGGATAAAAAGTTACATTGCCCAGTGTTCTCAAGTTGTAAAAATAGCAGGAGTTCTCTCAGACCCTAAGCCTGTCCTCTCAGGAGTTCCGCAGGGATCCATCTTAGGCCCTCTCCTCTTCAGCCTTTTTCTAAACTCCCTTCCTAAATCCTGCTCAGAGCAAATTATCCTCTATGCCGACGATGCTGTGATTCTATCCTCTCATAAAGATCCAAACCCCTTATGCCTCAGCCTCCAGTACGCATTTGCCAGTGTTGAGATGTGGTTCATTGAACATAAGCTGGTCCTAAACCACAAAAACACAAAATCCATGCTCTTCTCAAGCCCACAAAACAAGAAAAGGCAAGTACCACTCACTATCAACACATCCATGGGAATCACCCTTGAACAGGTGGCTACCTTCAAATATCTTGGAATCACCTTTGATCAAGGCCTAACCTTTGCAACACATATCGATAGTACAGCCAAAACTATTAATCAGTGGCTTGGGATACTGTGCTGGAACAGACAGCTCCTTACCCTACCAGCACTGAAGCTAGCTATAAAATCCTCAGTCATCTCAATCATGGACTACGGCTTAATTGTCTATGGGTCCGCCTCTTCTAGCGCACTAAAACGTATTGCAACCTCCCTTAACAAGGCCTGTCAGCTGCTTACTGGCACTCATCGATGTACTCACACTTGCGAGCTCTATGCTGAAACTGGGTGGTTACAACTCTCAAACCGCTTAAAGTACCTCACCTGCCTTATGGCTAAAAAAATCCATCATGGGCCTCACCCCACCTTGCATTCAAGACCTGATATGCCAGAACACAAGTGTCCGACCCACCAGAAGATCTGAAAATCAGCCTCTTCAGGTCCCCCGTTGCCGGACTACCCAGGGTCAATGATCATTTGCCTATCGTGCCCCCTACTGGCCTAATGCCCTTAGCACCTCTATTACCTCCTCTACCTCTTTAGGTGCATTTAAATCTAGCCTGTTCTCTCACCTTGCCACCTCTAACTCCTGTGACTGCCTTGATTAAATCCTAACTATTTCACTTCTCCACCCTGCCCACTTACCTGACCAATTTCTGGTAGAGGATCCTTTTCTCTAACTATGGTCTGCTCCTCCCTCCCTTTCTCTCTCATGCTGTATCTATCACACTTCCCTAACCTATCTTTTCCCCTCCTCATTTGTTTTCTTATTGAGGAAAGTGTTCAATTGGTAATTATCTGTCCTTCACAAATGTCTTTGATGCTTGACTGTTCATGTCTCTTTTTATTCCACAATGTACTTTATTGTGCCACTCATTGTAACCCTACTGTTTGTACCTAATTTGACACGGAACCTTTGTAAAACAGCCTTGGCTCAAAGGTATTAATTCCTAGAATACAATAAACAATAAACAAACAAAAGGCATTTTTGAAGCATAATAGGGCATTTTAAACAGCGCCCTGACATTTTTACAAAATGGAGGGTTTTCTTTATTCAGCACTCACACAAATGGGCTATAAGCAGGCATTTTAACATGGGGAAAGCTAGTGGAGCAAAAACAGCTCTAAACACCATTTTACAAATGGGGAAACCTTTTCTTTTATCTCAAGGAGCATTTTACAGACTCCAGGCATACAGTATATAGATGGACAGGACACTCTTACAGCAGAGGCAGGAGAGCAGTCCTAACATCCTCAATATTTTATTAATCAGCTTTTGCAGGCAGGATAATGGTACTGTAATGTACTGGGAAAAGACATAGGAAGACAAACAATAGACAAGACTACAATAAACATATATAACAAAGTGGGTGGCCAGCCCAACAAACAAACATATAACAATTAAGACAGGGACAAAGAACAGAAGTACATCCAGGACCCATTATCTTCCTAGAGAAGGGGGGGGGGTAACTTCACTCTTTCACGGACCTCAATGCCAAAAATATTGTCTATATGATCATAGTGTATGGTGGAACATCGTTCTCCACCGAAATCCATCGCTGTCGAAATGTTCTCCTACACTAGTGACATTCACAGTGCAGCAGAATGATTTCTTTTACTGCACTGTGAATGTCACACACTGTGTCCTCGAGCAGCATTTGACAGTTAGGGCTCACTCCATAGACAGAACAAATAGCGAAAGCAACAATGTCGGTGGCAGTACTAATGTTTAGCATTAAAACCTTCAAAATGTAAAGTTCTTAAACAGTTAAAATGTCAAGCGTGAAAACGTTCAAAATGTAAAGTTATTTTTTCCTTCTAGTAACCCAGTAAAAATGTTTTGAAGCAGAAACATGCTGTAGTGATTTTTTTCCCCAAAAACGACGTTCCACCATACACTATAAAGAAAAGTGCATGGGGAACAGTTGACAACAGGGCATCTTTCACCTCATTGGCACTATGACGACGGATTACCTCTCGAGCTGCGCTCTTGAGGTAATCTGTCGTCATAGTGCCAACTCGGTGAAAGAATAGCCCTGTTGTCAACTGTTCTCTATGCACTATCCTATATTTTGCCACCAGGCACAGGTTGGTCAGACTCAGCTCTTCCCCCTCCTTCCATACCCTTGATAGATAGATAAAACTGTATTTTTTATACAGGTAGCATGTCATTAGGGAAAACATCCCTGTTTACAAGACAGTCCTGTGTATTAGATGTTTCAATTTATATAAAAACAACAATACAAAATATGAATTATGAATAACAATTACAAGCATTTGAGAAGCAGCTTTCCAGTTCATTTGCAAAAACAGATACTGATTGCGAAGTGAGAGCAGAATAAGGTAATTTATTCCACAATAAAGCAACCTGAAAGCTTAGCATTTTTTCACCAAATCTGGTATTACACCTGACAAAGTTAATTTTGTTGATGTGCACAGATCTATTCAAATCATAAACTTAATCTTGTTTTTCTCATACGATACAGTACAAGTAATATAATGATTAGGTTGAAATAAATTCTTGTGTAGTAGTCTTAGCCAAGTTTTAGCACATCTTGTACCCAGGGACTGCCAATTCAACTGTTTTAACATTGCACAACAGCGAGTAATAAAACTACAACCCAATATGTACCAGGCCAATTTATAATCTAACTTATCTAAGAACCATTTTGCTGCAGTATGATTATATCAATTTATCATATTCCAGAGAAGGTAAAACTAATTGCACAGCAATTGTTTCCAGGAAGATCTTTTAAAACACATAGTAGTATGTTTTAGTGCCCCTATTTTCTTATTAATTTTGTTAACAATTGAAGTTATATGTCCTGTAAAAGATAACTTGGAATCAAAAACTACACCCAAATATCTGTATTTACTAACCTGAGCAATCTCTTTATCATAGTTTGTCAGGATGTGCAGCTGAGGTTTGTTCTGTGATCTAAAATGAACCAACTTGGTTTTCTTAACATTCATTATAAGGCTCGACCTGGTGAACCACCCCAGCACTCTAAGAAAGCTTGCATGTAGTTTTTCCCTGAGCTCTGACATGTCCCTACCCATGGCAACCAGAGCCATGTTGTCTATGTACAATCTCACATAGGAAAACTGGACTGCCTGAGGAAGATTGTTATTAAAAAGCAAGAACAAGAGGGGCCCCAGGCTAGATCCCTGGGCTACCCACTGAATCACATCTTTCCTTGGTGAGAGAGCCTTGGAGATGGACACGCTGTCAGAGTGATTCTCCAGATAGGACCTAATCTAGTCCAGTCTCTTATCCCTAGAGCTGCTATTCTATTCAGTAGCAGGAAGTGATCCACCAGGTTGAAGGCTTTGGATAAATCTATAAAAATGATCGCTATTTCTAGTCTGGAGTCCAGGGAGGAGGGCACTAAATCATTAAATTCCAACAAAGCAGTTGTAGTTGAGTGCCCCTTCCTGAAACCCAGCTGGAAGGGCATTAACACAGTATATGTGTCCAAATATTCAACCAGCTGTGAATGTACATGTTGTTCCAAGCATTTAGATAACAGAGATAAAAGTACTATTGGTCAATAATTCCCCAGGTCTGAAACATCTCTTCCCTTAAAGATGGGTATTACTTTAATTTTTTTCCATACAGTTGGGAATACACCTTGATTTTGGCTCCAGTTAAAGAGAAAAGTAATAATCTGGGCTATTTCCTCAGTCACAAGGTTTAAAAAGTTACCTTCAGTACCATCAGACCCAGGTGATTTGTATTCATAAATATCCAGTACATTTTTACAGACCTCTGAGGCACTCAACACCCTAAACCAAAAGGGTGGGTACTTTAAATCTGTATTAACTTTGTCATTACCCAATCCTCCAGAATGGGAAAAGATTCCTAAGCATGATGGGTTTATAAAGTAGGTGTTGAGAATCTCGGAGTTCACACATGGGTCATTAAACCAATTTTCCTTCTTGCATCAACTGCCATGGCTAAGCAGGACCAACACTCCCTGGATTATAGTAGTTAACTGATTAACAGTCTGCCAAAATTTATGAGGGTCTTTATTTTTATTCAATTTGTGCCTGTAAAATTGTGCTTTAGCTTTCTTTATCTGTTCTTTACACTCATTATCCTTAGGTTTAAAAATACCCCAGTCCCTCCCTAATTTAGTAGTTTTTTTGCCAATCTCCACAGTCTGTTTTTTTATCCTGAATTTTTCAGAATTTTCTAATTTATCCAAGAAGCGCTAACTGACTTTGTCATAATTTTGTGCCTTGGTGCGTGCAAGTCACACACATCACCAAAGGTCCCTACAAAGTATTCCATGGCACAGTCCAATCCAGGAATTCATTTGCATCATTCCCAGTTTTCATTTTTCTCACTGTTCTTAAACTTTTCAGTGGAGAAATTTTTATGTCCCTGGCCCAATAATAATTACTAGGATTATTTGGTAGCTTTTCCAGCTCAGGAGTAATCCAAATTGAATTATGGGGTATTCCATGAAAAGAGCGACTCAATTTGAGTGAGTCAATTTAGGCAAGTACAAAATAGCTCATGTTAAATTAGTTACTTTGTAGTAAGAGCGCATGTTAGGTTCTGCGCTTTAGTTTTGGCAATCGGCTATATATGGAGTTTGTTTGTGAAGCACGTAAGTGGTTGCTTGGATGGCCAGATCTGGGGCCCCATTTTAGGAAGTGGCTGCAAGGCTTGTGTCTAGCCCTACAGATGTTACAAAGTGGGACGCAGTTGTGCTAAAGCCCCTTGGATGCACCATGGTCCAATTTTAGAAGGGCTGACACATTTCCAACAGTTTACCCAGTTTATGGCACCTTGCACCAAAGATTTGGCACAAGTCCTGTAAAAGGGGGTCCCTCATGGACACAACGATAGACCATGGATAAGCTGGTCTAAGTCCCTGTTGCATCAACCTTCAGGAGTGCCATGTTGCAAGGAGTATACCCCAAAAAGCTGAAAGAGCAGGATTCCAACATCACTGTGGGGTTGCATTATTCTGAAGTGTGTCACTGCAGCACTCCACTGGATCAGGGGATTTTTGTCTGCACATCCTACTGAAATGGTGTGGAAGCTGTGGTCAGAGGCAGACACTGATGGCTCTACAGTACAGTAGCCTGACACTGGCACTTGGAGTCTATTTCACAAGGCAGCCACTGCATACTGTGAAACTCCTTCATGAGTACGGCTGCATTTGCTACTTGCATTCTGCATTCAGGACTTGCGGCAAGGCAGTCGTGGCAAGCACCTTTCAGAATCATGCTTGCCACAGAGTTTGATGCAAGTCACCACTTGCATCAAACACCCTTGCTGCCACCTCCCGACAGCACCACAACCCTTTCTAAAACTGGGCCCCTGGGCTGGCCGCATAGCATAGTGGTTACAGTCACCACCTGTGTGACTGGTTGACCCAGGTTCTGGACTGGCTGTGTGGAAATATTTTTTTATTCACATTCTGCTCACCCTCCTGACTTCAGTCTCTTCCACCAGTGGTGTGGGAATATTGTATTGCCCCCCCACATTATTCTGTACTCCCAAGTTGGTGTCCCCCCCAGAGTATGAAGATTTGACTGCTGTCTCAACTTTCTCCCCCTCCCCAACTTGATTCCCCTGAAGAGTATACCCTGATCCCTAGGTTTTCCCCATCTCTGAAGTTCATCCCCCCTCAGTAATAGATATTTTAATTAGGAGTGTGCAGGGATGAAGCCCCCGCATTGGGAAGGGGTGCAAGGGGCAAAGCCCCCTGCAGAAAAAGTCACTGCAGCTGTTCACTGTTTTTGGAGCATGCTGTAGTGCTCCTTGTTGTTTTGGTTATGGCTCTTATTTCTTCGCTGTTTTGGTCGGCACTGTTTTATCTTCACTCTTATCACATGGAACTGAATTATGGTCCCCTAAATGCAGTGGTAAAACCCCTGTATCTATTACCATAATTTGTGGAGAAGTAAATATTAAATCTAAAACCGAACCTTGGTTAGAAACATTAGCATATCTGGTAGGCACTCAGGTATGTTGTTTAACTCCCAGAATTGACACCATTTCCTTTAATTGCCTCCCTCTCAGCTGAAACCAATCAGAATTCATATCACCCATGAGTATAAGACACTTATACTCCAGGCACTCAGATTTTATTTACTACCACTTCTACTTTAGTTACTTTAACTTTGGGCAGTGAGTACACCACACCAACTGCTATTTTAAGATTAACTAACTACTACATATTTAATGTTATCACTGCTATCAAGTTGCAAGGTCTCAATGAGACTTAGTGAGTGTATTATATGGAATGAGACTCTCCCACCTCTTTTTCACATGTCTAACCTGAACATTTGATAACCTGGGAGTATAATCTCCCTGTTCTCGATCCCTTTAGATAACCAAGTTTCTGACAATCCAGGTATACCAGGATCTTGCTCTTGTACCAGAGTTTAAAATATTTGCATTTTCTGTACTACATTACGTGCATTGTTATCCAAAATCCACAGTTTCCAAATGGGAATCTCAGATGAGCCAGTGTTTCATGCAACATCACCCCCAATAACATCAAGCACACCACCCATGAAGTGTAATTTTTATTGAAAATGAAGAACCATTAAAGTTACTAATTTTCTGCAGATTTGTGTCACTGTATCTATTTGGTAGTAAAAAAGTTACGTCAATTTTTAGTGAATAAAGGGTATCACTAGAGTCCCTACACAGGTGCCACTGATTGGCCAAGAAGTCTCTAGACACTCCTTCCAGCCTCTTTGAACTGAGGTACAGACCCACGAAGCAACCGGAACCCAAACATATCATAAATCTCAATAAACACATTTTGTAGATAAGTAACAAAAACTACAATAAATCAAGTTTTCTCTTCTTATTCAGGAGAAACAAAAACCAAAAATGACATTAAAATATGTGCCTTACCAGCAAATAAAAGTTACATTAAAATGTGCACCATACCAGTAAATACCAGTAATTACCAATGCATATGTAACTGAAACACTACATCAAGCAAAATCTTTTAAAGTGAATCATATCAGCAAAAATATACACTCGAGGGAGAATTAAGCTGCTAAGTAGAGTAACATACCCAGGACCCAGTGTCACTGGTGTACATGGCAAACACACTTCTCTGCCATACGTCTTTGCCCACTACCACTTCAAACGCTGCTGTTTATTGGGTGGGTGCAGGGTTTTAAACCTGCTGGCTCCTCCCCAGCTCATGGATGATTGGCAGTTCAGGTTCTCATGGAAACTGTACACAGATGAACAGGGGACCCACACCATGGCACAAATGTAAGAGTAGTATCTGAGGATGTATTTGTATATTATTAATCAAGGGTGATCAATAACATAGTAAACATTTAAAAATCTTCTCTGAATGTTGCATTTCTATGGCATCTGTGGGTGAGACACTCTTTACAATGGGTGCTATACACAATGCCAATGTGCCATGGAAATTGGGTGCATTGGCATCGATATGCATAAATGCTGTGGAGCGGGGTCCTGTGGACCGCATGTGGCATTCACTAATTGGGTGCAAAGTAGGTGTGCAGCCAATCCTCCAGCCATGTGGACTGCAATGCGTGGGGGGCTGCGTGTCAGCACTAAGAGGTATGCACTATGCCACGTAGTGCTGGCCACATGGGTGCAGAGATGGACATAGGTTATAGCAGCTGGGACGCTGCCATAACCCACTGTGTGCCCCATCAGACTCCACCCACCGGACACAATGGGACCAGGATGTGACTCTCTGTGCTGCCCCAGCCCACTAGGCAGCTGAGGAGGGCTGGGGCAGCTGACTGGGCTAGTGCTCACACATCTCAGCTCATGTGAACCCTGTTGTGGACCTGCACCTTGGTGGTGTGCCTGTCCCCAGTCCCTGACTGTGCCAAAAGCACACCCCAACACATGGGCTCCCTGCAGAACATGGTATCATGGCATCATGGTGCCCCCCCAGTGGAGCCCCATCCCTGGTCAGCAGGTTTGTTGCCCCCCCGCGGTACTGACACCCCCTATCACCCCATATCCATCCACTGATTGCCCATACAGGGCCTTGGCTCTCATGTTCCAGGGGTCTGTATTGCCCCTTTGTTGTCAGGGCACACGTGTGTTGGGGACCGGCATATGGGTCTCTTGGTGGAGTCCTGCTGGTGGATGTGCCAATGCACAGCGGGGGCCCACATTGCCACAAGGTTTCAGGCAGTGGGTCCTACAGCCAAGGGGGCCATGTCGCATAGGTCTGGGTGCCTATGTTTGCTATTCATGCACCCAGACCTGCACCACTGGGTGCAAGGGATCCATTCCAGGACCCATGCTAGGCATTTTATTGGATGCCCAACTGGGTCTGTGACTCTTCCCCTGGTCATCCTGCAGAGTCCTGTCTGCTGGGGGGGAAGGAGCTGTGGCCAGGTGGGCACCAGTTGAGAATATCAGCTTGTGCACACCTGTCCATCAGTGAGCAGCTACGCAGGTGGGGTACGCTACTTTTCCGTGTACCCCCACCCGCATCGTGCATAGCGCCCAATGAGAGAGTATCTCAAGGTGAAGGAGCACTCAGATAGATAGATAGATAGATAGATAGAGAGATAGATAGATAGATAAACTTTATTTATAAAGCACCCCTTCCAGGGGTCTCGGAACACTGCACAATGCATTAAATCTAATAAACAATAAAACATTCATCTTACTATACATAAAATCATCACATTACAGAGCATAAACATAGTTCCAATAAAAATTGTGATATTAATAAATAAAAGGACAGTCAATAACACATGAGTATTTTGTGAAATAGCAAGTTAAACGCTTGTTCAAATAAAAAAATCTTGAGCCCCCTCTTAAAGGCTTCCAACGAGTGGGCCTCATTAGATACCCTGGGAATGACTTCCAAAGGGCAGGCATGGCAAAGGAGAAAGCACAATATCCCAAAAGCCACAGCCTTGCCCTAGGAATCACCAAGAGACCACCCTCGGAGGAACAGTGAAGGCGAGCTAGGCAGTGCAGAACCAGGAGGTCTTACAGATAGTCTGGTTCCTGACTATGACGGGTTTTATAGGTCAGTAATCTGATCTTGAAGGCAATCCTCCACCTTATCGGCAGCCAGTGCAGCCCACGGAGAATTGGTGTAATATGTTCAGATCTTGATACACCCATCAGTAGCCTGGCCACTGCATTCTGCACCAGCTGTAGACAGTGGAGGTTGCCTCCCAAAAGCCCTAGGTAGAAGGCATTACAGTAGTCCAGCCCCAATGTGACAAAGGCATGCATCAAGGTGGCAAGGTCATCAGGTGGTACCACGGAACAGATCTGGGTGAGTCTTCTTAGATGGCAAAAAACACTTTGGATTACAATCAACACCTGAGCATCAAGTGTCAGGCCATCATCAAGTACCACATCCAGATCCCTAACCCATGTAGAGAGGTTCAGGGATGAGCCACACAGTCTAAGACTGTGGTCACTCTCCAGCACCCCTCCAACTCACCAATCACCCGGGCTCCACCACTGATACCTTTGTCTTGTCTGGACTGAGTCACCCCATTTTGAGTCATCCAGTCCTGGATCTCGGCCAGGCAGGTGCTAAACACAAAGACCGCCACCTGGCTCCCAGGTGCACAGGACAGGTAAAGCTGGGTATCATCAGCATAGCAATGAAAACCCAAACCATACTGCCTGATAATGTCTCCCAAGGTCAGCATGTACACCGTGAACAAAAGAGGTGACAGGACCAAACTTTGTGGAACTCCACAGTATAGAGGCATCAGGCTGGAAAAGGATAGCACAATCACCACCCTTTGCACTCTGTCGATGAGGTAGGACCTATACCAGCTAATGACATTGCCAGTTAGTCCACACCAGTTCCACAGGTAGCCCAATAACATCTCATGTTCCACAGTGTCAAATGTCACAGAAAGATCTAGGAGAACAAGAACAGATTGCTCTCCCATATCCCTTGCTCTAAGGAGATCATTCGACACCCTCACCAGGTTGTCTCAGCCAGCATCAATGTCTGCCCTTGTGGGATGACAGGAGGTGTCCGAATGCTGGATAAACTGCACTTTCATTCTGAAGTGCTTCTTGTCTACTGTATGATGTGCTTTAGTCCCAGCTTGCCCCAGACTGGGATGCCAGGGCATGTAAACAAACTCTAGTTCTCCAGGTGGCAACATGCCACACTGCCATTTTGTCAATGAGCCAGTGATGGGTACTTTTTTTTAACAAGAACATGGCTTTGTAGTTTCATGTTTTCTGAATAGTGTTTGCATTCCATAAGCTACATACTGGTACATTCTGTAGAGTACATGTGAATTCCTACTCACCGTGTTGACACCCATAGTGGGGTGGAAGATTTGGATTATGAACAAATACTGTAAGTTGTATGTTTTTTGGTGCAACATCTCTGTTCTCGTGAGGTCAAAAGATACAGTACATTCCTGCAGCTCATATCAGTCAGGGAAGGTTGTTGCATTTCCACAATTGATTAATACTAAATTAGTAACTATTTCCAATTCTAGTATTCCTCAGAGGTGTCTCCCCCATGAAGTCAGTATGACAAGTTCTTCTCAGACATGACATTGTCTCAGGCATCCCTGAAAATTATTTAGTATTTGACAAGACCTTTTACTACTGTGGAAGTAGTTACTGCTATAAAATTCACATCCTGGGACACTACCTGGTCTAGATGGCTATTCCAGGGAATTTTGCACTACATGTGATTAGATAATTTCTCCCTGTTTGGTGAGGGTATTCAGTGAGGCTCAGCACATGAGATGTTTGCACCTTCCTTCGGTCAAGCCTTAAGAACACTTATTCCAGAGAAAAGGAAGAACAGTGTCCTTTGCTCACAGTTCTGCCCCATATCACAGTTAAATGCTGATGTGAACTTTTTTGCAAAGGTGTTGGCCAGATGGTTTGAGAGGTAATGGGGCTTTTAACTCATCCTGATCAGGTGGATTTAGTCCCAGGATACATGGAAACATTAATCTCTGCCACATTTTGAACATGACGTGGGACGGCTGGACTACCTCTGTTCCCACTGCCACCTGGTCCTTAGATGATGAAAAAGCATTTGACAGGATGGAGTGGGTGTATCACTTTGAAGCAATGTGGGACTTTGGTGTTACACCAGAAATTATTGAGTTGGTCAGTTTCCTGTATTGTTGCCCGATGGAACAAGTGCTGGCCAAATCTATCATTTCTGAATCTTTTCAGTTGGGTACAGGTACGAGTCAGGGATGATCATCTCCCCCCCCCATTTGTTCTTGTTAGCAGTTGAACCCCTGGCCCATAAAGTTTGAGTATCTCAACAATTTCCAGGAGATCAGATCGGGGGCATGACTCATAAACTAGCATTATTCATGGACAATATTACCCTGTTCTCAATTAACATTCCTGCCTCTCTGTGGGTACTACAGGTTATTACTGGTGAAAATACATCAGTCTCTAAATATAAATTGAATGTTGCTAACCCACAAGTCTTGCCACTAAGCTGTAGTCGTACCTAGGCTTTAATCTGTACATAACCATATCAGTGAGACCACAAGGGAGTGACCTGTTTGGGATTAAACGCAAGCCTACTATTAAAGATACAGTGATGGTTAATGTACAGGTGATGTTGGACAATGTGGATGAAGACAATAGGAAGTGGAGTGCCCTGCTTTTGTCCTTATGGCACAGGGTTAATGCATTATTCACCCTCCCTAAGCTGCGAGACATTTTAGTCAATTTGCCAATCTCTCTACCTGGTACATTCTTCATGTCCCTGGCATCCATGATCTCTGAATTTATATAGGCTGAGAAGACACCTAAAATAAAGGTTTCATTGTTGTAAAGACACTGGGGAGAAGGTCTTTCAGATCTTTGTTTTTTCCATGAAAGTGTAGTCTTGAGGTAATCTGTTATATGTTACCACCCAGGCATAGTATCCCCTCTTCCAAGTTGGGTATCCATAGAACTTGCACAGGGAGAGTCTCCAGTCCTACAGCATTGATTCTTCATGATTAGCACCTAGGGCAAGTGTTGCCTTGTCTCAAGCATACTAGGAGATCATGAAGGAAATTTATGATCTTTATGGGTTGAATGACCAAATGCTCCTATCTTTAACCTATTTGGCAGAATCCCTCTTTTACAATTGATCAGCAGCTGATAAATCGAGGCACTTGGCAGAGGCTGAGAATTTCGCATTTGGAAGATCTTTATAGAAGTCACTGGATAGTTTGACACTTTCTATTGGACCAACATATGTCTTGTGCAAAGATGGTATAGTACACAAGCTTTTGGGGCTCCCACATGCATCTTCTTCAGGTAAATAGCAAAGCAAGTAGAAAAAGCTGAGGTCATATACACCATGATGTACTGCTTCAAAATAATTAATACAAATATTAGCATACCTGTCAAATGCACTTGTCTATGTGCCTCCTATGCTGTGGCCTGGATTTTCAAATGGCCTTGAATGCTGCAAGCCCTTGTTTCACCAAACATATGGCACACAGGGTTTGCAGCTTTCATCCAGCCAGCGACTGGGATTTTCTATCCTGTGCACCAACTGCCACAAGTTAGAATTACTTTTTCCAGTCTAGCTTGCAACAATCCTAGTACCCCTTTTTTTTATTTTATTTATTTAAGGATTGGATAACACCTTTGAGCACAAGTGCTCTTTTCCAAAGGTTCCACGTAAGTTACAAACAAGTATACAAAACATTGAGAGACATGAACCACATTAGTGACAAATAGGTAAATTGGCATTGGTAAGGTATATACTACAAGATTTCACCAACTCAAATTTTCAATATGCTTGCGCCAAATATTTGGCGCAAGCTGCCATAAATGCCATATGTGCTATGATTGCACCTGACCTGCTAAAATCAGGTGCAGCTGCTGCAAACATGTTTTGATACAGCTGCACCAAAAAACGGGTTCAACACAGGGATTGATGCAAGCCCTGTATTGCCCTATGAAAATCTAGCACCATGGGTGTTTTCTATTTACTCAATCCTAATCCTTGCCAGGTCTACAGGTTTATTTCTATGCAAAATGTTCTGCCCATCCTTTTTCCTTGAGAAAAAAACTAAATTACCAAGGTAACTACTAAATACCCAAAGTACGATACCAGGAGCTGTTTTCAGCTCCGCTTGAATTCCAGCACCTCCTGCGGTCCTTTGATTGGCTACTTCTCCTTGGCTCAGATTCCCCTTTGGCTGCTGCCATAAACCTATGTTGGGACCATAGCTCAAACTCTATTCTTTCTGTTAAACACTCTCTCCTACTGCTGATATTGCTGTTTTGCATTTTCTGCCCCCACCCCACCCCAACACTCTTTAAATAGGCTTTTCTTTCTAGGTAGGATCCACCTCACCCCTTTTCCATTTACCCATTGCTGCTACTGTAGGCTGCCAGCCAATCTTAAAGGGCTGTCCAATGATAAGGATCTCATAAATGAACTTTTTCCTTCTCTTCTCCTTTGCTCTTTTGCATAGTCTATCTGTGAATATAAAGAGCTTTTAGTAATTGAACAACTCCTGACTTTACTCTGTTCTGTGCCCTAATACTCAGCAATGAGAGAGGTCATGATTGCCCTTATCTATGTGTCAGCTCCTTGTGGAGCTACCATTGTTTTAGGTTCTTTACTGTGCCTGCGTAAAAGGGTTCCAACTTCTTGACACAGCTGGGCTACCTAGCTTTTCTGACAGCCCTACCAGTCTCTAGTTTTTTCTTACTATATATTTTTTTCATACTCCATATAGGGCAGTCACTGTCTTTCTTAACAATTACCACCCCCAAGCCACCACCTTCACTTATTACTATAGCTTTTAACACTGTGGTAAGTGCACGCTGTGCTTCCCTTATTTGGTAGTACACTGTGCAGCATCATGGCATTACTCCTAATGAAGATTTCTCTATTTGTAGTGCTGGCTCTACCACCCTCCATGTATCTGGGCTACAATATACATGTAAATGACAATAATGCCATCTTATCATGCATTGAATGGGACCTCCTGTCTATTCCAGAGGCAGCGACCTCTGTTCTCAGTGGCAAGCATAATGAGCTTTGTGGTCTGCACCTATGGAGTGCAGTGCTTACCCTCACCCCCAGCTCAACTAAACATGTACATTTATTCAGGCAATACTGGCAAAAACAGGGGGATTTCATACACCCACTCGCAGACCTTAAAACATCTAAAATGGCAAGCAATTAGGCTGGCCTGGCTGCTGTTACTGTTGTCTGGTAATCTCCACAACAACCCTGGCCTGCTACAAAACCATCTGTGCCTATAAAGAAGTGCGGGGTCTTATTGATTGCTTCCATCAATATCTGTAATCTTCTGGCTAAATACAACTCTCCACAGGTATGGGTTGCTCAACATAAATCAGATGTTCTGCCTCTAGTAGAGATCTGGCTCGCCCCTAGAGTCCCAGACCTGGCTATCCAGTTGGATGGTTACACCATATTCAGGCAGGATAGATCTGGTAAATGAGGTGGAGGCTGTGTAATTTTCATTAGGGACACCCTTCAGGGGTGCTCCCTTATTTACCCTACCAGTGGGTGCAAAACACAAATGCTTGCGATCAAGTTGTAACCTGGTACCCATGGAAAATGCCTCACAATAGTCTCTGTGTATATACCTGCAAAAGAGCAGGCCACAGGCTTCAAGTCAACACTAGAGTTCCTTACTGAACTCAGCCACAATGCAGAGGTACTGGTGCTCGGGGATTTTAACATAAACTGGTTAGCCCCTGAGTCTGCACCCTACAAAGATGCCATCTCTTCTATTGACATGACCCAGCTAGTGGAGACCCTCACCTGGGTGAACTACTGAACTGGAACTAGTACACTGCTAGACTGGTTAATAACCAACTGACCTGAAAGAATAGCAAGCACACTTGTACTCCCAGATGCCATTAGTGACCACTCCCCTATCCTCTGCACTTGGATGAATAAATCTCCTAGAATTCCTTCCAAAACAATTACCTCCAGAGTGCTATAAAAAGGACAACTTGACTAATTTAAAGTACACCTCTATCAACACGACTGGGCAGCTATCTACACTGCTGAAGATGTTGACACTGTAGTTGAGTACTTTGTCTACAGATTGAATGCATCCTGTAATATATTTGCACCCTACAAGAAAAGGAAACTAAAGGGTACAAGCAAGTCCTGGGTCTCCCCGTTGCTCATTGAACAAATGAAGGAAAGCAATAACCTGTGGCACAAGGCTAAAAGTTCTGGGTCCCCTATAGATATCCAAAATTATAAAGCATCCCATAATAAATGCACATGGACTATCCGAAAAGTAAAAAGTCTTTACTTTAAAACTGAACTAGACAACTCCTGGGATGACAGCCGTAAACTCTGGGACAAAATAAAGTCTCTAACTGGTAAAACTGGTAAAACACCACCAACTATGCTCAATCTTAATGGAATCATTACTTAAAACCCAAAAGAAATTCCTAAAACCTTCAATAAGGCCTTTACTGACCTAAATTGAGGGCTCTCTCTGACTTCCTTGTTCCACAAAGCAGTACTAACCCTCGTAGCAATACTGGTCCACCTGAAAGCTCAGTTCCCCCCTTCTACCTCAAGATTGTCTCCAGATATGAGGCCAAGAAATATCTTAAACAGGTACTTGGGAAACTGAGAACCAGTGGAGACACACTAGATCTCAAGCTACTTGTGATCACCCTTGATGAAGTACTCTCTCCACTAACTAGCATTCTTAACCTATCCCTTATATCTGGAAAATTCCTGCAGTCCTTGAAAGCGGTGATGGTCATTCCTGTCTTCAGCAGTGGTGACAGAACTAGTCACTCCAACTACTGGCCAATTTCTATTCTCCCCCTGCTCTTGAAAGGGGTCTAGAGGATTGTCTACAACCAACTCATAGACTATCTTGATAAGAATATACTTCCATGTCAGCAACAACATGGTTTCAGGAAGCAGCACAGCACAATAACGGCACTAGTAGAATTCACTGGCTACATCCATGAGGCACTAGACCGGGGGTTCTTGGTGGAGTCTACCTACATTGACCTCACCAAGGCCTTTGACACGTTCAACCATGAGTTATTACTAAACCAGCTGGCCGACACTGGTCTATCAAATTAATCTGTGAATTGGTTCTAAAGCTACTTCTCAGGATGAGTGCAACAAGTAAAAATACTTGATGTTCTCTCCGATCATCGTAATGTTACTACAGGGATCCCCCAAGGCTCAGTCTTGGGCCTCCTACTGTTTAGCCTGTTTCTAAATAACCTCCATAAGGCATGTCAAGACAATGTCCTATTGTACGCGGACCATGCAGTACTGTTCACTAGTCATCCCAACCCTGAAGCTCTAGAAAAACAAATGCAGGCTAATTTCTCAGAAGTGGAGGCCTGGTTCATTAACTCCAAGCTCCTTCTAAACTACAAGAAGACAAAGACTATGCTGTTTGGCTCTACACAGAACAGTCTTAACATCTTAAAATTCTTAATTGTAATGAATCATTAGACATGGTCAATAGTTTTAAATACCTTGGGGTCACTCTTGACAGCTCCCTCTCATTTGTACAGCACATTGACCCAAGTAGCCTAGGCTGCCAACTCACATATGGCCAATTATATAGGCATAGACACTGCATTACTGATGATGCCCTCAAGCTCACAGTCACTAGCTCAGTCCTATCAGTTATTAACTATAGTTAGTCTATGGGGCAGGTACATACATGGCTCTAAAGAGAATCAAATTGGCCTTAAACAAAGCCTTTAGGCTTATATTAGGTGCAAATTGATTAACTCATACCTGCGAGTTCTATGCCCTCTCAGGATGGCTCCATCTACAAAACAGGATCCAGTACTAGTTTTGCCTTGCTTGGAAAGAAGACTGCCCTAGGCCTTACACCACCAGGGATTCAGAGCCTCCTTTGCTCACCTACTCACCACAGACAAACCAAGGAACTAGAGTTAAAATGTTACAAGTCTCCTTCCTCCAAACATCACTAGGGCAGCAGTCTTTTGCATATAGGGCCCCCAAATGGCTCAACTTTCTTAATGTTGACCTACAATCCAAACCCAAACTCTGCCGTTTCAAATCAAAACTGTGCACTCATCTTGCCACAATCAGTACGTGTGACTGTAGCACCCAACGCTTACACTTCTTTTCCTTAGGGACTACTTTCAATGAGCAGCACTTAGTGACTACCCACCCCTCTAATCTTACCTGTTGTCTCTCACCCACACACACTCCTTGCCTCCCTCCTCTCCCATGGTTTTTGCCAACTACCCTCTACAGAGGTTAACCTAACACTTACCACAATCTACCCTTCCTTGCCTACTCCCTGGGTCCAATCCTCTATTCTCCTGTGTACGGACAAGGCCCTTATGGGCTGCTCATCTACACCCCTCCATACTCCTTCATCACTGCTTACAAGTTTGAATTTTGCCATTACCTGCAACTATCTTACTATCCCATACCTGTCTATCATACCATTATCCCCCCCCCTTTAATTCCTCACTCCTTTTTTCTCCTTTCCTGATACCCAGGTTTATGATTGCAGTTTACCTTGTATACCGTATCTGAATACATTAAGTATTGTAATTCTATCTTTTCATGTAGCAATTGTAATGTCTCTTCTACTCTTTATTGTATGTATATTGTCCTCTTATGACATAGAACCTCTGTAAATGAGCTCCTCACCCAAAGGTATTAATCTGAGCTATTAATAAATAAATAAAATTAAAACATTGATAAAAATAGTTACATTTTGGTGGAATTAAAAAATTGTACCACCAAATAAACTGGAAGATGGCAGTAAGAATCATACAAAATGATTTGAAATGGTTAGAACAAAGATCTAGTCTCTGGCAGCTGAAATTTAATGCCAAGAAATGTAAAGTGATGCATATTTGCAGGAATAACCATAGAACAACCTATTAGCTAAATGGGGTCAAATTCAGTGACTCAAAAGAGGAAAGGTATCTAGGAGTTATTATTAGTGACATCCTTAAACATATCAGCCAATGCAATGCAGCATATAGTAGGGCCAACAAAATGCTGGGATACATAGGGAGAGGATTTGACAGCAGGCACAGGGAGGTAATACTTCCTCTGTACAGATCTATGGTGAGACTCCATTTGGAATACTGCGTACAGTTTTGGAGACCATACCTTAAGAAGGATAGAGACAGGATAGAGACCATTCAGAGAAGGGCAACCAAAATGATACTGAGGCTTCAGGGGCTGCCATACAAGGGGCAGTTGGAGGTGTTAAACATGTACTCACTTGTATCTAGGAGATAAAGGGGGATATGATAGAAACCTTAACGTACATGAGGGGTTTAAATTCAGTACCCTACACTGAACTATTCACCAAGGCTCCCAACTCAAACACGAGGGGGCATGGATGGAAACTGAGGGGTGGGAGCTTCAGGAGGGATCTTAGGAAGCACTATTTCTCAGAAAGAATTGTTGAGCCATGGACCAAACTACCTGTGGAGGTGATAGGAGCTAGGCTCGTATCAGCATTCAAAAGGGGTTGGGATAAGGATTATGCTGGAATAAAATCTGCAAGGGAATCTACCAGCTAGGACCCAGGATCACCTAGGATCTCAGGATCTCAAAGGCAGACTTGATGGATTGTTGCTCTCCTTCTGCCATCACCTTTGTATATTTCTTCTATGTTTCTATCTTTCATAATGAAAAAAAAGGTAGAGTCTAATATTTTGCCCAATTTCATTGCACTGCTGCAATAAAAGGAAGGGTGGGTGGGCAATGAATAAGAATAAGTCTATAGCTGCGAGGTGATGTTTAGCAGGAAGTGCTAAGATATTTGTAAAAGAGACTGAATAAACGCCTTGAAGTGTTACCTTTGTTTTATTTATTTTTTTATTTTATTCTTTTGGTAACATGGCAAGGCCCACTAGGCACAGATGCCTGTTTTCAGGGGTGATCCAGGAGCACTGGATGGTTAAGTGACTTGCTCGGAGTCACACAGTATGCAAGAGGAGGTTCTCGGAATCATACCCAGGTCTGCTGGATGTACCAAGCTCATTCACAGCTTGTTACTTTAATTTCTAGGCTATACTGACCCCTGAATCATCCAGCAGCTTCTCCAATTTGAAAAGCATCCTGACAGGAACATATGATATTAGAAAACGGGCTTCAGACATACCGGGCTCTGATTGGCTAATAGCCCTGGCAAAGTGGGCATCTATCAGACAACAGAGCCCAGGTATTAAAAGTGCCAGTCCTAACCGACATGATTACTGAAAGCAAAGTGTTACTTAGAATTTTGAAAATCGACCTGCCACCATTTTCTTCTCTGGCTTAGCAACCAAGCCTTTCCCCAGATTCCATAAAAAATAACATCAAAAAACTGCCTACTGGTTTGGAAGCAGTTGTTTAAATTGGAACTCCCACTGCTGAGAGCCGATCGGACTAATTGCTTCCCTGTGGTTTCTCTCAGCTCCCTAGTTTCCCCAGTCATCACATGCTTCCCAGTCTTGCCATATTAAACATAAAACAAAATTAGAAAGTTGCTGTCCTGACTTTCAACTACACTCTTAGCTCCCCGTTTCTCCAGTTATCACACAATTCCCCGATCTTGCCATAGTAAATATATTTGGGGGAAAGAAAGAGAAAGAAACCACAAAGAAGCATTTACTCCAATCGGCGTCTTAGTGGATGAGCCATCAGCCGGCAAGACAACACCTACAGTACACACACACACACACACACACAATCACTCAGCGGCATTTTTACTTTTTAATATCCACCTGTTTTTTTGTGTCTGTTTGTTTTGCATAAATAAAAATGAATAACTGAAATGGAGTGCTCCACACATTCCTCCATGCTGCCGTAGAAGACTGCTCTAACATACTCCCACACCAGCTTGCAAGTACTGTATTCCGATAGCAGTACCATGGCAGACTGCTCCTCTCAGTTCTGAGCCTGTTGTCTGTTCATCTATGTTGTGAACAGCCCCCCCCCCAAAAAAAATATTAGGGTGATCACAGGCAATCTGTAAGGTATGGCAGTTTCAAATCATTGCTGTTCCCCTGTTCATGCCAACTGTTCCCCATCCATTACCTTCTCGATACATTAACCTGCTTGAAAGCATGGCTGCCGGCCCACCATCTCTGCTCCTCTGCTGACTTTAAATACATTCCCCGGTTCCACAGCAGTGCCCACCTGCCCACCATCTTTGTTTCTCTCCAGACTGAAAATACATTAACCTGCTCCAAAGTGTGGCTGCTTGCCCGCCACCTTCGCTCTTCCTCGACTTTCAGTCAATATATTCACTGCCTCCACAGTGATGGCTGCCTGCGCGCTACCTTCATTCCTCTCCCGATTAAGAAAGTTTTGAAATTGCAGCCCTCCTCACTAACATAGATCAAAAGAAAGCATAAGCAAAACGTCAGAATTACCTACACATAGCAGGCTTTTTCTTTATTTGCAGCTTGCCCAACCGTCACCAGCACTCATTGATCATGTTCCCAGATGAGAAATAAATATTGCAATGAAGGTATAAAATAAATGAACAAATAAATATAAAAAAAAAAAATAATTGTACTGAACTGGATACTGGGTATCTATGAGTAGGTGGGGATGGGGGTGGGGCAGTAACCATGACAACTAGCTAGGGAAAAAATCCCAGTGTAGGCAGAGAAACTATTTTATGACAAACTCAGCAAACTGCTAAGGGTTTCACCAGTTAAAAATAAAAATAATTAAGAAATCATTATTTAATTCAGTGACGTGACCCATTTTCTAAGTGCAATAATACCAGATAGGGTGGGCGGTATGGGCAATACCGGACCTTCCAGGGGCTATAAGGCCTTCCACCTGTGGAGCTGAGCCTCATTACATCTCTGGGTGGTCTGGTATTGCCCAATACTTCCCACCCTGCCGGGTATTATTGCTTGCGTAATGACCTGAGATACAAAAAGAGCAGGGGGTGGTCACAGAAAGAAAAAAAAAAACATAAAGTAACATACAGTATTAGATTTTCCATAGTGTGGCATGAACACAATGTCCCAACTGAACCCATTACAGTTCGAGTTAAATAGTTTGATCTATTTTAGTTCCCATGTCCTTCTCCCGTGTGTGTTTTTTAAATCAAACTTTATTCAAATTTTGCCTTACCAACAAGTACATGAGACATACACAATAAATACAACAGTGTGCCAAAGTACCTTACTATGCCTTACCATCAGAATTTATGTGAGTTAGGTGAAATTGTGGCTTTGTGCACCATAGCCCAGATAATATTCCATTCTTTACTGGATATGATTCCTCCCCTTCTCTGACTATTGTTCCCATACATTATTTGGACAATATGGTCACCCATGAGCTCTTTCAGGGCAAAGTACAGGGTTGAGATCAACGTTTAAGTTTGATCCTGGGTCATCAAGTCTCTCAGAATCTGTCTAATAGGGTTTTCTTCCTTAGTCAATGCTATAAGCTGTGTCTCAGAGAAAGGTAGTGCCTCAGCTGAAAGTATCTAAACTGATCTGGTCTGCTCAGACTAAATTCTGCATATAACTATGAGAATTACTTGACCCCTGAATCATCCAGCAGCTTACCCACCTCTGTTATACCCATCCTCTGCCATCATGAAAAGTCGGAGTTCACTGCCATGGGAAGGAAATCCATGCATATGCTCTTAATGGTGTAAGTCTACTTACAGTATATCCATGTGCAAGTTCCACAACTTGTATATGTGTCCCCAAATCTTAAACTGAAATTTAACCCAGGGAGTGGAGGTCTGAGGTTGTGACAGGGTCTCACATACTGTAAAGGGGATATCTGCCAGTCTTATGCGGCCCAGGCTTTCCTGTTCCAATTGTACCCAATTCAGGGTGTGGCTCAGGGACCTTACCCTCACAAAATGATGAAGCTGGGCTGCCCAATAATATAGGTGCAAATCCGGTAGTCCCAACACCCCCTTGTTTTTAGGCACCATCAGTAATTGACATTTTTTCCACTGTCTTTCCCTCACACACACAAAAATGGATACCATTTTCTGCAGTTCTTTGCAAGTGGGGGGGATTGGAAGTGGGAGTGTGGCAAATAGAAAATTTAAATGAGGTAAAATATTCATTCTTGCTGTCTCTCTCCCCACCCACCAATGTCAGGGGCACCTCTTTCCACCTTTGGCAATCAGAATGTAGTTCATGAATTAACATAAGGTAATTGTGTTGAAAAAATTTAGTGGCATCTGGGGTTCCCATACTCCAAATACTGAAACCCTGCTGTGGTCCATTTTAGATGGGAGCAAGCTTTTATCTGCAGGGTTAACAGAGCACCTAAAAGCATTGTTTCATATTTTTCTACATTAATTTTAAACCCAGAAGCTAGGTCAAATTTCATAAAAATGTCAAGAAAGCTGTGGAATACAGTTTTTGGGGTCACTGACATAAAGTAAAGTGTCATCAGCACATAGAGATATTCACAACTCCTCAGCTCCTACCCTAATCCCTGAGATTTCTCCAGCAGCTGTGACATACTCTGCTAATGGCTCCAAGCTTAAGGCAGAGAGGAGTGGGGAGAGTAGGCAGCCCTGACAGGTTCCCCTCTAAATGTTAACCCTATCCAACAGAGTTCCAATAACCCACACCCCTGCCCCGGCTTATTATAAAGCCCCTGAATCAATGCCCTTAACTTATCCCCAAATCCAAATTTTTTAAGGTGGCATCCAAAAATGACCAGTTTAGACCAATCAAATTCCTTCTCCGGATTAACCTTAATGATGGCCTAACATTCTCCCTGCAGTAGCCAGGCACAAGTCATTATAACATTTAGAAGGTGTTTGACATTATCTGGCAGATGTTTGCCAGGTATAAAGCCCATTTGGTCAGGGTGCACTAGATCAGGGGCCACCCTTTGAAGGCAGTTGACAAAAACCTTCACAAAAATCTTTGCGTCTTGATTAAGGAGCGAGATCGGCCTGTATTTCCCGAAATGGGATAGATCCTTACCCATTTTGAGTAAAACCATGATGATTGCTTCTTTAAAGGAGTCTGGGGTTTCATCCTGTGCATGGGCATGATTGTACCTTTAGTCAGGGTCGGGACAGTATCATATTCAAAGATCTTATAAAATTCAGCTATAAAACCATCTGGGCCTGGGGCTTTTCCAGTATTAAGATTCATGATAACACCCCCTAACTCCTCTTCTGTAAAAGAGACCTCCAGGGCAGCCACCTGGTCCAGAGTAATCCAATTCAGAAAAGCAGTGATCACCTTTGGGAAACCAATGTTGGTCTTAGCCCAATGTAACTGAGCATAAAAAGTGATGAAATTCCAAGACTATCAGTCTTGAATGGGTTACAGTGTTCTTTGGGTCCTCCTCAGAGGTAATCCAAGCTATCCATCTGGTCCTCTCCTGTTTCTTCAACAGGTACGTTAGTAGCCTACTTGCTCTGTTGTCAGATTCATAATATTTTTGATTGAGGAATCTAAGATTATTTTCTGCCTTTTGAAGTAGTAGTGTATGAAACTCCTCTCTAGCCTTTTGAATCTTCTACAAAAGCCCCAGGAGAGGGGTGACTTTTATTCTCCTTTCCAAGCTTTCCTAACCTTTCCTCCACTTTTCCAATCTTATCCCAGTGTTGGTTCTGTTTATAGGCAGCATAGGAGATTAGTTGTTTGTGGAGAATGGCTTTGAAGCTGTTCCAGACATACTTACAGTAAGTTTAGTGTCTCCTGTCTATTTTCCATAAGGTAGTTTTTAATATACTCTGATTTTATTCCAAAATGCCTTGTCTTTTAGTAAGCCAGCATTTAGCTGCCGCATAGTCTTATGCTCTGACAGTCCCAAATCCACCCTAATAGATATCAGAGCATGATCAGAGATACTTATAGGGTTGATATCAGCTCCGGTTACCATATGTGCCTACTGCTTTTGATTGTAAAACCTGTCTAAATGTGAGTAAGAGGAATCCGGGGCTGACTAGAATGTATGATCTCTGGCATGTGGATGGTGTGCCCTCCAAATGTCAATCCATCCACCGTCCTCTAGTAGGGTTTTTAAAAATTTTCGAACAAGAACCCCTGGTTCACCCCACTCCAGCTGATTTATCCATGGAGAGATTTGCCACATAGTTCCACTTCCTTCCCTAAATGACTTGCCCTGGAGGGCAACTGGGACACCTTATTAGATATGCTCCAAAAGAATGATGGGGAAGCTGGTGTAGGAGCATTCAAGGCAACAAAGTGAAAAGAGTGACCCCAGAGGGCCCCAGAAACTATCACCAGTTTACCCAAATGGTCTTCACAGGTATGGGTGACAAGGAGCAGGAGTCCCTTGCAAATAAGTACAGCAACACCGGCCATCTTTTCCCAGGACTGGGTATACACATACATAGCCCCCATCCAGCTTCTATGAAGCTTCAGGTGCTCAGTCCCTGAGAGGAGGGTTTCTTGAAGAAAACATACTTCACATTTTTTCCACCTAAGTTCCTGAAGAATTTTGGCCCATTTGACCACATTGTTAACCACTTTTATATTCAGTGAACACACATTAACAGTACCCACCATAATCTACTTAAGGTATACATAAGTAATAAGCCACAAAAGAGTGTGCAATAAAGGATTTTAATGCATGCCCCAGGGGTGTAGTGATGCACAAGGCCGATGGCCGAGTGTCTTTACACCCCTGGCAAGTGTGTTAAAATCCATTAAAACACACCCTGTAGTTGCTTATTACACTTATAAATTGGCTCACTGCTGTCAATAAAGATCTTTTCTAAAAAAATAGTATTATGTTTTCTAGTAAAAAAATGTTTTAAATATGTTTTGCAAATAAAAAGCTAAATTTAAACAAATAGTCCCTGTTTTATGTTTGTATTCCATTAAGGCAGCAGGTGGTGCTATAAGCCCCATTTGTGCTTCAAGTGTTAGATGACTAAAAAAGATTCTTTGTTCCCTACCAAACAGGAGTCTTGCTTGTGGTAATGAGGACCCCCCCCAGACAGCAAGAGTCAAGGCAGAAAGCTGAGTCAACAGTTCGAAGACTCCCCCCCCAGCAGCAGAAACTGAGGTAGAAAGCTGAGTTGGCAGTGAAAAGGATGGACTACATAGCCGAGAACTCTTACTAGCTGCCCTCCTTCCTACCGAGCTCTTGTCAGGACCCATCTGATGTCTGCTCTATCAGTGGACAGCATGTTGTAAGCATGTAAAGCAGCACTGTCCTGGCCAAACTGCTCAAATGGGACCAAACAGCTTTATAGCAGGAGACTAATTTCTGTTATTGCTTCCCTCTCCAAATAACATTGTCCCAAACTAGAGGTCAATTTCTGTCCCCAAATTCAGGAAGTGTACTGCTTTTGTGCAGCACAGGCAGACAAGGTAAACAAGACAGTAGGTCCTGAGAAGTGAGTTCTGCTGCTGAGGCCCACTGCTCAGGATAGAGTGTGCCTGACAAAAAGAGCTACCTGGGTTGTTCGTAATGGAAGCAGACATCCTGGGTGACATCGGCAACTGGTAGGAGACTGTGGTCAGGTAACAATTTTTTAAAACTGTTATGCCATATTGTGTGGGGAGCATATCATTGTTATAACTTGAGTGATACAGAGCATGGGGGTGACACTAATCATTTTGTATGTCAGGGAGGAATAGGATTTTACTGCTCCCAGCTCTGCCCTGCCCAACTCTGTGGTACCGAGACACTGAGGAAGAAACTGTTGTTTTCGACAGGGCCTGAAACTGTAATCTCTAGTTATCAAAGTGAAAATTGTTTGTTTAAGCTGGGGGTGTTTCATAATGTCCTATTATGCTGACAGTCTCGTTTGTTCAGCAAAAGCTGTGTTTTATTTTATGAGACATTCATTTGAAATTTTGTGGTAGTAAAGCCTAATTTTTTCAATATGATGGCTACTGTTTTTTTTTTTTGGGAGGGAGGCTTTGTGATATTGTGTGGTAAGTAGGCTTGTTGGAGGAAAATATGATTCAGCAGCTGAGCGTGCAATAAAAGAGATCTAATGGATGGTCAGGTGATGTCTTCTGACCAATTTAATTTCTAGATTTTTTCTTGCCATTTTATAAACACATTGAGATACCTTTCCCACAACCATCATCCCCTTCCTAAGCACCTTTCTGCAAGTCCACCCCAACACCATATAGACAGACAGGTCCATAAAAGAACATACAATGAAGCTAAAAGTAAACATTACACCAAAAAGCATATGGATGAAGAGCTGCACTGCAAAGGGTAGTGCAAAATACCACAAAGCGTGAGTCAGTACCCCCGTAAGGGTAGAACCCATCACAGACAAATGCCCCATATGTCACTCACTACCAGGGTAACCCCCTGAAATTACCTCTATGGTATGCACACAGTCCAGTTCCCCCCTCCACAGCCATCAGTATAAGAAACACTCTAAGGCTGGCCATGCCATAGAGCCAGAAAAGGTAAGACATTTCCCCTGTATCTGAGCATCCACCACCACCCTCACAATCTAAAGGAATATGTATAATGTGTCTTAAACTTCATTCAAACAGTCCTGAGGTGAAATGAGCAGGCACTAATATAAAAAGTTCTGACAGAGCCACTACAGCTGCAAATGTATTAAGTAGATAAGGGTATTTCATGGGCTTAAACATAAACATGAATAAAAATATATAAGTTACACATAAACAACCAGCATGAAAGTTGCTCAGGGCAAGAAGATCTTTCCAGTGAGCCTATTCATTAAGCTGCACTATTTATATTTTTTAAACTATGGCCATCTGATAACCTGTAGTTTCATTTATCTTCACAATTTTCACCTTTCAGTGACTACATTTAAAAAAATCTAACGGATTAAGAGTAGTGACTACCCTCATTTGAAAGGTCATTTTGTCCTGAACAACTTTCATGTTGGTTGTGTATTGGTAACTTGTATACTTTCTGAGATATTTACATTTGTTTGGCATGAGTCCTACTGTGTTCACTCCTACAGGAAAAAAATGAGGCTGTTGTTTGGAAGACAATATTTTAAAAAATGTAAAGAATTCAGATTAGTGACTACCCTTATGTAAAAGGTATTTTTGTCCTGAACAACTTTCATGCTGGTTGTTTTTGTGCACCTTGAATAGTTTAAAATATATTTAGATTTGTTTGGAATGTGTGCACATTTGCTCTCAGAGAAAAAGAGCTTTGAGTTATGTATGGCTATATTTAAAAACAATCTAATGAATTCAAAGTACTGACTACCCTCAGTTGAAAGGTCATTTTGTCCTGAACAACTTTCACGTTGGTTGTGTATTGATAACTTGTATACTTTCCAAGATATTTACATGTGTTTTGGCATGACTCCACCTGTGTTCCCTCCTTGAGGAAAAAAATTAATCTGTTTGAAACAATGGGTTGGGGTGGGATCTGCCATTACAAGAGCAAATACTACATGAAACACCCCTGTTAAAAGGAGTACACCTGCTAGTAAAAGGAGTACAAGAACAAATACTACATAAATGTAAATATTTCTAAAAGTATATGAGTTACACATTAATAACCAATATGAAAGTTGTTCAGGACAAGAAGACCTTTCAAATGAGCCACTTTATTCAGCTACACTAATTATAGTTTTTTAATCTATGGCCATCTGATTACCTGAATTTTCATTTTTCTTCACAATTTTCACCTTTCAGATGGCTATATTTAAAAAAATCTAATGAATTCAGAGTAGTGACTACCCTAATTTGAAAGGTTGTTTAGTCCGGAACAATGTTCATGTTGGTTGTGTGTTGGTAACTTACATACCTTCCAATATATTTACTTTTCTTTGGCATGACTCCTACTGTGTTCACTCCTAGAGAAACAAATGAAGCTGTTTGGAAGTCCATATTTTACAAAATATAAATAATTCAGATTAGTGACTACCCTCATGCAAAAGGTATTTTTGTCCTGAACAACTTTCATGCTGGTTGTTTTTGTGCAGCTTGAATAGTTTTAAAGATATTTAGATTTGTTTTGAATGTGTGCACATTTGCTCTCAGAGAAAAGCAGCTTGGAGTTCTATAATAATAAATCCTGGTTTCCCCTGGCCTGCACCATTGATTGCTGCTCATGTTATGTGATCCCAAATGGATGGGGAAGAGAAGTAAGATAAGAAGGTGGAGTCAAACATTGACTCCTACTGTGTTCACTCCTACAGAAAGGAAAATTAGACTGTTTGAAACAATGATTTTGGGGTGGGATCTGTCAATTCAAGAGCAAATACTACATGAAACACCCCTGCTAAAAGGAGTATGGCTGCTGCATATAGGAGTATGAGAACAAATATCGCATAAATGTAAATATCTCTAAAAGTATATAAGTTACACATACAAAAACATATTAAAGTTGTTCAGAACACAAAGACATTTCACTAAAAATACCACCAACAGCTTAGTTCAAGTTCAAGTTTATTGCAGGAAAGACTCCATTGAGCAAGCTCACTCACAAGGAGGTCCTGAGGCACATACACATACAGTTCACAATTACATAGACAGGAGATATAAAATGTAGAACAACAAAGAAAAAATATATAATACAAGAGGTATACACAATAGAAGTCCTTATGCTATATATGCAGTACATTCCAGCTTTAACCTTGCCCTAAATTATGTAATGCATTTCAGCTTAATAAGTAGAGGGCCAGTTGGTACCTAGGAAGTTGACTTGGCGTTGGACGCCTAGTAGCACCTACATATGTCTTTTAATTTAGAGATAGCTAGTGTTTTGTAGGACTTAATTGATATAATGCTGGTTAGCTTCAGCATGGCTTGTAGTTGGTTGCAAATGTTTGGGAGGGCATATGAGACAGCTCTTGGGCCAGCTGTGGTACGTGTCCTGGGAACATCTAGTAGGATAAGGTTGAATTTCCTTAGGGAGTAGGCACTATGCATGATGTGTATGACAGACGTTAAATAGACAGGCAGTTTGTGGAGTAGTAATTTGAGGGTCCAAATGCCAGCATGCAGGAGGCATCTGGTGGCAAGAGAGGTCCACCCAACTGCTACATAAAGATCACAGTGGTGGGTCCTGTACGCAGAGTTAGTAACAAAGCAAAGAGCATGGTGATAGAGTATGTCCAGTTTTGATAGGCTCAAGATTGGGGAGGAGATAAAGATAATGTCTCCGTAGTCAAGCAAGGGAAGAAATATTGCTTGAACAAGTCTTTTGTGGGTTGTGAGAGAAAAGAGGATCCTATTTCTAAAGAAGAAACCCAAGTGTGCTTTAAGCCTCTTTGATAGATCCTCAATGTGGTCATTGAAGGAAAGCTTGTTGTCTATCCACATACCTAGATATTTAAATTTAGGTATGACTTCCAAGGGTTCACCTAGGGAGGTAACTATGAAGTTTTTAGGTGGGGTAGGTAGGGCACCAGACAAGGCAAGTCTCGATAAAATCATTGTCTTGGTTTTTTTGGCATTTAAGAGAAGCTTGGCATTGATAAGGTTGCTTTCTAACTGGATAAAGTCAGCTTGGAGTGCTTCCCTGACTTCAGTTAAGGATGAGCCTGATGCGATAAAACCATATCATCCTCAAAGAAATGTATGCTAGAGTTCTTTATGTGGGAGTCAAGATTGTTGATGTACAGGGAAAAAAGGATTGGTCCTAGGATGGAGTCTTGAGGGGCTCCTCTGACAATTGGAAGGGGGGGCAGATAGGCCATCAGCTTTGACTTTTTGTATTCTTCCCATGAGATAACTGTTAAACCACTGTAAGGTAAGTGGAGTGGCACCTATGTAGGCAAGACAGGTGATTAGGAGGTGATGGTTCATCTGGTTCAAGGACAGCTGGCATTCATCTGTATCCCCCTCCCCCAGGTCATGCCTGAAAATAGGCAGGATTTGTCTAGTGCACTTACCTGGTCAACAAAAACTAAATAAAAATAAATACATTTCAGATGAACCTATTCATTAAGTTGCACTAATTATATTTTTTAAACTATAGCCATCTAATAACCTGAATTTTCATTTTTCTTCACAATTTTCACCTTTCAGATGGCTATATTTAAAAAAAATCTAATGAATTCAGAGTAGTGACTATCCTCATTTGAAATGTTGTTTAGTCCTGAACAACTTTAATTTTGGTTGTGTATTGGTAACCTATATACTTTATGATATATTTAGATTTGTTTGGCATGACTCCTACTGTGTTCACTCCTAAAGAAATAAAATGAATCTGTTTGAAACAATGGGTTAGGGGTGGCATCTGCCATTACAAGAGCAAATACTACATGAAACAACCTTGCTAAAAGGAGTACACCTGCTGCTAAAAGGAGTACATGAACAAATACTACATAAATATAAATATCTCTAAATGTATATGAGCTACACATTAATAACCTATATGAAAGTTGTTCAGGACAAGAAGACCTTTCAAATGAGCCACTTCATTAAGCTGCACTAATTATATTTTTAACCTATTGCCATCCGATTAACTGAATTTTCATTTTTCTTCAAACCTTTCACCTTTCAGATGGCTATATTTAAAAAAATCTAATGAATGCAGAGTAGTGACTACCCTCATTTGAAAGGTTGTTTAGTCCTGAACAACTTTCGTGTTTGGTTTGTATATTGGTAATCTATATACTTTCTGAGATATTTACATTTGTTTGGCATGACTCCTACTGTGTTCATTCCTACAGAAAAAAATGAGGCTGTTTGGGAGGCCATATTTTACAAAATATAAAGAATTCAGATTAGTGACTACCCTCATGTGAGAAGTGCTTTCTGTCCTGAACAACTTTCATGCTGGTTATTTTTGTGCACCTTAAATAGTTTAACATATTTAGATTTGTTTGGAATGTGTGCACACTTGCTCTCAGAGAAAAGCAGCTTTGAGTTCTATAATAAATCCTGATTGTCCATGGCCTGCACCATTGATTGCTATGCATGTTATGTGATCCCTAATGGATGGGGAAGGGGATTAAGATAGGAAGGCCGAGTCGAACATACTCTGCTGAGGGAAGGTTCAATTAACTCCTCAAGCCAGAGGAAAAATAATATTCTTCAGCTCCTATGCACACACAGGCAGTGTAGTAATGCAGCTCCAGTGGAGGACACTATTTTCAACACATTATCATGTTGTTTGGCGGCAAAAATTACATCAGCCCTTTTCTGAATACAAAACATCTGCAGGGCTACACCAACTGCAGCCATAAAAATGATAATGCTCAACCAGAAAAGATTTTCAAAAACAGCATATAATACCTGGGCAACCCAACAAGATCCCAATGGGTCCCCCTTGGAGGATGCAGTTTTCCAGCAGGGCTTTCAAAGTGTCAAAACTGGAGAGTCAATCCCCCACCACCAAAAATGCCCATCCCACCTCACAACCCCCATCCTTGATTTAATTTTTGGTATATATGCATAGCAGGGTTCAAAAATGAGTTCTGTTTTTTTCCCTGCTGGTGAGGTCTCTATGCCAGGAATGCAGTTTGAAGTCCAAGAGTCAGTGCAGAGGGAAATATGTTCATAGCACATCATGCAGTCTGGTTAAGTTACAAGTAACCTTGGAAATCTCCACTCAGAACCAACAGTACTTCCGTGGTAACAGGATGTAGACTAGTCTTGCGAGAAGCAGGAACCCAGGAGCTGCCAAACTGCATCATCATGGCAGTCTCTGTGGTAGTCCAACTGAACTGAAATGGCAGGATGTCATGCATAACTCACTTCCATAGTCCTCACCACTATCCCACTGACAAGCGGTTCCTGCCTCAGATATGTATTGCCTTAAAACAGAGTGAATGTCGGAAAGAGACAAGTGGAGGTTCAGGTCAGATCTATCTGGTGGGAGGAGGGGGTCATCCAGTCCATCAACAATAGAAAAAGAACCCAATACCTCAGTTATTGTGATGAGTCACCACTGTTTGACAGAGCCGCTGTATGTCCACTTGTAAGGGAACTAAGGAGTCATTCTGCTTTCTCTGCATGTCCCCTTGGGAGATGCTAGGTTCCAGATCACATCAGCCAGTTCCTTTTCCAGCATTTTGTCATGGAGGTCTGACAATTCTACCCCTATGCACCAGCTGTTGCTAGGAGGGTGTCATAAATACAATACCCCTTTTCAGTATCTATTAGCAGTTTGGCAGGGTAATATATTTTGGCTTTAATCCCTTTATCTATGAGAGCCTTAATAACTGTATGCACTTTGTGGCGCTTGGCCAGCATTCTGGAGGGAAGTCCTGGTCGACATATACTCATTGTCTGTCTAGTTTAAGGTCAGGCTTCCACCAGGACTTCTTTAAAATCAGTTCCTTAACTGGGTACTTTAAAAACTTAAAAAGGATGGAGCTACAGTAAGTGGTGCCCTGGTTTGGGCTTGGGCTTAGGGCAAATAGTGCAATGGATTTGTTCAAATCCTATTTTAAAGCCCTCCCCAAGTTGGAGTTCTTGTGTGAGCCATGTGGTGACAAACCACTCCACATCATCCTGCTCTGCACCCTCGGAGAAACCAAAGATTCTAATATTTTTGTAGTAGGATCTTGCTTCTTCATCTTACACACATTTGGAGAAGATATATGCTCACTGATTAAGATACAGGACAGAATGGCCAAGACTCTGCTGCTCATTGTGCAGAGTCCCAACTTCTCAATGGCCATGGTTCTTTGTTTGAGTTTTTTAAGGTCCCTCCGTATATCATTTAGCTCGCCATCAATTTTATGTTGCTCAATGCTCCCACCTGGTCCACAATGCTAACACCAGATATCTGGTCATCCTCATCATCCTCCAAGCCTGGTGTGTACTCCAAGGCCCATGAAGGTGACTTGCTGGTGCTCCATCTGTGGGAGTCATTCCACATGTTACCCCACTTTGGGATGAGCTGAAAGAACGCTCCTCTCTGGCTGCCCTTGCTACACTTTAAAGTTACCAAGCAGAAAAAATTAAGAAACAGCCACTGTGGTATGGATGCATGTGGATTAAGGCTGGGAAAGATTGGGAGCACTTCTCTAAGCAGCCATACTTCATTGTCACTGGAACTGGAAGTCTCTCCTGTGTGTTTTTGAAGTTCCTTTTAGTATAAGTGTAGTACCGCAGAGTTCCTGGTGCTCTCTGGAAATGGGCATCCAGATGCTCCAGGGCTTTAGTAGGGGATTTGTGCCTCAGAGATTGGTGCCCCAGGGTAGGAAGATGCCCCGTGTTAGGTGCCCCAGGGTAGGAAGGTTCCTCATGGTAGTTGCACCAAGTAAGGTGCTCCTGCCACAATAGAAAGCACAAGCTGGGCTTCTTTTTAAAAAATTTCTTTTACTGCTCATTTTATCCCTACCTGCTTCTCCTTCTTTGACCCTCCAGCTTCCTGGTGCCAGGAACCTGCGCTCGTGGTTCCCAGGCACTCGGGCAGGCAGTGAGGCAGGGTCAGGCTTATGAGGATACCAGAATGGAATCCTCAGCCCATTTCTAATGGCAACAGCTGTTCAGTTCATTTGAGTGCAGCAAGGAAGAAGCAGCCACAAGTCGGATGGGTGCATTCAGCCAGCCGAGGCAGAGAAAAAAAGGGAGGGACTTACCTGAAGTTCCTGCATCCCTCCTGATGTCCCAGCCTTTCCAGCAGCTCATCGTTCCCTCTCCTCTACTGTCTGATGACAGTCCAGGTTTCCTGGTACCCACGGTGGTGAGAGTCCATTGGGAAGGGTGGCAGTAGTAAAAGGCCATCCCCTCCATCCAGCAGCAGCAATAGCCAAAGGAGGCCTTTGGGAGGAGGCAGATTCAGGCCTCCTCAGTGAGATCCCAGCAGAAGTCCCATCTTGAAAAGAACAAAAAGGAAGCAGTTGGGTGCTGACTGTTGGAAGGTAAAGAAAAGATTGTTTTTCTTTTTTTTTTTTTTTAAAAGGGAACATTTAAAATGACCTATGGCACTTCCAGGTGCCACCAGACACCACAAGCTGGTTGGGCCAAGCCAGGCCCCAGTTCAGTGGGCTGCCCACTGGGTGGAGCAAAAGAAGGGATCTGTTGAGCCAGAGACTGTGGGAGCAGGCAAGGCCCCATCCACTAAACCACCCTTGGGGCAGAACTTCTAGGAGAACCCCATAGAGACAATGAAAAAGGGGGCTGTGGCTATGCAAATGAGTTGATTAATATGTATAATGGCACTAGAAGGCTGGATTTAAAGGAACAGTTTACCCAACGAATGAACTGTATATCAGAAATGCATATAAGTGACAGTATAATGTCTGGGGCCCCTTCAGTTGAACTGTTCACTGCCTTGTGTATGGTTTTGCCTTCTGCAATTGCCAGAACTGTGTTCTGTACCCTTCAATTGCCCCGAACTGTGTGGGTTGAGTTCACTGGAAAGCTTTGTTAAAATGACCAACACCCCAAATTTTGTACAAAAGAACTTTATTGTGCCACCACCCCAGTCAGCGTGTGGTCCTCAGTGTGTCCCATCCCTGTTGTCCCAGACCAGCTTTATCCTCGACAATTCTTCCAGCAGATTCCTCGATGTCCTTCTTCCAACTGCCCAGGTGTGGTCTGAAGGCTGGTGTCTCTTCAGTTTTCTTCTGTTTGAGGGGTGACCCATTCCGTTGGTCCATGTGCATCCTGAAGCTGATGATCCTCACCATCTCAGTGGAATGCAACTCTTTTGCCAGGAAGGGGTAACAAGTACCTGTGGTCTACGACAGGCCCGAAGCCAATGACAAGTGTGCTCTGTATGGTGTTTTCCTTTCTTTTTCTTCTAGTGTCCCTCCTGGAGTGGAACTGTACTGGACAGAAAAAGGGTCTCCTGACCTGTTCCCCTTTCTCTCTAAAGGACTCATATGATGGTGGCTGGCCTCTAAATGGACTGCAAAGCTTGATGCATTCTAAATGAATTTAAAGCCTTAGATGTAGCGAATGTAATAAGTTCCTAAAGTATAGAATTTAGAGTAATATTTATAATTTAGTTTATGGTAGAGATTTTCTAGTGTTTAGATATTTTAGTGTAGATGTTATTTTTGTTTTAGAAGTGTTCAAATAAAATATTTTGTTTGCATTTGAGTCAGCTTCACACCTCTCACTTGTATGTTCCAGCTAGTGGCAATTGACTTGGGTTCCCTTCCCCTAAATTCTCCAACGTCCGCTTGCCAGGCGTCACCTGAAAAATCCACCTTTGGGTGGTTGGCATAGTCAATACTCTCCCACCAAGATGTAGCTGGGTGGACCTGCCCTGACTCGACCTGTCCAGTTAGAGTGCGGATGGAACCAGAAGTCTCTCCTATGTGTTTTTGAAGTTCCTCTTAGTATTGGGATCGACAGTTCCAAGAGGGAATGGTCTGATTGGGAAAAATGTTGTCCTACTGTTGTGCTGATAATCTGGTTTAGAAAATGGGCTAAATACTGTGACCTCTCTGATTGGTGAGAGTCATCATAAGGGGGTACATTAACTTATGGATAGAGCTCAGGTTAGAAAAAGTGCCACTGCCAATCAACCACACAGTATTAATGGGCACCATCAAATCTGAAACCTACCATTTTTTTTCCTGGGTAACCGATGGGCAACAGATATTGGGCAATGTCTCCACCCACCATTTCACAAAGCCTGCTGTGATAAAAGTAATGTTTTACACTCACAGGGAATGCTTAGATGTGACAAAACTCTTCATGTCCCATGCTAACCCAAAATGCAGGCCAATGCAGCAAGCCGGCATGCGTGTCCGAGTTATGAGAGTCGAGAAGTGAATGTTAGGAAACAACCTGGCACCACTCCTTGGCCACGTTCTCCCAATCCCGTCATCTTTAAAATACAAGCCCTGCTCAGTATGGGTTGTATATGCCTGCGTGACAAAAAAGGTAATGACTGGCATTACAGTGATGGGCTAATTGGCGACTGCAAGTTGCAGTTGGCATGGAGCCGCACTGTTTGAGAATATCTTTTACATCAGGGGGCTTAGCCCCCAAACCCCCCACACAAGAGGCTTCACCCCCACACCCCCTAAACTAAAAGATTCTAACTCCAGGTCAGAGTTAGTTCGGGAAGGGGGTGCAAGTTGGGGGAAGTGTATTTGCCACCTTCCAGCAACACTTCTACAGTGGCATGGTGCTTTAGTCGATATCGATGCATGTCACCATAGAAATGTTGCTTTTAGCGTGGCATACCACTCAGTACCCCTGTTCAAAATGTCACAGCAGAGCCAGAGGAAAATACAGAAATTTACTTGTTTTTACAGGTTAACTTTTTCTTTTTGTTGGCAACTCGCTCTAGCTGATCACACCCTGTCATCCTTGCTTACTGTGCCACTCAGCTGCTCGCTCCCCACTCATGTCGTTCAACAAAAACAATTTTTATGTAAGAAAGAATCTCTAGCGCTACATTATGAGCAAACTTATGGGGGAGGGAGAATGACTGAAAACTACTGGAAACAAAATAAAGGAAGACATTGCGCTGTAGAAAATAAGGACTATCATAAGCAGCACCATCTAGTGGCAATTCAGTAAAGGGACTATTTTACAGAAGCTGCTGTTTCTGATGTTTATTAATGTTACCCTCTTTTTTCCAAATAAAATCTTTGTACAAATGAAAAATATAATGATAACCCATTTTCTAAGTGCAATAATACCCTCCAGGGTGGGCAGTGTGGGCAATCCTGGACCATTCAGGGGATATAAGGCCCGACTTCATCCCTGGGCAGTCTGGTATTGCCCAATACTGCTCACTCTGTTGGGTATTATTGCTTGCTTACTATTGTGTGCTGGTGGCAGTTCACCCTGGTTTGAAGCGATTGCCTTTTTCCCTTATATAGCATCCATTTGTGCACTTTTTGCACTAAATTAGGTAAACCACATTGCTTGATTGACATGTTTAGGACCCATTTATTTTTATTGTGCTGCTCTGTCCTGTTCCAACGGTGGTCTGTGCTCATATGTCGGTGCAAGTCTTACATCTTGTATTGTAGTATGGTGTTTTTCCTCTCATTTTATGGTTATTTTGATCGGCTGGAAGTCTGCTACAATATCAAACTATCCAGTGACTCTTGTTTTCCATGCACCAATAAGGCTAAAATCTCTTTTTACAAAGATCTTTTTGACAAGATAACCAGGGCACCGAATCCCATGAATATCTTCAGATATGTTACCCTATGCCACAGATTAATTTTTGGTGGTGAAAATCATCCCAACTATTTTTCTCCAGGCTCAGATCCCATTGGAAGAGGTGGGTGTTTGCTCTGCAGTTGAGCTGGCACATGGGCCATAAGCTCCTTCATCTGTAGAGCCAGAACCTTCCTCAGGGTGTAGGAACAATTTGAGATGGAGGTGACCATTTCTCTGGAAGGGCAGAACTCTGTGTGGGCCCTTTCTTATAATGCTAATAGGGAGCTTCTGGTAAATACCCTGCAGTATAACGTCCTTCATCAGGTATATAGGACCCTACAAGCTCTCTGCATCATACCTACTGCTGAGAGCAACATGACCACAACAATGGTATGTGTAGCTTAGCTGTCAGAACTTTTATATCATTTTTACTTTTCTGTATTTTTAATTTTTTTGTTACAGTATTTGTTTGCTCTGTCTAGCTGTTTATTTGAACAAATAAGTAGCTCCAGCTATGTTTGAAAGTTGTTCTTCTACTATCCACTACACATTACACACTACATACAAAGAAGCATGTCAGCATTTCAGTGTTTCAAATTTTGTTTCACCACTGTTGCAGTACATTGAGTTGTTAGCTTATTCTGCTCCTTCTGTTCCAGCTGCTTTTGATGTTGTGATCAACAATCTGTGTGTTCACTGTAGGATTGCCTTCTGGTTTGCCAGTATTCATTGTCTTACTGTAGCTGTTCCTACTATTCCTGAACAGTTGTAACTCATAGGGATATCTAGTGTACAACTTTGGGTGGCGAGAAGGGCTTGTTGCTGCTGGTGGAAAAGTAGTAGAAAGGACTGGCTGACAGAACTGCATTTGAGTAACGTCGGTGCCAGATTCTACCACTCTTAGGGGGTCAGATGATTGGATTTCCTTGTGGAATTTATTGTGGAACAGTAGCAAGGCTGGTGGACTCTGACACTTAGTGTCTGCAATTTCCAACTGTCATGAAGTGAGATGCTTCAGTAAGTGACAGTGACTGAAGCCTGCCCTCCTAACTGATGGTGGCAGCATCATGCCTGGCTTGCTACAGGCTCATTGGCAAGACTAGTGGGTGACTCATCAGTCTGATTCTCTGGATTCTGTTTTATTCATCTCTTCCAAAGGGGATATAAAGGTGCTACAAAAAAACAAAACCACATACTCACACTCACAGTGCTAACTCTTGAAGCAGTATAAGGCATAATACAAGGAAAAAGAACAAAATGCTGCACACGGGGTAATTGCAAAAGTGAGAAAAAGATGTTATTATCTTATATGTTGCATACATATAGCACTCATGATGACAAACAACAAGCAATGAGCCTCAGTGCTTCGGGGCCCTCTGCCTCTACCTCAGGAAGCTCTGCTTGTGAAACTCTTTCCAGTGTACCATTTAAATACCCCGCATAGATGTCATATGATTCAGTGTCACAACAGCTCCATATTGTATAAAAAAAAGGAGCTTATCATGATAGCCCACAACCCATACATTATTAATCAAGTACCAGTGGTTCTAAAGGTGCCAAAGAAGGTCTGTCTGAAATAATTATGTCACCAGAAAGAAGGCTAACAGACTTCCCCTAGCAATGAAAAGAGAAGTGACCTGGAGGATGGGGTCTGAGACACAACATCTATCAACTGTAGTGAGAAAGAAAAAAAATGTTCCACTCTGCGAATCAAACCCAGGCCACCTAGCCTCTACTGCTTGGTAGCCTGCATTTCTGTCACTGTACTAATCTTCCAAAATAGGAAATGTATGATGTGGCAAAAGTCATCCAGCAGTGAGTGCAGACATCCCATTCCCACCCCAACAACGTTGCAGTGAATTTTTATTATGAACAGTCTGTCTATCTGAAGTCCTGTGAGGGTTTGGCCTTTGAATGCATATGTGGTTTGAGATGTAGGATTGTCCTTATCTGCCACCCACCAGGCAGTAGTGGTGACTTCCTATTGGAGTGTACTAAAAGGCTGTAGGACTGGGAGCTGGACTCCATGAGGAGTCTTGCCCATAGGGCATTTCAGTGCCTGTTGCAATAATTCCCTCAGATTCATTTTCATCCAGGCTTCTCCAGCACGCGGGTGAGATGGGCTTCAAACACACTATTTCCACAGCTATTTATGAGGAGGGCCACATGCTCAACTTTGTCTTCTCCATGGCTTTTGTGATAAGAAATATCTTTGTGGACACAGTCGTTTGATCAGACCATTGCATCATTGCAGGGAAGGGATCACAGATATCCAGGTAGAAGGTCACCTGGGGGCCAGTGACCATCACATGGAATGGTTCAATTTGGCCACTACATCTAAATCATCCCATTCCAAGGCATAAATATGGGACTTCAGAGGAGCAGACTTTGATAAGATGGCCAACAGAGTTAAGCTAGCCCTGGCAAAAAGAAATACAGGTGAGGGGGTACAGGCAAAGTGGGCAAGCATTAAGGATGCAATACTTGAAGCAACATCCCATTGTGTTAGACAGAAAAGGAAGTGCAAAAGAAGAAGGAAACCACTTTGGTTCTCAAATACAGTAGCAGAAAAGGTCAGAGCCAAAAGGCTGGCCTTCAGGAAATATAAGGGAACATAGTGGGATGAAGATAGGGAGGCATACCAAACTGCCCTAAGGGAAGCAGGGAAGGCAGTAAGGCAGGCAAAGTCCCAAACTGAGGAAACACTAGCACGAACAGTAAAAGAAGGTGACAAGACTTTCTATAGATACATTAGTGAAAGGAGAAAGTCCAGAGGGGGTATTGCTAAGCTCAAAGGAGAAAAGGGGCATGTGAGGAGGAGGACCCTGTAAAAGCATCTATCCTAAATAGATACTTTGCTCAGTATTTACTGAAGAGAAGGTAGGGCAGGTCCACAGCTCAGCACCATGGACACAGGGGAGGGAGGGAGGAGGTGAGCACTACTCCCTTCACAAAAGAAAGGTCCTACAAGAGTTCGCTAAGCTCAGAGTTGACAAGGCAATGGGACCTGATGGCATACATCCCAGGGTACTTAAGGAGTTAAGGATGGAACTAGCAGAGCCATTAGCAGAACTATTTAGTGAGTCTCTGAGCATATGAGAGGTCCCAGAAGACTGGAGAAGGGCTCATGTGATCCCGCTCCACAAGAGTGGTAACAGGGAGGAGGCAGGGAACTATAGACCAGTCTGTCTTACCTCAGTAGTGGGCAAGATTATGGAGGAACTCCTTAAGGAAAGGATAGTGCAACACCTGGAATCCATAGGGGCACAGGATCCAAGACAGCATGGGTTTACAAAAGGAAGGTCCTGTCAAACTAATCTCATAGATTTCTTTGGCTGGGTAACCAGAGTGGTGGACCAAGGGGAGCAGTTGATGTTGCTTTACCTTGACTTCAGCAAAGCTTTCACACTGTTCCACATAGAAGATTGATAAATAAGCTGGGTAGGCTCGGGGTGAGCTGAAGTTGGTCAACTGGTTGCAAGCTGGTTGACGGGCAGAAAACAGAGAGTGGTGGTAAATGGTATACAGTCAGAAGAGATGCTAGTCACAAGTGGGGTACCTCAGGGATCAGTCCTGGGGCCAGTCCTCTTCAATATCTTCATTAGTAACATTGCAGATGGACTAGAGGGTAAGGCTTGTCTGTTTGCAGATGACACCAAGATCTGCAACAGAGTAGATGATCCAGATGGGGTGGGCAGAATGAGAAGAGATCTGGATAAACTAGCAAACTAGGTTGGAAGAATGGCAACTGGGATTTAATGCAAAGAAGTGCAAGATCATGCACATAGGGAAGAGAAACCCTGAAGCCACCAATAGGCTGGGAGGGGAGTTGCTGGCAGTCACAAAGGAAGAAAGAGACTTGGGCATCATCATCACCGATGATCTGAAATCATCCAAGCAGACCTCTAAAGCAGTAGGTAAGGCTAGGGGGATGTTAGGATGTATTAGTAGGGGTATCACAAGTTGTAAGAGGGCGGTAATAATCCCTCTTTACAAGACACTGTTTAGGCCCCATCTGGAGTACTGCATGCAGTACTGGAGGCCACACCTTCACAAGGACATTAACCAAATTGAGGCAATCCAGAGAAGGGCAACCAAAATGGTGCAGGGATTGCATCAGAAGACATATGAGGACAGATTAACGGAGCTTAATATGTATACCCTTGAGCAAAGGAGGGAGAGAGGTGATATGATCGAAACATTCAAACACCTTAGGGCATTAACAAGGTGAAAAAGTCTAACATGTTTAAATATAAGAAAAATAGCAGGACAAGAGGACACAGCATGAGATTAGAGGGAGGCCAATTAAGGGGGAATGTGAGGAAATTCTTTTTCACAGAAAGGGTGGTGGATGCATTGAATGGCCTACCTCAGGAAGTGGTGGCTATGAATACAGTGCAGGGCTTCAAACAGGCATGGCATAGGCATAAGGGAGCAATACAGATGAGTGTAAATAGATAGGCCACTGACAGAGCAAAGGCCGATGGCACGTTTATAAGGTAGAAAAAGAAATGGGCAGACTGGATGGGCCTTGCGGTCCTTATCTGCTGTCAACTTCTATGTTTCTATGTTTCATGTCATTCAGTACGTGGCCATCACAATATCACTTCCAATTGTGGAAGTAGTCCAGTACTCTGCTAAACAGGACATAAATCCAGTGAGATGTCTAGGTTTGTTGGACACTTCAAGCTTGGCTATGGCATTGGCTTATAATAAGGCCCTCTCCCACTCATTGAACTCCCTAGCATCAGTACATTTCTGCTTTATGACCCTGCACCTAAGCACACCTTGGTTTTCTATGGAGCTTTAGCAGCTGAAGGTCACGGGTTGGAAATTAAAGTACAGATGAAGAAGTTCTTGGGTAGATTTGGAAAAACGTGCCCTGGAGGAACATCTTAATAAATATAAGGGTGTTAAAAGGTTCCTTGCTTCCATGATAGCAACTGAGAAGAATCTGCAAGATGCAATTCTTTGTTTAGTATACAGTCTTATGCATCCTGATTGTTTATAGCACTGGGAACATGTGTTTGATTTCTGCACATGTGGCAATAAATATTTAAAACATCATTCCTGGACTGATGAGTGCACAGTTTGTTCTTTTGATTCTGGACAGTCAGTCGTCCTTTGTTTCAGAGGTATCTTCTTCTACCTGGAGCTGGTTTTACCATTTGAAGAAATATTGCCAGCTTGTGCCCCCAGCTTGATGCTGCTGATCTAACCATGCTGGTAAATACCCTCATTTTTTTTCTGCCCTCAACTACTGTTGTATGATATAAGGGCTTATCTGGTGGTCAGTGCACTGCCTACAGCTAGTTCAGAATGTGGCAGTGAGGTTTCTGACCTCCACTCAGAGGTTGGATCAACCACATTACACCATTGCTATATATCCTGGGTTGGAATCCTATTAAATTTCAGGTTCTTATGCTTATGTTTAATTCCCTTAATGGACTGAGTCCCAATATCTTAGCAAATTCTTGGCTCATTAAACACCCACAGGATTTTTGAGATACAGAGGGTGGGGTTTGTTCAAAATCCCACATGCTAGGGTTACATCAGCAGGAGAGAGAGAGAGAGAGAGAAAGAGAGAGCCTTTGTGGTGGCAGCTCCAGTCCTTTAGAATACTCTTCCAGAAAATATTTGTACTGCTTATTTTATAAGCAGTTCTAAATCTTGAAGCAGCATCTTTTGTTACTAGCATTTGGTTAAACTGTGTGAACTGTAGATAGTGTTTTTTATGCTGTTCTTTCCTTGTTCATATTAGGCTCATATAATAATTTATGTGTTATTTATTCTTCTCTTTATATGGATTTTTATGTTTTCCATTTTGTTTTTACATTTGGATTTATACAGGCACTTCAAGCATTGGACAGGTGCCTTATACAAAATAAGCACTAATACTACTCTCTATAAGATGAGCCTCACTGGGCATAGTGTCTATTAAAGATGTGCATCTCTTAAAGCTTCTCTTACCCACATACAATGGACCTACCCTGCATTAGATCTATACCGAGACAATTGTCATGCTATAAGTGTATATTCCCTATACCAGGAGCCCAGGATCCTGTGCTGGCTATCAAAGGGCTGGCTTCTCTGTGATCAGGGTTGTCTCTCCCACAATTGAACTGTATTAACATAACATTGCTGCAGCTACAGAGGTCATCTTGTACCACTGGAGAGATCTTGAGCCTCCTGTTTTTAAAGAATGGAACAATTGTGTATTATGATTAATGGGCAGATAAAAGAGCTTACATTTGTGGTGCTATTGGTTAGTTGCAGGCATATCAGAAGATACGGGCACCCTATTTGGAGAGGTTCACAGTGGGAGCTGCAACCTGGCCCCATAATAGGTGATGGGTATTTTGTCCCTGTGTTTACCTTCTTTCCCTCAGGAGTTTTACACTTTGATTGTTTTTTGTATTAAGACTGCCTTGGCCTGGAGACTTGTCTAAGCCTCTGCTGGGAAGACTAGTTCCCCTACCACTGACCACTGTCTACTGGGTTTTGCCCTCCCCCTACAGAGAATATGATTATTTTTGGTTATTTATCTGGTGATCATGGGCTCAATTCTCAAAGCTCGGCATGAATCATGCCAATGTCAACTTGTGCTGATCGACGGTGTGCCAAGGACTCTGCGCCTGATTCACTACCGGGTATGGTCCTGGCACAAAGTCCTGTAGCTCGTGGCATATGTGGCCATGCCACACCTGAGAGGTTTGCTGAAAGCTGTGGGGTGAAGGGGGCTGCACCCTTGGAAGGATAGCAAAACATCATAGGTGAATGCACAAACTCCAGAAAAGGATGTGAGTATATATATTGTAACCAACAGCACATAAAATTATAACCACACTGCAAGAAGTGAAGGACAATAGGTACAGGTATCGATGAGTCAGACATTGCTTATGTGCAACTATCTATTATACAACTGTATGGGTAGGTACTGCAATTAAATAATAAATCAACAGTAGGATGTAGTAACATTTCCTAGGGTTCTTATTGGTGACCCACTTTGTAGTCTGTCTAAAATGTGTTTTTCTTTTAGTTTGACATCTTTCATCAGGAACAACACACCAAGCCAAGGCTCTCATAGGGTTGTGGGGGACCACTGCACATGATCCCAACCTCAGAGGGTGGGCTCCGAAGGTGTCGCATGGACCATTAGTCCAGCCCTGGCTGGTCTAATGATACGTGAATGTGTGCACTCTGGGAAGGATGAGAGAATCCCAATGTTGAGAATATGGCAGCTTGTGACTGCTGCATGCCCCCTAGTGCCTTGGTGCACCCAGCAGCATGGCACACACCTGGCACAGGGCCATTCTGGCATACAGGGGTGTAGTGATGCACAAGGCTGAAGGCTGAGTCTCTTTATGCCCTTGGCAAGTGTGTTAAAATACTTTAAAACACACCCTGGGGTTGCTTATCACACTTATAAAATGGCTCACTGCTGTCAATAAGGACCTTTTCCCAAAAATTTGTATTATGTTTTCAAGTAAAAAAAAAAACTGTTTTAAATATGTTTTGCAAATGAAAAGCTAAATTTAAACAAATAGTCCCTGTTTTGTTTTTTCTGTATTGCATTAAGGCAGCAGGTGGTGCTGTGATACCCATTTGTGCTTCAAGTGTTAGATGACTAAATAAGATTCTTTGTTCCCCAACAAATGAGTCTTATTTGTGGTAATAAGGACCCCCCAAACAGCAAGAGCTGAGGCAGGAAGCTGAATCAGTGGTTTGAAGACTTCCCCCCGCCCCAGCATCAGGAACTGAGGTAGAAAGCTGAGTTGTCAGTGAAAAGAATGGACTACATAACAGAGAACTCTTACTAGCTGCCCTCCTGCCCACCTAGCTCTTGTCAGGGCTCCTCTGATGTCTGCTCGATTAGTGGACGGCATGTTGTAAGCATGTAAATTGGCACTGTCCCAGCCAAAGTGCTCAGATTTTTATTTTTACCAATTATTTTACCAGGTGAGACACACTAAGCTGAAAGCTTGTTTGCAGGTGCAACCTGGGAGCACGAGTAAGTTAAGTGACTTGCTCAGGGTTACACAGTATGCAAGTGGGGGCTGTGGGATTCAAACCCAGGTCTCCAGATTAGCAGCTCAGAGCCTTAAACCACTGTGCCATACTGCCTCCTATGGGACCAGACACATTTTTAGGAGGAGATGAATCTCCATTATTGCTTCCCTCTCCAAATAACATTGTCCAAAACCAGAGGTCAGTTGCTCTCCCCACACTCAAGAAATGTACTGCTTTGTGCAGCACAGGCAGACAAGGCAAACAAGAGAGCAGGTCCTGAGAAGTGAGTTCTGCTGCTGAGGCCCACTACTCAGGTTAGTGTGTGTGCCAGACAAAAAGAACAACCTGAGTGGTTCGAAATGGAAGCCAACATCCCTTGTGACATTGGCGGCTGGTAGGAGACCGTGGTCAGGAAACAATTTTTTTTAAATGTTATGCCATGTTGTGTAGGTAGCAATAACTGGTATAACTTGAGGGAGATAGAGTATGGGGATGACACTAATAATTTTTTGTGTCAGGGAGGAATAGAATTCGACTGCTCCCAGCTCTGCCCTGCCCAACTCTGTGGTACTGGGAAACAGAGGGAAAAACTGTTGTTTTCGACAGGGCCTGAAACTGTAATCTCTAGTTATCAAAGTGAAAATTGTTTGTTTAAGCTGGGGGGGGGGTGTTTCATAATGTCCTATTATGCTGACAGTCTCGTTTGTTCAGCAAAAAGCTGTATTTATTTTATGAGACATTAATGTGAATTGTTGTGGTAGTAAAGCCTAACTTTTTCAATATGATGGCTACTGTTTTTAATTTTGAGGGAGGCTTAGTGATATTGTGTGGTAAGTAGGTTTTTTTGGAGGAAAATATGATTCAGCACCTGACCATGCATTGAAAGAGATTTAATGCATGGTCAGGTGATGTCTCTCAACCAATCTTTTCTTGCCATATTATAAATACATTGAGATGCCTTTCCCACAACCATCATCCCCTTCCTAAGCACCTTTCCTAGTCCATCCCAACCCCATATAGACAGACAGGTCCATAAAAGAACATACAATGGAACTAAAAGTAAACATTACACCAAAAAGCATATGGATGAAGAGATGCACTACAAAGAGTAGCGCAAAATGCCACAAAGCATGAGTCAGTACCCACATAAGGGTAGAACCCTTCACAAACAAATGCCCCATATGGAGCTCACAACCAGGGTAACCCCTGAAATGACCTCTGCGGTATGCACACAGTCCGTTCCCCCCCCCCCGCCATCAGTATAAGAAACACTCTAAAGTTGGCCATGTCACAGAACTGAAAAAGGTAAGACACTTCCCCTGGATCTGAGCATCCACCACCACCCTCATGATCTAAAGGAATGTATATAAGGCATCCTAAACTTCATTCAAACAGCACTAAGGTGAAATGAGCAGGCACTAATATAACAAATTCTGGCAGAGCCACTACGGCTGCAAATGCATTAAGTAGATAAGGGTATTTTATGGGCTTAAACATAAACATGAATAAAAGTACATGAGTTGCACATAAACAACCAGAATGAAAGTTGTTCAGGACAAGAAGACCTTTCCAGTGAGCCTATTCATTAAGCTGTGCTATTTATATTTTTTAAACTATGCCATCTGACTACTTGTAGTTTCATTTTTCTTCAAAATTTTCACCTTTCAGGTGGCTATAATTAAAATAATCTAATAAATTTAGAGCAGTGACTACCCTCATTTGAAAGGTCATTTTGTCCTGAACAACTTTCACATTGGTTGTGCATTGGTAACTTGTATATCTTCCAAGTTATTTACATTTCTTTGGAATGACTCCTATTGTGTTCACTCCTAGAGAAAAAAATGAGGCTGTTTGGAAGGCCACATTTTACAAAATATAAAGAATTCAGATTAGTGACTACCCTCATGTGAAAGGTCTTTTTGTCCAGAACAATTTTCTTGCAGGTTGTTTTTATGCACCAAGAATAGTTTTATAGATATTTAGATTTTTTTTGGAATGTGTGCACATTTGCTCTCAGTGAAAAGCAGCTTGGAGTTGTATAGTAATACATTCTGATTGTCCCTGGCCTGCATCATTGATTACTGTTCATGTTTTGTGATCCCTAATGGATAGGGGAGGCAAGTAAGCTAGGAAGACGGGGTCAGACATTAACTCTTACTGTGTTCATTCCTAGAGAAAAAAAAGGGTCTGTTTGAAACAAAGGGTTGGGGTTGGGATCTGCCACTACAAGAGCAAATACTACATGAAACACCCCTGCTAAAATGAGTACACCTGCTGCTAAGAGGAGTACGAGACCAAATATTACATAAATGTAAATATTTCTAAAAGTATATGAGTTGCACATAAACAAAGTTGCTCAGGACATGAAGACTTTTCAAATGAGCCTATTCATTAAGCTGTACTAATTATATTTTTAAACTATCACCATCTGATTACCTGAATTTTCATTTTTCTTCACAATTTTCACCTTTCAGATGGCTATATTTAAAAAAATCTAATGAATTCAGAGTAGTGACTACCCTCATTTGAAAGGTTGTTTAGTCCTGAACAACTTTCATGTTAATAATAATAAAATTAGTAACCAACAATATAAAAGCAGTCTATGTTGGTTGTGTATTAGTAACCTATATGCTTTCCAAGATATTTACATTTGTTTGGCATGACTCCTACTGTGCTCACTCCTAGAGAGAAAAAAATGAGTCTGTTTGGAAGGCCATATATTACAAAATGTAAAGAATTCATATTACTGACTACCCTCATGTGAGAAGTGCCTTTGTCCTGAACCACTTTCATGCTGGTTGTTTTTGTGCACCTTGAATAGTTTTAAAGATATTTGGATTTGTTTGGAATGTGTGCACATTTGCTGTCAGAGAAAAGCAGCTTGCAGCTCTATAATAATAAATCCTAGTTGTCCCTGGCTTGCGCCATTGATTGCTATGCATGTTATGTGATCCCTAATGGATGGGTGAGGGAAGTAAGATAGGAAGGCAGGGTGAAACATACTCTGCTGAGGGGAGGCTCAATTAACTCCTCATGCCAGAGGAAAAATAGTGCTCTCCAGCTCCTATACACCCACAGGCAGTGCCGTAATGCAGCTCCAGTGGAGGACACTATTTTTAACACTCTATCATGTTGTTTGGTATCAAAAATTACATCAGTGCTTTTCTGAATACAAAACGGGCTGGCAGGGTTACACCCACTGCAGCCATAAAAATGATAATGCTCAACCAGAAAGGATTTTCAAAAACAGCATATAATACCTGGGCAACTTAACAAGAGCCCAACAGGTTCCCCTCAGAGGGTGCAGTTTTTCAGTAGGGCTCTCATAGTGCCAAAATGGGAGAGTCAATCCTCCACCCCCCAAAAATGCCCCTCCCACCTCAGAACCCCTTCTTGATTTAATTTTGGCTTATATGCATAGCGGGGTTCAAAAGTGAGTTCTGGTTATTTCCCTGCTGGTGAGGTCTCTATGCCAGGAATGCAGTTTGAAGTCCAAGAGTCAGGGCAGAGGGAAATATTTTCATAGCACATCATGCAGTACAGTTGAGTTACATGTCACCTTGGAAATCTCCTCCCAGAACCAACAGTACTTCCGTGGCAACAGGATGTAGACTAGTCTTGCGAGAAGCAGGATCCCAGGACCTGCCAAACTGCATCATCATGGCAGTCCCTGTGGTAGCCCAACTGAACAGAAATGGCAGGAACTCATGCATAGCTCACTTCCATAGTCCTCACCACTATCCCACAAACAAGCGGCTCCTGCCTCAGATATGTTGTGCCTTACAACAGAGTGAATGTGGGAAAGAGACAAGTGAACCTTCAGGTAGGCTCTATCTAGTGGGGAGGGTGGGGGTCATCCAGTCCATCAACAATAGAAAAAGAACCCAATACCTCAGTTATTGTGATGAGTCACCACTGCTTGACAGAGCCGCTTTATGTCCACATGTAAGGGAACTAAGCAGTCATCCCACTTTCTCTGCGTTTCCTCTTGTGAGATGGCAGGTTCCAGACCATATCAGCCAGTTCCTTTTACAGCATTTTGTCATGGAGGTTTGGCAATTCTACCCCCTGCACCAGCTGTTGCTAGGAGGGTGTCATAAATACAAGGCCCCTTCTCAGTATCTACTAGCAGTTTGGCAGGGTAGTATATTTCGGCTTTAATCCCTTTATCTTTGAGAGCCTTAATAACTGTGTGCACTTTGTGGTGCATGGCCAGCATTTCTGGAGGGAAGTACTGGTCAACATATACTCATAGCCTGTCTAGGTTAAGGTCGCGCTTCTGCCAGGTCTTCTTTAAAATCAGTTGCTTAACTGGGTACTTTAAAAATTTAAAAAGGATGGATCTAGGTGGTGCCCTGGTTTGGGCTTAGGGTCAATAGTGCAATGGATTTGTTCAAACCCTATTTCAAAGTCCACCCCAAGTTGGAGTTCCTGTGTGAGCCATGTGGTGACAAACCATTCCAAATCATCCTGCTCTGCACCCTCAGAGAAACCAAAGATTCTAATATTTTTGTGACAGGATCTTGCTTCTGCATCTTCCACACATTTGGAGAGGGTATATTCTCACTGATTAAGATACAGGACAGAATGGCCAAGACATTGTTGCTCATTGTGCAGAGTCCCAACTTCTCAATGGCAATGGTTCTTTGTTCGAGTTTTTTAAGGTCCTTCCATATATCATTTAGCTCACCATCAATTTTATATTGCATCTGCATTATGCTCAATGCTCCCACCTGGCCCACAATGCTTGCACCAGATCTCTGGTCATCCTCTTCATCCTCCAAGCCTGCTGTGTACTCTGAGGCCCAGGAAGGTGACTTGCTGGTGCTCCATCTGTGGGAGCCATTCTGCTTGTTAACCGGCTTTGGCTTGGGCTGGGAGAGTGCGTTCCTCTGGTCACCCTTGCTACAGGTGCACACTTTAAAGTCACCAAGCAGAAAAAATTAAGAAACAGCCGCTGTGGTATGGATGCCTATGGATTAAGGCTGGGGAAGATTGGGACCTCTTTAAGCAGCCATACTCATTGTTGCTGGAACCAGAAGTCTCTCTTGTGTGTTTTTGAAGTTCCTCTTAGTATTAGTGTAGTGCCCCAGAGTTCCTTGTGCTCTCTGGAAATGGGCAACCAGGTGCTCCAGGGCTTCAGTAGGGGACTGGTGCCCCAGAGGTAGGTGTCCTGGGGTAGGTAGGAGCCCTGTGTTAGGTGCCCTAGGGTAGGAAGGTTCCCCGTGGTAGGTGCCCCATGTTAGGTGCCCCAGGTAAAGTTCTCCTACCACAATAGAAAGCTCCAGCTGGGCTTCATTTAAAAAACATTTTTTACTGCTCATTTTCTCCCTACCTGCTTCTCCATCTTAGACCCCCTCCCCAGCTGCCTGGCACCAGGAACCTGCGCCCATGCCTTCCGGGCACTCAGGCAGGCGGGCAGGGTGGGGCTCATGAGGATTCTGGAATGGAATCCTCAGCCCATTTGTAATGGCAAGAGTTGTTCAGTTCATTGGAGTGCAGCAAGGAAGAAGCAGCCACAAGTTGGAGGGGAGCGTTCAGCCAGCCAGGGCAGAGGGAAAAAGGAAGGGACTTACCTGAAGTTCCTGCATCTCTCCTGATGTCCCAGCCTTTCCAGCAACTCATCACTCCATCTCCTCTACTGTCTGATGACAGTCTGGGTTCCCTGGTGCCCACGGTGGTGAGAGTCCATTGGGAGGGGTGGCAGTAGTAAAAGGCCATCCCCTCCATCTAGCAGCAGCAATAGTCCAATGAGGCCTTTGGGAGGAGTTGGGTTCAGGCTTCCCCACTGAGATACAAGCAGAAGTCCCATCCTGAAAAGAACAAAAAGGAACCGGGGGCAGGGTGAGTGGCGGCAGCACCACAGTCAGGGTGCTGCCTGATGGAAAGTAAAGAAAAGATTGTTGTGTTGGTGTTTTTTTTTTTTTAAAGGACATTTAAAATGAACTATGGCATTTCCAGGTGCCACCAAGCACAGCAAGCTGGTAGGGCCAAACTGGGCCCCAGTTCAGTGGGCCTCCCACTGGGCAGAGAAAAAGAAGGGATCCGTTGAGCCAGAGACTGTGGGAGCGGGCAAGGCCCCATCCACTAAACTACCCTCAGGGAAGAACTTCTAGGACAGCCCATAGAGACAATGAACAAGGGGGCAGTGGCTATACAAATGAGTTGATTAATATGTATAATGGCACTAGAAGTCTGGATTTAAAGGAACAGTGTACCCAATTTATGAACTGCATATCAGAAATATATATGTGACGGTATAATGCTAGGAGCCCCTTCAATTGAACTGTTCACTGCCTTGTGTGTGGTTTTTGCCTTCTGCAATTGCCAGAACTGTGTTCTGCACACTGCAACTGCCCCCAACTGTGTGGGCTGAGTGCACTGGAAGGCTTTGTTAAAATGACCAACACCCCAAATGTTGTATAAAAGATCTTTACTGTGCCACTACTCCAATCAGTGTGTGGTCCTCAGTGTGTCCCAGCTCTGTTGTCCCAGACCAGCTTTATCCTCGACAGTTCTTCCAGTAGATTCCTCGATGTTCTTCATCCAATTGCCCAGGTATGGTTTGAAAGCTGGTGTCTCTTCAGTTTTCTTCTCCTTGAGGGGTGATTCATTCCAGTGGTCCGTGTGTGACCTGAAGCTGATGATCCTCACCACCTCAGTGGAATGCAGCTCTTTTACCAGGAAGGGGTAACAAGTACCGGTGGTCTACGACAGGCCCGAAGCCAATGACAAGTGTCCTCTGTATAGTGTTTTCCTTTCTTTTTCTTCTAGTGTCCCTCCTGGGTTGGAACTGTTCTGGACAAAAAAAAGGTCTCCTGACCTGTTCCCCTTTTTCCCTAAAGGACTCACATGATGGTGGCTGGCCTCTAAACTGACTGCAAAGCTTGGTGCATTCTAAATGAATTTAAAGCCTTAGATGTGATGAATTTAATGAGTTTCTAAAGTACAGAATTTAGAGCCTTAGATGTAGCAAATGTAATAAGTTCCTAAAGCATAGAATCTAGAGCAATATTTATAATTTAGTTTATGTTAGAGATTTTCTAGTGTTTAGATATTTTAGTGTAGATGCTATTTTTGTTATAGAAGTGTTCAAATAAAAACATTTTTTGCATTCGAGTCAGCTTCACACCTCTTACTTGTATGTTCCAGCTAGTGGCAATTGACCTGGGTTCCCGTCCTCTAAATTCCCCAATGTGTGCTTGCTGGGCGTCACCTGAAAAATCCACCTTTGGGTATTTGGCATAGTCAGTACTCTGCCACAAGGTGTAGCTAGGTGGACCTGCCGTGACCCGACCTGTCCAGTTAGAGTGCCGATGGAACCAGAAGTCTCTCCTGTGTGTTTTTGAAGTTCCTCTTAGTAATAGGATAGACAGGTCCAAGACGGAATGGTCTGATTGGAAAAAACTTTGTCCCACTGCTGTGCTGATAATCTGGTTTAGAAAATGGTCTAAATACTACGAGCTCTCTGATTGGCAGAGAGTCATAGTAAGGGGGTACATTAACATACGGATAGAGCCCAGGTTAGAAAAAGTGCCACTGCCAACCAACAACACAGTATTAATGGGCACTATCAAATCTGAAACCCACCATTTTTTTTCTCAGTAATCGATGGGCAACAGATATTGGGCAATGTTCCCCCCCACCCATCTCACAAAGTCTTCCATTCAAGAACCAGTACACACATCTGTTATAAAAGTAATGTTTTGCACTCACAGGGAAAGGCTTAGATGTGACAAAAATCTTCATGTCCCATGATACCCCAAAATGCAGGCTGATGTAGCAAGCCAGCCAGAGTGTCCAAGTATGAGAGTCAAGAACTGAATGTTAGGAAACAACCTGACACCACTCCTTGTCCGCATTCTCCCAATCCTATCATCTTTAAAATACAACCCCTGCTCAGTACCACCTGTTCAAAACTGCAAAGCACAGTCAGATGAAAATACAGAAATGTACCTGTTTTTACTGGTTAACTTTTTTTTTGTTGTTGGCAGCTCGCTCAAAACTGATGACGCCCTGTTATCCTAATTGACTGTACCACTCAGCTGCTCGCACCCTCCTCATGTCGTTCAACAAAAACAATTTTTTATGTAAATACAAATCTCTAACACTACATTATGAGCACTCATTGGAGGGGGTGACTGAAAACTACTGGAAACAAAATAAAGGGAGACACTGCGCTGTAGTAAATAAGGGATATCATAAGCGCACCATCTAGTGGCAATTCACTAAAGGGACTATTTTACAGAAGCTGCTGTTTCTGATGTTTATTAATGTTACCCTCTTTTTTCCAAATAAAATCTTTGTACAAATGAAAAATATGATAACCCATTTTCTAAGTGCAATAATACCCTCCAGGTTGGGCGGTATGGGCAATCCTGGACCATCCAGGGGCTATAAGGTCCGATGTCGCCCCTGGGCAGTCTGGTATTGCCCAATACTGCCCACCCTGTCAGGAATTATTGCTTGCTTACTATTGTGTGTTGGTGGCAGTTCACCCTGGTTTGAAGCGATTGCCTTATTTTCCTTATATAGCATCCATTTGTGCACTTTTTGCACTAAATTAGGTAAACCACATTGCTTGATTGACATGTTTAGGACCCATTTATTTTTATTGTGCTGTTCTGTCCTGTTTCAATGGTGATCTGTGTTCATGTGTGGGTGCAAGTCTTTCATCTTGTATTGTTGCATGGTGTTTTTCCTCTCATTTCATGGTTAGTTTGATCAGCTGCGAGTCTGCTACGGTATCAAACTTCCAGTGACTCTTGTTTTCCATGGACCAATATGGCTAAAATCTTCTTTTACAAAGATCTTTATGATAAGGTAACCAGAGCACTCAAATTCCATGAATATCTTCAGATACATTACCTTGGTCCACAGGTTAATTTTTAGTCGTGAAACTCATCCCAACCTTTTTTCTCCAGGCTCAGATCCCATTGGAAGAGGTGGGTGTTTGCTCTGCAGTCAAACTGGCACATGGGCAGTACGCTCCTTCATCTGTAGAGCCAGAAACAGCCTCCAGACCCTTCCTCGGGATGTAGGAACAATTAGGAGAGTGAGATGGAGGTGACCATTTCTCTGGAGGAGTAGGACTCTGTGTGGACCCTTTCTCATAATGCTAATAGGGAGCTTCTCGTAAATACTCTGCAGTATAAAGTCCTTCATCAGGAATATAGGACCCTATAAGCTCTCTACATCATACCTACTGCTGAGAGCAACATGGCCACAACAATGGTATGTGTAGCTTAGCTGTCAGAACTTTTATATCATTTTTACTTTTTTGTGTTTTTAATTTCTTTTGTTACATTATTTATTTGCTCTATCTAGCTGTTTATTTGAACAAATCAGTAGCTCTGGCTATGTTTGAAAGTTGTTCTACTATCCACTACACATTACACACTACATACAAAGAAGCAAGTCAGCATTTCAATATTTCAAATGTTGTCTCACCACTGTTGCAGCACGTTGAGTAGTTAGTTTATTCTGCTCCTTCTGTTCCAGCTGCTTTTGATGTCATGATCAACAATCTGTGTGTTCACTGTAGGATTGCCTTCTGGTTTGCCAGTATTCATTGTCTCACTATAGCTGTCCCTACTATTCCTGAACTGTTGTAACTCACAAGGATATCTAGTGTACAACTTTGGGTGGCAAGAAGGGCTTGTTGCTGCCAGTGGAAAAGTAATAGAAAGGACTGGCTGCCTGAACTGCATTTGAATAACTTCAGTGCCAGATTCTACCACTCTTAATGAGTCAGATGACTGGATTTCCTTGTGGAATTGGTTGTGGAACAGTAGCAAGGGCTGGTGGACTCTGACACTTAGTGTCTGCAATTTCCAACTGTCGTGAAGTGAGGTGCTTCAGTAAGTGACAGTGACTGAAGCCTGCCCTCCTAACTGATGGTGGCAGCATAATGTCTGGCTTGCTACAGGCTCATTGGCAAGACTAGTGGGTGACTCATCAATCTGATTCTCTGGATTCTGTTTTATTCTTCTCTTCCAAAGGGGATGTAAAGGTGCTACAAAAAACAAAAGCACACACTCACACTCACAGTGCTAACTCTTGCAGCAGTATAAGGCATAATACAAGGAAAAAGAACAAAATGCTGCACACGGGGTAATTGCAAAAGTGAGAAAAAGATGTTATTATCTTATATGTTGCATACATATAGCACTCATGATGACAAACAACAAGCAATGAGCCTCAGGGCTTTGGGGCCCTCCGCCTCTACCTCAGAAAGCTCTGCTTGTGAAACTCTTTCCAGTGTACCATTTAAATACCCCACATAGATGTCAGATGATTCAGTGTTACAACAACTCCATATTGTATAAAAAAAGGAGTTCATCATGATAACCCACAACCCATACATTATTAATTAAGTACTAGTGGTTCTAAAGGTGCCAAAGAAGGTCTGTCTGAAATAATTATGTCATCAGAAAGAAAGCTGACAGGCTTCCCCTAGCAATGAAAAGAGAAGTGGCTTGGAGGATGGGGTCTGAGACACAGCATCTATGAACTGTAGTGAGAAAGAAAAAAAATGTTCAACTCTGCGAATCAAACCCAGGTCACCTACCTTCTACTGCTTGGAAGCCTGTATCTCTATCACTGTACTAAGCTTCCAAAATAGGAAATGTATGCTGTGGCAAAGGTCATCCAGCAGTGAGTGCAGACATCCCATTCCCATCCCAACACAGTTGCAGTGAATTTTCATTATGAACAGTCTGTCTATTTGAAGTCCTGTGAGAGTGTGGCCTTTGAATGCATATGTGGTTTGAGATGTAGGATTGTCCTTATCTACCACCCACCAGGCAGTAGTGGTGACTTCCTACTGTAGTGTACTGAAAGGCTGTAGGACTGGGAGCTGGACTCCATGAGGACTCTTGCCCGTAGGGCATTTCAGTGCTTGTTGCAATGATTCCCTCAGATTCATTTTCATCCAGGCTCCTCCAGCACATGGGTGAGATGGGCTTCAAACACACTATTTCCACAGCTATTTATGAGAAGGGCCACATGCTAACCATGTCTTCTCCAAGGCTTTTGAGATAAGAAATATCTTAGTGGAGACAGTCGTTTGATCAGACCATTGCATCATGTCATTCAGTACGTGGCCATCACAACATCACTTCCAACTGCGGAAGTAGTCCAGTACTCTGCTAAACAGGACCTAAATCCAATGAGATGTCTGGGTTTGTTGGACACGTCAAGCTTGGCTGTGGCATAGGCTTATAATAAGGCCCTCTCTCACTCATTGAACTCCCTAGCACCAGTACATTCCTTCTTGACGACCTTGCACTGAAGAACACCTTGGTTTTCTATAGAGCTTTAGCAGCTGAAGGCCACGGGTTGGAAATTAAAGTATAGATGAAGAAGTTCTTGGGTAGATCTGGATAAACATGCCCTGGAGGAACATCTTAGTAAATACAAGGGTGTTAAAAGGTTCTTTGCTTCCGTGATAGCAACTGAGAAGAATCTGCAAGATGCAATTCTTTGTGTAGTATACAGTCTTATGCATCTTGATTGTTTATAGCACAGGGAACATGTGTTTAATTTCTACACATGTGGCAATAAATATTTAAAACCTCATTCCTGGGCTGATGTGTGCACAGTTTGTTGTTTTGATTCTGGACAGTCAGTTGTCCTTTATTTCAGAGGTGTCTTCTTCCATCTGGAGCTGGTTTTACCATTTGAAAAAAATATTGCCAGATTGTGCCCCCAGCTTGATGCTGCTGATCTAACATACTAACATACTAAAAGCCTTCAGAATAGGCCCGACGGTCTGTCATGTCCGCTTGATAGCCAGCAACCTAGTGGGTGCTTGCCTTCCCCCCAGCCCCGAGGGTCTTCACTGACTTCATTTTCCCCTTGTACCTGTCCCATCCCTTCTTGAAGCCCTCCACTGTGCCCTCCTCCACCAGCCTCCCAGGCAATGCATTCCACAGCTCCACCACCCTCTCAGTGAAGTAATGCTTCCTACGTTCCCCCTTGTAATTTTCCTCCTCAAGTTTTCACTCATGCCCCCTGGTTGATCCCCCCTTCTTTAGCCTAAACAACTTCTTGGTTCCACTCTTGGTTATTCCTTTTACATACTTGAAGACCCATATCATGTCTCCACTGTCCCTCCTCTCCTCCATTGTGTTCAGCCCAAGCTCTTCCAGTCTCTCCTCATAAGTCCTCCCCTCCATGCCCTGAATCATCCTGGTTGCTCTCCTCTGGACTCTCTCCAGTAGTGCTATGTCCTTCTTCAGATGAGGACTCCAGAACTGTACACAATACTCGAGTTGCAGCCTGACCAAGGCATTATATAGAGGGTCTAACCATGCTGATAAATACCCTCATTTTTTTTCTGCCCTCAACTACTGTTGTATGATATAAGGGCTGACCTGGTGGTCAGTGCACTGCCTACAGCCAGTCCAGAATGTGACAGTGAGATTTCTGACCTCCACTCAGAGGCTGGACCAATCACATTTCACCTTTGCTATAGGTTCTGGGTTGGCATCCTATTAAATTTCAGGTTCTTATGCTTACGTTTAATGCCCTTAATGGACTGGGTCCCAATATCTCAGCAAATTCCAGGATCCTTAAACATCCACTGGGTTTTTGAGATCCAGAGGGTGGGGTTTGTTCAAAATCCCACATGCTAGGGATATGTCAGCAGGAGAGAGAGAGAGAGAGAGAGAGAGAGAGAGAGCTTCTGTGGTAGAAGCCCCAGTCCTATAGAATATTCTTCCAGAACATATTTGTAGTGCTTATTCTATAAACAGTTCTAAATCTTGAAGCAGCACCTTTTGTTACTAGCATTTGGCTATACTGTGTGAACTGTAGATAAGTGTTTTTTATGCTGTTCTTTCCTTGTTCATATTAGACTCATATAATAATTTATGTGTTATTTATTCTTCTCTTTATATGTATATATTTTTATGTTTTCCATTTTGTTTTTACATTTGGATTTGTACAGGCACTTCAAACATTGGACATGTGCCTTTTATAAAAAAAAAAAAAAGCACTCATACTACTCTCTATAAGATGAGCCTCACCGGGCATAGTGTCTGTTGAAGATGTGCATCTCCTAAAGCATCTCCTACCCACATACAATGGACCTGCCCTGAATTAGATCTATACTGAGACAAAATCCAGTCATGCTAGACGTCTATATGCCCTATACCAGGAGCCCAGGACCCTGTGTAGGCTATCAAAGGGCTGGCTTCTCTGTGTTCAGGGTTGTCTCTTCCACAATTGAATTGAGTTAACAGAACATTTGTTGCAGCTGCACAAGTCATCTTGTACCACTGGAGAGACCCTGAACCTTCTGTTGTTAAAGAATGGAAAAATCTTGTCTTATTAATGGCCAGAAAAAAGAGGTTACATTTGTGCTGCTATTGGTTGGTTGCAGGCATATCACAAGATATGGGCACACTATTTGGAAAGGTTCACAGTGGAAGCTTCAAGCTTGCCCTATAATAGGTGATAGGTATTTTGTCCCTGCGTTTCCCTTCTTTCCCTCAGGAGTTTTACACCTTGATTGTTTTTTGTATTAAGACTGCCTTGGCCTGGAGACTTGTCTAAGCCTCTGCTGGGAAGACGAGTTCCCCCACCACTGACCACTGTCTACTGGGTTTCACACTCCACTACAGAGAATAGGATTATTTTTGGTTATTTATCTGGAGATCATGGGCTCAATTCTCAAAGCTTGGCATGAGTCAGCTTGTGCTGATCGATGGTGTGCCAAGGACTCTGCGCCTGATTCACTACCGGGTATGGTCCTGGCACCAAAGTTCTGTAGCTTGTGGCATATGTAGCCATGTGCCAAAATGCCAGTACACCTGAGAGGTTTGCTGCAGGCTGTGGGGTGCAGGGGCAGAACCCTTGGAAGGATAGCAAGACATCGTAGGTAAATGCATAAACTCCAGAAAAGGATGTGAGTATATATATTGTAACCAACAGCACATACAATTATAACCACACTGCAAGAAGAGAAGGACAATATGTACCGAAGAGTCAGACATTGCTTATGTGCAACTACCTATTATACCACTGTATGGGTAGGTACTGTAATGAAATAGTAAACCGTTAGTGGGATGTAGTAACATTTCCTAGGGTCTCTATTGGTGACCCACTTTGTAGTCTGTCTAAAATGTGTTTTCCTTTTTAGTTTGACACCTTTTGTCAGGAACAACACACTAAGGCAAGGCTCTCATAGGGCTGTGGGGGACCACTGCACATGTTTCCTACCACATAGTGTGGGCTCCGGAGGTGGGGCATGGACCATTCGTCCAGCCCTGGCTGGTCTAATGGTATTTGAATGTGTGTTCTCTGGGAAGGATTAAAGAATCCCAATGTCAAGGATATGACAGTCTGCGTCTGCTGCATGCCCTCTAGTGCCTTGGTGCACCCAGCAGTGTGGCACAGACCAGGTACAGGGCCAGTCTGGCATAAAGAGTCCCGGTTCGGTGCAGGAGGGGTTTTGAAAATCATGATCTGTGCATGTTTTGATGCAAGGTGTCCCTTGCATCATGCTGCGTGATGCAGGCACCTTGTGTCAAATTCAGAGCTTTGAGAATTGAGACCCATGTCCCACTTTTAGGTCCCCCACATGTAATTATGTTTTCTACCTTCTCCTTCATCCATACCTGTACATCTGTATTTCTGAATGCCTGGAACTCTTATCCAAGCAGGCCCCATGTACTTCTGAAATATTTTAAGGATTTCTTCCTGATCTCTTCCCCTTGTGATTGATAGTGTAGTGCTTGAAATGTTAGTCTCTGTTTAAGTTTTTGAACACACTACAGTAAATGAGGGTAAGTACATTAGCTTTTTTTGAACTTTATTTTTGTACTTTTATCATAAAATTACATTGCAATTCACAATTCTTAAAAATAGCTCTGATACAGAATGTATACAGCAATAGAAAACATATTTAAAAAAATTAACAGTATTGATGACAGTGGATAAACTGTGAGTGAACGTATAGTAGAATCCAAGCAGGGAAAGGTTTTCTGGTAGCTACCCTGTTTAAATAGATGATAAAGGTGTATCTCTTATGACAAAATACCTTCTTTCTATAGTTATAGCACAAAGTCAGTACGTTTAGTCATAATATGCATTATTAATCTGGTCCATCTGTTGTTAAATAATTGGGAGGCAGTATAGCGCAGTGGTTTAAGGCTCTAAGCTGTAAATCTGGTGACATCCAGCAGACCTGACCTGGGTTTGAATCCCACAGTTTCCACTTGCATACTGTGTGACCCTGAGCAAGTCACTTAATTTCCCTGTGCTCCCAGGTTGCACCTGTAAAAAAGCTTTCAGCTTAGTGTGTCTCACCTGGTTAAATAACTAAATAAAAAAAAAAAATAGTTCAAGGTGATACCGCAACTTGTGTGTTAATTTTTCTAAGTGATAGACCTTGATCATAAGATCTCTCCACTGTTCTATGTCTGGAAGAGCTTGCATCAACCAGCACACAGTGACTGCTTTTTTTGCCATTGTAAGAATTATATTGAAGAAATATTTCTAGTACTTGTTCAAAAGTTTTGGGGGGATAGTTCAATAACAGGACTATGTTTGCTGTTACTGGAGAAAAATTAGGGCAAAGAGTTCATACTTCTGCATTTCTTCTATGAGTCTTGATGGCTGAGCGGGACCTGGAGGTGGTGGTGGATGTCAAGATGAACAACTCGGAGACTGGTAAGAGGGCAGCAGCCAAGGCCAACAGGATGCTGGGATGCATCGCTAGGGGGATCACCTCCAGAAGGGGGGAAGTGATACTCCCTCTGTATAACTGCTTGGTGAGGCCACACCTCAAGTACTGCATGCAGTTTTGGAGGCCATACTTAAAGAGGGACATTAAACTCCTGGACAGGGTCCAGAGGAGGGCAACCAAAATGATTTGGGGCTTGGGGGACAGGACCTATGGGGAGAGGCTCGAAGAGCTAAATATGTACACATTTGAAAAGAGAGAAGAGACTGGGGGGACATGATAGAGGTCTTCAGGTACATGAAGGGGGTAAATAGGGGAGGAGCAGTCAGGGTGCTTCGAAGGAAGGAGGAGGGGCAACTAGAGGGCATGGATGGAAGCTGGAGGGGGGAAAATTCAGGGGAGAAAGGAGGAGGTGCTACTTCACTGAGAGGTGGCAGAGCCATAGAATGCGCTGCCCAGGGGGCTGGTGGAGGCAGAGATGGTGGAGGGGTTCAAGAGGGGGTGGGACAGGTACAGGGGAAGGGTTCTGGAAGCAAAATCCAGTGCAGCGAGAATATCTGGAACTGGGAAGGGAGAAGTCAGAGAAGGAGAGGGGGGCAGCAAGGTCAGCTCCCAGAGTGGGGGCTGACCAAACAAGCAGACACGAAAGACCATTAGGCCTATTCTGCTGGCATTTTAATATGTTAATATGTTAGTATTTAAGTCCGACCAAAATTGGATCAGTTTAGGACAAGCCCAGAATACATGCGCATGATGAGCAGTCTGGACACCACAACTCCTCCAGCACAGAGAACTTCAGGATTGATTATATTTCACCAAGACAGCGGGCATTGAGAAATAGTGCACCATAGTTTTCCATGAAAATTCCCTCCAACTGTTGGAGGAAATTACTTTAAGCTGCTGTTGATATATTTTACTCCAATGTTCTGGGAGAATTTAGATATTTAATTTCTGTTTCCATTTAGTTTCAAGGGTGCTAAGTGTCAGTGTAGGTGGGATATTAATAGCTCTGAATGCTGAAGATATAAAGTGAGGAGGAAGCTCTTGGATTTGTGTTGTTTGCAATAATAAAACAAGCATTTGTCAATGCCGAATGTTGTCTTGCTGACAGTGACATCGGTAGTGCAGGAGTTGAACAGATGCATAATAGGAATGGCAGTGAAGTATGAAAGTGACGTCAACCCCACATCACCCTACAGAGACTGACAGGCACTGAGGTGTGCCTTTGAGCATCGGCCATAACATTTGTGACATTTCAGATCACCCTACCCTGCAGTGCGACAAATATCTCGTTGTGCCTTGGGGTCCTTGGGCCTTAAGCTCACCCCATTCGACCATAATGCTCATGGCTTTTACCTCACCCTATCATGCAGACACTGACAAGTGCTGAGGTGTGCCTTAGGATGTTCGGCTTTACAGTCACCCCATTTCATAAGAACATACGCGGAGATGGGTGCAGCATAGGAGAATGTGGTGAACTGTGGGGCTGAAGAATCCAAGGCACACCTCGATGCCTGTCAGTGGCTTGAGGGTGAGGAGGGATGGTATGGTATGGCATAAGCATGACAGCTGGCAATGCAAAGGCATACCCCTGACACCTGTCAGTCTGTACAGGGTGAGATGTTATGGCTAGAAACCCTAATGCCCTGGCCGTTTGTTGGTATTTGCCCTACAAATTTGCAACACAGCATTTTTGTGACCCCCCACCTCATGAAAGTGTTTGGGACCTCAGCTCATGAATAGTGCCACTGTGATTTTGTTAATCTGTCCCGAACAATGATTTCTCACAGCAACAGCACCATTCTGCACCAGATGTGTGAAAACACCATTCAGGCAGGATGTGAAAAATGACAGCTGTACCATTCATAGGTAGATGTGAAGAGATGGCAGTGATGAAAATCTTGCGTGAAAATATTAAAAATGCTGGAATTTACAAGCATACATACAAACTGTGCAATGTACACTCATAACACAGTCATTTAGTGGAATTATTTTACCAAATTTTCAACATAGGCATTTTGGGACCTCTGCTCATGAACACTGTCACTATGAGTTTCTTCATCTGTCCTGATCATTGCTTTCCCACAGCGACCGCACCATTGTGCGCCAGTTGTGCAAAAACATATTTCAGGCAGGATGTGAAAAATGACAGCTGTACTGTTCATAAGACGGTGTGCAAAACTGACAATGTTGAAAATGTTGACTGAAAATATTACAAATTCTCGAAGTTACGAGTACACATGGAAACTGTGCAATGCACGCTTGTACCATACTCATTTTGTGGACTTTTGTCACCAAATTTTCAACATAGGCATTTTAGGACCTTTACTCATGAACACTATCACTGTTATTTTCTTATTCTGTCCCGAACACTGATTTCCCACAGTGACCATGCTATTCTGCGCCGGTAGTGCGAAAACACACTTCGGGCAGGATGTGTAAAATGACAGCTGCACTGTTCATAAGGAGGTGTGTAAAAATGTCAGTGTTGAAAATTTGGAGTAAAAATATTAGAGATTTGGGAAGTTATGAGCATGCATAGAAACTTTACAATGCACGCTCATAAAAAAGTATTTTTTTTTTATTTTTTCACCAAATTTGCAACATAGGCTTTTTGAGAGCCCACCTCATGAACAGTGGCACTGTCATTTCATTAATCGGTCCTGAAAGGTAATTCCACACAGTGACCACAAAATCACCTTTCAGGACTGAATAATGCCATGACAGTGACTGAATTCATGAGGTGGGGTCCCAATAACCCCATGTTGAAAATTTGGTGATAAAATTCCCAAACATGCCCGAGATATGACCCAAAGTTGAAAAAAACCCTATTTATGCCATTATACAGCTTACCGGCATTTCTTCAGTTCACGGTCGGCTTTGAAGAGTGCAGACATGTTCCCGGTCTGCTGAAGATCATTGCGCTGGAATCCGAAGGTAAGTATGGGGTGAGGGTGAGGATGTGTGTGTGTGTGGGGAGGTGGGGTACACAGTGGGTGGGCGCAGGTTGGGGGAGGGGGCTCCAGACAGTGAGGGACCGTTTTCTCCTTTACAGGGTTAAAAAAAAAAGTTACCAACATCGCGGGACCTGTTTTTCCATTTCACAGGTACTTCCCCATCATCGTCGCCATGTTGCCTACAGGGGACACCAGCAGTAATTGGCTGCTGCTATCAGGGACTGCTTTGTTGCACTGCCTGATTGCAGCGGCTAAATTCTTTCAGGTCTATGTCATTTCGCTACCGCTTTCTCGCTCCCTGACATCTCGCTCCCGACATCTCACTCCATTGTCAATTAGCTCCCGCTAACTTCATTCCTGTCACTTTCACTCCCGATACTGCACATTACATATGTAACTTAACTAATAATATTCCTCTCCTTCATTAAAGTACTGAGGCATACGAGTACAAGTGGATAAAATACTGTAGCTCCTTCATAAAAGTATTGAATCATGCTGTGCCGAGGATGAGGATACAAGCTCTCGGTCTCGTTTGTTAAAAATTATAACAGTTTGATAAAAATAAGCACTTAGCTCCTGCTAACTTCACTCACTAAGGAGAATATTATTACATTTAGAAAATGGGTTCCCAAGTAAAACAAAATACACAGACACAAGTTTTGTAATTTTTAAACAATTAGATCTGAATATATCAAACTTCTTATGGTTGGGACAGATAAGTACTCCCTCAAAAAAATAGGTGGCAGAGATGAGTTTTCTGTGACTTGCTTGTCTGCTTGGTTTGAACTGATCAGAGCAACGTTTTGTTGCTACTGCCCGGCTAGGATACTGCTCAATTTATGTCTGCTTTCAGCACTGAGGGCCCAAGAGCTGGAGTGACTGCTCTTGAATCGATGTCCAGTAATGCTGATAATATTCCCATTGTGGACAGTTTGCCATCATGTGAGCAGAGGAGGTTATTCCTGATCAGCTCTTTCATGTACCTCTTTTCTTCTTTTTTTTTTTAAACACATTCGTAAGTTGTTATAGCCTTTGAACTAGGAGTCTCCAGTGAGCAGAGGAGGTTATTCCTGATCACCTCTTTCATGTACCTGTTTTCTTATTTTTTTTTAAAACATGTCCATAAGTTGTTATAGCCTTTGAACTAGGAGTCACCAGTGATTGCTGTTGAATTGATGTCCAGTAATGCTGGTAATATTCCCACTGTGGACAGTTTTGCCATCATATGCGCAGAGGAGGTTATTCCTGATCTCTTTCAAGTACCTCTTTTCTTATTTTTTTTTAATCATGTCCGTAAGTTGTTATAGCCTTTGAACTAGGAGTCTCCAGTTAAGTTTATATTGCACCTTATGGAGGGGCTGTTCAAGAGTCAGTTCAGGTATTTTTCAGCAAATGAGACCCAGAGCCAGTATTTTTTTACTTTTTAACCTAGAGCTTGTATCAGCTACCCGCATGCCTTATGTGTGTATGTACCTTATGTGGCTTCTATCTCTGACTCAGTGCCTTATGTAGATTGTATCGCTGACTCAGTACTTTAATGAAGGAGCGAAATGATGGGGAGTGAGATTAAACAGGAGCGAAATTAACCGGAGCAAAGTGTTTGGAGCGTAATAATGCAGAGTGAAATGATGGGAGAGAAATGTCATGCTCCCAATTCTTTCAAGGTGGTGGCACATTTTCTCAACTGCTGTCATGACAGCATGCTATGCCATTGGTGCCACAGAGCCTGGCCACAAAAAGTAGTGGCGCCATTGGCTGCAGCAGGACTGCACCTCCAAAACCCGCTTCTCAACTGAAGCAGCCACAATATGTTGTCTGCGCTGCGCGTGCAAGACAACATAATGAGTGGATGCATTTCCTTATAGTCTGAAAGGGGGTTTAGCTTAATCCTTAAGAAGTGTTTAATTTGTAAGTAGCGAAAATGGTCCGTTCCTGTCAAACCATTGATTTGTTGTAAAGTAGTAAAGGAATGAAACTGACTGTTACTAAATAATTTATATTAAAATTGGAGACCTTGTCTCCCCCATTTTAGAAAACAGTGGTCTAGTCAGTTTAGCTGAAAGGTAGTATTGCAAGCTATGGCACCAATAGGAGTGCAAGAAAGCAGCAGCAAAGGCAAACCAGATGCTGGGATGCATATCTAGGGGGATCAGTAGTAAGCGAGAGGAGGTTATACTGCCATTGTACAGGTCACTGGTAAGGCCGCATCTAGAGTATGGAGTTCAGTACTGGTGCCCACACCTCAAAAAGGACATTAACCTGCTGGAGACAGTCCTGAGGAGGGCTACAAAGATGATAGCTGGTCAGCAGGGTAGGGCATACACGAGGAGGGATTAAGGGCACTGAACATGTACTCCCTGGAAGACAGGAGAGAGAGAAGGGATATGGTTGAGAACTTCAAGTACTTGAAAGGGATAAATAAGGTTGATAAGGAGAGTTTCTTTAAGCTGAGTGGCAACCATAACACGAGGGGGAAACAGTCTTAAGCTGGAGGGTGGGAGGTTTAGGAGGGAGGTCAGGAAGCACTTCTTCACAGAGAGGGTGGTGGACACTTGGAATGTGCTGCCGGAAGAGGTCATCTCATTGAAGACAGTGGGCAGCTTTAAGAGAGGCTGGGATAGACATGGGGGAAGGTAAGGATCATGGGTAGGGAAGATGGGAGGAGTGGGGAGGGGAGGGAGGACACAGACATTAGCTCAAGCTGTGGACCCTGCAATAATGGGCAGACTTGATAGACCAGATGGCCTTTTTCTGCTGGCTTTTTCATATGTTCATATGTATGTTCGTATGTTTGGTTGTCTGTATCCCCTGCAAGGAGAGCATTTTTAGAGAATTTGTTCGCCATTAACTGGGCTGGAGGTATAGGAGTATTGGAGAACAAGATTTTATGAATTTCTAAATTAAAATCATCAACCGCCAAGGTTTTCCAATGGGTATCACAGGTTTGGTCTAACCACGTAGCTACATGTCGATTTTGTGCTGTCAGGAAATTTTTTTTTAATTTGTCAAAGCCAAGCCACCTTGTTGTTTTCATATGTATCATAGGTACGTTGCGACCTTAGAAGGCAAAAATTGTCCATACTAAATGCTTGTCCTTTCTTCAAAGAATGTATCCACCCACATTACTATTGAAACAGTAAATATCTAGTTTAGTTTTGAATTCATTGATGTTCTTACTTCCCACAACTTCCTCTGGCAGGCCATTCCAAAAGGACACCACCACCCGCTGGGAAAACCACATCACCTTTTTTTTTGTTTTGCATATTTTCCCTTTAAGTTATAATAAGCGAGACCTTGTAACCTTTTGATGGTCACTCATTTCAAAGCCCAAGCAATTCCATAACTCATGATTGTTGTAGGCCCCAAATATCAGACACATATCCCCCCTTAATCTACGGTACTCAAGAGTATACAGTCCTAACTCAGTCAACCTGTCATCCTGGCATCCCACTTAAATCTGCAATCATTTTTGTTGCCTTCCACTGCACCCCCTCTAAAAACCCAATCTCTGTCTTTTTGTAGGTTGTTCAGAACTGTTCACAGTACTCCATGTGAGGACTCACCAATGCATTGTACTGGGGCAAGCAGTACAGCAGTATAGCTTGGAAGTTAGAGCAATCAGCTGTGAATGAGCTTGGTACATCCAGCAGACATGGGTTTGATTCCTACAACCTCCACTTGCATACTGTGTGACTCAGAGCAAGTCACTTAACCACCCCAGTGCTCCCAGGTTGCCCCTGAAAACACCCACTTGTGCCTAGTTGGCCTTACCAGGTTACCTAAATAAATAAATAAAATCATTCCACGATCTCTGCTAGTTATAGGTTTGCATTTGCAGGCTAGTATGCCATTTGCCTTTTTGACTACCAAGTAAGTATGCTTTTTACAAGAATCCCTAGGTCCCTTTCTTCTGATATTTCTTTTAATGCTCTTCCTCTTAACAGAGTCAGTGTCAGTGGCTCAGAAGGTAGCACACTTGCCTCTGAGACCGGGAGATCAGAGGGTTGTGGGTTCTGTTCCCACATCTGGCACTTGGGTTAATATCCCATTACTGACACTGTAGTGCAGCATGAGAGGGGTGCTGCACTTCTGAGGTGTCATCTTTCAGATGAGACATTAAACCGAGGTCCCATCTGCCTGGACTGGTGTGAGTTCAGATGGATGTTAAAGATCCCATGGCACTTATTGAAAAGAGTGTCCTGGCCAAACGTCCCTCATTCACTAAAAATACCACCAACAGCTTAATCTGGTTCAAGGTCAGTTGGCATTCATCTGTATCTCCCTCCCCCGGGTCGTGCCTGAAAATAGGCAGAATTTGTCTAGTGCACTTATCCGGTCAACAAAAACTAAATAAATCAAATCAACTTTATTTTTATAGCGCCTTTCAAAACCAAGGTGCTGTACATCAAACGAATACATAATAAAAAAATTTTATAACAGCATTAAAATGTAACAATCATAACTAAACAAACGCCAGACTAAATAGATATGTTTTCAGACCAGTTTTAAAACTATCAACGGTTGGGCATTCTCTCAACCAACGAGGAAGAGAATTCCACAGGGTTGGTGCTGAAAAAGCAAAAGCACGAGATCCCGATGTCTGTAATCGAACCCTGGGAATCTCTAGCAATCCTTGTTGGTGGAGCGCAGAGGATGGAGGAGGCAGTAGGGAATCAGGAGATCTTTCAGGTAGCCAGCTCCCTGGTCATGTAGGGCTTTAAAGGTTAGTAAACCAACCTTAAAGGTGATCCGCCACCTAACAGGCAGCCAGTGCAGTTCTCGGAGCACAGGTGTAATATGACTGGTTCTAAGTGTACCAGTCAAAAGCCTGGCCGCTGCATTCTGCACCAGCTGCAGGCAGCGGGTGTCAACCCCAGGTAGCCCTAGGTAAAGGGAATTGCAGTAATCAAGACGGGTAGTGACAAAGGCATGGACCAATGTTGGAAGATCACCCAGAGGAACCAGGTGTTTCACCCGGGCGATGTTCCTCAGATGGTAGAAAGAGGATTTGACGACAGCTGACACCTGAGATTTTAGGGTCAAACTGCCATCAAAAATAATGCCCAGATTTCGCACCTGATCGGAGGTAGGGAGTGGCATACCACCAAGTAACAAGCCTGATGGTTGTTCAGCTCCCAAACCCGCCCCTGGACGACTTGGGTCCACTATCAACACCTCAGTCTTATCCTGATTCAGTCTCAACCAGCTGGAACTCATCCAGAGTCTGATCTCAGCAAGGCAATTGTTCATCACGGAGAGTGCATCATCCTGGCAGGGCAGAAAAGTCAGATACAGCTGGGTATCATTTGCATAGCAGTGAAAACCCAAACTGTATCGCCTGATGATTTCTCCCAATGGCAGCATATACACTGCAAACAACATGGGAGCTAAAATGGAGCCCTGCGGTACCCCACAGGGTAGGGAGTGAGCGCCAGAGGCATAAATTCCAATGCAACTCTCTGAAACCTATCTGTGAGGTAAGAATGAAACCATTTGAGGACTGTACCAGACAGCCCACAATAAACCTGCAGGCGATCCAATAGCACACCATGGTCTACAGTGTCAAATGCAGCAGAGAGATCAAGAAGGACCAGAATGGTACATGCCTTTCGATCTGTAGCCATTAGGAGATCACTCAATACCCAGACAAGGGCAGTCTCCATGCTATGCTTCTTCCTAAAACCAGACTGGAGAGTATCATAGACATTGTGAGTTATAAGATGATCATCCAATTGCAACGCAGCGGCCTTTTCAATAACCTTACCACAAATGGCAGGTTAGAGATAGGCCGGTAGTTAGCTAGACAATCTGGATCTAAGGAGGGTTTTTTAAGGAGTGGTCGAACGACCGCCTCCTTGAGGGGGGTCAGGAAAGACCCCCCCGCTCCAAAGACTTCCAGACAATGTCAGCAAGGATTGGGCAGATAACTTCCATACATCCTACTAAGAGAGGTGTAGGGCCCCGATCCAAACTACAACTGGTTGGTCGCAGTGTTTGGATGATCTTCACAATGTCACTGAACTCCAGCCGGTGAAACTCTGACCAGACAGACCGAGTACATGTCACTTCCTGTCGACCACTGCAATCCCCTATAGGAGAGGTCGGACCGATACAGACCTGATGCTGGCAACCTTATCCACAAGAACGAAGCTAACTCCTCACATCTTAGCTGAAAAGCTTCTTGGGCTGGGGGAGATTGGATTGCACAATCTGTCCACAGTCCAGAAAAGCTGAGCTGGTCGGTTTTGTGCAGCAGAAATCTCCCTGGACAGGAACTCTGCCTTCTTACAGGTGATTTCTGATTGATAGCCATCATAATGTGCCATCAACCTAAGCCTGTCAGCATCATTGCCAGACTTCCGCCAGACTCTCTCCAACCTTCAGCCAATATGCCTTAACTCCTTCAAGGAGCCATCAAACCAAGGGCTCCTTGGACGGAGGACGAGAGGCCGAACACGAACAGGAGCAATCTTGTCCAGAGCATCTCCGACCGCCTTATTATAGGCTAGTATGAGATCATCTGGACTCATGCATTCACTCAACAAGCCCGATAGGTCCAGCACCGCCATTAGGTCAATGGGTTTTATACCCCTTAAAGGGTGGTACCAAACCATCTCCGTAGGGGCAGACCTATTGGGGGGGCCCTGAGACTGAACCTTATGGTGTGATGGTCAGACCAACTGACTGGTTCCACCCCAAATCAGCGATCTCCATACCCAAAAGGAAGATCAGATCCAATGAATGACCTTTTACATGGGTCGAGGAGGTAACAACCTGTGTTAGGCCCAGCATCATCATCAGCTGGAGGAGATTTTGACCAAAATGTGAGAGTTCATCGTTGACCCAGGCATTGAAGTCCCCCAGAACTATCAGTCTGGGAAACCTCAAAACCATGTCGACGATGAAGTCCGCTATCTCCTGCAGGAATTCTCCACCGTCACCTGGTGGATGGTAAACGAGGAGAATCCCACAGCCTACACCCTCTCCCAGGATATATTCAAAGGATCTGGTACTTCCCAGTGGCACATCCACAAGGCCCAGCTCAGTCTTAAACATAATGGCCACACCACCGCCCCTACGATTCAACTCTTGACGTGTATCAAGAACCCGCTGGAACTGCTGAGGCCAATATAGGACCTGAGTTTTCATCCAGCCAGGTCTCAGTGATGCAAGCCAGATCAGTTGAACCAACAAGATCAGCTATAATAGCTGTCTTGTTTTTAATAGATCTGGCATTACATAACACCGCCAAGGTGGGATGAGCTGTCGAGAAAGACCTCGGTACCTGTTCATTAAGATCAGGACCCTTGGGTATGGGGACAGGACATGAATAACTCCTATCCTGACCCCATTTCACCCCAGGACATCTCCTGAACCCCAAAACCCCAATCTGCCCACCCCCCTCCTGTCCCCCAACAGGCCCAGCTCTCCACCTTCGCCTACGCTTCCTAAGAATGCCCAACGCACGACACCTAAAATAGGTGTCAGATGACAAAGGGGGGCATTCAAAGGGGCATAATTCCCTGAGCCTGGTGGGGGAATAGTGCCCAACCGTCGCTAAACCTCCCCAACACATAATAAACAACAACTAAACAAAAAATAAATACAAATAAAATAAATAAATTAACAAAAATAAACCTATCAATGTCAAATAACTTAAAAGAAAATAAATAAATTCACTCCTCACTCTCTCTCACAGAGGAAAGAAGCAAACAAAACCAAGCATTATTACATATTACATATTAAAGAAGAACTGAAATAAAAATCCAACCCAAAATATAACCCCAAATAACAATGAAATATGATTTTAATAACTGCAGCAACAGTCTGAGCATCTGTTACTGTCCAAATGAATCAATGTCCAATGTCTTCATGAATTGCTGAGTTCATTAAAGACAAATAATAATAAATCCAAAATAAGAAAAGAAAAAGAAAACAAAAGAAAAGAAAAGTGGTACTCTCACTGCCACAACAAAAATATTAAATCCAGACTAAGAAAATTGAGGAAGTTGTGGCACTCTCACTACCATCAACTGCAATTTGAGTTATACATAGGTCTCTGATGTTGTTGAAAAGCTCTCTTACTGCTTTCCGAAAAATAAATATAATTACAGTACCTGGAGATGATGAAAAATGAAAACAGCAAACCCTTGACAGTCAAATCCAGAAGAAGTAGTATCGATGGTGCTGGCCAGAGGAAAAAGGGAAGGGGCCCGGATCAAGAGACGCCCCACTTAGCCCACCAAAGCCACCCAGTCAAACTAGAGGGCCGTGAGGAGCCCAGGAGGAGGATTATCCACCAGCCCTCCGACTGGTAGCCTCAACCCCCACAGGGAATCCCCAAAAACCGGGCACCCTGATATTCTCACAAGCCAGTTCGAACCCTCCCGATTTCCACACCAAGTCCGGCTCTGAACACCTCCCAAAATAGCAATACGACAAAGCTCCAGCAGTAAACCGCAGCCGATATCCACAAAACTGCCAGCCAGTCCAGAATCCACGTCCAGGAGCACAGAAAGCAACTAACCGCTGAAAGGTTAAGACGGGCTGCCAAATCCAAATCTGGAACCAAAACAAGAATCCCAAAGCGTCGGACAGTATATTAAAAATGTCAGGCAGGAAGCAGATATCCGGAAAAACGCTTGTTATGACAAATTCAGGGCAGGAGAATAATAAAGCTGCTCGGAAAGCCAACGTCGGGCAGGCAGGTATTCAAAAAGCCGCTTGTTATGGCAAGTTCAGAAAGCAGCACAAAGCAAATCCAAATGATCAGCGAGTAACAGCAGAACGCCAATATCACTGCAGCAGATGAAAAACAACAGAAATAGCTATCGCAGAAGTCTCGGATGAGTTGCAGTTGCAGTTGCAATAATCAAAAAAACAAATACAACAATATTACGATGTTAAAATAAACTAAAAATATACAAAAAACAAGCTTAACAAGCTAACATAGTGGCAGACCCAGCGTGGTCGCCATCTTGAAAAAAAACCCAATGTAGCCTCAAATAAAATAAATATATGTTGCCAAATGATTACTTCTTCCAAAGTGTGTTACTGCACACTTGCAGATGTAAAATTCCAGTTTATGTTGCTCTGCCCATGCATCTAGTCTTCTTAATTCAGTTTGCATATACTGAATTTCAGAAGCCACATTTACCAGCAAACCCAGTTTGGGGTTGTCAGCAAATTTTGACAGCCATATACATTCATTATGTACCATTGATTATATGCATATGTTAAAAAGACATGGGCCCAGCACTGACCCCTGGGGCACACCAATTGTAACAGGTATCCAGCCTGACCTCTCACACTTTGCAATGACTTGTTGTTCCCTCTTGGACAACAAACACTCAATCCATGCCACTATTCTGGAGTTAATTCCTAAGCTACACAGGCTGTCAATAAAACCATCATGTGGTACCTTATCAAAGGCCTTGCTGTAATCCAGAAATACCACATCGACAGCTGCACCCTGTTGCACAACCTCACTAATCCTTGCAAAGAAAGATAACAGATTTGTTTGGCAGGACCTGCCCCTTGCAAAGCCATGCTGTGCCTGATCACTAAGATTATTTGTATTAATGAACTTCTCCACCTCCTCCCTTCACAATCCCTTCCAAGACCTTAACCAGCGAGCATGTGAGGCTTACTGGCCTATAGGTTGTACAATGTTTTCTATCACCCTTCTTACTGTATATATGGGAACCAGCATTGCCTTCTTCCAGCACTGTACTACTTGTCCATTACCTACTGAGGCCTGGAAAATCTGAGTCACAGATCCTGTCAGCTCATGTGTCAGCTACTAATGATCCTTGGGCGTAACCTATCTGGGCCCGGAGCCTTGTTAGGATCAATTTTGAGTAATCTGACTAGTATGCTGTTCTCTTCTATTTTAATACTGGGTGCACATTCAAACTGTTCGGATGCAATAGTGATATTGTCCTTTGGATTAAATATGCTACCAAAGTACTCATTCAGCATTTTAACCATTTTTTATCATCAGTATCTAGTTTTCAAATAAGCATCTACTAATGGTCTAGCCTGCATTGTCTCTCCTCTCTTATTGTTAGAGTGGTTGCAAAATGCCTTGTAATTATTTTTAACTCTAGTGGTTAAATAAACCACATGCTTCCTTTTTGCCTTCCTTATCTCTCTCTTGCATTCCTTAGTGTTTTCTTATATCTATCCCAAGCATCCTGGGTATTTAACCTTTTTGCCTTTTTATAAGATTATTCCTTTTTCAGAGCTCAGTTTTTACTGTTTTATTCAGCCGTCCTGGCACTCTCCCTTTTCTATTATATTTTTCTTTTTCTGGTATGTATTTCTCCATCAGATTAGTTAGTCTAGCCATAAGTGTCTCCCACATTTTGTTTAGGCCTTTGTTATCTAGATCTATCTCTCAATTGATAATTGCAATTCACTATAGGCTATCCGAGGCAGTTTACCTCCCGATATGAACCTGGAAATGCATTCACCCCATTCCTGCAATGATAACTGTTGTGGGGATACTGGGAGAGTTTGGAACGGGTATAGCAATCTTGGCAAAATGTTCATATGAATACCTTAATTTTATTATATAATATTAGAGACAAACCAGTCCATCTATCAAGACCTGAGTATATTGTTTGCATTAACTGAGGACAGTTGAGCTGATACAGTTGGGTACAATCTTGCAGGATATGTACTCCTAAATATTCTATGGATGGCTGCTCCCACTTGAAATGATAATCAGCTTGTATAAATGATGGAGGATTATATAAGATATGGAGGGCTGCAGTTTTGTCAACATTGAGTTTATAGCCTGAGAGACTACCATACTCATGTAGTAGGAACCAGAGAGGGGGCAAAGAGTTTGTAGGTTGTATTAACCTTTGTAAAAGAACTGTTGGTTCAAAGGTGTTTTGTAATCCTAGTACTCAATAAATAAATAATGTATTAATAAATCATCGGCATAGAAGGCCAGTTTATGTTCTGCATTAAGATGCATACTACCGTTAATATTGTTATGGTGTCATATAGCTTGTGCCAAAGGTTCCACTGACAGGACAAACAACAAGGGAGACATTGGACATCCCTGCTGTATTCCTCTGTACAGGTTAAACTGAGGGGAGAGTGCTCCATTAGCTCAGACTATAGCTTGTGGGGAGAGATATAGGTTGTCAATAATAGTAATGAATTGGGGGTCGAAACCAAATAGACATAAAGTATAGTTTAAATATTTCCATGACACCCTATCAAATGTTTTCTCCGCATCCAGGCTCAGCAACAGAGTCTACTGCTGAGTCCTGGATGTGTACTGCAGCAGGGTAGGGGTCCTGTATATATTGTCATGGGTTTGTCTCTTCAAGATGAAGCCATTTTGATCTTTATTAATCAGCAGGGGAAGAAGTTGCTAAAGGTGCTTAGCTAATATTGAAGTACGTCATTTATAATCTAAACTTAATATTGAAATCAGTCTGTATGATTTGGGAAGGGTAGATTGTCTGTTGGGTTTACGAATGACTGATAAGGTAGCAAATTGCCACAAGGAGGATCTTCTCCTTTTTGCACTGCAGAGTAGGTGAGTAAGAGTGTTGGCAACAATGTCTGTTTGAGGAGTTTAAAGAATTCTGCTGGATAGCCATCTGGTCTGGGACATTAACCTGATTTAGAATGAGCTATAGAATCTTCTAATTCTTTATGAGTAACTGGGGCTATCAATCTAAGATTTGGGGCTTCTTTTAGTTTGGGAAGATGCAGGGAGCTAAATAACTTGTCATAAAATAACTGGTATTTTTTTGGTTCTTGCTTATATAACTGAGCATAATAATTTTTTAAGACCTGTAAGATTTGCAAGGTAGTAAAGACTTCTTTTTGTGTCTGTGGATCTTTCAGTTTAATTATAGTGGCTTCTATAGTTTGTTGTCTTAGGCGAAATGTTAATAATTTCATGGCTTTTGGGCCACCATCATAGTATTTTGGTTTAAATAATGTAAAGCTATTTCTGTTTTCACTGTTAGAGTATCTTGAATCTTGTTTAGTGTTTGCTTAATCAAGTGGAGCATAGAAAAATTTCCCTGTTGGTGTACTAGTTTGTAAAGTTTTAAATCATCAGTAAGCTATTTTAATTTTGTTTCTCTAAGTTTCTTTGAGAGGCATATGCAATTATTTCTCCCCAGAGAAGTACTTTCAAAGTATCCTGCAATATGGCAGAGGAGATTTCCGGAGAAGAGTTCTGCTGTAAAATCACAGGAATTTTTATTTCATTAAGTGAACAAATTGGAGATCATATAATAGTGCTAGACAAAAGCTCCAGTTAGTGATTTTCTTTTCTTGGTGTAGATTAAAAGTTAAGGTTAAAGGGGCATGATCCAAGATTAATATTGGACCTATCTGACAATTTTGAACTATAGATATATGTGCAGTGGCAATGAAAAAAGAGTCCAATCTAGAATATATGTTGTGGGTGTGAAAATAGAATGTGAATCTTTTTTGGTGGATATTGAGATAGTGCCAAACATCAGTGAGGTCTAGCTCAAGGAGTAGCTTTTTGAAATATTTTTGAGCCGAGAATATTTATTGACTTTAATGGAGGTCATATCCAGACTTGGGTCAAGTGCCATATTAATATCGCCCCCTAACAGTAATATTACCTTTTGATATTTTAATATTTAGTTAAAGAGTAAACAGAGAGATGAGGAATCTGTCCCAGGGTTAAATAGAGATTTACTAAAGTGTAGTTCATGCCTAGTAATTGTCCCACCACAATCATCATATGACACACTGGGTCGATATACAGCGAAGTCCACCAGGATGAAGCATAGCATCACAGGTTTACTGCATGATGTGGAGTACACTTATGTATGGGGCTAATGCCAGCTGCTGAACCTTTAAGTGCTCTCAGAACAATGTTGCAAAGTTAGCAGGGGCTCCTAAGAAACCCCTTAGATTCTTTCTCAGTCTTGTCAATCTGGGGCTAGACCTCAGGATTAGAACATCCTGCTGTTCAGAATAAAACCTTTATTCACTATATTCTGTGTCTGTCAGTTTGTTTGCATGGTCCAACATGGTATCTACATCCACAGCAACAGATAGACCTGGCAGAACATAAGGAAGGTAAGGGTCTTTAGTGGCTGACCAACACCAAAACGCCACAATGACAAAAGGGATTGACTCCCATTGAAATTGCATTGTTTGCTGCAGTAACTCTACTGCAGAATTCTGCAGTGCTGCACTTCATCCTGGTGGGCTTCACTGTAGGTTGCGTATGACACAAAAGGAGAATTTTAGGGTATGAGGGTCACTACCCCCTGCCGCCTTTCCGATTGATAGGAGGAATAATAAACCTTTTTGAGACCAAATCTATGTAATATTTCATGCTCCACTGCAGAAAGCTGAGTTTCTTGTAGTATAATCACTCTTGGCTTTGTTTTTTTCAATGATTAAAGGATTTTAGCTTGTTTCACAGGGTGTGTTAACCCACTGACATTTTGGGAAATAATTCTAAATTGCAACATCATTCTTATTTGTAAGGATGATCAGCAGTAACTGAGTGGTTGGCCTTCCTGTCCTCCTGCTAGCCAGCAAGGCTAAGTCTAGCACTACATAATTTGTCCTATAGAATCCACAGTGGGTTATTAAGAAAAATCAAGAAACAGTATGGTTTACAGGATAGGTTGAACTTAGTAACTATAGAAACCACAAAATATTCCCAGTATAAAACATCCTTGGAAGAATAAAAAAACATCCCAAAAGAAGTAGACTGAACTATGATACAGAGGGTGTGAACTTCCACAATGGGGTGCAAACAAATGCTTGCCCCTTAGTCTTGGTTAAGTCCTCCCAAGTGACTAGGAGCCTTTCCAAAAGAGAGGTTAGTTGCTGGGATATCTTCCTGCAAACCTTCATGTGAGGGAAAAAGTCTGCCATTGGAAACCCACTCCAATGGAGGTCAATGAATGAGGACAGAATAGCTAGACAGCCTAGGAAGAGCTGAAGAACCTCATGGTGCCTGATGGTACATTTTGGACATAGCATCCTGCTAGACCCATGTCCAGGGATCACGTAGATGTATATAGTACCTATTTCTGAAAATACAGTGAACGGAAATGAGTGAGTACTGTTTAATAGTTCCCTCGTATGTTGTGGATTTTAACAATAAGTCTGGTACACAATACCTGCTGTAACCTTATGCTAAACTACTGTATAAGGAGTAAAAAAAACAAATGTAGCCCATAAACTGGGGTTTTGTTAGAAGTGATGGCTTCAAGGCTCTGGCTGTTCACCAAATGAAGAAATATACCAAATTCCAGTCAACAATGTCTCAAAATAGAGCTGCATCTATCAATATTGCAGTTGTTTAGGGAAAAATACAAATCAGTAAGGGGAAAAGGAAATTTTCAGTGCCTGTAGAAAAATTAAACAGAGTCCAAAATTGTTTAAATCATAGTGGAACCTAGAATCACAAGGTCCTGTATCTTGACAAAAATAAATGTTGGGCTGCATCTCCAGGGGCATCACCTCTAGGAGAGAGGAAATTATTCTGTCACAGTACAGGTCACTGGTGAGGACATACCTGGAATACTGTGTACAATTCCGGTGCTTGTATCGGAAAAAGGATATCAAGCTACTGGAGGGAGTCCAGCGAAGGGCAACCAAAATGATCCAAGGCATGGGGGAGAAAACATATGAGGAGATGCTGAGGGAGCTCAACATGTATTCCCGGGAGGATAGAAGAGAGAGGTGGAACATGACAGAGACCTTCAAGTACCTTAAGGGCATAAACAGGGTTGGATCGGAGGGCAGATTTAATTTAAAAAAGGAGGGTACAACAAGTGGGCATAGCCTGAAACTAGTGTGGGGGGGAGGTAGATTTAAGAATAAAATGAGGAGGCACTTTTTCACTGAAAGGGTGATGTCAGGGTGGAACGAGTTGCCAGAGGAGCTAGTTGCGGCAAATACAGTGGCTAGTTTCAAGGGAGAGTGGTACTGGGTGAAGATGAAAATTAGGATGGGAGGAGTCATAATGTGGAAGTGGAAGGAGGAGGGTACTCGGGGGGGTCGATACTAGAGTCCAAGAGGAGTAGGGGAGGGGGGCAGCTCCAGGGAATTAAACTGAGCTACATACTCAAGCAGACTTGATAGACCATTATGGCTTGTATCTGCTGACAATTTCCTATGTTCGTATATTGACAGTAGGTAGCACCAGAATACAGTTGCTGCTTATGCTTGTCAAAGTACTGTAACCAAAACTGTCTTGTTCCCGTGCAGAGTGGAAATATGGAGCCCTGGCTGTGATACTTGGAAGCCCCAAGAAATGGTCATGGCAGCCTGGACCATCCGGGAGTACCATCCGTTTTTCACTGTCCCAGCAAGCTGTACCAGGAGAGAAAAAAAAAACAAAACACTCAATTGGTGGCACCCAAATGCCATTTGCAGCCAGGTAATGAGGCATATGCTTTGAAGAGAGATCCCCTCTGAATCTGTGAGTTGGTCTAATTTTGTATAACTGGAGGGGAAATTAAATAAAAGGGTTGTGGGTTTCCTCGAGGCAGAAATCTGTAACACAAGCCCTCTGCATCGACTCCTAACCCATGACCCCCATAGTCAATAAAGCTAAAGTGTGATACAAACTGGAGTTAGGAAAAGGGAACGGGGAAAATCTCCCAGCACTGTGACCAAATACAACTGTTTTAGGAGCTACAATATACACAAACCTTACAGCTATGCCTGCTACAAGGGACCTGGGCTTGGGGATGGGGACGCCAACCGTTAAAGTGGACTACCCACCCTTCCAGCTGCCTTAACTTAGGATCACACCCACAGACTCTGGCTAGTCCCCAGAGCAATCATCAGCAGTTGGAATCATCAGTTGCAATTCAATGCAGTTGCAGTTAGTTGCAATTGCATTGAACTGCAGTCTTATTATAGTGGAGCTGAAATCCACTGCAGTCGACAACAATTCCGTGACCCGATTTTTTTTTTTTTTTTGCTGCACTGTGTGTGTGTTTTTGACTGTCTTTATTTCTTTCCTGGGGGGGGGGGGAGAGGAGAAGAAGGGCCGGGCTGCCAAAATGTGTATGTAATGGTCCACTGGCACAACTGCTGGCACTGAGCAATCATACAGACCAATAAAATTTGCTCCTGGCTCCTGGGCATGAAGCATCCACAAATTAGGATAGTTAGAAGGAGGAGCCAGGAAGAGGAGTGAGACTGTCTGTGACTGGCTGCATGAGGTGGCAGAAAGAGTGTGTTTGAGTCTGGTAGGTGAGAGGAGTGAGGAGACGTGAGGAAAGGAGGTACAAGTGAGCAGGTTGGCGAGTTGGTGACCGAGCAAGCAGCAGCCCAGCATTTTGTTGTGCACCTGCCTTAGTTAAAAGGCTTGTTTAATTTAAAAAAGTCCAGATCCTTGAGTTCTTCCAGCAAAGCCACAGGCAGCAACCATCGTTTCATTGATATGTTTGGTTGGGGGTAGATGGCTGGTGAGCCAGCCAGTGCAGTGGTGTGGTGTGGTGTGGTGGTCGCGCTGTGTTCAGGCCCATGACATGAGCCCCAGGTGAGTCTCTATCGACGGTCGAAGGCACAGAGCTCAGACCTCAGTCTGTCAAGAAGAAGAAGAATGAAGTCTGTTGAGTTTCTACAGTGGAATGTGTGTTTGTTGGGAAGAGCCGAGGAGGGAGCCAGAGCATACACAGGGCCCAAAAATCACCGGTGCCCATGAGCCACACCCTCACCCAACCCATTGAGAGTAGAGTAGCATGGGCGGTGTGGCAGGCCAGCGGGCATCCTGAGCCATCCCTAGGCTGGCCCAAGCTGACGGAAGAAATAAATCATCAGTCACCACCTGACAATCGACTGTCCCAAAGGGAAGGAACTCTCATTGGCAACTACCAGGGCAGGGTACAGCATGTGAACTTCTGCAGGTACTGTACATATATGTAGGGTCAGCCAGCCTGGGCTGGTGGTCAGTGGGCAGGAGGGAGATCAGGAGGAGGGAGGACTGGTGGTCTGGTGGTAGGTATTTAGTCTGAGGTCATCTCTGTGACTGTGTGTCTGTTCTGCTGCCGCTTCACCCACGTGCCACCATGGGGCATGCCTGGCCCTGGGTCTGGCTGGTTGGTTGCGGCCTTTTTTTGAGACATGCGGTGTAGGTGTTACACTGTTCATTGTGTAACTGTGTAATTCTTAAATCGCCATATTTGCATATCGTTACTTACTTTTATATTTTGTATACAAACAGTGACCCATGATATTGGTTTAAAGGCTTAAATTTTGAGACCTCATGTACACAGCTCCCTACTAGTGAAAGATGGGCTTTACCATCAACAGATCTGTAACACACTTTAGACAGACCTTTTAGCTCTGAATAAAGTTGACACTGTGATGTCTTTTATGATAAACTGATTTCCTTCTGAACTGTGTAGGTAAGCAATAATTTTCCTGCTTTGTGGTTAGAAAGTGAATGGGGGGAAGGAATCGAATGTGTGAGTTCAGTGTGTATGTGAAGCTGAAGCCTGTTGGGATTTGACTGCCACATTACCTCTATTGTTATGATGGGCTGCTGGCTGCAAGCTGATGTAAGTAGCTGTGTATGGTGGTGGCTGCTGTGAGAAGTTACTGTGGGGCTGCTATAAACCAATCTAAATTGCTGTGCATTGGGGATCAGCAGCTATAAAGTGGTGTGAACTGGTGTGTGTTTAGTGATACTGCTGACTGGATAAAACTGGTACTGTATGTTTAGGAGTCACTGCTATGTACTGGACATAATTGGTGCGTGTGTGCGTGTGCTTGTGCATGTGCATGCGTGTGTGTATGTGTGTGTGTGTGTGTGTGTGTGTGTGTGTGTGTGTGGTGGGTTGGGGGGCATGGGTTGGTTCTGCATACAGTTCCCATGTGGAGGGGAGGGCATTTGTAAACTGAGCTAAATGAGTGAGCAGCTATGGGGCTGTTGAATATTGGTTTTGAATAGTGGGACTGCTGCAAACTAGACTGAATTGCTGCATATGACTGAATGGGGCTACTGATATCTGAATAGGTGTGCACTATGGCTGCACGAATAACCAGTAGTATACTAGAAAAGATCCCTCTGAACCATTCAGAAAGCAGAGTTACAGTGCCTTTTTTTTTTCTGTGCTAACTGGACAGTAGACTAACTAATGGGACAGTGGCTCTGCATTTTGATTGGCTAAAAACATCTACGGGACAGTGGCTCCACACTCTGATTGGCTGCTGTATGTGTACTGCACCAGTCGGACTGTAAGCCCAGTTTGCTTTCCCACTTTAATCTGCAGCAGTCAATCAGAGATGTAACGCTACAGTGCCTCTTGTGCTGTAGGATGATGAACAGATTTGGCAGTTTAAAAAAGCTTTTTTTTTTGTTTTGTCCCCCCCCCTCCATTTTTCTGTTATAATAGCAATAATACCAATAGTGGTTTGGGTTTCCTTGCTAACAACCGGATGGAGGGGTGTTAGTTGGGGGGTGTTAGTAAACCCTGCAGCCTTTGGACTTGGTGCTTATTAAGCACCCCCCAGGTCCAGTTATTACATTATGAACCCAGACCACTATGAATTATCACTGTATAAATTCCTGATCACCACAGATAATTCCCAACAGTAGGGCAGCTGGTTCATTCCACTGGGGTGACATACAGACGAGGCACACTGATGAGTCCTGGTGGAATGAAACATGTGTCTGTGTCTTCTGTTGGCACCCTTTGCAGGCTGTGTGAGATTCATACTGGTACCATGCATTTCTGCTTAAAGTTGAACCAGCATAATATTTTGTGGTGATTTGCATTTACAGCCCATGATGCTTCGCATTATGGGGTATGTGTGATTTTGTATTTCTAATTCCCTACAGTATTTGTTATCTGGGACTGAAGCATTATTCACCATGGTGGCTGTATATTAGTCAGGGAACTAATAATAAAGTGTGATGTGAGCCAATAGCTCCGTGGTTAGAGCACCAGGATGGTATTCTGGGGGCCTGGGTTCAAGTTCCAGTAGGTCACATTGTTTCTTTCTCACTACTATTTGTGATTTTAAATTACTTAGCAGTGGCTAATACTGCACCAAAAAATCTTGATTTTATTTTATTTATTTAGTTTTTGTTTACCGGGTAGGTGCACTAGCCATTGGGATGACTATTTTCAGGCACGGCCCGGGAGGTTACAGAGCAATAACAGGTATACATATAGAAGGCAAGAATAGTAACATTCTGAAATAGAGAATTAAACAAATTACAGGAACTACATACAGAAGGCAAGAACAGTAATATCTGAGTAGGGAGTTAAACATTGAGATAAGGAGACACATAAGGAGGAAGATGAACATGTAGTAAACAAAATAAAGGGCATTTTGTATCACACAGCATTATACATAGGGTCAGAGCAATACTCGAAGAGGTAATCTGCAAAAAAGGGTATTATGTATAATCAATGTGAGCAAAGTACAGAGTTTGGTACGAGATACAAACTAAATATTGTATTTTTGTCACCAGAGTAGGGGCCAAGCAGAAAACAAGTGGGATAGCACAGAATATATTGTGAGGAGATTCTTTTCATTAGTGAAAGTAAGGGGAGGTAGTTTAAGGACAGAAAAATCTTATGGCAATGAAAGAAGGCAGGTCAAATAGGTAGGGGCAGTCAGCAAAATAGGCTGTTGTGGGAGAGCATCCAGGGAGTAGTAGGTCAGAGTGACTAGGACAGGGTAACATAGAAGTTATAGGGAGGCAGGTGAGAGTGGCAGTTGAGAGTCGCAGGGGAGAGCTATATTTTATGGGGGCTTGAAACAGGTGCATGGAGTAGATGAGATGAGGCAACAGCGGAGAGCTTTTTTAAAGGTATAGTGCGAGGGTGCTAGGTGAACATCAAGTGGTAGGGAGTTCCACTGCTGGGGGGCATGGAGGGCAAATGCACTGGCACCCTTTGTCATTTTGCATTTAGGCACACTAAGAAGAGATTTGTCGGAAGAGTGCAGGCCATAGCTGCAGGATAGAGAAGTGAGCATCTGAACTAGTGCCATAGGGGTCTGAGCCCTCATGATGTTGTCCACAGTAGAGCACAGAGAGTGGGATCTGGTGGCACTGGGAGATAGCCAGTTTATCTCAGAGTAGAGGCAGCAATGATGTTTCAGTCTTGGAGAAGAAGAGGCATACCTGCATATATTGTTGTAGGTTACATCCCATTTATGGAAGTGCAATTTAGAGGAGGCAGCATAAGTAGCCGACCCATAGGTCAAAGTAGGCAGGAGAATACGCCTGGCAATAGCCAGTCTAGCTGATGGTTTTAGGGCATAGCTGGTCCTGTACACAATGCCGAGTTTGGAGTTAACAGATTTACAGGTTAACTGCATGTGGTGGTCAAAGCTTAGGAATGGGTCCAGAGTTACTCCTAGGTATTTGAATGATGTGAGAATGCCAGTGAGTGAGCCATTGATGCAGGATACTTGGAAATTGTGTTGGCTGGATTTGAGCCCGTGGGTAATCCAAATAGCATAGATTTGGTTTTGGACTCATTTAGAACAAGTTTATTGTGCAATAGCCAGGTCTGTGTATGCTGGAAATCTGTGGACAGATATAGATTGATGTCAGTAATGTTCTTAGCACTGGTGTAAAAGACTATGGCATCAGCATAGAGCAAGGCAGTGGTGGAGGAGAGGTCGGATAAAATATTATTTGTAAATATCAAGAATAGTAGAGGCCCTAGACTGGAACCTTGTGGTACCCCAATGTTCACAGTGGCTTGATCTGAGTAGGTCGAGTTGAATTTAACCACTTGAATTCTGTTAGATAGGTAGCTACAGAACCAACTGGCTACATTTGCTGTGAATCCCATAGTTTTTAAGGTGTGAAGGAGAAGAGAGTGGTCCACCAGGTCAAAAGCCTTGGTCATATCAATGAAGACAGCCCCTGTTAATAGGCCTGAGTCAATGGCACAGATGGTGTCAGTTGTAAGTTTGAGTAAGGCTGTGGTTGTACTATGCCCTTTGCAAAAGCCGTGCTGGTCACTTGATAAGAGGTTGTTTCTAAGGAGGAATTCGATGGTTTGGTTGGCAACAATCTTTTCAAGAATTTTGCTTAGAACAGACAGGATGACTATAGGCCTGTAGATTGATGGATCCTTTTTGTCGCCTTTCTAGAACACAGGTGTGACTCTAGCTATCTTCCAGATATCAGGGACACAGCTTTGGCACAGGGAGAGGGTAAAGATTCTGGCCAGAGGGGCAGCAATGAGTGGAGCTGCTAGTTTCAGAAGTTTGGGTTTGAGACTGTCAGAGCCTATGGCAGTGCTATCTGAGATGGATCTAAGAAGATTAGTCACCTCCTTTTTTGTGACAGCCTTGAAATGGAAGGAGGAGGTAGTAGAGTCCTTGTGAGAAAAATCCGGGGGCTCCGCACTATGTGTGGTACGGAAGAAAGAAGTGTACCCGGTTAGGTCTGTGACTTGCTTGTTGAAAAAGTTAGCAATTGTCTGTGGGTTGTTGCAATGGATACCCTTCAATACCATGTCACTCGAAGTAGAGGAGTGAGAGGATCCCAAGAATGTTTTAATATGTGACCAGAATTTTTTTATGTCTCCTGAAGAGTTATTCAACAGGGTTTTGCAGTAGGAGCTCTTTGCAGTCCTTATTTCCTTTTTGCAGTCAGTTCTTAGTCTCCCATAGGTGTTATAGTCTTCTTGCCATCCAAAGGACTTAAAAGAGCACCAGCTTCTGTCTCTTATTTTGAGTTTGGCAAGGAGGTCCTTTTTTAGCCATCTAGTGTGTTTTCCTTTTATTCGGCAAGTAATGAGAGGGGAGTGGTGATTCCGTAAGGCAAGAAATTTGGTGATGAATATGTCAAGTGCAGCCTGCACATCACAGGCATTGTAAAGATCATACCAGTTTATGTTGGCCACATCGTCTAGAACTTTTTGGGATCGAGGTTGACATAATTTCTGAAAGTGACAAAGCATGGGGGGGGGTGGTGGCAGGGGATCCCCAGATGCAGTAGATAAGGGAGTGGTCAGTGATTGCATTATCAAGACTGCCAGCAGCATGGATATGCTCAGTCCTGTTCGTTAGGATCCAGTCAATGAGTGAGCTTGTTTTTGTGTGAGATGCAGTCCTGGTTGGCTGGTCAATTTGCTGGTGAAAGTTATGACTCTGAGTTTTTGATAGTGAAGTGGCCTGGTTGTTTCCTAGCCAGTTAATGTTTACATAACCTGTTATGATTACTTCATTTTTGCCCGAGAGTGTAGATGTCTGGTTAAGTAGCTCATCCAAGCCATGGTGGGCATTTTTAGGGGGGTTGTAGGTACATACAATGTGTAATTGTTTGGACCTCAGAGTGAGGAGAGCATGTAGAGATTCACAGTGTGTCATCCTGTTAGGTAGAAAAGGCCATTTTTTATTAGCAGTGGGGTCAGGTCCGTTTGCATATCTTTTAGTTGTAGAAGATTGGAGAACTGGTAATCCTCTGTACAGGGGAATGATGTGAGTGGACCTAAGTTCACATAATTAGGTCTGTTTACAGCTAGGTATAGCAGCAGAGCCACTGGGTATAGGAAGACCAAGTGTGATAGGCTACCCATGATGATAGAACTCATTTAGCACAGCGTTTGTGTTCACCAGGAAGGTGTTTACTGGTTAGGTTGATGTGAAATCATGGTAGAAAACTACAGACCTTTTCCTAGGTGTCAGTTTTAGTTAGTGGAGCACAGGGTAGGAGCTGCCATATTTTTATGTTAGCTTGACAGCCAATGGGGGCCCCTAGTGGTCTTGGATAATAAGGGACTGATGAGAAATCAGACACTTAGTTATCTGACCGTGATAGTCTCTATATAAGAAAAGGTCCACCCAGGGTGACGGAGGTGGGGGGGAGGGTGGGGGAGCCAGCACGAAGCGTGGTGGGACCCATGGCTTAGTCTGTCCAAACCAGTAGGGTGGCTCAAGGCAGCAGTCCAGGGAGGAAGTCTCGTGAGATGGCAGATAAGCAGTCCAGCATCATCGGGTGCAGGCTTTAGTTCCAGCGGCTTTCAGGGGTAAACACGGTCTGGCCCGAGGAACAGGCAGGATCCGTGGCTCTCGCCCTGGGGGAGGTACTGTATGAAGCGCTCAGGCTCCGGTCCACTAGAAGCAGATGAGCGGCAGCAGATCCAGCAGCCCAGGAGGGCTCTGAAGTGTAGAGGGTCTGGGGAGACAGTAGGGAAGGTTGAGTACAGGTGTAGAAGGGGAGGGTTATAGGCCAGACAATAGCAAGGGTGGAGGTGTTGGGTAAAGGTGTAGCTTAGGAGAGAATTAGAAGGAGAGTCAGGTTTCAGGAAAGGGGAGTAGTTGAGAGGAGTGAGAGGAGGCCTTATCACTCTAAAACTTAAATTAACTTTAAACAAAGCTGTAGAAGGGCTGTAATCACTTAGGTTCTAAGAGTCTTCATTTGAAATCCTTACTAAGATAAGCTGTACTAACTGTAGCTGCAATACAGTGACTAAAGGATGCAGAAAATTGGATTTTATCTTCACAGAGATAAATCTAGGTTGTCTTGACTTAGAAGAAACAACTTAAAAATACTCTAATAACTGTGTTCTTGGCAGGGGCAAAAGACGCCTTCAGAGATTAGACAGAAAAATGCCGGGAGCTGAAATAGAGAGCTCCAGCCAATAACAGAGAGTCCCTGGCAGCCTGGACCAATCAGCAGGAAGGTACCAAAATTTCAAAAGTTCTTTGGTGGCTATGAGGTGCTGGTGGTACAGAAACAAACCTGGGCAGCTATGGCTTAGTCTGGCCAAACCAGTGGGGTGGCTCAAGGCAGCAGTCCAGGGAGGAAGTCTCATAAGGTGGTAGCTAAGTGTTCCAGTGTCAGCAGGTGCAGGCTTTACTTCCAGTGGCTTTCGGGGGTGAGCACGGTCTGGCCCAAGAAACAGGTGGGATCCATGGCTCTTACCTGGGGGAGGTCCTTATGAAGTGCTCAGGCTCTGGTCCGCTAGATGCAGATGAGTGGCAGCAGGTCCAGCAGCCCAGGAGGGCTTTGAAGTGAAGAGGGTCTGGGCAGCTACGGCTTAGTCTGGCTGAACCAGCGGGGTGGCTGAAGGCAGCAGTCCAGGGAGGAAGTCTTGTGAGGATGCAGTGAAGTAGTCCAGCATCAGCGGGTGCAGGGTTTAGTTCCAGTGGCTTTCGGGGGTGAGCGCAGTCCAACCCAAGGCACAGGTGGGATCTGTGGCTCTCACCCCAGGGGAGGTCCTGATAAAGCGCTCATGCTCTGGTCCGCTAGAAGCAGATGAGCGGCAGCAGGTCCAGCAGCCCAGGAGGGCTTTGAAGTGAAGAGGGTCTAGGCAGCTATGGCTTAGTCTGGCCGAACCAGCAGAGTGGCTCAAGGCAGCAGTCCAGGGAGGAAGACTCATGAGGCAGCAGCTAAGTGGCCCAGCATCAGCGAGTGCAGGCTTTAGTTCCAGCAGCTTTTGGGACTGAGTGCGGTTCGGCCTGAGGAACAGGAGGGAACCATGGTTCTCGTCCCAGGGGAGGTCCTGTATAAAGCACTCAGGCTCCAGTCTGCTAGAAGTGGATGAGCGGTGGCAGGTCCAGCAGCCCAGGAGGGCTCTGAAGTGTAGAGGGTGTGGGTAGCTATGGCTTAGTCTGTCTGAACCAGTGGGGTGGCTCAAGGCAGCAGTCCAGGCAGGAAGGCTCGTGTTTATTCCTAGCAGCTGGATATGCAGTACCAGAGAAAGGAACTCTGTCCAGGAATCCCAGGTCCAATCATGTGAGCCTGCAGCTCAGTGATTAGAACACTGGAATGGTATTCCAGAGGCCTGAGTTTAGTTCCCAGCAGGTCACAGTATTTCTTTCTCACTACAATTTATGAAAATGAAATGTTATTAGAGAACCCCCCCAACCCTCACTAATCCTCTAGTGAGCAAACAAAATAAAAACAAACCTACACTGTGTTTAGCACACTAGCATGTTGTCTTGCTTGGCACTATTTTTTTGTTTTCAACCAATTCTCCTTTCTTCCTAATTCAGCCCCTTCTTCCAGCACTCTACAAAGGTATGTGGGTTAGCTTTTCCAGGTCACATGTTTTGGGTCAGCTCTGTTGGATTAAATGATAACCAGAACCAGAAATATAACATGCTATAAAAAAAAAAATTGAAATATGTTTAAAAATCAGAGTTTAACCCCTTTTCCACAGTCCATTACCACATTATTCAAAGCAATTCAGAGGTACAGTAATGAGTGCACCCATCATCTGTGCCTCCTCTCCCTATGCGTTACGAGGGGGGGGTAGTATGGTAAGCAGCAAGTGGATGAACGGGTGTTCTTATTGGCGCTATTCACTGTGGTGATGGGGTTTACTGTGGAACTTGTGTAATGGCACCCTTTGTAATTTGATGCCCTTAGAGAAGCCCTGCTTCTAGCAGCAGCATCACAATGGTGTGTCAAATGGAATTCCTACTCAGCTGCTAGCTATGGGGAAGCAGCTAAGAGTAATTGAGGTAACCCAAGGAATAGGGTATAAGAACACACACACATATGGGCCTCCTGTGACTGGCAGACTTTTTTAATTTAGTATGGGCACCGGATGGGAATTAGTGACAATGTGGGAGCTGGCACACGCTGCACAGAATCATAAAATGTGATTGCAGATTAAGACCAAGAGCTCATCAAAGCCTGCCCATTTCTTGTACTGCTCTTTCAGAGCAACTGGTGGTATGTGTGTGCATGCAGATGAAGGCAGCAAGTGATTCTGGGCTGCAGGAGTGCTTTGAACCATGTGATACAGCAGTGCACAAGAGGGTTAGGGTTGGGGGGATTGGTGTACTGTTTGCTTATCTTGAAATGCAGGATCAGTTCAAAATCTGGTTAGATTGGCTGAAATCTGTTTCTGATGTGACCCACTAAACTGGGCAAAACCTGTCCGACCTAGTTATATGACCTGACCAGCTACTCATCCCTAGCCCTCTATGGGCAAGCAAACAGTACAGTCTAGGCTTGTGGAGGTTATAGGGCTTACTGGGGCATGAGAAGGGCATGGGGCCTGCCTTCTGAGGCACAGGGAGGGTATTGGGATATAAGAGGACTGTTCTTTATTGGCCTGGAACATGTGAAACTACTCTACCTTAGTTAAATGGAATATAACTTAAGATAGCTTAAAGGGAACAGTCAGCAAAGCCTCACACCCAACTGTGAGGCTGATCACAATTTGCACTTTGTGTACAAAACCATTTTTTTCACTTACTGTTTACTGCAGCAGAGAATGCACTAGGCTAATTTCATTGATTTTTAAGGAGCCATTTCATGTAATCAGACACCCCAAAATCACATTGTGATGTAGACAGCCAGCTCTAAGTGCTGTATCATTTTTTTAATATAAAATGTATTACTGACTGTCTCTGCTGAAAAATCTGGTGCTCTTAGAATGACCTCACTCATCAACCCCCCAGGTTTCTGCTGAAAGATGCAAGCCATAAGAAAAATGCTGACAGCATGTGAGTTCACACACATTCAGTTTTTAGAGACCATGTGTTACATGTAAGGCTTTAATTAAGGACCCTGTCTGTCTGAGTTAATTACAACCATAGTTGCTAGAACATATCCATTCTATGACATTGGAAGGAAAACCCAAGTTATTACACAGAAGTGCGAAAATCATAGAGATGCTGTCATGTCCTGGAAGGAGGAAGCTTATTATGAGATCAAAAGAAGTGTCATGTAATACTTTTGTATAATATATATATTTTTTTATACATAATCTGACAGAGGAGGAGCTAGCTGACCTCACACAAAAATGGGTTGTCCCATACAGTTGTAAAAGGAATACTCTGTTTTACTTATACACTTTTACCTAGACTCTGACTGAGGAAAGATCTTTGGAGCACTTGTAAACAAGTATTTAGAAAGATTTCAAATCTAAGTACTGTAAGTAGGAATTTGCACTGTTTAAACCTTGTTCTTTTAAAAGATTTGTATGTCTTGGGATATAAGAGTTCTGTATTTTGCGTTTTACTTATTTTTAACTATTTTAGTAAAATTCTTTTTAGAACTTACTTGGTCTGTCTTTGAATTCCTTTTAGTTGTAAGAAAAGTATTTATGGTTATAGCAGACAGCAGCGCACGCTTGAATGGTGGTACTGAACTGGAAAGAGAAGTGTTTTGAATCTGAGGTCTTTATTAAAGTTTTTAAGGGTTCATCTCTGTATACCTGGTTAGGTGCCCATAGGCAAAGATATCTGGCCCCCCTGAAGACAGAACTATCTGAGCCTGTGCATTGGGTACGCTAGCAAGAGGTTCACAGTTTGAATCCCTCCAGAGCTTGAGACCAAAGGTTGTTCCGAACTCACAAAAACAGACAATCGGGTTACCTTGTCTGTTACACTGTTCACAAGACTGCACTCAGAGGTTGGCACTTTGGGAGTAGATTGCCTGACCTGCTGAGTGGGTTTGTGACACCCATGATACTCACATCAGAGGAGAACTGCTAAGATGGGAGCTGGATTCTTCAGTAGCCTTCAGTAGCCTACACTGCAGTATACACGTTAAAGATTTTGTAACCTACAATCAGATTTTTGCTGGTACTGCTGTGCTCATGGTGCTTAGTACAGTCATCTGTGACTTCACCAGTCTGTACCTAGTCCCAAAAGAAAGAATTGCAATCCAGCAAATTGAAGATTACAGCCTACAAAGAAATCTGACATTCACTGCAGGCTAGATATTGAAGGGAATTGACTATCCCAGCTGTGCAATTCTCCTCTTAAGTTAGCATCGGGGGATTCCAGGATGTCTGGTTACATGAAATTGCATCTTACAAGTCAGTGAACTTAGCGTTATTTATTTATTACACTGCAGTAATCAGTAAGTAAATAAAAGTATTGCTGCACATCAAGGGCTAATTGGGATATAACTTGGGTGTCAGGCTGTCATCTTATTGCTGACAGTTCACCTTTAATAAATAATCTTTAAAGAATGTGAACCTATTACTTGCAGGTTTATATATGTATGTGCTGTTGCTCATGTGGTGGGATTTCACACTGTTGGGACTTCACACTATATCCTGATTCTGGCCTACAGGCTGTCCTCGAATTCGTAAGTACACAACCTTCTGACATCGAACTCCTTCTCCTTGGGGACTTTAATATAAATTGGCTTGCTTCTGATGCAGGGTCAAACAAAGATGCTATCCTAGCAGCAAATTTAACACAAGTGGTAAACCCTAACAGGAAAAACTACAAATCAGGGATCAGCACCCTCATTGACTGGATCCTTACCAGCCACCCTACCCGATAACCAATGTAAGTGTTCTCCTGACTCGCTCAGTGATCACTCTCCAATAATATGTACCTGGACAAATAAGTTTCGTAAGCCGCCTCCAAAAACCATCTATAGCAGAGTCCTACCTTATGGCAACCTTATTCATCTCAAGACCTGTCTTAGGCAGATAGACTGGTCCTTGATTTACAAAACTCAAGATGTTGACCTAGCCCTTGATTACTTTATTTCTACTTTCAACACTGCCTGTGACACCTATGCACCAGTAAAAAAGTGCAAAATCAAAGCACTCACAAATCCCTGGCTCACGGCGAAGCTATTGGCACAACTCAAAAGTAGGGATCACCTCTGGGCCACTGCAAGAGCTACTGGCACTTGTCGGACATTCAAAAGTATAAACAGGCTCGTAACCACTGTACTAAACAGATCCACTTGATGAAGAGCTCCTACTTCAAGAATGCCCTCTCCAACTCCTAGAGAAGGGAAATCCTTCTGGGACAACATAAAGAATATCATGGGTCAGCAGTCCAAATCCTTTCTCATAATAATGAATGTGGATGGAACCACTACATTAGACCCAGAGATCATTGCAAACACCCTAAATGATACCTTCACGGACCTTAGTGGTGTTCTCTCATCTGATTTCTTCACTGATGCTGACCCTCCAATTTCTACTTCTACTACTGCCTCTCCAACCAAACCACCCTTCCATTTCAAACTAGTAAAGGCACATGAAGTCTATAAATATGTAAAGAAGGCTATTTCTAAGTCCCGAAGCAGCACACTATTGACTTTAAACTTCTGTCCCTCACTCTGGAGGAAGTACTGTCCCCTCACAAAAATTTTCAATCTCTCCTCTGCTACAGCCAATTCCCTAGGAAATGGAAAGCTGCAGTTGTCACTCCGGTGACAAAAGTGGTGATAAGTCACTGCCTGGTAACTATCACCTGATATCAATACTACCACCTCTCTAAGGCCCTTGAACGCTTGGTGGCGGACCAACTTTCAGACTACCTGAAAAGCACAACATCCTATGCACTCAGCAGCATGGATTTAGGAAAGGCACAGTACATCGACTGCCCTACTTGAATTCTCAGGAGCAATCCACAATGCCATGGACAAAGGAAACCTAACTGAGCAGTCTACATTGACTGAACCAAGGCTTTTGATACAGTTCACCATGGCCTCACTTATCAAACAACTACTATCCTAGGGCTCTCGAGAGTCCTGGTGACTGGGTAAAAATTACTTTGCTCAGCGCCTCAATCTGTAAAAGTAGCTGGAGTTCTCTCAGACTCAAAACCCGTTCGCTCAGGAGTTCCTCAGGGATCCATCCTGGCCCCTCCTTTCAGCCTTTTCCTAAACTCCCTCCCAAATCCTGCCCTGAACAAATAATCCTCTATGCCGATGATGCCGTGATTCTTGCCACTCATAAAGATCCGAACCTCTTACGCCTCAACCTTCAGCATGCTTTTCCAAAGTTGAGATGTGGTTCCTTGAACATAAGCTGGTTCTAAACCACAAAAACTAAATCCATGCTCTTTCTAACCCAAAAACAAGAAATGGCAAGTCCCACTCACCATTAATACATACCTAGAAATACCCTTGAACAAGTGCCAATTTTCAAATATCTTGAATCAACTTTGATCAAGGCCTAACCTTGCAACTCACATTGATAGTACAGCAAAACTATTGATCAGCTAATTGGGATTCTGTATCGAACCGACAGCTTCTTACCTATTCTGCACTGAGGATTGCCTTCAACTCTCTATCATCTCAGTAGTTGATTATGGCTTAGTTATATATGGATCTGCCACTACTACAGCACTTAGTCGCATTACAACATCCCTAAATAAGGCCTGTCGTTGCTCACTGGTACACCAGTCGTACTCCACACACATGTGAACTCTATGCTGACTCAGGTTGCTGCAACTCCAAACCGGATAAAGTACCTTACCTGCCTGATGGCGAAAAATCCACTCTGGGCCTCACTCCACCCTGTATCCAAGACCTGTTATGCCCGAGCGCTAGCACCCGTTTTATCAGAAGATCAGAACACCAGCCTCTCCAAGTCCCCCGATGCCAGACTTCTCAGGGACAAAGATCATTTGCCTATCATGCCCCCAGCTGGCTAAATGCCCTCAGCACACATATTACTGCCTCCACCTCTCTAGGTATTTTCAAATCAAGGCTTTTCTCTCACCTTGCCACCTCCAGCTCCTGTGACTGCCCTGATTAAACCTCCTATTTTCTCACTACCCACCTTGTCCCGTTATTTGACAAAGACATGTTTGGGAAACCTTTTCTCCTGCTATTGTCTGCTTCCCACAACTTTCAGTTACCCTCTCTGTTCTGGACTATTTCCTTATTTGTTTCTCCTAATCTGGCATGACATCTTTCTTGTAATAATAATGTGATTATTGATATCTCATGTCCTTTTGCACAAATGATTTGATATGTATTTGTATATGTTTTCTTGCTCTTGACACAACACAAATTGTTGTGTTATCTATGTAACCTTTTGTACTGTACCTAATTGACGTGGAACCTTTGTAAAAGAGCCTCTGGCTCAAAGGTAGTAATTCCTAGAACTATAAACTAAACTAAACTATATCCTTAATAGGACACTGGGTAACCTCTCTGTATTGTCACATATGCCAAATAAGTGTAATCATTTGTTCTTTTAATAAAAAAAAGAAGTTAAAAAAGTACGACAAACTACTACATAATAAAATTTAACAATAGTGAAAGCTGAAAAAATTGGTTGGATTTTCTTTAGATAGTTGAAGTCACAAATTTCTAACTAGTTGAAAAAAATCAGTCATAATGCGTGGAAAGTCAGTCAGAATTGGTTTTTCAACTGTCTCCAGGGTCTACTCCCAACTGCTGAAGAAACCATATTTAAACACACCGCAGGGCCGTGTAATATATAATTTCACAGCAAGAAGCTCACCTGAGTAGTTAGGAGTCAATATTCATTTGAAGTGACAAAGTAAACTGCCATCTTTAGGAAGTTGTGATGCCTCTGGCTGATGAGTGAGTTTTGAGTTTTGACATCAGCTGCTGAAGAGTGGGTTGCATCTGCTGTTTTTTTTTTTTCAAACTTCTCTGTGGCAGTTTTCCATTTTGGTCCTCAAGTTGGCTGAGGTGGAAGGGAAATGTTGGATACTCTGGACTGGTTCTGAGGACAGATACCTTGCCTTTGTAGGCCTTGGACTGCTTCCTCTGCTGATCTGAATGTTTTTTGGCTCTCTGGAAACTGTACTATCAATTGAGCTGGATATGGTGTATAATATTGCAGTTTATTCTCTTGTAATATTTTCAGTAAGGGAATATACACCCTTTGTCTGCTCATTATCCCAGGAAGGTAGTTGTTGTCCACATAAACATTATGTTTGTCATACTTAAGAACTTTTTGCCGCCATGCTCTATGCAAAATGTCCTGTTGAACTATGATGAATTGAGGTCTGGCATTTGGGTTGGTTGGTTGCAGGCCGAGTGTGTGATGCACTCTCTGGATGTCCAGGTCGAGGTGGCAGAGAGAGGGCCGATTATAAAAATAGTTGTAAGAAGGGAGTTAGTTGTTACCCTTCTGCCCCTTCAGGAATTACATAAATCCAGAGATTATTTCTATGGGACCTACTTTCCTCCAATTTATTTTGCAGCTGATGGTTAATTTCTGTTAATTGTCCCACTGCTTGTTCTAATAGAGAAATTCTCAAATCATTCTCAGTGATTTATTGATCAGCATCATTAAGGCAGGTTTCTAATTTTGTTACCTTTCCTGGCATGGTTATCTGTATTTTCTGACATTTCAGCCCTAAAAGCTTTAAGTTCTGTATGGTATGTTGTGGCGCACTGCAGGTCAGTCCCCTAATTGTTAGAATCCAGAGAGCCTACAACAATCCTGAAAGGCTTGCAACTATAATTTATAAAATGGCTGCAGTCATTCCCCACAATCTACAGGGGGTGTACACTTTACTACCAGACTCAGTGTTGCAGGGATTTAGTAGTGTGTAGACATGGACAAGGACATCCAATTTGAAACCAATGTCTGGGCTGGCTCTGCCCCTCAGCATCATCATCACATATCAACACATGCACTTTAAGGACATGCAGGCTTGATAAATTCATTATCAGGAAGCCCATGGAAAGGGTGAGTACTCTCAGAGCCATTCTGTGCAAGAAAAACAGTGGAATAGCATCCATTGCTAAACAGGGCTCTATCTCATTATTACGCATTTTAAATGTGTTAGCACTTTTTCCTACCACAGGAACATATAAAAAGTTTATAGTGGGTAGTGGAGTGTTGTTCTGTATAGAATTCCATCCCTTTCAAAATACTGTTCTACCACAGTTCCAAGGTCATGAAATGTGATTCTACCCTATTGTGGTAGAACAGTATTCTAGAACCTCTAGAGACTGCAGGAGTCAGTTTCATTTTGAAAGCAAAATAACTCACAAAACACATATTTCACACAGTACTGTACACTAAAAAAAATACAGGATGAGCAACTCTATGCACAACCAGTATGTTTTGCCACCTCAGGGTTCTGATTCCCATGGACTTCTCAAGCTTTGCTGTTGAGGTCAGAGGGAATCAGAACCCCTCTGTGGCAGAACACACTGGTTCTGCATAGTTGCCCATCCAGTATTCTCTATATTTTGAGGAACATAATGATTCAGTGGATTGGGAACAAGTTTAAGAACCTTTACCTCTAGGCCACTGGTCTGAATCTGGCCCGGGTCAGTAGTAGCTGAAAGTCATAATAATGTAATAGGTGTTCTGTGTACTGCGTTAATGAGTTGTGGTGTCCTCAGTATATTTTGTGATGTTCTCTATACGTTATTTATCAACATAGTACAGTGATGTATTTTGTATCTAATCACATAATCACCATTTCACACTTAACCACATCATTTTTGCATTTGCTGCACTTGTGCAACAAACGTCTTGGGAAGAGTACTATGGCACTTGGGAGGTGTGCCACTGCTGAGCCCATTGCCATTGCCACTGCAAGAGGCCCAACGTCTGCACCAGTAATCTCACACTGAGGTCCTGACATCTCTTGGGCTGCAACTTCTTGTACTTCAAAGGTCCGAAGCCACTCCAATCAGAGAGGGCTTTGTCCTTTGAGGTGCAAGATGCTGTGTCAGCAAACAGCTGATTGGCATTTACGTAGAGGAGCTGAGCTTTCCCCCCTCCCACAAACTGTTTTATTGAGGGATGAAGCCACGTCAGCAAACAGCTGATTGACCGGCTTCCAAAACAGTTGAAGCTGCACACCAAAAGTTTGCTACGTACCTTTCCGGTGTGCAGCTGCTATATTAACCATGTAACAACAAAAAACGTCCATTGATATCTGTTGCTGGTACCCCTGTAACTCTCCCCCACCTGACCCTCCCTCTCATACTTACCACCACCCCATGCCACCCCTGAACAAACATAATGCTAACACTGGGGGTGCCCAATACCCCAGTGTCCCCTGCTGGTGCCCCTGTAACTGTCACCCCCACCTGATCCTCCCATTCAGCACCCACCACCCCACACCAAACATAACACTGACACTGGGTGTGCCCCAGTACCCGAGTGTCAAGACTTGAAATAAAGAAAACCTTCTCTCTGCCTTTTTCCTTTTTTTAAATACTCAGTAAAAAATAAAACGTTTCATCAATGTCTGCAACAGCTGCCACTGTAACTGCAACCCCCCTCCTATTTTTTTTATAATACTCTGAAAAAAAGAAAATGATCCATCGATGTCTACTGCAGTATATTGCACCCATTCCCTTCCCGTGGTTTATGACACTGACTCTGGGGGTACCCAATCCCCCAGTGTCCCTGTCATTGTCACCCCAACCCGAGCCTCCCACTCAGCACCCACCACCCCAGCCACCCCAAATATAACACTGATACTGAGGGGTGCCCAATCCTCCTGTGTCAAAACCTGAAATAAAGAAAACCTTCTTTCTGCATTTCTTTTTTTAATGCTTTTTTAAGCCTGTAAAAAAAATGGTCTATCAATGCCTGTTGCGCCATTAGTTCACCCCCACCCAACCCTCCCACTCAGCATCCACTACCACAACCCCCACCCCAAGCTCTTACTTACTCACTAGGGCTAAGGACACTGTCATCTACTCTGTACCACAGACATGTCTTTACTCTTCAATACCAGACCTCAAAAACAGGAAATCAGGTTTGCCATTCAATGTATTTCAATGGGGGTTTGAACTTAGGTGCATTACTTGGCTATTTTTTGATATTTTAACCCCAAATTTTCAACATACTTTTTTTGGGATACCACCTCATGAACAATTCAAGTGATGTTAGATAAATCTGTCCCAAAAGGTAATTTTGCAGTCGCTGCGCGAAATCACCTTTCGGTCAGGAGTTGAACATGTTCTTTGTCCTTGCTCATGAGGTGGGCTCGTAAGAAGGCTATGTTGAAAAATATTTAAAAACAGCAAAGTTATGAGTCTATGCTGAAATTTGCAAACTCAGGCTTGTAACTTTGGTAATTTTCAATATTTTGACCCCAAATTTTCAACATAGCCATTTCTTTATATCACCTCATGAATGTGAAAGCTGTCATTTTCCATATCCTGTCCAAAATGTGTTTTCGTGCCCTGAAAGGTGATTTCACAGTCATTACGAAAAATCACCTTTCCGACAGGAGTTGAATAATTTTTCTGTACTTGTTCATGAGGTGGGATCACAAGAAGGCTATGTTGAACATTTGGGGCAAAAATATTAAAAAGAAACAAAGTTGTGAGCCTACATTGAAATTTACAAATGCAGGCTTGTAAGTTTGGTAATTTTCAATATTTTTACCCCAAATTTTAAACATAGTCATTTCTCCACAGCACCTCATGAATGTGGCAGTTGTCATTTTTCAAATCCTGGCCAAAATGTGTTTTCGTATCTGTGAAGCAGAATGACGTTTTGGTGGTGCGGAATGACATTTTGGTGAGGATTTGAAAATCTTCATCTGCCAGGTCCATTAGGTGGGGTAATAAGAAAGCTATGCTGAAAATTAGGTGTACAAATATGGTAAAATGCCCAGATTATGACTGAACATTACACTATTTCAGCATTCGCTCTTAACTTCACTAATTCTGAATGTTTTAGAAACATAGAAATTGACTGCAGATAAGGACAGCTAGGCCCATCCAGTTTGCCCATTTTCCCTGCCTACTGTAAAAGCCATAGATCTTGCTTGATCTCTGGCTTTACCTCCTCATTCCTATTGCTATTGTTCGAATTTCCTCACTGTGTTTGCCTCCACCACCTCTGCTGGGAGTCTACTCCATGCATCCAACACCCTTTCCATGAAGAAATACTTCCTCACACTGCCCCTTAGTCTACCCCCTTCCAATCTCATGTCCTGACCCCTTTTTCTTGAACATCTCCTTTTCTGAAAGATGCTACCCTCCGGTGCCCTATTTATACCTTCTAGATATTTGTAGGTTTCTATCATATCTCCCCTGTCTCTCCAGACTTTCAACATAGCCATTTTTCCTCAAAACCTCATAAATGTAACATGTGTAAAAAACATTTTGGGACAAGTACATTGGGATTTGGGAGGTGTGTCACTGCCAAACCCACTGCAGCTGCAACTGTAAGGGGCTTGGCAGTCTAGACCAATGACCATGCATTGTGGTCGTGATGCAACTCTCAGCTTGGTGGGCTGAAACTTCATGTACTTCAGAGGACCAAAGCCATTCCAATCAGAGAGGTCTTTGTTCTTTTGATGTGCATGATGCCACAGCTGATCAATTTTTAAAACAGTTGCAGCTGCACACCAAAAGTTTTCTATGTATCTTACTGGTGTGCAGCTACTCTTTCAAGTCCTGTAAAACCAAAAATCATCCATCAATGTCTGTTGCTGGTGCCCCTGTAACTCTCTCCCCACTCGACCCTCCCTCTCAGCACCCACCACGTCACAGTAACACCTCAAATATAACAGTGACACTAGGGGTGCCCAATCCGCCAGTGTTCACCTCGTAGTTTTAGTTTTTTTAAGCCTGCAACTAAGAAACTGTCCATTGATGTCTATTGCACCACTGCAACTGCAACCCCCTCCCCCTCACCGCTTTTAACACTGACACTGGGGGTGCCCAATCCCCCAGTGTGCACTGCTGGTACCCCTGTAACTGTCACCCCAACCGACCCTCCCACTCAGCATCCACAACCCCACTCCCAAACATAACACTGACACTGGGGATGCCCAATCCCCCAGTGTCAAAACCTGAAATGAATGAAACCTTTCCTCTGTCTTTTTTTAAGTCTGCAACTAAGAAAACCATCCATCGATGTCTATTGCGCCACCATAACTGCAACTCCCCCACCCCACCGTTTATAAAACTGACATTAGAGGTGCCCAGTTTCCTAGTGACCATTGCTGGTGACCCTGTAACTGTCCCCCCACCCTACCCTCCACTCAGGTACCCACCACCCCAGCCCCCAAACATAACACTTACACTGGGGTGCCCAATTCCCCAGTGTCAAAACCTGAAATACTGTAAAGAAAACCTTCCCCCAGCATTTTCTTTTATACCCTGTAAAAAAGAAAATGGTCCACTGATGTCTGTTGCAGTTGCCACCATAACTGCAAACTCCCACCTCCTATTTTATTATTTTTAAATACCGTGTAAAAAAGAAAATAGTCCATTGATGTCTGTTACAGTCAACTGTAACTGCACCCTCCCCACCGCCATTTATAACGCTGACACTAGAGGTGCCCAGTCCCCCAGTGTCCATTGCTGATGTCCCTGTAACTGTCACACCACAAGACCCTCCCACTAAGCACCCACCACCCCATCCCACCCAAATATAACACTGATACTGGGGGTGCCGAATCCCCCTGTGTCAAAACCTGAAATAAAGAAAACCTTCCCTTGACATATCATTTTTTTTAAAGCCTGTAAAAAGAAAACCATTCATCGATGACTGTTGAGCCATTAGTTCTCCCCCACACCCGACCCTGCCACTCAACACCCACCACTGGACCCCTTCCAAGCCCGTCCTTACCAACCGGGGGTCTGATGCCATAATCTTCTCTGGACTGCTGACACATCTTCAATACTCAAAGCCAGACCATGAAATGAGGAAATCAGGTATGTGGTTCAATGTATTTCAATGGGGGTTTGAACTTAGTAGCATAACTTGGCCATTTTTTGATATTTTTGCCCCAAATTTTCAACATACCTTCTTTGGGACACCACCTCATGAACAGTGCAAGTGACATCTTTCCCAAATAGGGATTTCACAGTTGTTGTAGGAAATCACTCTTCAGGCAGGAGTTGAATACTTTCTCTGATCTTGTTCATGAGGTGGGATCATAAGAAGGCTATGTTGAAAATGTGGTGTTAAAATTTGCAAATGCAGGCTCATAACTTTGGTAATTTTCAATATTTTGACACTAAATTTTCAACATAGCCATTTCTTTACAACACCTCATGAATGTGCTAGCTATCATTTTTCAAATCCCGGCCAAAATGCATTTTTGTACCAGTGGCACGGAATGACGTTTTGGTGGTGCAGAATGATGTTTTGGGAGGATTTGAAAATCTTCACCTGCTAAGACTATTAGGTGTGGTAATAAGAAGGCTATGCTGAAATTTGGTGTAAAGAATACCTTTCCTCACTACCTCCTTCCGCTGATCAAATTCTGGTGGGTGACTTAAATATCAACTGGCTCAGCCCCTCCTCCTCCTCTACCCATGACCCCTTTTCTGCAATAGACCTAACACACCTAGTTACCCAACCTACAAGGACTAACCCCAAGAGAGGCTCCAGTACCCTGCTTGATGTGGTACTCACCAACCGCCCTAATCGGATCCCCAATGTACAAGTCCTCCCAGACTCTCTCAGCGATCACTCCCCATTCTATTCCACTGGTCATCCTCAGTCCCCAAACCCATAGCACAGTCCACATGCAGTGACATCTAATACCTAGTGGTCTGACAAAACTTAAGAACTTCTGTCCCAAATTGACTGGTCTCCTATACAGGCAACTCCTGACACTGACACAGCTCTCTCTTCTTTACCGAACTTTTAATAATGCCTGTGATATCTTTGACCCAATATCGACCCGCCCGTTCTAAAGGCAGAATGCCCCTAGGTAACCCCAGCTTTGATCCACCAACTCAAACATAGGGACAACCTATGGCACCGTGCCATTGAGACTGGCCGGCCCAGTGACAGGCAGTTATATGCTGCCACCTGAAACAAGTGCACTCGGGCTATCAGAAAGGCCAAGTCTGAGCACTATCGGTCCTCACTCACAGCCTCATGGGGGAACCCCAGAACCTTCTGGGATAACATTAAACAGTTAAATGGGAGTGCACACTCCCCTCACCCACCTAGATCAACATTAATGGCGTGATCTCTTCAGACCCAGCCCTCATAGCCAACCACCTCAACACCTCATTCACTGACCCTAGCCCTATCCTCCCTACAAATTTTTTTGACCCTCCTCCCCAAGCGCCTGCCGTAAATCTTTCTCACCCTTATTTTGTCCTCTGCCGTGTTTCTGCCCAAGAACTTAGGCCGCACCTTGTCACTGCCCTCAAGAGTAATAGTATGGGCAGTGACACCCTGGATCCGTGTATCCTACTGCTGGTCTTAGACACAGTCCTTACCCCAATCACGTGCCTCATCAACCACTCTCTTTGCCTGGGGAAGGTTCCAACTGCCTGGAAAGTCACCACTGTCACCCCTATCTTTAAAGGTGGTGATAGAACTGTGGCTGGAAACTATCGGCCAATCTCCATTCTCTCTCCTCTCTCCAAGGCCTTGGAAAAATATGGTAGCCTCTCAAATCTCTGACTACCTCTCCACCTACAATGTCCTATGTCCTGAGCAGCATGGCTTCCGAGTGGGCCACAGTACCAACACAGCCCTCCTAGAGTTCTCCAACTTTCTCCACTCCTCCTTAGACACTGGTTCTCTGGCTGGTGCGGTCTTCATTGACCTCTCTAAAGCTTTCAACACTGTCTCCCACCCCCTCCTTCTTGATGCCCTTAGTCTCCCTGGTTTTGCTACTGGGCCTATCTCCTGGTGCACCAGTTATCTGTCTGACCGCTCACAGCGTGTAAAATTAATGGGACCTACTCAAACATCTGTCCCATCTTTTCTGGGGTTCCCCAGGGCTCCATTCTGGGCCCCTTACTATTCTCCCTTTACCTTAACACCCTTTCACGCTCTTGCTCGGGGAACAATCTATTGCACGCTGATGATGCAGTCATCTTTGCCTCAAGTTGTAACCCTATTGCCCTCCAGGACTCGCTGCAGAAGTCCTTTGCTGAAGCCGAGGGCTGGTTCAAGGAACATAGATTGGTGATAAATCTTAAAAAAACAAAACCATGTTCTTCACTCATCCTCAAAACAAGTCCTGCAACTTCAAACTCCTCATTCACTCTGGGTCCTCTTTCCCACTCGAACAAGTTTGCTCCTATAAATACCTAGGGATCCATTTGACCCCTCCCTCTCCTTCCATGGACACCTCGCTGCCCTAGCCACTGCCACTAATATCCGATTGGGCATCTTACATCGGTATAAACACAGCCTCCCCCCGGAAGCTCTTCGACTCGCAGTCACCTCCTCTATCCTGTCCCTAGTGGACTATGGACTGCCGGTGTATGGTGCTGCTGATCAGACAGCACTGGGGCACCTAGGCTAACACACACCTGTCTACTGTACGCTAAAGCGCTGGTACTTGATCTTGACGAGCACCTCAAATATCTGACCTGTACCCTTACAAAAAAGACCCTCCTTGGGCTATCCCCACCTGGATTGACCACCACCATCCGCCACTCTGTTACACTAGTTCATACTCGGACCTCTGGGAAAACCTCTCTTGTTATCCCTAGAGCTAGGACCTCTCACGGCCAAAGAGCCTTCAACTTTAGGGCCCCCCTCCTGGTTCAACACACTGCCCCCTTCCATCTCCAAAGCTCCAACTATATCATGCTTCAAAACTTCCTTACAGAACCACCTTGTTAACACCCGAAGCTGTAATTGCCACTAGTCAAAGCCGTACTCAATACTAATGACAAAGCTTACTACTAAGCTGCTAAGGACAACATAACTCTGGTATTGTTTGCATCAATCCTACCTGTACCAGCTTGTTTATATCTATGTCTAATGTTACTGTTATACTGTGTATTTTCATTTGTCTTACTGTGACAAGGTACCTTTGTAAATGAGCCTATGGCTCAAAGGTTTTCCAAACTGCTGTCTAAATGAATAAATAAATAAGGTAAAATGTCCAGTTTATGACTGAATGTTACACTATTTCGGTGTTCACTCATAACTTCACTGATTGTGAATGTTTAGACTCCAAATTTTCAACATAGCCATTTCTACACAAAACCTCTTAAATGTGATGTGTCATTTTTTAAACCCTAGAGGAGATGTGTTTTTTGCACCTCTGATACAAAATGACCTTCAGCCAATATACCATAAATAGTACATGTCATGTCTATAAGAGAAATCCTAAAACAAGTACAGTATCTTTAAATGTTGAGGTCAAAATTAGAAACAAAAAGAGGTGCATCCCACTAGCAAATGTTCAGCATTGACAAATGCTTGTAATAGCTTGCAAATGGCTGAAATGGATGCATTTGGTAGGCCTTTTTCCCCACACTGCTACTAACAGCAAACTGCCTCAAGTGTGGCACATGATGTAAAATGTGTCAGTGTTGTTTTATTACATTTGTGTTTCACAGCATGTTCTAGCATAGTGGTTCTCAAGCCCCAAATTCTGGTGATCTGAAAAGGCCGTAAAATGCAGTCACCAGATCCTACTGGTGGCCTCACTCATTATTTTACTCCAGACATCCTGATACACACCAGCATTCCTATAACACATTTCTTTTCACACAGCATACAAGAAATCAAGTCCCTGGTGTTTTTTCCTGAAGTGTATCTCCCATGTTTATATAAAGATAAGGGGCCCGATTCTCAAAAACTGCACCAAGATGTAAGGTGCGTATGCCAAACAGTAGGACGCACGCATCACTCTGCACCAAGACACAAGCAACATGGGATTCACAAATGCATCATGCGTGAATGCAAAGACCACTGCGTCAACCACCCCATGCGCCAGCACAGTGCCAGATGGCTGCTAGTGCCATGATGCATGGTGCATTTTGACAGGGGTAAGACATGCAGGATGCAAGAGTGCAATTCACAAAGGTGCCCCAAACAGCAGAATTCAAACACCTGCTACACCACACAGAGCTGATCTAAGGGGACTTAGAAAAAGGAAGGGAAGAGGCAGGGTAGTGATACAGGACTGAGACACAGGACTGAAGCAGGACAGAGACAGACAACTGCCAGGAGGATGTTAGCACCACAGGCCGTACTGGGCATACAGCTGGCCAGGCAATGCCATAGGTGACATGCCCACCAGGATGCACAACAGGGTGGCGCTGTACAGCAGGTGCACAGATAGCAGCAACCCAGACACTGGAGGCATGCTATGCATGTGTACCATCCATGCACTGCCCACATGGACCTGAACAAGGAGCAGTGCATCACATGATATCAGTTTTGCAAGGCAGCCATAGCACAGCCATGCCAGGAACTTGATGCTGACCTGAGAGGCAGGACCCGGAGAGGCCATGCCATACCAACAGAGGTGAAGGTATGTGCAGCCCTACAGGTATTGGCCACTGGTGGATTTCAGACACTGAGCAGTGACACTGTGGGCTCTCACAGCCCTCTGTATCATGGTACCTGAGGGCAGTCGTGGATGCCCTTGTGTACAGGTCACACCAATACATCCACCTACCCACAGACACCCAAGAGCAACTGGCAATCAAGGAGGGATTCTACAGCACAGCAGGATTCCCATGTGTGCTTGGTGCAGTAGACTGCACACACATCACCATAAGGGTACCACTGGATGAATCAGAGACCTATGTCAACTGGAAGGGATTCCATTCCATGAATGTACAGGCCATCTGTGACAGCAGGTGCAAGATCCTTGACGTTGTGGCACAGTATCCTGGGTCCATACATGATGCATACATCTACAGGAACTATGGAGTATGTAAGGCCTTCCAGAGTGGGACACTCACAGACGGCTGACTGATTGGTAAGGCACACACAGACACATGCAGCATGGGTGGGCATGTCAAGCATGTGGGCACAACAGTAACCTACACCCCTCTCCCCACAGGTGACAGCGGATACCCACAACAGCCCTGGCTGATGACACCAGTGAGGTGTCCACAGAGTGCAGCAGAGCAATGGCACTATGATGCCCACACAGGAACATGCAATGTGATAGAGCACACATTTGGCATCCTCAAGATGAGGTTCCAATGCCTTGACAGACTAGGTGGTGCACTGCAGTACACACCAGTAATGGCATGCAAACTATTCATAGCATGTTGTGTGCTGCACAATATAGCACTTGAACATAGCACACCACTGGCAGAGGATGAGGAGGCACCCAGCGAGGATGGTGACACTGTGGGGGAGGAGGAGAAGGCAGCGGGGCCTGCCAATGACTTGTGACATCAAGGCCAGGCACAACACACACTGGCTGGACAATGAATGCGAGTGTAGCTCATTGGGTCACACTTTGCATGAGTACACAACAGCATGCACAGTGTGCAAGAACACAAGTACTGCATCATCACCATGCTGTGTGCTGGCCATGGACCACAGCCCCGAGGCCATGGGAAGACCACACACATGCAGCAATGGCACACACAAGAGGTACACTGGGCAGCATTGCCATGGCATTGCAGAGAACAACAAAGCAGTGCCAGGAACCCAGGGACCACCGTGGAGTGCACACACTGCAGGTGGACTGGAACAGCTGTGGTGATACAGAGGTGTCACCACCTGGGCCAGCACACAGGCAGTGGCAGCACAGTTAACACAGATGTGCCCTTTGCCTGTGTGCTGACCCAGATGGCGCAATGCACAGTGACACTGACAGCAACATCAGCAGCTGGGTGTCCATTGCTAGAACAGGCAACATGTGGATGGGCAGTGTATGGCAGGGATGGTGAGATGGGAGGGGTCCCATGCACAGCAGCTACAGTGCTAGGCAGCACACATAGACTGCATGGGATGGGAACAGCACTACTGTCAAGTATCACACAGCACACCGGTGCTGGTGCCACCATACAATGTCATTGCATGGTGGGCAACAGAGACAGGCACAATGGGGATATGGAGAACTGTGTGGGTGGGTGGCTGCACACACCATGCAGCACAGCCAAAGGCTGCAGGACATGGGTGTGTTGTGACATACCCATAGGGCATGCCATGAGGATTGTCACGGTGTCACTGGAGGCATGCCTCCCAAGCACAACTGTGGTACCCTCCACAAACACAGTATGCGGCAACAGGGGGGATGACAACCCATGCACCGCAAGTTGTGCTGCACAGCAACAATAAGATAACACATGTTGCGCTGGGTGACAGCCACAGCCATACTGCTTGCATAGCGTGCCATACCGTACGCAACGCACAGTGCATTGCCACCAACATGTGCAGGACCACAGTAGCACAAGCTGTAGGCCACACAGGATGGTGCAGCACAGGACACTGCTCCACAAACAGTGCAGAGGGAGTCAAGGGACCTAAACAATCCCAAGGGCAAACACCAGGTGGCAGTCCCAGTTGCAATGGCAAGCTGCAGCAGGGCACGAAACTTCACTGATGATGAGACAGTGCCTCTCATCAGCCTGGCTGAGCAGTGGATCAGGGTGCTGTTCCCACGGGGAGCACAGCAGTCCAACCCAGTAGACAGGGAGAAGGTGTGGTCCACCACAGGCAACAGGCTCCAGGTGGTGTCTGGAATCAGGAAGACCATGCGGCTGGTCAGACACCAATGGAATGACCTGGCCTGAAGGGAGAGGTAGCTCCTTGCCCATGTGAGGAGGATGGCATGAGAGACAGACATCCAGATGTGTGGAGGATGGCCATGCAGATCAGGTATGTGTAACCTTTAACATGGATGACACAAAGCACACTACAGTGACCATGACTGCACAGATGGGTACTGATGATGTCACATGCCAATATGTTTCTGCAGGAGAGGGCAATGACACGGAAGGGCAGGGCAGGCCCAGGGAACTCAGATCGGATGGACGGGGGGGAGAGAGAACCCCACAGACAGCAACATCATCAAGGTAGGTGTACAGCAGTCATGACATGTATGCAGCTGTGTAGGCTACTGTGTAGGGACCAGCAGGCAGGGGGGATTCACACACACACACACACACACACACACACACACTGGCAGATCCAGCAAGGCCAGCCATGGCTGTTGGTTGCTGGTAGGGCACCTACACCATGGACACATGTGTGGATGTGTGCACCACACATGGTCGGTGCATGTCACAGCCAATGCAACACATGGCAAGGCATGGTGATGGCCGGTCAGCCTTGTGTTGGTGGTCTGGGCAACATACATTCAGTTAGTGCATGGAGTGACATTGATGCATGGTGCACTCACTCACAGGCTGTCACATTGTATTCCAGGTGCCAATGCTGGTGTGAGGAATGGATAGCAGGGCCGAGATACACGGTGGTGTTCCCTGGAGTGGGCAATGCACCACTTGAAGCAGAGTGATGTACATGTGTACACAGCCAGGAGCTGGATGATGGCCCAGGGTGGGCAACAGATGACAGCGCAGCAGGGTGCAGAAGACACAACAGAGGAGGAGAAGGATGTCCTGGGTGACCTACAGGAGCATCAACAGCATGCAGAGCCAGACAACAGTGCTGTGGGACTGTCTGCAGCAGGAGACATGGCCAACATGGCAACAGGCAGGGCCACCCGTGGTATAGCTGGATGAGCAGGTGCTGACCAGACTGGGGATGGTGCTGCCCCCATGCATGGTGGTGGCGAAGCAGTCCTTGAACATGGTCCAGAGCAGCTCTTGCATGGCAGGGACACATTGCCAGACATGGACGCGAGGAGGAAGATGACATGCAGCCCACCACCCACCCTCCGTGACTTTGTTCAGGGACTCAGCCTGCACATCGGGACCATGGCAAGGCTGCTGACCAACTTGAATGATTCAGTGTGTGACCTGCTGGACTACCTTGACCAGATTGGTGAACACTGAGAGGTGGGCACGTGAGTGCAACATTGTTCTGGCCTCACTCATATAATTGCAGACATGCTATGGACTGGGCACGTAGGGTAGAATGGACACAGGTATCTAATACTGTAGGGATTCTGTAACTGAGCATACAGTGCAGTTAACGGTATTGCCATCATACCCCTATTGCTGTGTGAGGAGCTGTGCCCATTGCATTGTGTACCTCTTGGATTGCCTTCACTGTTGATGTTGTGTATTGCTGTCGTATTACAAATACATCGTTGTGCCATGTGCAAGCTGTGTCTGTGTGTCATTCCATACTGTGCATGCTCTTCACTTGCCTATACTGTGTACAAGTCAGTGCCAGCCAATGTGTGGGTACCAGCCCACAGGGGCCTACACAGGGAAACATGTGGACAACAGGGACCACTGTCCAACATCATGTGGCATGAACCGCATTGTGTCACAGGGACTGGTAATGCGACACGCTGGGCACAGTGTCAGGACACTGCATCCCTGTGGGTGTGTGTCACACAGTGTTGGGGTCCTCTTAGTTCCACAGTGGCATGCCACAGTGGTTAAGCTAAACCACCAGTCGACAAGGTGGGACCCCGTGGTTTGGGCCTGCATGTACCGTGCATATGACGGTACCAGACATGTGGTACACATGTCCATGGTGGGGCCGGGTGGTGTGTCACGGTATGTGGCATACCACAGGGCCCACCCAGTGGCATGCATTGCACAACTCTGTATGCCTGCTGTGGTGCCGTGTCTCATGGCGGGTACTGTGTGTGAGTGTTGGTGCTGGGTGGTATGTGGTGCCCTTTGTGTGGTGGGCAACAGTCCTGCAGAGGCCTTGCACCTGGGTGTGGGGGCATGCATGGCACCATGAACGGGTATGATGCCGAGTGTGCCACAGGCCATGCCTGTGCTGGTGCGCAATACCATGGTGTGTGCACCCACTGATCTCTCTGGTCACATGTGGGGGGGTAGCCTGTCTGGTTGGTTGGCAGTGGTTGGTGGTGCACAGGTGTGGGTGTGCAGTGTAAGTGGTTGTTGGCATGCCATGGTGTACACACCCGGTTGCATGCGACGCTCCCAGGGCAGGCATTGGGGCTGTGCAGGTGTCCATTATGTGCTGTCTGGGATGGTGGTGTGCATATCTCTGATGTGTGTGTGGGGTGCCACTGTATGGGGATGCAGGCTTGTGTGCATGTCCCATGTTGTGGTGACATGACTCAGTGTGCCATGGCCACAGGCACTGTATAGGGGACATGGGGTACAGGTGTATGCAGCACAGGTATGCATGGCACATGCACATCCATGTGTGGTGTGTGTTTTGTTGGGGGTGCCTGCCCAGTGTTTGGTGTGGGCACAGGACCAGTGAGTAGTGGTGGCCATTAACGTTGGTACCCCCCCGTCCGTTGCACATGCCTGGCATGATGCGCGTATCCTACTGGTGTGTGTGCGCTGGCTTCCCTTTACAGCCTATGGTGGCCGGTGGCTCTCTCTGTGCAGTGCATGGCGGCCATACCACTGTGTTGCTGCTCTGTGTAGCATCCTGGAGTGTGGCACACCCTGTCTGCACCTCTGCCACAGCCAGCACTGTGTGCACCCTGCATCTCTGTGATCGACGTCATGTCACCGGAGGTGTCTGTTGTGCTGCAGCAGTCCCTGTCATACTGCTACTGTTGTCCCCCCTCCATCCAGTCCTGCTGACTGCTGCCATCTGTGAACAGGTTCTGCTGCTGGTGGTCCTTGCCCAGCCATCCACCCCTCACAGGCTATTCCACCTGCCTCAGGGTGGGCCCTTTTGCGGCCTCGGGATCGGGATGTCATGTGCTGTCCCAGCTTCCATGTTTCACTGGGTGTTGGCATGGCCACGTTGTTGTCCAGCATCGTACTGTTCTGAGTCTGTCCTGACTGCTCCACGTCTCTGACAGGCAGGTGGATGTCCTGCCCCCTGTGCCCCCCCCGTATTCCAGTGCCCCATGTGCCTGTGCACACCCTCATTAGTGTTCATGGGTGTGATGCTGCAGATATCTTCTGTGTTCTGTGCGGCTGTGGCCCCCTGCAGTGTGTGTCCCACTGTGCTATGGCCATCTTCCACACTGGCATCACTGCATGGCTCCAGTCCATTCCTGATGTCTGTTGGGTCCACTTGTCTCTCCTCAGGGGCATTTGCATCCAGCTGCTGGTCCCCTTTGTCTGCGTGTTGGCCTGCTGTGTCACCCACCACCCTGTCCTCGGGCATGGCAGTGCATGTCAAGGGCTGTGTCATCACTGTGTCTGGCTGTTGACCCATAGGCTTCAACGGCTACACAATGCCCTGTGTGCCCTCATGGCTCTGTCCCACATCCTGTATGCTGGCTGTGTTCCCCATGCTGTGGAGGTCATCTCCTGCCCCTCTGTTGTGCCACTGCACATTGCATTCCAGACATAGCTATGGGGCCGGTGCCACACTGGCTGCATGTTGTTGCATGCATCTTGCAATCTCCTGCAGTGCTGTTGCCATTGCCATTGTTGCCTCTGTCTGGATGATATGCAGCACCATGCTGCGTTCCATGATCATGGTCTGCCATTCTATGGCATCCGTTTGGCATATGACACACAGTCATATGTCCTGAACTAGCCTTGTTGTCTGTGTTGTTTAGCATGCCCCTTCCTGGATCCCATGCATGACGGCTGTGTGGATATATGCCACTGTCAGCTGCAGCTGTCCCATGTGTGCTACCATGGCAGTGGTGTGTTCCTGTATGCTGTCTCATATCCCTGCCAGCTCACGCTTTGCTGCCTCCTGGGTGAGCAAGACAACCTGGCAGCATCGTGACAGGTCATCCCCGAAGTCATCATCCAGTGGCAGTGGTATTGCATCATGTTTGCCTGTCCCACCTGCACCTCCATGGTCCGGTGTGGTGGTGCTGTGTGCCTGGCTGTCACTGCCTCCAGTAGCGAATGTACTGTCCACCTGTCCCACCACAGTGCCATCCCTTCTGTCCCCCTGCTGCTGAGTGTCCACCGTGGTCTGGTGCTGGTCTGCAGTTCTGGCCACAGGTGTGCTGTGTCCCACAGTGCTGCAGCTGTGGGACAGCACAGCATTGCTGTCAGTGTCACTTCCCTGGTGGTCATCTGCCCTGCTATCTGTCACCATCCTGTGGGCCTGGCTCACTGTGCTGTCACTAGTAGTTGCCTTCTGTTGTTCCTCATCACTGCTGCTGTTTGTGCTGTGCTCCAAAGCTTCACTATCACTGTGGGTCACTGCATGGCATTGTGGTGGTGTTGCCCACCTGGCAGTGGCATGTCCTTAGGTTGATGTAGTCTGGGCCCTGCTGGGTGTACAGACAGATGTGTGCAGTGCATCATTACCTCTGGTGCCCATGTGCTGGTATGTGTCCATTGCCACGGTGTATGGCCAGCCTGTGGCACCCAGTGGAGGGGTCGTCTCTTGCATCCCATACATCTGCATGGTGGCTCAGGCCACACTGTGTCCTTCTGAGCCTGCCCCCCAGGTACCTGTCCATTGTGGGTCCCTGGTGCCCATGTGATGCATCATCCTCCACTGGTGGTACCACATCTGCTGTCTGCACAGTGGTGCCACCTGCCACATGCATACCCGGTGCTTACCTTATGCTTGTTGTTGCCAATACAGGTCCAGCTCAGTGTCACCCTGTATGCTGCACATCCTGATCTGTGCCACTACATGTTCCTCATGTCTGTTGAGGGGCCGTGGTTGTAAGGGTCTTCTACCTGTTGCCGTTGTACAGCACCTGTTGTGTGCTGCCTTCTCCTTGGCATGGTGCTTGATGTCACAATGCCACTTCTGCAGTTCCCTCACACTGTGCCTGCAGGGTGCCACTGCATTCACCAGTCTGGCTACCTCATACCATGCCTCCTGCCACTATTTACGTACCTTCTGGTCCCCTCCCTGGGACAGTAGCAGGTCTACCGGTTGAATGTCACACTCAAGTCAGGGCCTTACACCATTGGCCATCATGCTCATATGCTCTTTTCACCCTCAGTCCCACCCACCTGGGCCTCAACTGCATCCAGAATACACATAAGGAGCCAGAAGAACTGTGGGTCACCCTGGAAACAGGAAATGGGACAGCCATATGAACTGGGGTTGTCTACAGGCCTCCAGACCAGGGGGAGGACACAGACAAATTACTTTTATAAGATACACACAACATGACAGCTAAAGAGGAGGTTCTGATAATGGGAGACTTCAACATGCTAGATACAGATTGGTCAATACCAGCATGAACATCTGCCAGAACTAGACACATAGTGGATTCCCTGCAGGGAGAGGGCCTCAAGCAACTGGTACAACAACCCACAAGAGACAGGGTTATTCTAGATCTAGTATTGACTAACAGGGAAAGGATCACAGATCTCCAGGTAGAAGGTCACCTGGGGGCCAGTGACCATCACATGGTATGGTTCAATTTGGCCCCTAGAACTAAATCATCCCATTCCAATGCAAAAATATGGGGCTTCAGAGGAGCTAACTTTGATAAGATGACCAACAGAGTTAAGCTAGCCCTGGCAAAAAGAAATACAGGTGAGGGGGTACAGGCAAAGTGGGCAAGCATGAAGGATGCAATACTTGAAGCAACATCCCATTGTGTTAGACAGAAAAGGAAGTGCAAAAGAAGAAGGAAACCACTTTGGTTCTCAAAAACAGTAGCAGAAAAGGTCAGCACCAAAAGGCTGGCCTTCAAGAAATATAAGGGAATGCAGCAGGATAAAGATAGGAAGGCATACCAAACTTCCCTAAGGGAAGCAGGGAAGGCAGTAAGGCAGACAAAGGCCCAAACCAAGGAAACACTAGCACAAACAGTAAAAGAAGGTGACAAGACTTTCTATAGATACATTAGTGAAAGAAGAAAGTCCAGAGGGGGTATTGCCAAGATCAAAGGGGATAAGGAGGTGTGTGAGGAGGAGGAGGACCATGTAAAAGCATCTATCCTAAATAGATACTTCTGCACAGTGTTTATTGAAGAGAAGCTAGGGCAGGGCCCACAGCTCAGCACCATGGACACAGGGGAGGAGGGAGGTGTGCACTAGTCCCTTCACAAAAGAAAGGGTCCTACAAGAGCTCAATAAGGTCAGGGTGGACAAGGCAATGGGACCTGATGGCATTCATCCCAGGGTACTAAAGGAACTAAGGGTGGAACTAGCAGAACCATTATCAGAACTGTTTAGTTAGTCTCTGAGTACAGAAGAGGTCCCAGAAGACTGGAGAAGGGCTCATGTGATCCCACTCCACAAGAGTGGTAGCAGGGAGGAAGCAGGAACTACAGACCGGTCAGTCTTACCTCAGTAGTGGGCAAGATTATGAAGGCACTCCTTAAGGAAAGGATAGTGCAACACCTAAAATCCACAGGATCACAGGATCCATGACAGCATGGGTTTACAACAGGAAGGTCCTGTCAAACTAATCTCATAGATTTCTTTGACTGGGTAGCCAGAGTGGTGGACCAAGAGGGAGCAGTTGATGTCACCTACCTTGACTTCAGCAAATCTTTCGATAATGTTTCACAGAGAAGATTGATTAATAAGCTGGGTAGGCTCAGGGTGGGTCAGATGTTGGTCAACTGGGTGGCAAACTGGTTGACGGGCAGAAAACAGAGAGTGGTGGTAAATGGTATACAGTCAGAAGTGATGCAAATCACAAGTGGGGTACCTCAGGGATCAGTTCAGGGGCCAGTCCTCTTCAATATCTTCATAAGTGACATTGCAGATGGACTGGAGGGTAAGGTTTGTCTGTTTGCAGATGACACCAAGATCTGCAACAGAGTAGATTATCCAGATGGGGTGGGCAGAATGAGAAGAGATCTGGATAAACTGCCAAAATGGTCAGAAGAGTGGCAACTGGGGTTTAACGCAAAGAAGTGCAAGATCATGCACACAGAGAGAGAAACCCTGACCACCTATGAGCTGGGAGGAGAGTTGCTGGCAGTCACAAGGGAAGAAAGAGACTTGGGCATCATCATCACAGATGGCCTGAAATCATCCAAGCAGACCACTAAAGCAGTAGGTAAGGCTAGGGGATGTTGGGGTGTATTAGTAGGGGTATCACAAATCATAAGAGGGAGGTAATAATCCCTCTTTACAAGACACCGGTTAGGCTCCATCTGGAGTACTGCATGCAGTACTGGAGGCCACACCTTCACAAGGACATTAACCAAATGGAAGCAGTCCAGAGAAGGGCAACCAAAATGGTGCAGGGACTGCATCAGAAAACATAAAAGGACAGATTAATGGAGCTCACTATGTATACCCTAGAGCAAAGGAGGGAGAGAGGTGATATGATTGAAACATTCAAACTCCTTAAGGGCATTAACAAGGTGAAAGAGTCTAACATGTTTCAATATAAGAAAAATAGCAGGACAAGAGGACACAGCATGAGATTAGAGGGAGGCCAATTAAGGGGTAATGTGAGGAAGTTCTTTTTCACAGAAAAGGTGGAGGATGCATGGAATGGCCTACCTCAGGAAGTGGTGGATATGAATACAGTGCAGGGCTTCAAACAGGCATGGGATAAGCATAAGGGAGCAATACAGATGAGTATGAATAGATAGGCCATTGACAGAGCAAAGGCCGATGGCACATTCATAAGGTAGAAAAAGAAATGGGCAGACTGGATGGGCCTTGCGGTCCTTATCTGCCATCAAATTCTATGTTTCTATGTTTCTATGTCTGTCTGCTAGTCCGTAAAGTTTTTCTTCCAGGACTGCCCAGTCTTCTTCCTCCGTGTTCCTGCGGTTGGCTGCCCCCTCTCTTCTTGCTGCATCCTTCATATTTCTGCCATTCCTCCATCCCTTGCATTTTGATGCTGCCTGCACCTTGCGTTTTACCTATGCTATTTATTTGATGCACTGTGCATTCTTGTGCCATGTGCGCTGTGTCTGGCGCATAGTGCATTCCTTGCAGAATAGGGTGCATTGCTGATGATGCAGGGTGCTTTGGCGCACGGTGCGTCCAACACACCTTGCATCGCTCTAAGGTCTTTTTTGAGAATCGGGCCCAAGAAATTTTGAATTCCATTTCATTACCTTTGCAACTGGGGTTCTAAAGAGCTCTGTAGCAGTGCAATATTGTATTGGTGGCTGCATGCAGCTATGATGGCCACATTTGAAAAACACTGGGCCTGATTTTCAAAAGGTTGGGACTGCCAAATGGGGTGTGTGGCAATGAGAAATGGTGCAAAGGGCTCCTGCCAGTCTCAGTTTTGTAAGGGACTGTCTGCCACTGGGGGGGGGGCTGCCTGCATCAACCAGGCTTGTGTCATCCTTGAGATAACTGCACTGGTGTACCATGGCAGAAGACATGTTACGCAAGGCAGGGCTGCAATATCCCTTACACTGAAATTTTGCAAGGCACCCCAAGGGGCAGACAGTTACTGCTGTTAGATCAGCCTGGAACTGGTCTAAGCTGCCATGCACCACTGCTGCAATCCTCCCTGGTGGAGTGTGACCCTCTGCCCCCCATGGGCAAGGTGTCCTGACAGCCCCTGACACCTGCCAGACCACCACTGGAGTGGCCGGTGATCTGTGGTAGATGACAGCCTGCAAGCCCGCCCCCCACATTGTGGTGCTAAAGCATCACCCCCCCATAGACACACACTGTCTCTGCAGTGCCCCCAGCCAGACCCATCCGACCCCTCCACAAGCCAAGGCATTCTCCAGATGACCGTCCGGTGGGTTGCCAACACTGGCCACTGGTGCTGCAAGCCTGGGCCACAGCCTGCAGCACTCCCCTTCTGTGTGATGCCTGGTCAATGCACAGGTTGGCTTACTGCAAATTTGGAGACTTTGGTGCTGGGACCCTATTCTTTTAAAATCTGGTGCATGGACCCCGATGCACCCCGAGTTTCTCTCAGGTGATAGTTCACAGCACAATGTGATGATCTATAATGGCTTTTAAAATCAAACCTAATGTTCTAGAATCAGGCCTCTGGAAACATGCTGTAGTTCTAAATACCAGCTTGAGTGGCAGTGCTGAGAATAAAACCTATAGCTACATATGGTAGTATCAAAAGCATTAGTGCTTGGTACATTAAGTACTTACCTTGACAAAAATTAAAATACTGGGTCTGATTTTCAAACGCTGAAATTTTGTGCAAGTTGCCTGCACCAAAAGGATTTGACACAAGTAGCATCTTGTGCCATCTTGCTGCATCAATCCTGATTTTAGAATATAGGCTGCATCAACATCGAGATGCCATGTGCCAAAAGCACCCTGCACCACCCTTGTGCCAGAACAGGTGGTGCACCAGGATGTTACGGGCCTTCAACAACGAGGCCGGGGAGGTGCAGCGTATACTGCAATATCACAGGTCCTACTTGATCTCTGACTTTTACCATCTCTTTCCTACTCCTAGGGTTCCCCTCTGCTTATCTCATGCATTCTTGAATTCCCCTACCATTTTGGCCCCCACCATCTCTGCTGTGAGGCTGGTCCATGTATCCCCCATGCTTTCCATGAAAAAATACTTCTTCACATTACCTCTGAGTCAACCTCCCACCCAGCCTCATACCAAGACCCCTTCTTCTTGAATATCCTTTTTTTCTGAAAGATGCTACCCTCTTGTACCTTATTTATGCCCGTGAGGTATTTAAAGGTCTCTGTCATATCCTCCTCTCTCTCTCCTCTCTTCCAGAGTATATACATTTAGATCTCGTAGTCTCTCCTTATATGAAAAACAAAACAAGTATCTTCAAAACATAACACCAAAATAAACAACAAACAAACGTAAAAACAACAGGTGCATACCAGCAGCAAACATTTGGCATTGACAAATGCTTGTTGTCCCTTGCTTTTGTGGGCTTTGTTTGCTAAAATGCCAGCAGATAATAATTAGGGACGAGTGTCTGTAATTATACCATAACAATATTGTGGGACTGAGAGATCAAGAAAGGGTTAAAAAACTAAAATCCTTTATCTTACAATAAATCCAAAAAAAATCATTTTCCATTAAAAACATTATTTTATTGCTATCACCTGCTATGAGAATATGAGAAAAGAAATGTAGCATTAAGGTTGCCAATGATTTTTTTTCTCAAATTCAAAGTAAGGTTACTGCTGTATGACCACTAGGAAATATTAAAACATGAAAAGCCTAGTAATACTCCTAAAATAATGATCAAGTGCATTAAATTAATTTATATCAATTGATTGAGGTTCTTAAACTTGAAATGACCTAGGAAAAATCAATATTACTTGTTAATGGTACTTCCTTTCCAAATATTTTGAATCCTGCTTTTTTCTTGTTCAGTTAGTTACTCCCGATTTCCAACTATGCTTTGCTTAATGCTGACTGTTAAAGACAGAATTAAGTCTAGGGTTTAGGCTTTTTCTGGACATTGCATGTGTAATGCCCCAAAGTAAGGGGTTAAAAGTCAAGGGGACATCACAGAAAGAGTTTGGGGTTTTGCTTTACCCAAGGGGTCCCCGTGATGTGCTGTGGTGTTCAGGGTCTCAGGGTGAGGGTCCCCTGTGGTGTCTCTGGGGAAAGCGTTAGGCAGGGCTGATATTAAAAAAAAGAAAAAAAGTTTTTCTTTCTCTCTCCCTGCTGCCTGTCTGCTCCATTCCACCCCCGCCCCCGAGCAGGCAGCAGGAGAATGGGCACCCATGCACTTGGACCGCTGTTCCTGGCCAGCGTTTGTGTGGCACAGGCTCGGGGTTTCAGAATTCGAACCCCGAGTGCTTTTTCAAATAGGAGATTTGGCCGTTTGAGGTAGTTGTCATGCTGGGCTGTGGAGTGTGAGGACCTGGGAGGGCAAGGGAGACAGGGCTTACCTGGTCTTGGTTGAAGCCGTCCTGTTGACTCTGCTGGGTGCCTCCTCCAGCCAGCGAAGATCCCTGCTGCTGTTCCCGGTGTTCCTCCTTTGCTGTGCAGTCGAGTCCAGCTGTCTGCCCCCCCCCCCCAAAAAAGAAGATTTCGGCCTCCAAAGAGGTTTGGGCTCTGTGCAGCCCTGTTTGTTTTTTTTATTTTAATTTTAGAAGTATTTCAGTCCCCCGTCGGTGGCATAGAAAAGCAGCATCGTGACAGTATTGCCGACGGCTGTCGGAAGCTCCCTGTTGTCCCTCCCGGTGCCTGCCTTCCCAACTGCTCTTCTTTCCTCCCTCTGCCAGTAAGACCTCCCGCCTCCCGTTCACGCCCTCTATCTCCTGTGTGGTGTGCGGTGAGTCGGTGGCAGCATGCAGATTTGTGCTGTCCACCTAAAACAATAAAGGAAGGACTGTTTTTTTGTTGGGTCAGCGCACTAGGCACATAAAGGAGGCGGCTGAGTGCCGCAGGTTGTTGGGGCACAAGGACCCTGTATTTACGATTCAGGAGGGCAGGACAGGTAGCGACGCCCATGGGAAGGGGCCAACACAGTAAGGCCAAGAAGAGACCTATTAATATTCATTTAGAGGGGTGGGATTAGGCGGCAATTTGCCACTGAGTGACAGCAGGCTCTAGTGAGCCAAATAATTAAAAGGGCAGCGCAGTTTAAAGAGGGCACCAGGCTCACATGTAAAGAGGGGGCCAGGCACACATGTAAAGAGGGTGTCAGGCCCATTATAAAGAGGGCACCAGGCCCAATATAAGGAGGGCTAGCAGGCCCAAAATAAAGCAGTGGGCACCAGGCCCAAGGTAACGACAGCAGCTGTCATTCACTGAGCTCATACTATATACAGTACGTGCTCATACAGAGCTCAGTCAGTGGCTAGCTGTGGTGGTGTGCAGTGGACTGTGCCAGTTAGTGCCTGGGTATGGGTTGGGGCCGGGGAATGGGGTGGTAAGGCACTGCTGGGTGGGGGTCCACTAGACCACCAGGTATGTGGGGTATGTGTGTAATAGGGGATCATGCTCAGGGTTCCACTGAACCACCAATGATCTATTCCTTCGGCAACACAGGGGGACTGGAGCATGGGTGGTGCAAAGCCCACCAGGACAACATTATACTATATATTGGGGGGTCCGTTAGCCCACCAGGGCAACGTCATAATAATTACTGGAAATCAGGCTGCAGCAGTAAATTTTCAGTTAACAATCACAATCTTGATCAAAAATAATGGGTTGGAATGGGTTAAGATATAGAATGAGGACGCTCAGGTAGATCTTATATTTAGAAACCCTCTCTTGCAACTTTGATATTAGCAGTAAGCCCTGTTTTGAAAGCTTTAGACTTTTTTTCTAGTCGATATGAACAACATATCTACTAGAAAAAAAGTCTAAAGCATTCAAAACAGGGCTTGTTGCTAATATCAAAGTTCCAACCCGTTATTTCCCAATTAATTTTAAGCATAAATCCCAAGAATGCAGCAATGTTTTTTTTCAGCCTTTCTTATATGTTCTCCAGTTGTTCACCTCTATTTAAAGAGTGAGAGAGAGAGAGAGAGAGAGAGAGCGTTCGAGAGAGTTCTACTTCCCAGGGAGCCTCTTGATCAAGACTGTGATTGTTAACTGAAAATTTACTGCTGTTTTGCATCCAGTCAATCAGGAGACTGTCACTGCTGCACCACCCAGCCCCCGCTAGATGGGGAATGAGCAATGACACACACTACTATTATCCCTCCCTGAAGAAGGAGAGCTGTCAATGGATGGTCAGTCATCCCTCCTTCCCCTGGTCAGCCCCTGAGCAATTGTAGGCTGTTACTAAACCCGGGTTGTCAGCATGGTGGCAGGTGAGGCACCCAGCACCTCAGCCTTCTGTGAAACTGGGCCGAGCTCCCCTTCCAGTTGTTGACTAGGAGTGCTTGCTTTGCACAGCCCAAGTGTGGGAGCTACATTGGAATACTGTAGCTCCTGTTGAATTCCAGCACTTGGGGTTCATTAAAATCCATAATCCCCAACCAGACAATGCAGTCACTGGCTGTAACTCTTGCAAGCTGTGTCACTTCACTGTCCCTCTGTTACCACCCTTATCGGGGGGATCAAAATAAGCTTCACATTTGATCGCTAAGTGGCCACTAAGACAAACTATCTGGTGATCACATTAATTTTATGATGATGGATGTACAGGATTTTCAGTGAAATTAACTGAACTGCCAAAATCCAGTCAGTTATAATTTCTTGCAGAGGGTATGTGGTAATTGAAGTCCAGCAGCCACAAGGCAAAAAAAATCCATGTTTTAAAACAATGAGCACAATCCAGAGTCTCACCTGAGGGTCTCACAAAATAATCCCATGGCATCTGCTTCACTGAACTGCCATCCAAAATTGTACTGTAATATAGAATGTAGTGGCACCACTGTGAATGCAGAACAATGGAAATTTCCAATCTAAACATAAGTGGAACTGTTGGTGATACTGCCAGCTAACTTCATAAGCAAGCACTTACAGACATGGCAATATGCAGCATTGCAATGTGCATCTGAGTCTTCCTCCCATGCCCCCATCATATTCAAAGCTGTTCCTTATGTCTACAAAATGGGTACAAAAATCCCCAAAAATGAACCAATCAGCTGACTATACATTAATAAAGCACAATGCACGTTCATCCTGGCAGTTCCACTTCACATACAGTGTCAATACACTAACATAGAATGTTAAAATATTCAGCAGTCATTTTATCCCACTAAAATACTCCTACACAGTAAAACACATTACTGCATGTATGTCAGTAGCTTTAAATTTACTGTATCTCAAGTACCTCAATTTATCTCCCACATCTGGTCATAATTATTCTCCTTCCTACCATTTGGGGATTGAAAATCTGACTCAAGACCTGACGATTGGTGCTCAATAACAGTTCTTGCTCTGGTTCCCCAACAAAAACAAAACTCCCGGAGGGGTCACGTGATGCAGTCCTTGAGGTAGCTGCTTCCTACCAGTGCTCCCGCTCCGGCAGCCTTAAAATATACATTTCAGCTGTTTTTACTTGAATTCGGTTTCTTCACACTGCTGCTCATTGTTTTGGATTTCTGACTGCTTCCAGTTACCCACAGCATCTGAGATCGTATTTTCTTTATCCGCTGCTGTGGAGGCCAAAATGTGCCATGCACCACCAGCGCATACCCCACCTGCAGCCCTGAGCAAGAGTACAAAATGCTCCAAGAGCAATGAGGCGGCTCCCGGCGAGGCTCCTGCTCCAACTACGGGGCCTACATTACTTATAGAGGAATGTTGTTTAGCGGAGCTTGCACCTTTTAAATCTGCACTAGAAGAACTCACATTGGAGCTCAAGTCTATGTGGGCCGACCTTTCAGATGCTACCAGGGCTATCTCAGATGAGGCAGCCCATAACTCCTCTTTGGAAAACTAGAGAGATTGACTTGACCCTGATGTTATTACACTCCACCAACACCTCACCAAAATTGAACAGAAAATGGAGGACTTAGAAGGCCAAAGTAGACACAACAACTTGGTAGTCTTTGATCTTTCTGAGGAGGCAGAGAGGTCTACTCCAGTGCTGTTTGCCAAGACGTTGCTTGCCAAGTTAGTTGGTCCGTCACCTAATAACCCTGTTTACATTGTGGAGACAGCCCACAGATCTCTTTGTGCCAAACCTCCGGTGGGCCCCCCCCCCCATGTCCCTTTATAATGAGATTGCTGATGTTCTTGGATAAACATGTTTAAAATAAGCTGAAAGAGTTACATGAAATCTCTTGGGAGGGCTCCCGGCTCTGAGTTTCAAAAGATCTACCAGCCATTACTCGACAGTGGAGAGTGGCATATCACCCCTTAGTGTAGAAACTGATCAACGCAAGAGTTCACTTCAGAGTTCTATACCCACCCTGCTTGTCCGTCATGCACCATCACTCCTGGTAATCCTTTGACTCAGCGGAGCAAGTATCTCCTGAACTAAAAAAGTTACCCCTGGACTTATTTAAAGAAAAGTGAATGGGGTCTGATCTTCTCTTTGGTCATCTACGACAGGTTTAAGATTTTGGAGCACTACTGGTATGTAATCTGTGTTCGGGTTAATACTGGGGCTGAGGGTGGTGCAGGGTACTCTTTAGATGCTGTCACTTTTCTTTTCTTTTTATCACAGAATACTTTTTATTGTTTCCAATAAAACCACACCACTTTCAACAGATCATGTACATAACAAGATACAGCAAGATAATCCTACATGTAACACATTATCTATAGGCAACTAAAGAAATAAAGAAAAGAACAGAAGAAAAACAGGCATTTACAGTAATCCACTGTTCATACTAAACAGGAGCTACCAAAAATTTGGGGTTTACATTCTACCATCATTGGTGCAAGCAATAAAGACAGTGAATAGTATAAGCAAATCCCTCCAATCAGGGATAGATAGAGAGGTAAAAAAGGAAAGATGTCATGTGGGGGGGGAGTACCTACACACAGGACGAGGGTGTCATACTCCTCATGGAAATCCTCTCTACAGGTCTGAATGCTTGGGGGGCTATGTTGCACAAACAAATGAGCCAGGGGTTTTTTGAGGAGATGAGGGTGGTACACGACAGAGGGTTGAGTTAAGGTATGCTCCCACTTGTTATGATGTAGTGACAGTTGTCCTCTGCCAGCATAGGTGAGCCTCTCAAAGGTGGCCAGTCTAGCTAAAGCTGAGTGCCAGAGGGAGATAGCTGGTGGCAAAGGCTGTTGCCAGGACATCAGTAAGATCCGTTTAGCTTCTAACAAAGCTACTAGAACCCATTCCCACTGCTGTGATGAGATCTGCTCCGAGGAGGTGGCATCTCCTAATAGGAGCATGGGATTAGAGAGGTCAATAGGTTGCCCTAACACCACGGAATAATCCATTTTCACTGAGGCCCAGAAGGGAACCAGGGTGTGGCACTGCCATAATATACATAGGATGTGAGCTGGGCTTTTGTGGCATCTCCAGCATTCTGAGTGAAGAAGGATACCCCATTTATGTAGGGCTGCCAGTGTGCGGTACCAGCGAAGCAAAATCTTAAGCTGGATAAACTGGCTTTTGGCATCCTTATAGGAGGAGTGGGCTCGATGCAGACAAGTCGCCCATCTATCTGGTGGAAGTTGGCAGCCAAGATCTCTGCTCCAGACAAGTCTACAGTCCTCTGTGTAGTCTGGTTGTGCCTCCTGCCAGGTACTATAGAACTGAGCTGCAAGACCCCGAGATGAGGGCTTTAAGTGTAGATTGGAGATCCAGAGCCATTTCCGGTCAGCAGTCTGAGACCAGTTAGCAGACTGAACTGCAGCTCGAAGCTGCAAAAGTTTCCAAAATTCTTGGGACGGAGGAGCATAGCGAGCTTTGAGTTGCTCAAAGGACATGAGCATGGTAGACTCAGGTAGATATAAGTCCTGAACTGTGTGTGTGCCATTCTTGGCCCTCAGTGCCCGGTTGAATGGTTTGTTATCCATCATCAGTAACTGGTTGTTCCAGAGATTGAGATACCAAAAAGGCATCCAACCCTCAGATATTTTAGTTCGAGCTGCGGTCATGAGGTGGAACCAGGCCCTTCTGGTTTCAGCCATGACTGGCCTAAGCAGACTGTGAGGGGCCGGTAGGCCAGTCAAAAGCAGATCGGGGGGGTCTCTCGTAGGACTTGAGCTTCCAGCTAAGCCCACAAAGCTGGGGGAGAAGGTGTGGGTAGGAACCATTTAGTGGCCTGAGCTGTGAGGAAGGACCAGTGATATCCTTGTAGCCAGGGAAGTCCCAGGCTACCCCTGGACCAGTGAGCTCGCAACTTATGTATGCTCCATTGCGGTCTCTTACCCTCCCACAGAAACTGTGAGATAATCATGTTCAGCTGTCTAAAGGTTGTTTTGGACAGGGCAATAGGGAGATTATTGAGGAAGTATGTGACTTTAGACAGGAAAAGCATTTGTATCGCAGCGACCTTCCCTGACAGAGAGAGATTAAGCCAGAGCCAACGAGATACTTCAGTGGTTAATTGTTGCAGGAGGGGGTGAAGTTTTTGGATTTGATATGTCTCCAGTCGAATGGTATGTGGATGCCTAGGTGAGTGAGGTTGCTGGGGACCCAAGTGAGTCCTAGGTCCTGGAGGCAGTCCTGGGAACAGATCGCATTTAGAGGGGCGACGCTGGTTTTCCATTGGTTGATTTTCAAACCAGAAAGGCCAGCGAATGTATGTAAGACATCTAGTACTGGATGCAGTGATTCCCGTGGATGCGAGAGTGTGATGAGCAGATCATCTGCATAATGCGAGAGTGTGATGAGCAGATCATCTGCATAAGAGGCCGTTAAGTATACATGCTTCCCTACCTGGATACCTTGGATCTCGCTAGTGGACTGTAGCTTCCGGGTGAGAGGATCCAGAGCAACCAGAAACAACAATGGTGACAGCAGGCACCCTTGCTGAGTGCCTCGCTGCAGAGGGAAAGGTGGAGATATGTCTTTGTTGGTAAGAATACGGGCTGACAGCTCACTATGTAGCACTCGTATCAACTGCCGAAAATGCAGGCCGAAGCCATATTGCTGGAGTACCACATGTAAGTAAGGCCATTCAACAGGATCAAAGGCTTTCAAAAAGTCCACCTCCATGGCAGCCATGGGGGTAGTGGAATGCAAAGCCAGCCACTTAAGGTTAAGGAGCAAGCGTATGTTGTCTACAGCGGCTCTCCCTTTAGTGAACCCAACCTGGGATGGATGCACTATAGAGGGCAAAACATCCATCATGTGAGTGGCAAGCATCTTAGCTGCTATTTTGTAATCTACTGATATTAGGGATATAGGCAATAGCTGGCACAGTCCAATGGGTCGTCTGATTTTTTTGGTAAAAGGGTGATAAGTGCCTCTTGCATGGTAGGCGAGAGGGTCCGAGAGATATGAGCCTCCTGAAGGGCAGAGAGCAGTGGGGCACTGATTTCGGAATTTATGAGTTAGTATAACTCAGTGGTCATACCATCTGGCCTGGGGGATTTCCCCTTAGCAAGCTGGGACAATGCCACTTTAAGTTCAGTGAAAGGCTCGTCCAGAGCAACCCTCATATGTTCTGCCAGCTGTGGAGTTTTGGTTTTAGAGCAAAACTCCCTCAGCTGGGTTTCAAATTGGCTTTGTTCCAGGGTGGTGTGTGATTTGTAAAGTTTTTGGTAAAACTGCTGCATACATATATTATATCTGCTTAGGGTCAGTAATCATTTCTGCTTTATGATTCCTGAGCGCATGGATGCGTGAAGCACCCTGTTGTTTCTTTAACTGGTATGCTAGGAGTTTACCACCTTTGTCTCCCCCCTCCCAATAAGCATGATTAGCCCAGGCCATCAACCACTCTGCCTTTTGGTATAGGATTGTGTTGATGCGGTACCGTAGCCCGACTATGACTTGGAGGGCTGCTGCATCAGATTTTCCTGTTGTAGACAGTTTGAACTATGCTTCTGAAGCAGATAATTCGGCTTGAAGATGGAATAGGTCTGCTCACCAGGCCTTGTTCTTCTGGGCTACATAGACAATGATATGGCCCCTTGGCACTGCCTTGAAGGCCTCCCAGACCATAGCTGCTGAGGTGTCAGAAACTTTGTTAAGAGCAAAGTAATCCTGAGCTGTGGTCCGAACCATTGCCTGGAATGCAGGTTCCTTGATCAGCAGAGGGTTACACCACCACCTAGTGCTGGTGCCAGTTTGCCCTGAGGGAGTATACATGCAGGAAACCGGAGCATGGTCAGAAATTAAAATGTTGTCAATTGTAGAGGCAGTAATGTCATGAGCTGCAACAGTATTTGCAAGCTAGAAATCTATACGGCTGTAGGTGGTATGTACCGACGAAAAGGAGTAATCACACCTAGTGGGATGATCCCTCCGCCATATATAATTCAGCCCCCACTCCTTCATGACCTCCTGTAAGGTAAGCACTGCCCTTGGGTGCATCTGCGGGGTTGGTTTAGATTTATCTAGGAAGGTATCTAGCATTAAATTGATATCCCCCCAACATGATGGGAATGTTGGGGTACCCCGTAGCTAGTGATTTGAGGGTTTGGTTAATGTCTAAGAAGAAGTCCGGGGAATCCACATTTGGTTCGTAAATATTAGCTAAGATAACCTGGCCTCCTGGATAGGAGAACCGGGCTACTATCCATTGGCTCTGAGTATCAGAAAGTACCTTGTCAGTGACCCAAGGTCATGACTTCCAGACAAGGATGGCTACCCCCTTGGACTTTGTTTGTGCTGAGCTTGCTAGGACCGTACCCACCCAAGTTTTTTTGAGCCACAGTACATTCTTTGCAGTAAGATGCATTTCTTGTATAAGTGCAACACCTGCCTGCAAAGTGCGTAGGTGTTTGAGGACCACTGACCTTTTGGTTGGATGGTTCAGTCCCTTGAGGTTCCATGAGATAAGATTAACCCCCATCTTAGAGTTCAGCATATTCAGACCCGACGGGAATAAATGTGGAGGTACTCACCCCAAATGTCCAGTTAGGAAAAGGTGGGAGCAGTTAGGAAGGAAGCCTGTGACACAACTAAAGGAATCAGGCAAAAATAGAGATCTGTTTAGGCTGATGGTAGAAAAGGAGGACTGCAGCACCTTGGTAACAAATAAGACAAAAGATATAAGTAAGTGCAATTCACCAGAAAACAACAGTTACAATTGCAAATAGCAATATGTTACAAACACTCAGATAACAGGGAGAACACCTATACAATGGTGGGTTTGTTCTTCCAGATAAAGGAGAAATATAATAACGGTATAAACAACTTCCTTAATTATTTCACTTAGGTAACAGTTTATTGGTACCTGGAGTTACACACATGAGTGTACCCTATCCTCCAAGTGAGGTGGTTGTACACAGCCATGCTGCCCGGGTACCTAGAATAGGGGAGGTTTGAGAGTTTTAACCGATATTGGCTCCAAGACTCTGCCCCCAGCTATAACACCCCTAAATTACCACCTGTGCCCAAAGGGGCTATTGGGTGTGGCATCTGGGGGGAGGTTGAGAGAGCAAAATTAAGGCTGATGCTTAGTCTCTGGGGTGGGTCCTACATTACATTGCATGAAGGATGAATCCCTCCCATGCACTCAGGTATCCCACTGCCAGGTGGAACAAGGGACCTAGCTAGTTGCTCTTCAGTTTAACTGCCCATAGAGAGAAGATTCCAAGGCATGAAGAGTATATATATGGGATAGGTACCCGCATGGTCCTTCCCAAATCTATAATAATCTCTAATACTCAGGGGTATGGATAGCATAAACAAGTGGGCAACCCAGCAGGGTTTTGCAAGGCTACAACGAGGGGTGATGGGCTTCATAGCTATGGTGTATATACCACAGCATATATAGTTGGTATCAGTATGAACCCTGGTACCCTAGGTAGCAACAATATAAAGAGAAAGCACTTATGAGACATATCAGTCCAGTGAAGCGTTGCTCCTGATGAGGTTGGGACATCCTGTAGGATTAGCTGGACCCTTAGAGAGCAGTTCAGCAAACGAAAGCAAGCCAGGCTTGATAGGCAGTGTGGTAATGTCCATGCAGCCTTCTAGTTCAGATGGAATATCTGCCGAGGATCCTGATGAAACAGCTTCCATAAGTAAATCATCTGGGATGTCCAATGACTCCACTTCAGCCTGCGAGGAGATATCATCCCTTGTTTGTTTGGCTGGTGGCACTGTCTCCTGACTTTCAGGGGTTACACTGTAATAGCCGTTTGAACAGTGATGGATTCGCATTGTTTGGCCTGATTCCCACTGCAGTCTGGGGAGGTGGGCAGTAGGCATACTCTGTGGTGGGAAGCTGGACTTGCTGCCTGCTGGTCCAGATGGTGCCATGCATTCAGGAGACATGGGGGAAGCATTTACATGTGGAACAGTCTGTTTGTTAATTTGGTCTCCAGGAACACTATTACCAGTTAATTAGTTCCCCCTAGTGTATGCACACTGATCTGTGCCCCAAAGCTTCCTGGGAGTTGAAGTTCCAAGGGGACATCCAAGGTCAGTATTTGGCAAGCCACATTTCAACCTCCTGAGGTGTTTCAGCCATCACTTCTCTCCCCTCTCTAGATACATGCAGGTAAGCCAGGTGGCGAATGCCATATTTAAAACCGTGCTGTGGTCGAAGTTGTTTGATTGGGGTTAAAGACTTTACTGCGGGCCGTCACTTCGGTGGAAAAGTCTCTGAAAAAGGAGATTTTTACCCCTCATCAAAGGATTTCCCCCTTATCTCTTGCTGCACGCAGGACCCACTCTTTAGTGGAGTATCTGAGGATATATGCAATGATAGGTCATGGCTGTGAATTTGCAGCTCGGGGTCCATTCGGAATCCTATGTGCTCTCTTCACATCAATTGGGCCACCTTGCCACCTTTCCCCTAACATTTTGGGGATTTCCTCATTAAGAAAATGCTCTGTGCTAGGGCCTTCCTACCTGTCGGGTACACCGAGAATTCTGATGTTGTTTCTCCACCGTTGGTTCTCTTGATCTTCTGCTCTGCACCAAAGTATTGCCAGTTTGGTATCATGTTCCTACAAGTGTAGCATTTTCACCTGGCTCCCCTCTATGCCCTCCGTTTTCTGTTCCACCACATTCATTTTGTTGTTTAGAGTGCGGACTTTGGCCACTGTGCCTGCTAATGTGGCTGATAAGGAGGGTTGTTATGTGCTGGAGAGAGGTGCCTACATTAGGCAACTGGGGTATAGAGTCTGTAACGGCTGCTGCTGGCACGCTCTGCGATGGTGGTAGGGATGCTATATGGTGACTGAATCAGACTCCCAAGACTTTTCAGAAGTGGGTGAGGGAGGGCAGTTCTTCTGACTGTTAGGCAGAGACAGATGGTGAATTCCAGTGACTGAGGCAGTAGGATCGTAATGCGGTAGTCCCCTGGTCAGATCTGGGTGTAGTGGCCTAGCAGGTCCGGAGAGGGTCGCTCAGGGACCGGCACCATTCGACAATCTTCCAGCTTCTGCGTATGGTAAGAATCACCCTAAATGATCATTCAGCTGTCACGGAGATGTATTATAGCTTCAGGTGCAAAAAGCGTCACTGGATGCCGGCATACTAGCACAGATTGACTTAGCTAGGTACAGAGCTATGGGCTTAGGTGGCCATCTTCCTCGGCATCCAATCCACGCCCTCGATGCTGTCACTTTTCTGCCTGCAATTACCACCATCCCCAATAGACCTGGGACCAACTCCTTTTTAGTGCTGTACCCCTCTATGGTATTCAGCAAACATACACCTTAAGGGGTGGATATCCTCTGACCCCCACCTGTCACCTGCATCCTTCACTGCCTTTGTATATGTTCTATTGTTGCTGACAACACGTCTCAAATGGCTTTTGCAGCTGGGACTGCTTAATTGAGTGCGATGCTACCTCCCCTCATTCAGAGGACTGGACCACACTGACATATCTCGTTTGGTCTTCATCCTCTCGGCAGCTGCTACACCTGGGCTATGCACATTATGGAAGTAGTTTGTGGCTTGTGTATCTCAAGTTGGCAAAAGACCAGCAGATCTGCGCCTTGTTGGACCCTCGATCCTCGACCCTTGAGTTGAATATTTTTTTGGAAAGTCATTTGCAATGAGTCAGACTTCTTTTTCCGGGACTTGGTTTACACCTTTGTTTTAGATTCCCGGAGAACACTGCCCCACTATAGGTAGTTGATGTGTATACTGCATTTCAGCTTATGGGGCTGCTGGATGCTGGACTTCTAATGGTTTTCTGGGGGCATATTAGAGGGAATAATAGGGGGAATACTGTTTTTCTTGGATTTTACTCTTTATTGAGTACACTGATCCTATAGGTTAACTGTTACATTGGATATTTCGCTACATTATATGTGACTATCCTTATTACATGGACCCAATGTAATAAGTGGACCATTCATATAAAATAATAGGGTAGTATGGTGGCCCAGGTGACATTGGGGTTGTACTATTAAGTTTTTTCTTGCACAGGTTAGTGCTTCAGTTAATTTCTTCTTTGTTTGAGGTGTGTTCAGGGCGGGGTAGGGTTGGGGAAGGTCTGGGTTACTCCTGAGGATGGATATTGTGAACTGGGTTTTGGAGGGGTTACCTCACCTGCTGGTTATTACTGCTTGGTTTTACTGGTCTTTGGGCAGGCTGAGTGTTTTGGGAGGAGTTTAGTGTTTATGAGGGTTTGGGGTTGTTCTTTGGGGAGGGGTTCAAGTTACTGCATTCCTCCCTCTAGTTTATTTCTTGGGTTTGTGTACTTGTGGGTACGGGACTGGAGGGGAGAGATCTTTAGGGGTATTAGGGAAGGGGGAGGGTACCACCAGAGGTTGTTTTTTTTCAGGGAGGACTGATAATTTCCTTTTTCATGTCCCCTCTTATTTATGGTCGGTTCCTGGTAATCATTTAATCTCTTAATATGGCCAACTATACTTTTTGTACTTGGAACATTAGAGGTGCTCAGTCTCCAACAAAGTGAGCCAAAGTACTCCTTCATTTACACAAATTACAAATTGAGTAGCCTTTTTACAAGAAACTCACTTGCCCCCATTCCAGGTCCTCATCTTCAGGAGATCCTGGGTGGGACAGGCATTTGGAGCTGGCACGGACTCCCGTAAGAAAGGGGTGGTAATCCTTATCAACCAGAGAGTTCCATTCTGCCTCCTTCAGGAGGTAGCAGACCCACAGGGCTGCCATATTATTCTCCGGTCTCTACTTGGTCATCTGGAGGTAATACTTGGGGCCATTTATGGCCCTACGGTAGAAGAGCCACAATTGTTTACCATGCTAATATCCATTCTGGCTCCCTGGACCTCTCTTCCAGTCATACTATGGGGTGAATGGAATTTAGTTCAATGCAATGGTTTGGACCAAACCGGCCAGGTCCGTCAAGCCCTTTCTACTAGTCATCTGGCTCTCAGGGATTTGATGGACTCCATGGGTTTGATAGATCCATTGAGGGCACTAAACCCAGACAGCTGAGATTACTCTTTTTACTCGCTGCAGCATAACTCCTTTTCCAGACTGGACTATTTCTTGTTAGGGGTGGACTTTCTCCCTGGTGTTCTTTTATGTCACTACTCTTTTAAGGTTGTCTTAGATCACCATCCAGCCCTACTCCAGGTAAATCTCTCCCCCCCTCCTTAAGTAAGGACAAAGTCTGGATCTTAAACAACCAGTTACTTAAATCAGACGGTTTATTGCAACACATCCATTCTTTTGTTGCCTCCTTCATGGAATTTAATTCTCTTTCTATGTCTGCCCTCAATATACTATGGGGTGCCCTGAAGTGCTCCCTTAGGGGGGAACTGATTTGGTTGGTGGCTAAATGGAAAAGACAAAGCATGGTTAAATTAACCTCCCTGCTATCTCAGATTCGCTCCTTAGAGGGACATATTTCTCAAATTTCTCCCCAATCAGAGAGGCAGTGATTAGAGTGTATCCGCTTTCAGTATAATATTTTACTAGGGGAAGAGGTGGAGCATCTTTTGCTCCACTCCAAAGTAAAATGCTCCACTCCAAAGTAAAATACTTTGATCAGGAGGAAAAGGCAGGGAAGCTTCTGGCCCTCTGGTTGCGGACCCAAGCCATGGAGAAGATTGTCTCCTCTATTTGCACCAATTCTAGTTCCCTCCTTACCTCACCCTGCAATATTGTCGATTCCTTTAAGATGTTTTATAAAAACTGTACACCCTGCCCTCCTCTCCTTTTTGTCCAGCTCACTTGGAGACCTTTTTGAAAGACATTCCTCTTCCTCAACTGACTAATTCACAGATTGCCATATTACAGGCCCCATTAACCCTAGTTGAGGTTTCTCAAGCTATTGACTCCTTAGCCCCCGATAAGTCACCTGGCCCAGATGGATTCACTATCAGTTATTATAAGGTATATAAGGAGCAATTGGCCCCTATACTGCTCAGCACTTATAATTATATATTTACGAAGAGCATCTCTGGCCTTTCCCTCACTGCAGTCACTATAGAGGATTTTCCTAAACTTGGTAGGGATCCCTTGCTGGTCTCCAACTATAGGCCGATAATGCTTATTAATATTGACCTTAAAATGTTAGCTAAAGTATTGGCCTGTAGACTGGGGCTAGTTTGGGAATCGCTTAGAAGTAGAGAATAGGTTGGGTTTGTCAAAGGTAGACTCTCGGCAGATCATCTTAGGAAGTTATCCTGTCTTTTTTCTGTATCCAGGGACTCCCTTACTCCTGCAGTTCTGGTGTCCCTGGATGCCAAGAAAGCTTTTGATAGGGTTTCATGGGACTATCTTTTCACTTTGCTACCCAAATTCCACATCCCCCAGTGTTTACACAGTGGGTCAAGGTGTTCTACTCCTCTCCGTCAGCCCAGATTCTTTGTAAAGGTGTTTTATCCACACCCTTTTCTCTCTACTTGGGTACCAGACAGGGGCATCCTCTCTCACCATTTTTATTACTAATCTTTTTCTGGAACCCCTAATTCGCAAACTCTTTTTTTCTCCTCAGGTTTCTAGCATCTCCACAGGTCACACCGAATACAAGCTATCGGCCTATGTGGATGACTTTCTATTACACATTTCCTCCCCTGCTTCATCCCTGCCTGCTGCCCTGCAGATTATTTCCCAGTTCGGCTCTATCTCCAACTGTAAATTAAACCTTGTTAAAATGGAGGTTATGCCACTCAATCATGTCACTTTTAAGGCAGACATCGAACTTCCTGGCCAGGACTGGAAGAAAGATAAGTTGAAAAATCTGGGGATTTGCCTTAGCACATCACCCCCCAAACTGAGACAGTTTATCCTTGATTCGACAGTATTCCACATTAAAACGGATTTAGATCGGTGGTCCTTGTTATCCTTATCACTGTGGGGCTGACTGAACATAATTAAAATGAATGTCCTACCCAGGCTATTGTATCCCCTCCAGATGTACAATTTTGCTTTCCCACAAACTTGGTTCAACCAAGTTCATAGACTTATCTTCTCTTTTCTGTGGCAAGGTAAGGTGGTACACACGGCTCTAACCAGGTTAATGAGAACCAAACAAGACGGAGGACTACAAGCCCCTAATTTTTTCAAATACTACCTCGCCCTGCAGCTCACTAGATCTTCCCACTGGTGGGGGTTGACCGGGGGGTGAATTTTCAGGGGACTGTGTCCCACTGTGGGTGGACATAGAGCATTCTTTGTGCCTTGACCAAGGTTTGGACATCAGGTCGCTTCTCTACATTCCCAGGAAGAGACTCCCTGGATCCCTACGAGAGACCCCCCTAGATGCCTCCCTCTGGGTTCATCTACAATTTTGTTCCTTACTCAAAATTAACCCCCATAAAGATACATCTCAACCTTTATTTTGCAATCCAAACCTTCATATAGCTGCTCAGCCGCTTTTGAAATATTTTTGGCCAGATATGGGAGTAGACACGGTTGGGGAACTCACTGTTAATCAACACTTGTTATCCTTCCAGGATGCCCGTACCAAATATTGTTGGCCTACCTCTGTGGTTTTCCGATATTACCAGTTGTCCCATATGCTTGTGCAGTTTTTCAGCAGCGGCCCTTGGCTTAGCCTTTTCAGTAATTTGGTTATTCCTGTTATTCAAAAGGCCCCCATCTCCCATCAGATCTCATACTACTACCACTTATTAAGGGATGTTGTGGCTGTCACTGAAGGCCCAAGGTTTTACTGCTGGGATCTATCCCTTCCGGTCTCCAACTCTCCTAGGAACTGGCCTCATATCTGGATGCACCTTTATGCATTCATTAAATAATAATAAACTTTATTTATAAGCACTGAAACCAAATTGCTGTACAAATTTTAAAACAGTTAAAACAGTAAAACAATGACCAAATCATTCAAGAAAAACTATAAATACAAACAAGAGTGGAATATTATGTAAAATCACCAAAAGCCTGGCAGAACAAGTAAGTCTTCAAAGCTATCTTAAAGCTCTCCACAGTCTGGCACTCTCAGAGATAGATACCATTTCATGCAATTTAAAATCATACATAATCTATATTATACTCCAGTTAAATTGCATAGAACCAGGCACCCTTCTCCATGTTTTGTGGTCCTGCAAGACAGTGGTCCCCTTTTGGTCTGCATTTCGCACACAGTTAGACCCCTTATTAGGGCTGTCTGATGCTTTCCTTCCCGAAGCTTGCATTTTGGGAGACAACGTCAATACCCTGATAGGTAATCAAAGGCCACACATGGCATTGATCTCAGCATGTGCAAAGAAGGTTATTTTCTGCCATTGGCTAGATCAGACTACACCACAATTTCTAGAATGGTACAGGGGGCTGTTATTTGCCCTGCAAGCTGAGCACCTAATTGCCAACATGACTGGCAGATTATCTAACTATAGTTGTGTCTGGGAACCCTTACAGGCCCTATTAATGCTATGAGTATCATTATGTTTCTCTTCATAAATCTTTTCCAGGATATTGGTGGATTAAGTCAGGCTCCCCAGCCCAGCCTCTCTTCCTTTTATGTGTTACCCCATTGCTCTGGTGGTGGAGGGATGGGAGGGAGGGGAGGGGTGGGGGTTGCAGGGTTTGTCATAAAGGCACTCTTTTCTGACTGTGGATGTTTTTTGTTTCTTGCATTGTATCCTCTAACTTGCCTATATACCCTGTATGTTGTTGTCTCTTGAGTGTCTTAATAAAGTTTATAGAATTTGAAAAAAATTCCCAATTTGGTCAGAGGTCCCAGTCCCCATGATGCCCAGACTGCCAGCACAGATAAACTATAGGATTCAAGTACTTGCATGAGCACTCTCCCATTATACTTGTGCACTGCCGCTAGCACATTATCTCCCAGAATGCAGGTTGTTTAAAAAATACTTCCATCTTTACCTATCAGTAAGAGGCCTCCCATCACTTTCTACATTCCACACCTAACTGAAGCCAGTATCAAATTCTGTGCATGCATTCATTTCGCTGTACAATCAGAGTTGTCCCCTATCTCTCTCAGTCTCCTTTCATGCCGCTGTACTGCCATATGAATTGTGCTTGTACTTATGCTTAAAAAACAAAACATAAATAAATAACTAATATAACAAAATTTTAAAAAAGCATACATATGTGTATTTTCAAGGGAGAGACCAAAATATTTATGTATGTACTGGGGTAGGGAAGGTGTCAAGAACGAACCAAACTGGCCAAAAAACTGTAACTAAGGAAAACACAGTAGCACAAACGCCTTAAATCAAATAACAAAAATGCATGAAGTTCCAGCAGGTAGAAGAACTATGTCTTTGGAAACATTTCAATTTATATACAGTATATATATACACACATATATATGGGATATGACATGGCCTGACTGAAGATATCATGTTTATCTTCATGAAAGGCCAATGATATCATGATATTGCACGAGTGGCAAAGCCATGAGTGAGATATCTTGATGTCATTGGCCTCGAGTGAAGATAAATATGATATCTTCAGTCAGGCCATGTCATGTTCTGTTTATACAACATGTGTTTTGGGTGACATGAAGCAGAACCCCTGAAAGAGTATGTTACATATTCCCAACCAAAGATAACATTGTATATCCCGCTAAAGTATAAGAGATGGCATGTGTTATTTAAATAAATTGTTGACAACATGAAATTTTCCACACTGTATAGTATAAGAAACGGCACGTTATTTATATCTGGTTGATTCTGCCATTATTTGTAAATAGTAATTACTTAAAAAATAATGTTTGCTTTTGTTACTGTGCCTTTTGGCAAACCTAACAGGACTTTCACTTTCTGCCCAAAATATATTGGGTTGTTCTTGGCATTTTAGTTATATGGTTAATTTTGCCATTGTATTTAAATAAAGTAATAGCATAAAAACATATCTGGTTGATCCTGCCACTCTTTAAGTGCAACAGTAGTACGGCGTGCTTTCACTTTCTGCCCCAAATGTAGCGTAGCCAAGCGGTATGAAGACTGACCCCAGACGTGCTGGCAGATCTTTACAGTAACTCAAGTCTGTGTCACAAAATGAAGAAAATTGTGCATATTTGCACACTTTAGCTTTCATTTTTTAAAAGAACTCCCAACTGTGGAATGAGAACCGAAAGCAAGTCACTGGCTTCAGAAAATCAGAAGGAAGTGCGAGCATGCGTTACTATAGAAACACACGCTTCTGCTTCCTTCTACCCTTCTGAAGCCAGTGACTCGCTCGCTGTTCTCATTCCACAGCTGGGAGTTCTTTTTAAAAAAAAGAATGCTAAAGTGTGCAAATATGCACAATTTTCTTCATTTTCTGACACAGACTGAGTTACTGTAAAGATCTGCCAGCACATCCGGCCTCAGTTTTCATACTGCTTGGCTATGCTACATTTTGGGCAGAAAGTGAAAGCACGTTGTACTTCTGTTACATTTAAAGAGCAACAGGATCAACCAGATACATTTTAAAACTATTACTTATTTAAATATGACGGCAGGATCAACCAGATGTCATGGAAGTGTGTATTTGGGTGGGGAGAGGGGGAGAGATGCAGGTATTAGACAGCTTTGCAGGATAGAAAGTGAAATAGTTTTACATTAAGAATGACATATGGGACCATAGAGATATCATCATGACGTATAGGAACATGGAGATATCACTTTGATGTATAGGAACATGAAGATATCAATGATATCTTCACTGCCTGCCTGAGATACTAGTTTTTATCCCTACATTTATCCCAAAACACATGTTGTATATATATCTATATATATATATATATATATATATATATATATATATATATATATATATACAGTAGCAGCATCTTAGTTAGGGTTGAGTAGGCAGTTCAATGTCAAACCTCAGATTTTGCACTTTAATAACTTTGCAACTGTTCAATGTATTTGCACGAAATTTGGTATGTGCTGTCCTGTCGGATAGATCTCTTGAAGTACCAAGTTTTGTTTTCATCAGATTTGCAGATTTCATGCTGCACATAGTGAAAAAACCTTTTTTTCACCTATTTTGACTGTTTTTTCACCATCATGCTGCAACCACACTGGTTGGAATTGTGGTCCAAAATGTTCAGGGTAGAAAGAATTTGCCCCAATGAACAACCCTGCATTAGGCTGGTGAAAAAATATTAATCTGGTCCAAAATTATTTAATTTTGAATGTTCTGGTTCTGAGCATGCTCAGTTCAGTTTTTTGGCTAGCAACGTCGTGCAAAAGGGGCTTAAGGACTCTCAAAAAGGGATTTTGACAGCTCACAAAAAGGGATTCATTAAATTCCTCTTCATGAGAAAAAATTACTTGTTTGTGAGCCACCATCTTGTTTTCATTTTTCCAGCGCAAACAAAACATTGTGGCCCAGATATTCAAAAGGGTTGCGCCATGCGCAACAGGGTTGCTCATGTGCAAGTCCAAAACTGCTCCATTCTGCGATATTCAGAAGGAGGCAGTTGTGCCCCCGAAAACATGCTGAGCAATAGCTCAATGAAAATGAAGGCATGAGCAACCGAAGGGGGCGGATCCATGCATAAAGAGCGCAATGCGATATTCAAAGACTTGCGCAATGCACAACAGCGGCACAGCCGGAAACTGCGTACTAGCGGAAATGAGCCAAAATAAAAAGGCTCAAGGAAGCGGCACAAGAACGCTACCAGGCTGTCAAGTGGGGGAGAGAGAGAGACAGACAGAGACAGACGGACAGACTGAAAAGGGCAGGCAAGGAAAGTGTTTCCCATAGTTTGTAGAGGCCAGCGGGGGTACCGGTGCAGTGGAAGTAGCAGTGAGGACAGCGGGGGTAACACAGCAACAGCAGCCGGGGGGGCAGAAGCCAGGGAGATGGACAGTGCCAGCTTCCACATGGAAGCTGTAATGAGGGGGGTGAGAATCCATGCTGCAGGGGGACATGGCCGTGGAGGGGCCCATCGGCGGTATGCCCCCGACAGGCGGTACCGTGCCCGCATCAGCTTTGAGCTGTATACAGATGTAGAGATCGTGGGCCGGTACCACCTGGACAGGGCAATACTGAGATGGCTCTGTGAGCTGTGCAGTGATGTGATTCAGGCACCCTCACGACGGAGTCACGCTCTGTCAGTGGAGACCAAGGTGACAGCCTGCATGTGCCTGCTCACCACGGGCACCTTCCAGAGGCCGACAGGGGACACCACAGGCATCACACAGTCGGCCACGTCACGCAGCCTCACCCAATTCCTCAGCGCACTGCTGCCACATGCTGCGGAGTACATCCATTTCCCCAGCACCGTGGCAGAGCGACAGCAAACATGCAGGAGTTCCACAGGGCAGCACGTATGCCTGGCATGCTAGGGGGCCATAGACTGCACCCAGGTGGCCATCCGCGAAGCCACCTGGCCCCGATGGCCATGCCTATCGTGAATCGAAAGGATTCTCCAGTGTCAACTGCCAGGTGGTGTGTGATGCCACTGGGCGATAATCAATGTCTGTGCCACACACCCTGGCAGGCACATGATGCCTTCATATGGTATCAGTCTGCACTGTGCCATCGATTCAGGTGGGACATCCCCACAGGACATCTAGTGGGTGAGTACACATGTATGGAATGCAAACTCTGGGCAAGGGTGGAATGACACCAGTGCCATGGTAGTAGCACACAGGGAGATAGCCAATATGGACCTGAACATGACACTGCTCTCCACTATCTCCACACAGGTGACTGTGGATACCCACTCTGTCCCTGGCTGCTCACACCGTACCGGCGCCCCACGACCCCAGCGCAGCTATGCTATAATGAGGCACATGCCGCAACACGTAACATCATAGAGCGGGTGTTTGGGATGCTCAAGGCACGCTTCCGATGCCTAGACACCTCCGGCGGTGCCCTACAGTACAGCCCCCAAAAGGCCTGTGGGATATTCATGGCCTGTTGCATCCTGCACAACATGGCCAAAGACCATGGGATAGCCATACAGGTCGAACAGGGGGACAGCGATGGGGACGCCAGGTGGCGCCGGTGATGATGGTGATGAGCAGCCTCCCCTAGGACAGAGGGACCCCCGACTGATCCGGCAGGCCCAGCTGCACTGGGACACCATCACAGAGGAGCTACACACAACACAGGTAAGTCAGGGGACAGTGCAACCAACACTGTCCATGCGCCAAACTACAGGCACACAGGGGAACACACCAGGGGTGCATGAAGGTTAGGGGAGTGGAAGGGTCCAGGCATACCAACACACCATCAGGGAGGGGTGAGCACTCATATGGACACACACACACACACACCAGGCACAGAGCGTACATGGGCAGATGCACAGCACTGCAGAACCAACATTGCTAACACACAGCACCACCGACCACCCCCACCACCTGTACTGTCCAAGGACGTGTGTCAGAACCTGGGCACCCTTGCACCTTGGTGTACAGTGCAATGCAGGCATCATCATGCACATGCACCTGTGGACAGCAGTTGGGAGGGTGTGCAGGTGGTCCGTGTGCACTGCCCACCATGACACACATTGCACACAGGGCAGCACCAGACAGGGCCCGCGCTGGGAGACAGCTCAGTCATGTAGCACTGTCCCACGGCCACCACGGATGTGTGTGCGGCCCCGCCATGACCCAACAGCACGGGCAGGCTGAGCAGGGGCCACATGGGGTGGCACTGTTGCACCACCAGGGGTCCCACTGCGCGAACACGACCTTCCCCACACAGGGGTCTGCAGCACGCTGAACAAACCTGCACCAGGGGTGCTCGGGATGCCCACAGCAGAACCCAGCGTCGACAGGCCTGGTGTCGCACGACACCAGGAACGGGGAGTGGAGAGTGCACTGTGTGGCGTGTGCGGTACAGGGGCACCTGACTGTGTGCCCAATGCATCCACGACAGAGACCACTGCCTGGGTCAGCCTGTCAATGGCGGCGGTCACATCCATCCGCATACGGACCAGCTCGGCTCGGTCCCGAGCACACTCCCTGCTGTGCCACTCCACGGACACAGACAGTGCCTCCATGGACCTTGCAACCCACCCCTGCAGCTGTACTGATTCCTGCAGCAGGCGGGTGTGTGCATCCAATGGGTACTGTGCCCCAATGGCATCGTGACCCCCAGGGTGTGGACGGTCCTGATGCACATCACCCCTTGAGGGTGGGCGCTGTTCGCCAGGACCAGGTATGGGTGAATCAAGAGGCGGTGGACATGTGCCACTGCTTGACACTGTACCCCAGACCTGGTGTGTGACTGCTGCTGCCCTCCAACTGCTGTGCCCCCAGGTCCACCTGTTCCACCGCCATGCTGGCAACAGTGCCAGACACCTGCACAGCCACCAGTGCTGCCCCACCGGTGCTGACAGGCACAGCCTGGGACTGTGCCAGCATGCTGGTACACAGGTTTGAACCAGAAAGGCCCAGGGGCATTTGCTGGCCTGCCGTGTGTCTGTCATGGGACACACACCTATCACTGCCCATTGCAGACCTTCTATCATCAATGGTGCAGGTATGTGCTACTGCCATGGCCACAGCATGCTGGCATGCTTGCATGCCAGACTGCTGAGACACAGGCTGTGCACCCCCCGCACCCGTATCATTGACACCAGAGTTGTTGGCCCAGCGTGCATGCTGCTGCAGTGCCTGCTGGCTGGTGGTGGAGGTGGATGGTCCCTCCTCCATGTCCAGCAGGTCCGCATCACTGTCTGGACCCACCACCACCATCTCCTGAAGACTAACAGGATCTGTTACAGAAAGAGAGTACATGTGAGTGCATGTGAACAACCGCCACCCCCCCAAACACCACCACCATGTCATACCGTGCAGTGATGGGCTTCCACCTGTCTGGAATCCTCCGCCTGGTATGCCCGCAATGGCGCTCGGCTGCATGGCTGCGACCAGTGTCTCCTCATGTGGGGTCAGCTTCAACACCACTGGCGGGCCCCCGCCAGTGCCAGCTCGGGCCACCCTGAAGGCTGCCACCTTCTCCTTCAGCCTCCTGTGGTCAGTCCCCATCTTTTTCTTGCATTCCTGCACGGAGCGCTGGTGGCTTCTGTGCAGGTTAACGGCCCAAGCTACCCCCTCCCATGCAGCTGCATGGGACTGAGGGGTGCCCCTCCATCCACTCAATAGTGGCTCATCTTCCAGGTAGGCCTGGAAGAGGGCCTCGGTCTCTGCCGCTGTGAAGTTCGGCCTCCTCCTACGCCCACCGTCCTCACCCTCACCTTGGCTCTGCTCGGTCATGGTGATCTGTATGGGTGGAAGTGGACACCTGTCACTGTGCAGTCTACAGCATTTCCCCATGAGCATTGTCCTGAACATCACACAGCATGTAACTCACCTCTCACCTGTAGTAACCGAATCTGGCCAGCACAGCCCACTGTCGCACATTTATAGCGCAACACATGCAAATTAGGAGTGGAGCAACTTTAATGACATGCAAATCACGCCACTGCGCCCTTGAATGGCTGATCAGATGATTTGCATATGTCGGCTGAATATCGCGAATCTGCGCTTTGTGCAATACGGAACAGTCGGCTGAGCCAATGTCGCAGATCTGTGCCTGTATGGTACACTGCATCGCGCATGCCCAGATAGCTGACGCATGCGTCTGTGGTGCTGCTGATGTGCTGAGCGCGATAGGCAATTCAGGCCATGGCCACCATTGTGCCAGTGGTGCTACAGCACTGGCCACTATATGGCGCTGTGGCATTACTGAGCAATAGTCCACTGTGGCACTGGTATGCAGCTGGTTGGTCGCGCAGGTTACCTATACGTCAGATGGCTCTGTGCGTAGCCTTGCATCAGTGCTCATGACCTTGTGTATGCCCTTTTCCCCCTGCCGCTGTTCGCCTGCCATGTGTACGTCCCTATTGCGCTGTCTGGTGACAGCACTATGTGATGGACGGGCGCCTGTTCGAACAGCGCCAGCTTGGAGCCTGTGGTGGTCTATTGCGCAACATCTCCACGGGGGTTATGGTGGCAGCAGGCGCCATATTTCCTGCTGTAAACTGGCTAACATGGCTAGGGGAGGAGGGCTTTGAGTTGGAACCCACTGGAGGTGGCCAACCTGGTGGCCCTAGTAGAGCCCCAGTATGAGGCACTCTATGGTGAGGCCCCCCTCACCATAGCAAGAACAGAGGTGTGGCAGCAAGTGGCCACTGACCTGGTGGGGGTCACTGGACAGCGCCGGTCTGCTGAGCAGTGCCGGCACTGGTACAGTGACCTCTGCCGGAGGGAGCCAGACATGTTGGCAAGGCTGCGAGCACGTGCCAGGTGGGGCGTGGTGCCGAGGCCAGGTGAGTGTACCATCTATGCTCCTGTATTCTCTGTAGGGGTGTGTGTGTTCTTTGGTGGCTGGGCATAGGTGACGGCTCAGACACGGTTGGCTGTGTCAGTGTGTGTAGCTGTGTGATGGATGGGTATGGCTGTGTGGGCAGGCACTCTCACTGGGGCAGGGGGCACTCTGCTTTTGAGTCACACTGATGTTTGTCTCAACATATGTCTCCCACAGGCCGGGATGTGAGGATGCAGGGCCGGGGTGAGGAGGGCCGTGCCAGGGCCCCGGTGGAAGCAGGAGTCGCCCCTGGATGCAGCAGCAGCAGCCACAGCATCAACGGCAGCAAGAGCAACAGCAGCAGACACAGCTGCTTCAGCAATGTGAGTATCATGACTTCATGGATTCTATTGCATGCTGGGGAGTCCACTAGTCCTGCACAATACAACCATGCAGGACAGGGGAGGTCATAATTCCACTATACAAGACACTAGTGAGGCCCCACCTGGAGTACAGTGTACAGTTCTGGAGACCATACCTACGTAAGGACGTAGAGTGGGCAGGGAAGGTTCAGAGGAGGGCAACAAAGATGGTGCATGGCTTGCATCATGGGTCCTATGACGACAGGTTGAAGGAACTGAACATGTACTCCCTGGAGGAGAGGGGAGAGAGGGATATGATAGAGACATACAGGTATCTTACAGGGGGGATCAGGGTGCAGGACACACTATTTTGAAGTGAAAAAGATGTTCCAGGACTAGAGGCATGGGATGAAGTTGGAGGCGGCGATTCAGAAGACACATGGAAAGGATTTCTTCACAGAGCGGGTGGTGGACAAGTGGAACACCCTGCCAGAGGAAGTGGTGGGGGCTGAAACAATCACGGGATTTCAGAATGCACGGGACAGACATGAAGGAATTCTGGAGGTCAGGGATAAGGGGCAACAGACTTCTAGGAAAACAAAGTGAACTTACAAGCTCAAATGGATGGACTAGGTTGGCCATAGGCCCTTATCTGACGACACTGTCTATGTATCTATGTATGTATGCACGACACAGGTGACATGCATCACTGTCCAGTATCACAGCACGTCTGTGTATGCGTCACTGGTGGTCCAGGCATGCACTGGGCACATAGCTGTGTAACTGGCATCGCACCACGTTGCCACGTCACTGGACAGCCTTGTTTGTGCTGTGATGGACATGGGCAGTGTGTGTGTGCAGTGGTGCGCATAGCTGGTGCAGCCTGTTTGTGATTGCCATGTGCATGTTCACTGTGGGTGGGTGCATGCCATCACAGGTGTGGGACACTGGGCTATATGGCTTGCAGGTTGGGTGGTGTTCAGGGTTGTGGTCAGTCACAGCCATTGACTGTGTTCCCATTTTCCTAGGCCTCGAGGTTCTCAGGAGGATGGCACATGATCTTCAGCGCCTCACCCAAGTTGGACTGGAGAACCAAGAGATACTGCAAGCCATCCGGTGCCATGGAGCTCGGCGACGGAAGCACAGGACGGTGCACCAGCAGGGGGAGGACCAGCAGCCAGCTGGGCCATAGCCCACATTACCCTTCCCACTTCTCCCTTCCCTAACACCCTGCCTTCCCTTTCCAAGTTTTTATTCCCTCCCCCTTGAACACCCCTACCTTTTACCCATCCCCCCTTGTAAATAGTTTCTCTTGGTTTTGTTATTGAATCTTTTAAATATACATTTCTATTTTGATATGAATACTGTGTTGGTCTCTGATTTGCAGCTGGCTATGGGTGCTCAGTTGCAGGGGTGTACATGCCATCTGGGGTGGTATGGTCCTGGGTGTGTGTGTGCATGTGTGTGCATGGGGAGGTATCTCCAGCATGGCAGTGACTTTCTGTTGGTCTTGCCGTCTGCTGCCACCCACTGCTGGGTGCACAGGGTGTGTATGGCTTATAGGCTTCTGTGCTGCACGGGGTTGATGTGTGCTGGGGGGATGCATGATTTCCTGCAGTGCCAGTCAATGCACATAGGTGGTGTCTTGGGGTCACAGTGCAGGGTGTGCTGTGCGTATGGGGGGCTGCTGTGCACTGTGGTTGTCAACCCCCTGTGTGTGGCACTCTCAGCATGCCAGTGGTTGTGCTGGGGTGTCATAGCTCCGCTATGCTGTGTTGGCTTGTCCCCATGGGCCAGTAGATCATCCGTCACACACCCAGTGATGCTGTGCTTGGGGTGTGCAGGTGTGGTGTGGGTTCTGCAGTGTGTTCCTGTGCCCATGTGTGGCATGGCTGGCGGTGGGCCCCAGCCTGCCTCCCTGGATGTGCAGTTCCATTGCTCTGGGGGGCTCAACTTGCGCTATGGCACCTCTGGAATGCTCAGCTGGACTGCCCTGGTTGCTCCATAGTGCAACATTTTGGCTCAGCTTCTCCTTCCTGGTTGCGCTATGGCGCAGTATGTGCGATATTCAGACGTTGGTTGCTTGCGCAATTTGTGCTGCTCCATGTTTGAATATCGCACCTGTTGCGCATTTGCACAACTGGTTTGTGCTTGCTCCTGCTGTTGCGCTCATTTTGAGTGCAGTTTGAATATCTGGGCCTGTAACTTTATCCAGGGATGTTTTCTGCAGACATCCAAGCATGGATTTTGTTCATGTGGACATCCTTCACAGTTTTCTGCCTTTTATTTACTTTACTGTGGCTCCAGAATGTTTATTTTTGATTTCAAAAATCCCTTTTCCTTCCGATCTCTTTTCGCAATGTGAAAATGGATTTTGACACCTCGAGAAAAGGTATTTTGCCAGGTCATGAAAAGGGATTGGTTTGTCAGACCAGATGACCCTGTGTCCAATCCTGTTTCGCAATGTGAGAAGGGATTTTGACACCTCGTGAAAAGGAATTTGACTCATGATAAAGGATTTTGACATCTCACGAAAAGGGATTCATTTTTCTAATCCCTTTTCTTGAGGTGTCAAAATCCCTTTTCACATCATGAAAAAGGATTTACCTACAGGGCCATCTGGTCTGACAACTAAATACCCTCTTGGTGAGCTGTCAAAATCCATTTTCTCAAGCGGAATCCCTTTTTGCAAGCTGTCAAAATCCCTTTTTGCATCATGAGAAGGGATTTCTGGCAGGGCCATCTGGTCCAACAATCATGAAAAGGGATTTTGACACCTCTCAGAAAAGGATTCAGCTCATGAAAAGGGATTTTGACAGCTCATACAAAGGGATTTCTAAAGTTTACTGTATCTTTGGCACTTCACTGCAAGGAACGGTTTGGAATTTCGGGATGCATAGGTCTTGCCCAACAGATTTCACTTTTGATGGTTTGGTGATAAAATTAACATTGCTTCCATAGTTATAACATTTTGAAATTGGGAAATTTCCCATAGGATAACACTGTGGCGGACACAGTACCTTTCTACGCCTATACCTCGAAAACGGTTCGAGATACAGATTTTTCACTAAACGAGGTGTACTAAGCATGCATGCAGATTGCCAAGACATGATTACAACTGTGGTGGATTTTTTTACAAGGTTGCTACTGCAGTACTTTTGTGAAAGCTCCCCCATGTAAACCAATAGTACTTTGGCACAAGTCTGCGGTCTTTTGCAAAAGTCAAAGGTAGATAGCCCCTAAATCCCAATTTCTTTGCCATTTCATAGCAAACAAATTGTTAGGACTTTTGGGCTAAAAACTGCACAGTGCCAAGCCCTTGCCCCACAGAAGTGCCTTTTGCTTGTTTGGTGAAAAAATTTACATCAGTTCCATAGTTACAGCACCATTTTGGGTGTACTAAGCTTGCACGGAGGAGACTAGGTCATGAATACAACTGCAAAGGATTTTTTTCCAAAGTTGCTATGGTTACTGTGATATTGCCAAATAACTGTTGCAAAGGTTATTTGGAATGTCTCTAGGCCTGCGCTATGTGTCTGTACTCATGGGTAGGTGGTAGCACAGGCCCAAGATGACCCATGTTCCCTTTTATGCATACCATTTATGCTAAACTGAGAGCAAAGGGCCCTGCTGTGCTATGCCTCTACACATATGGCTGGGTGGGAGCCCAGGGCCCAGAAGGCCCAAGCTTCCACCTATAGATCATACTATGCATAACTGGGAGGACAGGGCACCCAGCCACTATGTCGGTACACTTATGGATGGCTGGGAGCACAGGGCCCAGAGGGCCTGCACTCCCAGATACAGTATGGATATGAGTAACATTACATTTTCTCAGAAAGAAGGGAAATTTATTGCAAAAAAAGTCAATTTTAATGCAGCAGTTAGGGTTGATTCCACACCGACAAAAGTCTGGAAATTGATGCTAGGGTTACCAACCCTACCGCCCCACCCTCCAAACACCAACAGGCATCAGGGTGTGTGGGGGGGTCATGAGGCCTAACTCTCACCCGATTCTCCTATACTGTACCACCTCAGTTTGTTTACACAAGGAATGTAGTGAGAATTAAGCTGATGACCCCAAGACACACCCCAACATCTGTTGGTGTTTGGAGGGTGGGAAGGCAGGGTTGGTAGCCCTAACATTGAATTTCCAGACTTTTTGGTGTGGAATCAACCCTAACTGTTGCATTAAAAAGAGTTTTGCATTGAATGTGTGTGTGTGTGCATGTGTGTATATATATATATATATATATATATATATATATATATATTAGAGGCAAAAACTCCATTTAATGCATCAGTTAGGGTTGTTCCACAGCGACAAATCGAGCAAATTTGATATTAGGGTTGGGAAACCCCTTGCACCCTCAGCCACCCCCAACTGGAATCGAAGTGCGCGTTGGTCGTCGGCCTAACTCTCACCCCATCACATGTGGAAAGAAGCTGAGGAATAGGAGAATGGGGTGAGAGTTAGGACCGATGACCTCAATGCGCACCCCCATTCCAGTTGGGGGGTGGGCTGGAGGGGTGCAAAGGGGGTTTCAACCTTAACATCGAATTTCCTCGCTTTTGTCGCTGTGGAACAACCCTAACTGATGCATTAAACAGAGTTTTTTGCCTCTAATTTCCCTTCTTTTTGAGAATGATAATGAGAACTAGTGAATGTAATGCGGCGGTGGGAGTGCAGGGGCATGTGATGTCTTGTAACATAGTAACATTGTTCCCACAAACGCAAATCGTAACGCGCATGGTGGCACAAACAGAAACAGAAAGAGAAACAGTACTGTAGACAAAAATGTTAAAAACAATGCAAATGCAACCGCAAATGAAAACGCAAAGGGTAACGCACATGGTGGCGTAAACTTGAACGATAAGTGAAATGGGTACAGAACCACAAGCAGAAACGGTAATGGTAACAGTAATGTAAGCGCACAGGCTGGTTTCCCCCAAAAGCTGTATAGAGAAAGACAGTGAGTACAAAGAATGTATGCAAAATAATGACTCTCGGAACAGAAAAATGAGGACTTGGAATAGTAAATTGCTTATATCTCAGGAACCGTATGACATAGAAAAACATTTAAAAGTCATATGAATTATCACTTTCCTGGCTAGTTTTATGCTTAGTCCCGGGGGCTAAGCATTTTTTTGACTAAAAGTCTGTATTTCGCACCGTTTCCGAGATACGGGCCCTGAAAGGTGCGGCGAACGCCATAATGTTATCCTATGGGGAAAAAACAGAAGTTCGGAGTTCCATAACTTTGCCTCCCTGTAATATTTTTTCACCAAACCACTAAAAGGCACATCTGTGGGATGTTGCTGTATTTCCTGCAAATTTCAGCCCAAAAGACCAAACCGTTATTTTGCAGCAGGGCGCCAAATGATTGCTGCATGCGTCGTATGCCGTAATGTTATCCTATGGGGAAAAGCGTCAAATTTGGAGTACCGTAACTTTGCCGCCATGTAATATTTTTTCAACAAAATACTGAAAGGCAAATTTGTGAGATGTCGGCAGCGTTTTCTCCAAATTTCTGACCAAAACTCCAAACCGTTCTTTTGCAGCAGGGTGCCAAAGAATTCCTGTCATTTTCCCACAGCCTTGAAAAGTACTGTTGCAATTTGTGAAAGCTTTCACAAAAATGTGCAACACTTTCATGAGTGCGGCACTACTTTGCAAAAGTACTTTTTACAGAAATCTGAAAAACGTGTTTCTGGGATGTTTTACCCCAAATTAAAGACATGGCTAGCATCCTCAGGGTCTGACTAGGTGAATACAAAAATAATTAGGTTGCTAGAGGGTCCCAAATTTAAATGCCAAGCATTTTTCTGATCACCAACTGAAAACAAAATGGTGGATTTGCAACAGTAAAAGGGCCATTTGCGAAAGTAAAAACTGCATTTGCAACATTGTCAAACTTTTTGTTAACTTTTCCCATTGACTTATAATGGGAACTTGTTTTTTGCATAACTTTTGAACCGTTTAATATTTTTTCACGAAATCTTTGAAAGGCACTATCGGGGACCCTGGCCGCACGTTCCCTGAAGATTTTGGACTGGTCGCACAAACCGTGTGACCTGTAGGCACGACCGTAGAATTCCAGAAAAAGCGTAAACACACGCGCAGATCATGCTTAATAACGCCACAGCTGTTTATCCAACTGGTACAAAACTTGGCAGATCCCAAGGTGTATGGGTCTTTATTTTGTATTCCAAATTTCAGGCAACTCTGTTGAATGGTTGCAAAGTTATTAAGGTGCAAAATTTTGGGTTTAACATGTAAATGGCTCCTCAACCCTAACTATGGTAGCACTACCGTGCTACCATAATATATGTGTGTGTGTGTGTGTGTGTGTGTGTGTGTGTGTGTGTATATATATATTCATTGCAAAAAAATTCAATTTAGGGAAATGAGGCATTAGAGTTTTGAATCTTACCACTCCACCCCCACCCCCACCCTCCACACACCACTTCCATGTACAGTAGTTGAAAATAAAACCTGAGCACTTTCAAAAAACAACTAGACACACACATGAGTAGGAAAAAGTAGATTACCATTAAACAATCATTCCACCCTATGGTGAGCTCACAAAAGGCTTTGCCTCCTGAGCACATACACCACTATGAAACTATGAAAACCAACAAGTGTAGGGATGTGCCTTGGTGCCATTGGCCCTAACTCTCATCCCATTCGATGTGTAAACAATCTGAGATGGTACAGTGTAGGAGAATGGGGTGAGAGTTAGGCCCATGACTCAAGGCACACCCCAACTCCATTGGTGTGTGGCGGGTGGGGTGGGTGGGGTTGTAGGGTGGGGGTGTTAGGGTTTGAAACCCTAATGCCTCATTTCCTACATTTATTGCTTCAACCCTAACTGATGCATTAATGAAGTCTTTTGCAACGAATTTTCTTACTTTTTTAAAAAGTGTAATCTATAGTGTATTGTGGTTGCATCTTTCTGTGGGAGTGCAGGGTTGAGCCCTGCACTCCCATCACTCAATAATGGTATCCATTTGTGGGCCCCATGCTCCCTTCCATCTATAAGTGTAGAGACAGTGTAATGAACTGTCTTCATCCTTGGGACCCTGCACTATCAGTACCACATAATGGAGGGACCTGCAGTCTCATTTCTGCAAACTGGTGCTCATATGTGGAGGGCCCTGCTCTCCCACCTTCCCACAAATGTAGAGACTCAGAGCAGACCTAGAGGTATTCCAAGTAACCCTTGTGATGCAAATGGTGCAATATCTCTGTAACCAAAGCAGCACAGGAAAAAATTCCTCTGTAGTTGTAATCATGTCCTGGCAACCTGTGCACATGCTTAGTACAAAGGTGTACTAAGCTGTTTTTAGCTAAAAATCCATATCTCTAACTGTTTTTGAGATATATCCGCTGAAAGGTACTGCATCTGCCACAATGTTATCCAATGGGAAATTTCCAAACTTTGAAATGTCATAACTATGGAGGTAATGTAAATATCGTAACCAAAACCAGCAAACATCACATCTGTGGTGCAAGCCCTTTCTACCCTAAAAATTTCAGCCCTTAGTTCCAAACCGTTTATTTGCAGTGAAGAGTAAAAGAAGCAGTGACGTTTAGAAATCCCTTTTCGCAAGCTGTCAAAATCCCTTTTTGCATGTTGTGAATCCCTTTTTGCAAGGTAGGGCCATCTGGACATCCACTCACAAAAAGGGATTTTGACAGCTCGCAAAAAGGGATTGGTTCACGAAAAAGGATTTTGACAGCTCGCAAAAAGGGATTTTGACAGCTTGTGAAATGGGATTATGAAAAGTAATCTCTTTTTGTGAGCTGTGAAAATCCGTATTCATGAGCCAATCCCTTTTTGAAAGGTAGGGCCATCTGGTCATCATCTCACAAAAAGCGATTTTGACAGCTCATGAAAAGGGATCAGCTCATGAAAAAGGATTTCGATAGTTCGCAAAAAGGATCAGAAGCGAGTTACGAAAAGGGATTTTTTTTTAAATTGCAATTTTTTATTAAAGTTTGCATTAACAAAACACAAAATACAGTTGGCATAGGACTATCAGACACATAAAATACAAAATCTAGTCACAAATTATAAATAATATAACATAGACTATTCCCCCTCCCCCGGAGCAATGAGCATGGAATGCTCTCAGACAGAGAAAAAAAAATAAACTCCCCCCACAAGATCGATCTCCGACCCTGTGGGACACTTCATAGCTCACAATTTTGGTTATATGTTAAGACAGAGCACTCCTGCAATGTGCCTAAAGAAGGCCCAGCCCCCACGGGTCCTAATTAATGGGAAAAGGGATTTTTAAATTTAAAAACAAGTATTTTTTTGACTAAAGTAAAGTAAACTGAAGTCACAGAAGTGTGCAGGATGTCCCCATGAATCCATACTTGGGTGTGTACAGAAGACATCCCAGGGGCAAGTTATAATCAGTGGCGGTTTTAGGCAGAAGCGAACCAAGTGGCCGCTTGGGGCTCCAGCACAGAAGGGGCGCACTGAAGTAGAACATATAAGCAAACATCATATTGACATGCAAAAAAGTGTCAATCTAAAAACCATAATTCTCACCCCAGGTATTCTTCTATATTCCTTACTCTCTGCAGTCAGCCTCCTAAATAGAACTGCCCAGAGATAGAATGTTATGTAAATGACAGAACCTATATTGGAACCTTCACCAGTTGCTGAACCGACTGCAACCGGAAAAAAAAAAGACTTTATTTGTGGTTCTGTTTTTCTTAATCAGTTTGATGATGGAAGAAAAACCTAAGAAAAAGGCTGGACCCCCAGGGTTTAAAAACTGCCTTAAGTGTGGGGACATTGCCTGGCCCGGTGGCACTGAGGGCTGAGGCACTGGATGCCACACCTTGCACCACGCCAGTGACCCGCATTTGGGAATGAGTTTGGATCACCAGGGGTCGGCAGGGAGGAGATGGATTGAGCATCTGACGGACTGCTCTTCATCTCCGGGAAGGGGGGCAATCTGCGGTTGGCGCACATTTGACCCCTGGCAAAGGCTGGGGCTTGACGCTACGCTGCCACTAGTAAGGGGGACAGGAGCTCAGCAGATGCTTGGTGGGGACATGCGTGGGTGCATGCATGTGCCCACTGCTGGTGTCACTGCATGGTGAATGCCTGTAAGGGAGAAAATATGTAGGAAAAAGACCCTGGTGGCTGGTCATCGTGGCTTGATGGCTGTCCCCTGGCACTTCATCTCTGGAGGTAACACCCTGAATTGAATCCTGCTTCGCAGGTGAGTAGGGGGCTCCCCAAAGCCCCGCCATGGGGGGTAAGCCATGGGAGTTGCAGGGGTGAGTGTCTGAAGGAGCAAAGCATGGGGATGGCTGCTGGATGAGGAAATGACCAGGTCCAGGAGGAGAAAGATAAAAGCAAAAAAAAAAAGTGTGGGGACATTTTTGCCAAGGCAGAGAAGCATGGCTTATACATTGTCAGCCTTGGAAAAGAACAGTTTTCTGCAGATTGCAAAATCTGCTAATCATTTCCACAAAAGACAATTGACAAGAGGCTGGAAAGGCTCCAAAGAAAACTTGAGAAGGGTGCTACTGGTTCTGACCAACCCACACATTTTAAACATGGGAGAAACCTCACTGTCCAAACTGAGCACCCCTGACAAGTGTGACGCAGCTTCCAGTAAAAAGGTGGGTGAACTGGCTGATCCCCCAGTTCCTACCAAAAAGACAAAGAAAACAAAGCACATTGAACCCCTGACTGAGAAACCAAGGGGGTTTCATCTGTGCCTCACAGCCTGCCTTCCTCAGAAGAGACTGCCCAGGCCATGAAGGCCATACAGGCTTTGCAGGGTCTTATACCTGCTCCAACTCCTCCAACATTGGTTCAAGTCCCGGTTGGATCTTCTTCTGTCCCAGCTGCATCCCAGGAGCAGATGCAGTTTGAAGAGTATGATTTGCCTGAAGTAGATGAGGGTGAACCTATTGAGGCTGAGATCTCACCTGAACAGGAATTTGGGTCTTCTTCTAGAGCAGAGGATTTTTCCTCTCATTTTCCCTTCATAAGGAAAATAGTGGAAGCCTTTGATTTGGCTACCACAGAGGTTATAGAGGATGAGGAAGAGGCCAAATACATGAAAATGATGGAGTTAACACCCACAAAGAAGATATTACTCCCTATCAACAAGTTTTCAAAAAAGACTTGTTTAAGGTTTTGCAAACTCCAAATTCTGTCTCCCCCCTCCCCCCTGGACAAGAAGGCAGAAAAAAAGTACCAGCTGGACAGACAGGGGGTTTTGTTCCTCTTCTTTCACCCTGACCATCAAGGGATAATCCAGCAAGCAGCCTGTGAGAAGGCAAGGGTGCCATTGACATCATGCCCACCTGAGAAAGATTCATGCAAAATGGATAGTATGGCCAAGAAGGGCTACCTGGCATCCTCACTGGGAGTCAGACATGCTATTTACCAGGCTTATTCTACACAGTATCAAAATTCACTCTGGCAGTCAGGATTGCCCATGGTAGATAAGGCTCCTTCGAGCCTCTCGGATGATTTGGCTGAGATAGCCAGGTTTGGGCTGGAAGCAGCAAAATATCAATTTCAGATGGCAGCAGATGTCAGTGCTACTGCTTCCAGATGGATGACCCTTACCATAACTCTTAGGAGGTTAGCCTGGTTTAGGACCACTAATCTTACACAGGATACCCAAACCAAGGCTATGGATTTTCCTGTGGAGGATCATTCAATATTTGGCCAACAGACTGAGGCTTATATGACGAAAGTGGATGAGTACAAGGCCACCTATAAGAGCAACTCGACAAAGGAATGACCCTCCTTCTCCTGCAGGTCATACAGAAGGGGAGGCAGAGGTGAAGCAGCCTATACCAGACCTTTTTAATCAAGCCCAGGCTGTCTCTCAATATCAGCAATACCCACAGCAGACAAGATAGTTCAGAGGCAGGGGTAGAAGGGGCTCCAGGAGGGGATCCCAGACTACCCAGGCCCAGCCTCAAGCAAAACAGAATCTCTGACTCAGTGGTCAAGGCTGCCTCCCCTGGCCCTATCCCAGTAAGGGGCAGGCTGGCTCATTATTTCCAGGCTTGGTAGTCCATTACCACAGACAAGTGGGTCCTGGAAGTAGTGAGTCAGGGTCTGCCCCTAAGTTTCAAGTAATTCCCTCTCTTGAGAACAAGGGTGATCAAAACCAGCTTCCCTCTTGGAAAAGTAACTATTGGAGATGGAGGTTCAAAGCCTCCTCCTGTTAAAAGCAGTAGACCATGTTCCACCTCAGCAGAAGGGAAGGGGTTTCTACTCAAGATACTTTCTCACCAAAAAGAAAAATGGGGAGTGTCGACCTATTCCAGACCTCAGTCTACTGAACAAGTACTTAGTAAAGCCAAAGTTCAAGATGGTCACATTGGCAGTTATTCTGCCAGTCATTCAGAAGGGAGACTGGCTAGTATCTCTGGATCTAAAAGATGCCTATTTCCACATTCCCATAAGAGAATCTCACAGAAAATATCTCAGATTCAGACTTCCATCATGACATTACTAGTTTTCAACCCTACTCTTCAGTCTCTCCTCAGCCTCAAGGGTATTTGCAAAGCATCTGGCAGTGGTGGTGGCACACCTAAGAAGGTTAGATGTATCAGTCTTCCCCATCTCAATAATTGGCTGGTGGTGGGAAGCTCACCCAGGCATGTGCAAGATCACCTGCAGGTAACACTAAACCTGTTACACTCACTAGCGTTCCTGGTAAATCAGGAGAAATCTGTTCTCACTCCAGTACAGGTTCTGCACTTCATAGGAGCAGAACTGAACACCTTAGAGGGAAGAGCCTTCCTCCTTCAGGACAGAGTGCAAAGCATCTGGCAAATAGCGGCTTCTTTCAGGCTGAACAAGCCAAAGCCAGCAAGACAATTTCTGCAGCTTCTTGGACACATAGCTGCAACAACAGGCACAGTTTTGGGTGCCAGGTTCCAAATGAAAGACATAGAGTTTCACCTTGGTGCACATTGGTGCCAAAGGAAAGACACTCTTTCAAAACCAATTCCAGTAACAAGAACATTGTTGTAAGCCCTTCAGTGGTGGAAGGAAGCAGACAACCTCAGGGAGGGGGTATCCTTTCAATGGAAACCCCATCAGCCATTCTTACAACCGACGCCTCCCTGTTAGGGTGGGGTGCCCACTAAGGGGAACACACCACTCATGGAACCTGGTCCAGCACAGAGTCATTCCAGCATATAAATCTGTTGGAGCTGAGGGCAGTGTTCCTGGCACTGAAGGCATGTGCACCACTACTACAAGGAAAAGTGGTGCAGGTCAGGATAGACAACACCACAACAGTGTACTACATAAACAAGCAAGCAGGGACAAGGTCAGGCCCCTGTACATTGAAGCAGTGAAGATCTGGAGTTTGGCTTATTCACTGAAGGCCTCCCTACAGGCCATTCATGTGCCAGGGAAAGACAATACCCTAGCAGATGCCCTGAGCAGAATCAATCAGGCCCACCACAAGTGGTCCATCAACAAGCAGATACTGGAGGCAGTATTCAGGAGGTGGGGTACACCAGAGATAGATCTCTGTGCATCCCTCGAATCATCATCTGCCCCTTTTCTGCTGTAGACCACCAGCCAAGGGTACAATCCTGCTGGATGCTTTGACAATGGACTGGTCAGGAAGAAGCCTATATGCTTTTCCTTTTCCTCTCATTTTCAGAGTTCTGATCAAACTCAGGTCACAACCTGCAATGATCTTGATAGCACCAGACTGGGACAGATAGCCATGGTACCCTCTATGATTCTCCATGTCTGTAGCTAAACCAATACATCTACTCAGGAGGCACAACCTGCTGATCTCCCATCAAGGCAGGTTCCTGTACTTGAACATCAGATCTCTTCAACTCAAAGCATGGCTCTTGAGGACTTAAGAGTTTGCACAATCTAAGTGCCATGGATATCCTGAAGGACTACAGGAAACCTTCTACTAAGAAGACCTATGCTTCAAAATGGATGAGGTTCTGTGTTTGGTGTGCTTCCAAAGGTACCTCCCCACTCATGTGGGGATACCAGCTGTCCTGGATTATCTTACCTACTTACACTCCCAGGGTCTGCAACATACATCCCTGAAAGTGCATTTAGCCTCAATATCTACTTACATTTCTGCTGGGAGGAGCACCTCCATGGCATCCAGTCCCATTTTGAAAAGGTTTTTTAAAGGTCTGTGCCATTTGCACCCACCTATTAGGGAACCAGGACCAGCATGAGACCTGAAATTACCCAGCTCATGAGGCCCCCATTTCAGCCCATGGCTTCAGCACACCTAAAGTATGTTACCTGGAAAATTCTTTTTCTGGTTGCTATCACCTCAGCTAGATGAATTAGTGAGCTTCAGGTCTTGTGTGTCTAGAAGGATTATCTTTCCTTCCACAGAGACAAGGTAGTATTATGAACAAATAGAAAATTCCTCCCCATGGTGGTCTTTGACTTTCATTTGAACCAGTCCATTACCATGCCAGTCTTCTTCACTGAACATACTAGTTCAGGTGAGTGCAGACTCCATAGTCTGGATGTCAAGAGGGCATTAAGTTACTACATGCCTCACACCAGAGATCATGGCAAGACAAACAGTTGTTCCTGACTTATGGGAATGTGGGTAAATTTAACCCAGCTTCAAACAGGTCCACTTCTCACTGGATAATCCAGTGCATTCAGTTTTGCTATTCAAAAGTTGGCAAGGAGCCCCCAGCAGGGCTGAGAGCTCATTCCACAAGGGGCACAGCTGCAACCACGGCAGCAGCCAGAGATGTTTTATTAGTGGAGATCTGTAAAGCAGCTACCTGGAGGACAGTACACACCTTTACTAACCACTATAGTCTAGACACTTAGTCCAGAAGTGATGCCAGGTTTGGCACAGCAATCCTGCAGAGCCTCTTTCCAAAAAAGTAGGTTCTGAGCCCACCTCCAAAGGTACTGCTTTGAAGTCTGCAGAGAGTTAGGAATATAGAAGAATACCTGGGGTGAGAAGAAAAAATTACTTACCGTAGTAATCTTGTTTCTTCCAGGTTATTCTTCTATAATTCTAACTCTCCCACCCTGCCTCTCCTTCCAGAACCAAAGCCTCTGCACTCCTAACTGAGCTTTTAAATATGGAGTTCCAAACACTGACATACGTTGTTTAAACCCTAATGGGTGGAGTTTTTCCTTCCCTTCCTTTTCCAGGTGATTCTGGCATTTGGGGGGGTTGGGTTTATGTTAATATTTGTAGTTTCTACTAGACAGTATAGTTTTGTTGTAGATAGATAGATAGATAGGTATAATTCTAGTTCAAATTGCCTTGCAGGCTCCTTAGATATCTGATACATTGGTGGAGCGTTGCAGCTGATAAGGGCAGAAGTTTGAACAAGTGGCATGAGCCAATGATAGGTTTTATCATTTGCATAACATTCTATCTCTGGGCATTTCTACTTAGGAGGCTGACTACAGAGAGTTAAGAATACAGAAGACTACCGTGGAAGAAACAAGATTACTATGGTAAGTAATTTTTTCTTGTTGTCATCACCCTTGCATTCATAGAATTCTTATCACTTTTTGGATGTGGATTGGGGAAGAAGGGAGGATGGGGGAGTGATGTGAAGCAGTGTAGGGGGCACCACAAGTATTTCTGCTTGGGGTGCCATTAGGTCTTAAACCAGTTCTGGTTATAATGTTTTGTTTGGGCACAAAAAATGAAAACAAGGTGGTGGCTTGTGAAAAGGAAATTTTTCTCACTAAGAGTGATTTTATAAATCCCTGTATGCGAGCTGTCAAAATCCCTTTTCATGTGCCCAAATCCCTTTTTGAACCTGTCCAGCTATCCAAAAGACTTAACCGAGCATACTCAGAACCTAAACTTTCATAATTGAATAACTTTGGAACAGTCATAGAAACAAAACCTCCAATAATTGGGGGTGGGGGTGGGGAGCTCTCTAAACCATGCAGGAGGGGCAAAGTGTGCTATACCTCAGAGCTAAGCCTTATCCAGAAAACCAAAAAGGAGGACAGTAAACTGTATTCCAAGTTGAGGTCAGTACTTAAATGTTTGTGTAATAAGTTAAATAAAATCCAGGAAGTGCTTTCCCAATAGATCATTTTAATATAGAACTACACAATACAAACACATGGTCACTGAAAACATACAAAAGTGTGGCATGAATCAAAGCAAGTCTCACCACCAAAGACAATCTTATAGCAGCAAGTGTTGTGCAACACACTATAAAGTGCAAGAACAGTGCACAGTAAAGTGCAAAGAAGTAAAAACCTTTTTTCAACACAATTACTGTTTTTTACAGTTTTTTTCAGCTTACTGTTGTTGCATGCATTGTGTTGCTCCTCATTGTTCACTGTCATTGGTCAGCGCTCCTCTAACCCAAGGCTTGTAACTGTGGCCATCAGTGTGAGCTACAGTAGATCCACGAAACTACCGAACAACAGTAGATGAAGAAAACTTAAATGCTAAATGCTATGTCTCAGCAGTAATATAGATCTTCCATGCTGGCTTTATGGTGTCCTTACCTATCAACCTCCTTCAGCCATCATCAGAGCAACACACACAACAGCAGTAAGCTGCAAAAAACTGTAATAAGCAGTAATTGTGTTGAAAAAAGTTTTTGCACAACACTTTCTGGCTATAAGATTGTCTTTGCTGGCGAGATTGGCTTTGACTCATGCCACACTTTTGTACTTTTTTAGTGACCATGTGTTTGTTTTGTGTACTTCTACATTAAAATTATCTATTAGAATAGAAGTTCCTGGATGTTTTTGGAACTTATTACACAAACATTTAAGTGCTGACCTCAACTTGGAATACAATTTACAGTCCTCCTTTTGGTTTTCTGGATATAACTTTGGAACAGATTAATATTTTTTCACCACACCAGTGCCGGCATGCTGTATGGGACAAGCTCTTTATACCCTGACAATTTCAGACCAAATGGTGTGTCCACAGCATGATGAGGAAAAAACAACCAAAATAGGCAAAAAAAGCGACTTTTACACTTTTTTCACTATGCGCAGCATGAAAACTGCAAATCCAATTGAAATGAAACTTAGTACATCAAGAGATCTACCCCATGGGACAGGGCATTCCAAATTTTGTGTAAATCTGTTTAATAGTTGCAAAGTTATTAAAGTGCAAAATGTGAGGTTTAACATTAAATTGTCTACTCAACCCTAACTATAACATATATAAATTGCAAAAAAGTCATTAATGCATCACTTAGGGTTAAAGTGAGAAAAGTAGGGAAATATGGTGTTAGGGTTTCCAACCCTTACACCCCACCCCCACCCTGCACAGATGAAGAAGGATCAGTGGGGCATTGGGATCTCCTGCCCTAATGCTCACCACATTCTCCTATGCTGTGGTCATCCAGCTTATTTTGTAATGGAATATGGTGAGCATTAGGGCAGGAGATGCCAATGCCACCCCTTATCCCTCCTTGTCTGTGCAGGGTGGGGTGGAGTGTTAGGGTTGTAAACCTTAATGCCACATTTTCCTACTTTTGTCACTTTAACCTTAATTGATGCATTAACCAAGTGTTTTGTAATTTAATTCATATTTGATATAGTATAATAGTACTTTTATTTTATTGTGGGAGTGCAGGATTCTTTAGACCCTGCACTCCTATCCCTCCCCAGGTGTATATATGTATCTGAAACACAGGGGCCTCCGGGCACTTCCATGCATCAAGTTATGAGGATGCGTAGCGAAACTGCAACAAATAGTCATAACTCATACTAAGGGTCATACTAAGGGTTATTAAGGAGCAAGAAGGCAAACGGTGCCCATGAGTGCTCCTATCAAATTAACAAATGTAATATTGCAATGAGCCCCCAATAGTTAGATAGTGATCAAGTTGTTTTTTAAATTCAGTTTTGGATTTGCTGATTATTGTTTCTAGTGGTAGATTGTTCCGTGGATTAATCACTCTTAGGGTAAACAAATATTTCCTATTTTTATGTTGAAATTGATGACCTACTAGTTGTAGTGGATGCCCTCTAGTGTTGTAGGTTGCATCCTTAAATGTAAGGCCTAATTCTGTCATTAAGTATGTATCATTGAATGATATCAAAAAGTAACAATAAATCTCCTCTCAGTCTATGTGTCTCGAGTGACATTAAATTAAGACAACACAGTCTGTCATTATAAGACAGATCATGGAGACCATGAATTTTTTTAGTAAATTTATGCTGTACCCTTTCAAGCTGAATGCAATTTGATTTTCTATAAGGGCACCAGAGCTGAGAGGCGTACTCTAAATGAGACCTAACATATGATCTGAATAGTGGCATTAAGACTATAACTGTGCCATCTTAAATAATTTTCACTAGAAATGTTTAACATAAACTTCTTATCATGTCACCACATGTACCCAGTACAGAAAATTTTCAAATCCCCATCGAAATATAATTTTGTGCAACTGTAATGCAATTCTGCACTAGAGGTGGACGAAAGTTGCGAATTCAGATTTGGCAGAATTTTCTGAACTTTCGCCATTGGTGAGATCGGAATCGTTTAAATATGTTTGGCAGATTTTCATCCTGTTCTGCAGAATTTTTTGGCTGAACAGTGGAATAATACACATTATCTGTGGAATAACAGTTTTGAGGAATTTATTTTCTGCAGTTTAATGAATTATTCTGCAATACATGTAATTATTCTGCAGTTCAATTATCAGTTCTGCAGACTTTTTTCTCGGCAGTTTAATAGAATAATCCACAATTTATGCATTTATTCTGCCATTCTCAGGCAGAATTTCTGCAAAAATTACTAATTTAATTTGTGCACTTTCGTGGACGCGAAATTCTGACTTTCGTAGAAATTCTAGAACATTTACCAGAAACTTATTCTGGAAAAAACCACGGGAAATGTAATTATATTAATATAAAACCTTAAGTTCTTAAAGTTGCTGCCTCTTCCGATGTGTTGTATGATCAACTATCAGTGGTTCCCCCACAGCTTCAGTGGAAAGGAAAGATGAAGAGGGCAAATCAGAAGAATTCACACATAGACAGATCCTCTTGAACATTTATGTATATTTCCTTTATTATGAATATAGGAGCATATCCTCTACGTTTCACCAAATACGTCATTGGCTTCCTCAGGAGATGCCTCTTAAACATTCTTCTATTCCTATATACAGGCCAATTTTGTTCACTTAGACATATTGTAGTCAATGTTGTTTCTTATTCAGCCTTTTGTGTGTTCTGCTCATCTTTGCATTATCACTCGTAATGCAGACAGTCAGTGGCTGGCCATGGAGGTGAGAGGAGGGCTGTGCCAGTCGCTGGCTGACAAAGGGTAGTGGGGGTGCTAGGTGGGCTTGGGTGGATGGGTGGGGGGCCACTAGACTACCAGGCATAGTATGAAATCATTATTTCATTATGCTGGGGGGGGCACTAGACTACCAGGGATATAAACATTTCCATATAATAAGACAATACAGCTCGGGGGGCCACTAGACTACCAGGGATCTAAAAAAAAAACAGGAGGTGGGGGGCACTAGACTACCAGGGCACTACTTAGTTGATATATTTTATTGGGGAACCACTAGACTACCAGGGATGTAAATATTTTATTGGGGGGACACTAAACTACCAGGGATAGTTATAACATTATTTTGGGCATGCAGATCGGGCAGAACAATTCCCCCCCGGAGCAAAACACACCCTCATTTTACAGTCTAGGGCACCCCTGGGCTGAGAAAATAAATTTTTAAATCTGGCCATCTCGTCTCTCGCTCACGATGCACCATCGCGATCAAAGATTCTCAAGATCAAAGAATTTGTCGGCTCGCAATCAAAGATCGTTAGCGAGCTTTGAACAAAGAATTTAAAAGCTAATAACTCTATTTTTGAACTAATGTGGATGGAACCAAAGCCATGGCTCAATAGATCGGGTTCCCCTGAGTAAAACCCATCGAAGTTTTACTTCAGAAGTGACCCCTGAGCTGAGATACTTGTGTTTGTGCAATCGGAAAACTGAAAACAAGATGGTGGACCTCGCGGTCAAAGAATTTTTGAAATTCCTCAGGATCAAAGATTCTTGAACTGCCAGGCTGCAAATTCTTTCACTGCCAGGTGGGGCGAGATGGCCAGAACCCCCATTCTTTGATCACAAGATATACGTATAAATTTTCCCATTGACTTATAATGGGAACTTAAAAGTGCCATAACTTTTGAATGCCTTAATATTTTTTCACCAAACAAAACGTGGCATATTTGGCCACCAAAGCTCTTTTGAATGAGCCTTCTCACAGAGTGGCACACTACACAATGGCTGTGCTGGACCACATTAAGGATGCCAAAAGGTACCTCCAAAAATGGATAATTTTGCATTTTTCAGCGCTGTCGTACACAAAGACTGGCACTCCAACAGAAACACAATTTAGAAAATCAAGAGATCTAGTGTGCCCCAACATGTGTTCCAAATTTCAGGCAAATCCATTGAACAGGTCTAAAGTTATTAACGTCCAAACTTTTGACTTTAGTACGTAACTGACCGCTCAACCCTAACTATATTTTAAATATATATATATATATATATATATATATATATATATATATATATATATATATATACACGTGTGTGTGTGTGTATATATATATATATATATAAAATAGGCGCATGGTCCTGTCCCTATAGATAGGGCTGAGTAGGCACTTCAATATTAAACTCAAAATGTTACACCCATTGAATGGATCTGCATGACATTTGGTTTGCACCTTCCTGTGGTGCAGATCTTTTGATCTGGTAAGTTTCATTTTGGTCGGATGTGCAGTCTCAGAATTGTGGAGAGGATTTTTCTTTCAACTTGCCTACAGCCTAGCGGGTTTGTTTGTTTGGTATGAAATTTTCAGGACAGAAAGGGACTACCCCACAGATGTGCCTTTTGCTAGTCTGACAAAAAAACAATAAGCCGTTTTTATCCCTTGCATGGACACAGACTGATATATCAGTCCAAAATACCTATATGTTCTAATTCTGTTGGCAGCCTAAGGGTTAAATTATTGCAATTAAAAAATTAAAAAAAAATCTTTCTGAGCATGCTCAGTGGGCACTTTAATATGGCTGTATGATACAAAAGAAGAATTCTGCATTGTATGAGAAAATTCCTCTTTCGTATGGCTGCCATCTTGTTCCCAGTTTGCCTGAAATTCCAATTTGGAAACCTCCCAAAATGATATTCTGGGGAGGAACCAAAACATGTATTTTGCTTATTGTGACCCCCTAAGTGCATTCTGCACTTTACTGTTCGGAAAATGCCCTTAAAATGTGTGTTATTTAACATTTAAACACTTTGTTCGTATCAGCGTCATACGAAGTAGGATCTTAGTATGACGAAATACGAACTAGGATCCTACTTCATGAGTCACATGATGTAAGATTTTAGTTTATATCTCATCATACAAACTAAGATCTTTATATGACTCTGATAAAAATAAATAATTTAAATGTGGATATCTCAGCCATTTTTTGGTATTTTCTCACCAAATTTTCAACAGAGACATATTGGGACCACACCTCATGAAGAATGTCACTGTCCTCTCATTAGCCCATCCTGATAGGTGATTTCGAGGCCACAAGCAGAATCACCTTTCAGGACTGATTAATGAAATGACAGTCCCAGTGTTCATGAGGATAGGTCCCAAAAAACCCATGTTGAACATCTGGTGCAAAAACTCCAAAAAACATCTGTGTTACAAGCGTGCATTGCACAGTTTCTATGCACGCTCATAACTTTTCCAATTTTTAATATTTTCTCTCCAGATTTTCAGCATTGATATTTTTTCACACCTCCTCATGAACAGTATAGTTGTCATTTCTCACATCCTGTCCAAAATGTGTTTTCATACCTGTAGCGCAGAATGCCACGGTCACTGTGCAAAATCAACTTTTGGGGTGGATTAACAAAATCACAATGCCAGTGTTCATGAGGGGATTTCCCAAAAAGACCATGTTGAAAATTTGATTAAAACATTCCCATAAATGGCCACTTATGAGCATGCATTATGCAGTTTCTACATGCGCTCGTAAGTTTGCCAATTTTTCATATTTTCACTCCTGATTTTCAACATTCCACTTTTCCACACCTCCTCATGAACAGTATATAGCTGTCATTTTTCACATCCTGCCCAAAACATGATTTCACACCTGTGGCACAGAATGGCATGTTCGCTATGCGAACTCAACTTTTGGAACAGATTAATAAAATGACAGTGACATTGTTCATGAGGTGGAGTCCCCAAAATGCCTTGTTGATAACTGGGTGAAAAACATCCTGAAAATGCCTGAGTTACATGCGTCCGTTGAATTGTGGCACCCGTGGTGCCTGTCAATGCACATATCTCGAAAACAATTCAAGATACAGATGTTTTGCTCCCTGCAACTTAGTCCATGGACTAAGCACCCATGGAGGTTTTGAAGTCATGATTGCAACTGCATTGGAATTTTTTCCATATTTGCTATGGTTACTGCGATATTGGCAAATTCATTTTACAAGGGTTACTTTTCATGACTATGGGGCTGCCGTAATGTCTGTACCTATGTGGGGTGAGGCGTGGGCCTGGAGGGCCACCCCCTTATCATATTATTATGTAACAATGGGTAGTGTGAGGGGACACAGGGCCCAGCGGACCCACGCTCTCACAACCACATACCAGTTACATTATGCTTTCTCAAAAAAGGGTAATTCATTGCAAAAAAAACTATGTTAATGCATAAATTAGGGTTTTTATTAAAGTGTAAAAAGTGGGGAAATTCAGTGTTAGGGTAACTAACCCTACCACCCCTCCACCCTCCACACATCAACAGGCATTGGGGTGTGCCTTGGAATTGTTAGGTCTAACTCACACGCTATGGGGAAAATAACAGGAATTCTTTTCCACCCTGCTGCAAAACACTGGTTTGGTCTTTTGGGCTGGAACTTGAAGAGAAGAATGCCAACATCCCACAGATGTGCCTTTTGGTGCTTTGGCAACAAAATATTGCATGGATGGAAAGTTACGGTGCTCCGAAGTTGACACTTTTTCCCATAGACTAACATTGCGGCATCCACCTTGACTTTTGGGGCCCATATCTCAGAAATGTTTTGAGATCAAAACTAGCCAGGAAAGTCATAAATAATATAAAATAAAAATTGTATTTCTATGTAGTACGGTTCCTGAGATATAAGCAATTTAGTACTCCAAGTGCTCATTATTATGCATACATTCTTTGTACTCACTGTGTTTCTCTATGCAGCTGTTGGGGAAAAGCAGGGTGTGTGCTTCTGTTACTGTTACACTTAGCATTTCCACTTGCGTTTCTGTACCAGTTTGCATTAGCGTTCCTGTGTATGCCACCATGTGCGTTACCCTTTGTGTTTCCGTATGCCCCCCAGACCAGTTACTGCATCCTGAGTGGAGAGCCACAGCAAAAGTAAAGGTATGGACATCAATGGTACACCTCCCTGATTGCAGGTGCACACAAGTCAGTAGAGTTAGGAGTTGTACAGCCTCAGCCATGCAATGTCCCCCCACAGACCAGGTACTGCATCCTTAGTGGAAAGCCACAGCAAAAGTAAAGCCATGGACATCAACGGTACACCTCCCTGATTGCAGGTGCACAAAAGGTAGGACACTGAGGAGTTGTATAGACTCAGCCAGGCAATGCTCCCCCACCCCAAGCAGGAACTGCATTCTTAGTAGAGAGCCACAACAAAACTAAAGCCATGAACATCAATGGTAGAACTCCCTGATTGCAGGTCCACACAAGTAAGTACACTGTAGAGTTGCATGGATTCAGCCAGGCAATGCCCCCCAGACCAGGTACTGCATCCTTAGTGGAGATCCACAGCAAAACTAAAGCCATGGACATCAATGGTATACCTCCCTGATTGCAGGTGCACACAAGTTAGCACAGTTAGGAGTTGTACGGCCTCAGTCAGGCAATTCCCCCCTCTCCCCCAAACAGGTACTGCATCCTGAGTGGAAAGCCACAGCAAAACTACAGCCATAGACATCAATGTTAGACCTCCCCGATTGCAGATCCACACTAGTTAGTGCACTGTGGAGTTGCACAGACTCAGCCAGGCAATGCCCCCCCCAACACCGAGCAGGTACTGTATCCTGAGTGGAGAACCATAGCAAAACTACAACCATGGACGTCAATGGTAGACCTCCCTGATTGCAGGTGTGCACAAGTTAGGACACTGCAGAGTTGCACGGACTCAGCCAGGCAATGCCCCCTGAAGCCCAGTTACTGCATATTTAGTGGAGAGCCACAGCACAACTAAAGCTATGGACATCAATCTTGCACCTCCCCGATTGCAGATGCACACAAGTTAACACAGTTAGGACACCAACAGTAGAACTCCCTGATTGCAGGCGCACACATGTTAGCACAATTAGGAGTTGTACGGCCTCAACCAGGCAATGCCCTCCCCGAGCAGGTACTGCATCCTGAGTGGAGAGCCACAGCAGAACTAAAGCCATGGACATCAATGGTGCACATCCCTGATTGCAGGTGCACACAAGTTAGGACACTGAGGAGTTGCACAGACTCGGGCAGGCAATGCCCCCCCAGACCAGGTACTGCATCCTGAGTGAAGAGTCACAGCAAAATTAAAGCCATGGACATCAATGGTACACCTCCATGATTGCAGGTGCACACAAGTTAGCACAGTTAGGAGTTGTATGGCCTCAGCCAGGCAATGCCACCCCCCCAGGCAGATACTGCATCCTGAGTGGAGAGCCACAGCAAAACTACAGCCATGGACATCAATGGTAGACCTCTCTGATTGCAGGTGTACAGCAAGTTAGTACACTGTGGAGTTACACAGACTCAGCCAGGCAATGCCCCCGGCCCCCGAGCAGGTATTGTATCCTGAGTGGAGAGCCACAGGAAAACTACAGCCATGGACATCAATGGTAGACCTCTCTGACTGGAGGTGCACAAAAGTTAGGATGCTGAGGAGTTGCATGGACTTAGCCAGTCAATGCCCCCCCCACCCAGACTAGGTACTGCATCCTGAGTGGAGAGCCACAGGAAAACTAAAGACATTGACATTCATGGTATGTCTCTGTGATACCAACTGCAGACTACTTATGACACTGATGAGTTGCACAGCCTTAGCCAGGTAATGCACCCATGCCCCACAGGCCAAGTACTGGATTTTGAGTAAGCAAGGGGCATGGACATCAATGGTATGTCTGCTTTTTACGAGATGTGAACAAGTTAGGATACTTTCAGTTGTAGAAAATACTAACAGCTTTAGAATAGGTACAATAAACACATGTTTTGTTTCTGCAAAAATATTTTATCAAATAATGTTTTTTTATAAAATGTTTTTGTAAAAAAATAGAAAATATATGTATTATTGGAAACATTTTTGAAACATAATTTAGAAACAAAAAATAAATTTCTTCTGTAAAACAAATGTTCATTATAAAAATGTTTGATTTTTTTGCAGTTAAAGAAAACAGAGGGAGGTGTGCTGTCTTGTTTGAGGCGGCTCAGGACAGGAAGCTGGATGAATGTGGAGGTGCAGTGGAAGTGGAAGCTGCTGTGACACAGAGGAGATACCGACTACTGTGGAGGCCCTTCAGCTGTGGCCAGGGAGACTGGATGTTTCTTTTGCTGGTGAACCAGTGCTGCTGTGGCGGCATCTGCAACTGTGTGCACTGGCTCGAGCAGAAGGCTGACCGTGCCCTGTTGTGCCTGTAACAGGGACAACATTTACTGTTGTCCATGTTGGAGGGCAGCAACTTTTTCAGTGAGCCAGCCAACCTTCTGCTCAAGTTGATGTACACAGTCACAGTTCCCCATGCAGCATTGAGTTGGTTGCACATCTGTGAACAGAAAAAAAAAATTATCAACATGTTACAGTGACAAGTGTACTTTACTGGTTCTGTTTGCGATCTGATTAGAACAGCAATAGTATCGTGAGTGAGATGCTCATTTGGATTTTAAGTTAAGTCACAGACAGTGCTGTTATATGTGTATGGAAGCACTTCAAGACAAGTCAGAGCTTTCAGTACGTCTATAGACTTAGTCATGCACTACCCCTACTGATCGAGAACAGTTAACGGTCATGACAGGACAATTTTATCACTACTTAGGAGTTGGGGAGGTGGATAAGGACAGTCAGGCAATGTACATAGGTCCGGTAGGCCAGAATTTGCAGCCAGTGTGTGGGCAACAAACGGTGGTACTCATTTATCTGCAAAACACGTCTCATATGTAAAAAAAAAAAAAGAACATCTTAGGCAGCAGTTCCGCAATGTCATTTATTTCCTCACCACCGTGGCTGCTGAAATGTGCATGTGTAGCCATATTTGATCTTGTTTTACTGTGCTACTGACAGACTCGGTGCTGCACAACATCATTGTGATGCACTGAGTGCAGTAGTACAGCACTGCTCCTGGCATACATGTCTACGCGGAGCAGCATAACATCATGGACTAAATGATTGTTCTTCTACACTACTGATATTATTATGCTGTTCTGCTGTACTACTCATTTCAGTACTGTGGCACAGTCACTTGCAATACTGATACATTGTATCTTACCTCTTTCATATTTTCTGTTGCCAGTATTTCAGAACATGTACAGACTTCAGAAGTAAGCTTTATTATGAAGAATATAAATTACACTATGCACATATTGTCACATATTAGTATCATGGACTATTTGAAAATGTTGCGTTTACGACTTCATGCATCATCTTTATATTCTGTCACCTCTTGCGTTTGAAGTGGATCACAAGTTGAACCATTCTGTGGTGTGACACAGTGGTTGACCATGGTTGACCAAATAGTAGTCAGTATATATACAAAGTGATATCACCTCAAAATAAGTAGTTCAACATCATTTAACCATAGACTAGGAAACATAATGTGCCAATGCTGTGTTTAGCACTTTCTGACACCTGTATGTCTTTCTGTTACAACACTTACATTCAACACTGGTGTGGGGCTCCTGCTTCACCTTTCACAGTGGTCACTTAGCGACAGTCTTCCTGGCCACTAGAGAATACATAAATACATTGTTTAATACAGATCATGTCAATATGGTCATGGACAGCAAGAGTGTTACTGTCTTTCATGTCTCTTCCTATCTAATAATTGCAGGATACTACAATGTGCTACAGTTAAGACTGTGCCTGCTCATAACTGATAGGTGTGAGATGAAATCCATGGTAAAAAAATGAGGTACTGTATCCTGAGTACAGAGCCACTACCCAAATACAGGCATGGACATCTATGATATACATTTCTGATACCTGCAGTGCACAAGATAGGACACTGAGTTGTTGGACAGCCTCAGTCAATGCCGTCACCCCCCCAATCTGGTACTATAGCCTCAGTACAAGCCACAGTCCAAACAGAGCCATGGACATCAATGGTATACACCCCTGATTACAGCTGTACAGAAGTGACAACACTGAGGAGTTGCACAGGCTGAGCGAGACAATGCTCCTTCACCCCTTCTCACCCCACCCCAGAACACATACTGTTTGCTGAGTGCAGATGTACAGTATTACAAAAGGCATGGATATCATCAGTATATCTTCACAGTACCAGCTGCACACAAGTTAGGACACTGAGGAGTTGCAAAGCTACAGCCAGGCAATGCCCCCACATGCCCCCAGACCAGGTACTGGATCCTGAGTGCAGAGCCATAGCACCACTAAAGCCGCGGACACCATCATGATACTGTTCCCATCTATGCCACTGTGTGTGTGTTACAGTTTGTGTTTCTGTATGTGCTTATGTTTGTGTTTGGCTTTACTTTTGCATCATTGTTGGTGTTACTGTTAGCAGGTACTGCATCCTGAGTGCTGAGCCACAACAAAACTAAAGCCATGGACATCATCGGGACACCTCCCTGATTGCAGGTGCACACAAGTTTGTACAGTTAGGAGTCATACGGCCTCAGCCAGGCAATGCTTCCCCGAGCAGATACTGAATCCTGAGTGGATAGCCACAGCAGAACTACAGCCATGGACATCAATGGTAGACCTCCCTGATTCCAGGTGCACACAAGTTAGGACACTGAGGAGTCGCATGGACTCAGCCAGGCAATGACCCCCTCGACCAAGTACTGCATCCTGAGTGGAGAGCCACAGTAAAACTAAAGCTATGGACATCAATGGTACACTTCCCTGATTGCAGCCGCACACAAGTTAGCACAGTTAGGAGTTGTATGGCCTTGGCGAGGCAATGCTCCCCCCAAAGAGCACTTACTACATCCTGAGTGGAGAGCCACAGCAAAAGTAAAGCTATGGGCATCAACAGTACACCTCCCTGATTGCAGGTGCACAGAAGTTAGCACAGTTAGGAGTTGCATGGCGTCAGCCAGGCAATGCCCCCCAAGACCACTTACTGCAGGGAGAGCCACAGCAAAAGTAAAACTATGGACATCAACGGTACACCTCTCTGATTGCAGGTGCACACAAGTTAGCACAGTTAGGAGTTGTACAGCCTCACCCAGGCAATGCAACCCCCAAGCCAGTTACTGCATCCTGACTGGAGAGCCACAGCAAAACTACAGCCATGGACATCAACGGTAGACCTCCCTGATTGCAGGTGCACACAAGTTAGTACACTGTGGAGTTGCACAGACTCAGCCAGGCAATGTCCCCCCAAGACCAGGTACTGCATCCTGAGTGGAGAGCCACAGCAAAACTAAGGCCATGGACATCAATGGTAGACCTCTCTGATTCAAGCTGCACACAAGTTAGCACAGTTAGGAGTTGCGGGGCCTTGCCCAGGCAATCCCCCCCCCAGGCAGGTACTGCATCCTGACTGGATAGCCACAGCAAAACTATAGCCATGCACATCAACGGTGCACCTCCCTGATTGCTATTGCACACAAGTTAGGACACTGAGGAGTTGCACAGACTCAAGCAGGCAATGCTCTCCCAGACCAGGTACTGCATCCTGAGTGAAGAGCCACATCAAAATTAAAGCCATGGAAATCAATGGTACACCTCCATGATTGCAGGTGCACACAAGTTAGCACAGCTAGGAGTTGTACAGCCTCAGCAAGGCATTGCCCCCCCAAAAGCAGGTACTGCATCCTGAGTGGAGAGCCACAGCAAAACTACAGCCATGGATATCAATGGTAGACCTCCCTGATTCCAGGTGCACACAAGTTAGGACACTGTGGAGTTGCACAGACTCAGCCAGGCAATGCCCCCCCAGACCAGGTACTGCATCCTGAGTGGAGAGCCACAGAAAAAGTAAAGCTATGGACATCAACAGTATACCTCCATGATTGCAGGTGTACACAAGTTAGCACAGTTATGAGTTGCACGGCCTTGCCCAGGCAATGCCCCCCCAGCAGGTACTGCATCCTGAGTGGAGAGCCACAGCAAAACTGTAGCCATGGACATCAATGGTGCAACTCCCTGATTGCAGATGCACACAAGTTAGGACACTGAGGAGTTGCATGGACCCAGGTAGGCAATGCCCCCCAGACCAAGTACTGCATCCTGAGTGGAGAGCCACAGTAAAACTAAAGCCATGGACATCAATGGTATACCTCCCTGATTGCAGGTGCACACAATTTAGCACCATTAGGAGTTGTACAGCCTCAGCTAGCAATGCCCCCCCACCAAAGCAGGTACTGCATCCTGAGTGGAGAGCCACAGCAAAACTACAGCCATGGACATCAATGGTAGACTTCCCTGATTGCAGGTGCACACAAGTTAGGACACTGTGGAGTTGCCCAGACTCAGCCAAGCAATGCCACCCCACCCCAGGTACTGCATCCTGAGTGGAGAACCACTGCAAAACTAAAGCCATGGAGGTCAATGGTACACCTCCCTGATTGCAGGTGCACAGAAGTTAGCACAGTTAGGAGATGCACAGCATCAGCCAGGCAATGCCCTCCCCAAGACCAGTTACTGCATCGTGTGTGCAAAGCCACATCAAAACTAAACCTATGGACACCAATGATATACCTCTCTGATTCCAGGTGGACACAAGTTAGGAAACTGAGTACTTGCAGAGGATCACCCATGGTATGCCCACCGACTACCTAGAACAGCCATTCATATAATTTCAATAGGATTGTCTTACCTTCTGACACGACAATGATGACACTGTCAGTGTCAGACTCTTGGGCCTCCATAGCCTCAGCCTCTGCTGGTACTACCTCCGCATGTGGTGGGGAGCACTTCTGATATCCTGTGAGTTATTAATAATATATATATATATTTAGAGTGTTGTATGCATCTCTGCAGTAATTCAGTACATATTTGTTTCAACATTGCTAATATTCTCTACTCCTTAAGAATTCTCTTGTCTTCTGTTTTCTGTTACTGTCTGTTTTCCAGTGTACTACTGTATGCCTCAAGGAAAATAGCATTCTGAGGTCTTCTCAGGTAGATAACATGAAACAGCATTCATTGAACACATAATAATTGTCAATAAAACAAGACAGTGACTGTACTCTTTTATATCTATTTTAAGACCATGTACAGTAATATATCTATCACTAATCTGTCATAGCACGGTTTTGTTCTATGGTCACTCACAATTGCTTATTGTTCCTCTGTACATTTTTAAAGGTAGATGTACTACAGCTATGGTGTCTTCTGTACATTTCTCTGTTATACAATGCTAATACTATGCAATAACTGATAGTGCAATCAAAATTTTACTGCACATCATTCTTAAAAGTGTCATAATAACTGGCTTCCCCTTTTTTCCATAGGGAAACTGAGGTGTAATTTGCTGTTATAAAGGAGCGTTTATAATGGCAAACATGCACACGGTTTCCCTCACTCTGTGCATGCGTCCAACTGAGTTCTTGCCATCCTGACACTGTCCGCTTCCCTTTTCACCGAACTGTGAACTGCCACTCGGACTCGGTGGTAAGTGTTTTTTTAAAATGTAAAGGTACTAAAATAATACCGAAACAAACATATGCCTGCCCTACCAAAGAAAAAAGTAAAAAAGATGTGTCAGTCCTGATGGCAACCATGGACCACGCACTGAAACCCGGACCACGGTCGCAGAACAACAGCTTTTTATTTTATATAATTGCTGTGGCAAAAAAGGGAAACACAACAATTATATAAAATAAAAAATGGGTCGGTGTGTGTAAACTTGAAGTTTACACACACCCTCAGGGTTAGATGCTTTTAATAAACCCCTCGAGCTTTGCTCTCTGGGTTTATGTAGAACCTCGGTGTGTGTAAACTTTCGTTACACACCTGACCCATATTTTATTCTCTCTCTCTCTCTCTCTCTCTATATATATATATATATATATATATATATATATACAGTATATATATAGTGCTGACTAGGAAATGGCTTCCATACTCACTATGTTGTAGGCGCTCCCCAGCAGCAGGCTTGCCAGCAGCCTCCCACATCTAGTATGCGAGATAGTACCAGCCAGCATCGTTGTCCGGTATCTCCCTGCAGTTTTTCAATAGGTAAAAATGCTGGTGCAACAGCTTCCACTTCCGCTTGCACATGACTGATGTTTTGTTTATCTTAAAACAGATGTGCAGGTGTGCGTTGATGCACCTCCACATCACATCCAGCTTCCTGTTAGTGCTACACATCAGAACCTTTGGGTTCCCTTTTTCTTTGAGCTGCCTTGACCAAGCAGCACACCTCCCTCAGACTCCAGAGCCTCATGGTGGGTTTGTTTTTTTAGTGCTGTAATGAATAGAGAGACAGACAATAATATGTTACTATGGTATATTCGTACATCTGTATGGTTGTCTTCTGTTCAGGTTTTTAACTACTTATATGCAGATACCATGGTTATTAAGATTATACAGTCCTGATTACAAGTTATGACATATGACAACAGTGATAGTAACATTATATCACAGAAAGAACATACTACTACCTCCCCTATGTCATGTTTGAACTGCAGTGCACAGGCATACTCAAACTACATGCCTAAACATTTATATTAAATCTTGCTGACAGAAGCTGTACACATGTCACTATTCTCAACATGTCTATGCATCAAACCTGATACAGTAGTGTGAAAGAGAGATTGCATGTGTTTGTGTTATGTGTCTTATGTATGCAGCTTATCTATTTTTTGACCAAGATTTTGTGGCTCTTAAAAGAACCATTTTTTTAAAGGTACACATTTTAACAGTCTGATATTTTTAGAGAACTGTAAGGATTCCATCTCAAAGGTCTCCCAGGAAAAGGCAATTGCCAGCATGAGAGAAGAGCACACCGTCTGGTAGGTATAGCCAATCATTACAATACTTAATTTCAGGGTGATGTATTGTTTGCATCCCAGACATGCACAGATATCCAGATATTTGTATGTTTACCTTTCTTCATGCCCAGTCAAGCACGTACATGTGCTGTTCTGCTTGCAAGATCCTACGATCTGTGTTATGTGAAAAAATGATCTTACAGGCAGGTAACATACCCATAATAGAAGCAAGGTCCAATTTTGCTTCTGTTACTAAATCTACCCATTGTTTGGTGCCTAAATCATTGCCTCTGAGATGAATCAGCAGTATGTCCAGATGAGCTTGAGTGCTCAGTAGTCTGTGCATACCACCAACAGCTTAGTTTGGTTCAAGGGCAGTTGGCATTCATCTGTATCCCCCTCCCCTGGGTCGTGCCTGAAAATAGACAGGATTTGTCTAGTGCACTTACCCGGTCAACAAAAACTAAATAAAAATAAATAAATTGTTGGCATGAGATGCTCCCACCTCATGCCTCCCCTGCCAAACCACTTAACAGAGCAATTTGGAAGCTGCAGGTCTTTGCCAAAATCACTCCTTTGAGCATACTCTTTACACAGCTTGTTGTACTATGCTGCTTACAATAACCCACACAGTCCATTTGCTGTTTTCTGCCATTCTGAAGTTTTAAACTGAGAAGTGGACAGAGAGCTATCAAAAAAATCAGTGTTTGTCCTGCAGTGTCTAGTCACTAATGAATATGAAACTGAAATTTCCCTCTCTGCTTCAACATTGCTTTGGTGGACTGTCCCATAACACAGTGATTAGCAAACAAATTGCTTAATGCTTTCTCATAGTTAACCAATACAGTGGACGCATGCACTACGACTACACTGAATGGGTGCAGCTCCTGTCAACCAGAAATGTTGCAGGCTTTCTAGGTGGGAAACTAGTACATTTTCATAGGCTAGTTCAAACAATCACAAGTAAACAGACAGCTATGATTGGTTGCCTCTTGTGTTATGATACACGTACTGCTTGCTTTCTGCCTCCATTTGCAGATCCAGGTGTGCTAGTAAGTAGTCATTGACACTCTGACTTTAAACAGTAATGACTTCTTTTCACAGCATAATATGTTGTTTATATTTCCATAGTCAAATAGAGCAGTAAAAAATGTCTTGTTTAATGCTATTTGTGTGGTAGTATCAGTTTTTTATAATGCTAGAAAAATTGCATAGAAAATGTGATGTACAGTACTTACACAGTGTAAAGCAGCTTCTGTCAGTTTGCCCTAAGATGGCTGCTATGCCCTTCTTCTCCAGTCTTCAGCACTTGTGATTGGTTGCCTGACATGGCCTAATCAATGTTATGTTCCATTGGTGTGAGCGTCCATCACTCAAATACAAAGCAGTGTCTGATTGGTTTAGCTTTAAAGAGGGTGTTTTTTAATGTAATTATTCAACACTTTTATGCTCATGACACTATTATTTGACACTTTCGTGCTGATATAATTTTGCAACACTATGGTGTATATTCGACACTATTATTCGACACTGTCATACATGCGACACTATTTTGTGATTCTATTATTCGACAGTGTTGGGCTGATGACATCAAAATTTGCAACACTTTCATGCTCACGACACCAATTATTGTGACACTGTCATACATTCGACACTACTTTCTGAAAATGCTGCAAAAAAACCTTTTTTTTGAGAAAATAGTGTGGATAGTTAAAATTTTTATAATAATTTAGTTTCTGCCATATTTATAGATATTTTCTCATGTTATAAGTCAGTTTCTGTTCTGCAACATTTAAAAGCATTGTATGTTGCTTTCACTAGTGTTCTGCTGTGAGAAGGATTATCTGTGCAATGTTTTGTTAGCAGTACCATTTATTCCTGTAACATGACAGATGTGCAGTGTGTGTGACTATGTAATGTTATTACAAAAAAGTTTGCTCACCGCTTAATATTTATTTTTCTCTATTTCTTATACAGGTGTCTGATATTTACGGAACATTGTCCCACACTACTGTGAATTTCTAGAGAAGAAAGATGCCTTCTAAGTAGAGAAGCAGTTCTATGCAGAGATGAAACAGGTATCATAGCAGTACAATGTTGCTTAAGAGTGGTTCAAAAACCACACGTGGTACATCAAGACGTAAACTGAATCAGCATTCCACTCAAGGAGTGACTTCACAGGTTGCACACTCCACAGAAACAGTACGTCCTTGCTCAACTGCAAGGCGAAAATGCACAGCTCGGCAACAGTTATAGAGATCTTTCAGATGGAAGAGTAATGTTGCAAAGGCAGGCATAAAGAAGCATACGAAGCAACAGCATAAAGGCATGGCTGCTGATGCTCATCTGAGGAAGCAAAAGTGTTTCCGATCACTAGCTTCTAAAGCTAAGATTGATAAGATTTATTGCTGCTGTGATGAGACGTGAGTACAAAAAACTAAAGACTCATCCGTCTTTGATGAAATTGCGTCTCAGAGTCCGTACATTTGTCAACAGAGCACTATTTGTTCTTCAATGCTTGTGGCATAAAATGGCACATGTACTTGAGCAGTTCAGGAAAGTTGTGTACAGCATTAAGATGAGGCTACAACGCTATCCTTTCTTGAACCAACACAACGTCTGTGACATTTTCACAAGTAGCCGGCTACACACACAGCACTCAGAGGCATATTTCTAGGAAGAGTCATATTACTCATAGAAAAAGGACAATGAGTTCTGTATTGATGAGTCCAGTAAACTGTGTAATGTGCTGAGTGTATGTGATGACATTACAACACAGTCAGATGATGAGTCTGAGGCAGCTGTTCAGCTTCGTAAGCATCACTGTCTGTCATGGACATGTGATGTGACTTACAACTGGAGGCAATCATCATTTGACAAAGTTGAGCACTTCATCAACCTGTTTGTCATTACTGATCATAAAGACAGACATAAACTCTTTGAAACTATAGACCTTTGTGTGATCTGTCCACATACTGGACTTATGGGTCATTCGCTTGCATGCCTAGATAGTGGTGTTTGCGACAGTGTATTTCACCACACGCAGATGCTAGGAGTGCATAGATCAGGGTTATGGAAGTTTGTGTATAGGGTCTATGAGGTGCGATGAGTTGTTGTGCCATATACTTGTCTGAATGAGTTACTGCAGTCTGGTGACATGCATGGTGCCATGACATTTCTGAAACAGCTGCGACATGACAGCAGTGTAACAGATACTGTGATTGATCAGTCAGCACTTACTGATTGAAATTCTGTCTCTGTCTTAGAAACAGATATTCTCAAGCAGTTGGGAAATCCATTGCCAAATGTGAGCTGGCAAAGACAGAGAAATTTGACTCTGTATGTGTGTCATTTGATCGGCTCTGTTATGAGAAACAAACGGTCACAGTGAACCTGGAAACCTTGTCACAGTACTATGAAATTTGGTTTCACTGTCAGCATTTCTGCTGTTAAAGAGTGACTTCTAGTGAGACCCAGTCATTGTGATGTGCAAGCACTGTTTTTCCAAGGTGAAGGCTAACACTCTGCCACCAAGGTCACTGTTGAACAATATGGAGGCGCATGTTACACCTGCTGAGATTCCCACATTGAACATGTTTGAACAGATTCTTATTCAGACTATGAAACTGTTTCAAACTATTCTACATCTGAATACAAAAACATGGAACATTCCACAAAAAGAACTCATTAGGTCTCTTAAGGGTTCCATTATGTATCTTCCACTTCCTCTGCAGGAAAATGTGAAGGCAATCTCCAGTGAGAACAGTTTGGTGATTCTTGTCAACGGTGTTCCAACAAAGTCAAAGGTCATTTGACAGGATGTTGTCAATGTACAGAAGGTGAAGCTTGCTCTTACTTACTTGAAGAGCAACAATCCCTTTTATGCAGACCTTGACATTGATCGTATGAGTAGTGCGTGTGCTGAACACGATGTGTTGGATACCACAAAACCAATGATTGAGAAGGTCAATGTAGAGACAAATGATAATGTGTATGAACACTACACAATACACCCACTGCATGGCAGAGATCCAGTAGAGGATAACACTGATCTGTACCAAATGAAACAGGTGGAAGTTGAGCCTGTCAGCATTTGGTAGGCAACACTGGAAGCACGTTGCTTTCCAGGTTTATTCCCAAAAGGGTCAGATGGACATATAGATGATAGAGAAGTGCGTGTGCAAGGTGCTGAATACTGTACTAGTCGTGTGCTCAGTAAGGATGGTAAATTCAGATGCAACATACAGTACCTGTTTCATCTCCTCTAGGAGAGTGAGCTTAGCATACTGTCTGCATCTATTGCACATACTATATGGCTCATAACTCCACTTGATGAAATCACTGCCGTAGAGTTTTTGCAGAAATTAAGGCAAAAGGATGAAAATGTGCAAGTCAATTTGTCTTCCATACTGTCAAGTCTACGTAGCACCAAAGAATACTGGTATCTCAGACACTCTGAGGTGATGACTATGCTGCGAGAGTATGGTACAGCCACATGGTTTGTCACACTCAGCTGTGATGAGTATACCTGGGAGGAGGTCATTGAACTCTTGAAGTGGGCAAATTGTGATGTAGAGGGCATTTCATCAATGACTCTCAGAGAAATGTGCTTTCTTGATGCAGTGTCTGTGACTAGACATTTTCACAAGTGATTCCATGATATTCTGACTTTCATTTTGTCAAAGGACAATCCACCTCTAGGTATTGTAGAGCATTACTTTTGGAGGACAGAATATCAGGCATGAGGCTCTCCTCATATTCATATGTTACTGTGGATCAAGGATGCCCCACACATAGGCAAACATGAAGCAGTAGAAGTGCTAGCATTCATTAAGCAATACAACACTTGCTGCATACCGGACAAGTATGACAGTCCTACACTGTGGAAGTTGGTGCAGAAGTTCCAATGCCATATTTATGCAAAATACTGCCTCCGGGTAGTGAAGAACAAATCCGATTGGCACACAAGATGCTGCTTTGGATTTCCCAGGTGTGTCTGTCAGGATGGTGGCATGAATGAACTGTTTTCAGTGATGTGACACCACTTGAAGGCAAAATCAACCAAGAGGGTATATGAGTTACCCAGGGATAAGAATGAGGTGTACATCAATGACTACAACCCCACCCTTCTTTTAATGTGGCAAGCAAACATAGATGTTCAGTACGTCACTTTGTACATCACCAAACATGAACAGACTAGCTTGCAAGATCTTTGGGAAGATATTGCCAGTTCAAGCAAGTCACTGACATCTCAGTTGTGGTCACTGGGATTGAAGACCCTATCACACAGAGCATGTGGTGCTTATGAGGCCAGTGATTGCTTGATTGGTACACCTTTGTATGGCAAATCCGATGCTGTGTGATTTCTCAGTGTAAACTACAAAGAGAAGTGCAAATGTGTACTTATTCCTCATGCTGAGATTGAGGAACTGGCTGTCAACAGACCCTCTTCAAGACATATCTTGAAGAATAACCTCATTGACATGTACTACCCCCATAGAGATGAAGACATGGATGGTATGTCTCTATTTGAGGTGGCTAAATGGTACGACTTCAAGATGGATGTCTCACCTGATTGCACACATGACATTTACAAGGTCAGAGGAGTGGATGGCTGTCTCGTAAAGAGATATAAGCCTTGGCTCATTGACCACTGCAGATTACATCTAGGCACATCTGAGAGCAGAGAGCATTACTACTTTGCCCTGCTATTTTTATTTAAACCCTGGAGGAATGAGTCTGAATTAAAAGGTGACTGTGATACAGTTACGAGACATTCAAACCTGAATACTCTGACACATATATACAGAGATGAGAGGCTGAGAAGGAGCAGCTTGAAAAGGCACAGAAACAACTTGAAGAGGACACTCCTGTTAGTTCACAGGACAACCTTGATCTGGAAGAAGAAGGTATGCTTGGAGTAACTCTGCCTATGAAGGCCCCAGAAGTACTTATGTCAGAAGTGGAGAGTGCTATGGAACATGGCATACACTGCACTGTTGATCCAGCAGAACTGGGAGAGAGACTCAATCAGCAGCAATGTATGATACACTCTGCGGTCACTGATGCTGTCCGGCATGGTATGCTACATGAACAGAAAAAATGTGACTGTCTTGACCACAAGCCACTACTGATGTTTGTTAGTGGCTCAGCAGGAACAAGAAAGAGCTTCCATATTGAGGGCATCATGGCTGAAATACAGAAACTGACAGTTTCATCAATGTCTGTTGCTGTTAGTGCTCCCACTGGACTGGCTGCATACAACATTGGTGGAGTTACATTAAACCGTCTCTTCATGTTGCCAGTGGAACATGGCAAAGCGAGAGAGTATCATAAGCTGTCATTTGAGGTTGCATCTCAGCTTCGTTCTGTGTTTACTAAGATGAAGTTACTCATCATTGATGAGATTAGCATGGCCTCTAATTTGATGCTTGCCTGTATACATCAACGTCTACAGGAGATTTTGGGGACTGACTATGGAGATGCATTTGGTGGTAAAAGCATTGCTGTATTTGGAGACCTTTTACAACTTGCACCAGTAAATGTGGAACATGTCTTTGCAGCTCTGACTGTCAAGCAGGCCAAGAATACACTAGGCTGCATTGGAGGTTTTAACCTGTGGGAGTTATTTACCTATGTCGAGTTGTGTGACAGCATGTGGCAGAGTGGTGATCTGGCTTACAAGGTACTGTTGGATCAAGCTTGTACAGGTTCTTTGTCACCAGAACATCTTTCAATGTTACATGGTCAAAGAATCACAATGGATACTACATCCATACATACAGCATGTGATGTTTTCAGTGATGTATACTCCAAGGGCACAGGGATTGTGTGTCTTATGCCACGACTTAAGAAATGTACTGAGTTAAACAGTGTTATGTTACAGAGAGAGAATCAAGAAATTCTCATACTGCATGCTGTTGATACAGTTGATGGTGTCATTCTAAGTCAGAAGCTGATAGCAAAGATGACTGAATGAATCTCTGAACTGAAGTTGGATGTTTCACGCACAGCTGGTCTGGAAGCTGTTCTTGCAGTTTGTAAGAATGCACGTGTCGTGCTATGGCGTAATCTTGATGTTGAGCATGGCATGGTAAATGGTGCCATGGGTCACATCATCGACTTCATATACAATGTTCAGAAGACATTTATCGAGACACTTGTCCACTTTGACAACATGGAACAGCCTGTGCAGATTGATTGTAGCTGTGCTAAGTTCCAGGTATCTAAGGATATCTATGTCAACAGGAAACAGTTTCCAATATGTATTGCGTATGCTGTTTCCATTCACAAGTCACAGAATTGAGTTTGGATTCAGCAGTGGTGGACATAGGCACAGACATTTTCAAAGATGGCATGAGCTACATCACACTGTCACGCATCCACAGTCTTTTTGGGTTGCACATCATAACACTTGCACCACAGAAGATATGTGCTGACAAGTGATGTATTGTTGAGTACAACAGATTATGTACTCTGTATCAGCCACAAATGTTTCTAGTACCACTACCTATGTATGTGGTTGTCTCACATCCCACAGTCACAGCTTCAGCTGGCAACAAGAGAAAATGAGCTGCCACTAGTGAATTGCCTGTGCACAGTAATAAGGATGTCAGGATGTCAAATACAGATGCAGAACCAGCTGTTGCTCAGACATCACTTGGTATGGCTGTTGTCCCAGTGTTTGATAACAGTACTACAGTAAACTGCTATGCTAATTCAGCTATGCAAGTTTTTCTCCACATGCCTCACTTTGTGCAGGCAATATCAGCTTCACAAGACACTCCCTTATCAAAGGCATTCAAGGAAGTTGTCAACATGACTTCTGGTCAGTCAAACAATGTACAGTCACTGACATCTCTATTGCAGGTCTTAGGTAGATATGATGAGTGCAGTACATTTGCTGCTAATATGCAACAGGACACCACTGAGTTTATGATTGCCATCATGAACAGTTTGGATAGAGAGGATTCCAATGCATCAGTACTTCACTATCTCATATGTTACCAGATATGTATGTCTGTCATGTGGTCATTCAGAGTGAGAAACCACTGAGGACATGCTTTGGGTTTCTCTGTGTGTGCCTCAGTCCCACAGTGTCAAGTTCTGGGCAGCTGTTTACCAGTGCTGAAAGTGGTCACTTATGTGTAAGGTGTGGAGGTACATGTACTCAGTTCATACGTCTCAGGACTTCTATCTTATACTTGTATTGCATAGATTTGACTCTAACGGGCTCAGAGTTGACACACCTATCACAGATTTCACAGCTGGTAGAACTGTATTTAGCCAAGCAGTGTTTGACACTCAGGCTGTGATCTACTACTATGGCCAGTCTTTACATTCTGGACATTACAATTGTTTGTTGAGATACAGAACTGGGTAGGTTGAATGCAACTACTCCACAAGCACTTTTAAACAGAGACTACTGCGACAATTAAAACATGCATACATGCTGATATTGAAGAACTACTACAATCTTCATGCATCAGAGGAATAGTCACACAACATGTGACATAACTTGCTGTCCATTTTGTTACAGAGTGAGTTCTGGTAGATAAACATTATTTTTATTATGCAAATCTGCATTCAAGATTACACTAACACATCACATGGTTTACATGCATATGTTTACTCAATCTGACTTATAAGATTATTGCGTTGATCAGTGACACAGTGAAAATAGTTGCAGTAGTCTTCAATCGGTGCCAACTGTCTTCACAGTCACTAGAGAAACCACACTTACATGTCTAAGAAAGACTTTGAAATGGCAAAAGAGATATACCTATCAGTTCGTCCTCTTCTCTCATTGTCTTTTCTTCTGAGTATGTCGTACGTAGCCATAACAAGTACTACTTGGCACATTTGCCAACTGTGTGCCTCTACTAAGGCACAATACTTGTCCATGTGCATTAAAAAACTGTGTAATGCATCTCTTTTTAAAGACTTGTCTGCAGCATGATATGATTTGGATCTTTTATAAGTAAAATATATCCTGCTTTTGTTTGTGCCACTTCTGTGTTAGCACAGTTGAACACTGTTTTTTTACATGATCTGCTCACCTCTACCTAAGAGTAACATACTCTGAAATACGCATCACTCTGTGACATGTGTATCACCAGGTGTGGCTTGTGGGTTTTTTTTGTCCGTTTGCATCTTCAATTAATACATCCATATTGTTCTGCAACAGTGTAGTACCATGCCTGTTTTCTTTTCGTACATCTGTGTTGTACATATTGTATGTATATATGATTATTAATACATTTTTTGATTAAAGCAAGTACTGTTAGCTTTTAAGCAGTTGTATTAATTGCTGTTTAACTGAATGTATTAAACAATGTTAAGTAGTTTGTTGTTAAACAGTATTTGATTCACAAGTATTTAAACATATTCTTAATATATGTATTATAACATTGATATTTAGTAGAACTTTTCTAGTTAGTAATTTCATATAGGTATCATTAACAGTAATATAGAGTGTTGTGGTAGATATTTGTTTCTTACCAAGAGGTGACATTTTCTGAATTATAGATTATTAATGTAATATTCATAGCATTGTCCACAACCATTACTTGTTATTAACTAAAAGTTTTTAGTGACATAGATACTTCATTAATTCACTATGAATGCTGATTATAGCTTTGATGATTTTCACTGATGTATATAGTACCTGTTACCATATGCCATCTAATTTTGGTTTGTGTAAGAAGTTAATTAAATGTATGTATAGAATTGTGCACTATTGTAAATCAGACACTTTCACTGATAACAACTGATTTTTATGTTCCTGATAATATTTTTCGATTGCCTCTATTGAAGGCTCGGGTGGGAAGTTTCCAAATGCACCCATATATTTATATGTCTTTACATGTACATGCGTATGTCTACACATACATATATTTCAATTAAATGTTTTTAAATAGCTTAAAGATGTATCTTTTTCTAGACACCATTATGTGTTTCTGCTGCTATTATTTAAACAGTAGGCATCTGTTTTTTTGCCCACCCCAAGAACATTCATATTATCAGTCTCACAATGACAATAACATCATCACTGTTCGATGCATGTAAGCAGTGTACAGAGACTATCGTGGAAGCTGTGTTCATGTGTTGTGTGCAACTGTCACAACTTCCTCATGAAGTACCTGTCATACTGTTTAACATGTATTTTAAACTTTGATGTAATACTTTTTAAACATTGTTTTGTAAAACTGATATTGAGTACTAATTGGACTTTTAATTCAGCCTTTTTGATGAACTATTAATTGGGCTATAAATCTTTTTTAAGCTTAGCTACCTGTGTTGTGTCTTTTATTATATGTTAAGTTACAGTGCTGATATGTATACTGGTCTTCGTATATTACTGCATAGAAAGAAAGTGCAAGAGGTTCATCTGTGCATATTTTCTACTTAGCAGAGTACATGTACTATTGGTCCATGTGGTGCACATATTGCTCTCCTATTCCATTTATTTATGACTTCATTTTAATGTGAAAGGTGTAGCACATGAACTATTGCCAGATGAATAGCATAAGACAAGTAAATATTCTGATAAAGCTATCTATATCTTGGTCAGACTGTGGTGCAAAAAGAGAGGCATGCTGTCACTAACATATACAATATAGTATGAGATAATGATTTCTCAAAAAGACAGGAAATTCATGGCAGAAAAACTCTATTTAATGCATCAGTTAGGGTTGTTCCACAGCGACAAAAGCAAGGAAATTCTGTGTTAGGGTTGAAAACCCAAACTCCGCATTCCCCACCCCAACCCCCTCAGCACCACACACACACATATATATGCAAGTAGGGGGGGAGGACCAAGGCAACATGACCAATCTCAGACAATCAGCAGCAGGTGACAGAAATAACATACAACTGCCTAAACGTACTATGTGTGTGTGTGTGTGTGTGTGTTAGTGTGTGTGGTGCTGGGGGGTGGGGGTGGGGAATGTGGAGTTATGGTTTTCAACCCTAACACCAAATTTCCTCGCTTTTGTCACTGTGGAACAACCCTAACTGTTGCATTAAACAAAATATATATATATATATATATATATATATATATATATATTCATTGCAGAAAACTTCTTTTAATGCATCAGTTAGGGTTAAAAGCAACAAAAGTGGGGAAATGAGATGTTAGGGAAGAGTCAAGGATTTTGCTACCTCATGGAAGAGGAACGGGTGCTGTACAAAAAATTTTGACAGCTCACGGACTGTGATTTTGTCACCTCATGAAAAAGGATCCAAAAAACTAATCCCCTTTTGCGAGCTGACAAAATCCTAGTCCATCACTTGATCCTCATTCACGAGGTAGCAAAATCCTTGACTGTGAGTCAATCCTTGTCCTCGAGAAGGGCCATCTGGTCACAAAATGAAGGTCAAGGAATTTGCTGCCTCGTGAAAGAGGATCTGTTCACGGACTAGGATTTTGACAGCTCGTGGACCGTGATTTTGTCACCTCATGAAAGGATACAGAAACCCAATCCCCTTTCACAAGATGACAAAATCCTAGTCCGCAAGCCGACACTCTTTTTGCGAGGCAGCAAAATCCTTGCCCATCAGCTTAATTCTCATTCACAAGAAGGGCCATCTGGTCACAAAGTGATGGACAAGGATTTTGCAGCCTTGTGAAAGAGGATTGACTCGAGGACTGGGATATTTTGTCATGTCATGAAAGGGGATCGTTAGTGAGTTGCAGTCAAATAATTTTTAAATTTCATAAAGGCTATTTTTTGGACAGAACAAAGCAAACCAAAGGTATGGGTTTGTAGAATGCATCACCCTGAACAAAACTCATGCCTCATTAAAACAATAAGTCACCTGTGGAGAAAGCTATGACATTTTGTTTGGGGAAAAAATGAAAACAAAATGGTGGCCCATGGACAAGGGATTTTTCTGATGGACAAGAATTTTTTTTAAATCCTCATGTGTGAACTGACAAATTCCTTGACCATGAACCCAATTCTAGTTAAAAAAACATACATATAAATATTGGAGTGAACTGAGCATGCTCAGAACCCAAAAATTAAAAATTAAATAACTTTAGAATGGATTGATATTTTTTAACCAAACCAACTCTGGATTGTTCTTTGACCCACGCTCTTTCTATGTTCCACATTTCAGACCAAAACATCAAACAGTGTGGTCACAGTGTCATGGGCAAAAAGCATATCAAAAGTGCAGAAAAACATGTATTCAGTGCATCGCTGCGCAGAAATTGTATGTCCAACTGAAACACAACTTGGTAAATCAAGAGACTGGCCATACAACACAACACATTCCAAAGTTTGTGCAAATCCGTTGAATGGTTGCAAAGTTATTAACGTGCAAAAATTGAGGTTTAACATTAATGTGACTACTTAACCCAAACTATAAGGGCACGACCGTGCCCCTATTATATATATATTTATAAAATGGGTTTGAAAAAAGAAGCTAATCAATTGGTGAAAGACCATCTCATGACCGTGTGTATATCAGATCGTGACCACACACCTGCATTTTTCCCCCCCTCCAAAACAATTTAGACATTTTATAAGATAGATGAACCACTCTGAGGTGTGCGGTCGAGGCCTGATATATGCACGCCTTGAGTGGTTGACTCACTCAGCCTGTGGCCTCATGCATACAATGCACACCAAGGCATGCATATATCAGAGCACAACCGCACACCACAGAGTGGTTTATCTATTACATATATATATATATATATATATATATATATATATATATAAGCATTTCGCAATTCGCACCTCCCTTCTATCTGACTTTGACTGCGTCTCGGCTTAGCTAAAACAAAATAAGCTCCTACTTATCACTGGCAAAATGGTAACAATGCTCTTTGGGACTTCCCCTAGGCGAAAAGCTTGTCATATGGGGCTTTCCCTTTGTGGACCTGATGGCATAACCCTGGATACAGTCACATCCTTCAGATACCTTGGGAAGACTCTTGACCCCTCACTGGACTTTAATCTTCATGTTGCAGCCACTTGTAAGGCAGTGAACAGTAAACTTGGCCTGGCTTACAAGGTAAGATCCTCCTTAAATTCAGCAGCCTGGCTGGCCATTGCTCAGGGAATTATTCGACCTTGCCTCAACTATGGTTATATAGTCTACCTTAATGTTAGCAAACAAGTAATCCAGAAATGGAGCACTTGTTATAATAGTATCTGCCACTTTGCCCATGTGGCTCCTAAACTAACACATCACTGTCAGGTCTATTCTTCTCCTCTCAATTGGCTCACCCCTTCCTCCGATTGTCTGTACACAGCTGGTTGTCTGGTAGATAAATTAACCCGGGCTAGTACTCCAAGGTCTCTTGTAACTCTGCTAAAACAACCTGACTTGCTCTACATGCTGAGATCTACTGAAAATGCTTCCTTTGTTATGCCTAGATATCTCACCCAGAAGGGTGAACTTGCATTTGCTGTATCTGCTCCCAGAATGGGCAACACTCTTCCACTCCATGTTAAACAATTGGCTACTCACCAGGCCTTTCAAAAAAGTTTAAGAACTCACCTTATCAGCTCAGGTCTCTGCTCCTGCTCTACCTCTTGCTTGTCTCCACTCGCTTGCACTACTACCACTGATCTTCCACCTTGAGAGCGGTACTTCTTCTCAGCAGTTATGGACCCCCAGTGTTTGCTGTATATGCATTTCTTCAGTCAATTATACTGTTTTCAAAATTCTATAAAAGTTTATGTAACTATGATTACTGTTTATCCTCATGCTATGTATATTCTACTTGTTGTTCCTCAATGTGCCATGTATTCAAAATTGTCAAGTGTTACTATATTTTTCTTCCAACTAGATGTTTTGTATTCTGTTGTGGACACCATTTATCTGCTGTTTCTGATGTGTAACCCTCCCGGGTCATGCCTGAAAATAGGCAAAATCTCTTGTCTAGTGCACCTACCTGGTTAACAAAAATGAAATAAATCTCTCTCTCTCTCTCTTTCTATATGTGTAGATATATATATATATATATATATATATATATATATATATATATGTGCAAAAACTTTGTTAATGCATCAGTTAGGTTCTTCTACAGTGAAAAAAGCAAGGAAGTTCAATTTGGGGTTCCCACCCCAGCCCACCCGCACCAACAGGCATCGGGTGTGCGTTGGGGTCCTTGCTCCTAACTCTCACCCCATCCCATGTGTAAAAAAGCTGAGGTGGTGCAGTGTAAGAGAATGGGGTGAGAGTTAGGACCAAGGACCCTAAAAGGTGACCACGAAATCTCCTTTTGGGGCAGAGTAACAAAATTATAGTGCCAGTGCTCATGAGGTGGGGTCCCAAAAAGCTCATGTTGAAAATTTGGTGCAAAAATACCTAAACATGGCTTAGATATCAACATAAGTTCAATAATAATAATAATAACTTTATTTTTATAGCACCTTTCTGCAACCAAGGTGCTGTACAGCTTTAAAAACAGATAAAATCCAATACAAAACATAAAATTCACATACAACAGGTTAGGTGAATAAATAACTGCCAGAGTACAATTAGTCCTGATAAGCAAGAAGCCATAAATGGGTCTTCAAGGCCCTCTTGAAACTCTCCACAGTCGTGCACTCACGTATCTGAAGAGGTAAAGAATTCCACAGAGTCAGGACTGCATGCCTAAAAGCATGGGCCCCTAATGTTTAAAGGCATACCCTGGGAATCTGTAACAACCCCTCATCAGCTGAGCAGAGCTGTCATCTGGGCAGTAAGGCAACAGGAGTTCTTGCAGATAGCCCAGGCCCAGTCCATGTAGGGCCTTAAAAGTCAGAAGCCCGAACTTGAAGGTGATCTACCACTGAATCAGCTGCCAGTGCAGTTCGCGCAGCACTGGTGTGATATGCCTTCAATGAGGAGTCCCCATCAACAACCTTGCCGCAGCATTCTAGCTGCAAGTGGTGGAAATCAAACCCCAGTAGCCCTAAGTACAGGGAGTTGCAGTATTCCAGGCGTGAGGTCACAAAGGCATGGATCAACATTGGAAGGTCACCGGATGGAACAAGGTGCTTAATCATGACAATCCTGCCAATGTTCCTAAGATGGTAAAATGAGGACTTGATGACTGTCGATATCTACGAATGCAGTGTCAACTTGACATTAAAGACCACCCCCAAGTTTCGCACCCATTCAGAGGAAGGCAACTGGACACCTCCGAGGCAGAGTCCAGAAGATTGTCTAGCCACCAACCTCTCTGTCCGGCAACCCAGATCCACGACCAACACCTCAGTCTTTCCAGAGTTCAATTTCAACCAGCTGGATTTCTTCCAGTCCTGGATTTCTGCAAGGCAGTTATTAAAGACCGAGCATGCACTATCCTGCTCGGGTACAAAAGACAGATAGAGCTGGGTATACGAACATATGAACATGTGAATGTGCCAGCAGAAGCAGGCCATCTGGTCTAAGTCTGCTTGAGTGTGCAACTAGCACCCCTAATTGCAGCTGCCCCACCTTCTCCCCTTTGTCATCCCACTACCACAAACCCACCTTCCCCACCCTAACTCTCCCCTGTTCCCTGTCCCATGTCCTTTTGAAGCTGTTCACAGATTTACATGATACCACTCATTCTGGTAGTGCATTCCATTTTGCTACAACCCTCTCTGTGAAATAATGCCTCCTCATTTCCCTCCTAAATCTTCCCCCCTCTATTCTTAGCCCATGCCCCCTGGTGTTCCTCCCCCTCCTTAGCTTAAAGACCCCAACTGCCTCATCCTTATTGATTCCCCTCAGATACTTAAATGTCTCTATTATGTCCCCCCCATGCCTTCTATCCTCCAGAGTGTACATATTCAGGTCTCCCAGTCTGCTGTCATTGTCTCTCCCCTCCATTCCACATATCATCTTTGTTGCCTTCCTCTGTACCCCCTCCAGTAGCCTGATATCACGCTTTAGGTATGGCCTCCAAAACTGCACACAGTATTCCAAGTGTTGCCTTACCAGTGACTTGTAGAGGGGCAAGATCACCTCTCTTCTCCTGGATGAAAACCTCCTCGCTATGCACCCCAGAATTTTGTTCACTTTTGCAGGCACTCTCCTTCACTGGGCAGTGTTGTTCATGGCCCCTGTTATCATTACCCTAGGTCCTTTTCCTCCTCTGTGATCTCCAGCTTAACCCCCCCCCTCCAGCCAGTATTCTCTCCTTGGGTTCTTTGCCCCAAAATGCATAACTTTACACCACTTTACATTGAACCCCAGCTGCCACCTCTCTGACCACTCCTCTAGCTTGCTTAGGTCCCCCTGCTTCCATCCCTCCCCTCTATCCACCACTGCTCCAATTTTGGTGTTATCAGTGAACAGACTTACCTTGCTCACCACTCGATGTACAATGTCTGATATGAAGAGTCCAAATATTACTGGCCCCAGCACAGAGCCCTCTGGCACCCCACTCACCACTGGCCTTGGAGTTGAAAGCTCCCCTCTCACCACCACCCGCTGCAGCCTCCCACTCAGCCAGCTTGTAATCCAGTTCATCATTTTTGACCCTACCACTACACCAGTTAACTTCCCCCAAGCCACCCATGAGGCACCAAAGTCCAAGTAAAGAACATCCACTGCATGACCCTTATCCAGCTCACCTGTCACCCAGTCATAATGTTGTATCAAGTTGGTTTGACAAGACTTCCCTGAAATGAACCCATGTTGCCTCACATACTGGAGATCATTGTCTTCTAGGTATGACACCAGTCATTCTTTTGTATCATTTCCATGAGTTTGCACACTATGGAGGTGAGACTTACTGGACGATAATTACCTGGTTCATCCCTTGGGCCACTCTTGTGTAATAGTACTACATGTGCTATCCTCCAGTACAGTGGCACACATTCCATCTCCAGTGAGGTGCTGTACAGATCCGTCAGCAGCTCCACCAACTCCCTCAGCACCCTGGAGTGGATACCATCTGGCTCTGGTGCCTTGTCTACCTTCAGTGCCCTCAGTCCCTCTAGGACTCTACTTACGTCAATTCTTCCATCTGTTGCCTCCTCTCCCCCTGTTCCAGCCCATGGTGACAACGGTCCCCCCTTCCGTGATCACTGAGCAAAAGTATTCATTCAGTGCTTCTGCCTGCTCCTCCCCCTTTTCCGTCCACTTCCCACCCCTTTTTATCCTCACTATTGTCTCCTTGCACTTCCTTTTCTCCCTGATGTATCTGAAAAAATCTCCCCCCCCTCGTTAATTCCCTGTGCTAATCTCAGCTGCCTCTCGGCCTTGGCTTCTCTCACTTTTTTGGTCACCTTCTTGGACCATCTTGCATATTCCTCCCTGTCCACTTCCTTCCCCATCCTTCTATACCTCTGGTGTACCACTCATCTTGCCCTCATCACCTCCACTACCTCGCTGTTCAACCAGCATGGTTTTCTTGCTCTGCTCCTCTTACTCTGTGTCTTGGTGCAGGCTTCTGTTGCCTCTGTAATCCTCTGATTAATAATATCCCATTTCTGCTCCGTGTCCATCTCATGCCTTATGCCCTCCAGTTTCCCTTTCAGTAGATCCTGCATCCTCCCAAAGTCCATCTCCCTGCAGTTTACCACCTGAGTAACTGTTTTCTCTGGCTCCCCACACGTCGTGATATTAAACCACATTGTTTGGTGATTGCTGTCAGCTAGTGGGTCCTCTACCTTTGTTTTCCTTATTGCCTCCCCATTCGACAATACCAGATCTAAAGTGTTCTTTAGCCTAGTCGGTACACTAGCCAACTGTGTCAGGAGATCCTACTTGATCACATGCAGGAGCACTTGCTCCCTAGTACTGGAGGTGACCAGAATGCTCCAGTCAACCCCCTGCAAGTTGAAATCCCCCACAATGACCACCTTCCCTTTTCTACATACCTTTCTGATTTGTCCCACTAATTCCCTGTCAAGCTTCTCAGACTGGGGTGGTGGCCTGTATACCACCCCAAATCTCAGTTTCCTACCCCTTGAGTCTAGGAGCTGCAGCCAGATTGCCTCTGTTCTCCTTTCTTCCCCCTCATCCCTTGTGAATTTGATCCCGTCCCTCACATAGACTGCCACCCTCCCACCTCCCTCCTTACAGTCCTTCTTGTATAATTTGTATCCTGGGATTGCTAGATCCGTCCGGTGCTCAGTTGCTCACGTTTCTGTGACAGCTGCAATATTCACCCTCCACACTGCTAAGAGTGCCTGTAGCTCAGCTGATTTGTTTCCTAAGCTTCTTGCATTCCACAAGACCACCCTCCATCCTGCCCCCTTCCCTTCACTGGCCTCCATCTCCTCCCTTCTACTACCTCCTTTTTTTTTGTTTTGGCTGCCCCGAGTTCTTCTCTGCTAGCTTGGGGAATAGGCTGTGACTCCACTCTATCAGATCCCTGCCTACCTACTGTCCACTTGCCACCCCTCCTATCTAGTTTAAATCCACCTTTGTCACAATATACCTCCTCAGGGTGTGACGTTATGGTTACGTTATGGTGTGTGTTGGCATTTGCACTACAAATTTTCAACATGGCCTTTTTGTAGCCCCCACCTCATGAAAGCATTTGGGACCTCTTCTCATGAACAGTGGCAGTGTGATTTTGTTAATGTGTCCTGAACATCGAGTTCCCACAGCGACTGTGCCATTCTGCACCAGATGTGCAAAAACACAGATCAGGCAGGATGTGAAGAATGACAGCTGTACCATCCATAGGGAGGTGTGAAGAGATGGCAATGTTGAAAATCTGTAGTGAAAATATTAAAAATGCTCGAAGTTCTGAGCGTACGTGGAAACTGCACAACACATGCTTGTACCGTAGTCATTTAGTGGAATTATTTCACCAAATTTTCAACATAGGCATTTTGTGACCTCTGCTCATGAACACTGTCACTATGATTTTCTTAATCTGTCCGAAACATTAATTTCCTACAGCGACCACGCAATTGTGCGCCAGATGTGCAAATGCATATTTTGGACATGATATGAAAAATGACAGCTGTACTGTTCATAAGGAGGTGTGGCAAAATGCCAGTGTTGAAAATCTGGAGTGAAAATATTACAGATTTGAGCACTTCTGAGCATACGTGGAAACTGTGCAACAGACGCTTGTAACACAGTCATTTTATGGACTTTTTGTCACCAAATTTTCAACATAGGCATTTTAGGACCTCTGCTCATGAACAGTATCACTGTGATTTTCTTACTGTATCCCAAATACTGATTTCCTACAGTGACCGAGCTATTCTGCGCCAGAAGTGCAAAAACACATTTCAGTCAGGATGTGAAAAATGACAGCTGTACTGTTCATAAGGAGGTGTGGAAAAATGCCAATGTTGAAAGTCTGGAGTCAAAATATTACAAATTCGCAAAAGTACGAGCATGCTTGAAAACTGATTAACGCACACTTGTAAAACAGTCATTTTTAGCGATTTTTTCCACCAAATTTGCAACATAGGCTTTTACTCAGTCCCAAAAGGTGATTCTGTGCAGTGACCATGAAATCACCTTTTGGGACTGAATAATGCCATGACAGTGGCTGAATTCATGAGGAGGTGTCCCGATAACCCCATGTTGAAACTTTGGTGCCAAAATTCCCAAAAATGCCTGAGATATGCATCAAAGTTGAAAAAAACTATTTATGCCATTATACAGCTTATTGGCATTTCTTCAGTTCGTGGGCAGCTTTGAAGAGTGCAGAGCGTTGTTCGGTCCAATCAAGATCACCACGCTGGGCCCGGAGGTAAGTATGGGGTGAGGGTGTAGAGGAGGTAGGGTGCACAGATGGTGGTGCAGGTTGAGGGAGGGTCGCTGAACTCAACGAGGGCATTTTCTATTTTACAGGTTTAAAAAAACATCATGAGACTTTTTTTTTACAGGGACATTGGCAAGCTGGGTGGGCTCCCAGCATGCCACCTGAGAGTGTTTGGGGGCTGTGTGTGAGGGATTGGGCACCCCGACAACACATAGGGAGAGCTGAGGATTGGGCACCCCCATGACACACAACAAATTGAACTGGGAAGGGGGGACTGAAGCTGATGGGGATTGGGCCCCCCATCAGCAAAGAAAGACTGTTTTGGGGGGGCGCATGATGCTGAGTGGGATTGGGCATTCCATTGGCACACAACAAATGGGGCCGGGGGTTACAGTATGCTGACAGGGAGTGGGCTCCCCCATTGGCAAATGAACTGGGTTGGGGACGGCAAGGTATCACCCTGCAATGATGGGTCACTACCTCATTGCAGCAGTGGATTCATTTCAAAATGGTGGCATGCTGGCTGAACTAGTGTCAGCAGCAGTGTGCCACTGCATTTGGGAAAGTGGGCCAAGCCTCAAAAGGCACTGGGGCCATTGGCCCCCACAGTGCCACACCTCCAAAACCCCACTTCTCTCCTAAGCTGTGATGAAATGTTTCTTGCACATGCACACAAGCAAACATAAAAATGGACCTTGTTAATGCTGGCCCATCGGCGCAGCGGTGGGATTCCGCTTGCGGCGCTGGCGACCAGGTTGAGAGCGGATCCGGGTCGTCGGAGGAAACCAACCGAAGTAGGATCGGCGTCCATTGGGCAGCTCTCCTTCTCCGGGGAGGTGTGGGTTGCACTCAGTGCATTAGAGACCCTGGTGGAGACAGGAGATCTCACGTAGCCAAGGCTTGACGTGGGGGGGAAGGAGGCGGGGCGGACGCTGGCGTCATTGCACGTCCCTGCCTCCTCTGGGGAGAAAAAGGAGGAAAAAGATGGCAGGGTAGGACCACCGATAAATGAAGCCCTCCTTGGAGAGCCTCGCATTGCCACCGCCGCTGCAGGACCCCAACCAGTTACAGTTCCAGGGTCACGAAGGTGGCCCACGGCCCCACCCTCCGGGGGGCAAGCCAGGGGTGACTGAGGGTCCTCTGCAGCAATAGGCAGTGGTAGAGGTCTCCGGGGGCCGTGACCAGGGCGGAGAATGTACCCGGTGGTCCTGCCAGGGGATAAAAAAAAAATGGACCTTGTGTGTTATATATAAACTACTGTGGGGGTCTGCTTAGTGTGTTGGTTTTCTTGATGCATGAAGTTGTAAATCTCATTTATTCAGCTCAGGGCTAGAGTTCCAGATGACTTTGCAACAAAGTGACTAACAGAAACTAGAAGACTATCTTTCAAACATATCTTACTTGTATTCCATCTTGATTAAACTGACCCCGATATATGTTAATTTCTTGTTGAATTTCTTTGTGACCAGAAGCCTGCAGCTACTGTTTTCTTCAGATACAGTCTGGCTGCTTGTGTTTTACATTCTCCTTGTTTGCGTCTCCATTTCTGCTAAATAATCAAGAATCAGCATTACTCAACTGTCCCACCTTAGGAGGGGCTGTGTCTGACATTTCTCCACATACCAAGTTTCAGTACAGCACAGTTCAGTGATGATAAGTTGTAGTATGAAAATCAGAGAAAACTGAACAAGGAGAATGTAAACCACAGGCAGCCAGACTGTATCTGAGGAAATCAGTAGCTGCAGGCTTTTTGTCATGGTGAAATTCTACAAAAAATTAGCATTGCTATTTATATTGTGGTCAGTTTAATTGAGACGGGATATCAGTAAGCTACATTTGAAAGATAGTATTCTAGTTTCTATCTGTTGAGTCATTTTGTTGCAAAGTTGTCTGGACCTATGTAATTTTATCCCCTAGCTAGAAAAAGTTAGATCTACAACCTCATGCACCAAGAAAGCCAACACACTAACCAGAACCCCAAAGTTGCTTTCTACACACAATGTATGTTTTTATGGTTGCACAGTTAGAGATATGCTGACAAAGTGCTATTACATAGAAAAGGGGGCTCTGGAAGCATGGACTGGATACCGAATGCACCAGTTTGTCTCCTTTATTGTATAAATGGGTAAAATCAGGAACCCACTGAAAACTGCACACTGCATCTTAGCTTGGCCATCCTGGCTAAATACACTGAAAAATGGGTAAAGTAGCACCCCACTGAAAATGAGATATTACATCTATCTGGGTTACTTATGGTAAAAAAGCTGTAAAAAATGGGTCTAAACAGGACCCAACTGAAAATGCTATTTTGCATCTCAGGTACTCTATCCAGGGGAAAATACTGTGCAAAAATCTCTAAAAGCAGGACCTACTGAAAACAGGATATTGCATCTTAGTTGTGCTAACCTGGGTAGATTTGTTATAAAAATTTGTAAAAGCAGGACCCAGCTGAAAACAACATATTGCTTCTCACCTATCCTGTTCTGCAAATTGTACCTGGCACAACAGTTGCAATAGCTACCAGAGTGTGTGTGTGTGTGTGTGTGTGTGTGTGTGTGTGTGTGTGTGTGTGTGTATGTGTGTGTACACGAATCTGTATTTCTTGTGTGCATTTTCAAGTGTGTGACTTTCTGTATGCCTGTATGCAAATGTGGAATTTTTACATTATGGTAACAAAAGCTTTATTCACTTGGTTTGCATCTGCCCCCCTCCCCCAACTCTGGGTATGTCTGCAGACAGACAGTATTGTCTAGCCCCCCATTGGACAAAAACTAATAAAATAAAGTCACACATTAATGCTATATCCATTGTCAGATTAATGCATTAGCAGGCCTTTTGGCTCTGACCAGAGTTTGTTTATTCTTGTGATTCCATCGCCTATCATGAGCTGCATGTTAATCAGACTGTTTTTTCTGTCCCCGTTATTTTTAAAATGGGCTGGCAAGCAGGGCTATATTTTTTATATTAATAAACTCCGCCTTATCTGCTGAGCCCAGGAGAGGGCTTCTAATTTCTTCCCCTTCTCCTTCTTTCCAGAGTTGTTTATGTCAGCGTGGCTCAGTTAGTAGCATCCACCTCTGGACCAGAAGGTTGTGGGTTCTCGTCCCACACTGGGATGGACTTGCACCTAAAAATTGCTGGCATCCGAGTGCAGTATTGGGGGGTGCTGTACTGCTGGGGTGTGCCGTCCTTCGGATGAGACGTTAAACCAAGATCCCTTCTGCCCATCCTGGTGGGTGTCCAGGTGGAAGTAAAAGAACCCAGGGTACTCTTCGTAAAGAGCAGGGAACATTCCCGGTGTCCTGGCCAACATTCCCCTTCCCATAAACCAGTTCATGCAATTATCTAGGCTGTGTGTGGGTGATGATGTGTGATATGGCTGCCACCACACATTCAGTCACTTCACTACCAGTCTAGCATTGCTTGTAAAGTGCTTTGGGATACTGTGTATGAAAAACACTATATAAATGCTGATTCTTCTTCTTCTTTATCAATTTGCCTGTCTGGCTACCTTAAAAAAATCCCTGGTCCTTTAATAGGCTTTTCCATTTCCTAAGCTTTACTTTTTCAGAGAGCCCACCATTACTTTTTGGTCCTGACAAGGGCATATTGATAGATTTCTTTTCATATTTAATATGCTTTATTTAGGTTTAGGGATGTGCAGAGGTATACAAAGATCCATAAGAATGATGTCATACATATCTAAAAAAAACGTGCAGTAAGTGTACATAAGGCAAAACCAAATTGTCTTATCATTGAATAAAGACCCCAGATCACAATTGCCTCTGCAATGAAGTTAAACATCTGAAGTAACCTATATCCCTTATTCCCCGGCCCCCTACCTACCATCTCTCCTGCGCAAGAGTAAGAGTAATCAGAAAATCTTTCATGCCCAAACCAAGTGAGTTACATTGGGTTGCAGGAAATAGGGGTATTGTAAAAAAAAAAAAAAAAATTAGAGTTCATGAAGTATAAGCACAAGGAGGATCGGGCTTAAGCGCATCCTATGGTGATAAGGTTAATAGGGTCTGCAATGGTTCCCAAATTCGCTTATATCCGGCAGACTTGCCAGATATGTTTGCTACCAACCTTTCCGCCTGAAGCGCAAATAGTATCTCTGTGTGCCAATCTAAGAAAAACAGGGACATCTCGATCCAACCAATGCCATAGTAAAACTTTCTTTGCACATGCTGAGATCAGAGCAATATGGGCCTTTTGATTGCCTATGACAGAGTCTGGGAAGTCTCCTAATATACATATTTCTGGAAGAAATGCCTCTTAAAGGCCAAGAAGAGAGTCTAAATGGGATTGAATTAAATTCCAGAAAGGGGTGACTTTAGGACAGGTCCAGAGAACATGATATCAAGAGCCAAGCTCTTGACCACATCTGGAACACCGGTCACTAGGAAGGCAACCCATTTTGTGAAGTCTTATTGGAGTGTAATAAAGGTTGTGAAGAATAAAAAATTGCATGAGTTGGTATCGGTTCCATTTTATCAGTTGATATAAGTGTCTCCAGATGCGTGGCCAGTTCCTGGGTGAATTAGCAGAGACTTGGTCCCAACTGTATATGTAAGGGCCCTCATTTTCAGCTAGGAACGTCTGTAAGGCATGGTAAAAATAAGATACCAAATGGGGGGGGAGCAGATTCAATTATTGGTAGGATCACCTAACTAAAGGGACTTTGCCATTGCCCAACCCCAAAGTATCGTATAAGCATGTACTGAATCTGGAAATACTTGAAACATTGTGCATTTGTCCATCCATATAATTCCCTAGCTTTTTGGAACAGCAGCAGTTTACCATCCACAGTTAGGTCAATAACTGTGTCAATCCCCATGTTAGGCCACAAAATCCTACTCAGAGGCTGTCCCACAACTTGTAGGTTTGGATTCCCCATTAGGGGCTGCAGGATGTCTTGGGCAAAGGATGCGTTAAAGAAAAAGCGTAATTGAGAGTGCGTTACTAGGGAGGTGCCAAGTGGTGTATTCTGTAGGGGAAGTGGTAGTTTTTTCCTGTGTAAGTAGGGAAGTGCTTTGCAATTTAAGCCCTGCCTGGAGCAAAGAGAGTGTTCTATCTCAACCCATTGAGGAACGCATCTGTTATTGTTTGTTGAACGTATCCAATGGGACATCTTAATTAAGTGAGAAGCTAAATAGTACCTATAGAAATTGAGGACTTGAAGACCACATCCTGTTTGTTCCTCATTAATTGGATAAGCGCACAACATGTAGCTCCTCCCTTCCAGAGAAAAGATGTAAGTACTTTATTTATCTGTGTAAACCAGACCTGAGGTAGGTCCCAATTGTACATTTGTAGGGGGTACAGAAGCCGAGGCAGAACGTTCATTTTTATGATGTTGAGTCTGCCCCAAAATGAGAAAGGGAGAAGAGACCATCGCTCCAGGTCAATTTTAACCTGGGAAGCAATGGCATCTTAGTTATATTGCTTGAGTTTTTTGGGATATGCACTGAGAAAAATTCCCAAATATTTAAGTTTATCTTTCCTCCAAGTCAAGCACAAATGGGCTATATCTGCTTGGTGGGTTCTGTTATTAAGGGCCATAATCTCGGTTTTACTAAGATTAAGTTTGTAATTGGATATGGTCCCAAACCGAGAAATAATTTGCAGGGCAGAAGGTATTGAAGATGTAGGAGAGGCCAAATGGAGAAGAATATAATCCGCATACACAGAGAGCTTGTAACTTGTATGATGCATTGGAATACCAACAACTTGTTGGGATGATTTGAGCTTCCTGATAAGAGGTTCCATAAACAAGTTAAATAAAAATGGGGATAACGGGCATCCTTGTCTAATACCCTGGTATAGAGAGAATGACTGGGATAACATGCTATTACAGAGTACTTGAGCTGTGGGAGAACAATACAGTACTTTAACCCAATTTATAAATTTGGCAGGGATGCTGAACAGGGGTAACTGTGTGAAGAGGTAGTCCCATGGGACTCTATCGAATGCTTTCTCGGCATCCAGGGATAACAAAGCTGCTGAGGTATCCAGGTCCCTGGATGTTGAGAGAATATAAGCAATTTTACGGAGATGATCTGCCGAGAGCCTTCCTCTGACAAACCCGAACTGTTCCGGGCTGAGAAGGAGTTTCCATACAGCTGCTAGTTGGTCTGCTAGGACTTTATAGAGAATCTTGAGGTCAACATTTATAAGGGAAATCGGTCAATAGTTGGTGAGGATTGTGGGATCTCGGTCTGGTTTAAGAATCACCACAATGGTGGTTCTGTTCAATAAGAGATCTGACAGTACAATATCAAAAATATAGTTATACATGGAGAGGAGATTAGGAGCTATCTGTTCTTTGAATGCATTGTAAAAGTTTGTTGTGAAATCAACGGGACCTGGGGCCTTGTCAGGCACCAGGGAACTTATTGCCATGGAAATTTCGGTTAGAGTTAAGGGGGCCTTCAAGAATGCCTGTTGGGGAGGTGAGAGAACAGGAAGTGAGAGATCTTGGAGGAAAGAATGAAGTTGTGTGTGGTTGAACAGAGAGGGTGAGGGGGCATATAACTGCTGATAGAACCTCTGAAAAGCATCGACAATATCTCTGGGGGACATAAGGAGCTGCCCAGATTCACTGTGAATCGAAGGGGCAATTTTGTCTGCTGCTTGTGATTTGAGACAAAGTGCCAGTAACTCCCCTGCTTTTTCTCCTTGATCAAAGTATTTCACTTTGGAGCATAAAAGCAGATGTTCTGCCTTTTCTCCTAATAGTACATTGTACTGGTGTCTAAGTTGTTCTAGTCTTTGCCAGTCCGATTGAGGGGAGGAGGGAGAGACGCGTTCTTCCAAGTGTTTGATACTGGACAGTAAGGAAGAAAGTGAAACTGAAATTTGGGCTTTGCATTTTGTTGAGAGGCAGATAATTTTGTACCTGAGGGCACACTTTAGTGCCCCCCAGAGCATGTCAAACTTAGAAGAAGAGAGGGAGTTTTCTGCATAAAGGTGGTGATAACATTTTGAATGTGCTGAACAGATTCCTCGGCTTTAAGTATTTGATTATTTAGGATCCATATCTTGTCTCTGGAAAGGGACAGGCTTAAGTTCAATTGAAGAAAGACAGGATGGTGATCAGAGACAACTTTAGAGGGGTAATAGTACAACGTCACTCCAGAAATCAGGTGCGCACTCAATAGAAAGTAATCAATTCTGGAAAAGGAGTTGTGTGGCAAGGAGTGAAAGGAAAATTATTTTACAAAGGGATTAAAGGTACACCATGGATCTACTAGGCCAACTTATCTCATGAGATCCAAGAGGGCTACCAGATTTGGGAGCATGGCCTAGCAGGAGGGTCCTGATTTATCAGCCTCATTACACTGAACTAGGTTCCAGTCGCCACCCAAAATTATCAGTAGAGAATTTCAGGAAACTAAAGTCGACATTAGGGTGGTGAAAAAACCAGGGTCATCAGTATTGGGTCCATATACGACCTCTAAGACTACCTCTAAATGACCTAAAAGGGCTCGTATAAAAATGAAACGACCATTAGGATCCAAACATTCTTGCAAGAATAGAAAAGGGATTTTCTGGGCAATTAAAATGGCAACCCCTCTCTTACGTGTGTCCGGCCCTGCCCCGACTACCTGTCCCACCCATGATCTCCTAAAAAGGTGGGTCTGAGAGGGGGGCAGGTGGGCTTCCTGGAGAAAGGCAATGTCAGTGTGGAGCTTATGCAGGTGGAGTAATACCTTGGCCCTTTTGGTAGGGGACTGCGCTCCTTTAATGTTCCAAGAACAAAAGTTAAAGGCTCCCATAACCTCCAAGTAGAAGTATTAATAGGGTAGTTACTCCCCAATAGCTCCTGCATCCCAAGCAGGGATACATTGGCCGTGAAAGAAAGATTCGCTCTTGCACATCCCTCCCCCCTAAACTAGTAGTCTCCCCCTTTCCCCTCTCCCCAATTCAACACACAAAACACAACAAAATACAATGCCCTTCCCACCCTCGTCCCCCATCCAGCTCCTGTAGATCCTTTGTTAAGAGAAGTAATATAACATACCCTAAGCCAAACCACCAGGATGAAACCGAACGGCTTCAAGACCCATCATTTCCTGGGAGGTGGTAAGGTCCCCCTTAAGTTTAGCGCATGATGCTGCCAGGTAAAGCATGAATGCTCCCCCATCCCTCCCACTCCCCCACATCCCTGAAATGTATGAACTCCAATCTAAAAGTGCTAATTGAAAACAGAAGAATACTTGAATAACTGGGGAAAAAAATGTCCCCCATTACCCTTTAAAACTTCCATTTATGTTGCAGTAATATTAGAAATAAAAGTAACAGAAGCAATGAAGAAGGGACCACCAAATGGATCCCGATAATTTCTATAACTTGTCTTATTAAATCTAACCTTAAACTGAGATAGATAACTCCCACTACATCCAGCACTTGGTCCTGAGCCCCCCCCCACCCCGATTGATCCCCTCCGCTGCAATGACTGTATAGTGGCAGGATCACTCCAGCAATATTAGTTGGCTGTTCCAAAGATGGACCAAAAATATCAGTTTTAAAGACACCAGTTCATGCTGACAGCTGACTCTTCACAGCGGTGCGCACAGTCATGAGGTAAAGGGTGCATCTTCTTGTTCCCGTAGCAAGGCTCATCGATAGTCTGCACATCTCTGTATCACTGCAGCAAGCCTCTTTGGCAGTGAGCACAACCGTAACCCCTGCTGAAGTGTACAGTCCTGGGCTCACTTCTAGGGGACTAAACAAGCATGACTAGGCTCAAAATTCACGGTCATTACCTCCAGCCCAATGCTGCAGAGCAGGGGAAAAACAGCCTACCTGGGAAGTCAGCCTGTGTTGCAAGTAGGGTCCAAACATAGTAGATGTAACAATGTCTACCCTATCTTTCAAAGAGCCATGGGAGATATAATGTCTGAAGAGGTGGGCTTGTTTCACTCAAAAACAAACAAAAAAACAGGGAAAGTGACAGAGTACTGCATTCCGATTACCCCAAACTACTGAACTCTCAGTAGAACAACAGCAATAGCCTTTATGATTACATTCTTTTGTGTGTTAGATGCTGGGCTCACTTCTTAAAGAGGATAGGGAAAAGGTGCTGTGGCTCTAATACTACCTGTTCATTAGAGTCAAAGGAGTGCCATTTGTCCTGCGCTCTGACTTGCAGTTGAATGGGGTAAAGCATCCGAAAGCGTATACCAGTGGGAATTAGGCGAGTGACCATGGGATGGAAGGTTCCCCATTTCTGCCTCACAGAAGCTGGTAAGTCTTGCGGAATATGAATCTTGTGGCCCTCCCATATTACTGGATGGATGCCTCTTAATTTCACAAGTATGTGTTGCTTGTCCAGAAAATTAAGAAGCATCAGTAGGAAGGGCCTGGGAGGAGAGCTTGGAGCTGGTTTGGGGCATAATGCCTGGGGTGCTTGTTCCACCACGTATGAGGGGCCATTCAGGGAGGGACCGGCGACTTTCTCTAGTAGTTTTTGTGTGAAAATAATAGGTGTTGTCCCTTTCTCACCCTCCAGTAGCCCCAACACTACTAAATTATTTTGTCTGCCTGCTTCAATTCCATGTTGTGGAGTTGTCGTTTTAAGGAAGTTAGTTCAGGTTCAGTGGAGGACCTCCATTTTTCCAGAGATATAGCCTGGGCTTCTGTGTCCCGTACCTGACGAGATACATCCCTCAGGTCCTTTTTTATAGAGGAGATTTCAGTGGTAAGCAACTTTAAAGCTTCTTGGAGTGGTTTTATTTTGGCCAGAAAGTGCTCCTCCAACAGCGACGTAGAAGAGACTTTTCTGGTGGTTGCCATGAGGAGTTTAGCAGGCTGCGGCCTGGATTTCTTTTCGGCCTTGTCCAGGGAGGGCAGTGGAGTGTGGTGAAGGAGCTCTGACTTCATTGTGGCCTCCATTCCAGGTAGGCAGATTCTTGTTGAGGGTTGTAGCACTGCTAAGAATTAAAAGCACTGTTTTCTGGTTGTCTGCTGGATTAAATTGCTTGGATGTGATAAATCAGGTAGTTTGTGGAGTGGGGAGAGCAGGCATCACGTGACCATATTGATAGATTTTTTTCACTACATTGCCCTGAAAAGTGATTTAGACAATTCTGCACCTGTGTCTCATTCACTTTGCATTGCTCCCAAAACCATAAAAAAGCTTTTTTATTCAAAACAGTTTGGGATAAGCCTCACCAGCCCCCTGCCCCCTTGATGCTTCACTATCCAAAACTTCAAGATTAAACTTCTTGCAGTTTGTTTTATTTTTTTAAAGGATTTTCCTTTCTACTCAGTGTGTAGCTTTTTGTGGTGTTCAGATTGTCAACTGCTGATTTGCTCTGAGTGCATGGTTTCTGCCCCCTCAAAGAAAACACACACACACACGGTGTGCAATCAGACTCACTTTTTTCTTTCCTTTATATTTTCTACTGCCCTCACTCCAGTCTATGTCTGGTTTGTGGTGCCTGGCCCTACACAGTACCTGTGCCAGCCTTCCATTAGACTCCTGCTGTCAGCAGATTCCATGTCTGCCTAACTCAATCAGAGCTGTTGCAGAGCTGTTGATCACTTTATTTTCCAGCTGGAGCTGTCAAGATGTGAGCTAGTCTGCACTCTGTCTTTGCACAATGTAGCTGTTCTCTAACCTTGCCGTAATCAGCATGTGACTATGGAGTCACAGATGACCCAGCAGCATCTAATGGGGGTAAGAAACAGCAGGCAGCAGGAGTGATGCATCACGTGGGTGGGATAAGTAAAAATTAAAAAAAACTTGTGTCTAATGTGAGCCAAACCAATACCGAACTGTTAAATTCGGACTTGGGTTTCACTATAACCAAGCTAACAAAGTTCAGGTAGGCTCGGATTGGCATTGTATAGTTCTACACACCTCTAGTTTGAATGGCCTCAAGGCCATAAATAAAGAGTGGCTATCACGGACATTGCCATCCTAAATATTCATGCCACCCTCCACTCTGTTAGCCTGCCTGTGACTTAGATTATACTGAGAAACTCATAGGAAGTCATCTGTGACAGTATGCTCTGAAATTGAAAGCCTTTCCCCCAACAACTCATGTCGACTTCTACACATTCCATTAAAGTTTCTAATGTCTTGTATCCAATTTTCACTCCGACTGATCACATCCAAATGGTTGTTCCACAAAGCAGTTTGTCTAGCTCCAGACTGCAGCTCTCTCATGGCAAGGCTTCTTCTGTTCTGCTTCAAATAAAAAAAAGTTTGAATCCAACTCCTTTTCTGTCAGTAACTGGTCGGTGCTAATAAATTTTTATTTGGCACTGGAAGAAAACAACTGGTCCCATTACACAAAGTGATGTGGTGCAAAATCAGGGTGCAAAAGTACCCCCCACACCCATATTATGACAGCACACCTTTTTGGTATACAAAACCCTAGAACACTGTCAGTAGGGGTGGAACCTTCCCCATGACGCTGACATTCAGCATCATTATGAAAATCACATATTCAAATGTTAGTGCTTGCACATGGGGTCCATGGCCAGAAGTGTGGTTAACTGTGACTGCCACAGAGGTTGGGTCATGTTAAAGCATCTGTCACCTGGTGCTATGCAATGGTATGAGTCCTAAGCTAATGGTGTTACCACTGTAGGCCTCCTCCCACCACCCCCCTTACCCCCTGATTGTGGGATAAAGATTACCTGATTTATTTTGTTTTCCTGAAGCCCACCCTGTTGATCCAGTGGCCCCATTGCTTATCTCCTTCCTGTTTATATTCCCTGTTCTCCAGTGGATCCCTCTACTTAGCACAGTTCACTGTACTGTATGTGTTCAGTGGCACTATCATTCATTCATTCATGTATGTGGGTATGTACGTGTGTATGTATGTATATACTTATTATTTATTTCAAAAGATTTACCAAGAAAGACGTACTAAGCTGATAACGCATTTCCTGATGCCTCCTGGGGGCACACTATGCAGTGCCTAAATGTCCCCCTCATAAGGACTTCAGTTCTGGTTCACAAGGCAGAGGTCTCCTGTAGAACTGCTTTTAGAAGTTGTATGTGGATAAGGGTTGCTCTGTCTCATGACTGGGGCTGAGGGTAATAGAGATCAATTGATTACATCTCAGATTCAAGAAGTAATGTGTGCACTGCAGTCTAGGATGGCACAGTGAAGTGCTAGCCACATCACTGTTTATAACATAGTGGGTGGGAAGGCATTTTAGTGGTGCACTGTGGTTACTGCATTGGTACCTCACACACAATCACAATTTAGTGCCACAAAGTGGTTGCAACTACCACGGTGCACCACTAAATTGTGTCGCGACCCATTGTGCTGTACAAAACAGTTAATCCTTGCCATGGTCCAAACCCTGAAGCTGTCACAATCTACCATGTTAGAAGTCCCACACATCATGTGTGACCACTAACACCTGGATAGTGATTTGCATGACTCTGTCACAAGGAGGCATCTACCCCCTACTATCAGTGCTCTGGTGTTGTGTATTCCATAAAAGTCTCATGGCTCAAGGGGCCTTTTGCACCCCAATTTTGTGCCACCAAACTTTGTGAGTATGTTTTGGACCATACAGAAAACAGCATGGGTTGGTCCCCTCCTGCTTGGCCTCTGGTCTCTTCCCATGCCCTATCCATGGCACTATTTCAGATTCACTTCTTCAGATGGCTGTACCATCGCAGAGCTTCTTATGGTGTCCCATTTTGGTGATTTAATTTCCTGAACCACAAGATTTCCAACCTCACTTCGAACTGTCCTCCATTTTAGAGGCCAGTCAGCCAATCGTGGAAAGGCATACTTGCTAGTTACACTGGGGGATGGACTCAAGTGGAATTTCTGCATTATGATTTTTTTTATTATTATTATTATCAAAAGGACTCTCTATGCTACAAAACATAATATGATGAAAAAGATATGTTCAGGACTTACTATCTACTCATTTTTAACTCAGGCTTGACTGGTTCTCACACTTATGACTCCCCACAGCTCACAATGGTGTGCCCTTAACACATCCAATGGCGGGAGGGGATCAATGAGACTTGCAAAATAACCCTTCTCACTGAAAGACAAAAAACATGGTAGGTGGTCTCAGCACTGCTACACTGAGGGCCCACAGTTTTAAGTGACTCTCCCTCACTAGGTAGACTGGCCAATATCTCTGCTAGGGGTGGGCTCCAGCCCTGCCCCTTCCCCCCCCCCTCCCTTGGAAGTTCCCCAATTCCATTGCATCAGTTGATTTCACCTACACCCTGCTCCTCTCCTCTGGTTTGGTTTTGCTCGAATCCCTTCTCTACAACCTGTTTCCAGGATATTCCTTAAAACTCGCCCAGCCCCAGGTGACCATTCTGAATAAGGTTAAGCATAGAACCTTTTGACTCACATTTACGCTGTGGGACTGACTACTATCTTGTTATACCCCATAGTTTTGGGGATCTAGCCTGAACTATCCTCAGTTGGCAGATGGCTTTTCCCAACTTTGAATTCAGTTTAGGCTGGGAATTGCCTTCTCAGCTTCTTTTGCCCAGTTGGCAGCCTCCTTCCCTATGTGCCCAGTTGGTACATTCTTTACAGTTTAGAAATCTATTTTGATGGTTAATGTAGAAGCAGTTTATTTGTACCATGTTTTTGAATTGGGTAAGAGGGCAGAATACAGGGATACCACTCCTACTAGATATTTTTTTTTAGTTTTTATTTAGTTTTTGTTGACCGGGTAAGTGCACTAGACAAATCCTGCCTATTTTCAGGCACGACCTGGGGGGAGGAGGATACAGATGAATGCCAGCTGACCTTGAACCAGATTAAGCTGTTGGTGGTATTGTTAGTGAATGAAGGAAATTTGGCCAGGACACCGGGGAAATTTCCCTACTCTTTTCGATAAGTGACATGGGGTCTTTAACATCCACCTGAACTACCACAAATCCAAGCAGATGGGACCTCGGTTTAACATCTCATCCGAAAGACGGCACCTCAGAAGTGCAGCACCCCTCTCATGCTGCACTATAGTGTCAGTACTGGGATAGTAACCCAAGTGCCAGATGTGGGAACTGAACCCACAGCCCTCTGATCTCCCAGACTCAGAGGCGAGTGTGCTACCTACTGAGCCACTGAGCCACTGACACTAATGTGTCATAAAGTTATAATGGATATTTCATCAAAAATATTATCTTGGAATGTCAATGGTTTGAATAACCCAGTTAAGTGCAGTAAGGTATTCCAGTTGCCAAAGAAATAGAGGCTGGATATTCTTTATTTACAGGAAACATATCTGACAGTAGGGAAATTCAGCAAGCTTGCTATGGGGGGCAATATGAGGTATGCGCTTTCTCATATAAGAATGGGAAACATCAAGGGGTTGTCACTTTAATCCTTGAAGCTAGTGCTTTCACCTGTGCCGCTAACCGTATAGACCCACTGGACCACTATGTTATTCTTACGTGGTGTCTTTTCACATCAGAAGTGACACTTGCCAATGTTTATTTTCTACCTAATACTGAAAAGGCTGCATTTCAAACTGTTGTTAATAGAAACATAGAAACATAGAAACTTAGAATTTGATGGCAGATAAGGACCGCTTGACCCACCCAGTCTGCCCATTTCCCTACCTACTGGATAAGCTGCAGATCCTAGTTAACCAGCAGCCTACTTCTTCCAACCCCCACCCCCCAGAATTGCTTTATGACTATCCCATGCATGCTTGAATTCCACCACTGATTTTGACTCCACAACCTCCTCCGGAAGGCCGTTCCATGCATCCACAACCCTCTCTGTGAAAAAATACTTCCTTAAATTACCTCTGAGCCGCCCCTCCCCCATCTTCAAATTGTGCCCTCTTGTTCTTGCACACCTCTTTTTTTGAAAGATGCTACCCTCTTGGACTTTGTTGATTCCCTTGAGGTACTTGAAAGTTTCTATCATGTCCCCTCTCCTCCTTTCCTCTAGGCTATACATATTAAGCTCCTTAAGTCTCTCTTTATATGTCTTCCGGTGCAGACCCTGCACCATTTTAGTTGCCCTCCTCTGGACAGCTTCCATCCTGTCTATGTCTTTGTGGAGATTGGGTCTCCAGAACTGCACACTGTACTCCAGATGGGGTCTCACCAGCTGTCTGTACAGAGGGATAATAACTTCCTGTTTTCTACTGGTGATGCCTCTCCCTATGCAGCCCAGTATCCCCCAAGCCCTCCTTGCTGCCCTCTCACATTGCTTGCCCACCTTTAGGTCATCTGATATGACTACCCCCAGGTCCCTTTCCATTTTTTGTTGTTGTTAGTATCTCACCCCCCATTGTGTACTCTTCCCCTGGGTTTTTGTTTCCCAGGTGCATTACCTTGCACTTCTTAGCATTGAATCTAAGCTGCCATACATTTTACCATTCCTCTAACCTTGCCAAGTCCCTTCTCATCCTTTCCACCCCACCCTGTGCATCAACTCTGTTGCAGATCTTAGTGTCATCTGCAAAGAGACATACTTTTCCTTCCAGTCCTTCTGCAATGTCGCTTATAAAGACATTGAAGAGGACCGGTCCTAATACTGAACCCTGCGGTACCCCACTAGTAACCCTCCTTTCTTCTGAGTGGACTCCATTTACTATTACTCTCTGTGTCCTATTCTCCAGCCAATTCTTTACCCAGGCTGTCATCTTGGGACCCACTCCCAGGCTAGCTAACTTGTATATTAATCTTTTGTGTGGGACTGTGTCAAATGCCTTGCTAAAGTCTAGGTAGGCCATGTCCACAGCCCCTCCCTGATCTACTACTTTGGTCACCCAGTCAAAGAAATCTATCAGATTCGTCTGGCATGACCTTCCCGCTGTGAATCCATGCTGCCTAGGGTCCTGTGCCCCTCTGGCCTCTAGATACTCGACAATTCTTTCCTTCAGAAGTGATTCTATCATTTTCAATAGACTGATGAGGATGCTCACAGGACAGTTCATTTTAGGAGGAGATTCAACTTCACCCTGTCTCCAGAATTAGATACCACAATGCCTGGAACATACCACCTTACTCCAGCCCAGAGATTCTTATCTCAATCACTGCAGCACCTAGGGCTTATTGGTGTATGGTATAAGTTATTCCCACTGACAGGACATACACCCGTTGTTTGGCAAATCATAACACCTCCGCCAGACTGGATTATTTTATGCTGTCTTGTGAGCATTTCCACACAGTACAGGATATGTCCTATGGCCCTAGGACTCTATCAGATCACACTTGATTACTTCTCAAGGTAAATGTAGTCCAAACATCACAAACATTCTGGCATCTTAATATCACCTTACAGTGGGGTGAAGGGTTTAGGACTATAATTAAGGAGCATATGGAACAAATGACAGGGGATAAGAATACAGGAGACAGGAGTGACCCTATTCTCTGGGACATTCTAAAGGCCATGCTCCAGGGTAAAATAGTGGCTTACACCACAAGGAAAAAGATAGACAGGGAGACAAAATTAGAGGCTGCTATTGACAAACTTTGTACCCTACAAGCCTTAACACCCAGAATGAACCTCACCTTACAGCCCAACTAGCCAAAACTCAGAAAAATGGGAAAAAGTGGAGTTTTTGCTTTTTTAAGTAAAACAATCCTACTATTATGGTGGGGCTAAAGGCACTTAGCTTCTAGCCTGAAGGTTACAAGCCCAGAAGAAACCAGTTCTGGCAGAGCCACTAGGGCTGCTAATGCATTAACTTGATATGTGTGTGTGTTCTTGGGCTTGTGGGGTGGGGGTTGGGAGGGTGGGGGAGCAAGAGGGCATAAATCCCATCATTTGCAAGGAATGGGCTTAACTTTGTAATTGTTTCATATTGTAACGCTAAATGGGTTTGGGGTGGGGGAGCAAGGGCATTAACCCTGTTGTTTGCAAGGAATGGGATTAGCTTTATTATTTTTTGTCATATTTTGACCCCAAATATTGAACATAGACTTCTTATCACCCCACCTCATGAACTCTGTAGATAATTTTCAAATCCGTGGGAAAATGGCATTCCACGCCACAGGTGTGAAAACACATTTTGGGAATGATGTGAAGGATGACAGCCATACTGTTTATGAGGTGGTGTGATAAAATAGATGAATTAAAAATTTGGAGTGAAAACATTGAAAATTAGTAAAGTTACACGTGTGCGTATAAAAGTTTGAACGACCACTTGTAACTCAGCCATTTTTTTGAGTTTTTCACTAAATTTTCAACATGGCATTTTTAGGACCCCACCTCATAAAAAGTTCCACTATCATTTCATTAATTCATCCCAAAAGGTGATTTCGCACAGCGACTACGCCATTTTGCACCACAGGTGTGAAAACAGGTTTGGGGCAGGATGTGAAAAATGACAGCTATACTGTTCATGAGAAGGTGTGAAAAAGTGGCAATGTTGAAAAGCTGGAGTGAATATATTGTAAATTGGCAAAGTTATGAACGTGCATAGAAACTGCGCAACACACACTCGTAATACGTCATTTTTTAGAATTATTTCACCAAATTTTCAACATGGGTGTTTTTGCCCCTCCCCCCCCATGAACAGTGGCACTGTCATTTTGTTAGTCTGTCCCAAAAGTTGATTTTGCACAGCAGTCACGCCATTCTGCGCCACAGGTGTGAAAGAATGTTTTGGGCAGGATGTGAAAAATAACAGCTGTACTGGTCATAAAGAGGTGTGAAAAAATGGCAATGTTAAAAATCTGGAGTGAAAATATTAAAAATTGGCAAAGTTACAAGCGTGGGTAGAAACTGCGCATTGCACGCTTGTAACAGGGCATTTTAAGGAATTTTCTCACCAAATTTTCAACATGGGATTCTTGGGACCCCACCTCATGCACACTGACACTGTCATTCTGTTTATCTGTCTCAAAGGTATTTCCATGCAGTGCCTGTGAAATTAACTTTTGGGACCAAATAACAAAATGACAGTGCCAGTGTTCATGAGGCGGGGTCTTAAGAACCCCAAGTTGAAAATTTGGAGTCAAAATTCATTACTAAAACTGGCTTAGATATCAACATAATTTGAAATCCCCATTTGACTCCCATTATATAGCTTATCTTGAACTCTTCAGTTCACGGTTGGGCTTTGAAGAATGCAGACGTGTCCCAATCCAGAGAAGATGACAGCACTGACCTCTGGAGGTAAGTATGGGTTAAGGGGGGGTTGGGGAGGTAGATGCCCAGTGGGAGAGTGAGGATGGGGGACGGGGGCTGAGGAGATGACAAAGGACCATTTTCTTTTTTACAGGTTAAAAAAAGATGACAGGGAACGGTTTTCTGTATTTACAGGTAAAAAAATAAATGAAAGTACTTTGGGGCACACTAGGGTGGGCTCACAGTGTACCACATGAGTTGGGTGGGGGTTACATGTTGCCAACAGGGGGATTGGGCACCATTGTTGGCATTGAAAATGGGCTTAAGGAGCATCTGACACCAGGAGTGGGCATCCCGGTGTTGGAAAGGAAAACACAATAAAAAAAAAATTATCTAGCCACACTGAGGTGGGCTCCCAGTGTGCTTTAATAGCCTGGGTTGGGGGAGATACCTGCCAACTTGGGGACTGGGCACCCCGATGTTGGCAAAAACAGTATGGGGGAAGTGCTATAGGGAATGGAACAGCTACACGGTCATCTTGCCGGGTCTTTGAGCAGTAGCTGTAGTCATCTCTGGAAGGGAGGAGGGGGATGAATACAGCTACTGATCACAGACCCACTCTAGGAGGGGTGTGGCTGCATGTTCTTCAGCAGTGCAAGGGAAGGGGGATGCAGAAAAACCGCAGGCATGGTGAAATAGAACATAGCCTGCTACACCCTTCTCTGAGGGAATGTATGCTAAAAAGAGAAAAGTTATGTGCAAAAGCCAGCATTAGGATGTTTTGAATGTAAAGAAAAAATGCCTAGGAGCTAGCATTTGTCTCTTCTCTTCAACGTGTCACCACTGTGTAAAAAAGTATGCAGGTGGACCACGGTATGATTTTTTTTCTCTCGTTTTTTTTTTTTTTTTTAAGAAAATTCATTAGAAACCCAAAAGTATGTAAATACTATTGCTGGGGAAAAGAGCATATTAAAATAGACACAAGATCCCCAGGCACTCATATAATATTAAAACATAGCCTGTTCATTTTTTTGTTTGTTTGTTTATTTAAATCCTGAGTTGTCTTCCGGAGCATGCAATGTAGCCTGCACTTGAAATGTTTCAAGCAAGAGTGGCTGCTGCTCGGGGAGGCTCACAATTCATTCCCTAAATTTCTTTGTATTACCAAATAGGTGACAGCAACCTTAGAATCATCTTTTGTTTTATTATTTGTAATAATTTGCCTAAAACCTCCTTCTTGTAGCACTGTTGTCCATCGTAGTGTAGTGGAGGAGACAGAATCGCTGAAATTGACAAGAAAGAAGTGCAGTCTCCCTCTCTCTCTCTCTCTCTCTCCTCACTTCCGACTTTATTGAGAAAGTACCCAAAAGCGAAACAAACAAGGAAATGCCCAAGGGTTTATTCTTTTGTTTTAATACAACTCCTTTTATGACTCGCACTCAAAAAAGGAACACTTTTTGTGAGCAGGAATTGGGAACAGAGGGCTGGGGCAGTACAGTGCACAGTGGGTGGTTATGGGAGGGTTTACAAATGAATTGGGAACAGAGGACTGGGGCCGGTACAGCGCACAGTGGGCGGTTGTGGGAGGGTTTACTCAATCCAGGTTCCTAAATTTTTAGGAAGGTATGTGGAGTCCCTTAACTCATCGTAAAAGGTCTGCAGTGCTACACTCACTGCAGCCCTAAAAAGCATGCAGCCTGCACCTCTGGTGCCCATTCTCCAGTGAACTGGAGCATAGTACTAGCAAGATTATATAAATTATGATTGATTAATTGCTATCATAACCTATACACTCAGCACACACAATTGGCTTTCAAAATGGCCAATAAGTACCTGAAAAAGAGACAGCTCCCCACTCTGACTGAAGCGTGATGTCAGTGACTTTTTAGACTAATCTCAGGGGAAGAAATTCAAGTGGTGCTCGGCACAGGTAAAACCTTGAAATCCCTGGGACCTGATGGATTCCCAGTGGAATTCTTCAAAACATTTTAAGCAGCATTACTCTCCTTGCTCTTAAGGGCCTTCAGAGCTGTACAAGATGGCAAAGAGCCTTGCCATAGCTGGAATAATGCTACCCTCTCAGCCATTCTGAAACAAAGCAAAGACCCCAGCAATCCACTATACTATTGGCCTACATCCATATTAAACATAGATTATAAACTACAGTATTCATGGGCATTTGGGCCCACAGACTGGATACTTTACACTGGATACTGGATACTGATGACTTCTTTGACTGTGTCACTAAGACAGTAGACAGGGGCCAAGCGGTAGACATCCTCTATCTTGATTTCAGCAAGGCCTTTGACTCTGTGCCCCACAAAAGGTTGATGAGGAAGTTGATGGATCTTGGGGTTGGGGAAAAGATGGCCAGATGGGTAAAAAACTGGCTGAGGGACAGAACCCAGAGGGTGGTTGCGGGGTAAGAGTTATCTGGCACCAAAGAGGTAACCAGTGGGGTCCCACAGGGCTCTATGCTGGGGTTGGTGTTGTTCAATGTCTTCATCAATGACATTGGGGATGGCATTAAGGGCAAAATGTGTCTATTCATGCATGATACCAAGCTCTGTGGGATAGTGGACACAGCTGAAGGGATACAGGACCTACAGGAAAATCTGGAAAAGCTGGGGAGGTGGTCCAGGATCTGGCAGCTTGGCTTCAATGCCAAGAAATGCAAAGTTATGCATATTGGAGCCAAGATTCCCAGGACAGAGCACTACCTAGGCAGAGTCTGAGTATCTGCATCAGAGGAGAAGAAGGGCCTGGTAGTGATGATCATTAGTGACCTGAAGCACTCCAGGCAGTGCAATAAAACAGCAGCAAAGGCAAACAAGATGCTGGGATGCATATCTAGGGGGATCAGTAATAGGAGAGAGGAGGTTATACTGCCTTTGTACAGGTCACTGGTAAGGCCACATCTAGAGTATGGAGTTCAGTACTGGTGCCCACACCTTAAAAAGGACATTGACCTGCTGGAGAAGATTCAGAGGAGGGCTACAAAGATGACATCTGGTCAGCAGCGTAAGCCATACAAGGAGAGGTTGAGGGCACTGAACACATACTCCCTGGAAGACAGGAGAGAGAGAGAGAGAGGGGGGACATAACTGGGACCTTCAAGTACTTGAAAGGAATAAATAAGGTTGATAAGGAGAGTCTCTTTAAGCTGAGTGGCAACCATAACATGAGGAGGCATAGTCTTAAGCTGGAGGGTGGGAGCTTTAGGATGGAGGTCAGGAAGCACTTCTTCACTGAGTGGGTGGTGGACACTTGGATTGCGCTGCCAGAAAAGGTCATCTAATTGAAGACAGTGGGAAGCTTTAAGAGAGGCTGGGATAGGCATAGGGGAAGGTAAGGATCATGGGTAGGGAGGATGGGAAGAGTGGGAACGGGAGGGCAGGGACATTAGGTCAAGCTGTGGACCCTGCAATACAAGCAGACTTGATAGACCAAATGGCCTTCTCCTGTTGGCTTCTTCATATGTTTGTATGATACCCTACTCCTCTCACTGATTCATCTGGCTCAGTCCAGGTTCATTCACAGGTGCCAAACTATGGATAATATCCACAGAACATTCCTACTTCTGTATTATATAGAAAACCACTCAATCCCCTTAGCCCTTCTCAGCCTAGATGCTGAAAAGTCATAGGTTCATTGGATGGATTCAGGTCCACAAGCTTCTAGAGCCATGCGTTGGACCTGCCACTGTTTAGTGGACAATTTCCCATTTGTTTTTTTTCCAATGTGTTTATCTAAAAGGTTTTTAAAACCTGCCATACTACTAGCTCCTACTACTTCCACAGGGAGTTTGTTCCAAGTAATGACCACTCTCTGGTTAAACCACCTTCCTCTCCTGGTGGTATTTATACCTTTCACTCTTTAGCTGCATTCTATGACCCCTAGTTCCCATTCTGGGACTCTTTTTCCAACACAACCCTGCAGACTCCGATAACAGACTATCATTTGCTGCTCTATATACATGGCAGAAATCCCCTCTGATTTTCCTATAGGCCATGGAGTACAGTCCAAGATACTGTAGTCTGGAATTATAATCCTCATTTTTTACTGAGCGTAATTTTTTAGCAAACCTACGTCGTACCCTCTCTGCTTTATTACTAACTCCTATACTTTGCGCTGTACTGAAGAGTGCTCCATATTCTATTACTGGTCTCTCCAGAGATCTGTACAGGGGCACGAGGACCTCCCTTCTTTTACTCTTAATATTGTGTAGCAGATTACCAATGATCCTATTGGCCTGTTTTACACTTTCTGTATTATGTTTGCAGAACTAAGACTATTTGATATAACTACCCCTAGATCCTTTTCATTTTCAGTAGTAGTAATTGGTTTATTATTCAGGGTATATCGTGCTTAAGCATTGTTCTGACTGAAATGCATAACTTTTCATTTCCCAATGTTATATTCCAATTTATGCTCAACTGCCCAGTCCCCTAAATAATTTATCTCTGCCTGTACTTTTTTTATTGACTCAGGATCATTCACAATGGCCTCAATTTTTGAATCATCTGCATATTTGCAGATCCAGACTCCATCTGTTACCTGCATATTTGAAATCATGATGTTAAATAGTCTTGGCCCCAGTACAGACCCCTGGGGTACTCCACTTGTAACCCTACCCTTATCTGACAGGAACCCTCTTACTTGAACCTGTTGTGTTCTATTCTCAAGCCATGCTTCAACCCATCTAATTAAATATACCTCAACCCCTAGCTCCTGTAGGATCTTGAGTAGAATGCCGTGTGATACTGAATCAAAGGCTTTTTGGTAGTCCAAGTATACAACATCAACTGGCAAGTCTTCATCCAATGCTTGACTTACAAGTTTGAAAAAATGCATCAAGTTGGTAGTACATGATTTTCCTGCTGCAAAGCCATGTTGGGCTACAGCTACATGGCTCAAAACTCTAAAGTTATCCTCCAATAATTCATTAATGAAACTCTCCATCAGTTTACCTATTACAGATGTGCTGCTTTCTGGACAGTAGTTCTCTACTTTGGACTTGTCACCAGATTTATGTATTGGTGTGTTGTGTGCAACCTTCCATTCCTTTAACACCTTCCCTTCTCACAGTGATTTATTAAAAAAGACAGACAGTGGAAAAGATAATTCCTCAGCTAGTTCTAATAAGAATGCAGGATGATATCCATAAGGTCCACCAGTTTTATACTTCTTTGAGTTCTTCAACTTATTTCTAACCTGCTCCACTTAAATTTGTGGGAAATTTGTAAACGTTTCCTACATATATATATATATATATATATATATATATATATATAATACAAAATCACACATACCCCCATTATGCAAAGCATCATGGGCTGTATATGCAAATCACCACAAAATATTATGCTGGTTCAACTTTAAGCAGAAATGCATGGTGCGGAAAGGCCTTTCACATAGTTTGCAAACGGTGCCAACAGAAGACACAGACACGTGTTTTGTCCTACCAGGACTCATCAGTGTGCCTCGTCTGTATGACACCTCAGTCAGTGGAATGAACCTGCTACCCTACAGTAATTTGGTCTATCTAGGTTGGGTTGTGGTAAGCCTAATAAAAACAAAAAACAAGCAAAAAGACAAAGAACCTTAGTGCGTTGGCACTGAGGCAAGGGTTACCCCAAAGGGCATTGGCTGGGAAGCCAAGTTTCAAAGAAATACAAAATCACACATAGCCCCATAATGCATATATATATATATATATATATATATATATATATATATATATATATAGGATACATGATGGGCATGAGTGTGATACGGCAAATATTGTCACTCCTGCAGAGTGAGCTCTGCATAGCTCATGAGTGCCGATCTGCACATCATGTATTCAATTTATACAATAGGGCCAGGATTTTCAGAAGTATTGTTATGCTGTCTTGTGTTCTGATCCTGTTTATGTGTTTGCTCATTCTGTGTGTGAGTTTTTCTGAATGGGCTGGCAGTATTACAAACTCTGGGAGACAGATGAGTGTGTTTTGCAATGCTAAATGAGTTAGCTTTAGGTAGGAGTGAGAAACAGACTATTTTGTGAAGCTGTATTCTTTAGAAGTCTGGCTGCAGTCATGCTGAGAGTATCACAGTAATGGTAATTGGCTGAGAGAGTGTCAGGAACAGCTGAGACTTTTTAGTGGTAATTGAGTTAGCTGCAGGCAGCAGTGATGTACAGAGTGTTCTGTGAAGCTGTGCTCTTTAGAATTCTGGCTATAGTCAAGCTAAGAGTATCACAGTAATTGTAATGGACTGAGAGTCAGTTTGAGGAACAAGTGACAGTGTTTTCAGTGGTAACTGAGTCAGCTGCAGGCAGCAGTGAGGAACAGAGTGTTCTGTGAAGCTGTGCTCTTTAGAATTGTGGCTGAAGTCAAGCTGAGAGTGTCACAGTAATTGTAATGGGCTGAGAGTCAGAGTTTAAGGAACAAGTGAGAGTGTTTCCAGTGGTAATTGAGTTAGCTGCAGGCAGCAGTGAGGAACCGACTGTTCTGTGAAGCTGTGCTCTTTAGAATTCTGGCTGCAGTCAAGCTGACAGTATCACAGTAATGAGCTAGAAGTTAGAGTGGGGAATATGTGATAGTGTTTTGTAATGCTAACTGCATTAGCTGCAGGCAGCAGTGAAACCTCTCATGTAGTTCTGCATTTGTGTCTATGGTAACAACACTAGTGTTTCTTGCATGCTGAGGGGAAAGCTGCCTAGAATGATGATATCAGTGACCTTTGTGTGACCTGTATGTGTAAATGGCTGATATCATCACAGTAGAGCAGAGGGTAAAAATATCACACTGCAGTGGATGATACACTGTTTTATCTCACTCATTTATCACTCACCCCTACTGTATATATATGCCATATATATATATATATATATATATATACACACACATATATTAGAGGCAAAAAACTCCATTTAATGCATTAGTTAGGGTTGTTCCACAGTGACAAAAGTGAGGAAATTCAGTGTTAGGGTTGAAAACCCCCTTGGACCCCCACCCACCCCCAACTGGAATTGGGGTGTGCATTGGGTAACAGCTCCAACTCTCACCCCATCACATGTGTAAAGCAGCAGAAGTATAGGAGAATGGGGTGAGAGTTAGGACCAAAGATCCCAATGCGCACCCCTAATGCCGGTTGGGGGGTGGGATCCAAGGGGGTTTTCAACCCTGACACCGAATTTCCACTTTGTCACTGTGAAACAACCCTAACTAATGCATTAATTGGAGTTTTTGCCCTAATTCCTTCTTTGAGAATGATAATGAGAAATAGTGAATGTAATGCAGCAGTAGGAGCTGCCGCCCTGGGCCCCGCTCTCCCGACACATAATGCCGGGCCCCACGCTCCCGCCACATGATGTCTTGTGGCATAGTAACAGTAACAGCACGCAAACAGAAATGCTAACAGTGGCGCACATGGTAACGCAAGCGCGAATGAGAACAGAAAGGGTAACACACATGGTGGCGTAGATGGGAATGGTCTGCCACGTGATGTGTTGTCACATAGTAACATGGTGCCTGCAAACGGAAATTTCAATGGGCATGGTGACGCTAAGTAAAACAGATAGAGAAACAGTACTGTAGACACAAATGGCAAAAAATAACAGAAACTCAAGCGCAAATGAAAACACAAAGGATAACGCACATGGTGGCGCAGACGTCAACGGTAAGTGAAACGGGTATGTAACCTCAAGCGGAAAGGGCAACAGTAACAGTAATGTAAGCGCACAGGCTGGTTTTCCCCAAAAGCTGAATAGAGAAAGACAGTGAGTACAAAGAATGTATGCATAATAACGGGTATCGGAGCAGAAAATGAGGACTTGGAATACTAAATAGATTATATCTCAGGAACCGTACAACGTAGAAAAAAAATTTAAAAGTCATATGATTTATGACTGTCCTGGCTAAGCAATCTTCCGACAAAAAGTCCATATCTTGCACCGTTTCCAAGATACGGGCCCTGAAAGGCGCGGCGAATGCCGTAATGTTATCCTATGGGAAAAAAAGAGAAGTTCGGAGTGTGATAACTTTGCCTTCCTGTAATATTTTTTCACCAAACTACTGAAATGCACATCTGTGGGCTGTTGGCTGTCTTCCCTCCAAATTTCAGGAAAAAAGACTAAACCATTATTTTGCAGCAGGGTGCCAAAGGATTCCTGTAATGCGCGGGCGCTGTAATGTTATCCTATGGGAAAAATTGTCAACTTTGGAGTGCTGTAACTTTGCCGCCATGTAATATTTTTTCAATACAACACTGAAAGGCACATCTGTGAGATGTCATCTCGTGCCCTCAAATTTCAGCCCAAAACTCCCAACTGTTCTTTTGCAGCAGGTGACAAAGAATTACTGTTATTTTGGGCATAGTGTCGCAAAGTAGTGTTGTAATTTATGAAAGCTCAAAAAATTTGCGACACTTTCATGAGCATGAAAGTACTTTGCGAAAGTACTTTTTCCAGAAATTTGAAAAACATATTTCTGGGGTGTTTTACCCCAAAATAAAGACATGGCTAGCATCCTAAGGGCCCGACTAGGTGAATACAAAAAGAATTAGGTTGCTAGAGGATCTCAATTTTAAATGCCAAGCATTTTTCTGATCACTAACTGAAAACAAGATGGTGGATTTGCGACAGTAACAGGGACATTTGTGACAGTAAAAAGTGCATTTGCGACACTGTCAAACTTTTTGTTAACTTTTCCTATTGACTTATAATGGGAAATTGTTTTTTGAATAACTTTTGAACCGTTTAATATTTTTTCACGAAATCTTTGAAAGGCACATTGGGGACCCTGGCTGCATGTTTCCTGAAGATTTTGGGCCGGTCGCACAAACCGTACGACCTGTAGGCGCGACCGTAGAATTCCAAAAAAGTGTAAACGCGCACGCAGATCATGCTTAATAACCCGGCAGCCATATATCCGACCAGTACAATACTTGCCAGGTCCCAAGGCCTATGGTTCTTGATTGTGTATTCCAAATTTCAGGCAAATCTGTCAAACAGTTGCAAAGTTATTAAGGTGCAAAGTTTTGGGGTTTAACATAGAAATGGCTCCTCAACCCTAACTATGGTAGCACTACCGTGCTACCATAATACACATATATATATATATATATATATATATATATATATATATATATATATATATATATATTAGAGGCAAAAAACTCCGTTTAATGCATTAGTTAGGGTTGTTCCACAGTGACAAAAGTGAGGAAATTAGCTGTTAGGGTTGAAAACCCCCTTGGACCCCCAGCCCACCCCCAACGGCATTGGGGTGCGCATTGGGATCATCAGCCCTAACTCTCACCCCATGACATGTGTAAAGCAGCAGAAGTATGGAGAATGGTGAGAGTTAGGACCCACGATCCCTACACGACCCCCAATGCTGGTTGGGGGTGGGCGGGTCCAAGGGGGTTTTCAACCTAACAGCGAATTTCCTCACTTTGTCACTGTGGAACAACCCTAACTAATGCATTAAATGGAGTTTTTTGACCTCTAATGTCCCTTCTTTTTGAGAATGATAACGAGAAATAGGGCCCCGCGCTCCCGCCGCATGATGTGTTGTGGCATACTAATAGGGACAGCAACGCAAACAGAAATGCTAACAGTGGCGCACATGGTAACACAAGCACGAATGAGAACAGGAAGGGTAACGCACATGGTGGCGTAGACGGGAATGGTCTGCCACGTGATGTGTTGTCACATAGTAACATGGTGCCTGCAAACAGAAATGTCAATGGGCATGGTGATGTAAAGTGAAACAGATAGAGAAACAGTACTGTAGACAGAAATGGCAAAAAATAACAGAAACGCAAGCGCAAATGAAAACGCAAAGGATAACGCACATAGTGGCGCAGACGTCAATGGTAAGTGAAACGGGTACGGATCCTCAAGCGGAAAGGGCAACAGTAACAGTAATGTAAGCGCACAGGCTGGTTTTCCCCAAAACCTGCATTGAGAAAGACAGTGAGTACAAATAATGTATGCAAAATAATGAGTATCGGCGCAGAAAATGAGATCTTGGAATACTAAATACATTATATCTCAGGAACCGTACGACATAGAAAAAAAATTTAAAAGTCATATTATTTACAACTGTCCTGGCTAATTTGAATCTTAGCCCCTAAAGGGGCTAAGAAATTTTCTGATGGAAAGTCCGTATCTTGCACCGTTTCCGAGATACGGGCCCTGAAAGGCGCGGCGAACGCCGTAATGTTATCCTATGGGAAAAAAAGAAAAGTTCGGAGCACCATAACTTTGCCTCCCTGTAATGTTTTTTCACCAAACTACTGAAAGGCACATCTGTGGGCTGTTGGCTGTCTTCCCTCCAAATTTCAGGAAAAAAGACCAAACCGTTATTTTGCAGCAGGGCTCCAAATGATTTCTGTTAAGTGTCGGGCGCCGTAATGTTATCCTATGGGAAAACCCATCAATTTTGGAGTGCCGTAACTTTGCCGCCATGTGATATTTTTTCACCAAACTACTGGAAGGCATCTGTGTACTGTTGGCTGTCTTCCTCAAATTTCAGGAAAAAGACCAAACCGTTATTTTGCAGCAGGGTGTCAAGATTCCTGTAATGCTTGGCCATAATGTTATCCTATGGAAAAACTGTCAACTTTGGAGTGCCATAACTTTGCCGCCATGTAATATTTTTGAATACAACACTGAAAGGCACATCTGTGAGATGTCGGCTAGCTCCTCAAATTTCAGCCCAAAACTCCCAACGGTTATTTTGCAGTGCAGTGCCAAAGAATTGCTGTCAATTTTCCCACAGACTAGAAAATTACTGTCGTAATTTAGAAAGCTCGTTGTGGCTTTATGACACTTTCGTGAGCACGAAAGTAATTTAAAGTACTTTTTCCAGAAATTTTGAAAACATATTTCTGGGGTGTTTTACCACAAAATAAAGACATGGCAAGCATCCTCAGGGCCCGACTAGGTGAATACAAAAAAAATTAGGTTGCTAGAGGGTCCCAAATTTAAATGCCAACCATTTTTCTGATCACCAACTGAAAACAAAATGGCCGATTTGCGAACGTAACAGGCCCATTTGCGAAAGTAAAAATGCATTTGCGAAAGTGTTGAACTTTTTGTTAACTTTTCCCATTGACTTATAATGGGAAACTGTTTTTTGAATAACTTTTGAACCGTTTAATATTTTTCATGAAATCTTCAAAGGCACATCAGAAACCTAGCTGCACGTTCCTGAAGATTTTGGGCTGGTCACGCAAACACGTGCGACCTGTAGAAGCTGATACTAAATTCCAGAAAAAGCGTCATGGCGCACAGATCACACTTAATAACTCCACAGCCGTATATCCGACCAATACGAAACTTGGCAGATCCTAAGGCCTATGGTTCTTGATCATAAATTCCAAATTTCAGGCAAATCCATCAAACAGTTGCAAAGTTATTAAGGTGCAAAGTTTTGGGGTTTAACATAGAAATGGCTCCTCAACCCTAACTATGGTAGCACTACCGTACTACCATAATATATATATATATACACACACACACACAATAGGGGTGAGTGATAAATGAGTGAGATAAAACAGTGTATCATCCACTGCAGTGTCATATATTTTTACCCTCTGCTCTACTGTGATGATGGCCCAGCAAGGGGAGTGGTTGGACTACAGTGGGCTCAGCCATGGTAATGGAGGTGGGTCAGAGGCACATCCCCCAGCCGGTGTAACTAAGTAATTCTTACGCTATGTTTGAGGAACAGGAAAGCCCCACAGGGTCACCCAGGGCTGCATCCAGGGAGGATGAGTGGGACCTCTGGAATGGAGCCCCAAGGGTGGGTGATGGAGGACCCCCAAAGGAAGAGGAAGATACTCCTGGTGGGAGACACCATTGTTTGGGAAGTAGAGCTAGGAGCAACAGGAAAGGGGGACAGGGGGAGGTAAAGTGCCTACCAGGAGGCACAGCTCAGAGGAATGAAAAGTGGATCCAGGTGATCTCTAGGGCCATAGCAAGGCGGGGGAAGGTCGATGTCATTGTCCATCTGGGGACCAATGACGTAGCTGGGATCAAGGCAGAGATAACAATAGTGCAGAAGGAATTCAGGGAACTGGGGAGGGGCCTGGGGCAGGTAGCTAACTCTGTAAACTTCTCGGAGGTGCTGCCAGTCCACAGTTGCTTCATTGGGGAATGGGGACCCACCTGTGGGGTTGCAGACCTTTACATGGGCGATGGCATGCATCTTTCCAGTAAGGGGACTGGTATCCTTAGTCAACAGTTTAAATGCTTCATTGGTAAGCATTTAAACTAGCCAAGGGGGTGGAGAAAAGGACCATCAGGGCAAATCATACTGCCCACCCCCACAGTTTAATGTTGTCAGCAAGGTAGACACAAATATGTATGTGGCCAGAAATGAGGAACATGAATATGAGTTGTGGACAGGGACACAAGGACTGGATACAAAGGGAAAAGCAGGGGTAGGAGGACAGCATAAGAGGAACATCACGTGATGGCTGCCTAAGAAGACACTTTCTAAACCAGCTCCCGAACTTTGCCAAATATAAAGCCTTAAAGTTATTTTCTACCTAAGTCTCTTCATCAACCTTACTACTCTGGATCTTTATCTCTCTGAGGGTGATTGCCGGACCAATCTTAAATTGTGAGGATGGATGTAGACATGAAACCTCTGCCATGGCACACCCCACCGCCAACTCCAGAACGAGAAACAAATGCCCAAGCGGGCCAAGCTGCAAGCAGCCGGGTCTCCTCCCAATGCTAGATCCCAGGCCGCATGTACCGAAGAGAAGTTTCTAGAGGAGATGACCCCAATCAGAGACTCTCTTCAACTCCTCACTGATGAACTCCAATGTATGCGGACATCCCTCAACTCCTTATCCCACAGAACTGGGAATAATGAAGCATGAATCTCCTCTCTTGATGATTGGAGTGCTCATCTAGACTTGGAGCCAGTTACTTTGCGGCAGAAAATGAAGCGCATGGAAGACCAGCTACAGGATCTCAAAGACCACTCCCATCAAAATAATTTGATCATCCTGGGGCTGCCTGAGGGTGAAGAGGGCTCCCCAGCTATCGTCTTCACTCAGAAACTTTGCAAAAGGCTAGCCAGCTCCTCACATAATGGCCATGTGTATGTTGTGGAGAGGGCCCACAGGTCACTGCGCCCTATGCCCCAGCTTGACTCACCACCTAGATCATTCATTTTTAAACTTCTGAACTATTTAGACAAACAACATATTTCATCTAAATCATGCAACTTGAATGATGTTAAATAGGAGGAGAAGAAAATTCAGATAGTGCAGGATCTACCATTTACAGTGCGGCAGAGACGTGCGGCTCTACATCCACTTGTTACTAAGCTGATCGCTGCAGGCATCCAGTTCAGAGCGTGATACCTCTCCATGCTCCAAGTTCAACATGAGGTCCAATGGAAAAGTTTTGATACTCTGGAGTGAGCAACAGCTGATTTAAGAAAGCTCTTCCCAGATCTGTTCAAGTTATGGATCTCCCTCAAACTACCATAGATATTTCTTTTGGGGTCATGTGTGCTTGTCTGGATAAGCTGAACCCTCGGGAACCTTTACTGCACAAGTTGATTGATGTTTTTCCCGTCGGTCATGTCAGCCTATTGACAGAGATAATTCTGTGGTGCCCTTGAATTAAATTTATCTCTCATTATGTTATGGCATTATTTGTTGGTTATTTTGGAATCTTGAATCACCTTAGTCCTGATCCTGCATTGCATGGTTTATCCCCTCTACAACTGATGCATTTGGTGAGTACTTGCAACTTATTTAAGCTCAGTTTGAGTTTTCCCTGCTTACCCTGGGGAGAAGAAAACCAGCTTCTGGACTACGGGCTGAAAATGGCCCTGCATGGTTTTGTACTCCTTTGTAGTGCATCTCATTATGTGCCAAACGGTCCAAGCATGTAAGTCTTCAAGGCTTCTGTTTTGTTGATATATTCTGGGCAATTTCAGCTTGTACTGCAATTTTATTTTACTCTAGTAGCCGATCGGCTGCTAGTTTAATGGCATTTAATGACTTAGTGTGCATTCTCCACCCACCTGATATCTCCGTGGAGTTATTTCAGGACAACATAGTTTTCGGAGGGCTTGAGTTATTCGCTGGAGTGGGTTTGTCTCTTTACGATCATGCCAGCCTAGAACTGTGGTACATGGTTTTCTATTGGGCTCCTATTCTGTAGATTGTGTCTAGCCCCGAGTGTCTTTGATATCTGCAGCCCAAATTTTCTTATCAATCAAACTCACTGGGACTTTCCAGGAAAGCTGCCAATCTTTATATGTTACTGGGATTAAAAAGCTTGAGTTCTTTTTCTTACAAGTTTGTCTGTTCATCAAGTTACTTGGACCATGGTCGCTCTTCACTGGTGGACTAAATGTTCTTTCCTTGCCTTTTTTTTTTTTTTTTTTTTTTTCCCTTTAGCTGAAATCGACTGTCTGTTATACATCTTTTTCAATCTCACAGTTCGGCGGGGGGGGAATGCACTAAGGTGATGAAGTGGTCACACAATGGACTGGGTTAATTTTGCAGATCAGTCCTTGGGACAGATCTGGAGATTATATTTATTAAATGACAGTTGATTTTGAGGGTGGGATTGGGAGTGCCCACTTTTCCTGTTTTTTGGAAAAATGGTTTCCTTATACTGACTTGGTTTTACTGTGTTTTTCAAGTTCTGCTGTCAGGGTTAGACCTTTGCCGCTGATTATTTTTGAGATGAGGGGTTCTCAACTGTCTCAGTTTGTGGGTTGGAGCAGATGGGGGATTTTTATCTTTTATTTCATAGTTTGGAGGGTTTGGGGTTTGGGGGTGGGGAGGGAAGATTTGATCCACTTTGATGGTTGGGGCTCCGTTGCTTTGTTAATGACTAGTTACATCTTGTTTGTTCCTTTACTTGTTTTTTCTGACTGTCTTGGAGACTACTTTCTATATACATTGGAGCATTGCAGTTTATTGGTTGGGTTGGATAGAGGGCTGTTTCTTTTTTTCGGTCTGGCGACTGTGGGTCCATTTTTCTATGTTTACACAGTTGTCTTCTTGGGTTGGACCATTGGGGTGAGGGGAGGGGCCCAGAGAACACCACGGGTTTCTGCTTTTTCAGGGGTTTACGTGGTTACTCTTTATATGTTTTGTTATGTTTCGTCAATATTGTATAAATGACTAATGTTTACAGGTTTGTTTCTTGGAACATAAAGGGTGCCCAGGAAAAGAAGAAAAGATAAATGATACTACAGCATCTTAAAAAACTTCAACTGAGTATCGTGTTCCTACAAGAAACTCATCTGCGCAGAGATGATGTCCTTTATTTCTGAAAGGAATGGGTGGTACATGTTTTTGGTGTGGGAAGCAGTAATAAGAGGGTGTGTGTGGTTATTTTAGTTGATAGGAGGATCCCCTTTGATTTGCTGTGAGAATGTTGGGATTCAAAGGGCTATTTTGTACTGGTGCATGGCCAGGTGGGTTTATCGGAGGTGGTATTGGGATCAGTCTATGGTCCCAACATCCACTCACCCCAATTTTTCATCAATCTGTTTACCCAGCTAACTTCTCTCCCATGTTTACCTATTATTATGGGGGGGGGACTGGAACCTGGTCTGTGACTCAGATCTCAACAGGTCTGGTTCTTTTAGAAAGGGCCTCTCACCAGGGCAGCATGGCCTGCGATATCTGATAGATACCGCAGGCCTCTTAGACCCTTGGCACCTCCTACACTCATCCCTTAAACAATATACATTCTATTCTGCCCCCCCCATGCATCTCAGTCTAGGATCAATTACTTTCTTCTTAGTAATTCCATTTTGACTAGCCTTCAGGCTTGTGACATTCAACCTGTGGTGATCTCTGACCATGCTGCTGTGTCCCTGGATCACAGCCTCCATGAGTAAGAGGAACAGGATTCAACTTGGTGGCTCAATTCTACCCTGCTTAGAGTCTCGGGTACCCTCACATCAATCAAAACCTTCCTGCAGAATTTCCTCCTGGCCAATGAGGGCTCAGTACATGCTTTGGATATGCTATGGGGCATTGTGAAATGCGCAGTGTGGGGGGAATTTATTAGAATTGCTTCCACACGCAAAAAGTAGAAGGTGGAAAAGATGGATCAACTGTTTCAGAAAATCAGGTCTTTAGAAAGGTCACTGTCCACCTCCTCTGAATCTGTGATTTGGCTGCAGCTGAGTGCCTTGAGAGCTCAGAATTTTGGTCTCTTAGCTGAACAGGCTGACTTAGCCCTTCAACGCACAAGGCTGTGCTATATGGAGTCGGAAGAGAGAGCGGGGAAACTTCTGGCACTGCAACTTCGACAGACTGATGCGAGGAAGACTATGCTTTCCCTTCAACCAGATCCACAGGGCCAGATCTTCACCAATCCGTGAGACATTGTGGATGCTTTTTGTGATTACTATCACCTCTTGTATATGGCAGATTCTTGCTCTCCTGACCCGATAAGGACTTGATAGCTGTGAGGTTTGGGTTACTTGTGGGGGGATCTGGTGGGTAGGGGGAGTGGCTTGGCTGGGGGGAGGCTGCATTTGGAGACTGCCTTGGAGGGATTCTGCTGGTGGCTTGGCAGAGGATACCGGAAGAAGGGACTGCTGTGTGACTGGACTTCTCTGCTGGGACTAAAGAAGAAGAACTTTTGTACTTGGACCTTTAATTTAGTGTAAAAAAAAACTAACAAACAAAACAAAAAAAAAATGTGTGTTTGTCTGAGTTGGCTGAACGGAATGGTTATCTGGACAGTTGTCTAGGTGTAGATCTCAGGTGATTGAAAGGACTTGATAGCTGTGGGGTTTAAATTACTTGTAGAAGGATCTGGTAAGTAGGGGGAGTGGCTTAGCTAGAAGGAAGCTACATTTAAAGACTGCCTTGGAAAGATTCTGCTAATGGCTTGGTGGAGGACACCAGGAGAGAGGACTGCTGTGTGACTGGACTTCTCTGCTGGGACTGTGTTGCCCTCCTTCCTTCCCCTCCACCACCCCACCCAAAGCTAGTTCTATTTTTATAGGCACAGGATTTGACTGACAACAGGAACTTCCTGTTTGGGAGCAGGAAGTGAGTGATCACTGAACCACCAAAGACCCACCATTCTAGAAGGGCAAGAGTAGCTCTCCAGTCCCCTCTAGCTGCTGGAGGTCTGCCTCTAAGCAAGTAAGGGGTCTACTGAGAAATGTAGGATATTCTTGTCTCAGAACAAGACAATCAGGAGCTTAAAGGTCACACAGGCAGAAAGTAAGGAGAGAGAGAAAAAAAAACAGAGGAAAGAGTAAGGATTGCAAACAGTTAAGGGGCCAGAAATAAGACATGATTGGAGTGGTGCAGTGCAGTGGCTGTGGAGCAGCAGTCTTCCGGGAGACATTCTGGAGGATGCGGTATTGTCCCATCTGCAGGCACCTCTCTGGGCTGAGGGAGGAGGTTACTCATCTCCAGGCTGAGTTGGCCAGGATTTGTGGGACCTCCTCTTCCATCCAGGGACCAGGTTGCCTCAGAGGTTGCCAAGAAAGAGGAGTGGTTGAACCACAGTGGGTTCAGGGAGAGTGAGGGTGGTGGAACAGAGGTGCATCCCTCCAGTTGTACCTCTCCACAATTCCTATGCCATTCTGGCAAAGTGTGGTTCCTCTATGGAGGTACCAGCAGTGGAGACCAAGGAGGATGCTGGGAACCTCCACAAAGGAGACCCACAGGATGGTGGCAGAGGACCCCGAAGGGGAAGGAAACAACTCCTGGTGGGGGACTCCATTGTTAGGAAGGTAGAACTGGGGGAGGAAGGGGAGAGGGAGGTAAGGTGCCTGCCTGGTGCCATGGCTTGGAGGGACAGGGAGCTAATCCTCAGGATTGCTGGAGCAGCTGCACAGAGGAGGGAGCTGGATGTCATTGTCCACCCAGGACAAATGACCTGGCTAAGAAAGGGATTAGAGAAGTGCAGGAAGAGTTTGTGGAATTGGGAGGGCCTTAGTCAAGTAGCACGATAGTAACCTTTTGGAGGTGCTGCCCATCTATGGCATAAGAGAGGCTAGGGTGTTCCGGCCTATGGGATTCAATCAGTGGTTGAAAAACTGGTGGAGCTCAGGGATTTGGCTTCATTGGGGACTGGGGGTCCACTTGGAGGATGCTAGCCTATACTGGCATGATGGGCTGCATCTGTCCGGGAGGGGAACCAGGATCCTAGATGATAGGTTTAAATGCTTCATTGGCAAGCATTTAAACTAGCCAAGGGGGGAGGCACTGGAAAGGAGCAGGAAATCCTAGCGCCCCCCCAAAAAATCATGGTAGTAAGTGTGGCAAACACCAACATAGAGGTGTTGATAGGGAGAAGGACAGGGGTAAATGGAGAAAGTGACAAAGGCAAGAAGGACAGGGATGGGGAAAAAGGGAGTAAGGCCATCAGGAAATGGAGGGTAATGAGTACCGATGCCCATAGTCTGAGAAACAAGCTCCCTGAGCTGGTGGCCTTGATGGAAGAGAAATGCCTGGATATCGTAGCAGTCACAGAAACATGGTACACAGAGAACCATGACTGGGATGTTAACATACCAGGGTACATAACCTACAGGAGAGACAGGCAGGGGAGAAGAGGGGAGGAGTAGCTCATGTAAAGGAAGGGATAAAAGCAACTGAACAAAAGAGTAAACAGGGAGGAGAGGAGGCACTGTGGGTCACCTTGGAGACTGGAAAGGGCACCACAATCCGCACAGGGGTTGTGTACAGACCCCCATGTCAGGGGGAGGGAATGGACAAGGATATGATAGAAGGCATTCTTAGAATGGCAGAGAGAGGGGAAATACTGTTGATGGGAGACCTGAATATGCCAGATGTTAACTGGAGCACATTTGCTGCAGCCACATCCAAAAGCAGGGCCATTCTTGATGCCCTACAGGTTGCAGGCCTCAGACAGCTAGTTTCAGAACCCACTCGTGAGGGAGCAATGTTAGACCTCATACTGTCAAACGGGAGCAGTGAGAGGATCTCAGATCTAGAAGTGGGTTGCCATCTGGGGACAAGTGACCATCAAACAGTGTGGTTCACGTTAAACTCAGCTACAGAGTCAAGCCATACAAAAGTCAGGGTACTGGACTTTAGGAGGGCTGACTTTGGCAAGATGGGAGAGTGCCTCAGAAAAGCACTAGCAAACAGGCTAGAAGGGGGTGTGGAGCAACAATGGGGAATTATCAAAACTGCCATCACAGAGGCAACAAGTCTTTGTGTGAAGCAAATAAACAAACCAAATGAAAAAAAGCCACTATGGTTCTCAAAAGAGGTGGCTGTGAAAGTCAGAAGAAAAGATATCATTCTGGAAGTATAAGGAAACACAGAAGGAGCAGGACAGAGTCACAATAGTTACGGCAGAAGGAAGCAGGGAGGGAAGTCAGAATAGCAAAGGCCCAAACTGAGGAAAAGATAGCCAACTCAGTTAAGAAGGGAGATAAAACCTTTTATAGGTACATCAGCGAGCGAGAAAGACAAAGGAGGGATAGGGAGGCTGAATAGAATGAATGGTGGTGGGCAGAGGGAACAGTGAAAAGCAGGGATACTGAATGAATATTTCTGCTCAGTATTCACAAAAGAGGAGGGAAAGTGCCTAATCCAATTAACAGAAGCACTCTTAATGGGGGGTCAATCCCAGTCCTTTCACAGAAGAAAGGGTTCTGCAAGAACTCCTAAAACTGAAGGTGGACAAAGCAATGGGTCCTGATGGAATTCACCCCAGAATTTAAAAGAATTAGGGAGCAACTAGTGAAACCACTGGCTACTCTTTTAATAAATCATGGGAGGATGGTGTGGTACCCGAGGACTGGAGGAAAGCGGATGTGATTCCTCTTCACAAAAGTGGGACCAAGACAGAGGCAGGAAACTACAGACCTGTCAGTCTGACCTCTGTAGGGAAAGTGATGGAGTCACTCTGATGGAAAGAATAGTTGAATACCTAGAGGTCAGTGGCACAGGACCCAAGGCAGCATGGGTTCACAGCGGGAAGGTCATGTCAGATGAATCTAATAGATTTCTTTGACTGGGTGACCAAAGTAGTAGACCAGGGAGGGCTGTGGACATGGCCTACCTAGACTTTAGCAAGGCATTTGACACAGTCCCACACAAAAGATTAATAGTCAAATTAACCAGCCTGGGAGTGGGTCCCAGGGTGGTAGCCTGGGTAAAACATTGGCTACACAACAGGACACAGAAGGTAATTGTAAATGGAGTCCACTCTGAAGAAAGAGGGGTTACTAGTGGGGTACCGCAGGGTTCAGTATTGGGTCCAGTCCTTTTTTTTTTTTTTTTGCAATTAACTTTATTTTTATTTCAGACAACACAACTGAAAACAAACCCAACAAACCTTGACAGAAAGGTAGAAGATAGCATTTGCGAGTTACCATACAAAAAAAAAAAAGGAAAAACCACCCCAGCCACCCCCACTTTGGCAGCAATACATGAGAAGTATTATACAGAGTTACACTCTTCCCAAATTATATTATGGCAAAATTAAAACCGGATTACAAAAACAAACCTTAATTCTGAACTGATGGAGGGGGAGACAACCGAAGAAACCCAATCTTAGACATAAAAAAGGGAGAAGGGGGGGGAGAGAGAAAGAGGAGTACTAAGACATGCAGAAGAAACACCCCTCTAGTAGGCCAAGTCAAGTTCCCAACCTATCCAGGAGGGGGAGACTCGGACACCAGAAGGAGAGAGTCTGATCTTCTCATAGCCCTGAAGGGAACTCTTGGTTGGTGGGTTCAAGATTAGTCTCCTTTAATAACCATATTTATTCTTCAAATTTACAAGAAATCACCCCAACACCTATGAAACTTTTCCAAGACTGAAAGAAATGGGTAACACATCTTTCAGCATTTAAAGCATTTAAAAGTCGTCCCACCACCCCTGAACGAAGGTTCCCATCTGCTCTGCCAGTGGCGTAGATTACCAATTTGGTAACCATGGCTATCATGGCCACCTGCATCTTTTTGAGACATAGTTGGAATCTGAGCGACATCCTTGCAAGCACGTGTTTTCGTTAAAAAACTGAGATATTAAAAAGGAGCCACCCATTGTTTGACTGAATTCCAAAATTTAGCAATTTGGGACAAACCCACTATTTGTGATGTAAAGTAGCAAATGAGTCCCACAATCTTCACATTTAGATGAAAAAGAATTACTGATTCTGAGATAGTCTGCAGGTAAAGTAGAGATTGTGCAGGATGTTAAATTGAATATCTTAAGTCTATCCTGCTTGATATAAGAATAGATATCAACCCAAATCTTCTCCACGCTTTAACCGCCATCTTCCAGTGAGATTAACCTCCAATAGTGTTGCTGTAGGAGTACACATGTACATTGTCTCTGGCAAGATAAACTTATAAATCTTGGAAATTGCTTTCTGGCCCTCTGCTAATTTTCTAACTTTTCTAACATAACTCCGCTCTTCAGGCCATGGCCTCTTCCCTAAAAAAGGAACCTACACTCACTGAATCTGGTACAATTGTAATAGATCAGTCTGCCTCACCTTGAGTTTAGTGGCTAGCGCGGATATCGATAGCAAAGAGTCACCAAACCAAACATGTTAGTCGAATTTTGGAGCGATATTCACCTGGCAATTTACTGATCGTGTGGTTACCTATTTTAAGTTAGGTTATTGAGCAAAGGTTGCATCAAATCCTTTATATTAGATTTGTGGAGTAAAGAATAAAGCTGTAGGGCCTTCACATCCCAGCCTAATGGGAGTATTTTATCTTCTTGGGAACTTTAGACCAAGGGATATATAGTAAGGCTTCCAATCTACCTTGCAAATATCAGTTAACAATCGATCCAAGCTTATCCAGGGGCAAAATCTGGGCTGTTTAGCTCCAGATGCCCAATGTGCAAGTCTCTGCATGTGAATAGCCAGGTAATAAACATAAAAATCAGGCAACTGAAGACCCCATAGTTTTCTTTAGGTAAGCTTACGTAAGTCTATGAGGGTTTTACCTTCCACAGAAAATATGAACAGATTCTCTGCAAAGGCCTAAAGAAAGACTTGGGCAGGTATGTATTAAGATTAAAGAGGGGTTAAAAAATTTTAGGCAAAACAGCCATTTTTATTGTATTAGCTCTGCCCCAGAGAGACAGGGATAACCTGTTCCATCTTTCCAAATCTTCTTTGATAGTCTTGATCACAGGGGATAGGTTGAGGTTCACTAAGTTAGTAAGATCCCTCGAAATTCTAATACCCAAGTAAACCAGGTGATCCTGCTCCCATTGTAAGCCCAAGGATGAGCACCAGTCCCTCGACAAAAGAGGGGATAACGTGTACACCTTGGTTTTATTCTTATTAAGTTTGTAACAAGAAAAAATCAAATCGGAAACAATTTGCAAAACCCGGGTAAGGATTCTCTGCTGTTCTCTGTGTGTATAAGCAGGTCATCCCGCAGGGACAGATAATTTACATTCAAGATTGCTACATGGATGCCTGTGATTAAATTATCTGATTTCAGGGCCCTTATTAGAGGCTCAATATACAGATTAAAAAGAAACGGCGAGAGAGGACAGCCCTGGCGAGTACCTCGGAATAAGGGGAAAACAGCCGAAATAAGATTATTGCATTGGATTCTGGCCGACGGGCATGAGTACAGGACACGAACATGGTCAATGAATCATTGGGGAAAACCAAATTTCTGCAAAACAGTAAACATAAAAAACCATTCTACTTTATTAAAAGCTTTTTTCCGCATCTAGGGATACCAGCACTGCCTCTAGCTCTGGAGCCCCAGATGTGGAAATTAGGCAGAATAGTTTTCTGAAATGGTCTGCAGAAGATCGCCCAGCCATGAACCCTGCCTGCTCAGTACTAAGTAACCCTTTCCATACTTTCCCCAGTCTATTAGCTAAAATCTTGGTGTAGATTTTAACATCTACATTAAGAAGCGAGATAGGCCTGTAGTTTCCCACTTCAGAAGGATCCTTCCCCGGTTTGGGCAAAAGGATCACTCTTGCTTCAAACAATGTTTGATCAGTGACCCCATGGTCATACCAGTAAGAGTAAACTTGGAGTAGCAGGGGAATCAATGACTTTTTTAAAGTCTTATAAAATAAGCCCGTGAAACCTTCGGGACCCGGCGCTTTATCTGGTTTTAGAGAGTCGATGATCTCTGCTATTTCCCTGCTTGAGAAAGGGGCTTGCAAGACTAATCTAGCTTCCTCAGTCATGATCGGAAAGGTAATCTTTTCCAAGAATGACCGCATCCTATTATCCTGCTCAGAAGTTCTCGACTCTTCTGAGTACAATGAGCCGTAATAGTCTTGAAACAACGCCAATATTTCCACGGGGTCAGCAACCAAGACATTCGTCCGAGGATGCTTTAAAGCTGTGACCCATTTGGCAGTTGAATGTTGCTTCAGTTGCCAGGCTAAAAGCTTGCCCACTTTATTTCCTTGACTGATATATGAAGGTTTTAGCAAGGAGGCGGATCTTTCAACTAATTCCCAAAGGGCACTAGAATAAGTGGCTCTGAGGGCAGAGAGTTCTTGCTCTTGTGATAAAGAGAGTGTGACCCCCTCCTTGCTTTCCAGGGCCCTGATTTTGTCTAGACAATTGGCTAAAAAATTGTTTCTTTTCTTTTTCCGTACCGATGCTACACGGATAAGATCCCCCCTCCAAGTAGCTTTCAGTGCAGCCCACGTCCTATCCATAGTGCTGATCGAGCCCCAGTTAGTGGTAATAGAATTTGTTAAGAAAACTTGAAATCGCCCCACAATTTGGTCATCGGACAGCAGTTTATTATTGAGTGACCATGAGTTAGATCTTGTTAAAATATTTGGCAGCACACACTGCATCTTAATAGGTGAATGGTCAGAAATTACTCGGGCTAGAATACTAGCATCCACTATAAAAGGTAACAACTGCTGACTGATCAAAAAATAGTCAAGGCAAGAGTAGCTTTTGTGGACTGGGGAATAAAAGGAGAATTCTCTGCTTGAGGTATTGATTATCCTCCAATGGTCCACTAGGCCCATCGAAGTTGTGAATTCCTGTAGAGCCCTTTGCGTGGGAGATCTTTTATCACCTCTATGGTAAGAACGATCTAAATCATTGGATTGTACCAGATTCCAATCTCTGCCCAATAAGATGGGTAGTTTTAAAAAGGGGGTCAGAACCATAGCCAGATGTGTAAAAAAGGAGGGAGATTCTGAGTTCGGTCCATAAATGGAGCCCAGAACAATATCCAAGCTGCCAATTTTGCCTACAACAAAATTGAACCTGCCTTCTGGATCAGAAATGGATTCCGACGGCGTAAATGGGACCTTTTTAGCCACAAGTACTGCTACTCCCCGTTTATGAGATGTAAATCCTGATCTGAAAACCTGGCCTACCCTTCTTTTTTTAAATAATGCAGCTGTTCACATAACACATGAGTTTCCTGAAGGAACACAATTAATGGGTCAAATTTAAGAGGTGGTTCAAATGATATGTTTTTTGGTTGTCTTTCCTCCCTTTACATTCCAAGAAAGGATGTTTAAACCACTAGCCATACAAATATAAACAGATACACCCTATATAGTAATGAAATTGCCCCTCAATCCTCTCAAGAAAAAACCCTTAACCCCAGCTTCCTCCACCCCCAACCCTGTAACCAAAATTCAGTATTTCCAGCCCTCTCGAACCAACTATATAACCCGTCCATAGCCTACACCTGAACAACTGGTCCATGGTGCACGCTGGAAAGTGAGCCCTTCCTTCCCCCCACATCCATCCTTAAATAAAGAATAAACCAGAAGAAACACTGCGAATACTAACAGCAGAGCCCCCATGTATTACTATTGGGTTCTCAGTACCATTGTCTCTCACCAGACATTGAAAACCATATTACCTTCCACCGACTAGCGAGTGCGTAATGCGTTTAAAAAAAAAACTAATAAGCTAACCCTGTAGGCTAAAGAAAACGCATTACTACCCATAAGGATATAACTTAGACATGTGGCAACAGGGCCTTGTCTTATGACCCCCACGGAACTTTGCTGGAGCGTTTGGAGAGCCAGAACCCTGCACCTTGCCCCATCCTCTATAAAATAAATGATACTAACCACTGCATACATACCCTTAGAAGGTTTAAATTAACTCCTACTTCAAGAAGTTACAGGGAGCGTAAATCAAGGCTGAACTCGAATAAGGAACTGAAGGTCTAGTGAATCCCTTTAGTGAAACCTATACATACCACACTTTGTCTAAAGTTATAACTCAGGAAAAGAAAAAGTCCCACGCAGCCACTTTGATCTCAATCAATATGGGGAAAACCCAAACCAAAAACTGCACGGCAACATTTACTTGCAACCCGCCTGGCTGTAAACATAAAATAAAATTAGTAACTGCAGTTAGGGCTACCTAAGTTCTCCCATTCCTAAGGACAGAGCTCCCTCTAGTGGCTAAAGATGGGAATAGCAAAGCCATCCGAAAATAAGCAAATTAGAAAGACAAAATAGAGCTTTTGGATGTAAATTCTCAAACGATAATTATAGTCCAGAGTTAACATATAGCAAAGTGAAGCCGACTTCCAACATGTGTATCTCCCTCAAGGGGAGAAAAGTCACTCCAGATTTCAGGCAACAACCAAATAATCCTGGATCTCCTGGAGATGTTCCTCAGAGATGTACATGCCTCCCAACACAGGCCAACACCCCATCATTTAGAAAACAAGTCCGGATAACTTTTCCTCAAGACTGTCAGTGCTTCCTCTGGTGAGTCAAAGCGTTTAGATCCAACCTTCAGGGACACCTCTAATCGAGCTGGATATAACATTCGATGTTTAATACCGGCTGCCCACAATTTAGAAGTGATGGGGCGGTAGGCCGCCCTGAGTTGGTGTGTCTTTAGTGTCAAATCCGGGACAAGCCTCATTTTTTTGCCCTCCCACAAAATAGCTGACAGTTTCCTGGATTCCTTGAAGATAAAGTCCCAATCCAAATAGCTAAGCAATTTAAAAAGTATTGGCCTGGGAGGTTCCGAAGCAGGCAGCTTAGCTCGCAGGGAATGATGGGCTCTTTCAATTATGAATTGAGGGCCATTTGTGGAGGGGCCCACCGTTTGTTTCAGGAACTTTTGTAGAAAAAGTATAGTGTTCGGTCCCTCATCCCCCTCGGGGAGTCCAAGCAGCACTAAATTATTTCTTCTATTCCTTCCTTCGAGATCTTCAAATCGGTCTTCTAACTTGGCAACTGACTTCTTGATTTCTGTTAGAGCTGGATCCGTTTTGTCTAACCTCCTTTCCATAGAGGATAACCTGGCTTCCATGTCAGTAACCCGACGGGCAAGCTGGGTTAGTGCTGGTTTAAAGTCGGCGACTTCCTCGATTAACTTGAATAGCGCTTCTTTAATGGTAGAAAGCTCTGAATACACATGAGTGGGAGACAACTCGGCCTCCGAGGGTATGGGCGAGGTACTCCGACGTGGGCGTATGGCCTCCGACTCCTGGGCTAACCCTTCCTTCTCCGATAACACAGACATCTTGCAGGAGCCGATCGCAGGTAAGATTCTTGCAGTAAGAAGCCTAACCACAACTAGATGTCTGAGACTTTCAAATTGCCGGTTTTAGTCTTGGTATTAGCAATTTAAAGTGAGCGAGAGGGACGGAGCTCGCAGTAAAGCTGCTACTCTCCATGCCACATCACGTCACCTCTGGGTCCAGTCCTTTTTAATGTCTTCATCAGTGACATTGCAGAGGGACTGGAAGGAAAAGTATGCCTTTTTGCAGATGACACAAAGATCTGCAACAGGTTGATACACAAGGAGGCGTGGAAAGGATGAAAAGGACTTGGCAAGGTTGGAGGAATGGTTAGAAGTATGGCAGCTAGGATTCAATGCAAAGAAGTGCAAAATAATGCACCTGGGAAACAAGAACCCAGGGGAAGAATACACAATGGGTGGGGAGGTAGTAACAACAACAAAAAAGGAAAGGGACCTGGGGTAATCATATCAGATGACCTGAAGGTTAGCAAGCAATGTGAGAAGGCAGTAGGGAGGGCTGGGGGTATACCGGGATGTATAGGGAGAGGCATCAGCAGCAGAAAACAGGAAGTTGTTATCCCTCTGTACAGACAGTTGGTGAGACCCCATCTGGAGTACTGCGTCCAGTTCTGGAGACCCCATCTCCGCATGGACATAGACAGGATAGAGGCAGTCCAGAGGAGGGCAACTAAAATGGTGCAGGGTCTGCAAGAGAAGCCATATGAGGAGAGACTAAAGGAGCTTAATATGTATACCCTTAAGGAAAGAAGGGAGAGGGGGACATGATAGAAACTTTTAAGTACCTCAGTGGAATCAACAAAGTCCAAGAGGGTAACATCTTTCAGAAAAAGAGATGTGCAAGAACAAGGGGACACAATTGAAAGATAGAAGGGGGGCGGTTCAGGGGCAATGTGAGGAAGTATTATTTCACAGAGAGGGTAGTGGATGCATGGAACAGCCTTCCTGAGGAGGTTGTGGGAGAATTCAAGAATGCATGGGACAGACATAAGGCAATTCTTGTTGGGGGGGTAGGAAGAAATAGGCTGTTGGTTAACTAGGATCTGCGGTCTATCCTGTAGGTAGGGAAATGAGCAGGCTAGATGGGCCAAGCGGTCCTTATCTGTCATCAAAGTCTATGTTTCTATGTTTCTACCTGATAGAATGGCGAACTCTCTGAATCCTCTACCACTCCAACAGCTTTCTATGCTACAACAGGATCTGCTGGAAGCCCCTATAATAGAAGAGGATGTTAGGAGAGTCATTGTGGCTCTCCCAAAGAACAAAGCTCTGGGACCTGAAGGGTTTCTGGATAATTTTTACATTGAGCATATTGCCGTAGTGACGCCAGTCCTTACCCATTTGTTCAACTATTTGCATTCTGCAGGTTTGTCAGACCCCACTTTCAACCAGGTCTGGATCTCCCTTATCCCCAAACTGGGTAGGAATGCCTTGTTGCCCAGTAATTACATACTGATATCCCTGCTTAATTCGGACCTGAAAATTCTGGCGAAGGTTCTAGCCAATCGACTTCTACAAGTTTGGTCTGGTCTCATCAGCCCGACCCAAGTTGGCTTTATGGCTGGTCAATCTTTGTCTGATTATTTATGTAAGCTTTGGTATTTGATTTCTGTGTCGGGGGAGGGCAGCGCCCCGGCAGCTCTGGTCTCCCTAGACATGGAAAAAGCTTTTGATCGGGTCCCCTGGCCCTTTCTTTTTGCAACCTTCCAGAAGTTTGGCTTTCCCCTTGGATTCTGTGATTGGGTACAGGTTTTATATGCTAATCCCTCTGCCAGAATCCATTGTAATGGAATTCTCTCTGCCCCGATAGCTCTTCAGCGTGGAACCTGGCAGGGGTGCCCGCTTTCCTCTTTCTTGTTTAATCTTTACCTTGAACCACTGTTTTATAACCTCCAAAATTATCCTGCTATTGAAGGAATCCAGATTGGAGAGACTAGTTTTAAGTTTTCAGCTTATGCTGATGACTTGCTGTTACATACAGAGAACCTCCAGTCTTCCATCCCTGCCATACTAGATGAGATCCATAGGTTCTCTGAGGTGGCAAGCTACAAGCTCAATCTTGATAAAACTAAAGGTTTACCCATAAAGATCAAATGCTCAGGAACCATCCCCTATTACCTGGTGGTAGTAACTGTGACAGTATGTTCCCTAGATGTGCAGTAACCTTGTTTTGTCAAAGACAAAGTTGTATTAAGTACCTTTCTGGGCCTCTTTTTAGCAGCTGAGCAGCACAGTTTGTTTACATTCTTGCTGTCAGATTCTCAGATGCCTCCCCTGAGACACCCCTAGGAGTGATGTCAAATTTGTCTCCGCACACTAATGGGAAACAGCAGGCTGTCAGTGTTTCTCCCTTGGCACACAGACAGATGGCGCTATAAAACATCCCATGTAACTGGGTTGTGCCACTGATTTATTTGACTAGTGCTGATGAACATCAGCGGCACACAGCTTGTCTGTGGGAGCAAAGCATTTGACCCTGTGTGCTTTCTTATTGGAGCCTCTCATTGCTGGGCAGGGAGAACCTAGTACCTCTTTTAAAGGAGATTAATTCTGATCTACAGAGATGGATACATCGCCCTCTTTCCTTATGGGGAAGGGTGAATGTTATTGAGATGAATGTTCTGCCCCATATCTTATACCCTTTAGGTATGTTGGGAGTTTATTTACCCAAGGCCTGGTTTCATAAGCTAAACTCATGCAATGCCCCATTCCTCTGGAAACAAGGGGCTCCTCGCAGATCCTATTTCAAACTCACCCTTACTAGAGACAGGAGCGGCTTATGACACCCACATTTTTTCCTCTATTACTGCTTATTGCACAGCTCTAGATGCTTCCTCTGGTGTTGCTCCCCACCTCCCCCTGAGGCCTTGGAATATCACCTCTGTAGTTGTCTCTGGAACAGCATTTATGAGAACAATTTGGCCTTCAGCTAAGTAGTCTACTAACTGTAAAACCCTCCCAGTTACCACCCAAGCTTCGTGGGACACCGCTAGGGTGGTCACTCAAAGCTCTTAGACAGCTGTGTTCCTATATGGGATTGGATAGGGTTAGGGAGCTGTCCCAACCAATCTTGGGTAACTCAAATACTCAGATAGCACACCGGTCAATCCCGCCCCAGTTTTGCCCTTGACTGAGACCTGCTTCCATCTCATTTTTGATGGAGAGACAGTTGTTTCACCAGCTATAATACAAAATCGATTTCCCTTCCCCCTTTACCATCCCTTCAAACACCTACAACTTACTGGGGCAATTACCTCCTTTCTGGGTCCTCATCCCTGGTTATCTGACCCCAGCGGAGCTCTTAAGAACCTCCTTCATCTGGCTGTACAGCCCCATGCTGTTTCTGACTTTTATAAGTATTTTCAACTATCTCTAAGGTGTAATGGAAGCAGCACTATGGCACCCATTTCTCAGGTGCGATAGCAATAGCAACAACAATGTGGCCCCTATCCCTCAGGTGTGAAGGCAGCAGCAACAGCACTATGGCCCCCCTCACTCCAGTGTGACATAAGAAGCACTGTGGCCCCCATCCCTCAGGTATGATGGTAGCACCAACACAGCCAGCTCCCTCTGACACAGCAAGCCACCCCTGGCACCAACACAGCCTGTCCCCTCCCCACTGCACCAGTACACCCACCAGATGTCAGACAGCCACTTCACCAATACAGTCAATCCCCCAATCCAATCCCAAAAAGTGAAAGCAGTCAGCCCTGAAAAAAACACAGCCAATACGCCACCACACCTAAACAAATACAGGATGTAGTGTGCCATTATTTTCTACTGTGTGTCAATGCTATGTCATGGAAAGGAGCATTGGCTCTCTATGCCTTTTCATGTTACCAGATACTGTAATGAATAAAAATTAAATAAAAAAAGAGAACAGCTACACTAAATAAAATAGTGTTTATAAATGTGCAGAAAGTGGTGCAAAAAGTAGAAACAGTGCAAAAGCATATATATTAAAATGTGCAAACGTTGTACTCAGCAAACAGTACATAAATACGATAACGATAAACCAAATACTGTAAGAAATATAATTTAAAATGTATATAAAAATAGTAACAGAGGTGTAGAAACAGTGGAGAAAACAGACATATCTGGACTAAAATCTGCATACATCAAAATGTGCAAAATGTGCAAAACGTAGAACATAAAGTAAACAGTGCAAAAGAATCAATTAAACTAAAGCCCCAACAAAATGTGCAACAAATACAAAGTGTAAACTTTGCAACAAAAAGAACAGTACAGTAGACTAAAGAATGTGAAACAAAAACATTCAATCCATGAAATGCCACACACTGACTTCAAATAAAAAGAGAGCTAAGTAGTGGCAACCAATGCATAAAGTACCCTATTTATTGAACATTAACACTGAAAACAATCACAAATTGTCCACCCGCAGGTTTCTCTTTTGATCCACATGGATCTGACCGTATACTGAAAATGACTTTTGAACATCAGCACTGGACACTGGAATCCAAATTGCCTGCTGAGCAGCTCTAGCCAGCACTGGTAGCTGAAGCTCCACGGACTTCCAGTACTGACCCAGATCAAAGTTCAACTTCTCTGGCAAGTCACTGAGGTCTTATCTTACAAATATGTAGGGATCCCAGTCCTTTTTCAAAGCTGTTGTGTTGTGTAATCCAAACATTGGAATGTTCTCTGCATATTGGTTGTAGTCCTTGTTCAGTTTGGGTAGATTGAATGGGTCTATTAGGTGGTATGCCTTGAAAAACTGTAGTGATAGAGTTGACCCCATATGCTTGCTGAGTTTGTTCAGTGCTAAACTGAAAGCTTTTTGAAATACCAAAACCTGATTTTGCTTGGTCCAGCCTCTAAGCTGATGAAGCTGCTCATATGTTTTTTCTCCAAAGTCAACAGTCTTTAACACACCGGCCTCAAATCGGTTCTTGATCGCCATTAGTGTATCATAGATTGACACAGCCACAGGAGTCTCAGGAACCACAGGCACTAGGACCCAGGGGAGCAGTCCATAGGAGTTTAGTAGACAGAAATGTTAATGACCTGGGTGCATTCAGCAGATCTAAATGTGATTCCTACACTCCACACTGGCATTCTGAAGGCAGCAATATGAGGGAGCTGGTCCTGTTTTTCTGAAACACCCTGAGCTACTTACTGTGCACAGTATGGAGCCCCTGGGAGGGTCTGTCTTGTTGGTTGTAATACTCAAACAAGAGGATTCCTCAGTTTAGTAGACAACATTTATTGCATACCTCTCAACTGTCCTGGATTTTATGGGATTTCCTGAATTTAGACTTCTTGTCCCAAAGTCCGACTTTCTTGCTTCTATTATGGATTTTTAGAATGCCAGTGTAGGCCTAGCAGACCCGTTTAACCCTTAAGTTACCAACAGAATTAGCAAGTATAGGAATTCTGGACTGATATATCAGTCAACAACGCAGCAAGGGTTAAACTGGCACAAGCAGACAAAAGCCATTTGTAGGAGACGGCCCTCCCCCGGCATTCCACAGGCTTATATGTTTCGCTAATGAGACTGAGAGAGAGAGAGAGAGCGAGAGAGAGAGAGACACACACACACACGCGCGCACACACACACACACACACACACACACACACACACTGCATTCCAATACAATTTCTGTTCTGTTAAGTCTGGAAATTAATGACACTGGTTCCTTAAAAGCCTGGAAATTAACTTAACACTGGATCCTAAAGAAAATGATTTCTCTAGCAGTGTCCATATTACACTTTAGTTTCAAGTAGGTAAATGAACATAAATGACAATAGAAAGAAGATGCAAAACATTTGCCTGTGTGTTTTTTTATTGTGCCATTTGGTAGGATGCAACTGAATTTGACATTTTAAAAAGCATTAACTAAAGGGACTTTACATATGTTGTAGTGTACTACATCATGTGATGTACATGTCATGCAATGGCACAGCGCCATGCTGAATAAGAAATGGTGTCCCTTATTTTGGTTATTTGTCCCTGATTTTTGTCTTAGCAGGTTGAGAGGTATGCTTTATTACGTCTCTCTCAGTAACATACAGCACAGAGCAAGGGTCAGACCTCTGAGTCACCAGGTTGAAGGGATAATCTCGTCTTCAGTCCCAGCATGGCCTGGTGCCTGAGTTAGCCCTTACTTGTCTCAAGTAGTTCCTTACTAACACATGGTCTGCAGTCTTTGCCAGTGCATCTGTGCTGGTGACCATACCCAGCAGCAGTCAAGAGCATAGAATTAGTTAGGTTATAGCTGCTGAGCAAGGCGCTATGGTTGAACCTTCTCTTACCAAAAAAAAAAAGAAAGCTACAATACAACTATAAAAGAAAACTGCAGTATTATTGGAGATTTTTACAGTAAATTGAACCTCAGCCCCCTCTGTCACTCCAGCTACAGGATGCATAAAAGAATCACATGAACTGGCTTATAGCCTGGAGGTTAGAGTATTGCATCTACTGTAGATAACTGCTGGGACATGGCATCAAGCGAAGGGATTCCCCCTGAATCAGGCATATATCTTAAAAACTAAGATTCCCTGTTTTTTCCACAAGCTGCTGAGGGGTCCTGGGGGGTGAACAATCCTTGCTCCCACACTTTTTTGGAATTAAATTGGCACTGATTGCCATCTTAGTGACATCCCCTCCTACTACGGCTAGCTCTCCACCCCTTCCCCGCAGACTGCAAAGGCAGGCTTTCACACTCCTCAGAGCACCCAAGAACTTGCAGCTGTTATACTGGGGCCAAATTCTCATGGGAGTAGTGCCTAGTCTATTCCCACACTCAGAATGTGCAGTGCAGGGATCAGGGATGCACCTGTTGGCAAAATCACTGCAGTGCACCTCCCCAGTTGCAATGGTGCCTCCCTTTTTTGCCCAACTCCTCCAGAGCAGCAGGCAAGGGCCAGGCAGCATACTCTAGTGAGGCGATCTCGCGAGACCAGCGACCATGCCTGCCCTGGTGTTCCTGCAGTAGGTTATCTCGTGGGATGACAGCCATCTTTCTAAGGTGTCCTGGAACACTGAGCTCTTGCAGGGCCAGTCGGGCTCATGAGATTGATGGCCACCTTGTGTGGAGAATCCTTCCATATACTTGTATGGGTAAAATGGCCATGAATTTAATGTTCCCCTGGAGGAAAAGGTTGGTCATCTTGGAAAGGTCCCTCCGGATATCAAACATAGTGTCAACTCAGCAACTATTACAACTGTCCCCCTGTTTACTATAGTGGCCTCCATATTGGTACAGCACCTATGTGGAAGATTGGCAAATCAGGACTTAAGGTTGGGGCCCTCCTGCAGCGTCCTCACACAGGGTCTATCTGAAGGATAGGACCCTTCTGCAGCATCCAGTCCTCACCCAGGTAGTGGCCACAGCTCATCACCAACACTATATGACCTGGACCAATTCATACGCTATCGCATTCCATATACTAGGACTGCCACCCATGTTGGGGGGGGCATAATGCTCAGTGCCCCCCCGAAGGCACGTTAGTTACCTAGAGGTTAGAGTAATGATGGTGAATGAGCTTGGCACATTCAGCAGACTAGGGTTTTGATTCTCACAATTTCCACACACTCCCCATACAGTAGTATTGCACTATGTAACGTAAAAATGAAATCGTACTGCGTTGTACTTTAAATCCTTGCAGTAGTACTTCAGACTTACTACACTGAACTGCATGAAAACTGCAATAAAATGCAATGTGATTACAATACTTTGTGTAAGGTTGAAATGCAACAGTGCCATTCTCCATTCAGACCACTAGGGTACAACAATCCTAAGGAGCACTCTAGGGTAACTATGGTGCACTGTGGGCAGAGTACAGTTCAGGCCTACCTTTACACCGTGGCCTCAGTTCAGCAGTAAGTGTCCTTTTCCGAGTCCTTAGCACCGTGCATCATCCCAGTATGTATTCCACGTATGTCTGGAGCTCCCCATAGCCTTTGCCACTACCATTTCTTCTGGCAGGCTGTTCCACGAGCCTACCACCATTCTATAAAGCACTATTCCCTCTATTTTTCCCACAGTATGTTCCCCTCAAGCTCCTAGCCTACCATTGTTTTGGTGGCTCATCCACATGCAAAAGAGGCTCACCTCCCATACCTGGTTCACCCCTGTGAGGTACAGATAGATCTCAGTCATGTACCATCTAGCTCATCTCTGCTTCAGGGAATATATGGTGAGCTCTGGCAGCCTCTCCTTATAGGGCCCTGCACATTCACACACCATTTTAGGGGCCCAGACGACAGGGGACAGGTGAGTCTAGGAACTCATGTCGCACGGATATACCAGGGAACTCACACAAAAGGAATCCAGGATGGCCCAGCCCACTTTGCTCAATCACTCAAAAAATGGGTATTGCACCAGGACCTCATTATGAGTGGGACACAGGGGTGTACTTGATGTTCTGTTTTGGTCCCCAAGACAACAGGTGGACCTCGCCCGGTGCTGGATCTCAAGTTCCACAACAAATGTGTTACTTGCAAGAAACCCAAAGTGGGAGATTCTCAAGTCAACTTTGATGGCCATTCAACCAGGTAACTTTTCTCACCTCCATTGACCTAATGGTGCCTACCTACATACCAATTCGGCCTAGTCATCAAAGGTTCCTCGGGTACTGGGTCAGCAGCCAACATGTTCAATACACATTAACCCATTCAGGTGGGCCTCATCTCCAAGGTATTCACATGGGCTCTTGTAGTGCCCACCACATCCCTCCGCAAGAAGGGGGGGCATATGGTGGCTCATAATGGCCACACCCCACCTCAGGCACAGAAGGACATGAATGTGGTCATTCATCATCCATAATGACATGGTTGGAGCAGGCAATATAATGTAGTGGCTAAGGCTCTGGGCTACAATCCTGGAGACATGAGCTTTAAATACTGCAACCCCCCCCCCAAAATATTTTTCATAAACCAGGACAAAAGCCAGTTGGTCCTCCCCCAACATTCCCCACCTAGGTGCAACACCATCATGGCCTCGTGACACCAACAGAGTAGAAAGTCCATGACCTGTCCCAGTTCATTGAGGCTATACGAGTGCATCACAACAGGCCAGTGTGTGCATACTGGCAGGTGCCATGGGCTCGGCTACACAGGCACCTGCCCAACAGATATGTTCTAGACATGTGGGACCATTTGACCCAGGACTTCAATCACAGACTCAATCTGGACTTAACATTGTGAATGGCCTATGGTGGTGGGCAAAGAAATAGGCACAATCTCGCTCAAGGAATGCCATTGTCAATGACCTCTATGGTGTCAATTATGACAGATACAAGTCTCCCAGGTGGGAAGCCATGCAGAATCACCATGTTAATCAAGGCAGATGGTTCCCCAGAAGCTTGTCTGCCCATCAATGGGTGGGGAATGAGAGACGTATACTGTGTCCTGTTATTCTTCACTTTATTCTTCACTTCTGCAGTCATTGGTCAGGCAATCCTGATTAGGATGGTCATCAAAGTACCCTGGAGTACATATAGAAGCAAAAGGGAACTTGTAGTGGGGCAACACTCAGCAAGGTGCTAAAGCACTAATGTGGGCAGAACTCAACCGGCTGGCAAACTCGACTACTTATCTGTGGCAAGCTGAACTCTCCCACTGACTGGCATGGCTGATAGACACTCACCCATGCAGAGTAACATCGACACCCCAGGTGTTTTTTCAGTCCCTCAACGGGAGATGGGAACCACAACAAGTGGACTTAAGGGTTCTTTGTTCACCACAGCACTCGGTTAACTCACTTCCGTGTGCACTTCCAGACAATCAGGCTGAAGTAGTCAACACCCTGGTGGCACCATTGCATTTCAACAAAGCCTTCATTGCCACCCACACCCATGATTGCGAGCGTGTTTCTCAAGATCATGTACTCAAAGTCACAGTGTGGATGTTTGCCTCTCAACTGGGCAAAGAGAGCCTGATATTTTTTGCTCAGGGCAATGCTCCTTGATGCCTCGTTGCCATTTCCCTCACTGTTCAGATTTCCTCAGACAAGGAACATGTCTTCACCACAACCCTGAAGTCCTCAGCAGGATGGCACAGCAGCTGAAGCACAAAAACTGCTGAGGAGGGATACCTCCTTAGAGGGGTTGTCTGGCTTTCACAGTCCAGAAGACAAATGTCAAATAAGACTCATCACAGACACTGGCAGATCTCGGTAAGTGGTGTGCTGCAGAAGGCCTGTCTTCTTCAGTGGCAGCCACTCACCAGATTCTAGCCGTTCAATGAGGGGGGGCTCCTTGAGGGCACTGGCTTCGGCTATCTGTGCAATGTGAGGCTTCCTTCCCAGGGTGGGGCTGATAGGTTTGCACCCAGATGTACTCTGGCTGCTGAGGGCAGTCCTGATTTGCATCTCCCCTGTACCAGCCAACCTGCCCTATGTGGCAACTTAACATGGTCTTGGGCAGCCTCCAGAGGCCACTTTTCATATCTGGTTTCCCATCCCAGATGACCCTCAGTCAGTCTTGTGGGTGGCTATGTGCTCACCCAGATGGGTGAGCGGGTTACAGGTACTGTTGTGCCAGGCACCATCCCTAATGAGGGATGACTGTTAGAAAGGTTCTGTCCTTTCCTCTAAGGCAGGGGTTCTCAAATGGTGAGGCCAGCCTCCCTGGGGAGGCCCCAACCTGTTCCAGGGGGAGGCTCAAGCAAGTCTTGAAAAAGTATTATATTTCAATTTTGAACTTTATAGATTTTCTGTGAAGGGATAAAGGCAAACTTAAAGAGGATAATAGTAGGTGAATTTATGTATTTATTCACAAGTCTGTGATCAGGGAAGGTACTGTACACTGAACCATAGCTTATTTCAGGTGTACCCAGGGAAGGGTAGTGAGAGACTACAATTCAAAATGTAACTGCAAAACACTCAAGAAATACAAAATGGATAAAAGTACAAACAAATTTAGAACAATAAACTAACAATGCGAGGAACAATTGATCAATTAGACTGGCAGCAGAACTGTCTAAATACAAGAGTTAACCATACAGGTACTAGGAATAAGAGCAAGAGGGAAAAAATGATCCCTGAGAAGTTGCTTAAGAGCAAGGGGAGAGGGAGGAGAGGCAGAGATCGGCAGAAAGGTTATTCCAGATAGAGGGGAAACAGAAAAAGCAGTCTGACCCATGAAGGTATGGCAGTAAGGGGTAACAATGGTTCAAGAGTCAAAATATTGGAGCAAGTAGGTTGTCCTGTTGGGAGGGTTACAATAAGCTTAGTAACATGAGAGCCAGCTATGCAAAAGAGGTTTCAATTTATTCCTGATGTACTGTGAAAAGTAGGCTATTTTTCTATGGGGAGGTCCAAATATATTTCAGTATTTTGGGGGAGGCTCAAGATCTTTTCCATGGCTTAGGGGAGGCTCACTATGACAAAGTTTGAGAACTGTTGCTCTAAGGAGGTATCACTGTTCCACATAGCACAGAGTCTTCCTGCTCCCATGTCCACAAATAGGAATGGCCCTGTCACAGCTCCTCTTCCGTTTCGGTTGGTATCCCTCATAGGTGATCATCTGACCATGTCCGCAAGTTTCTGTAACTCGGATAGGTTGCTCATTCTTTTTTCAAGAAAGAAAGAGGGTCAGACTGCCTCTAAAGAAACACTAGCTAGATGTATAAGGGCAGCTATAATGGTCATATATCCATGGACATGGCCTTGAATCTCCTTTGGGCATTAGTGCACATTCCACAAGGTTGCTGTGAGCTTCTTGAGTAGCAGGAGAGATGCCTATGTACAGGTCATCTGTGCAGCAGCTAACTGGTCCTCTGTACATGCTTTGTCCACCAGTATGGATTGGACGTAGTAATGGCAGACAGAGCTACATTTCTAATAGGGCAGTGCTTCAAGCTGCTTCAGGTTCCCTGTACCATAATGTTCATTTTTCCCACACAGGATTTTCCTGATACTACTACAAAAGTCCCATTTGTGAGGAATGTCTGAGCACTAGGTAGGTTGCAGGGGATAATGGTATTTATTCACCTGGTAAAATTGATTATCCCCGCAACCTTTCTAGTGCTCAGAGTTCCTCCCACTTAAGGATGAATCGGAACCTGTGCAGCCAGAACCATTTGGGGATTCTCCCCTGTATCTTTTGGTGGAGTTAATGTCTGCCATTCCAGTATGTTCTTTCATTTGTTCATATTATGGAATATTCTGCTGTAACTAATCACCATGATAGTCACTGTTACTAATGGAAGATTATGTATGGCTAATACCTGTTGTCAGGCAAATGTTTTATTTCTGCCTCCTTCTGGCACATGACCTTTGCAATGCAGGTACGGTTTGTCTGCTGGTCATTTTGGTGTTTCTACTTGTTTTTTCTTTGTTTTCTCATTTCTTTCTACTAGGGAAGTATCTCACTGGACACTGTTCTCCTGGTTAGGTGCTTGGCCTCGGGCAGTCCAACATTTACTTGTGTGCATCAGCCAATAGGACGGATGGAGGATAACCCATTTGTGATGAATGTCTGAGTACTAGAAAGGTTGCAGGGATAATCATCTTTACCAGGTGAGTAAATACCATTTACAGAACTGTTGAATGTTCATAAAGTATAATGTCTAATGGAGGTCTTTACCAAATATCTCATTATGTAAACTCATTAACCCTGTCTTAACAAAAAGAGAAGTAAACCACCAATAACATGATTTCAAAATGTCCTGTGAGTGGAATTTTGAATACGCATTCAACTAATTTTTACTAATTCTCTCTGAGGTCCTTGAGGTTGCACAATGTGGAATTCCTGCAGCTTCTTCCAGTTTTAATTTCCAGGTATTCTAATTTTTCTTGGGTCCAACTAATACCCATTCCTATGAAGTCTTTTTTAAAGCATTTTACAATTTAAGGAGAGAAGAGTCTTTGGTCTTTGTTAATTCTGCAACCTGGGAATTCTCAGAATGTTTCTATTATATGCAGAACTGCTGTAACTCTGTGGGCTGTGACATTCATAAAAAATATCATCAGTGCACAAGAAAGAGAGGCATTTTTCACACAAATAGCAAATCTGCATTGAGGATATCTCCTCCATTCTGCCACACCTTTGGAACTGTAAGCTACTGGTGTAAGCACCACTCAAAAACTTTTACTAGCTGGGGGCCACCCACGATAATGTACAACATTGCCACCTATATAATCACAGGCTGCCCCATTGTCAGTTCTTTTTTTTTGCCATTGACTGCTTGTTGGACCTGCAGAGAAACAACACTTATTTCTGTGATTTATTGTTTTTTTTTTTTTTTAGTAGCTTACATTGCCTATGTTGTTCCTGTAATCACACTGTCAATTAACCTTTTTTTTCAATTTTATAATAACACTCCCACTGTGTGTGTGTTTGCTATTTGGAAACCTTTCCCATAACATACAGTAAGGGTCTGCAAGTTCCACCCAGAATTTACAATGGCCATAAGGAGATGACACATGAAGGTTCTGGAAAAACCCTTCACACCCTCACACCCATTGTATCTCTGGCCACTGTTATGGGCCCCAAGACAGCTTCTCACTCATGGTCAGCCACCTCCAGGGAGCATACTTCCAAGTGGTTGGCAACCCTTTTGCCTGTTTCCGTCACTGTGTATAACAACAGTGGTGACTACAGTATCATTAACAGGTCCTTCCCTGTCAATAAATTTGTCATCAATGGGATATACTGTAGAAGCATGCCTAACTTTCCTCCATTGCAGCTGCCACCACTTTGCTGGCTCCATCAGTTACCCCTGTTGTCATTCATGATGACGATGAGGTGTATTATAATCCAAATCTCCTAAACACTGAGGAGGATTTGGAGGATTCAGAAGGAGAAGATTTCTATGAAGCAGGTCTGCCCTCTGGTTCTGCCCTGTCCTCCTAACAATCCATTTACTCAGATTTTACTCATGCAACTCCAAGAGTCCTTCCTGAGGGTGAAGGAGATGACTGCAATACTTTACTGGAGTTTTTGGAGATTGTGCCTGACCCTCCTATGGTGATACCTCTGGTATACCTTGTATGGTAGAAAGATGCCTTTAATGCCTCTCTAAATTCTCACACTTTGCCTACAGTCCCTAAAAGGATGAATACACAGTACCATGCTCCATTTGTTGAGTCTTCTGCTGCTTACCAGAAACAAGACACATCTTTGGTAGTAAACTCACCTGCTCATGATCTCTTCAGAGACTTTAGCATTCTGGGTGTTTTACTTTTTGATGAAGAACAGCTAAATGTTGTGGACAAAAAATCGTATGCCTCTGCATCTTTGGGCCTCAAACTTGCAGCTTTGTAGCTGTATAGGGTAAACTATCTTCATAGCCTGTGGCATTTTGCCATGACTAATTTTCAGGCTGATAGTCCTCCTAAGAGTGATATACCTAGCTTCACTTCAGCTAGTTTGGATACTTTTGGTAGTTCTGTGGCCTAAAGGAGCCTGATTTGAGTTTCCCCAACACCAAAATATTCTTCCTCCAACCCCACTATTGCCCCTAGGAGTACAAGTGAAAGGAAGGCTCTCCTTGCATCTAACAAATTGGGAAGATATCACCACTGATTATCAAGTCCTGGAAATAATGGAGAAGGGGTGTGCTGTGGAGTTGCTGTCCATTCCTCTGGTCCATCCCCTAACTCCTTCTTCTTTACATGTAGACCTGGTGCCCCCTTTTTTTTAAAAAAAGTATAGTCACTTATTAAAAAGAATGCTACTAAACAGAAAAGCAACAGAGGGACATATTCATGGTATTTCCTGATTCCCAAGTGGGCAGGTAACCTGTGGCCTGTGCAAGACCTATGAGACAAAACAAATTCATCTACAACAAAAGGTTTGGCATTATGTCCCTTCAGGCTGTCACCCTCATGCTGCAAAATGAAGATTGGCTCTGTGCCGTAGACATGAAAGGTTCTTTCCTTCATGTCAAGATCAGAAAATGCCAAATACAATACCTCTGCTTTTCACTGGAGAACAGCTATTACCAGTTCTGAGTCTTGCTTTTTGGCCTATCTTCAAGATTGTGGATACTTACTAAATGCTTTTGGGGTTGTGGTTGTAGCCCTAAGGAGAGTAGTGCTTTATGTCTTCCTATATTTGGATGACTGGTTATTGAAAGCTCAGTCCAGAGAAGTGGTGCAATGCACAATTTCCAGAACATTACACTTGTTTGAGGACTTAGGTATTATGGTCAACATACCAAAATCAGTACTGATTCCCTTTCAGTGCCTCCAGTTCATTGGTGTGGTGCTAGACATGACAGTGGGAATAGACAGTGCTTTCCTACCTGCAGACAGAATGGAGCACATAGTTGTCCAAGCCCAGCTAGTACATGAGAGTCTTTCACTCTATTCTTTTGTAGGTTGGACATTACTTGCCTCTAGAAGGAAGACATACAGCTGTATTTGGGCCTATAAAGCTATGCTTAACAAACTTCCCTAGTGTATTTCATCACTATTCCATCACTCCCTCAGCTGCTATTAACTTAGAAAAAACTGTATTATTCTAGTGGATGTACCCAAGTTTCGCACATGACAGGACCTCCTTGGACATGAGCTTGCTCAATCAAGCTTCCCTGATGAAATAAACTTGAACTTGAACTTTCTGTATGAACCCAGATGATGCTCCATCTCCTCTGACTCATGACTGCTGCCATCATGGACCCATTGCCTGACTACCTATGCAGAAAATACAATGGAAACTTTGAGTACTGTGGGAGCAATTGATGGATGACCTAGAACATATGATTTTCATTATGTCTCCTTTTCACAATACCCTGAAGTAGTGGCTGGATCAAATGCACCTACAGTTACAGCCAAACATACTTACAGATATTTCCAGATATTCTCAATATATTCTCTCTGGTAGCCCATAGTGGTACTACGGTAGACAGGGAAATTTTCTAGAGATGTCAAAGAAATTTCAGAAAATATCTGGCCCTGTCTTTGGCTGCAACTCTCTTATTGATGTTCTGGCTTTGGTCTTGTGGGCTTGCAAGATTTTCTATCAGACTTCACCATCCTCCTTGCGTTCCTAGTATACTGCTTTGGAATCATTCCAAAGGTGTGGCCCAGTGAAGGAGATAACCTCAATGGAGATAGAACATTTATTTACTGTAACAGTGGATCTTTGAGAGACTTTCTTCCATCGGGTCACAACGCACCCACCCTCCTATCCATTACTGAGGCATCAGCCAGCAGGTTTCATCCACAGCCTTGTTTGGAGGTATCCATAACTGCCTTATGTATACTCTATTTTCAGTCTCATTTCATTTCTTGAGAGTCTGGTACTGGTCTGGTCTCCTGGTTCCTCATGGTAAGAGGTCCTTCGAACTTATCTCTTGGGGGGAACTGCAGAGCAATGGGGTCACCCATGATATTTTAGGCAATGACGTTGCACGACATTGAGGTCAGCCCCCAACTAGCAAAAGTTTTCAAGTGGTCCTGACACCAACGGCTTATAGCTCCAAATGTGTGGCTCAATTGAGGACATTCTCTTGAAGATCTACTGTTACAATGAGTAACTGTTTTTTACTTTTATTCTGTGATCTTTCTCTAATCGTATGACTAAGGGGTCCAGTGATAAAATAATATGATGCAATGATAGGAGAGATGCAATGATAAGAGGCAACCTTGTTTTGTGCCTCTTTCTATTTTAAAGGATGACAAAATTATATCATTTGTTACAGTGCCGCTTTAGGATTTGCAAAAAAATAGTTTGCTTCACTTTGTGAACGCAACCAGGAACCCATAAATATACAGCATTTTGAAGAGTTAGAACCATGAAACTCTATTAAATGCTTTGTGTCTAGTGATAAAAGTGATTTGGAGTACTGAATTGTTCTGCCAGGTTCACACAGTGGAGTACCTTCCTTACTCTATCTGCTGCACGTCTGCATGCCATAAGCCTGTCTGCTGCAGTGCAATTAAGTAAACCATAACTTCCTCTAATCTGGTTGCATTTATTCCATCAAGTACTATATTTTGGTGTCCATATTTATTAAAATAATAGTAATGGGATCTTTTCCTGTCTTATAAATAAGAGGAATCAAACCTTGATCTAATGTCCCTGGTAAATATCCCTTGTACCAATGTTCATTAAACATATTCAGAAAGAAGGCTGCTGATTCATAAGTGAATATGTTACAGAATGTAGTGGAGTAGCCATCCTGTCCAGTGGTTTTATTTTTGTTTAGGGAATATACTGCTTGTTTCACTTCCTCCAGTGAAAGTTACCTTTTGAGTTTTTCTCTTTATGTTCAGTTGAGAATTTAAGACTGTCCATATTACCTCAAACATACATAACAAGTTGATCAGAAACAACACTTCCTTTCTTTGAGTATACAGATTTCATAAAATACTTTAAAATAGTTAATATATATTATCTGTGTTGCTAATCTCTAGTCCTGTTCTCAGATCTTTAACACTGATTTTTCTTATCACTGTTTCTTATATTTTTCAGCCGGCTAGCGAATAATCTTTGTGCCTTTGTGCCAGTTTTAACATATCTTAGTTTGACTTTTTTGATACTGAATTCCCCTTCTCTCTGTTTAGTTCAAGTTATAATTTAAGGAATCAGGAGAAATGGAATAAGCCCAAAATAAGAACAAATGTGTATGAGGAATCCATTTTGTTCAATATATGGGTGTAATGCCCCCTCCCTTATTCTCTTCCCATGCTTTCTATTTATCTATTAGCATTGGTTTGCAAACCTTTGAGTCAAAGACTCATTTACAAAGGCATCTCGTTAAGAGAGCAATACATCACAGCAAACAAAACAGTACAGTACATAACGCTTAGATTAAAAAAACAATCATTGTTACAGGCATTCACTGGTGGTACAAGCTTGGTAATAGGTAGATCACAGAAGTCATAATCAGGGACACTGGGAAATTGCGGAAAACTGTGCCCGAAGTTGTTGAGATTTTCACTTATTTCTTGTGGGAACTTGCGGGGGGTTCCGCGGGCTCTCTATTCATCAAATAGCCACAAAATCTGTATCTATAGGTTTATATATATGCTTCTGTTTGGTTTAGATACAAAAAGAAACTCACAGAAGAAGAAACACATAGAAAGTTACAGTTATTATAGCTGAGTTTTATTAAATCTCCAGTCTACGAAATAGAATAGATTAAATGGCACACAAAAAACCTGAAATATATTTAACTTACAAACAAAGGTAACACTAATGCAGATGGAAATAAATCATGTTTTTATAAACAGTATGGTTCCCACGTTTCATTCTTTGACAGTTTTTTATATACCTATTTACAATTCAAGTACCACACAATCCCAACACCTCACACATATTAAAGCAATTCTAACCAAAGAACGTGTTCATGCATAGACCAACATAAACGGAGGTTTAAGTGACACATCATAAACTTACTGAAATGTTTTGTTATATTTTAACATTAACAAAAGTTTGACATTTTCTTCCTTTAGATTGTGTCTATTGTCTTTCAGCAAGTCTGTATAAACAGAAAAAGTCCTTTCAATGTCAGCCGTGCTAACTGGCATCCACATGTACCTTTAGCTAAGCACTGCAAGTTTTGCTGGGACTCTGACTGAGCCTCCCACCATTCAAAGATACTGAAGTCTGCTGGAATGGACTTTGCTGAAGTTATATAAACATGCCAAACAAAGTCAGAAATGTCTGCAAGTCCTGGTAAATCCCCGATATAGTTTTCTTTGCCTTTCTCAAGTGTTGGTAGTTGTTGTGGATCGAACACATGTGCGGATTTGAATATATTGATGGATGGGTGAGCTTGGATTACATTATGCAGCTTCTCCGAACTTTCCAACATTACTTGCTGAAAGAGTTCCAGGCATGCTGCTCTCTCCTCCTCCTTGCACTGTGCCAACTTTTCTACAGTTTTGGGCTTAAACTCGCCAGCTCCAGATGTCACACAAAAGTCCAGAAATAAGTGTACCTGCTGCAATCTGCAAAAAATGGTATGTCCTTGTAGGACAGTAGTGGCTTGCAGTTCCTCAATAAGCCTCACAAGCTCAGCCGAATGTTCACTAACAAATGCAGCTTGTGCCATCAACTTATTGAGGTTGCTGGCCAGCAGCAGTTTCAGTTTTTTAAACGTGGGTGCATCAGATGTTGTAGAGGCTATAAATTCTGTTAAGACAGGCAAGTATTCTGAAAGGTATTCCACTGCTGTTACCCAAGAGCCCCAATGTGTGACGACTGCGTACACTGGCATCTTTGGTACAATTTCAGCTTTGGCCTTCATAAAGGCCAGATATTCATGACGATGCATGGGGCTCAGGCAGAACACCCTTGTCACTTGACTGACAACGGTGTTCAGGTCTTCCAGCACAGTTGACCATACTTCAAGCACAAGGTTTATCAAGTGTGCAATGCAAGTCACATGCACAGCATTGGGTAAAATACCTGCCAGAACAGATCTAAAGGCTTTGCGCATGTAGCTTGCACTGTCTGTTGCAGCAGCATGCACCTTGTTGAAGTTCACTCTGTTCTCATTTAAGATCCATATCAAAGCCTGAGAGACAGTGGAATGGTTCACGCATTCCAGAAATTCAACTCCAATCAGAAGAGGCTGCTCCTTGACTTTGTTAAGAGGCAGTGCCAAAACGGCAAACACACTACCACCACAGGCATCCGTCGTCTCATCCAGAATTACAAAAATGTCAGTGTCCTCTGTCTGGTTCCGGAGAAATTCTTCATGCAGCAGTCGAAGTTCTTGTAGATATGTGGTGCGTAGATGAGCTGCCCCAGGAAGACTACCGCCCTGCTTCATGTATTAGCATAGGAAGTTCTCAAATGCAGGAGCTTTTTCAAGGGGGATGTCTGCTCTGGTTAGGCACTTGACGAAGTCCATGACAAATTCTTTCCTGTCCAGCATAGCAGTTGTAGCTCTAGTAAATGACAAAGTCAGTGACTGCTGACACTGCAAGGTGTTGCCTGAAACAAAAAACAAAACATTAATCAATATCAATGTCTGTACTTCTATTCAGATTGCTAGTCAAATTCTATAAACTATACAAGAGTACCGGCCTTGTGGTGCCAAGGGCTGATGCACTGGACACCTTACCGGAGGCGCTGGACACCTTGCCTTATGCTACATTGGCGATCTGGGTTCAGGAAGGACCCCAGGATGCTGTGTTGCCAGGAAAGGGAGGGGGGTGGAAGCAGGACTGAGCATTGGCTCTCCTCTTCTCTCCTGGAAAAGGGGTGAAGTAGCCCGTCCGCAGTCCTATGGTCACAAGATAGAGGTCCAGTGGTAGGCACTAATGGAGCAACTAGTAGGGTGGGGCATCCAATAGGGCATGCATGTGTGTGTACTACATCGTGTAGGCCCAGGAGTAGGACAGGAGTAGGACAAGGAGAAAACCTTAAAAATCACTGAAAAGTACTTACGGGAAAAAATATATGAGACTACTTTTTAAAAAAACTTATATAAATCTAGGTGGAAATATCTTCTGGGAGGCTCAGCTGAAACAAAAACAAAGCACAAAATTAGTACACATGCACATTTGTATTCTAATCTTACACAATATGAAAATTTCTAGATATCCAGAAATGTAGTGGTCAGTAACTTTTTTTTTTTATTTAAGGGGTGCTGCCTGCAATAAAAGGGAAAAAAAAAACACATTTTACCATTCATAGTCTGCACATAAATAGTTACATTAAAAATTATAAGAATGTGAATAGTATTACCTTCTTGTTTTTTCTTCAGTGCTGCTGCTTTTCTCTCAACATGCTTCTGAGTTTTCATGTGAAGATCAATTGTGTGCTTCCATAGGTAGTCAATTGTCTGGCAGCAGAATCTGCAGAACAAGCTTACCACCATCCTCGTACAGGTCCTCTGGATACAGTCTGATGCGATCAGTGGCACGAACTGTGTATGACAGGTGTCGATTTTTCACCTCTTCACGAGAAAGACATGGACGTTTTGCACTTGCCTGAGACATTGTGTTGTACTCTTGCACAGGTTATGCAACCCACCCTCTTTCTGTCTTTGTGACGGCAATCTGATCCACAACCACTATTTATTTGATAGATGTAGGAATATATAATAAGAATCTCTACTATTTATAACATATCCCTGCTACTATGCCCCAACCTCCCTTCCTCTGTGCACCTGTCCAAAGATCACAAACATAAACAGATTTATGAACAGACACCGTTGTGAGGATGAATGATGTGATGTGCTCACTTCATGGCAGTTTGCGCCATATTAATGGCACCAGCCCTGTTTGTATGGTACACTGGCATGGTGCAAGCTATACCAGGTGAATCTGGTGTAAGCTGCAGCATTAGCATTAGTATCAGAAGATGTAAAATCCTGATTGCACCTGGAGGACCAAATAGCTAGATAATGTTTTCCTGAGAAAAATGAGCCAAGAATCACGGAGCTGAATGGTTGACTGTGTAAAGATGGAGACCGTAACACTGCAGTGTCCACAACAAACATGTGCTGAATCTCACAATTTTACAGTATCCTGCCCATTACAATTCTTACAAACACAATACTTTCCCCATACATATAGTAGTTCTATGTAAAAATAATGAGTTTTTTTGTTTTCATCTCTTAACCTACCCAGCTGCGCCAGCCTAGATGCAATGCAGCACCTTGCAGTGAAAGATAACAATGTCACAATACTGCAGGGTAATCACTGAATACTGGGTGGCACTGCTGCAATTTACCTCAGCTACTGGAGTTGCCTTGTCGTGACGCTGAGCTTGAGCATGGATTCTACCAGCGGCCAGAGCAAATTTTTTTCCATATGTGTGCTAGTCTGCCTGGGCTCTTTCCTTTACCAACCATCAAACAAGTGACAGGAGCTTTGCACGGGCCTGGCAGACTGATATACATGCAGAAAAAAATTGTTCTGGGCCAGCCTGCACGTCCGTCCCATGCCCACCTTCACCCGAGGCCAGAACAATTTTTTTATGCAGGTGTACCAAATCCGCCAGGCTCGACCCTCCACCGACTATCAACAACAAGTGACAGGAGCTTGGCACGTGCCTGGCAGACTGGTATACATGCAGAAAAATATTGTTCTGGGCCAAGGCCCCGCCCCCATGCCCACCATCACCCGAGGCCAGAACAATTTTTTCTGCAAGTGTACAAAGTCCGCCCGGCCCAACCCTCCACCGACCATCAACAACAAGTGACAGGAGCTATGCACGTGCCTGGCAGACTGGTATACATGCAGAAAAAAATTGTTCTGAGCCAGCCTGCATGTCCGCCCCATGCCCACCATCACCTGAGGCCAGAACAATTTTTTTCTGCAAGTGTACCAAGTCTGCCAGGCCCGACCCTCCACCGGACATCAACAACAAGCGACAGGAGCTTGTCACAGGCCTGGTGGACTGGTATACATGCAGAAAAAAATTATTCTGTGCCAGTCTGCACGTCCGCCCCATGCCCACCATCACCCGAGGCCAGAACAATTTTTTTATGCAAATGTACCAAGTCCGACAGGCCTGAACCCTCCACTGACCATCAACAACAAGCGACAGGAGCTTGGCACAGGCCTGGAAGACTGTTATACATGCAGAAAAAAATTGTTCTGGGCCAGCCTGCATGTCCGCCCCATGCCCACCATCACCCGAGGCCAGAACAATTTTTTTCTGCAAGTGTACAAAGTCCGCCAGGCCCAACCCTCCACTGACCATCAACAACAAGTGACAGGATCTATGCACATGCCTGGCAGACTGGTATACATGCAGAAAAAAATTGTTCTGTGCCAGTCTGCATGTCCGCCCCATGCCCACCATCACCCGAGGCCAGAACAATTTTTTTCTGCAAGTGTACCAAGTCCGCCAGGCCCGACCCTCCACCGACCATCAACAACAAGCAACAGGAGCTTGGCACGGGCCTGGTGGACTGGTATACATGCAGAAAAAATTGTTCTGGGCCAGCCTGCACGTCCGCCACATGCCCACCATCACCCGAGGCCAGAACAATTTTTTTCTGCAAGTGTACCAAGTCTGCCAGGCCCAACCCTCCACCGACCATCAACAACAAGCTGACAGGAGCTTGGCACAGGCCTGGAAGACTGGTAAACATGCAGAAAAAAATTGTTCTGGGCCAGCCAGCACGTCCGCCCCATGTCCACCATCACCCGAGGCCATAACAATTTTTTTCTGCAAGTGTACAAAGTCCGCCAGGCCCAACCCTCCACCGACCATCAACAACAAGTGACAGGAGCTATGCACGTGCCTGGCAGACTGGTACACATGCAGAAAAAAATTGTTCTGGGCCAGCCTGCATGTCCGCCACATGCCCACCATCACCCGAGGCCAGAACAATTTTTTTCTGCAAGTGTAACAAGTCCACCAGGCCCAACCCTCCACCGACCATCAACAACAAATGACAGGAGCTTGGCACAGGCTTGGCAGACTGGTATACATGCAGAAAAAAATTGTTCTGGGCCAGCCAGCACGTCCGCCCCATGTCCACCATCACCCGAGGCCAGAACAATTTTTTTCTGCAAGTGTACAAAGTCCGCCAGGCCTGACCCTCCACCGACCATCAACAACAAGTGACAGGAGCTTGGCACGGGCCTGGCGGACTGGTATACCTGCAGAAAAAATTGTTCTGGGCCAGCCAGCACGTCCGCCCCATGTCCACCATCACCCGAGGCCAGAACAATTTTTTTCATGCAGAAAAAAATTGTTCTGGGCCAGCCTGCATGTCCGCCCCATGCCCACCTTCACTCAAGGCCAGAACAATTTTTTTCTGCAAGTGTACCAAGTCCACCAGGCCCGACCCTCCACCGACCATCAACAACAAGCAACAGGAGTTTGGCACGGGCCTGGCGGACTGGTCTACATGCAGAAACATTTTTTTTCTGTATGTGTACCAAGCCCGCCAGGCCTGACCCTCCATCAACCAGACCACAGGAGTATGGCCGCATTTGGCAGAGTGGTACACGTGCAGAAAAATTAGTTCTGTGCCAGCATCCACCGAGGCCAGAACAATTTTTCTTCTGCATGTGGGCCAGTCTGCCAGTCCATCCCTCCATTGACCAACAATGCCAGACCACAGGAGCATGGCACAGACCTGGCAGACTGGTGCTCATGCCTGCTTGCTCATCCACCATCACTAGAGGCCAGATCCTGCTGGACTGGCAGATGAGCAGGCTTACACAGAACACTTTAGAAAATGCAGCATACTCAAAGACATTGCTTGCCAACCGTCCCAATATGTGCCCTCCCCATCCCAAACTAGCCAGCAAAGTAACTTACCAGAGATGCAGATTGGGAACCAGTGAAAGCCTTCTGGGCAGAATTTTCTGTTGTCCCCTCAGATGGCAGAATGCAGGCAGCAGGTAAAGCAGGCAGCAGGACAGATCACAATTTTTTATTAATTATTAATATAGCTCCCAAGCTGCTAGTGGACCTGAAGTGCAAATGCTCTGTGCTGAAGTAAGACTTCAGGTTGGTCCCCAATTGAGCTGCAGCTTGTGTTTTTTTATTCCTCGCTGGTCCCTGATCTTGGGTCTCGGGTCTCGAGGTGCAGGGCTCCGCTTGCTCGCTTGCTCTCTCCCTCTCTCTCTCCCACTCACTCTCTCTCTCTCCCTCTTGCTTGCTCTCTCTCTCGCGCGTCTTCGTCAATCGGTCAGTCGGGGACTCTGGGGCAGGGCTCCTTTGATGAAAGTCGCTCGCTCCCTAGGTGAATGTTACCTGTCCCCCACTGTCCACTGTATTTAAAGGCTTAGGCGGACCTGAGGGGGGACACAAAGCAGGCAAAGCACGCAAAAGTATTTTGAAGTCAGCGAGCCCGTGACTGGATGTGTTGGTATTCCACCCCCATTATGACATCACAGGGGGCAGAACAGCCTTACTGGAGGGGGGATGGAGTTAGACAAGCACTGGAGGATGGCAGCACAATGTGGCTAAACAAAGACAGCCACAGAGATGCAGATTTTTAAAGCTACCATGTGGACCACCACCAGAGCAGGCAATATCATGGTGGAGTCACGGAGGGAGCATAAAACTGCGGAAAATGCGCAGAATTCACGACCCCAATTTTCCAGCATCCCTGGTCATAATATAGGTACACGAGTACCACATCAGGTAGCAACCAGAGATATTTTGTTACATTAGTCAGCAGATGTTGCCTGAGACCCCAGGCTTATACAGCAAAAGCAGACAGGGCAGACCCAGCCTAGGGGTGAGGTTAAGGGGCAGGTGGGGGATTATGTGCAGTTGCAGCAGTGAGTGCTTTTCAGATGGCTTCTGAGGGAACCCTTGAAAGGATCAAGCTTAATGGAGTCAGCTATGTTGACTGGGAGGGAATTGAACTAGGAGGGAGCCTGATAGCAAAAGGATTTCTGGGCCATAGAGGTTCTTACACTGGGGACAATAAGGGAGGTTTTGACAGTGCTGTGGGTGGAGATTGAGGGGGAAGCATGCTGCAGGAAGGTGGTGACTCCAGTGGGGGAGAGCCCTAGCTGGGACTTTTTTACAAGAAGGCAGGTTTGGAAGTGGAGTCTTTCTTCAAGGTTAAGCAAGTTGGTGGTGGAGTACAGCATGCATGTATGGGTGCACCTAGGGGCTCCCAGCATTAGCCTGCAGGCCTTGTTAATAGAGAGCTGGATTCTTGCAAGCACAGTGTTGTCAGCTGCAGCACAGCTTGGCAGCCCATAGTCGATTAGTGACAGGACAGAGGAGGTGATTACCAATCTAAGGGCCTCTTGTGGTAGGCAGTCCCTATGGCAGTATAACAGTCCAATCCTGACATTGGTGGCAGCAGAAAGGGCATTGATATGGGAATGGAAGGAGAGTGCCAAATCAAAGGTAATGCCCAGATACTTGTAGGAGGAAACCTAGTCAATGGGGTTTAGTGTGCTAGGCAGTATCACGAGAGGGGCACCACTGGCTTTGCTTTGGTGATGCAAGAAGAGCATAGCTTTGATGTTATTTAGGTTCAGGACTAGCCTTCATGATGTGAACCAATGCTCAGCTCTATCAAAAGCTTGTTGGAGGGTGGTCTGAAGTGTGTTGGGGTTGGGATCAGAGACGAAGACCACAGCGTCATCCGCGTAGAGTAGGATCTTACTTGGGCAGGTCGAGGGGAGGGAGTTGAGGTAGATACTAAAGAGGAGAGGGCCTAAAATGGAGTCCTGGGGAACCCCAGAGTGGGCAGGTCATGTGTCAGGTAGGGTGCTATTGATTTTTACACACTGAGTCCTGGCAGAGAGGTAGCTGGTGAACCATGCAAGGGGGCCGGGAGAGAAACCAAGGCATCTGAGGGAGTCAAGCAGGAGGGGATGGCAAGCCATGTCAAAGGCCTTGGAGAGGTCAATGAACACGGCACCGGCAGGACTTCTGGCATCAAGAGCAGAGTGTAGGAAGTTGGAGAATTCAAGTAGCGCGGTTGTGGTGCTGTGACCTGCATGAAAGCCATGCTGTTCAGGGCACAGGATATTGTACATGGCCAGGTATTCGGCAAGCTGTTTGGCAACTACTTTTTCAAAGGCCTTAGAGAGTTGGGGGGGGGGGATGGAGATAGGACAATAGTTACCTGGAGTCGCTTGATCACTGCTCTTTAGTATGGGAGTGATGATGGCAGTTTTCCATGTGCTGGGGAACTGCCCTAGGCACAGACACTGGTTGAGCAGCTCGGTAAGTGGAACCAGGATAGCATCCAATGTCAGACGAAGTAGCCTAGTGTCCAGTAGGTTGGTGCCAGGGTTGTTACTACTAACGGCTTTTTGCAGAAGGGGTCTAACCTCCAGCAGAGAGATGGTACGTAAATAGAAAGGAGGTCTCTGGAGAGTGGGAAGTGGTTCTAGTTGGATGGGGTCAAATAAGTTACTGTGCAGGACTGAACTCAGGTCTCAGAAAGTGTGGTTTAGGCAGTCTGCAATGCCAAGGGGGTCAGAGCAGACAGTTCCATTAAAGGAGAGTTGAAAGGGTGGTGGGGAGCGGGATTTCCCATTCAGCTCCTTTACATTATCCCAAAAGTTTCTAGCCAACCCCCAGGAGGAGACAAAAGCATATTGGTAGTACTAGGCTTTGGCCTGTCGAATGGCCCAAGTACACTTATTGCACTTGGGTGTTGTACACTTGCCTATCAGCTTGCTTGCCAGATTCCACGGCAATGTGCCATAGGTTGTCTCTCATTTTAAGTTTGTGAAGGAGGGAGGGGGTAACCCAGGGCGTGCTGTGCTTTTTGGTGCGATTTCTAGCGAAGGGGGCATAGAGGTCACAGGCAGTGTTAAAAGTGTGAGTGAAAAAATCCAATGCCTCATCTGTGCACGGTGCAAGCCTGATTGGGGATCAATCCAGTTGTGAGAGGTACAGTTTAAGGTGACGCAGGCCGCCTGGGAGTAGGCAACATCGCTGGGTGGTTTGTGGTGCAGGTTTACTGTTGGCAGCTGACCAAGAAAATACAACCGGGGAGTGGACACTAAGTGAGTTGGGAAGTACATTGATATCGAGCCCCCTCTGGGGGCAGTTGGTAATGATGATATCCAGGAGGGTGCTGGATCCAGTAGAGGGGTTGAATCTAGTTGAGGTGGTTACAAGCTGAGACATGTCAAGGGCAGCAAAGATATCTCTGGTTTGGGAGGCCGTGGCAGAGAGCCAGTTGATATTCAGGTCACCAACAATTATGTGGGCCATTTTGGGTGGTAGGCCAGAGAGGTAGTCAGTGAGTGCCTGAATGGCGAGGTCATGCTTTCTGGGGGGAATATAAGCAACGGTGAGAAGGGGTGGGCCTTTACCAAGGTTGGGGGAGATTTTTAGTGTGAGGGCTTTCACCCCATTATCAAGCTTGGGTGGTGGAAGTGCATGTCCAAGGAGGGAGTCACGCATGTGGACAGCACAACCACCTCCATGCTTACCCACCTGATCTTTCCCGACAATGGTGTAACCAGGGAGGGAGATGAAGGAGTCGGAGGTGGATTTGGATAACCAGGTTTTGAAGAGTGTGACAATGTCCGGTTGGTGCTGAGCAACCCAGCATTGGAATGCAGCAGCCTTCTTAAGGAGGCTGCAAATATTCATAGAAGCTATGCGGAGTCCATGAGCCTGGGCAGGCTTGTTCATAAGGTTGGGCATGGGGCCAGGGTTTGGATGAATGTTACCTGATAGAAGCAACAGGTGGGTGATTAGGTGCACCAAAGTGTGGTAGTGATTGTAGCATCTCCCCTTGCAACTGGACACAGGGCCGGGTGCTAGGGTGCAAGGAGTGGGTAGAGTACGAAGGGTGGGAAAGGCATTAAGGAGAAGAGACCAAGGTATGAATGGGAAGTAAGAGGTAGCAGGGGTGGAAGTGTAGGGGGGTACCAAGGGGAGGTGGTCGAGCATCGGGGGGTCTGGTAGAGGTGTTGTAGATAAGAGGGGGGTACTATGGGTAGAGGGTGATGGTCCTAAGTGAGCTGGGGCTGGTGTAGGAAGTGGGAGGAGGACCATAGTCAGAGTCAATGCACTTGATCCCAGATGCACTGAGGATGATAAATTATTTGAGCATGAGAGAGGATCACCCCTTTAAGAAGTTACAGAAAGGAGAGGAGAGCCCCTTTAAGGAGTTGCTGTAATTGACTAGTGTGAGGCCTCGGGGGCAGGGATCACTGGGGAAGTGTACTTAATAAAGGAGGGGGGGGGGGGTGGGGGAGTGGGCAAAACAAAACAAAAAACTGTCCATAGAGCAGTACAGCAAGGCAGTGGCAGAGCTGTGTTTTGAAAAATGTGCCTTGGGTGCTTTCTTTCTCAATGGTAATCTGTGGCATCAAATCGGAAAGTAACCACAATCCCCAGGAGCCAGTTCAATTACGGGGATTGAAGCCTGACAGCTATGAGCTAGGAATTGACCAAACGTACCTGCTTTCCTTGGTCAGGGGGTGGTGGGCTGGATGCAGAGGTCTGGACGCCAGCAGGTAGCAGCACCAGGGCCACTCAGCTGAAGTAGAGTGCCTGGTTTGGGCTTGTGGCTAAAATAGAGCGGAAAAAAAAGGTGGGCCGTTAGTTAAAAAGTCAAAGACAAAGGTCAAGTAAATTGGTAGGAGGACCCTGGGCAATTTAGTGCTCAGGGCAAAAGCAGGTGCAAATAGTTGGAGAGAAAACGTTCCTGCAGAGAGGTCTGGTCAAAGGTGCCAGGTGGGTATTTAGCAAAACAAAAGACTGATTCAGGAGGTTAGGGGGGAGAGGCCCCTTGAATGAGACCAGGGAGAGTTGGGAAGGAGGCGTGTGGTAAAGAGGACTCAGGGTAGTCTGGAATGAGTAGAGAAGATGGCCCAAAATGCCACACAATATTTACAGAATGTGTTGATTCGGGGGGGTATCAGGAGAGGGAATCAGGCGTCTAGTAGATGGCAGAGAAACATTGTGGGGAATAGAGAGAAATAAATACAAAAGGGAAAAAGCAAGAGAAAGAGGGAAACAAAGAAGGCAGTCCAAGGATGAATGAGAGGAACTGTGATGGGAAAAGAGTATGGCATAAAAAAACAGCAGGCAGAAGTCAGTTCTAGCTATTCTACAGTACTGGTCAATTAGCAGAAAAAATTCAGTAGTGCAAGCAGTAAGCTATATAGACGTCAGGCAGTCAAAGTTCGCTACGACTCTGCTATACTCTGCTAGGCAATGTCTACATATACAGTGCAATAGTTTAAAAGTAAAATGTTTAAGCAGTAAAAATATTCAGCAGTACAAGCCATAAGCTATATAGAAGTCAGGCCTAGCTAATACAGCAGGCTAAACAGCAAAAAATTCAAAGTATTTTCATTTTCTTTCTCATTCTCTACAATAAGGTTGTGTATTCTCCATCTCACAAATCTATTCTGATTCTAGTTCATAATAATAATTTTTGATTTAGGGGCATGATCTGATATTACTATAGGACATATTGTTGCTATATGTAAACCCTGTAATAGATTCTTAGGCATGAATATCTGATCTATCCTCAATACTGTCATGTGCACAGGAGACTGAAAGCTATAATCTTTGACATTTTTATTAACTATTCTCCATGCATCATTTACTAAAGTTTCCAATGACTGTCCACTTTTGTTATAGCTACTGTTGAATCTGACCAGGACTAGATCAAGTATACACTTTGTGTCCCCTGCTACAATAATTTTACTTAATAAGTAGGGATAAATACAATCTAGTATATTAGAAAACATGTGATGACCTCCAAAAGTTGGCCACTATTGGAAGGCTATAGCCTAATGTTCAATGGGGGGAATAGCTCCTCCCCCTTCCCCTATTTAAACATCAGGCCGCCTCTCGCTCTGGTTTGAGAGTTTCAGCAGTGTGGCTGCATGGCTGGCCGGCTGTGGTCTTCCTCCTTCTCGTTTTGCTGTCTGTTCCCTTCCTGGTTCGTTCCTCCCTTTGCTCGCTTTGCCTGAGTTGTGTCTTTCTTTCTTTTCCTCCTTTTGTCGACTGCCTTGGGTTTTCCTCTTGTGGGAGAATTGCTGTTTGTCCAGCATCTCTTTCTCCCTCCTGCCCTGCCCTCCCGCTTCTGTTTCTGTTTTCCTGCTCTCGTTCAACCCTTTGTCCCCCTCATCCCATCCCTGTGTGCCTGCCCATCATTGTGCACTCCTTGTTCCTCTCCCCCCACCTGTTCTCCGTACCTTTTCTGTTTTCTTTTGGGCCTTTTCTTCCTGGTCGGCCACCATGCTGCCTCACTCCAGTTCTCCCACCGCTTCCATGCTTGGATGGCATCTCCTCACTTCAGATCTGCTCCCCTGGTCCCTCTTTTGGCTCATCCAGCCGCTCTCCACCTTTTTAGTCTGCTGCCATTCAGTCCACTGCACTCTCTGTGTTGGTTCCCCTTGTCCTGGCTTCCTTCCCACTTTGTTTTGCTGCAGCTATTTATTTCAGCTCTTGCAGACTTCCTACAGGCTACCTGCTCCAACGCACGGCTGTTGTTGATTCCTGGCTCTCTACCGATCCTGAGGGTCTGCCTGTGTATTGCCACAATTCCTTCAACCACGTTTAATATGTGGCAATTTTTAACACTTTCATTGGCCCATGTTTGGATATATCTTCCTGTACACATACTCTTATGGCAAAAATGGAGAACCTGACCCTAATTGATGTATGGCACTCTAGGAATTCAGACATGAAACAGTTTTCCTACTATTTGTCTCTTATGTAAATCATATTCAAGAACTGACATTTTCTAGCCACTAACTCAGTATTGCAGGCTGTAGACACTTTTGAATATGGGTCTATAGTAATAATGATAATAATAATTTTATTTTATATAGCGCCTTTCAAAAAATCAAGGCGCTTCACAATAAAATCAGACACAACAATAAAATCAGCACAATATATGATTACATAAATACAAACCAACAGGTCCCACTTTGCTAACCAGAAAAAGCCTGGCACCACAGAAAGGTCTTTAACGCTTGTTTAAAACCCCCCACAGCTGTGCACTCCTGAAGCTGACAGGGTAGAGAATTCCAGAGGGTAGGGGCTGCATAGCTAAATGCATGGGCCCGAGAAAATTTTAAAGACACCCTAGGAATCTCTAGCAACCCCTAGTCAGCCGAGCAGAGCTGTCACTCAGGGCAGTAAGGAACAAGAAGCTCTTTCAAGTAGTCAGGGCCAAGTCTGTGTAGGGCTTTATAAATCAGCAAGCCGACCTTAAAGGTGATCTGCCACCGAATCGGCAGCCAGTGCAGCTCACGCAGCACAGGTGTGACATGGGAGGCACGTGACGTCCCTGTCAACAGACATGCTGCAGCATTCTGCACTAGCTGCAGGTGGCAGATATCAAACCCTGGAAGCCCTAGGCATAGGGAGTTACAGTAATCAAGGCGTGAGGTCACAAAGGCGTGGACTAATGTAGGCAGGTCCCCGGATGGAACAAGGTGCTTGATCCTGGCGATGTTCCTAAGATGGTGAAACGAGGACTTGATGACAGCTGACACTTGAGATCATAAAGTCAGCTTGTCATCAAGCATCACCCCCAGGTCTCTCACCTGGTCAGAGGAACGGATTGGGAGGCCCCCAGAAAAAGTCCTGAGGGCTGACCCACCCTTATCCCCTGTATTCGGTGACCTGGGTCCACAACCAAACCTCAGTCTTTCCCGAGTTCAACTTTAGCCAACCTGAATTCATCCACTCCTGGATTTCAGCAAGGCAGTTGTTAAGTATTGAGAGAGCACTATCCTGATCAGTTGCAAAAGACAGGTAGAGCTGGGTATCATCAGCATAACAGTGAAACCTCAGCCCATACCATCTTACAATGTCTCCGAGGGGCAGCATATACACTGCAAACAACATGGGGGACAGAACTGAGCCCTGAGGCACCCCACATGACAGAGGGAGTAGGTCAGATGAAAAAATCCAGGACACCACCCTCTGCATTCTGCCAGTGAGGAAAGATGTAAACCATTTGAGAACCATACAAGTCAGGCCACAAATGGATCTCAGGCACCCAAGCAGCACCCCATGGTCCACAGTGTCAAAGGCTGAAGAGATATCCAGGAGCACCAAAATAGAACAGATTCTGCGATCCCTCACCATCAAGAGATCATTGAGCACCCGTACCAGAGCAGTCTTGGTACTATGCCTCTTTCGAAAACCGGACTGGAGAGGTTTATAGATGTTATGGATGGTCAAGTCGTCCTCCAGCTGCATCGCCACTACTTTCTCATTGACCTTCCCTATGAATGGGGAGGTTTGAGATAGGTCTGTAGTTAGCTTGAGAGTCCGGGTCCAAAGATGGAGCATAGGTCTGATAGTATCACAACAACCCTTAATCAGGGAAGTTGGGCCCGGATCTAAACTACAGCATGTAGGGTGCATACTGTGGACAATCCACATGACATCCGCGAACTCCAGTAAGTCAAAGAAACACCAGGAAACACGAGGTGAAGCAGCCAAGCACCAATCATCAGCATCCCCCACAGAGCGAGTCAAGAGGATCTCCAACCTGATGTCAGTCACCTTATTTGCAAAGAATCGCACAAGCTCATCGCACTCTATTTGCGAAAAAGCTCTTCGGAACTGCAGACAGTCTGGGTTGCACAGCCTGTCCACAGTTTGGAAAAGTTGAGCTGGTCGATTCTGAGAGCCAGCAATCTCCCTGGACAGGAATTCTGCCTTCTTACGGGAGATCACTGATTGGTCGGTCCAATAATGCTCTACCAATCTAAGGTGGTCGGCCTCTAAGGCAGATTTCCACCATCGCCGCTCTAACCTTCGTCCTAGTCACCGCAGCTCCCTCAAGGGCCCATCAGACCAAGGGGTCAGAGGGTGAAGGGGGAGAGGACGCACACGGATAGGAGCAAGTGAGTCCAGAGCTGTAGAAATGGCCTTATTATAGGCCATGACCAAAACCTCTGGACTCAAGCTGGTCACAGGAAACTCCGAGAGGTCAATCACCGCCGCTAGGCCTTCAGGGGACAAATCCCATAAAGGGCGGTAACTGACCATCTGCAAAGGGGCAGGCCTACGTAGGGAGGCAAAAAAGTTGAACCTCATGGTGTAGTAATCGGACCAACCAACCGGTTCCACTCCCACATTGGATGCTTCAATCCCCAGGAGGAAGACCAAATCAAGAGAGTGACCGTATATATGGGTTGCAGAGATAACAATCTGTGTAAAGCCCAGCGATGTCATCAGCTGGAGGAAGTGCTGTCTAAATTGCGAGAGTTCGTCATCAACCCAGGCGTTAAAGTTGCCCAGGACCATCAGTCTGGGCGACTCAAATGCCATGTTGACGACGAAATCCGCTACTTCCTGCAGGAAACGGCACTCGTCCCTGGGTGGATGGTAGACAAGAGCTATCCTACATACTACACCTGCTACCACAGTACATTCAAAAGACTTGGCCTCCTCAACTTGTACACCGGAAAGACCCAACTCAGTCTTGAAATAGACTGCTACCCCCCCCCGGTCCAATCTTGGGCAGTGTATCACCCAGAAACCGGCCGGAACTACAGCCTACCAAAATGGGGCCCGCTTTTTAATCCAGCCAGGTCTCGGTGTTGCAAGCCAAATCAGATGTTTCAATAAGATCAGCAATAATTTCGGTCTTATTCTTGACAGAACCAGCATTGCATAACACCGCAGTACTTTCTGACCATTCCCCCTGTTGATGGCCCTCATGTTCAGAGACACCACCAGAGCTATTCCAACACGGTATTTTGATCCTCTATTGTTATAAGATAATCAGTTTAGTCAATGGGTGAATGAGGTGCCCAATGCTTTATTCACTGCCCGAGGGCTTTCTGCCACTGTTTCACTGTTTACTGCCAACAGTATGTTCGTTAAGGACATTAATGTACGCAGTGCTTTGCCACACTATCTGGGATAACTCCATCATGCCTCCTCAATTCCTGTCTGCAACACATTTGGTCCAACAATTATGTGACTCCTCTCCTGCCCTTCTCCATGTCTTCCTGTCATCATTGTCCCTTCCACTACCAGACCGCAGGGGCCATTGTTCTGAATATTATTTTACTGCCTCTTAGCCATATTGGACATCATGGGGTCATCCACCCCAAATGAGTTATTTTCCAGGAACATGCTTATCCTATTATCAGCTTTAGCATTTACTATGTTCCAGGATCACATGACCAGACTTCCTCTATGTATTCCATGTTACTAACTCAGTGGCTCTAAGTCCACGGATAACTTTGGCTATGCCTGACCTAATGGGCCCCCTTCTCATACTGCCATGCCCCCAGTGGGTCCCCTCTCATAGCATAACTGTTTCTACTCTTGCACTCAGCCCCTAGGTGTTTTCCTCCTGTTCTTGGTCCATCCATCATCGGCAATGAAGAAGGCATTTACTTAAGGCGCGATCACTATTTAATTTCAGGTGGACTCTTCCAGTCTTGCATCCCTTCCACAGCGATGGCTAACCATGTGGGGTCCCGCCTTCCCAATCTTGTACTGTTCAGTGATATGGCAATGGTGGACCATGTGGGATCCTGCCACCTCTATCATGCACTACTTGATGGAAGGAACCGCATTCCTCGGATACGGTGATGGTGGACCACATGGGGTCCCACCATCCCTATCATGCACTAGTGTTACTTGGCGAAGGTGAACCAAGTGGGGTCTCACCTTCCCAGTCTTGTGGTACGGCAATGGCGGACCATGTAGGGTCCCGCCATCCTTATCACTCACTACTCTATTGGAAAGGTGATGGCGGACTATAAGTGGTCCCTCCAGTCCAAACATACATGCCTTCAAGGGCCCTACCATAGCTCTAAAGTATTTCCTAATCAGTTCAGGAGTTCATACATGCAGGTAATGCTTTCTTTACCTTGGACTGCAATAGACTCTCATTCACGAGGATACCCCCCCTTATCACCCGGATCTCTTTGTGCTATGGCAATGATGGACCACGTGGGGTCCCGCCATCCCTCTCCTGCATTCCCTTCGACAGTCTTCCTTATATTCCTTGTTTTCCAGCCCTACTTCCATGACCATTGCTTTCCCTTGAACTATGCAGTAAGACAGCAATTATGGATTTATCTCGGACTATGTGTTAACCTGCGATTCAAGCCATGTGACTGCATCTCGTCTTCGTCTCACTGCACCCTCATGGGGGCCCTTTTTCCTCAGCTGCATTCATCATATTACAGTTTTTGCTGGACTTTGGCCCCCTCACCTCAGATTAATCATTCTATGGTGATGGTGAACCCATGTGTGGGACTCACCATCCTGCCATTTCCTATTCCCCCTCAAACAGGGGGCTATCCTCTAATCAACTGGACTTCTTCTTGCACTATGGCAGACCCTCATCAGGGTCTTGCCTTCCCAACATTGATCACCTGAGACTGTCAGTCACTCAAACACGATTATTTCATACATCAGGACCTCCATTGGAATATCATTCCCCAGCTATCTGACCTCTGAGACTGCTATCATCATAAATCCATTAATTTCTGCTGGTACAATCCACCATCATTCACTTCAGTTTCATTACCTAACATCTCCATGATGGTGGATTATTTGGGGTCCCGCCATCCCATTTAGTCATGCCCCACTATGAGACTTATCCTATATTTGCATGTCATTTCAAGCAGCCTCATGCTACTCTAGTCCTTCATATATTGCATTATTCCATTCTACTGCAATGGCACACCATGTCGGGTCCTGCCATTCCTATAAGGCTATCACCTTTCTGTCTTGGATTATGTCACATACAGCCATGGCGAATCCACAAGGTTCCTACCATCCCAACAATCAGACCCATTATGGAGCATTATCTTTCTTCTTTTCCTTTCTGTCTTTCCTTTTACTCCTCTCTCTCTTTTGGGTGGTGGGTGGGAAAATAAAATTCTACTTAACAAAAGTGAGGGAGAGCCCTTCTGTGCAGCCCCTTATATCACCCCTTCTAACCCCACCCCCTAGCTTTCATTCTCCTCTCTCTCTCTTTCCTTCCCCCAATCCCCTATTTGCCTTGCTCTCCCTAGCCCCACCCCTTTTGAGGTCATAATCCTCTGCCGAATCCTTTTTTTCCTTAGTTCTCACCTTCTGATGTCACTATGCCCTCCCCATTTCCCCCCCCCCACGCTTTCTGACCCTCCTTCAAAGGTTCCAGGCCTAGAATAATGGGGCCTGTCCTTCAGATACAACCCTTCTTGTTCTAGAGCCTTGCCCCAGTGAAGGACACCACACCCAGTATTGTGCTGGTTGCTTAGTCGGCACACCATTTATTCAAAATTTTAACAATTCATTTTCATGTCATATCATACAAAACTGAGTTCCTTTATTTACCAAATTCCAAAACTTTATTCCATTTTATTTACAATATCACATCAGCTCTGTATCCTTATTACATTTTTTACATACTCATCATTATTTCAAATATCACATTCTTATCTTTCACCCCCAGGAGTAGACCCAAGTGGGTCTTTCTTTATTGTTCAATTTTTGTCCTTTTCACCCTCCAGTGTAAATCTGAGGGGGTCATTTCCTTTATTCAGGGTCAGGTTCCCAATTCTGCCCCCCATTTTCCTTCTCCTGGGTGTCCACACCCTCTTCTCTTACACCCCACCTTGATTTAAATCAAAGTTGGGCTCCCCCCCCACTAAAGGGCTTTCTTCTTTTCCTTTCCTCCACTGGCCCATTTCCAGCCTGCATTGGAGGGTGGGCTTCTCCCTCTTTTGTATGCAGCCCCCCCTTTTTATTTATTTTCTCAGCCAAGCATCTATTCCCTGCCCAAGCTCCATAATCAAAATGTGGTTACCTATCTCTGCTAGATGGTTCCCATCTGTTCTGTACAAACCTGCAGTTTTTTCAACCAGTTCATCATGTCTCAATATCTCCCCACCAAACTCCACAAACATGTATGCATTCTTCTATTCATTTTCTTCTGTGCACCTTCTATGGCCTTGTGATTCTTCGCGTGTCTCCAAACCCTTCTGATTACCATTTATGACCAAACCAAAGTGACCCTAGGCCACCATCCTTTAACTATCCCCAGGTCTTTTTGTATATGATTAAAAATGTCTAACCAAGGTCGGGTGCCTAGGTCATTACCCCCCCAGATGTGCAATGATTAAGTCTGGTTCTGGGTTGGTCCTGCGGGTCTCCTCCAATAGTGGCAGAAATTGCCCTCAATGCATCCCTTGTATTCTTTTCCACAGCATCCGTATTTCTCAGTGATCAAATGATAGCTCTTTTCCCCCAGGCTTCCTCTCGACTTGTCTCTCTGCCCAGTATATGTATGAATGCTCCACATTCCACACTTCTGCTCAGCAGGATTTTTCTATAATACATAAATAAATTTGTGAGCACATTATCTGGTGACTCATAACCCCCCCCACCATCCTTTTCTTATCCTCCAAATTTGTTGACCCTTCTGTCCAGTTCCTGTGAATAGAAAAACAAAAACATTCTTTAGAGAGAGAGAGAGAGAGAGAGAGATACTTCTGATAAATTTTTTACTACAGTTGGATTTCCACCTGCCCAGATTCTTCAGACTCTCTTCCTGCACCCCTTTTGCCACAGTTTCAGATGCTACTCCTATCCAGAATGAATGTGACGAATATCTCTTGGGGTCTTCACCCTGCGCTATAATTCCCTTTCTCAATACCCCGGCTAAATGAGTTCCTGTTGTCCCAGTCCTTTCTTGTGAATGAACATTAAACCCTGGCCTGGTGGTCTAATGGCTCCAAATTTTCATAGTGCCCAGACTGGGCATCTAACCTCCAGCTTGTGTTGCTGTATGGGGATACTGACCCCTTTTTCCACTTGATCAATCTTGGATTTCTTTAAAAAGACCGTAAACTCCTCTCTGCTCCACTGAAAGTTCTCCCACTGCAAACCTAACCCTAGGGTCACCTTTGCTGTGCCCTACAATTCCCCCACTCTAAATGTCCCACCGTACATGACCATGAAAATTGCTTTAAACAAAATTACCTCATAGGTCAAGTAGCATACTTGTGTCAGTGCGCCTATCAACATCTCCAACAGGTGTTCCAATATGGATCTTCTCTTATTCTGCTCCTCCTTTTCACTCCCTGCCACCCCATCATCATTCATTTTATGATTAGCCCCTTAATTGGGGTCCCCCAACCCTTCAGGGTACTAACCCACCCTATAGCAGCCAAATGGACTCCCATAGTGGCATGGGCCATCCCCTTTTGCCACCTGGATACCACAAACTTGCCTACCTGCTCCTCTGTGACTGCCCTACTTACCTCCATGCTGTGTAAGGCCCGGAAATCCTGGAATGCTCTCCAGGAACCCTCTTAGGCCATAAAAGTGCTGTCTGCCCATAAGTTCTAAAAGAGAAACTCTGGTCCTTCCAATCAATCTCTTGTATCTATCTGGAATCTTCGTACCTGTCTTATCTGCCCTTGAAGCGATGGCCCGGAATGTGTCCATCTGTAGATGGGAGAGGATGTCTGCTACAGTATTCTGTATTCCCTCAATGTGCATGGCCCTAAAACTCATGTTAAGCTTTAAACTTTGCAAAACCAACTGCCACAGTGCCCTCAAGATTGTACTTGAATTGGCCCCCTTTTTGTTTAGGACATCTACCACTGCTCAATTTTCACATGAAAATGTCACCTTCTGGTTCTAGAGTGACTCCACCCATACCACTGTTGCCACCCATATTGGAAATATCTCCAGTAGGGTGATATCCTTAGTGAGCCCTCTCCTTATCCATTCTTGTGGCCATGGGTCTGAGAACCATTGTCCCCTAAAAAAGGCCACAACCCCTAGTCCCCCTGAAGTGTCAGTGTACAGTTCCAAGTCCGTATTAAACAACCATTTCTTATGCTAGAAAGTTATCCCATTATAGGATTCAAAAAACTGTTACCACACCATAATGTCCTTCCTGACCATCTTGCACAAACCTACCTAGTGGTGTGGCCTCCTTGCCCCCCCTTGTAGACCTGGCCAAGTGACGTGTAAATGCACGCCCAGGCCTGATGGCCCTACAAGCAAATTTCAAATGGTCCAATAGCTGTTGCACTTTCTGCAGTGTCACTCTTCTCTTTTTTGTTATCTCTTCTAAATGTTCCCTCAATTTTTTCACCTTCTCCTCTGGCTTTCAAAACAGCCCCATCTCTGCATCAGTTTCTATCCCCAGGAATTCCAAACAGCGACTAGGACCTTCTGTTTTATCCCCAGCCAGTGGAACTCCTAAAACCTGCCACATATATTTAAATTCCCCCATCTTTTCCACCCCCAGTTTTCCCTGTTCTATTAACAAAAAATCATTTAGGTAGTGCACTACCGCCCCATGCCCATATCTTTCCTTAAAAGCCGATTGCAGCCATGTGCTAAACATTTCAAATGTCAGGCATGCTACCGAACACCCAATGGGCATGGCTTTGTCAAAATAATATTTTCCATCCACCTGGAAGTCCAGCAATTCCCAGTCTTCCCTCCTAACTGGCAGTAATCTAAATGCTGATTCTATGTCTGTTTTTGCCAACCAGGGCTCCTCAGAGGCCCTGATTAGTCCTACCGTGTCTTCTAATGTCCCATATGATACCCTACTATCCTCTTTGGTGATGCATTCATTTACTGAATCCCCTTCCGGATGTGATAAATGATGTATCACCCTGTACTCCCCCGGCTGCTTTTTGGGTACAAGTCCCAAGGGTGAAACCCTGAGGTGGTCCATAGGAGGGTCTTGGAACAGACTGTCCACTCTTCTGGCCTCCTTTTCCTTGGTAATCTTCTGCCTTAATAGATCTTCTTTCCCTTTTACTGACCCTAGGTTGTTGGACCATTTTTTCTCCTTTGCCCCTTGACAGCAGAAAGACCAAAACCCCTCCCGGAACCCTCCACAAGTGCATCTCCTGCTTTTTTATCTGGGTAGCCTGTCATCCATTTTTTTTACTACTTCCACTTTGATTGGGGTTCGTACCAAATGAAATCCACTCCCCTACTTTCCACTACCTCCCTCCCTGATTATATCCCCTACCCCCCAAATAACCTCTGCCCGGTCCTCCATTGTCCCAATGCCCCCCGTCCCCCATGTCCACCTTGAAGGGAGTGTTCTGAATGTGTCCCTCCTGTATTATTCAAGTTCAAGTTCAAATTTATTGCAGGAAAGACTCCGTTGAGCAAGCTCATTCACAAGGAGGTCCTGAGGCACATACACATACAGTTTGCAATTACATAGACAGGAGATATAAAATGTAGAACAACAAAGAAAAAATATATAATACAAGAGGTATACACAATAGAAGTCCTTATGCTATATATATGCAGTACAATCCAGCTTTAACCTTGTCCTAAATTGTGCAACACATTTCAGTTTAATAAGTAGAGGGCCAGTTGGTACCTAAGAAGTTGACTTGGCATTAGGGGCCTAGTAGCACCTACATATGTCTTTTAATTTAGAGATAGCTAGTGTTTTGTAGGACTTAATTGATACGATGCTGGTTAGCTTCAGCATGGCTTGTACTTGGTTCCAAATGTTTGGGAGGGCGTATGAGACAGTTCTTTGGCCAGCTGTGGTACGTGTCCTGGGAACATCTAGTTGGATAAGGTTGGATTTCCTTAGGGAGTAGGCACTATGCAAGATGTGTATGAGAGATATTAAATAGACAGGCAGCTTGTGGAGTAGTAATTTGAGGGTCCAAATGCCAGCATGCAGGAGGCGTCTGGTGGCAAGAGAGGTCCACCCAACTGCTGCATAAAGATCACAGTGGTGGGTCCTGTACGCAGACTTAGTAATGAAGTGAAAAGCACGGTGATAGAGTATGTCCAGTTTAGATATGCTCAAGGTTGGGGAGGAGATAAAGATAATGTCTCCGTAATCAAGCAAGGGAAGGAATGTTGCTTGGACAAGTCTTTTTCGGGTCGCGAGAGAAAAGAGGGTCCTATTTCTAAAGAAGAAACCCAAGCATGCTTAAGCCTCTTTGATAGATCCTCAATGTGGTCATTGAAGGAAAGCATGTTGTCTATCCACATACCTAGATATTTAAATTTAGGTACGACTTTCAAGGGTTCACCTAGGGAGGTAACTATGAAGTTTTTAGGTGGGGTAGGTAGGGCACCAGACAAGACAAGTCTAGAGATAATCATTATCTTGGTTTTTTTTGGCATTTAAGAGAAGCTTGGCATTGATAAGGTTGCTTTCTAATTGGATAAAGTCAGCTTGGAGTGCTTCCCTGACTTCAGTTAAGGATGAGCCTGATGCGTACAAAACCATATCGTCCACAAAGAAATGTATGCTAGAGTTCTTTATTTGGGAGTCAAGGTTGTTGATGTACAGGGAAAAAAGGATTGGTCCTAGGATGGAGCCTTGAGGGACTCCTCTGGCAATTGGAAGGGGGGCAGATAGTAGGCCATTAGCTTTGACTTTTTGTATCCTTCCCGTGAGATAACTGTTAAACCACTGTAAGGTAAGTGGAGTGGCACCTATGTAGGCAAGACTGGTGATTAGGAGGTGATGGTCTACAGTGTGAAAGGCCTTACTAAGGTCTAGAAGACTGCACCAGTAACCTTCTTGGTGTCCATAGAATGGATCCAGTCATTAGAAACTTTAGCCAAGGCTGAGATGGTACTGTGCTTCGACCTGAAGCCAGATTGGGCCTGGTTTAGGAGTGAGTGCGCTTCAAGGTGATTTTTTTAGTTGGTTGCATATAGGTTTTTCCAGCACTTTGAAGATAACGGGCAAGATAGAGATAGGACGGTAGTTGTTTAAGTCACAAGGATCTCCTGATTTGAAGAGAGGAAGAACATGGGCAGATTTCCAGCAGGATGGAACAGTGGCTGTGGTAATAGAGAGGTTGAAGATGTGAAGGATGGGGCTGTGAGCTGGGCATAGCCTAGCCACAAGAAAAATGATTCAAGGCCATCGTCCCTGGCACTTTTATTGGTGTCAAGGCTAAGATTATGTCTTCGACTTCTTTGTAGCTAAACAGGCACAACTGGAAGGGATGAGGTGGAGTAGCAGGTGTAGAATCTGGGCTAGTGTTGCTATTCACTCGGCTAGCGTATGGGGAGGAGTTGAATGCCAACCCGGCAGTGGCAAAGTGAAGGTTAAGTTCTTCGAGGATTCGCAGTTTATTTTCAACCATCCCATCCTTGGCCAGAATCTTGGTGGGAAGGGAGGAAGCAGCAGGATGGCCTTCAATGGATCTCAGTGTCTTCCAGATTTTTGGGGAGTTCCCTTTGTCCTGCTCCAGAGTGGAGATGTAAAAGTTTGCTTTAGTAGCATGTAAACTTTTAACACAGGCATTTCTGGCAGTTCTAAATGCCTGCCAGTCTGCCGGGTTCTTTGTGTGCCTGGCTGTAGACCATAGTCTCTATTGGTAAGTGCAGATTTGAGCTCTTGGGTGAACCACGGATGCGAGATTTTCCACACCCTCATTTTAATAAGAGGAGCATGCTTGTTAATTAGGGTGGTGAAGTTGTCATTTAGAACAGAGACGGCGGCATCAGCAGATTTGGCAAGATATAGGTCTTGCCACCTGATCGTAGCTAGATCGGTTAGGAAGTTTACTGATTTGAATTTATGGAACAAGCATTTGATTCTGAATTTAGGGTGCTGCTGGGTTTTAGATTGGAATCTTGTACATACAACAATACTGTGGTCGCTCATGTCGTTATGGAAAACTGCAGAATGTGAGATTTTATGGGGATGAGAAGTTAAGATGACATCTAAGAGTGAGCTGTTGGCAGAGTTAGAAGCATTGATTCTTGGGGGTTCAGTTACTATCTGTGTAAGACCCAGCTCATCACAGATGGCTTTTAGGGAGTGGGATTTAGCAGTGAGCCAATCCATATTGAAGTCCTCCTAAGATTATTATTTCCATGTTAGCAGCCAACGTTATGGATTTCAACACGTTAAGAATTTCTGTGCCTCCTGACAGAGGTCTATAGCTATCAATGATTATGATGCACTCTGAGGATGGAAGGTGAAGCTTAAGCGAGACAATCTCATATTCCTTGGGCTTAGTTTTACAGAAAATGCTGCTAATGTCAAATTTTGATTTGTCCCCATATGACCTGCACTTTGACGCCAGGTGTGTCCCTCCACATTGAGAGCATGCATGTCTAAATCTACAACTGGGGAATGAGCAATAAGCCCGATTATAACACCAGCAACACTTTTGATATCTCCCTGCCCCTTTTGTCCACTCCCCTTTGACTCCCCTGGCCACTGTTATTGTCTCCCACCAAAGGTCTGAATGCCTGTAATCCCAACGACAATCCAGCCAATAGTCTGCCATCCGTGTCTTAAATTTTTTATCATACTGGGGCCAGCTTGTGACCCACATCATCTTGTAAATGTTCCTAATTATAAATGAATAAGCTAATAGAGGGATCCCCATTTCTGGCTTCTTTACTTGCACAATAGTGCTGTAAGTGAAACTCAAAGTCCATGCCTTCCACGCCTTGCCCTTATAACTTGGCCCTTTTGATTCCTCCCCTTTTTTTACTAAAACTACTGCTGCTGCCAATTCATGTTTTCCAAAACCTTCCTTCTCGTCGTATTGCTCTGCCATTTTCCTGTCCACTAGGGCAAATATGTCCACAAATTCTCCTTTTCATAACTTCTCTTTTGTGGATAGCAGTACATGATCCCCTATCTGCACAACAGCCATGCTTACGTCCTCCCCTGCAACCACCCCTTTATCTGCCACCTTGGGCTCTGCTACCTTCTCTCCACCTTTCCCTTTCTCTAATTCCCCCAGTACTTTCTTGAGTTTATCCACTCCATCAGTCCCCATACCACCCAAAAATCGCTCTACGTATTCCTTCAAGCTACTTTCCACAGTAGGATCACCTGTACCTGTATTGGTCTTGGGGACACCTGAAGGTCCTGGCAGTGGCTCTGGCATCAGAAATGGTGTAGGTATTGGCCCCGCCGGACCCAGCAGTGATGGCTGTGGGAAAGGTATTGGCACTAGAACAGGTTGTGGAACTGGATCCAGAATCAGTGCTGGTCCTGCTGGTGGACCTGGCTGTGGACTTGGCTGTGGAAACAGTATCAGAAAAGGTGCTGGGATTGATACCAGTACCAGTTGCGATACTGGCACTGGTATTGGGTCTGGGATTGGTGCCAGACTAGGCCCTGGCATTGGCTGCAGTACCGGGACCGGTGCTGGGATTGGAACAGGAGGTGCCAGCTGAGGAACTGGGCAAGGCATAGGTTCAGGGTCTGGAACAAGAAGGTCGGACCTAGGACCCTTCAATATAGGTGCCCTTGGGGCCCATCCCTTAGGGTGCCCTTTGCCCCTCCCTCTGGAACCATCCCTGTTCTTCCTTTTTTCCCCTTCCCTGCCGGTTGTCCAGCTCTGGGTCATCCACAGTATCTAGTACCCGGTGTGCCCTGTTCACCAGGTCCATAATTAATTTCATGGCATCTGCCTTCAATGCACAAGACCTTCTGGTGTCCATGTCTTTTAGAAAGTCTCTGAAGTATAAACAAACCACATGTGAGTATCTTCATCTACTTACATTTTATCACAAGGCCGTCTCATGTCCTTGACCACATCCTATTTGGGGCTCCCACATCTGGCAGGCAAACTGGCCCTTCCCATGCCACCCCCTAGTTCAACATTGCTTTTGTCTCCTTTACCTTTTTCCTTTTGTTCCCCACCCTATCAATGTCTACAAGCATCTAAGTACCTGTGTGCCCCCATACCAGCATGGGGTTACAAACTGCCAGAGCCTCAAGATCACTGTACCATGCAGTAAGTTCCCAATGCCCCCTTTTGCAGTCACATGCATTCCCCTATGCTTTCCCCCATGTTTTTCAAGTTATTATAATAAAAAAAAAACACCCAAGGTCCCAAATCCCGAAACCACTGTTGTCATGCGGCCTGCTCACTCCTGCAAAATGGTCGGCCGTCACATGGTCCATCCTATCCTAACATGGCGGCTGCCACACGGTCTGCCTGGTCTCAAAATGGTGGCCACCAATTCGGCCTGCATGCTTCTACAATGGTGGCTGCAATGCAGTCTGCTCTATCTCAAGACGGCGGCCTCCCACGTGGTCTGCCCACTTCTGAAATGGTGGCCACCACATGGTCCACCTGCTTCCTCCATATGGTGGACACCATGGTGTCCAACTTTCTCCAATATGGCAGCTGCACACGGTCCACCTTCCTCTAAATGGTAACCCATATGCTGGTCTTTGCGATTTATTGAGAGTCCCAGCCATTCTCTTCATCCTCATGCCTTGGCAGGGAACTTTAATCCAAATATCAGGGGCCTCACACAGTCCGAGGTCCCTCCCCCCATGAGGTCGCACTTTCCAAGATGCTGGGTGCCCTGACCTTAGCTTTTGAGCGCCAGAAATTGATGCATGAGTTGCCCTCTCAACTCTTTCCCTGAATCCCTGTTGGAGCCTCCTCTTGCTTCCCCTCTTTTGCGTCTTCTCCTGTTCTACATGAACAGTGGCAGTATCGTCCCTCAATCCAAGACCCAGGCCTCTTCTCACATAGGCCAGGGCGGTTAGACCGCATGGTCACTACTGCTCAGGCACCCTCTCACCGATTCTTCCAGGCCCCGACTGGACCTGCATAATTCAAAAAATGTAGAAAAAAACACCACCGCATCTGTTGGTTCAGGTGCCCCGACACTGCTTGCCAGGTGCCCGACTGCATCAAAGGTACTAAAACAAACACTCTCAGGAAGAAACCTCTCCATGAAGTTCCCCAACAGCTAGCAGCAAACACATCTAATGGAACCCTAGGCTGTGTCAAAAACATTGCAAAACAAACTTTTTTTTTTAAAACCACATGACAATGAAAGCAGTCTGTACCTAGGCAAGCTCTAATCAGTACAGCTCTAAATATACACTGCCAGCCCTCTCAGTTCTCTAAACTTACATTTACTTTCTTTCTTAGTACAACTTTTTTTTAAAACTGCCTACCCGCTTACTCTATTTCTGAATTTCTTGAGCTCCAAAACACTCATTATTATCTCATGAAAAAACCTAGCTTACATTGAACAACAAAATCCAGCTCAGGAACTCTCCGACTGATGTGCTAAACAAAATTTAATTATGTTTAGCAAATGTGAGGGAGAGCCCTTCTGTGCAGCCCCTTATATCCCCCCTTTCTAACCCCACCCATAGCTCTCATTCTCCTCTCTCTCTTTCCTTCCCCTAATCCCCTATTTTCTTTGCTCTTCCTAGCCCCACCCCCTTTTGAGGCCATAATCCCCTTGGCAGAACCCCTTTTTTTCCTCTTAGTACTCCCCTTCTGATGTCACTAAGCCCCTCCCCCTTTTCTCCCCCTACTTTCGGACCCCTTCTTCAAAGATTCCAGGCCTAGAACAATGGAGCCTATCCTTCAGAAACTAACCTTGGCTGACCATCAGGACAATCAGGTTTTATTACTGGCAAAGATGGCATTCATTCACTTGGAACAGAGAAGATGTCTCTGTAATGTGGGTCATTTTTCTGTTGCAAAATTTTGGGAAGTACTTGGAAGGGTTTTTGGTTATTACTGCAGCCAAAGATATTGCCATCTGGTCAGAAGAAACCATTGACCCAGCTCATTGACCCATTACTCTACTTCAGGGCTGTGACAGCACAGGAGACACAGAGACTTCTCTCTGGTCTCTCCCCTCACTCTACTGCTGGCTACAATAGCATGGAACCTAAGCTTCTCCATCTTGGTGCCTCTTATATTACCTCCCCAGTGACCCATATCTTCAGCATGTCTCTAGCCTCTGGGGTTATCCCCAACCTCTGGAAGGTGGCGAGGATTGTCCCTGTTCTCAAACAGGGCAACCCAAAGATCCTCGACAACTACCGACTGATAGCCATCTTGTCGGCTATCAGTAAACTTCTGGAGAAAGTTGTAGCTGGGCAACTCACGGAGTATATTCAGGCCCATGAGCTACTGTCTAACGCGCAGCATGGCTTTCTCAAAGGGCAAGGTATGTCCTCCACCCTTGTCACTGTCTCCTCTGGGATCAGGGCAGCTATGGACCAGTGTAAGTTCTCAGGTGCTATCTTCATTGGCCATGTCTTACTTTACTCTCAACTTCGGTCCCTTGGTCTGTCCCCACCTGTCCTAAGATGGTTCACTAATTACCTCCAGGGCAGACAGCAATTTATTAAATTAAGTAAGGTCCTCTCAGCCACCACTCCTGTGACCTCTGGTGTCACCCAGGGTTCAGTGATAGGACCCTTTCTCTTCTCTATCTTTGTCAATAATCTGCCCTCTATTTCTTCCAGCTGTAGCTCTATCCTGAATGTGGATGACTTGGTTATCCTCACCTATTCTCGTAATATTGGGGTCATCAACCACCAACTGAGTGAGGATTTCAGGAATATCCAGTCCTGGATAATGACCCACAAGCTGGTCCTTAACCTTAAAAAAACTCAGGCCATGCTTTTTGGGTCCCTGGCCAAGATAAAGGCCTCCCCTGCTCCACTGAGTACTATTGGTATTGACGGTACTCCTGTCCTAATCACTGACTCCATCAAATACCTTGGGGTGATACTTGATCCCCAGCTTGACCTTGGGCATCATATCCAAAATGTGTGCAGAGCTGTCAATTGCAATCTGGGTCTGGCCTACAGAGCGCAGAACAATCTTACTTCTTCTGCTTGCCTTGTACTGGCCAGAGGTGTGTTTCTCCCATCTCTCTGCTATGGACTCATCCTGTTTGCACGCACCTCCAAAGTTTACCTCTCTAGGTGGAACATAGCCTATAATAACATTTGCCGCTTTGTACTTGCTGCCACTCACCTCACCCACCACTGTGACCTGTATAAAAAACTTGACTGGCTCTCCCAACCCAACCACATGAATTTTGTCCTGAGCAGCTTCACCGGCAAGGTTCTCAGAACTGGCACCCCCCCAGGACTGGCTGAGCTCCTCAAACTGGCTGCCTCTTCTTTTAACTCCCTTAGGTCACTGGGACCTGCTGTTCTCATTGTTCCTGCCACTTGAACACAAATGGGGGACAGGAATTTTGCTTCATGTGCCCCCAGCATATGGAATTACTTTCCTGCCCAGGTCCGCTCCTCCCCCTCCCACTCATGCCTTCAGAGCTCCCTGTAGAATTACCTGAAGCTCTCCTCTGCATGTGGTTGTCCTAAACCACCATAAGTAACCTTGGTCCCCTGCATTGGACTTACATGTCCTTCTTTTGGTACCCTTGCTCAGGTCCTGCTGATGCATCCTGCCTGCTTGGGTTCTGCTCTGTATATAATGTATTTACTCTCTGTTCCAGGTGATGCTTTAACTGCGTCTCTGCTTTTGGGGCTCTGAGCTGTATAGAATTGTATAATACACTGTTCATAGCCTTGGTGACTCTATGTATATATTCTTTGTTCCTATTCTAACTGTGTTTACTGACTGCTTGTGTTATGTTCATCTAGTTCTACCCGCTTCTGTGTAATGCCTAACTTGTATCATGTTGTCCTTTATATGAACTTGTATTTTATTGTAATCTCCCTGGTCGTACCTGAAAATAGGCAAATGTCTTGTCTAGTGTACCTACCTGGTCAACAAAAGCTAAATAAATAAATGTGTACTATGGTTTACAATCACAAACAAACCAAAATTCCTAGCTTTGACGCTGTGGCTTGATACCTGTTACAAAGTGTGCAAGTGAGTTACCAGAATGAGCATGCATGTTCTTGTACGACCACCACCACCACCTATATGACAACCAAAAAACTGGTGTACAATATATATAATAACTGGTTGTCTTCTATACTGAGGTGGTTTACATCTGGGGATCAGCAATACTGTCAAAAACTCCTACTAACTGTAAATTGTGCCACTGAAAGTGAGAGAAATTAAACCATTCAACATACACCACAAGAACAACCTGGAAAATCCGAAGACCAAAAACTGAGCCTCCGGGTTACCTGCTGGATGTTTCTCCCACAAAGTCATATTTGAATCTGTAGCCTGTTGCAAAGCTTGATCATTCAAAATTCCAGAGGTACTCAAGCAGGGAATGGCTTGGATAGGCTTTAGAGAGGAAAGTCTGCTTCTGTCTTCCATATAGAAAGCAAGCTCATGTGACCTTTTCAGCAATATATATAGATTCAGCTGTATATACTTTAATTTCCATTGGGTACAGAAACTGCAAACAGGCACTCAGTTAGGAAAAATGTTTTGCTAAGAATGCGGCCTCAATGCAGCACAGAGCTGCAACATATGCTTAGAAGAAGCGTCAGAAAGGGGAACTGACTGATAAGCAGATCTGTACTCTACTGTGGGCTATGCAACCGGAAAACAACATGTACTACCTGACAGCAGCAGTAGAAGTACAGCAATACAGTTCTTAATGGCAAATTTGTTATTGTAACACTGAGAGGAAGCAAAAGCACAATGGATGAGTGCCATTTCCTTGGCAACTCTGCTGGTTTATTTCCAAACCTCTTTGAGTTTATCAAACAGTAAGATGGCATTCGCAACTGTGTAACATCTTTTGACTCTTGGCTAGGGAAAATTCAAATGCAACCTAAGCCATGTGTAAGCAATAATACCTGATAGGTTGGGTGGTATTGGGAAATACCAGACCACCCAGGGATGTAATGAGGCCCAACGCTGCAGGCGGAGGGCCTTATAACCCCTGGAATGTCCAGTATTTCCCAATACCACCCACCCTGGAGGGTATTATTGTACTTAGAAAATGGACACTGTAAAAAAAAAAGGCGATTTGATAAAACATTGTAAATGAAAAAAACATTTAGATTAAGTTTTGTAATTAAATAGTTCTTCACCTGTATTGGATTGAAGGATTTCTGCTCTAATAGAGACTCCATAGATAAAAAAAAAAAAAAGATGATATGCTGTTAGTGCCCTCACAGCAGACTCGTACTGTTTATTCTGTTGGAATCCCCCACCGTCATGAAATCCCACCCCACATTTTGTTTTTGTTTCATTTTATTTCAAGAGTAGCTGTTGTTGTGGCTCCTTTCTTTTTTTTTTTTTAATATTGGAGCCAGGAGCTGTTATTGGGTTCGACGGCATGCTGGAGTGCTTGTGATGAGGTGGGTCATCATCAGGAGAAGCAACGTAAACCGAAGCTGGAGAGTATAATGGCACCAAATGCCTATGTTTGTTTTATTGGAGTTTTTTCTTTTTAATAAATATGCTCCGTCTACATTTATTGGGCTTCAGATGGCAGAGGAGCATGTGACAGGCTGACAGTTAACCAAGCAGCATCAGAGCCAGTGCCGGTGCTCAGTGTGGTGTGGTGTAAGAGAGATGCCATCTTTCTTTTTCTTTCTTCATTTAAATTAGGCAATTGACAATTGCAGTTACTTGTATTTCATGGTGGTGGTGGTAGGACATACTCGTTTGCTAACTGATATAAACGAAATGGTGGCAGTTTGAAATTTTGTGCCTAGTGGTCCAGCAAGTGAAGAAGCAGGATGGGCACAAGGATACTTGGCTGGGCATGAGGCAGGTTTGGTCTGGCACTTTTTATTTGCTGGGCATCCATTGAAAGTTTAATGTACCCCTGTGGAATGGGTATCAGCCAGTCAGATGCTAGCAAATAAAAAGCCCATTTTCTATTTAAATAGTAGATCCTTTATCTTCTGAAGCAATATACAGTAAAAGTTTCATCATTTCATAACAATCCCAGTGCTTTATCTCAACATAACTATGGGAGTCGTGTCAGATTTAATTCACTCTGGGCAGCACATCTGAACAATTTATGCTGTAAAAACTGTGTCTTTGCCACACAAACTGGGATGTTAGTGCTTGGCTAGTAGTTTGTGCGCAGTGCCTATACTGGAAACTGCAACTGCATGGCACACAGCAGTTTGCACCGCAGCACAAACGCAAGGCTTAAGCATAAAAATAAATGGTGAAGTCATACATTCATGGCACGATGGTACATTCGATGCTTGGTAAGTGCCCTAACTTACTGTTTGCACAGCACCAGTTAAGGCTTGGCAAAAGTGTGTTTTAACAGTGTACAAATAGTGCAGACCATAAATAAAAACTTTACTAGTGCCTTGTAAAAGCCAGTTATGATGCAGTGGTGAACCAAGGGTATGGACAAACACAATGTAGCTCTCTTCAGCATTGTTGAGGGAGGGTGGAGTACCTTTATTTGAAACACGTTTGGTCAGTAGCTCTCAATATGATGGAATGCTGGAGTCACTTGATGCTCTAGAAGAGATAGCAGCTCTTCAAAGGTGCTCCTCTCTCTTCCATCCTATTTCTTTAATAATCTACTAAAAACTCACGTTCTTTGCTTACCTGCCTACACAAGTGGCTTTTACAATCCTCCGGGAGCACACTGGTGAAGTTTCAACCCGACAGCTGCAAGAATGTCCGAGGTGGAGATGCATCAAGTCAGCCTGAAACATACCCTACCGCAGACGATGGACAAGCAGGTGAAGTGGCCAAAGGCCCAGGGTTCGGGCTCCAACCAGTCCTCTACTACTACAATGGCTCCTAATTCATTGACCAAGGAGTGGTTCCTCTTAGCATTTGAGCCCCTCCGAGGTGCAATTAAAGAGCTCACTGATCAGCTGAAATCGATTAAAATGGGCATCGGAGACCTGGGCAGATGTGTTGGGGATGTCGAAGCCTGGACCCACTGACTGTAGACCTGGAAAGACTGTTCTGAATCAGACACCAGTCACATGCGGCATAAAATATCTAAACTCAAGGCCAAGATTGAAGATCTGAAGGGGAGAAGTCACCACAATAACTTGATAATTTCTGGGCTTCCAGAGGGAAAAGAAGGATCCAACCCAGCTCAATTTGCAGAGAGGTTTCTGGAGAGAGTAGTTGATTCCTCCCCGAATGGCCCCATCTACATTGTGGAACAGGCTCATCATTCACTGAGCCCCAAACCTTTGACAGGATCCCCTCCTCATCCCTTCATGATGCAACTACTAAACTATCTTGATAAACAATTTATCCTGCAAAAAACTCAGGATTGGAAAGAAATCCTTGGGGAGGGTCACAAAAGACCTCTCAGCGGGGATCAGGCAGAAAAGGGCCACCTTTCACCCGATCGTGGTTAAATTAATTGCAGCTGGAATCAAGTTCAGGATGCTATATCCTGCCCACTTCCAGGTCTGTAGAGATAGTAAATAGCATTCCTTCAAAGATGTGGGGTCAGCTTCTCAAGATCTTAAACGATTGTTGCCGGAGCTTTTCGAGAATCGGTGAGATTGTGGAACAGTTGAATCTTCATTGTCAGTTTGGATGTTGTGTGTGCTTTAGTTTTGACTTGTCCAATTACCATTTGGATTGCAGAATAGCTATTATGAGTCCAGGGTCATGGTCATTCTGAGGATGGACTACCTCCTTACATTTGAATATGTTATATGCAGCTGTCCCCACCAGTTCTGTTTTTTGGTGGACATACCCGGGTGCAGCGGCAGGCTCTCATCCTTGTTCTGGACATTTCTTCAGTCAGCATATGGCAACATTTTCTCTCTATGGTTGCACATCTTCTCCTTCTGACAGGTGTGAGTTCCTCTAAGTTTTAAGATGTGCACTCAGATCAATGCTCTTCTTTCCTGCCGATTTCCCCAGCCCTAAAATTTGGAAGCGGCTGGATTGGGATGAATTTCCTTCAGCCTTACTGGATGCTTTCCCTGGAATAATAAGGTGGATCATTATTTTTGCCTTAGTATGCCTTAGTGATGTCTAGTCTTCCAAGCTGCCTTTTTAGCTTACCCTACTTGGGTAACCTTGAACAATCGCTTCAATTTGGATCTGTTCTTTAGTATTTGTCTTTTCTTGGACAGAGTTCCAGTGGATGTTCTGAGGGGAGCATTCACCACTAGGCTCTCATGTGGGCTGGTTCTCACCTCTATTTTTTTTTTAGGTCAGAAGGGGGCTCCACCCATGCTCCAAGCCCAGTGTTACTTAATTTGTGTTTCCTGTTCAGTTAGTTCCATACTTGCCTGGGCTGCTTGCTGAGCTGGGACGATAATGGGTCCAGGGACTATGATAGACCCAATCCTTGGGTCCATTTCAAGGGACATTTCACCTCTCTCCCCTCTGGATGTCAGCTCCTGTGTTGTATTTTCACCCTGGGCTTGCCACCATAAAGGTTAATATTCTTTGTGCTCACAAGCACCTGCAAGCAGTCCTACTAAATTCATTGTTGTCTATTTCAGTATGCTATGACACAGAATTTTAAGGCATATTAATACATTTCATTATGCCAGCTATGTTTTTCTTTAACCTAAAGTACAGGGCTTAGAGAGGTTTTTATGTCTTTCAGCCATTGTTACAATTACAACATAATTGCGAGTTTTCTGATTTAGATAGTTTAGTGGATGGAGGGGAGGGGGGTGGCCGAGCAGAGGGGTGTAGCGCTATGATGGATATAAGTGTCATTTGCCAGTTACTGAGGGACTTGGGAGGGTACATTGTTGGGAGTGCAGGTTTTTTTGGGGGTGGACTGGGACATGGATGGGTTGGTTGATTGTTTTACCGTTGTTTGTTGGTGGGGAGGGGTGCGGGGCTTGGAATATACTGGGATTGGGGAGGGCGATCTTAGTTTTGAGGGTTTCTGGTTCATGCTAGTACTCTTCATTATGTTGTTGTTTGCATGGGGGTGGGATTGGGGGGAGGGTTCCACCCGAGGATGGGGTTCTGTCAAGATGCCGGAGTTTGTTTTTTTTCTTCTTCTTTCTTTTACACCTGCCTTTATATTTTATGGCCCAGTTTTCAGCACCATCTCAAATTTCAATATGGCCACAGATAAATTTTGTACCTGGAATGTGAAGGGCACTCAGTCCCCTACTAAGCAAGCCAAGCATTTACTCCATTTAACTAAACTACAACTAGATGTTGCTTTTTTGTGGGAGACCCATATGCCTCCATTCTAGGTCCTACTTCTTAGGCGGTCGTGGGTGGGGTAGGTATTCGGTGCCAGATATGACTCCCACAGGAAAGGAGTAGCTATCTTTCTATCACAAAGGATCCCCTTTCATCTTCTCCAGGAGGTAGCAGACTCTCATGGTCACTATTTAATTATATGTGCCCTTCTGGGACATTTGGAAGTGGTCATTGGGTCTGTCTATGGTCCTATGGCTGAGGATCCTGCTTTCTTTTCCCCTTTAGTGACTGTCTTATCTCCCTGGCTTTCCTTCCCCATTATTCTTGGGGGATACTGGAACTTGGTTCTCAGTAATGACCTTAACAGGTCAGGTAAATTGTGACAGACCCTTTCTCCTGCTCAACTGACTTTTCGGGATCTGATGGACTTGGTGGGCTTAGTGGATACATGGTGGACACTGTACCCAGTCACTCGGGAATATTCCTTCCATTCCCTACTGCACAATTCCTTTTCTAGACTGAATTACCATTTATTAGGGGTGTAATATCTTTCTAAGGTTCTTTTATGTCACTATTCAGCTAAGGTCATCTTGGATCATCACCCTGCCCTTCTCTGTTTAAACCTTACTCCTTTCCTAACTAGGAATAAAACTTGGACCCTTAATAATCAATTACTTAAGTCGAGGGAAACACTGTAACACATCCAATCATTCATCTCCTTTATGGAACTTAATTCCCCCTTCACACCATCCCTTGATATTCTGTGGGGAGCCCTGAAGTGCACCCTTAGAGGGGAAATAATCTGAGTTGCGACCAAGTGGAAAAAACAAAATTAAGCTATCCCCTCTTCTTACTGTCCAACATACGGGCCTTGCAGAGATGGATTTCACACAGTTCTACATGTGGGGAATGGGAACACTTAGAAGCTGTTCACTTTCAATACATGACTTTATTAAGTGAAAGGGACAAACATCTACTTTTGTGCTCTAAAGCATGATACTTCGATCAGGGTGAGAAGGCAGGTAAATTATTAGCATTCAGGCTAAGGTCCCAGGCCACGGACAAGATCATCCCATCTATCCGATCTGACTCTGGCTGTTTTCTTCCTTCGTCACATGCCATTGTTGATTCTTTCAGAACTTTTTATCAGCAATTGTATACTCGGCCTTCCTTCACTTTTTGTCTCACCCAACTCAAAAGATTTTTTGTGAGATGTTCCTCTCCCCAACTCACTGATGTACAGGTGGCTACCATTCAGGCTCCACTGTCTCTAGCTGAGATTCTGCAGGTGATTGATTCTCTGGCCTCTGATAAGTCTTCTAGACCTGATGGGTTCACAGCAAACTTTTATACAGCTTGCCGAGACCAGGTGTCTCCTATCCTACTCAACACATACAGTTACATCTTTTGGGAGCGTCTTTCTGACCCTTCTTTTACAGCATCCACTATAGAGGTTCTCCCCAAGCTGGGGAGGGATCCCCAGCTGGTCACCAATTATAGGCCAATATCACTCATCAATGTTGACCATAAAATCTTAGTCAAGGTGTTGGCCTGCAGACTGGGGCTAGTATGGGAATTCCTTATAAGCCACGAGTAAGTAGGTTTTGTTAGGGGTAGGCTTCCCACTGACCATCTCAGGAAGCTTTATAATCTCTTTGAGGCTGCTAGAGACTCCTCTACTCCATCAGTTTTGGTATCCCTGGATGCCAAAAAGGCTTTCGAACAGGTCTCTTGGGATTATTTATTTGCTCTCCTCCCAAAATATTGCATCCCTCACACTTTTCTCTAGCGGGTTAAAGTACTCTATTCTTCACCATCTGCTTGAATATTGTGCAATGGAATTCAGTCAACCTCTTTTCCTCTTCACCAGGGCACCAGGCAGGGCTGTCCCCTTTCCCCTTATTTTTTTTAATCATTTTTGGAGCCTCTTATTTGCAAACTTAATCTTTCCACTCAAGTTTCTGGTATTTATGTAGCCCAGAGAGAATATAAACTATCCGTTTATGCAGATGATTAATGCTGCATATTTCCTCCCCTGTTGCATCCCTGCCTGCGGCCCTTCAGCTTATTTCCCAATTTGGGACTATTTCTAACTATAACTTAAATCTTACTAAAACAGAGGTGATGCCCCTTAACAATGTCACTTTTCGAGCAGATATTGACCACTTGGGCCTGGTCTGGAGAAAAGATAAGCTGAAGTATCTAGGGATTGACCTCAGTACATCTCCCCAGAAAATGAGACACAATAATTTGGATAAGACGGTTCAAAACATCAAAGTGGACTAGGAACAATGGTCTTTATTACCCCTTTCCCTATGAGGCTGCCTTAAGGTTGTTAAAATGCATATTGTACCTAGATTACTATATCTCCTTCAGATGTATAACTTCATCCTTCCCCAATCGGTTTCACCAAATCCATAGACTCATTTCCTAATTTTTGTGGCAAGGAAAAATGGTCCGCCAGGCATTGGTCAAGTTAATGCATAGTAAGTTGGATGGTGGTCTGCAAGCCTCCAACTTCTTTCTGTATTATCTTGCATCACATTTTTGCCAAGTTCTCCCACTGGTTGGAGATATCAGACGTGGACCAGGTAGTGGGGTACGTTCGCCTAGGGTAGATATGGAGCATTCCTGGTCCCTGGCTTTGCCCATTTAGCAACCTGGTATCTCCCCTTATTCGACAAGCACCTACCTCCCACCATATTTCCTACTATTACAGGTCTCTGCGGGACCTTTTGACTTCTATGGAAGGCACGAGGTTCTATTATTGGGACCAATCTCTCCTGAGCCACCCCTCCCCTAGAAACTGGTCTGTTATCTGGAATCATCTCTATAACTTCATAAAGTGGGATAAGTATCAGTTCATGCAATTCAAAATCATACACAACCTTTATTATGCCTCCGGTTAAGTTATGCAAAATGGGGGAGATTACTGGTTGATACTTCTAGATGTGGTAAAGAATCCAGCACCCTGCTTCACATTTTGTGGTCCTGTAAGAAGGTGACTTCTTTTTGCGAATCCATCTCTTCTTATTTATATCCCTTGATAGGGTTGTCTGACGCCTTCACTCCCAGTATTTGTATCTTGGGCGACTATACTGTCTCCTTAATTCGTAATCAGAGACCATATATGGCTTTGATTTTGGCCTGTGTGAAGAAAGTCATTCTTCGACATTGGCTTGACCAAAAAACACCCCATTTCCTTGAATAGTACAGGAAAATCTTGCTCGCCTTACAAGCAGAACATCTAATTGCTAGCATGACCAGCAATCTATCTAAATACTGCAAGGTCTGTGAACCATTACAAGTTCTCCTGACCAAGTAACATAACATAGTGCATTCCTCAACGCTCTCCTAAATTAAGTGGCATTGATATGGCTTTTCTACTCTGACTTCCCTGTTTATTTATTTAGCTTTTGTTGACCAGGTAATTACACTAGACAAGACATTTGCCTATTTTCAGGTACAACCTGGGACAGTACAATGAAATACAAGTTCATACAGAAGACAACATGATACAAGCTAGGCATTACACAGAATCAGGTAGAACTAGATGAACATAACACAAGCAGTCAGTAAACACAGAATAGGAACAAAATATATACATAGAGTCACCAAGGCTATAAACAGTGCATTATACAATTCTATACAGCTCAGAGCCCCAAAAGCAGAACTGCAGTCAAAGCATTGCCTGAAACAGAGAGGAAATACATTATATACAGAGCAGAACTCAAGCAGGTAGGATGCATCAGCAGAACCTGCTCAAGAGTACCAAAAGAAGGACATGCTAGTCCAGTGCAGGGGACCAAGGTTAGTTATGGTGGTTTAGGACAACCACATGGAGAGGAGAGCTTCAAGTAATTCTACAGGGAGCTCCAAAGGCATGAGAGGGAGGGGGCAGAGCAGACCTGGGTGAGAAAGGAGTTCCATACTCTGGGGGCACATGAAGCAAAATCCTTGTCCCCCACTTGTGTTCCAGTGGCAGGAACTTTGAGAACAGCAGGGTCCAATAACCTAAGGGAGTAAGAAGAAGGGGCAGCTGGTTTGAGAAGCTCAGCCAGACCTGGGGGGTTCCAGTTCTGAGAACCTTGCTTGTGAAACTGTCCAGGACAAAATTCATGTGGTTGGGTGGGAAAAGCCAGTCAAGTTTGTTGTACAGGTCACAGTGGTGGGTGAGATGAGGGGCAGCAAGTGCAAAGCAGCAAATGTAATTATAGGCTATGTTCCACCTAGAGAGGAGAACTTTGGAGGTGCATGCAAACAGGATGAATCTGTAGCAGAGAGAAAGGAGAAACACACCTCTGGTCAGTGCGAGGTGAGCAGCAGAGGTAAGATTGTTCTTCGCTCTGTAGGCCAGACCCAGTTTGAAGTTGACAGCTCTGCATACATTTTGGATATGATGCCCAAGTTCAAGCTGGGGAAACAACTGTCACCCCAAGATATTTGATAGAGTCAGTGATTAGGACAGAAGTACCATCAATACCAGTAATACTCAGTGAGGCAGGGGAGGCATTTATCTTGGTCAGAGACCCAAAAAGCATGTCCTGAGTTTTTTAAGGTTAAGGAACAGCTTGTGGGTCATTATCCAGGATTGGATATTCCTGAAATCCTCACTCAGTTGGTGGTTGATGACCCCAATGTCATGGGACTGGGTGAAGATAACCAGGTCATCCTTATATAGGATAGAGCAACAGCTGGAAGAAGAAGAAGAAGGGAGATTATTGACAAAGACAGAGAAGAGAAGGGGCCCTAGGACTGAACCCTGGGTGACACTAGAGGTCACAGGAGTGGTGGCCGAGAGGAACTTACTGAATTTAGTAAGTTGCTGTCTGCCCTGGAGGTAATTAGCGAAATATCTTAGGACAGGTGGGGACAGACCAAGAGACCGAAGTTGACAGCAAAGTAAGACATGGTCAACTAGATTGAAGGCCTTAGATAGGACAATGAAGATGGCGTCTGAGAGCTTACCCTGGTCATTAGCTGCCCTGATCCCAGAGGAGACAGTGACAAGGGCAGAGAACATACTGTGCTCTTTGTGAACGCCATGCTGTGTGGGAGACAGTAGCTCATGGGCCTGGATTTACTCTGTGAGTTGCCCAGCCACAATTTTCACCAGACATTTACTGATAGCCGACAAGATGGCTATTGGTCAGTAGTTGTCGAGGATCTTTTGGGTTGCCCTGTTTGAGAACAGGGACAATTCTCACCACCTTTCAGAGGTTGGGGATAACTCCAGAGGCTAGGGAGATGTTGAAGATATGGGCCACTGGGGAGGCAATATAAAAAACACCAAGATGGAGGAGCTTAGGTTCCATGCTATCGTGGCCAGCACTAGCATGAGGGGAGAGACCAAAGAGAAGTCTCTGCATATCCTGTGTCATCACAGCCCTGAAGTACAGTAACAGACTGGAGATAGGGGCCAACTGTGGGGCAGAGGCCAGGACATGATTATCACTCCCACTAGTGGAGAATAGGAAGGGGAAGGCAGACAGATCCGAGAAGTGGGAGTTGAATGCATTGGCGATGGTTAGTGGATTGTTACAATTAGATCCATCTATGAGCATGTCAGAGACCCCACAGTTGGAGGAACCACTTACTATATTTTTGATGTTCCTCCAGAAATTCCTAGGGTCCTTAGCTGAGTTTAGTAAGGCAGTTTTGCAGTATCCACTTTGGCAGCCCTGATTGCTTTTTTGCATTCATTCCTGAGCATTCTATATTGCTGAAATATGGCCTGGTCCATCGTGACCTTGAAGATGGCCCAGCACTTGTCTCTAGCCCTCATGAGGGCTAGGAAGCTCCCACGCAGCCACTTAGTGGCAGACCCCCTAACCCTCCGCCTGATAAGAGGAACATGCTTGTCCTGCAGTGCCCCAAAGGTGCTGAAAAAATGACTAACAGCAGTGGAAGAGTCCTGAGCATTTAGCACCACAGACCAGACCATAAGCCTCAGATTTTCATGAAAGGACCACAGGTCAAACCTGGAGAAATCCCTTATTTGGATGATTTTGTGAGGAATTTTCTGGGAGGAGATCTTCCATACGCAGTACACAGCAGTGTGGTCGGAGATAGAGTCAGGCAGGGTACCAGAGGAGCTGATCCTCTCAGAACTATTGGACAGGACCCAGTCCAGGAGGGAGCTAGTACCACCAGTAGAAGACCACCTAGTGGCTCCTGAATAATTTGAGACAAGGAGATACCAGCAAGCAGAGGTTCATACAGCTTGATGTTTCCTCTAAGCCAGCTTTAATTAAGATCTCCCAAGATCATTAGCTCATTATCCCCAGTCTTAGCACCAACAGTATCAAGGAGGTAGGATAACCCCGACAGACCACCCTTGGGGGGATTGTATGTACAGATGATGCACAGCTTCTTAGTGTTCCCGAGTAATAGGACTGAGTGAAGCAACTCACAAGAAAACAGTAAGGGCTGTTGAGATACAACAGACAGGTTTAGGTGACTCTTGAAGTAGACCTAGATAACACCCCATGCTTTTTCCCTGGCCAATCTTGCCTAATGAGATCAAAGCCAGGAAGTGTGCAGGCTGAGTCAGGGGTGGAAGGTTTCAGCCAAGTCTCGGTAATACCAAGGATGTCAGGCTTGTAGTGAGTGACCCAGGCAGAGAGTTCAGCCAGATTGGGCAGGAGGTTGTGGATGTTGAGGTGATCTGTTTTCATCCCATTGACTGACAGCCAGCCCAAAGAAAATGAGGAGTCTTGATAAGTAAGACCAGGGTTCAGCTCAATGTCCCCAGCCAGGGCTAGTGTCACCAGGAGGAGCCAAAGGAGATGCCTTATAGGGGGAGAACCACCTCCAGCTGAAGGCTTGCAAGCAGGATGCCTGACCACTATGGCAGAATACAGAAAGCACCTGAGGTCAAGACAGCAGATAGGCCAGTGGGGCTGTCTGCCACAGGCTATTAGATTGGAGAAGGTGAAGTCATGCTCCTCATGCTGTTCAATTGTAACCCAGGGGCCCCCAAGGGAGGGGAGCAATCAGCAATAAGTAGAGGGAGGTATAAGGCAGTGAGAAGGCCATTGATGAGGGCACTGATAAATGGGGAGGGCTTAGCACCCTCCCTGATGAGCTTAGGAACCTCCATGTCAAAAAGGACCTGTCCCTGGGACTAACCAGGGCACTAAAGGGAGACGATATTGTGGACAGGTCAGGTAGACAGGTCAAGGCTTACCAGAAGCCAGAGGGGCTATTTTGTCAAACACTAGGGAGGCCCTGAGGACAGAAGCAAGCAGTACTTTCCCACCGGACCCCCTTAAGCTGTCCAAGTGGGCCCCAGAGGAGCACCCAATTTGTAAAGGCCTATCCTACAGATGCCCCCACAACAAGGATCAGTAGACAATCCCCTCTTATGTAGAAGCACACCGCCAGCTACTGAAAGGATTACCAGGTTCTGTGGTAGTAAGCCTCACTAGAGGCAAAGCTAGTAGAGCTAGCCAGTGAGCACAATACATTAACAAGCTAATAGAGACATTTCCTGAGTAAAGTTGCTGAGACATGATAGATAGACAGGCAGAAATTATTCAGTAGATTGCAGTTGATTCCCACCACGATTAACTGCTGTCAACTAGTCAACAGTGGTTGTAAAAAATATTCTCAGCCAGACCCACTCGGGGTAGAATAAGCTAGGCTCAAGCCTGAAACCAACTCAGGATAAAGATTACAGAGTACTGAATACACCAGCAAGAATATTAGCTGCAGTAAACATCTATCAGATTGTGACTATGGTCAAATAGAAGAAGTATATTTACCGGGGCAGAGGTGTGACTCCTAGCTATACATATCCAGCAGGTTAGTTAGGCACACAACTGACCACCCAGGAGTCCCACCCATACAACAATTTGCAGTGGATAAGCACCACACGGACGTCCATAAGCAGATGAGAGTCCTGTGTTTAGAGAGAGCTAGCAGCAGCGAGTGACAGATTTCTGAGATTTCTGTGTTTAAGTAGCTTTAAGCTCCTGAATTCTATTACTGGAAGCCAATGGGGGCAGGTCAGGATAGGGAAGGGAGGAGCTTAAGTATATTTAAAGGTGGCCTGGGATGGGGAAGGGGGGTGGGTGAAAAATTCTGCAGCAGAAGCAGCAGCTGTGCAGGCCGGGGCTGTATATAGGCTGTACCTGATGCTTGTGTCCAGGAGGTTGGTGGCAGCAGGCTTCTTGCCACCAAAAGAGGTGCAGAGTGGTGTCCAGGCATGCAGGAGGCAAACTGCAGATGGTGGTAGGTAGCCCAGTGGGCTACAAGGATGCCTGATGCTTGTGTCCAGGAGAATGGTGGCAGCAGGCTTCTTGGCACCGAGAGAGATGCAGAGTGGTGTCCAGGTAGGCATGAGGCAAACCACAGATAGCAGTAATTAGCCCAGTGGACTACTAGGATGCCACATGTCTTACTCTGGTGATACAGTGGGGGAATGGGGGGGGGAGGGTTGGACTTTTCTTCTGGGGTTTTGTTGTTATTGTAATGTCTGTTTATATGTCTGTTCTGCCTTGTTTGAAAAACCTAATAAAGTGCATTAAATTGAAAAAAAATATGATGGCATGCTAATGTAGTGAACCTTGACTGAGAACGTTACACACATCATGCTGGCCTCCCTAAATATAGTAATTCATTAATAGTGTGTGGTGGAATGTTATTCTAGACAGAAATCCATCCCTAGAATAATGTTATTGTGCTGAAGTAGCTACCATATTTTGTCGTTGTGCTGCATTAGGTAACTAGCTTCTGCAGCACAACAACTTGGAACATGTTTGGTGGCAAAACCCGCTCAAGCTGCAATTGCTAGTGCTGTGTGAACTGTCAAACTGTCACATTCACTCACACAGCACTAGCAGATCTTACAGTGGCAACCACAATATTCTTCAAAGATGTGAAGATGTGATTTGTAATGCAGCAATTGTCATGTAGGCAAAGTTTTTACAACATGACCACTGGAAGGACTACAAGAGCCACTGTAAAAGAACGTTTGTTTTCTGTAGTCCCTTTCCCAGTTTGAAACATGACTAAGTGGACATGAAAGGACTGTGAGTGACACTTCTTTCACAGTAGTAAATTTCTTTATCTTTCCCAACTCTAATGTTGTAAAATGATGTTTTTGAAGGGTTAGCGGTGATGAGAGTGAAATGTAGTGCTGCCAGTTTTGTGATCAACATGTTCACTAATAAACTGTAATGTTTTAAACCTATCTACACTCAAGTTGGTTATGTGGTAACCCATAAACTGCAAAAGGCAATGTATGGGCTAGTATACATAGAAACATAGAAATTGATGGCAGATATGGACTGCTAGGCCCATCAAGTCTGCCCATTTTTCCCTACCTACTGCAAAAGCTGCAGGCCCTACTTGATCTCCAGCTTTACATTCTTGTTCCTATAGCTAGAGTTCCTTTATGGCTGTCCCATGCATTTCTGAATTCCCCCACTGTATTTTTCCTCACCGCCTCTACTGGGAGTCTATTCCATGCATCCACCACCTTTTCCATGAAGAAACACTTCCTCACATTACCCCTTAGTCTACCCCCTTCCAACCTCATGTCATGTCCCCTTGTTCCTGAACATCTCCTTTTCTGAAAGATGCTACCCTTGGTACATTATTTATGGCTTGTAGATATTTGTAGGTTTCTATCATATCTCCCCTGTCTCTCTCTTCTTCTCCAAGGTATACATATTTAGGTCTCCCAGTCTCTCCTCATATGACTTTTGGTGCAGGCCCAGCATCTTTGCTGCCCTTCTTTGAATTGCCTCCACCCTGTATATGTCTTTATGGAGATGTAGCTTCCAAAACTGGGCACAGTCTCCAAATGAGACCTCACCAATGATCTGTACAGTGGCATCACCACCTATTTTTTTTCTGCTGGTGATACCTCTCCCTATGCACCCCAGCATCTCACTGGCTCTCCCCACAGCCTTGGCATATTGTTTAGCCGCCTTTAGCTCATCATATATGATTACCCCCAAATCCATTTCCTGCTTGGTGACCGTCAGTAACCCTCCATCTTGTAATCATCCCCTGGGTTCTTGCACCCCAAATGGATGATTTTGAACTTTTTCACATTGACTCTCAGATGCCGCACTCTAGACCATTTCTCCAGTTTACCTAGGTCCCTCCTCATTTTTTCCACCACTCCCAGAGTGTCCACCCTGTTGCAGATCTTAGTATTCATCTGCAAGGAGGCACACCTTCCTTTCCAGCCCCTCCACAATGTCTCTTATGAAGACAAACAGGACTGGCCTCAGAATTGATCCCTGTGGCACCCCACTCATAAGTAAGTAAATAAGACAGTAAGCATTTATTTTTAGGCGCCCAATCCCAGAGGCTCTGGGTGCCATACATAAAATTCAAGATTATAAAAATACACAATAAAATTACAGAACAATCAATCGATAAATCAGACAAGCAGCATTAAAATATATCTTCAGGGTATGCTAGCTGAAATAGATGAGTCCTCAGGCCCCTCCTGAATGCCTCCACTGTAGGGGGCCTTCCTCAAAGATCTCTGGAGTGAGTTGCAGAGGACTGGGCAGGCCACCCTGAATGAATGATCAATTGAGGTTTTCAGCCCAGTTCTCAGAACTGCAAGGAGGCCCTGGGTGGAGAAATGGAGGGAGCAAGTCAGAATGACTGAAGTAAGGAGGTCTGACAGGTAGCCAGGGCCCAGTCCGTATACAGCCTTATACGTGAGCAAGCCCATCTTGAAGAAAACCTGCCACCTGACTGGCAACCGTTGCAGACCCTGCAAGACCGAGGTCATGGACAGAATCTGGGTAATCCCGTCAGCAGCCTAGCCACTGTGTTCTGCACTAGCTGCAGCCAGCGGAGGTCCCCTCCACTGACCCTGAGATATAGAGCATTACAGTAGTCATGTCTTGATGTTACAAAAACATGCACAAGTGATGGCAGGTCTTTGGGTAAGATTAGGGGCTTAATCTGAGAGATGTTCATCAAATGGCAAAAGCTGTTTTTGATGACAGCCGACACCTGAGCCTCAAATGTCAGCCTGTCATCGAAGATCATGCCGGGATTTCAAACCCTATAGGATGCCATCAACGGTGTTGACCCCAGGACTATGCCTGTTGTCATCCCAGAGGTACCATCACACTGCCCACAGTCAGGCTCAATCACTAGTACCTCTGTCTTGCCAGGGCTGGGCTTCAGCCAGTTAGAGTTCATCCACTCCTGTATCTCAATGAGGTATTTATTCAGCACTTCAACAGCACCACTTGTCCCTGGTACAAAGGACATGTATAGCTGAGTATCCTCTGCATAGCAGTGAAAGCTCAAACTGTACTGTAAGTCAATTGCACTAGCAGCACTGACACTGGAAAACTCAGCCACCACCATCAGTCCCTCTGGAGTCAAACCCCTTAAAGGGTGGTAGTGGATCAACTCAACAAGGGAGGGTCCATCAGAAGGAGCCCCAAATGAGGACTTCACAGTGCAGTGATCAGACCAAAAACCCTATCAATCTCGAGGTCAGTGATCTCGATACCCAGTGAGACTACCAGGTCCAAGGTGTTGCTGTGGTGGTGGGTCACAGAGGCAACTGCCTGTGCTAGACCCAGCGATGTCATCAGCAGGAGGCCACTTCCAAGTTGCAAAGGTTCATCATCGATCCAGTCATTGATGTCACTCAGAATAAGCCATCTGGGGCTCTGCAACACCCTGTCGACGATGAAGTCCACCACCTCCTGCAAGAATTCTCTCCCAGAAACCCAGAGGGCAGTAGATAAGGAGAATTCTGCAACCTGTACCCGGACCCCCACACACCACCACACATTCAAATGACCTGGTAGAACCCACCAAATGCACCGAGAAGCTCAAGTCAGATCTAAAACAGATGGTTACACCCTCATCCCTGCGATCCCTCCTCGAGCAATGCACCACAAGGTACCCAGCTGGGACCAATGCCTCTAACACTGACCCTGCATCATCACCCAGCCAGATCTCAGTGATGCATGCCAGATCGACCAAGGAAATCAAGTCCAACATAACTGTGGTCTTGTTCCTCATCTACCTGGTGTTGCAAAGCACTGCCCAAAGGGGATCTGTGTTGGCTGGAGGCCCTCTAACTACCTACACAAAGTGGTTCATTGGGGACCCTGGGGATGGATGCCAAACACGTCAGGCCTCTCTCAAGGCCCCGTTTAACCCCAGAACTCCTCCTATTCCAGGCCACCCCAATCTTTCTCACCTCTAGTAAGCTCCTGGTGCTCCACCACCGCCCCCCTTCCTGGCAATACCCACCTCCCTACAATGCCTTACAGTGGCAGCTGGGAGGGGGAAGTCTTGGAAGGAGTGGAAGTCATGCAGCAGGGTCCCTGGGTAGCTGATCCAGAGGGGCCCTATACTCCTACAGAGCTCTCTGAATGTAAACCCAATGAAATACTAATGAACCAAACCAAAACAACCAGAAATAAAAACCTAACTACTCAGTTACACTTCATTTACGAACTAAATAAATACAGTAAAATACCCTAGTCAAATACTCTAGAAGCACACTCTGTCTAATCCCCACATTCCCACCCACAATCAACCCACCTAAATAAAACAAAATTTGTTAATTTTGAGGAGAGACTTTAAGTGCAATAATAATGTGTCTGTAACCCCATTTCCAGCGTAAAAAAAACAGTTCAATAAAACAGAAAAGATGAGGTTTAATGTTCAAGAAGAGGGGCTTCTCGAGGGCAGATTTTTCTCTTCCAACACAGCTCACTGTCACTGAGCTGAGTTGAGTTCCAAGTCCTAATAAGGGAGAACAGACTAGAAGCAGAGTTTTAGAGAAAGTACTCTCCAGGAAGAAATAGGCTGCAGTTGGGAGAACAAACCCAGCACACTCACTAATATTGGGGCAAGGAGTTTAAGGCAGACCAGTAATAACTCATTGGTCCACAGCAGGGTCCAACTTCACCCTCTGGCACTCCTCTCACTAGTGCCAGAGGCAGTCTGGACTGATCTTCTGTCAGAATAATGGGCACTTTGGCAGAGTGAAAAATGGGACCGAGTTTCTGTGCAGCTTCACCAGTCTTGGCTATCCACCAGCATCAATCTGCAGCAGTTTTGGCCATGGACAGTATACCATCCAAGTCAGTAAGGGAAACCCATGTTGCCACACCACAGGTTCCCTGATGTGGTGTTCCTAGAATGGATTCCCGTGGGTGTTCAACAATCTCAGAAGTTGAAAAAACACCGGGAAGGTTTTTTAACACCCTCCAGGCAGAGCCGACCTTAGAGCTTTACTGCTGCGGCAGTTGGAAATGGCACTCTGGCCACAGTCCTACAACACACTCAGTCTGTTAGAGCCTGGCATCCAGAATAGGTGGTTCCTCAATGGCTTCTCCTTGTTCACACCGCACGTCCTGAGATTCTTCATTCTCCCAGTTGCTTCTTCTTCAACTTGGCCACAGAATAACTGTAAGATACACTCAAAACCTATCTCCAACAATATGCTCACTTACCTAACCCTATCACTAAATCTAAAACCCTGGCTCAACAGCACTAACTAAAACTATTTAGATCCCGGACTGGTTAGTCACTGATGTCAGCATTCAAACAAGTTGTACTCTCCTGCAAATTTAGTTAAAAATCGGAGGGGCTTCAGAGGATTCACGTCTCTAGTTCAGAGCCCTTGCACATAACAGCAGAGCAATGCCACCATGTTGTTTTTCTGTGCCCCCTGGTCACCCTCCTTTTCTCTGATTGAGCTCCTTTACTACCACCCTGTATCTTCTATCACTTAACCAGTTCCTAATCCAGTTTATAGGTTTCATAGGTAAACTGAGCTTTACAAAGACCATAAGTCCATTTGCTCGCCACTACTCGTACTAATACCCAGATATATTTTTACTCCATAGATGAAGATCTAAGGAATGTTTAAATGATGACATCGTTTGAGAACCGACGACTTCTATAGGCAACTCATTTCATATTTTAATAACTCTTACTGAAAACCAATGTTTTCTTGCCTGCCTATTGAATCTCTCACACTTTAACTAAAGGGGATGGGCTTGTGTATTATGATTCTGTCCCGCAGCTCAAAGCTCAACAACTCCCACAGTTGATGGTCCCACATAGCCCAGTAAACCATACACATGTCACCACGGAACCTACGATATTCTAATGAGAAGAGATCTAACCTTTTTAACCTTGTTTCATAATCAAGGCCCTGGACTTCCCTAATTTTTCTTGTAGCTCTTATCTGAATCCTCTCAATCATATTTATAGCTCCCCTTTGTCCTGGTGCCCAGAACTGTGTGCAGTACTTTGTATGTGGCCTCACCAGGGAGGTATACAGTGGAAGCAAGACTTCCTTGACCCTGCTCTTAACATGTCTATGAATACAGCTAAGTATACCTCCTGCTTTTCCAACCACCTGTTTACACTGTAAATTGAATTTAAGGTTATTATATACTCTGATTCCTAGATCATAATCTTCCTGAACCACTCTTAATTCTTGCCCTATCAGTTTGTACACCACCCTTGGATTGTTCCTACCCATCACTACACACTTGGCTACATTATATGTAGCTCCGTTGTCCTGGGCCCAAACCTCTAATTCATTTAGGACTTCCTGGATTTTTGTACCCTCGGCTTGGCTGTTTACTGGAAAACCTATGTGTGTATCATCTGCAAACTTTGACAGCCAGATATTCATATTAGGCTTCATGGTTGAAATATAAAAATTATATAGACATAGTCCCAATACGGATCCCTGAGGGACCCCACTAGTAACCCCCGTCCAATCTGACAGTTCACCCAGCACACTCACTCTCTGCCTCCTGCCAGACAACCATGCCTTGATCCGGTACATTAGGTGTGCCTGTATGCCTATATTACTAAGGGTTAGTATCAGCTGGTCGTGGGGGACCTTATCAAAGGCCTTGGCAAAGTCCAAAAAGATGACGTCCACCGATTTGCCCTCATCCAAAGTTTTGCTGACCTTCCCATAAAACTCCAATAAATTTGTCTGGCATGAACGCCCCCTTGTAAAACCATGTTGTGTAGCAACCAATACCCCTTTCTCCTCAACACTAGTCATAATTTGGTCTTTAAATATGCCTTCAAATATCTTCCCAAGAACCAATGTCAGGCTAATTGGTCTATAGTTTGTCACCTCCTGTCTAGATCCTTTCTTACAGATGGGGATCACTACAGCTTGTTTCCAGGCCTCAATGACCTGACCTGTCTCTAAGGATTGCTGAAATAATAAAGTAACCGGCCCTGCCAAACAGTCCGCCAATTCTTCAAGCATTCTAGGATGCATACCGTCTGGTCCTTGTGCCTTGTATGGGTTCAGATTTCTTAGCCTCTTCCGAACATCTTCTTCCTCAATTTTAGCGCAGGTTGAGTCACATAAACCAATATCAAGATCCCTAATTTTTTGGCCAACATTAAAGACTGAGGTAAAATAAGTATTTAGCCTATCAGACATAGCCTTATTATCTGTTATAAGGCTCATTAGTATCCTTCAGTGATCTTACTGTTCTACACTTGCCCTTTTTTGTTTATATAGGCGTAAAAGGATTTATAATTATCCAGTAGTTTTGTGGCAAGTTTATATTCAAATGCCTTTTTTGCCTTGGAGATGGTTAACTTGGTATTTTTCAAACATGCTTTATATAAAGCCCAGGACCTAACCTCACCACTTTTTCTTGCCCTGATGAACGCACTGTTATTTTTCTTAATAGCTCTCTTAACTGAAGGTGATAGCCATGGCGGCATAGCCTTTTTGGGATTCTGATATTTTGTACCCACAGGCACATATTTCTGAATTAACTCATTCAATTTGTTACTGAGTCTGTCCCAAATTTCATGTACTGTGATATTCTGGAGTTCATGTACCCAGTTCCATTTACTCAGTTCTTCTCTAAAAGCTAGGAAGTCAGTTTTATTATAATCATGCACAATTGTACTACTAACCTCTATTTCTACTGTTGCACTGTACATAAATCTAATCATAGAGTGGTCGCTGGTACCCAGGGGAACTTCAACTGTACACTTTTGAATATTATCTGCTACATTGGTCAACACCAGATCTAAAATATGGTTTCCCTTTGTATTGTCCATGACCAGTTGTTCCAATCCTGCCACTAAGAAGGACTCTAAAAAGCTAGCCTCCATTTTTGGAGCCAGTCTGGCACATTATCCAGTTAATTCCAGGTAAATTAAAGTCCCCCATAGTAATGGCCCTATCCTCCTGTGTAATACATTTGATAAACTTCAGAATACAATCATCATTCTGTACTAGGCTAGCTGGTGGTCTATATACAACAACAATACTTAACTTGGGTATATTCAGGGCAGTAATTTTGACCCATAATATCTCGGACTCACCCTAGGCTGAACAATCAATATTTTCAGATGTTATTTCATTTAAGACATACAGTGCCACTCCTCCTCCTCCTCCTCCTCTAGAAAACAGCCTATCCTTATTATAAAGTGTATACCACCTTGTTACCCACTCCCAGGCTGCCCAGCTTGTTCACAAGTCTATGTGGAATGGTATTGAAGACTATACTGAAATCCAGGTAGGCCACATCCACTGCTCCCCCCAATTCAATTCCCTAGTCACCCAGTCAAAGAAATCAAATGGGTTTATTTTACATGACCTTCCTGCTGTGAATCCATGCTGTTTCAGATCCTGTGCTCCGCTGGATTCAAGGTGTTCCACAATCCTTTCTTTAAGTAGTGATTCCATATTTTCCCTATTATTGAGGTAAGGCTGACTGGTCTATAGTTTTCAGCCTCCTCCCTACTCCTACTTTTGTGAAGAGGGCAGGCCTGGATTAATAAGTATACACATGACGCCATGGCATAGGGCCCCACAGTTCAGGGAAGGCCCCTCACTCTGCAGTGTCAGACAGTGTTTTTTTTTCTTACGTCCCACTCATACCTAATAATAAACGTTTTTCCTTCCCACCATCTCCCGAGAGTGCTGTAGTGTAGGTAGTCTCTGTCCGTATGTTATACATTCTGTAAGATAAGATTGATGAAGCAACAAGCAAGCAAAGTTTGAGGCAGCCGCCCCCCCCCCGCTTCCTGCGGATGCTCAACAAGTGACTGGACTCGAGCCTCTCTCGCTCGGCTCCCTCCTCCTCTGCTCAATCTAGACTGAGTGACTGACCATCCGGGAATGGAAACAAAATTATTCCAATCACCGTCTGACTTGTAGAGCAAGAAGGTGTGGCTAAGTCTGAGGAGCCTAAGCAGAACTGAGGAGCAGACACGTGGTGGCACTGAGTGCGCGGTTTTGGAGTCGTCGGTCAGTCAGTGAGTGGGAAGTTCTTTTCCAGGCAGTGACAGTCAGCAGCAGTCAGGGCCGGAGCGAGGGCTGCAGTGTGTGGTCGCTGGCCATCTGACCACTGATCTGTGGCTGCGTGCGCTGCACCTTATATTAATTTTTTTTTTACAGTCGAGACGAGGACTCTTCTCAGGAGCCAGGACAGGAATGGACAGTGGACCCACCCTCTCTTCGCCTATCCAGCGAGTGTGACTGACCTGACTAAGGGTGTCACGAGGTCGGTGGATCCATCTGAGATCGTCTTCATGCCAGTGAGAGGCAGAGCTGGAGGGCTAGGCTAGCTACACTGTTTTTGCTTTTGGATGGTTGGTCACCGTCATCCTCCATAGTCCTTTTCCTTCTCTCCACTCATTAAAAGACAGTCACTCTCTCGGAGAGAAGGGACCCCTACGTGTCTTCACACAGTGTGGTGTGGAGTCGTCGAGCTAGGCTTCTCTTTTTTGGGCCTGCTGCTGCGGGTGAGAGACAGCCCGAGCCAACTCTCATCAGTCTAGCCTGCTGTGACAGAAGAAGAGACAGAGCCAGAGGAGAAGGAGAAGGTTGATGACAAGGTATGTAAAAAAACATGTAATTTAAAATAACTAGACTGTCTGGGCATCTGCTGGGCCGAGCTGGCACAAATAATTCTGGCAACCAGCCAGGAATGGCTAGTATAGGTATACTGTATAGCCCTCTGCCCTAGTGTTCCACCACACACCCAGTTGTTGTCTGTCATAGACTAAGTGTGGGAGGGAGTGTGTGTTGGAGTGTGTGTCTGTCCACTGAGGTGTAACTGCAGTATAAGAAAGATGGGTCAGGTTTGATTTTAACTACTGGAAGGGGGGTTGGGTTCATGATACTGGAGTCAGGGATGGCTGGCAGAGGGGATGTTGTTGGAGCTGTGATACTGGAAGGTTCAGGTTGCAGACACCTGACAGAAGGATAGAGTTGGGGTTGTGATAATGGGGGATCATCCCTGTGTGTGAAGGTGGGGGGGGCAATGACATGATGGATCTAGAATCCATTCTGACTTTAAATTAATGTGTTACTACATCACACTAGTTTGCATTTAACAGTTTGGCTTCTCAGCCAGAACATCTACTTTTTTATTGCATGCTTGTTCTTGGACATATGTTGCACAATGCTTTTTTGCTTTGCTGTCTTATATACTGATTCTTTGCTTGCAGCATACTGTTCCCTGTAACCCCATCCATCTTCTAGATGCACCTGGCAAAGCCTCATGCTGCTGCACCCTTTTTATTTCTTATCTACGTATCGATTTACTTTTATTTCTGTCTACTTACTGCTGATTGTTACTGACATTTTCTATCTTGTCTCTTGTCCCTCCTTGCCCAGGACACACCTGGGAATCAGCTGTTCAGCTCAGTGTACCTTTTACTGGTCAAATACATTATTTGGATTTTTTGCTCCAAATGCAACTCTTGTAAAGGTGACTGGCAAGGATTAATGTTAGCAGGGCTGGTGACCCTTAAAAAAAAACACTTGCCTGGCCAGGTCTCCAAAATTTGTGGCAACATAATTAAAAACTCTGCTTCCTCTTCTTGTAATTTATTTCTGTAGAGTTTCAGAAAATGTAGAAGCAAAGATGCCCCCCCACCGTGGATCAGATCCCAATTAAGCAGCACAGTGCATTGTGGGTAAACCGCCTAAATAATCACAGTGATGCCACCACAGCTGTAACTAGGACAGCAGTAGGCAGGCAATAATTTTATTGGCTTCGGCAAGGATTTGAATTTTTAAAATTATGCTTACAGCAACTTTGATCAAAAGGTGCTGTAATCATAATTTTAAAGATTAATATCCATGCCAAGGTCATAAAAAATGATAAAACAATATCCACACATTGCTGTCTTAGTTACGGCAGTGCTTTAATCCACCCTAATGTTAGTGTCCCTGAATTTGCCCCTTATTTATGCATTAATTATTCTTTTCATATTTGTGTCTCACCCATCCTTTCCAAGCTTGTTGATCACCATGCTGCCGGGGGGGAGGGTAGCTGTAATGCAGTTGCCCACTCCTGCCATTACAGTTATATAGATATAAAGTTTTCTGTAGTTTTAAGGTGTTTGCTACCAGATGAATGGCTGAGTATAAGCTTGGAAACAAAAGGCGGGACCTCATCTGGAGTAACCAGTTTGCATGTATGACTTCAGAAGGGCACCCAAAACCTATTTCCTTTCTATTCAGTTCAATTGCCTAATGCCTGAGAAAAGTGTTTACCCCGTATGTTGGTTATTTTTGTTCCAGTTTACTGTTTACCACAGGATAGTGGGTTCTAGATGTCATCAGCCTGTATGTGCTCTTTGTGGTCGTGTGTACCACAGTTAATCCTGTGAAATATGGGAAATGTCCAGTACCTGGTCAATTTTCCAGTTGGAACAAGTGTGTTCTCCAGTGTGTTTTTTTTGTATCCTATGCTAAATGGGAAATCAGGAATGTCTGTACAGACTGTACCTCAGTAATCCGCATTACTAGTATGTGTTGCCCCATGGAGGTCCATCTTTGCTTTGTGGTTACTCCTACTCTGTTACATGAATAAGGTGTCAGCATGGCTGATTTGGTAGCACAACATCCGCCTCTGGACCAGAAGGTCGTGGGTTCTCGTCCCACACCGGGATTGAACTTGCACCTAAAATGCTGGCATCCGAGTGCAGTACTGGGGGGGTGCTGTACTGCTGGGGTGTGCCATCCTTCGGATGAGACATTAAACTGAGGTCCCTTCTGCCCATCCTGGTGTTGTCCTGGTGGGTGTCCAGGTGGAAGCAAAAGAACCCAGGGCACTCTTCGCAAAGAGTAGGGGACATTCCCAGTGTCCTCGCCAACATTCCCCTTCCCATAAAATGATTCATGCAATCATCCAGGCTGCGTGTGTGTGGGTGTTGATGTGTGATATGGCTACCACTACACATTCAGTCACTTCACTACCAGTCTAGCATTGCTTGTTAAGTGCTTTGGGATACACTGTGTATGAAAAGCGCGATATAAATGCTGATTCCTCTGCTTCATAAAAGACACACTCTAGAATGCCAGCCCTGATTTGGACAGTAATTCTGTTGCTTCTTTGTGTCTAGAGTTAATTGGGTGCCCCTGTCCAGGACTGCAAACCTAGCATAGTCCTGAGCAAACATTTTCTCCCAGGGACATGGGTTGTTGGCCATTGTAATTGGTCCCCACCAGGTGTGTGCCATGCAGTTGCTGCACTTGGTTATCTGTCTATTTATAACAGTCTTCTCTATCTGTTATATCCCACCTTGCCCATGGTGGCAATAAATTATGTAACCCTCACCCATGCCGGCCGTCACCTCTTTCTTTTCCCCTAGACATTTGGTGAGAGGTGTGCCTTCTGGCTCATTTTGGGGCCAGTAGGTGGTTGCACAAATACATATTTTCAAACAAAGGTTCCGCTGTGTTTCTTGTTTAGAGGGCTTTAAGATTTTTCTGCTTTTCAATTTGTTTGCGTTGTGTCATGTTTTACTACTTCTTGCTGGACATCCAACTGCAGCATGGTGATATACTGTCTGTAAACAGTAACCAAAATATAGTTTGAGAATATTTATTTTGTATATTAAAGGGGCACTGTCAGTTCTCTCTCCTAAGCTGGTCTCTGGGCTTCCTTACTCCTGGACTGTACCTCCTGATGCTGATCCACAGGCAGGAATCAGACCTCTACAGCAGGGGACATCCAGCCCTCCACTTCCTGTTCTCCTCAGTTTACTTCCTGCCTCCAGTCTGGCAGGTACTCTGCAAGCAGTGCTCTGTCCTCTTGGCAGAGCAGAAGACAGCAGACTGTAAGTCCATCAATTTCTTTTATTTCGGGCATTGTAGCTGTTTCTCAGCACTCCTGCTTGGGCCCCAGTCTCAGCCTTGCAAACTGTACAGACTGGCCTCATTTCAACGCGGTCTCGTTTTTCCCATGATTTTGGACCGGGCCGTCCACATCAGGAGCTGGAATCTGCCCCAGTACAGATTTGGGGCTAAAAATCAGCACTGGAATATTTTGGGACAGAAAATCAACACCTTACCCAGGACATTCCCTCACAAAGGGCATCCCCGAGTATTTCCATCAATGGCTGGCACATTGGACTCCTCAGCCACTTGTCGACTGTTACTCGCTCCTCGTGTATTCATCGGCTGGTGCTTTGGGATCCGCAGTCGATCATCCACAGGGCCTGCTCCCCTAACACAGCTCAGAGGGCAGTTGTTGGTGTTTGGGGACACAAAATAGCACCAGAGCACTTATTTAGGAGCATAAATGCGCATTCCCTCACGGGCAGCCCTGATTTTTTTTCCGTCAACAGCTGGCACTGGGTCACTAGCTGCTCATCGATTATCAACTGCTCTGATCGCCTGCTTGCCACTCGTCGATGTTCACTTTCTGGCTTGTCGACGATGAGCACAGCAATACAGGAGAAGAGCACTACTTGGAGCAGAGTGCTACTCTGAGCAGACGACAGAGGTCATGGAGCAAAGAGCGGGCGTCTCTCCCGGTAACAGACCTAGCATACAGGGAGCAATAAACACCATAGCACCAGAGTGTTTTTTCTCTTATACCCCTGGACAGGGGCAGTCCGTGGGTGTTTTCTGTCGATGGCGGCCATTCCAGTATCCTCAGCTGCTCATCGACGATGGGCCTGCCCTGGGTCTGCCCTGCTCACTTAGCCCTCGTAGTCATTCAGCATATTCTTCAGAAGCTAGCACTGCAGGGTATTAAGACCACTCCCCCCCCCAAATGTCGCTTGTCGATGATGGGTCTGCCCTGCTCACTTAACCCTTGTGATCATTCAGTGTATTCTTGGGGAGCCAGCGCTGCAGGGTATTAAGACCACTCCCCCCAAAAAATGTTTAATAAACCAGTGAAGGCATACAAAGAAAAAGGGAGCTCAGTATCTTTCCCTTAAAGGGCCAGCAACTTCAACAGGAAACCTCCAGGGGAAGGGGGTGCACTTTAAAAAAAGGGGAGTAAGACCATTAGGCTTATGGTCTCAGTCAGTCCTTCCGGGGACGCACAGGGGGATTTATCCCCACTTCTATTGGCCTTTGTCAGGTCACAGGGCCTAGTTGCAGGTGGCAGCATCTGCGAATGTCAAGGACCCCCAGGAAGGCACAATACCCCTCATAGACTCAGTCTGATAGACAACAGCCAGACAGGTCTCAGCGAGCAGCACCCCCCAACTACAAGAGAGCAGTGGCCTTAGAGGCCTTACAGACCCAGCAGTCCACAGTCTAATCTCTGGCCCCAGTCCTACAGTTAACACAGGGCACCTGATCTGGACCCTGTATGCTTCACACCAGTCCTTATCTGAAGAGGAAGAGTTGTCTTCACATCCTTATGGTTTCAATGAAGATCTCTGGGTGCTAATAATGCAGAGTGTCACAGAGAGCATTCCCCAGGCTCCAATTCATCTCCCCTAGGAAAGGGGGAACTAGGGGGCTCATCATCATCATCACCATCATCAGGCTCAGGCGACTCTGACCTGGAGGGTCTAATCTTTTCCACAACCCAGATCTTAGTTGGGTTTTTCCTTCGATCTCCCCGGGGCTACCTCCCAGCCAATACAGCCTTTCACCTGGCAGCTGCTGCCAAACCTGGCCACAGGCTCCCTCACCTTTCAGGCATAGAGGGCTTGTGATAGGAGGAATGGCAAGGCCCAGATCGCACCTATCGAGTGGCCTGGTGGCTATCTAACCTTTTCAAGCAGTCAAGAAGCAATCTGAAAAGGGGTTAGACACCCCTATAATAGACCCAGGGCATAGGAAAGAGGACACTGATCTCAACTAGGCTGTAAAAGCCTCAGCTATGTCTCAAGGTGGCATCCACCACTCTCTTTTCGGCCAGAGCCACTTAGCCCGGTGGCCCCTGGATTGGCCATCTCAGTTCACTGGACTCAGAAGAACATGCCCAGTTTTCACCAGCTACACTTAATGGGTTTGATTTAGGATTATGCTGTAACTGTATAGGAGAAGGTGTCGAGGAGTGCCACTCGATCAAGTCTTATCAAACCCTGACTAGCTGCAACCTCTGGCTTCAGACCTGTCAAGCACCTCTGGCTTCAGACCTGATAAGCAGGCACCTCTGTGACAAGCCAGTTGGTTAACACACCCTATGATGATATTCCCCAGTCAATTCAGCCCTTAAGAAGCAGAGAAGGAATCCGGGGAGCTGACAAAGGTGCACACACACTATCAAGAGACAGGGGCCAATCTCGGTCTTTAGGCCCCAGATGCATTTTTCGTTACCAAGATTATAATAAGGGTTAAGACACTAATCAGTGAAAGAAAATACTATCTAGGCCAAGCCTTGAGTAGGGGGCAGACATTTAAAAAAAAAATTCTCTCTTGAGAGAGGTCCAGTCCAAGCTGGTCAGAGGGATCCTAGCCATTATCGGCAAGGGTTGCCTATACAAGCCCCCATTATCAGCCAGGGTCACCTATACAAGCACCCGCTTCCTCATGTGGTGCCCTCCCCATCTATGGCAATCCATATAAAAGAAAGGCGATGATACAGGCCTCGATAGACCTTCGGCAAGCAGAGGTTATTTTTACCCCTCAGAGATCCAAGCGTGGAGGTGTCTACCTATTCTCCATTGTGCCATCTTGCACAGAGAGATTCTGGCCAGTCCTGGGCTTCAGCTTCCTGAATAGATTTGTCCACAACACATCCTTCAAGGTGGAAACCTTGTCATCAATCATCAGGGGGTCACTTGCACATGTGCGGGATCTTGTGCATGCCTCTCTTGCCCATGGGCGGGATTTCGGCTCCCGATTAAAAATATATATTCCAGTCTCCTCTGTGCTTGGTTTTAGTTATCAGGCACCATGAATGGCTTAGAATTGCTGCAGTTATTGAGGCAACATGTTTTTATACCAGGCATGTGAAAAATTGCACCCAGACTCGCTCCTAGCCGACATTCTCAAGGTGAGACGCTCATGGTGGGTTATTTGGCACGGACCGAGTGAGTAAGGGATTTTGCTAAAAATCAACAAAACAGGTATGAATATTTATTTTTTAGATCTATGGGGGCAATCTACAGTAGATATGTGATCAGGGTGTGCCAAAAGGAACACTGCTCAGACGTGCTAAAAGACGAAGGGGAAAAGCTGACAGTGCCCCTTTAAGGGGTGTCAGGTATCACTTCATCTACCCTTTATTACTATACATTCATGTAACTCATAATGTAAAGATGCCCTCTAATCTAGTATTATTCATAACCATGTTTGAAAAATGAGGGTTCTTAATAAGTACCTGTATTACACGAGTATGATTAAGCAATAACACATATCTTCCGAATGGCTTATTGCAATTAAACCAAGGTTAAATTTTTTACTGTAATGAAGTACAACTTTTAAAGAGGTTGCTGTGTGTGTGTGTGTGTGTGTGTGTGTGTTTATAATTGCAGTTATTGCTGTGCTGCAGGTGATTATGCTGTAGATGACCACTATTACCATTATTATTTGCTCAACATCCAGAGGTTATCAGAGGATTTCTACTGGTGGTAAACTGCCAGTCTGATCATTTCATTGGCTGTTCCCTATGTCCATGGTATAATACATTATTTGGACTTGGTGATGAAGGAGGAAAACTGGTGTGTGTGGGGTGGTGGTGGTGTGGTGTGTGGACGTCACCTACCTCAATTTCAACAAGGCCTTCGATAGTGTGCATAGTCCCTCCCAGTCCCACATAAAAAGTCTGGTTAACAAAATGGGTACTGCAGACTGTCCAGGCATGGGGCAGAAGGTAGTAAACTGGGTTAGGAACTATAGTGCATTTTCACCCAACTAAAGTATTCTAGATCCCACTGTCCTTTCTAATTGGCTTAAATACCTCATTTAAATTTGAAATTGCTGCCATTTTTCCCTTTGCTTAGTGAAAGAGCTACGCAGAGGTCCCCCCCCTTCAATCCTCAGCCCAGTAATCTGCAGAGAAAAAAATCTTAACAGTATTCATGGAGAAGAAATAAAAATAACTTTTGTTCCTCTCGGAAGATAGATTGAGCATGCCATTTCCCCTGGTACACTCCTTACTGACTATGCCCAAGATCCGCCTGGCATTTTTTTTTTAAAGATGGCATTATCAAAAATATTGACCAGCAACAAGAAAAAGCAAGTTAGACTCACACTCAAGAACATCTATTGACCCCTATTTCATTTTACCAGTCCTAGACAGGACAAATTAAAAAATTAACACTATCTCTTTGCTCTTTCATGTTCGAAAATCCCATAGCCATTTGTCAGCTACAAACTGGTTTGTTCTTTTCAGTGTGTCCTCCACTTCAGGACCAATGGGCCTCTTCTGAGGCTCCTTTTCACACTCCTGGTCCTCAGGGCAGGCAGCAAGGATTGGAGGCAGGGTGAGGTGATATAACCTGTCGCCAGTAACATGCAGCACACAACATGCTAGTGCTACTAATTTTACCCTCCCCCCAACTACTGCCAGCATGGACTACTTTATCAGAAAAAGAACTGAACCTGCAATTGTCATTTTTTTTATATAATTACTTTAGATTGTTTTGTAATTGTATAAAAAAGGATACACATAGCCCATTTTCTAAGCGCAATAATACCCTCCAAGGTGGGCGGTAAGGGCAATACTGGACCTTCCAAGGGCTGTAAGGCCCTCCGACTGCAGTGTCGAGCCTCATTATGCTCCTGGGTGATCCGGTATTGACATGAACTGCCCACCCTGGAGGGTATTATTGCTTGTATATAAACATGCTTTTCACAACACTCAAAAGTAAAAAAAAATCTCTTTATAAGCGCAGTATGGCACTCAGGTATGCATAGACCACATTTTAGGGCATGGCCAGCAACTGCAGTCACTCAGCTGTTGGTCTTGTGCCTTAATATGCTATGCCCCTGGCTGTGCTGTCAAATGTGGTTTATGTGCCCCCCTTCTACCCTCTTGCTTAGATGTAATTGAGGATAGTTACAGTAGTAGTTTGTCTATGAATCTGAATTGCAATTGCAGGATATATTCTGTATTTCTTTATATTTACCACCACCACCTTAATCTGGTTCCAGGTCAGTTGGCATTAATCTGTGTTGGGGATGGCTGTGAATGGGGGGGCACTGCAAAAAAAGTGGGGGTGCTAGGCTAGCTGATGCCTTTCAGAAACATCTGTTGTGGCCACAGACGATGACAGGCACATCATACCAGCTGTTGTGCAATGCAGAAGGTAAGGAGTCATCTTAATCGGGAGTATAAGGGAAGTCACAGAGTTTGGAACTGTTTGATTTTGAAAGCAGCACAAGGGAAGTCACAGAGTTTGGAACTGTTTGATTTTGAAAGCAGCACAAGGGAAGTCACAGAGTTTTGAACTGTTTGATTTTGAAAGCAGCACATGGGAAGTCACAGAGTTTGGAACTGTCTGATTTTGAAAGCAGCGCAAGGGAAATCACAGAGTTTGGAACTGTCTGATTTTGAAAGCAGCACAAGGGAAATCACAGAGTTTGGAACTCAGTGCTTTGGCTTCTCAGAAGGAACTAGAAGGGGGACAAGATCAGATCTACAGTACAGTAGCTTCTTGTTGTTTTACATTGTTTCTTGTGGATTCTACTTGGTAGAAGGTTATTGCTTTTCTTTCTTACTACTAAGGGGCTAGCAGAGTATTGTTTGGGGCTGCTGGAATTTTGAAACCTGTTTTGGTAGCTATAAGTGGACTCATTTGTTTGATTCACTGTGTGGCAGGCTGCATTTGTAGAGGCCTATTTCTTCTGTTTTAAAACATAATTGGTGTGATTTAACTGGGTCTGTTTCTTTGAATTGGAGATATATATCTTATAATTCCAAGCCTATTTTGATGTGTTGTTGGTGAAGCTGTTTGAATTGGAGTCCTGTTTCTTTGGGAAGCAAACCTATTTTGGGGGCTCTGAGTAGAATTGTGATTCATTGTTGCTGACTTCACTAGCTGCAAAGTTTGAGTGCAGAGTGGGGGAAGGGTGCTAATGGTCTGACCAGAGGCCTCAACTACCTGATTGTTTCTGGAAGACTTGGGCTGGTCCCACCCTTGGTCCATTATTTCCTTTATACCAGGGGTTCTGACATCACTTCCTCAAATGGGCAAAGGATATGCACCTGTCATAGCAAAAGCAGACATCCAGGAAAGGAACAGCAGCAAGTGAAGAGGTGACTGCTCTCTCAGTGGAAGGGAAGTAAATGCAAATCTAGGAGCTTTCATTATTACTTCTTCGCATTGATATTGCGTTGGGGAAAGGAGGAGTAGGAGTTTGAAGAAGGTTGTGCAATGGCTACTTAAAGTCTGTTTTTGAGTGTGGATAGGAAGGATAGGAATATAAAAAGCAGTTGCTCAATATATCTAAACGTGTGCAACAAAGGAGGTAAGGGAAATAAAGAAAATGTTTTGCACTGATAGAGGAGGGAGAGGGGAGACTTGGGGGAGTGTTTGGTATCCTGCATCTGGAAGGGTGGGGGGTCGCTGGTGGGCAACGACAGCAATGGGTAGGGTGGTAGGCTGCAACAACTGCAGTGCACCAATCTTTCTAAAAATTGCCTGGAGTGTGGGAGGATGTTTAGTGTGCAACCACATAGAAAAACTTAGAAAGGAGATTGAGGGTCTGCAGGAGGAACTAAGACAGGCAAGGCAGATTGGGGGTGGGTTTAGCCCAATACTGGAGGGAGGAAGAAGGGGAGATGAGGGAGGTGATTTAAGCCAACAGTGGTGAGGAGAGGGTCAGAAGAGGGAAGCAGAGACAAAGGGCCCAGGCCAGGAAGAACAATGCCGGAAACCAGGTCAGGAGACAAAAGACAAATGGAAGGAGGAGATAGGGACTTGTGAGGGAGGCGAAGAAGTGGCAAAGTCATGGAGTGAAAAGGAGAGAACAGGTTACTATGAAGAGAGAGGGCAGGCATTTGTGAAGGGCCTTGGAAAAATAGTTGTGCACTGCTAGAGAGGAAGAAGGTGGAGGAGGAAATGATGAATTAGAGGAATAATTGATAAATGCCTGGACCAAACTGGAGCGGGGAAGTTCTGCTGGGAGAATTGCAACAGGGGTAAAAGGGGGAAATAATGTGCAGGAGGAAGAAGAGGAGCTGGAAATGAGAGAGGGAGATAAATGGAAGCAAGCAGGGAGTAAAAGGGGTGGAATTTTAGTGCTGGGAGACTCAATACTAAGAGGAGTTAGTTGGGGTAGCAAGAGGGAGAGGCATAGTCGCATTTGGGTGGAGGCCATGCCAGGAATGACAGCAGAAAGGGTGGGACAGTCTGTTCTGAAATATGCTAGAAGGGGTAGGGACAAGCCTCATTTAATTATACATCTTGGGACAAACGACCTGGCTGACAAGACAGTAGATACAGTCCAGAGGAGGTTTGAGGAACTAGCACAATTATGTGAGGGGCAGGAAGATCAGTAACTTTTTCAGAGATACTTCCGTTGCCAAGGCAAGCACAACAAGAAAGATGCGAATAGAGGAATTTAATGGATGGCTAAGAACCTGGTGTTGTGTTAAAGGGTATGGGCTGTTGGGTGGGTGGGAGGGACCTGGGAGGACAGTAGTCTCTATGCCAGGACAGACTACACTTGAGTGAGGAGGGAAAGAAAGTGTTGAAACGAGAGGACGGAGGAGTACATAGAGGAAGTTGGGAATTTAAACTAGGAGTGGGGGGTGGCAGTTGGGGAAGAGATATGCAGAGACCACAGGTTGGGAAACCATATGAGCTTACCCCCATAACAGTGACAAAGGACAAATGGCAAGAACTGTTGGTGATGCTAGGAAAGGAGGGAAGGATGGGGGGGAAGGGTGGAAGGTGGTTACACTTAATGCTAGGAGCCTTGGGAGGAAAACTGCAGAGTTACAGGTTCTCATGGCAGAGGGAGAGGTGGACATTGCAGTCATCATGGAAACATGGGCCACCCAATACAATGACTGGGACCTGTCTGTACCAGGGTACAGATTATTTCGTAGGGACAGGGTGATTGGGAAAGGAGGGGGGGTGGCACTATATGTGAAGGAAGAACTGAAGTGTGTAAGGGAGGAAGGGGAGGAGGGTAGTATGGAGTCACTTTGGATGCAAATCCAGGATTCCAAGAATAGGATTCTTAGAATGGGAGTGGTGTACAGGCCATCATCTCAGATGGAGGAGTTAGACAGGGAACTAGTGGGACAGATAAGGAGGACCTGCGAGAAGGGTAGTGTGGTGATTGTGGGGGACTTCAACATGCCAGGAGTGGACTGGAGCACCCCAACAACCAGGAACAGAAGGGAGCAGGTACTGCTGGATGCCTTCCAGGACAGCTTCCTGCTGCAAATGGTCAGTGAACCAACCAGGTTAGGAAATACCCTTGACCTTGTGCTGGCAAATGGGGACTTTGTGAGAGAACTTACAGTGGAGGAACCACTGTCGGGAGTGACCACTGCTCAGTATGGCTCACATTGGATATGGGCAAGGAAGGAGTGGAATCTGGCACAATAGTGCTGGACTTCAGGAGGGCTGACTTTGGGAGGATGGGGAAGTGGTAAAAGGGTACCTGGCCAGAATTTAATCTAGTATGGACACTAACCAGAGGTGGGAGCTCATAAAGCTGGGGGATAGTGGAGGCAACCAAAACCTGCTGCAAAGCCCAGAGCAAGAAGGCTAGGGCTAAGAAACCGATCTGGTTGAGCAAGGAGGTCATGGAAAAGGTTAGGAGGAAAAGAGCTGCCTTTAGGAAGTACAAGAAAACAGGAAGGGGGGAGGACAGGGAGGAGTACAAGGGCAGTAAGGGGAACCAAAGCATCTACGGAACTCAGGCTGGCACAAGGCATTAAGAAGGGGGAGAAGGGCTTCTTTAAGTACATCAGGGAGAAAAGGAGCTGTAAGGACCACATAGTAAGGATTAGGAAGGAGGGGGTTGGGTGGAAGCAGGGTGCGATAAGGCGGACGCACTAAATGAGTACTTCTGCTCAGTATTTACTAAAGAGAAGAGGGGGGTGACACTCAAGGTGGGAGAAATGGCAGAAGCAGGGGGGAAATGGTGACAGATGGGAAAATCATGGAGAGCAGAGCTCAAGAGGGTTTGAAGGCACTGAGGGTGGACAAGGTGCCAGGCCCAGATGGCATCCACCCCAGGGTACTGAAGGAGCTGGCAGAGGTCCTTGCAGGACCTTTGGCAGACCTATTTAATGCCTCACTACATTCGAGGTGTGTACCTCAGGACTGGAGGATGGCTCATGTGGTGCCCCTCCACAAGAGTGGCCCCAAGGATGAACCGGGAGACTACAGACCAGTGAGCCTCACATCCATCGTGGGTAAGCTAATGGAGACTATCCTGAAGGAGAGGCTGGTGGCCCTCCTAGAGGCCGAAGGACTACAGGACAGCAGACAGCATGGCTTCATACGTGGCAGATCCTGCCAAACCAACCTGGTCAAGTTCTATGACTGGGTAACTAGGCAACTGGACAGGGGCCATGCAGTGGATGTCCTATATCTGGACTTCAGTAAGGCATTCGACTCAGTGCCACATGGAAGGCTGGGAAGGAAGTTAGTAGGCACAGGGGTGGGTGCAAGCTGGTGAGATGGGTAGGAAACTGGCTGCAGGGAAGGCAACAGAGGTGGTGGTGGGTGGGAGCTCTCACACCCAAGGGCAGTGATGAGCGGTGTTCCACAGGGCTCAGTGTTGGGACCAGTGTTGTTTGGGATATTCATTGCAGACATATCATGGGACATCAAGAGCAAGATCAGTCTGTTTGCTGATGATACCAAGGTAGGCGCTGTGGTGGATGACCTAGGGGGATGGCAGGGGTTGCAGGATGATCTGGCAAAGCTTGAAACCTGGTCAGACACCTGGCAACTGGGCTTTAATGCCAAAAAGTGCAAGGTGCTGCATTTTGGGATGAAGAACCCAAGGAGGAGTTACCAGCTAGGGGGAGTGCAGCTAGCCCAGACAGAGGAGGAGAAGGATCTGGGTGTGCTCATTACAGGGTCAATGAACAACTCGGCACAATGTAGGAAGGCAGCTGCAAAGGCCAACAAAATGCTAGGTTGTATTGCAAGGGGTATATCCTCGAGGAGGGAGGAGGTGATTCTGCCACTGTATAGGTCATTAGTTAGACCACACCTGGAGTACTGCATGCAGTACTGGCATCCATATCTGAAGAGGGACATTAAGTTACTGGAGGGGGTGCAGCGCAGAGCAACAAAGATGATCAAGGGGCTGGGGGACTTATCATACGAGAGGAGGTTGAAGGAGTTGAACATGTACTCACTGGAGGAGAGGAGAGACAAGGGTGACATGATTGAAACCTTTAAATACATGAAAGGAATAAACAAGACTGGTACAGAGCGGCTGTTCAAAGTAAGGGAGGGGAGGGTCACCAGGGGCCATGATATGAGATTGGAGTGAGAAAGGTTCAGGAGGGAGATGAGGAGACACTTTTTTACAGAGAGGGTGGTGGCTGGGTGGAATGCGTTACCTGCTGAAGTGGTATGCAGTAGAACAGTGGACTGCTTCAAATGAGGATGGGACAGGACAAGGGGGAGGGTTAATGAAGGGGAAGGGTGGAAGGAAGGGGCAGCTGCAGAATAAGGGGTGCTAGCTGCACATTCAAGCAGACTTGATAGACCTCTAGGCCTTTATCTGCTGGCAAATTTCGTATGTTCGTATACGGGGATGGGAATGTTACATTTTGATTCAGAGTATTACTTAGTTCCCCTTACAATAATTGATTGTTTCTCACCATTTTTGTATGCAGGCTGGTTCTCAAGCAACATGTCTGTGCGAAAATATATCAGCGGTGCTGAAAAGAGGAAGTGCCAGCAGCTACGGTATGAGACAAACCAAGCAATTGTGGATAGAACACCAAAGTTGGAAACTTTCTTTAGAAATACAGCAGCGAGGATAGTGAATAATAAGGACAACTCAGCTGCACACTGTGAGCAACTATCTATCCTGTCTTTGGACACAGAGCGGGTATCTTCTTTAGGACCTGATTCACAACAGCCAGCACCTGCCACCTCTGGTATCATTCACCAGGTCTTCATGCCTTCGCAGGCTGCCACACAGGTCACTTCTGGTTCTGGATATACTGCAGCGCCAAGTCCTGCCACCTCTGGTAATGTTCATTAGGTCTTACTGCCTTCATAGGCTGCCACACAGGTCAATTCTGGTTCCAGATGTACTGCGGCACCAAGTCCTGCCACCTCTGGTATCGTTCACTAGGTCTTCCCGCCTTCACAGGCTGCCACACAGGTCACTTCTGGTTCTGGATATACTGTGGCACCAAGTCCTGCCCCCTCTGGTATCGTTCACCAGGTCTTCCCACCTTCACAGGCTGCCACACAGGTCACTTCTGGTTCTGGATATACTGTGGCACCAAGTCCTGCCCCCTCTGGTATCGTTCACTAGATCTTCCCACCTTCACAGGCTGCCACACAGGTCAATTCTGGTTCCAGATGTACTGCAGCACCAAGTCCTGCCACCTCTGGTATCATTCACCAGGTCTTCCTGCCTTCACAGACTGCCACACAGGTCAATTCTAGTTCCGGATGTACTGCGGCACCAAGTCCTGCCACCTCTGGTATCATCCACCAGGTCTTCCTGCCTTCACAGGCTGCCATACAGGTCAATTCTGGTTGTGGATCTGGCTGTAGTGCTACACCTAAAACATTGAAAACGTCTTCTGATCCTGGTTTGTGGGGCAGTTTATCGAAGGAGGACATTGAATATTGGGTTTCAAATGGTCCTTCTTCTTGTCAGAACCAACTGGGACCCTTCAAACAATCCCAGCGGATCATTTCAAACAAAGTACTATACTTCTCCAAGAATCTCTTCCCTGGAAAGAAAGCGAATGGTGAAAGGTACAACCGTGAATGGCTTTTATACTCTCCTGCAGCTGGGAACATTTACTGTTTTTGCTGCAAGTTACTGCCCACAAGCTCCTCACAGTTTGCCACTGATAGATTCAGTGATAGGAGTAATGCAACCAAGCTAATCAAATGGCATGAGAACAGTGACGAGCACCAGACAGCAATGCTTGCCTGGCTAAAGAGAGCTTCTACCGGGGGGTGCATAGATGCTGAACTGCAGAAACAGCAGAAAAGTGAAAAGAACTACTGGTGATCGGTGCTCCTTAAAGTTGTTGAGGTGATCAAATTTCTAGCTGAGCGTGGGCTGGCATTCAGAGGAGATGACGAGCTAATAGGCTCACAATACAATGGAAACTATCTTGGCATGCTTGAAGTAATAGCAAAGTTTGATCCATTTCTTGCTGCCCATATCTCATGTTATGGCAATTCTGGCCAAGGAAATCCAAGCTATTAATCATCTACAATTTGTGATGAACTTATAGAACTAATGGGAACTGACGTTCTTACAGCTGTGTGCAATGAGGTTCGAACTGCTAAATATTTCTCCATTTCTGTTGATTCAACCCCAGATGTGAGTCACACAGACCAATTAACTTTTGTTGTTCGATTTGTCAATAAAACTGTAGAACCCAAGGAGCATTTTTTGAAATTTGTGCCTATACACAGCCACAATGGAGAAAACTTGTGGGATAATGTGTTGGACATGCTGAAAGAGCTGGGCCTCAGTGTTGAAGACTGTAGATGTCAAAGTTATGATAATGCGGCCAACATGTCTGGACAGTATTCGGCCTGCGGGCACGACTAAAAGAGATCAACTCTCTTGCTGACTATGTACCGTGTGCAGCACATTCATTGAATCTAGTTAGTACTGCAAGTGTCAATTGTTGCATAGAAGCAGTTAAATTCTTCAGCACAGTACAGCAGATATATGCTTTTGCAGCTGGTTCCATGAGGCAGTGGAAATCTCTGACAGAAGGTTTGACTCCCAACGAGAATGGGAGAATCCTGACACTCAAGACCCTATCATCCACACAATGGCATTGTCATGCAGAGTCTGTCTGGGCCCTATCTTTGAACTATCGCAACTTCCAAAACATACTGATTAATCTGGCAGATGATGAACAGGAACCAACAGAAATGAGGCTCACTTGCAAGTCATTGGCCAATGCATTACGACGACTGGAAACAGCCTTCATGTGTGAACTGTGGAACAGAATTCTGCAAAGATTCCAGAAATGCAATACCCTTCTCCAAAGTACAAGAATGGATTTGACAGCTGTTGCTGCTGTGTTCTTGTCTCTAGAGGATTTCACTAATCAGTTGAGAGATCAATTTGAAGATATTGAAAGGGCAGCAAAAAACATAATGCCAGATGTGTCACAGGCCTATTCAAGTGAGTGTACCAGAATCAGATGACCAAAACGCCATGCTGATGATTCGGCCACATCTCATGTCATCCTTACAGGCTCCCAAGGCTTTCGGGTGGAGTCATTCCTTGTGGTAGTCAACCAGGGGCATGCTTCATTATAGCAGCATCGCGCAGCTTGCCAACAATTGTCTGATGATTTTGCATTTCTGCGTGCTATTGTTGATAATGATGCAACACAGCTCTGTATTGACGCATCACGCATCATTAGCAAATATGCAAAATATCTTGATGCAAACTGTGTTGATGAATTTCTGCATTTTCTTGACTTCATATTGCATGTCAATATCGAGTGAAGTGCACAAGAGATTCTGAAATATATGCGACAAAATGATCTGGTGGAATCTACCTTTCCTAATGTAGCAGTTGCTCTCAGATTATTCCTAACTCTGCCAGTAACAGTCTGTGAAGGAGAACGTTCCTTTTCAAAACTGGCCTTGATAAAGAACTGCCTGAGTTCAACAATGACACAGAACAAGCTGAATTCACTTGCCATACTTTCTTTTGAGAGTGACGTGACAAGGGCACTCAGTTTTGAGGCTATAATCAACACTTTCTCTACTCAGAAATCATGCAGGAAGCAGTTCTAACTACTTGTCTGAGAGTGCCTTGGGTTGGACTGAAGCCATACTTTTCCTCTTTCTACTTCTTGTAACTTTCACATTATTTATCTGCCACATGGGCAGAAATAGTGAAGTTATTTCTAAGATGCATATTTACACCATTTGGTGTCTGTTGTACTTCCACAGTCACAAAGAAATGATATTTGATTACAGATATCTTCCACATGTCTGCCTAAGACGGTGAAGCTATAGTAGTACTACATTTCACTTCTGTGTGCACGGTTTTATAATCCTCTACATCGTGGGGAATGGAGTTATTTCTAAGATGCATATTTGCACCATTTGGTGTTCTGTTATACAGTCACAAATGATATTTGATTGCATGTCTTCCACATGTCTGCCTCAGACTGTGAAGGTCTAGTGGTATTGCATTTCACTTTAGTGTGCACTGTTTCATATTCTTCTACATCCTGGGGAAAATAGTTATTTCTAAGATGCATATTTACACCATTTGGTATTTTTCTTCTACAGTCAACAAGAATTGATATTTGATTACATGTCTTCCACATGTCTGCCTGGAACTTTGAAGCTAATATGCTATGTGAAATTATATTTAATGCTCTCTCAACTCTAGGGATTCCTGTGACTGTCTGTCCACCCACTTCCACACATACACACTGCTCTACCCTGACCCTGGATGGTATATAGCCTCTAGGGCGTCCATCCTGTGTATCTCACCACTGATCTGCCCCCCTGGCACTGGGTGGTATATGCCTTCTAGCTATGGCTGGGACTCTTGTCCAGTCCCTGTCTCATCCATACTGGACTGGTCTGCTGCCCTGAGCTATGCATGCATGAACATGTCTTTACGTGTCCATCCCTGTCCATTTCAACCCAACTGCACTTTTCTGGTGGTGCATGCCCTGCTGTGTAGGAATTCCATCCTGTCCATTGACCCAGTGGTCTGCGACTGCCCTTGGGGGTGTGTACCTGTATAGGTTTCTATCCCACTGGTCTGCTTTGTGTGATGTATGCCCTTTGGGGATCCCTGTGTCAATCATTCTCCACTGGTCTGCCTGTGAATAACATTATACAGTTATTTGGAACTTGCTCGAGGTGTAGGTGAGTGCTACATGACCCCTGACCATTACTATAACCCCTGGAAGTGCCTTATTGCTATTATAATAAAAGAAATGTTTTTTTTTTAAATAGTGTTAAACCTTGTTCAGCATATGATTGGTCTTTTCATGTATGTTAATCAAAGATTAACATAGGGCGGCTAATAGAATGTTTACAACCAATCAGAAAGCTGTATTTCTCAGACCATTTTTATAATAGGCTGTTATACATACCTGCTGCTTGAACTAAGGCTAATTGTATTACTAGTACTTGTATGTACTGCTTATATCTAGCTGCAGAATTTCATATTCTTTTTTTAAACAAAAAATATTGAATGGTGCACACTGCATACAAAAGTAAAAACAGTGAGTGCCTATATACAGAAGTAAAATATAACGCTTCAGTCCAAGCATCCGTGTAAAACAAATGTTGGTATTTTTTTGTATTTCCAAGATGTAATGCATCGTTTGGTGTGTTTGCATTACCACAAGTGATATCTTTCAAAAATAAAGAAGGGTATTGTCACATGTGAGTTAATTTGTGATTTTATTGTCAACGCTCTGAATTGTATTGTTTAAAATGGCATGTGACCTGTCAAGCCATGTGGCATAACACGTAGCATTAGTGTAAATGACATCCTGCTTGAGTATTCTGCTTGTTCTATCCTTGCTGCCACGGCGCTGAGGAAAAGTGTGATGTTCGCATTTAGGGGCCCCCGAGCCACAAAATATTACTTGTGAGTAGGGCCTCCACATCCATTAATCTGGGCCTGGAAGAGGGACTACATCTGTCCTCCTTCTCCAGTGCTCTGGAACCACTCCCGTATTGAGTGACTCATTAAGCAGGACTGCCAGTGGTGTCCCAGCACCTCCAGTAGTTCCCTTAATATTCTAGGATTTATCCCTTCTAGTCCCATTGCTTTGTCCACTTTCAGTTTTGTGAGTTCTTTTTTTTTTTAATTCAAATTTTATTAAAGTTTCCAATACAGAGAACGAATCACAGTGGAGTAAGTCATGAACCCCAAAGAACAGACACAGAATGCAAGATGATTCGCTCTCCCCACCCCCTACCCACCCAACCCAACACCACCCGAACAACCCAGTGCATCGGTACACCTTTAGCACAACACCAAAGAATATAACCTGGTAGTACTTAGGCCTGTAGTGCATAAAGAGTCTGCAGTGGGCCCCAGATCCTGTCAAACTTTTCCAGTTTGTTATATAGACTGGCAATAGTCCTCTCTGTTCTGAGGTTTGCCAGCAATTCATGAAGCCATTCAACATAAGATGGTACCTCCGTATCCTTCCAGTGCCTCAACACCACTTTTTTAACAGACATCGACATCAATGCTATGTGGTACCTCCTGTTCACCACCGAAATGGAGGAGAAATCCCCAAGAAGACATATTTCGGGGTGAACAATTCTGGCAGCCCTAAAAGAGGATCAGCACGCTGATTAATCATGGTACAAAGTGGGGCAACTTTCGAACAACTCCAGAAAATATGAAGGAGGTCACCTTCTTGAGACTGGCATCTTGTGCAAAGAGGGGAAGACATCAGACCCTGTCTGGCAAGCCTCTGCGGAGAATAATAAATGTTATGCAACATTTTGAATTGCATTAATCTAAGTCTGTCCTGCTTAAGGAACTTATGACAACTTTGCCACAGGAGAGACCAGTCCATATCTCTGCCCTGAAAGAGAGAGGCCCAAAAGGAGACGGGAGCATAATTATCAGGGTAAGCCCAGGTGAACAGAGCAATATATATTTTAGATACAGTATGAGGCGAACCCGCCAACTCTGTGAGGGTAGCCTGAAAACTGATATTGAGAGCTGGAGGAGGGATCGGACCCATTACCTTAACCAGTAGGTGATGAAATTGAAAAATCTTGAAGATTGCTGTGTGAGGTAACATAAACTTGTGCATAATGCCAGTAGAAGAGCACCATTGACTATCGGATAACATAAACTCATCTAGACAGCAGTTTCTTATCTGAGGGATCCAACTAGGTGAGAGAAGCTTGCCATCCAGCAAAAAATTAGGATTGCCTATTACGGGTTGAGATAAATCCTTGAGATTTTTATACCTCAGAAAATCGCACAATTGAGTATGAACCCTGATTGAAACGGCTATAGGGGAACTACATAGAGATTCTGGTTGGAACTGACCTTGGTGTATAGCAGTGCAGCCAGGGAGAGGCCATGTTTTCTAATGGTAGCAGACTCGACAGCTAACCAAGTCTGGGTATATGTGGCAGCTATGGATTGTTGATCCATGGTCAGCCATCTGAGATACTTATTGGCCTGACTGGCCCAGTAATATAGCCCAATATGGGGGAGTCTTAATCCTCCTTTAGCCTTCGGAGCCGCTAACTTGTGGAAAGTCATCCTATCTTTCTTGTTGCCCCATATAAAAGTAGAGATCATGCTATGCACTTGTTTAACCCAGAACAGGGGGAGCCATATGTTTAGCATGTTAAGGGGGCAAAATAAATGAGGAAATACGTTCATCTTGATTAGATTGATTCTGCCCCAAAGAGAAAGGGGAAGTAAAGTCCACCGACGGAAGTCTAGATCTATTTTATGTACCAGTGCATCAATATTAAGTTGTCTGAGCCGTGCCATGTCCTGAGTGAGAAGGAGCCCAAGATATTTAATATAATTGGACTTCCAGGTGAGTCCAAACACAATAATGTCCTGTTTATATACCCTGTGGTTAAGAGGAAAGACCACAGTCTTACCTACATTGAGTTTATAATTTGAGACCTTGCTGAAGTCATCTATTAACTTCAGAATAATGGGAATAGATGTGAGTGGATGGGTTACCTGCAGCAGAAGATCATCTGCATAGGCCGCCACTTTAATCTCCTGCTCCCCGAGAGAGATACCCGAGATGACCTGGGTGCCAGACAATCTCCTAATAAGAGGCTCTAGGTAAATGTTGAAGGGGGGGGTAAGGGACACCTCTGTCTGGTCCCTACATGTAATTTAAAGGGGTGGAGATAACCCCATTACATGAGATTCTGGCAGAAGGGAATTTATATAAAGAGCTAATCCAATTGCAGAATTTTGTGGGAAAACCGAAAACTTCCATTGTAGCAAGCAAGTAATCCCAGTGGACTCTGTCGAATGCCTTCTCAGCATCCAAAGAGATCAGGACCATTGGATGCGAAGCATCCTTGGATGCCGAGAAGACGTGAGACAGGGCCCTCAGATGATCACCCGATAATCTCCCTTTCATAAAACCAGCCTGATCTGCCCTGATTAAAAGGGGAAGCACTGCCTCCAAACGGTCAGCTAATAGTCTTGCCAAAATTTTAATATCATGGTTAAGAAGGGAGATCAGCCTGTAGCTTGAGACCAGATCAGACAGTCTGTCCGGCTTAGGCAACAAAACAATCAGCGCCTCAAAAAGGGAGGGATCGGATGCTTGACCGGAGAGAATGGCTGGAAGAGTAGCAGCAAAGCAGGGATCAACTGCTTAGAGAAAACTTTGTAAAAATTGAAGGTAAACCCATCAGGGCCCGGAGATTTGTCGGATGGGAGAGATTTAATTACCCTTTCAATCTCACCCTCAGAGACAAGAGACTCCAGAATTTTCTGCTGGGATTGTGAGAGAGTTGGCAGTTGTAAATCACTCAGATATTCAAAAAGTCTATCCTTAGATGGGGAGTTAACCATAGGGCTATATAAGCCCTGGAAATAATTTGTGAACTCCTCTGCTATCTCTGAGGGTAAGACTTTAAGGGAATTGTCTTTGGAGGAATAGACTGCGGGAATAAATCTAGCGGATTCCTGTTACTTAATATGCAGTGCCAACATTTTGCCGGCCTTCTCACCCTGATCAGTATATACCGCTTTTATTTTCAAAATGGCAAATTCAGCTTGCTCCGATAACATTGCTAGGTAGGCTTCTCTTGATTTCGTTAAATCTTGTTTAAATGTCTCTGAAGAAGATGGAGATAGGACAGTCTCCATGCCCCTAATCTGAGAGAGAAGGTCAGAGATCCAAGATACCCTCTCTCTTTTCCTTTTCGATGTTAGGCCGATTATAATCCCCCTGAAATATGCTTTACAGGCACCCCATATCATATCGGGCTTCCCCACGGAGTTAGAATTGGAGGCAGTAAACTGCTCTATTTGGGATATTTTATATTGAACCGTCTTTGGCTCCTTCAAAATTTGATTATTCAACTTCCACCTGCCCCCTTTATTGGGCAGTGACGCTAGGGTTATTTGGCAGGTGACCACAGAGTGATACGACAGGGGCCCTGAAACAATACTAGAACTTATAACCCCTGGTAATAGAGATTGAGAGATGAGGATATAATCAATCCTCGAGGAAGTTGCATGCAGTGGAGAAACGTAAGTATATTCCCTTGTATTGGGATGTAATATGCCCCATATATCACAAAGATCTATAGAGTCCAACAGGTCCCTAAAAGCTCTTCATGCTGGGGAGAGACCTTGACGGGATTGACCTGACCTATCAAGAGCCTGATCAAAAACGAGATTAAAATCACCCCCTATAACCATGGGGATGTCCAAAAATGGAGTTAGGGCTTCTATTATCTGGACAAAAAAGCTGGGAGAGTCTACATTAGGGCCATAGATGACGCCCAAGACAATATCCAGGGTATGCAATCTACCTTTTACGAACAGAAATCTGCCGGAAGGATCCGGTATAACTTGGAGAGGCTTGAATGGAACCGACCTATGCAAAAGAATCATGACCCCTCTACTGCGGGTCATGCCCTCCGCCACGAACAGCTGCCCAATTTGCTGCCGTCTCATTTTGTCAGCCTCCCTCTCAAGCAGATGCATCTCCTGCAAAAACATAATTTCTGCCTTCAGATGATTTGTATGTTTCAAGATTTTATATTGCTTAGTCCTATGCCTTGTCCCTTTAACATTCCAACTGATAAATTGAATATTTCTAGCCATCACTCAAGATGCCAGTTGGAAATCCCCAAAAGCACCACATGTATTTATGTTTCACCTCAATACTTCTCCAAGCGAAGTATGCGCTGGGTTGTTCTACCTCCCCCCCCTCCCCTGCCACCACTAAATCCATCCCCCAATCACCCCTCGGAAGCCCTCCCTCCCCAGGCACCCCATAAACTCTGGCCCACTCTCCACCCGCACCCACCCACCTTTTGCATGGTACATGATGATCGGCTAACTGAAAAGATCCTCTCCCTTCAACCTCCCTGCCCTCGTGAACCAGAAAACAAGAACACTACCCCTTTAAAACCATAACACTCCATAGAGAGTAGTACATCCTCAATTCTTATAAATTGTCATCATCGTTAGCTAGTGTAGGGAAATTGTCTGCACAGACCCTTAAAGAAAATAATCCTCCCTACAGAGTCCCCATGAACCATGCTACTACATGATCCACAGAGGATGAAGTGTGTAAAACGCTTGCCTCAAACATAAAAATAGTGATCTCATACACCCTCTTGTGGCACAACCCTCGAATGATGAGGATAAACAGCCGAGAATAAGCAGGCCATTACTGCCTGCTTTGGTATAGGGGAAAATTAAGGGCTCCTGGGCCGCTGTCCAGACCACATTTCTAGGACCAGAAGCAGTGACCATCTCATTTCATTAGTGAAAATTTGAAAAGAGAAAAAAAAAAAAAAGCAGATAAGGAGTCCTCCAAAAACAGCACTCAAGGAGGGTTGTTCAGAAGGGGCAGACCAATGCCAATAAAGGCGTACAATAAACCTGATATCACCATCTGTCTATAGCTGCAGAATCTCCACCTGGTATACAGGCTAGCCATATTTATCACTTAATGGCAGCAGGGAACTAAAAAGAGAGGGAAACCTAGAAAAAAACAAATCATGAAAACAGAACCAGAAAGGGACTGCAGCTATAGACAGAATCGCATTGTAAGCACAGAGAAACTGAGCATTGCCCCCCCCCCCAAACCGTGGAATCAGGACATCACCCTTGGGAAAGTGAATTGCCAGATCTGTCAGAGTAGAATTTAACTTGAGCATACTAACCCCAGATGAATACAAAACAAGACTAGACTAGCCCAGAGTCAAAAACATGAGAGTCAGCAAAATTAGACAGTCCTGAAAGAGAGAACCAGATCGGGAGCACGATGTCCATTAATCTGTCAGCACGAAGGCCCTTCCTGAGAGCTGCAGCTTGGAATTAAATAGCCGGATATAGAGTTTGTGACCAACATAGCCCCAGAGACATAGTAGAGAAATATAATTTGCATCTGCTGGATTATACCACCACTGAAAAGCTCAGCATGGCACCCCACACCAGGTCAACTCTCATGCAGGCTTCAAAAGGTCAGGAAGTGCTTTCTTGAGCCCTGCGGTTGCCGACTCCACTTCCTCGTAGGTCTCCCAGGAACCATTCAGGAAAACTTGAAATCTTGCAGGAAAACCCATACAAAACTTGATTCCCGCGGCAATCTACTTGAGGACAAGCTTGTGAAATGTGGCTCGTTTCTGGCGTACAGATAAAGGCAAATCTTGCGCCACTCTCAGCTTTTTTACCTTCCAATTGCAAATCTTGTACTTCCTTAACCTTATATAGGAAATGCTGTCACTCCTGGAAGTTTAGAAAGCAAAATATGAATGACCTGGGGGGGCTCCAACCGGGGGAGGGGGCGTAGTGCATGATGAGCTCTTTCTATTAAGTAGCTTGCACCAAAGGGGGAACGGCCTGCCACCTTCTTCACAAACTTTCTGATAAACTTAATGGGTTCTGAGCCCTCTTCACCTTCAGGCAAACCAATAATTACCGCATTGTTGCGGCGACTGCGCACCTCCAAATCTTCCACCTTGTTCTCCATTTTCACTAGCCTTGCCTCAGGGTCACTAGCTCCAATTCTGCTTTATCCTGTTTCCTTTCAACGGAGTGTATACAAGCTTCATTATTAGCAATCTTCTTGGAGAGCTCCTCAAGGGTACTGGAGATGCCTTTTATTTCTCCTGCCATATTCTGCATTTCAGCCTTGAAAGGCTGAAACTCCTCTAGAAATCTCGAGAGGGTAAGAGGATCAGTATCAGGGCTCTCAGTAGTAGCAGGCAGCAAGGATTGTAGGGAGGAGGCCCTGGCTTTCTTAGAGGCCTTCTCGGGCGTAGCAGGTGGTGTGTGTTTAGAAGCAGTTTTCCACATCTCTTCGTTCATCGACTTCCTTTATCGAGGGCACAAACGTTCAGGAAGATGACAGTCAGATGATCTGCGGTGGAAAACACCGTAAAGCAGGGTTTTTAATGATAATTAATGGGCAGTAGGTCAGAGCAAGCAGAGAGGTGTCCTACTCAGCACACCGCATCACGTGACTCTCCAGTTTTGTGAGTTCTTTTAGGACTCTTTCTTCCGTAAATGGGCTGGTGTCCACCTCTCTCCTGTATTTGCTAATGTTGCCTAACTGTAGTCCCTCACCTTCTCCTTCTTCTGCGAATACAGAACAAAAATATTTGTTCAGTACAGATGTTTTTTCCAGGTTTCCTTCCACACACTCCCCTTCTTCCCCTTTAAGCTTTACAATCCCACCCATTTTTTATCTGTTCACTAATATACCTATAAAAAGTCTTGGCCCCTTTTTTACATCCTGTGCTATTTCTTCCTTGCTTTGTGCCTTTGCGTTCCTGACTGCTTTCCTTGCCTCTCTCTATTTATCCAGGTACACTACCCTGTCCTCCTCCTTCTGTGTTTCCTTGTACTGCCTGAAAGCCATCTTTTTCATCCTTATCTTCCTGGCCACTTCCTTTGTGAACTGTAGTGGTTTTCTCTTTCTCTTGCCCTTGTTTACTTGCCTAATGCTAAGGTTTGTCATCTTCGCTATGGCTCCTTTCAAATGGGCACACTGATCCTTACCTCCCCCTTCCACCCCCATTCATCCCACCCTGTCAGTGCATTCTTGAGCCATATTGCCATCTTAGTAAAGTCCGCGTACACAACAAGCCTGAGTTAGTATACGCAGCAAGCCTGAGTAGCCATCTCGAGGTTGCCGTGGAACATCGAGAATTTCAGTCCCAGATATGTATAGTTCTTTATCGATGCCAAGGATTCTTTCCCTGTGTACCAATGACTTAAACCTGTTCATTCCATTTTTTGTGCTGAGTCCGTGAAGTTTATTTAATAGTTGTTGCAGCCCTATTTTGGTTCTTGAAATTAATGCCAGATCACCTGCATATGCTAACAGGTCTTTCTAAGACATCATTAAAGCAGACTTTCTAAGATTCATTAACATAAGTATTAAATAAAATGGGAGCGTGAGAACACACCCCTGCTGCATACCTCTCCCAGTTGTAAATTCTTTTGAGAGGGTACCCTTGGAGTCTGTCTTAACCTGACACCATGTATTTTCATACAGTATTTTAACACATTTGATTAGATTTAGATTGTTGGGGGGTTTATCTACTGCGATGGGTTTTGTTTGTTGTTATTGCTGTGATGATGATTGTTTTTTCTTATTATTATGGGGTGATTTTCTACCCTGACATGGAATGTACAAGGTATGAGTAACCTCGTTAAACATAAAAAGGTTCTAGCTTATTTAAAATCATGTAATTGTCATATTATGTTATTACAGGAAACCCACCTTCTCCAAAAGGATGTGGGTGTCTTGGAGCATGGATGAATAGGCAGAACATATTCTAATGCTTGCATTACAAAAAAGAGAGGAGTCTCGATCTTGGTAAAATGTGGGTGCCATTTAATAGCTGATTCATGTGAGGCTGATCAGGAGGGGCAATGGGTGTTGCTTTCAGGTAAAGTGGAGACAGTTCCCATCCTGTTGGTTAATATTTGTGCCCCAAATCCTGATTCCCACAATTTTTCTCTCAGTTGACCCTGCTTATTATTAATTATTATGAGCAGCCTATGGCACTTACAACGGGGGTGATTTTAATTTTGTCTTGGATCCACTGGTGGACAGATCCCCAATGAAGTTAGGGGTCCCCATGCATCAGAGATCGAGGGAGGTTCTCTTTCATTTCTCTAGAGAATTCCAACTTGCAGATTGCTGGAGGGTTTTCCACACTGATTTTAAGGATTTTACCTTCCGGTGTGTGAGATTCCAGTCACATAGCCGACTGGATTATTTTTTATGCAGTTTGAGTATTTTGATAGATATTCTAGAGTTGTTCTATATACCTATAACTCTAATCATGCTCCAGTATCCCTTATTTGGGAGCCACAGCAGTCACTGGCAAAATTGCCTTGTTGCCATTTTAATCCTGAGTTATTGCTGTCCGGGGATTTTCATTGGTGGCTGGAGGGTGAAATTCTACTTTATTTTACATCAAATTCATCTCCAGAGATTTCACCTTTTATTCTATGGGATGCCTTTAAGGCCTTTTTACATGGCAGAGCAATATTATATACTGCTTATACTAATAGGAAGAGAAAGGAGAAGTTGGAGAATCTGTTGGGGAGGATTAGGCAGTTGGAAGAGGATCTTAATGAGTCTGAAGGGAATTCATATAGACTTATAACAGAGTTGGTTGCCTGTAAGGAGCAGGTCAATATGATTTATTCTCAGAAAGCTCAGCGTGCTTTGTTTTTTCTAAAGCAGGCCTATTGGGAATCGGGGGATAATGCCAGCAAATTGTTGGCATATTGATTGAAGTGAAGGGCTTCAGAAATGCAACTTCCCTACTTAGTAGATGGGGTGGTGGGGGATATTTTGGGGGCTGTGGCCATTGTGGAAAAATGCGGGGAATTTTATTTCCATTTATATCAGTCTTCAATTAATCCTTCTGTTGCTGAATATGAAGCCTTTTTTACCCAATTTCAGAAGACCAAGTTGTCAGAAGAACTGACATCTTCACTTGACACAGACTTTTCATTGCAGGAGGTACAGGTTGCTCTCAAGTCTTTGGCTGTTGGTAAGGCACCAGACACTGATTGGCTTAGCTCAGACTTCTACCATGCCTTTGAATCATTGTTATCTACTCAGCTGCTGGAGTTATTTAAGGCAGTTGGTGAAGATTGGTTCTCTGTCAGAGTCTATGAAGGAGGCTATTGTCACTGTTTTGCCCCAGCTCAGTACAGGCCCCATCTTCTGTGCTAATTATCACCCTATTTCTCTTTTAAATGTAGATTGTAAAATTTTGGAGAAAATTTTTGCTGTGCAAGTGGAGAAGGTTTCAGAAGTCTTAATTAGGAAAGCCCAATCTGAATTTTTGAAGGGTAGGCAGGGCAGTGACAGTTTGAGGGTGGTCATTGATTTAATTGAGGTGGTGGGTAGTGGTTCAGATTCTACTGCTCTGGTGGGGTTAGACGCTGAAAAAGTGTTTGATTCCATTAAGTGGCAATATTCGCATTTTGTTCTTGCTAAAGTTGGCCTAGGTCCTAGATTCCACTGATGGGTAGCCTGTCTATGCAGTAACCCATGGGTTTAAGTGAGAGTGAATGGGATACTCTCCTTGCATTTTTCCCTCTTTTGGGGAATGATACAAGGATGCCCCCTAAGCCCCTTATTGTTTGTATTAGCTATCAAGCCTTTATATTTAGCACTTTCACAACACCCTGATGTTAGAGGTATTACTGTTGGGAAGAAATCTTACTCAGCATTGCTTTATGTTGATGATTTACTATTATTATTGTCAAACGTAGACACCTCCCTTCCAAATGCATGTGAAACTATCTACACATTTAGTGCTATTTGGGGCTATGAATTTATTGGGAAAATACTGAAATTTTACCTTTGTGTAAGACTGATAGCTCATGGGCTAAGTTGGGTGTGCATACTTTAAAATTGTCCCCAAGGGGGGGTGAACTATCTGGGGATGCTGGTTGTGCCTCGGTTAGAGGAGTTATGTTCTGTTAATCTAAAGAAGGTGATGAATGAGATGAAGGTAGACCTTTTGCACTGGAGGAAATTTAATGTGTTTCTTCCTGGTAAAATTGCCACCATTAAAATGATGATTTCCCCTGCTTATTTTATAAATTGTGCAATTTCCCTTTGGTCTTGCCCCAATGGTATTGGATCCAACTGGACAAGATTACTGCAAACTTTATTTGGGAGCGCTCCATCCCATGTTTTAGCAGGAAGACTCTGCATCCTCCTGGTATTGCTGGGGGATGGAATCTACCCTGGTTTGGGGAGTACCATTTGTGTCATGGGGTGAAGCAAACATTGTATTGGGTGCCTCACTCGGGGGAGGATTCCCCTTTATGGGTGGATATTGAGCAGGAACTATCAGGGCTGCTCCTCTTGTGATGCTTCTTAAGAAAAGGGAAGGGGGACTGGTCACATTTCTGCACCCATGGTTTTCTTGAAATGGGCCTGGAATCAGTTTTTTTCATTCCCTTAAATGAGACACCACCTTCCTGGATAGATAGGAGCCCTATGGGGAACTCTGGAGATTCAGATAGGTAACAACTTTGTTTGGTGCAGGTCTTAGTGGGACAGGGGCATCTACCTACTTGAAGATCTGGTAGATAGTAAGGAGGTGGTTCTTCTCACTTTTCATGATTTGAAGGACAAATAAGACCTTCCGGGGGGGGGGCACTGTGGCATTTTTTTCAGATTAGACAAGCCGTTTCCAATACATTTCTACAGAATTAGTATGTTAAGGACACTGATTTTACAAAACACCTAGGCAAGTGGCTTACTCATTCTGGAGGACATATAAGCTGTTTATATAAAGTTTTGCAAAAATGTTTTGTCCAAATTGGCAAACCCATAGGCTGAAATGGATGCAGGATATGACTTTTGATTTTGATAAAGAAGTATGGAATAGATGCTAGGTGGCTGCACATTCAGCTTCTCTGGATTCCAAGCTTCAGCTGATTCAAAAGAAAATACTGGGGAGGTGGCATTGTACACCGGTTCAGTTAGTCAGGCTGGGCTTGTTGGGTTCAGACATACTTTGGCGGTGCCTCATCTTGTTCCATTTACCATATAGTTTGGGAATGTGACCCTCTCAAGGGGCGGTGGGTGGGTATTTTTGACTGTTTGGAAGCAGTTTTGGAAATCCCCATTTTGAAATCTCCATTGTTTTGGATCTTGGGTGACCCAGACTTATTGGATGATTCTCTACAGCAGTTTGAATGCTTTTTGTTTATTGCTGCCTTAGAGGCTAAGTGGCTTTTACTTTTATGTTGGAGGTCTCAGTCACTTCCACCAATCCAAAGGTGGATGCAAGCCTTAAATAAAGCAGCTGTCTTTCATCAAATTTTATTGCGCGGGTGCAAAGCCTTATTTAAGTTTTGTCAGGCTTGGGGTAAGTGGATTAATTATCCAGGAGTGTTTAATGGGAATTTTGGAATGATTGCTTCCGATTAATGCATGTTTCTTGTTTTTTTATGGGTTGGTGGTAGATGATGGGTGGGGGTGGGGCCAGCATTTTGGGGTGTTATGGCTTGTTGTATATGTTGATCCTGTTATATTTATTAGGTCTATTTGTAATTATCTGTTCAGCTAGTTATTTTGTGAATCTAATGATGTAATTATTTTCATTTTTCTGTGGTTGCTGAGTTGATTTACTGGGTTATGCTTTGGTTTTCAAATAAAAAGTCTATATTCAAAAAAAAGATTTAGATTGTTTAATGTGTTCATTAAAAATTGGGAACAGAGTTAAAGGTAAGATCTGCTGCACCTTTGCAGATGAAACCAAGCTCTTTGGGAGGGTGGACTCAGACTAAGGGGTACAGAGTCTGAAGGAGGACCTGGATAAGCTGGAGAGCTGGTCAGGTATGTGGCAGCTGGGGTTCAATGCAAGGAAGAGCAAGGTCATGCACATAGGAAGGAAGACTCCAAGGGCAGAGTATAGTTAAGGGGATGCCAGAGTCACTGATACAGAGGAGGAGCTGAACTTGGGGAAAGTCATCACCAGCAACCTTAAACAGGCCATGCAGTGTAGGAAGGCAGGGGCCAAGGCAACCAAATGCTAAGCTGCATAGCTAGAGGGTTTATTAGCAGAAGGAAGTAAGTTCTAAGTCTTCTGTGCAGATACTTAGTGTGACTGCACCCAGAGTACAGCATGCAGTACTGTAGCCCTTACCTGAATAAAGATATCAACAAGCATGAGGCAGGGCAGAGAAGAGCAACAAATATGGTTCAGGAACAGTAGGGCAGGGCATATGAGGACAGGGTGAGAGAGCTAAACATGTGCTCACTAGAGGAGAGAAGGGAGAGAGGGGACATGACTGAAACCTTCAATTACTGTACCTGAAAGGTATAAACAACTTGGATATCAGGGAACTTTTCTGTCTTAGTGATAACAGGACCACTAAGGGTACTGTTTTATGTTGGTGGGGGAAGACTCAGGAAGGAAGTCAGGAGATACTTCTTTTCAGAGAGAGTTGTGTTGAGATGGCGTGAACTCCTATCTAAGCTCCTCACCTAAACGACAGTGGAAGGGGGTTCAAGAAAGGGTGGAATAGGGTGAAGGGGAAGGTCAGGGTTGAGGGGAGGGGCCCACTGTAGTCTCTAGATTAGGGGTAGCACAGTCAAGCAGACTCAATTGACCATGAAGTCCTCTTCTGATGGCTAATTCCTATCTTCGTATGACTAATTTGACCATATACAGTTGCTGTGTAAGGAATCGAATGCATAGGAGAAATTGATAAATGCTTCCTGCAGGTTCGGTTTCTTGACTCTTATGTATTAATCTACAAAATAGTGGAGTACAAACCATTGAAACATACATGAATATCCTGGTCTGCATCCTTTCCATTATTCTCTTAGAATCTATTTTTCTTTTTCCCATTTAATCAATTTAAGATTATTTTCCTTTGTATTTTAGCTGAAATATTTAACAAACTGATGGATCTGGAAGGCCCTGTCCAGACTATTAATCTGTTTTTGTAAACATTTTTAAAAATGACTTAAGCAAACTGAGCTTATGCATTCAGACAACCTGCAAAGTGTTTGAACGTGGTTTAAACACACTTTAAACATCCTTGCATTGTATTTACACTGCACTTTTATTGGTGGTGTTTGAAAACGTTTTAAACTTATACTGTTAAAAGTGACATTTGGAGCACTCTTTACATTTCTGTTTAGACTACAAGGTAAAAGAATGCTTGTTTTAAAATATTTTTAAAAATTGACTCAAAGCTACCCCAGAAATCGGCTTGAACCTGATTTCTGAAAACATTTTACAATAAAACCATGTTTAATACAGATGCAAAGCATGTTTACTGATTTTAATCCAACCAAAACTCTAAGAACCATACTACGGAGCATAGAATGGACGAGGTCTAAGGCCCTGTGCACACTAGGGACCGATTTAAAAGAGTTTTTAATAACGTTTTAGAAACTAATCCCTAGCACGGTTGTCAGAGCATCCACAATGCACTCCAACAATGGTGCTTGCCTGACTGACTTCCCAGGCATGATTGTGCACCAGCGCAAAGCATTGTGGGTGCCACAAAACATAATCGGATATTCATGATCAGGCACCCTAATGGATCGGAGGGAAGTTACATCTTTAGAACTGGGACCACAGTGGAAGCCCAGACACTTTTAAGTTCCCTACTGTGTATAGGGCCTAACAGTTTGGGTCTGTTCTCCCTTCCTTCTTATATATTTGGCAAATCCACTTTCCTTTCCAGTACTTCAGTACCTTCCTTATTTCCTTTGCACTCTTGTTCAAAATATGGAATTCCACCATTGTGGAATGACTCTATATAACTCAGCTGGAATTCAGTCAACCCTTGGTTATTTCCTACCTTGTTTCATTGAGAGAATAGCTTCTTGTATTTCACTTTCTTCTAACATTACATCATCTCTGAACTGTTTGCTACAGTGTGGAATTCTGTCACTAACATCTATGTGTCTTTCTCATCGAATTTCTTTCTGTAGAACTCTTCCCATTCTTTTAATTGTTTTGATTTATATTTCAATTTTTTCTTTAATCTCATTCATCTGTATTGCTACTGAAAGCCAAAAAAGTTTATGATCATTTATTAATTGCTTTCATTAGTTCTTTTCAAAGTTTGTGAGTATGTTCCATTCTCTTTTCCCTTTAAATTATCCTATACTATACTCTTATTTTTATTAATTCTGTCAACTATATATCATTATTTAGTCTGCTACTGTATGTTTTCTTGGGGTCCTATCCAACCTTTTCTTATAACTAATGCAGTCTCTGTAAAACAGATAATGTTTGTTGCTATATTGCAATTTTAAGTTTTTCTATGGCCATAAAGCACCTTTCTCATTTCATTATACTGGATATCCATTGCCATTTAACTATGACTTCTCTCATATCATTCAGTTCTAAGATACAGTCTCTTGCTTTAACCCATTACTTCCAATGACTCTGAATGAAGTCTGAACCACACGTTGCTTAAGTTGATACAAAATGGCCAGCCTAGATGATGTTATCTGATCTGTGTATCATGATATCTACAGTTTCTTTAAATTTAATCATCTAATCTAGTCTTTATTTATAATTCCCCCCACTGTTGCTTCCCATGCTTCATTCCTTGATATACATCCTTCATTTCCCATCACCTTTTTCTGTATTAGCCTTATCATAGCCAGTTGTTCACTTTATACTGTCTCTAGCATATTTATATCTCTACATGTGACCCTACTAAGTAAAGTAGTCATTGTTAAGTCTATTAGGCTTTTGCCATTATGAAATATGCACATATATTCTCCAAATGGCTCCTGTTTAGCCTGGATGTTCAATACCATTAATCTAGGATAAGTTATAATATTTTTGAGATTAAATCCATTGGGGTTTACATTCAGATCCTTATTGTTTCGCTTTTAGATTTCTAAGTTGACAGAGTGTAGATGGGTGAGACTGTAAGGATGTTTCTTCAAAAGTCAATGTTTTGAAAACAAAAATGTAAAATTATTAATTAAAATTGGTTATTGAGTGCCAAAAAAAATGGGTCTGTTTTTAAGGATCAGAACCACATTTTTGTGAGGTGCAACATCCTTTTTTGTGACTGTCATAAAACCCGGGAAAAGAAGGGAAATGTTTGCACATCAAAAATGGAAAACAAATGACCACAGCTTAAGTCTAAAAATGTTTGTGGTCTACAGAATTGGTTGTAAGGTTGTTTCTTTATTTTTTTTCAGTTTTACTGAAAGAAAGTTGTGTGCCACTAAAACAGGACCCATTCTCATGACTTGCAAATCCATCTTCATGAGATACAACTTCTCATTTCATGGGACAGTTCCAAAACTGAAAAATACAAATGTCCTTGCAGAGCCATACACAAAGCAACCTACAGGTTCAGGGACATGCCCAATGGGTCATCTGTTTTGCCTGTGGCCTGCAAGGCCATGCACAAACCAAACTGCAGGCCAGCGACCATGCCACATGGTTCAGTTTCTTGGCATAATGCACATAGGGCCATGCACAAAGCAAGGTAGAGACATGTGCTACACTTGATGGGGCACCAGCTTTGAGTATGTCCCACAGGATTATATACAAAACAAGGTGTAGATCTAGAGCTATGCCTGAATGTACACCTGCTCTGTACACAAAGCAAGCTACAGATTCTGGCCTTGCACAAGGGGCTACTATATCTAGCTCAAAAAGACAGAAAATGTATTGCAAAACATTATGTTAATGCACAAGTTAGGGCTTACTATAAAACTACAAAAAATATGGAAATGTGATGTTAAGGCTTTTGGAACCATAAGTCTGGCCACCCTATCTCCCCATGAACCCCACCTAACTGAATAGCAAAGGACAACACAGGTTTAATACAGATGTTTTAACATCATGAATAAGTAACTTAGCACAAGGAATGCAGTTACACCCTCTGATGAACACTGTCATATGATACCTGCCTGGGGAAATGTGTGCAGTAGTGTAGCTGCTTCATGAGTAGCCAGCAGGGCCATTCATGAAGCACAGTACAGGTTCTGCGCACTTCATGTGATGGTGCAGCAGCTTCACAAGTGGCACACAAGGCCATTTACGAAGCCTGCTTCAGGCATGTAGTAATGTGTGTGATTATGCAGCTGCCTTTTGAGTGACCCATAGAACCATTCTTAAAGTATGCTGCAGAGATGATGCAGTATAGTATGTGTGATTATGTAGCTGCTTCACGAGATGTCATCAGGGCAAGTTACAAAGCTTGGTAAGTCCTGGGGCAATGCGTTTGACAGTGCCACTGCTTCAAGAGTGTTGTTAGAGCCACTTGTAAAACCCACTAAGAGGTCTGGTACAATGTCTGTGATGGTGAAGGTGTTTTGTGAGTGGACTGCAGGACTATTCATAAGGCCCATTACAGGTCTAATTCATTTGATTTCATGGGAGTGGTGAGTGGGGTGAGCAGAGTTAGGGTTCATAAAACCGAAATACTAACATCACATTTCCTTACTTTTTGTGCTGTAATAATAAACCCTACCTTGTTTATTAACATAGATTTTGTACTAGATAGATAGACAGAAGAATGGATCGAGATGGATGGATGGATACAGACATAGCAGAGATAGAGATAGATAGAGAGGGAGTTAGATAGATAGACAGAGACAGAGCTAGATAACTAGCTAGATGGACAGAAACAGATAGATAGATAGATAGATAGATAGATAGATAGATAGATAGACAGACAGACAGACAGATACATGCAAACATACATACATTCATACACACTTCTAGAATTATGCCACAAAAGATACTTCATCCACCTAGTTTGCACATAAATCCTAAACTACCCCAAAACCTCATATCTATATGAGAATTGTGCTCACAATACCTCCTTCATGTTTCCTGCCATACTGCTACCCCCAGGTCGCTATTAACCCCTGACCTGTGTCCTAACTATGTTTAAAGCTATGGATGGTTTTAACACCCATCACTTCAGCCAGCATGCTACTCCACAGCTCAACCACCCTCTGTAAGAAAGAACTTCTACATGTCCCTCCTGACTCTCCCTCCCACCAGCTTCTATTCGTGTCCCTGTGTTCTAGATTCACTATTTCTGTTGAATAGTTCCTTGAAGTTTACCTTTATCATTCCTTTCACGGACTTGAAGGTCTCTGTTATATCATCGACCTTCCTTTTGGCCTCCAGCTAATTCATGTTCAGTGCCCTAAGCTGATCCTCACAGGATCTGTCCTGCAGGCCATGAATCATTTTGGTTACTCTGTGCTGCACCATTTCCATCCTATCTTTGTCTTTCCTTAACTGAGGACTCCAGAAATGGACATAGTACTCCAGGTGTTTTCTTACCAGTGATCTACAGAGAGGTTAGTAATACCTCTTTTCTCCTGCAATCAAAGCCCCCTCCCGATACACCCGAACATCCTGGTTGACTTGCTGTAGCCCTTGTCACATTCGCTAGATTGCTTACAGGGAGTCACTTGTGATGAATAAGAGGTCCCTTTCTTCAGTAATAGTTCCCAGCTTAACTCCTCCCACCCAATATTACATCTGTGGCTTTTTGTTGCCTAAGTCCTTTGTACTTTTTTGTGTTAACATCCCACTAGTGATTTCTCTCTCTCTCTGCAGACTTGACTCCATTTACAACTACCATCTGCTGTCTTCCCTCTAACAAACTTCACCTCCCCCCACTGCAATTAAGTCCTTCACCATACCTACATCATCTAGCCTCTTCAGCAACTTTCTGTGTGGCACAGAGTACAATGCTTTGCTTAATTAAAAGTAAAATAAATCAACTACTTGTACATTATCTGCTGTCCTAGCTACCCAGTCGAAGAAAACTATCAGGTTGTTTGACAAGATCTCCCTGCCACAAACTTGTGTTGTTTACTCTCCTGGAACACATTCCTGGTAGTAAACATAGAAACACAGAAACACAGAATTTGCTGGCAGATATGGACTGCTTGGACCACCCAGTCTGCCCATGTTTCCCTGCTTATAGTATAACCACAGATCCTACTTGATCTCTGGCCCATTCACCCACCCACCCCTTTTCCTAAGATTCCCTTATGCCTATCTCAAGCATTCTTAAACCCCACCACTGTTTTTGCCTCCACAACCTCCACTGGAAGACTATTCCAGAAATCCACCACTCTTTCTCTGAAGTACTTCCTCACATCTCTCCTAAATCCACCCCCTCCAGCTTCTTGTCATGCACCCTTGTCCTTGAACACCTTTTTTTCTGACAAAAATACATCCCATCCATACCTTATTTAGCCCCATTAGGTATTTAAAGGTATCTATCATATCCCCCTCCTATCTTCCAAGGTGTACTTATTTAGTTTCTTAAGTCTCTCCTCATAGGGCATCTGATGCAGACCATGCACCATTTCAGTTGCCCTCCTCTGGACCACCTGTACTCTATCTATATCCTTCTGGATATATGCTCTCTGCAACCGGACACAGTACTCTAGGTGGGGTTTTACTAGCGATCTATACAGAGACAATACCACCTCAATCTTTCTGCTGGTGATATCCCTCTTTATGGACCCCAGTATCCCACTAGCCCCTCTTACTGCCTTGTTGTGCTGCCTGGACACCTTTAGGTCATCCAATATGATTACCCCAGGTCTCTTTTCTGCTTGGTGGTTGTCAGCACCATTCCTCCCATTTTGTGCTCTGCCACTGAGTTTCTGTGCCCTGAGTGCATTATTATGCACATCTTCACATTGAAACCCAGCTACCATATCCTTGACCACTTCTCAAGTTTTCTCAGGACTCTGCTCATCCTTTCCTTCCCCCCCCCACCCGGAGTGCCCACCTTTTTGCAGATTTTGGTGTCATCCACAAAGAGGCAGACCTTCCCTTCCAGTTCCTCTGCAATGTTACTTATAAAGACATTAAAGAAGACTGGTCCCAGCACTGATCCCTGAAGCACCCCGCTGGACACCCTCCCTTCCTCTTAGTGAACTCCATTTACCACCACCCTCTGATGCCTATCCCCTAACCAATTTCTTACCCAATTTACTATCTTTGGACCCACTCCTAAGCTACCCAGCTTGCATACTAGCCTCCTGTGTGGCACAGTGTTCAACACCTTAGTGAAATCTAGATAAGCTACACTCACCACTCCACCCTAATCTAATTCTTTGGTCACCCATTCAAAGAAATCTATTAGATTAGTTTGACATGACCAGTGCCTTGTGAATCCATACTGCCTTAGGTCTTGCAACACACTGGATTCAAGATATTCCACAATCTTGTCCTTCAGCAGTGTCTCCATTAACTTTCCCAACACTGATGTCAGGTTGACCGGCCTATAATTGTCAGCCTCTTCCCTGCTACCACTTTTGTGAATTATTTGCCCTCCTCCAATCCTCCGGAACCTCTCCTGTTTTCAGTAAGCTGTTAAATAGGGTTCCATGTCATAATAGTGATTGCAAAACAGCGATTGCTACTATGGCGAGTGTATATCACTGAAAAGCAAAACGGCGATATACACTTTAAGGTGACCCGACTACCGGGTGTAAAAAAAAAAGTATTTTTGCGGGGGACTTTGCCCCCGTACCCCCCTGAATTAGGATTCTCAACTCCAGGGGGTACATGTCGGGAAGGGGGCTAAATCCAGATCTTGCAAAAAATTAAGTGCTGCAGCTCGTAGCTGCGGCAAATTGTAACCTGCTCCCGGTCTCGAACCCAGTACCTGCTCTGCCAGAGCTAGCCTCCCACACCACCATGCCATATGGTTAGCTCAGTGGCAGCAGGTATACCAGTGCCTGAAAACCACTTCCCTGACCCTCCTCTTCTCCTCACTATTCCTCTCTTTCGTTTTCCCTTCCCCCAGTCGCTATCCAATACCCTCGCTATTCTGCAGGGTAGCCCATAATAAAAGCACCCAAAATGAGTCACTGTGTTTCTAGTTACTCATTTTGGGTGACTCTTTTGATGTGACACCTTAAATAGGGCTGTCAGAGGTGCAGCCAGTACCTCCCTGAGCTCCCTCAGTACCCTTGGTTGCACCACATCTGGCCCCATTGTTTTGTCCACTTTTTTATTAGAAAGTCCATTCAGGACAATCTTTTCTGAAAAGAGACTAGTGTCCACTTTTCTTCCTCCACTGCTCCTGTTATTTTCTTGTGGCCCCGTCCCCTTCTCCTTCCTCTTGAACACAGAACAAATGTATTTGTTCAGGATGTCTGCCTTTTCCTGGTCCCTGTCTGCACAGTCCCCCAACCCCTTCCCATTTTAAATCTCACGATCCCACCCCTGATCTTCTTCCTTTTACTTACAGACCTAAAAAATGTCTGGTCCTCCTTCATCACTACCTGGTTATTCTCTCTTCAGTTTGCACCTTTGAACCCCTTACTGCTCTCCCTGCTTCCCCTGATACACATCCCTATCGTCCTCCCTCTGTGTCTCCTTATACCTTCTGAATGCCACGCTTTTAGCCTTTACCTTTTCTGCCATCTCTTTCAAGAACCATAGCAGTCTATTTTTCATCTTGCTTTTGCTCACTTGTTTGAAACAGACTTTTATTACCTTCCCTATGGCCCTTTATAGCTTTGCCAACTGTTCCTTCAGCTCACCCAGGCCACCCCCCCCACCACCAAGTCATCCCTGAGGCATTTGCCTATCTTTTTAAAATTTGCCCTCCCGTATTTTCAGGATCCTTGCCCTTTTGTGGTTTAGTTCCACAGCCATCCTTATATTGATACTGTACAGTGATTGCTGTTTCTCACAGGTGGCCTCCTACCTTGATGTCTGCAACACCGTCCTTGTTAGTGAGCATCAGGACCAGTATTGCCCCAAATACTGCCAGTACACTAGTTCCTCTATGATGAGTGTTTCCATCAGTTTACCCACAACAGACGTTAGACTTACAAGCCTATAGTTACCTGGTTGTACCTTATCCCCAGCTTTATGGGGTGGAACTCTGTCCACTAACTTCCAGCTTTTAGGAAACATCCCTGACTTATTAGAGCTATTAAATAGCCCTGCAAGGGGTTCAATCAGTTCCAGTGCCAGTTCCCTGAGCAACCTCGTATGCATCCCATCCTGCCCCAGCACCTTATCTATCTTCAGGGCTGAAAGCTCTTTTCTTGACCCTTTCACTTGTAAATTCATTCTGCCTGATTTCTGGAGTTCCCCTTTCAGCAGCTTTTATGCCACTTTCTGGCAAAGATCTGCTGTCCTTCACTGTGACACTGAGCAGAAGTACTCACTAAAAATCATTGTCTTCTTCATGCTCTCCTCTATTATTCTACCCCTCTACCAGCCTAGCAATTCCTCCTCCTGTCTTTCTTTTTTCCCTAATAAATCTGGAAAACTGTTTTCCTTGCCCTTAATCCCCTCCACAATATGCAGCTCAGTGTCTGCTTTTGCATACCTGACTGTCCTCTTGGCTTCCCTTAATTTTCCTTGGTAGTCACTCCATTCTTCATCCTCCTGCTTCTCCTTGTTTGTGAGAAAGGCCTTTTCTTAGCCCTCAGGACCTCTTTGACCTTTTTGGAGGACTAGATTGATCTATTGTACCTGTTTCTTTTGATGACCATCCTCAAGCATGACTTTGTTGCCTCAAGAAAGTTCCCTTTAATTACTCTTCATCTTTCCCCTGTGTCCCTGATTCTGTGCACCCCAACAACCAATCTCGGATAAATTCCCTGATCTGGTTAAAATCTGCACTTCTGGACCTGGGACAGTGTTGAAGACATTAAGGCAGAAAGTCATCTGGGGACCAGTGATTATCACACAGTGTAATTCAGCATAGGAACAGCCATGGAATCCAACCACACAGTGGTGAGGGTCCTGGACCTCAGAAGAGGTTTTACTAAATTGGGAGAATGCCTCAGGAATGACCTGGGAGGTGGAGATGACCTGGGGGGGTAGAGAAGAAGTGGATCAAACTAAAAGAGGGAATAGTGAAGGCAACAAACCTCTGTGTCAAGCAAGTATGCAAAAGTAAAAGAAAGAGGAGAGCACTATAGTTCTTGAAAGAGGTAGCAGAAAAGGTAAAGGCTAAAAGAGTGGCATTCAGAAGATATATGGAGACCCAGAGAGAGGAAGAAGGGGAAGTCTATCAGGGAAAACAGAGAGAAGCTGGCAAAGCCATAAGGAGTGCATTGGTGCAAACTAAGGAAAAATAACTCAGCGAGTATGAAAAGGGGATAATATATTTTTTAGGTATGTTAGCAAAAAAAAGGAAGACAAAGGGCAGGATTGTACTGTTAAAGATGGAGGGGATGAGTGTACAGAAGGGGATCAAGAAAAAGAAAACATCTTGAACAAATACTTCTGCTTAGAGTTCACAGTAGAAGGGGAAGAAGAGGGACCACGAAAAGGCACCAGGAGTTTTGATGGAAGGGAAATGAACACTAGTCTGTTTTCTGTGGAGACACTAACTAGTGAATTATTGCGATTATACAATTGGCACGATGGCCAAAACACTGCTCTATTCCTTGCAGCTTTTGCAGTTCAGCGGTTTACAGCATCTTTTTGTGAGTTTTTATACAGAAAATACCACATTTACTGAACGTAATGAAGGCTATTTTTGCACAAGTTATTGTTATTTTATGTATGTTACCTTGGGCTGTAATGCCACTGTGCATCGAGTACTGAAAAAAGAGTGCCAGTTGGCTATGCTTAGGATTCCATGTTACAGCCGTTACTTGGCTCCCGGGTTTGGTTTTTTCATTACTGTTACTCTGACCTCAAGATGCTATGATTATTGTGACAAGAAAAGCAGCATTGAAATGAGGAGGAATCTGGAGAAAATGATGGCAAACCATGCCAGTATTTATGGATGCACAGTTTGTGCTGACAGGCTTATAAAGCCTTTTAAAAGGTAGGCCATTGTTGCCTGGGGGACGTCATGTTATTTGTCCACTTGTCACCCAATTTTACTGCGCTCATGGAGCACCTTCTTATTATTTTATTTTATAGGTTGGAATGGTTGTTGAAACTGAAGGTGACCGGAGGAGAGAGAGAAGGAGAGAGAGAGGGAGAGTGGAAAAAACTGCCAGAGACCTTTGGAGAGTATAATTTGTTTGTGCGAGCATTAAACGCTCGGGTTTCTCAATGGACACCATGAACCCCTAGTTATGGAGTCCAGAGCGAAGATGAGTTTGCTCCTGTTTGCCAAAGTCTTCTTCTGGTTTTCCTGATAATACATTTTATTGGAAGAAAATATCAGGCAGATTCCCCATAAGGTACTCTCTTAACCTTCTTTTATGTGGATGATGTCCTGAGCAGAGGCTGTTGTATGAGCTGCTATTTAAGGAATTTTTTGGCCCTCTGAAGCCGGATCTCCGATCTTAGATGACAGGGCCATTTGCTATGGTGAATTTGGATGGTTTCGATTACTCTTGCCAGTGATTTTGGAGCTTAATGGAACTGTGGGCAGAAAACTGCCTTTTCTGAGTGAACATCAGCGAAGGTCTATGTGCAGTTTGCATTTTTGCATTTTTAATTACAGAACTGACAGAGATTCTTGTGCTGTCTGGCCTTATTTTTTGATGTTGTTTGATTTAAAGTTTCTTTATTCATAGGTATTTAACTGAGCAAATATTTCCTCACTTAAATATCTAAGAATTTTTAAGGGAAATGATAACTTTGCTGAGTTGATTCATTACTGACTCATACAGTGGTTTGTTTTGCAGCCCTGTAATTAATTCATTTAATTAACCTAAAGGGGACAAACATTTGATACAGGGGTCTGCTATAGAGCCATTTAAAATGGTTTACTTTGGTGAACACCTCCACGCATGAACACATAACTAGTTTATATGTCATGGTTACTATGGTTTTATATTTAAGGAAACTGCAAGAGTTATGGTGAAAGGTTACAATATAAATGTGGCATACTTAATTCTACTCCAAATAGGTAGCTATCATTCTGATATCCATTTTAATTGCTGAAATCTGTAGGAAGAATTGTGTTCAGGAGTTTTAATTTACTCCTGACAGAAGATAGCAAGGGTGTTTAATTAGTAAATAATGTTGAGTAATTGCATAAGTAACCCATAATTAAAGGATTAGATTAATTAAAGTAAATTTAAAATTTACTAACAACTAATTGGCCCACTTAGATCTTAATTGTAGTCACAGGGTAGTTGGTGGATCTGAGTATTGATATGCTGTAAGGTTATTTCCTTTATGGATTGTTTAACTGCACCACGGATACGCTTAAATATTTCTCAGAGCAAGGGTGGGAGTACTTTGTTGGACGTTATGGACTACTATTTGTGATTTTCTGATCTAGAAATTTGGGGCCAAATCATTGTTAAATGAGCTGAATAACGTATACTATGACAAGATCGTAGTTGTCTTATGTCTAGGTAGCCTTGGTCTATTCAGAGTCTTAATTTCCAAAGTTGGTATGTAAGGACCATAAATGACCTAATAGGAAGTCTCTCTGGGAAGCCTGTCCATGAGAGTCTAATAGGTTGGTCTAATTGGCCTATACTGTACCTCCTGAGGATTAGTTGGACCAGGGAGTTAACCCTCCATGGCATACCCTAAACTCCCATATTAAAGGGAGTCGGGTATTGTGTTAAGTGCTCTTGGACATGATATGTCTTAAAAAAGTAACAGAAAGGTGATTGCAGAATGGCAATATATGTGTGCGTACTAAAGTTTCTTCTTTCTGAGAACTGGGTATGAGTTGGTATATTCCTATGGTCCGGGATAACTCTCTCTATTGGTCAGACTGAAACAGGTGTATGGGTACAGGGCACCAAATGCACTGAGCAGTTAGAAGAAAAAAATCTGGATAGCAATTTTTTTTTTAAAGTAGGGTTTATATTTTAATTTATAGTTTTATATATTTCAACTAAGGATGTTAGAAAAGAATAATAAATTGCTACCTTAGGTAACAGGTTTGTTAATAGATATCTCTTGCTGTTATAAGTAACTAATGTAGGCAAACTGATGGATTTGTATTATTATTGGGCAATTTAGTACTTTGTATTTAGTAATATATTCGTATCTAGTAATGTATTTTTTACTGTATCATGTTTGTAATGACTTTCATGGTCAAACAAATAAACTAAAACAAACAAACAAACAAACTGTGGAGAGAGTCTGGAAAGCACTCGCTAACCTGAAGGTGAACAAAACTATGGGGCCAGCTGGGGTACATCCAAGGCTGCTGAGGGAGCTCAGGGAGGTACTAGCTGTACCACTGATGGACCTATTTAATGGATCACTGGAGAGTGGTGTATTTTTCAGAGAAAAGGCGCTCTAGAAAAAGGGGGCATGCTATGAAGCTGAAGGCGGGGGGTAAATTCATGAGGGACATGAGGAAGTCCTTCTTCAGAAAAAGGGTGATGTATACCTGGAACAGCCTTCCAGCAGAGATAATGAGGCCTGAAAACAGTGGTGAGGTTCAGAAATGCCTGGGGCAGGCACAAGGGAATGATAGGGGTAAGGAAGGGGGGGAAGACAGTGTGACGCAGATCAAGTATGGTCTGCAGAAAAAATGGACAGAGTAAGTGGGCCCAGCATCACATTCTGTGTTTATGTGTTTCTATATTTCTGAAATCCAGGACTTCAGCCTTTGATGACAGTATACTTGTGCTGAGAGCCAGTTTAAACCACATGGTAATATAGTCACTGGGCCCTAGTGGTTCCCCCACCTGCACTTCACTTACCATTTCTTAGATTGTGAGTACCACTTCAAGAATGGCAGCCTGCCTTGTGAGTTCCATGACCAGCTGCACCAGTAGTCAGTCCTGTAGTGCGTCTACCAGGGCCTGGCTTCTGGTACTCTCTTACTTGCTGGACTGTCCCAGTCAATGTCAGGCAGGTTAAGATCCCTCATTACCACTTCCTCCCCCATTCTGACCCCATTCCTAACTACTGCCCCCATTTCCCTATTGCCCTTGTCTTCCTGTTCTGGCCCCAGCCTACAGATCAACCCCACACACAGTTTCTTTCCTGATGCCATCATGAGGTGAACCCACAGTGATCTTGTTTCCTCATTCCCTTCTCTGATGGACCCACCATCTATGACCTCATCGTGTTCCCTGACATTGAGGGCTACCCCTCCTCCTTTACCTTTCCTTCTATGTTGCCAGTACATGGTGTAGCCTGGAACTGCCAGGTCCCAGTCATTATTACCTGTGGCTCAAGTTTCTGTAATGGCTACAAGGGCCAATCCAGCTTCTACCACCATCACTTGGAGCTCACTAATTTTGTTTCCCAGGCTCCAGGCATTAAGTCAAATTGCCTTTCATCGTGCACACAAACCTCTTCCATCTTCTATAGATCCTCCCACTTCATCCTTCCTCAACCTCCTTATTTTTCTGGGGGGTTTTTTGCCAGCTTAGTGAGCCCTCCTTCCCTGGTTTCTTTTCTTAGCCTCTTAATAACTTTTGCCTTGCTGCATCCATCTCCAATTTTCATAGCCCCCATTTCAGGGGCAGACCTAGCTAGGTTTCCCACTTGCTCACCTTCCTCCATGGCTCCCCCAGCCTCAGCCTCCCTCTCAGTCAGTTTAACTATCCACCAATAAAGATATTGAACTTCTGTCCCAATGCACTGGTCTCCTCTCTTGTTAGGATCAGAGTGCATGTGATGAAGTGGTAGGGGGAAAGTTTAAGAGGGATGTAAGGAAATACGTTGTCACTGAAAGGGTGATAGATGCCTGGAACAGACTGCCAATAGAAGTGAGGGAGGCAAAAACAGTGAAGGGCTTCAAGCATGGATGGGATAGGCCTAGGGGCCTATCAGTAAATAGGGACAGAGGAAGGATGGTTGGCAGAGACCAGTTAGGGTCTGCAGAGACAGAATAGACAGGGAACATCTGGGCAGACTGGGTGGGCCAAGAGATCATTTTCTGTCAGCAAATTCTGTTTCTGTGTTTCTATTCTAGGTGAAGGTCATCACCCTTGAAAAGCCTCCCCTCCCAAAAGCCTCCCCACTCCCCTGCGAAATGGTACCCTGCCTATTGATACCACCCTTTCAACCACCTGTGAATCTCCTTAGTCTCCTCCTTCCTTACTGTATCCTTCCCAGTTTCCCTAACGCACACATGGAGGACCTTGGAAAAGGCTAGGGATGCTGAGTGTACTTCCAATGGGTCCCCTATCCTTCAGAAGTTGCACTTCACCATTTTGATAGACTGGTTTACCAGATTGTTGGTACCCAAATGTTTATTTAAAAGTTTCACCAGGAAGACATACTGAGCAAGTTGCTCATTTGCAGATGTGTCCTGGGGGAAGGAAAAGAGCTTGGTACCCAAAAGTACCAGAAACCCAGCACCCCCTCCCCTACCTTCTTCCCTATCCTATCTATATCCCACATGGCTAAAGCACCAGGAAGGCATCTGACAGCCTCTATTCTTTCCCCCTCCCATCCACTACCTTCTTGGCACCTCTAATTATAAACTCCCCTACAACTAAAATGATCCTTGCTAAGTCATCTTGCCTAGCCTTTATGACCATTTCAGAGACTCCCACATGGATTTACGTATTTGCTCCTCTTCCTCCAGGAGTGCAAAGTGATTTATTGTCAAGGTTTTGTGGGCTTGGATGACAGCCTTGTGGCTGCCAGTGTCTCCCTTCTCCTTCCCCCTCCCCACCACCCTCCAGTCCAATGGGTTACTAGGCTTTTGGGGGAGGGGTGTGTGGAGTATGGCAACCAACTCAGCTGGTGATGCAGCTGAGATATCTCCTCTCTTGCTGCTACCATTTGTGCATCAGGATCCCTAATGGTCCTGTATATAGGGCAGTGTCCTCTCCTCCATAGGATAACCCTGGCGATAAGAACCCTACAGTCCCTGCAGCTCACTACCTCCACCATTGTACCTACATTATGTTGAATCCTGTCAGATGATACTGCATATATCTTCACCTCATGCATTTAAGCACACTCAGTTAATATTATTATTCCCTAAAACAACATGGCCTGGAGTGTATTATTGCTCCTATAAAATGAGTTAGTGTGAGAAAAAGTGGGACATTTTTCATTGTCTGTAATTATCGTGTTATACACCTTGGAGGGGTTATTAGGCACAAACATTTTATCTTGTTCTATTTTATATGAACACTGGTAGGATGCAGTAATTTCAGAAATCTTAATGTGTGTGTGTGCATTAAATCTATCAATAATTTAAAAAAAAATCACAATACTGACTCAGGGCCACAGCGGCCTCATTCAGAGACTGGGGGGGGTGAACACTGTCTGTAGTGGAGAACACATGAACTGTAGTAGATAGAAATAACTCTACACAGCCACTGTAAAGGGATACACCAACACTCACCCCTTAGTTGAAGAACGCAAAAAAGGTCAGCTTCTTTTTCTTATTCCATTGCTGAATGAAATTTATTGGTTGAACTTGGATGATAAGTGATGTTTTTCTCTGTTCTTTGAATAAGTTGCCAGCGCTGGTCTGGTCTTTTCCTGGCACTGTGCAGGAGGTTGTTTATATCTATCATTAGTTGTGCAGAGATTTCATTTGAAATTGATCGACCCTCAAGGTTCGTTATTTAATTATTAAACATAAATCCAGATACTTAATATTATTTTCTAGTTTTCTGAAGAACACTGATTGTTGGCGTCAGCATACTGTACCTTATAGTCGGTATCCTATTAAGTGGCCAACTCAAGTTGAGTAACTCAAATTGAGCACCTGTCAGGCACCTGACAGCCTAGCCTAGTGATTAGAGGAATGAGGTGTGAATGAGCTTGATACATCCAGCAGACCAGACCTGAGTTTGATTCTCACAACCTCCACTTGAATACTGTGTGACTCTGAGCAAGTCACTTAACCGCCCAGGGCTCCCAGGTCACCCCCTGCAAACAGGCACTTGTGCCTAGTGGGCCTTACCCAGTTACTAAAGAATAAAATATAAAAAAAAAATAGCGACCACTGCATAATAGCAACTGTACTATCAGCGAATGGTTTCGGCGAAAGCGACTTGTGCTGGGGGGAAATTATGCAGTATGGAGTATCATGTGCTGTCTCTGATTTAGTTATATTTAGATGGAGGTATGGGGTGAAGCTCTCCGATGGGGGGGGTGCAGGGTGTGTAGTCCCCCCCCCACAAAAAGTCACTACAGCATCTATTTCATGGTTGACAGAGATTGCTGTTGTTTGCGGTCACTGTCTATTGTGCAGTTGCTGTTTTTGTTGTCACCGTAACATTTTTTTGCTATCTTGACCCAGAACTCCTCAAATCTTATAGGATTCCAAAAGAAATTGAATTTCAGGATGTTACACTCTTTATTACTGAAGACCCTTGTCCCTCTGTAGACGTGGGGGGGGGGCTGCACAATCAAGCAATCTAGATAGACCATAAGTCCCTTATCTGTTGGCTTATTTGTGTGTTCATACCTTGAGTGAAAATCTATACCCCTTGTAGGCTTCATCTGTCTCTGCTACATTTACAGCCTTGAAGTCATAATCCTCTGCTGTGATATCAGAAACTAATGACAAAGAAATTATGCCAGTGTCACAAACAAAAGATTGTTGCTTCAGGGCAACACAATCCACAAGGGCAGATAAAGTTGAGTGGGAAAAGAGCCTGGCTTTATGTAGGTGACATCACTAATAACAAGCATTTGCCAATGCCAAATGTTTGCCATGTGCACTGGTATCATAGGGTATGTGTGTTTGACAATTGTTTCATTGAAGGCATCATTTTATTAACATTTAGGAATGCAAAGTAGAAGTGATGATGTTGGGCAGTGTAACTGTCTAGTTTGTTAATATTAGTGTGTCAAATTTTCAACATGCCCTTCTTATGACCCCACCTCATGAACAAGTGCAGAGAACATTTTCAACTCCTGGCCAAAAGATGATTTCATGCAGTGACTGCAGAATCACCTTTTAGGATACAAAAATGCATTTTTGTCCAGAATCTGAAAAATGACAGCTGTCAAAATCATGAGGTGGTGTGAAGAAATGGCTATGTTGAAAATTTGGGCTCAAAATATTGACAATTATCAAAGTTACAAGCCTGCATTCATAAATTTCAATGTTAACTTTAATAACTTTGTTGTCTATTAATAGTTTTGCCCCAAATTTTCAACATAGCCTTCTTATGACCCCAGCTCATGAACTAGTGCAGAGAAAATTTTCAACTCCTGCCCAAAAGGGGTTTTGCACAGTGAAAGCACAATCACCTTTCGAGATGCAAAAAAAAACATTTTGGCCAGCATCTGAAAAATGACAGCTGTCAAATTCATGAGGTGCTATGAAGAAATGGCTATGTTGAAAATGTGGGACAAATATATTGAAAATTGCCAAACTTAAGAGCCTGTGTTCGCAAATTTCAATGCAGGCTCATAACTGTGTTGTTTTTAATATTTCTACACCAAATTTTCAACATAGACTTCTTATGACCCTACCTCATAAACAAAAAGTGGAGTAAATTGTCAACTCCCGCCTGAAAGGCAATTTTGTGCAATGACTGTGAAATCACCTTTCAGGACAGAGTTTCAAAATGTCACTTAATTGTTCATGAGGTGGGGTCCCAAATAAGATATGTGGAAAATTTTGGGCAAAAATATTTAAAAATGGCCAAGTTATGCCACTTAGTTGAAAACCCCATTGAAATATATCGAAGCACTTACCTCAGCATATGGTTGGGCTTTGCAGAGTGAAGACGTGTCTGCAGTCCAAGGAAGATTATGGTGACAGACCCCCAGTGGGTAAGTATGAGGTAGGGGAGTTTGGGGTAATGGGTCCTCAGTAGGAGGGTCGGGTGGGGTGGTAACGGTGCAGCAAAAATGATGGACTTTTTTTTCAGGAAAAGAATGACGAGGGACAGTGTTCTTTATCCGGGAGTTTTTATTAATGGAGGATGCTGGGGGATTGGGCACCCCCGGTGTTACTGGGAGGGACAGTATTTAAATCATTAAGGACACTGGGGGATTGATTACCCCCAGTGTCACTGAGTCATGTTTGGGGGGCAACAAACGTCAATGGGCAGTTTTCTTCTATACTGGGGAACTAAGCACCCCCAGTGTCACTACTGTTTGTGTGTGGGGGGGTTCCTGACAGAGAGGATCGGCTTGGTGGACAGTAAGAGCCACCAGCAACAGACATTGATGGATGATTTTCTTTGCTGCAGACAAGCATTCCAGGCTGACCATGACAGATCAGCCTGGCTTGCTGGGCAATGTGGATTAAAGGGATGGCAACTTCTTTTAAAGTTGGTGCCATCCCCATCCAGCAAGCCAGAAACTCTGTCATAGTCAGCCTGGGTGCTGATTGGTGTGGCACTGTTGGGTCCCTGCAACACTTCTCTGCATTGGGCAGACAGTGTCACACCCCTCAAAGTCTCACTCATACCAATGTGTTTGCTGTGCTTGTGCACATGGTGAGCACAAAAATGGAAGGTCCAAAAATCCAAAAATTCAGATTTTGTGTAACTTAGTTTTGCTGACACAAACTGTGATTTCCTTTTATGACAATATCAACATTGCTTTAAAGTCATGCGTTTTCATAAAAAAATTGACTTGCATGCAGTTATAGCTATGCTTTTATGGGTATTACATAAACACAAAACAATGTTTTCTAAACACAATAGGCTGGATTTTTATGACCTGCACCACAACACTCTGAAATCACTGCTACGCCAATGCTGTTTGCCTCAACTGTACCTGATTTTCAAAGGTCAGATGCAGTTGCAACAGTTTTCCCACATTATGGCAGCTTGCACCAAATCTCTGGTGCAAGCTCCATAAAAATGGTCCCCAGGACTGACGCAAGCTAGAACACAAAAAGAGTGTTTAACGTGTGTCAACTGCCACATGGGATAGAAAATTCTATTAGATTGCTGCAAGTTCGGTGCACCATATCTGTGGTGCACCTGATGCTTGTGGCAATCTTGGCCCACTGAAAATCTGGCCCAGTTCTCTTGCATGATGTCTACTCTGAGTGAGGAAGAGTGACTACATGTTATAGGCATAGCTAGTACTGTATGCCCACTGAAGTACTCATTCCAACAGACCTCATTCACCCCCTAACCCATATATGCTGACCTGGCTATGGGTCCGAACCCTCAGGGCCATCAGCATTGCAGCCCATGCCTCTTTCCCCAGCCATTAAAAATTGAAATTGTGGGCTACTGGGAAGTGTTTGTGACCTAATAGAGCATGACTTGATTTGATTGCATATAATGTAGGGACAAAGTGGTTATTGTGACCACTTTGCACACTCATCTTTGTGACTGAGCATCAAGCCTTCGTGTCTCAGCATCCAGAATGTTTAACTCTTTCAGCTTCTGTGAATTAGGGACTTTGTTACTTTGTTAAAGTCAGGGTTTAAAACTGATACCAAAATCATTATAATATTGATTGTAGCATGCACTATTATTTTACTATTATGATGGCCAGGGAGATTTTTTTAGATAGCCTTTATCCACAAAGCCACTTATTTTTTACAGCCAGTTATTTTGATTCCTCCTTGCTTTTTAACAGAACGTTATCTAGATTTAAAAAATAAAATAATAGCTGCTTACCCTCATGCTGCACATAATCTGTCATCTCAAAACCATCTAGTTCAGCAGATTGCAGGTCTTTGACGTTCCAAAGAGACAATCTTTGTTCATTTAGCCATGTACATAGATTTACATTTCTTTGCTGAATGACTTCCAGGCCTAATATCACCCAGCAACGTAGGCCACAAATGACTGTAATTTTTCTATGACTCCCTATCATCCATCCGCTCTGAAGCTACCCCCTAATTTTTATTGGTAACATACAATTCCATTTTGCTTTGCAAAATTTTGTATTGCACTGTGCACATGCTATTGTCAAAACCTGCATGTTAAATCTTGCATAATATATATCCCTCCAAATAAATTTTCTCTGTACATTTTCATTCTGGTTTGAATATATTTAATCTTCAACCTGTATAGATTATTGAAAGTTTTTTTTCTTTCCCCCCAAAAAATACACCACTCCGAGGGCTTAATTTCTGTGGTGCAATTTTACAGGATGTTCAGGAACTTTTATTTTACATTCGATATAAAAGCAATAATATACATTTGAAAACGTGCCATAGTTGTTAATGAAAAAAATTAGAAAAGTGCATTATTTTACAATACTGTATTAGTTGATATTTCTTTTCTTGTAAGACAATGTAAAATATATATAGGGTCCCTTTAGTGCATTCATTACAAAAAATGCAGTCCCTTGAATAAATTACATTTTGTACATAGGTTTAATGTCTACTTGGATTAGTAAACATTGATTTCACTACAGTTTTTTTTTTTCCATTAGCTGGCAAGCTGCAGTACCTAATCTTCCAGTCAAGAGGCTGTTAGTTAATGCCCTGATGTTAAGGATGGTATTTTAAAGGCAGCTTTAGAGATGTACAGTGAAACACAACGTTCTTGGCTGAAAGCCCCAATTAAAGTTAACAGTACCTTATCAGTCCCCACCCATGATACCTAAAATACCACACTGTCAAATTGGTGAACACCTTTAACATACCAAAGTCTCAAGTGCTCTTTATTTTTTTATCTGTTGCATTATCTTGGCCTCTGAAACTAGTAAGGCCTTTAAAATACCTCCTTTGTATTTAATTCTGTATATTACAGGCTGGATTAAAGTCTGAGTGACCCAGGTAAAATCTGTTCAGTTGGGACTGAATTTCTCCCAAAAATTATATATCATGTACAGTAGCAAAGTAACAAAACAATGTAGCTGGTAACTTCGTTCATTGAACATGCATATGCTTTTGGCAAAAATATAGCATTATCCATATCATGGCTTGATTTGCCTACTTGGCTGACTATGTGGATTTGTAAATGCCCTAATGTGGTAGTGATTCATTGTTAAACACGGGTGTGAATTATAAACCCTTAGACAGGTTCACTGAGACGTGCACTGAATATTCAGAAAATTGCATTGAAGCTAAAGTTGGGAAAAGACAGATGTAATGAAGGCCAAAAACAAAATGAAGGAAGAAAAAGAAAAGACAATGTTAGACAACAGGAAATGACAGCTGGCAGACAAGAGAGACAGTTGCTTTACTGTCAACTAAATTTTGGGATTGGGACAGGAAATGAATGTTGCACTAGTACAGTATGTTTATTTCATTGCTCATCTTGTTTTCCTGAGGGGATGTCTGGATGGCAAAAGTTCTCTGAATTATCCATCATTTACACCAATACCTGGCTGAAAAACATGGGGTGACATGGTATTCAGGAATGTTATTTATTTCTTTGAAAATGTGTTTAACAGGTAAGACTAACTGGACCAAAGGTCCTTACTCAGGGCTAGACCTGGGTAGTAAACAGGCACATTACAAAATATAAGTTATGAAACAAATAACTAACAAACAATAAAACATGTCAAGAGTTGCAATAACTTGTTTTCAACAAATGTTGTCCACAGTGCAATTTGAAAACATTAGTGGTACAAGTTTTACAGAGTGAATCTGGCAACATGTTTCAATAATTGGGAGCAGTAATAGAAAATGCTTTGGGTCCCATCTTGGTTCTACAAAATTTAGTCTGCAATAGAATACTATTGGCAGACTGCAAATTGCCATTTGTACTTTTTACCACTGTAAGATTGGCAAGGGCAGTAGAAGCACATGAAAAAATAGCCTTATGCACAGGGCAGCCAACTTTAGTTTATAAAGAATCCAACATTTCTGACTGATATTTTTGCATACCATTTGTACATGGCCAGAAAAGGATAATGTGGTTTCTAGATACCAAGATATTTAAACTGTTGGACTTGTTTGATTTTATGACCAAGTGGGTCCTTGATTGATAGTGAGAAATTTCCATTCAAAAGTAACTTTGTTCCAGAAAGCATTGATCTTGTTTTCTCGTGTTAAGGACCAAGGAGTTTTGAGGGAAACAGTGACACACGGCACAAAAATCAGTACCCAGAGCATTTGTAATTGCCAAGACATCCATGGATCTACAGAAGATTATTAAGTTATTGACATATAAAAGCATTTCACAATGTGTGCAGATTTTGGGGATGGAATTAATGAAAAGGTGAATAACAGGGACCCAAACATGGAACACCTTGGTCTACAGGGCAGCTGGGATGAAAACAGGTCTAATTCCCCCAAGCTGTGAGTGCTCTAACAGATAGTTCCTTACCCAGGAATTAACATTAGTCAGCAATCTCAATGAATGAAGTTTATAACAATTTCCCTCTGAGTTGATGGGATGGAGGAACTCAATGGGCCACTAATCTTCTTACCCCTTAAATATGTATAGTATGTAACAATAGGTTTTTAATAATCAATACGTATACTGTAGCAGTGGGTTAATCCAGCCCGAATATGTTTTGCCATGTACTGTGTGTTTATTTCTCAGCTAAATTCAGCTAGGTCTGATGTTAGCCAACCAACCTGAAAAGCATCATGTTAGAAGGGGATATTGCACTGTGGAGAGACAGTATCCATTTTATTGGCCCAAACAGAAATGGAGTTGGAAACCACTAAACAATGCCTAACGTTAAAACAGAAATCCTTCATTTTCTATAGTTGTTAGCATTATATTTGCTTTTAGTTATCACGTGGTTCCTGCAACAGCTAAATAGGTGGGAAGCAGGACTGGCATAAAGTCAACAAGCCAACATATGCCAAGATCATACTGAAATTAACTGTCCATCTGCTGGAGTTATATTATAATAAAAAGCACATGTTTATAAATAGAGTACAGTATTTTTGTACACCATTATAACAGTTCACTGCTGACATCAGCACTGAGCAGCTGTAAAGATTGACATAATCACTGAACATTGATGAGCCTATATATGTTCAATGCTTACATCATTCAATAAACCAGCTGCTGCTGAGGTTAACATTTCCCTTATAAATGATTAATTTTCTCTTCATTTTTTCAAAATGTATTATAACTAATAAACTATATCCGACTGAATATATATATAAAGGTGCAAAACTAAAAGGGTTCTAATAAATATAAATCATGTGGCTATGTTGGACCATGTTGCATGCTGATATCACACTTTTTATGCATTGGTAACATAGAGCTAATAAGAATGATATTGCCTCATGGCGAGCCAACACATCTTCATCATCTATTGTGGCACTGGATACCACTCTGTGTTCAGATGGGTGTAATGTATCCCTTATATTATGCTATCAATTCATTGTTCAATGCAGTGCTGTGTCTGTAAACTTCCCACTAGCCTACATAGTGACCAGTTGACTAAGGGCTACTTGTTTCAATCATTGAAGAAATCTGGATGCTTTCAGATGGTATTTACAGTATAAGACAGTGTAGCTCTATGAAAGCTATTGTGATTCTGAACTGTCAACTTTGCTTCATGAAAAAATCATGACCAGTGTCTAAAGTGCTATTCTAATATCTGCTTGGCAATAAGACTATAGATATACAGATCATATATTTGGTTACTTGCCTCACTATCACTCAATACTCTTCAACGAGCAGTTTCAAGCTTCGTCCTGCCCATCACCATCATTATTCTGCCCCTTGATGCCCTTGATGTTCTTGATGAATAGTATGCCATTGTAATATGTAACCAACCAGGACTGTTTAAACATACCCATTCTGAATAATCAGAATGGTATCATCCTACAACTGGAACTTTCAAAGACCTTAGGGATCATACTTAAGTCCCAGGTTGTTAGAGGTCAGAGAGTTCTGATGTTATTTACACTCTAAAGGCATTGCAGAATACATTATTATGTGATGGAAGACTCAGCTGTTCCTACCCCCTACCTTTGACACACTCTGTGCAAGAATAATAAATATAGAAATGAAAAATATTCTCATGTTTGAGCAACGGAATAATTAATATGCTCAAAGTGTACCTGAAACTGAAATAGTTGTATGTAGAACACTACAACAGTAAAACAAGCCTCTTGCATCCTGTGGCATTAGAAAAACAACAGCTATAGTGTAACTACGATTTGCAAATAATATGATTTTGAACATTTCTAATAGCAATGGGTCAAAAGTTCTTCTTGTAGATCAGGCCATAGTATCTTTGTAACAAGTGTGCATTACAGAACCTGAAGTTATTATTTTTCCCCGAAGTGAGCATAATAAACATACAGTATATCTAAGCAAATTAATCCAGGCAAAGTGAGTATAATCATGTGATAATGCTCAATTAGTGCTAAGTGTTTCTGAATAATAGCACCAACCTTAACATTTAGTACTGTTGTTAAATGATTTTGACAAATGTGTCAGATGTTTTGTATATAAGTATGAGAAGGCTAGCTGGGCATTAGGTACAATATGTATGAGGCTTTGCAAGCATTCCTTACAATCTCATCCAATCACAATGAAAACTTCAGTAGTGTACTACCAATTGTGCAATACTCTACATGTGTACTGCATGACAGCAGCTGTGGGTTGTGATTATATTCCATGTTAATTTCAGCTAAGACATTGTCAAGTAGAGCAGCTATATCAGTGGTGAAACAGAGACAGGCAGGCAGGGATAGGGATCTGTCATTAGATTAACTTTTCATGCAGCAACATTGGAAGCATCTATATTCTGCATCATGTGTAGGGACTGTAAAAATGCTTTCTGATCTCCTCACACAAGATAAACAATTTATCAAAGCAAGGATCAGAAATCAAGCATAAAGAGGATACATTAAGGAATCAAGCTTCAGTTTATTATGAAGTGGCATCTGTCTGCAAATGACATGATTCTGAATAACTGGGTATGGCAAATTCTCTATCTCTGCCTCCACTGTTTGTTCTGGGTCTTTTATAGTGAATGTAAATTAGCCACACATCTGAACTATTAATGCAATAAAGTGCATTTTCTTTGCACAGTTTGGTTTTATTAGAGCTATTCAAATTTACTAAAACTGAATGAATGAGTGTGATACCATCTTTAAACCCTATTCCTCTCTGTAGTTTATTGCAGTTCAGCTTATCAGGGACTTTAGGTATCCGTAAGTGTTTGCAAAATCAGTTCCTCAGTATTTACAATTCATTAAATTCTCATCTGGTCAAATGAGTCCCTGAAGCAGCAGAACCCTGCTAATCTTTCTAATAGCTGTGACAGCCCATATGACATATGTAACACTGCCTCTTTAAAATTAATTCTAATTGAAATGACTCAAATGGAAGAAGTCTGCGTTACTGTCTTCAGTTCTTTGGTAGTGTAGCTTTTAACAATGGAGCCACTGCAAACTTTGGCATACCATTCTCTACATATACAGCTTCTACAGATACTGTAGCATGAAACACATTTAAGGCATCATTATTAATTCTGTAACAAATTATCCACAGTCATCATGCATGTACTTTACATTTCTTTTGCCTTGTTAGGAAGGTAAAAGTTAGGCTGACTCTGACTACAGTACCTCTTTACATATTTTATATGTGTGAAAGAGGTGTTTCCTCCTTTGATCTAAGATCAATCTACATGGCTCAAAATCTTTTTTCAGATACTGCAAAGGTTTTTAACTATAAATATAGTCATTAAACAACCTCTATAATACTATTCCCTCAACAGACAGTGAGGAAAAATTATTGTTTTTCATTCAGTCATTTACAGTATGTACAGTAACTTTTCCCTTTTTCCCCTACTCAAAGCAGATGTAGGACAATCACCCAATGTGCTTGCTTTGTAGCAATGGTATGGATGACGGGGTACTATATATTTAGTCATGGCTCATTTAAACAGTCAGACTTGATGGATGTAAGATAACAGGCACCTTCTAAACAAATCCCAGTAGGTCTAAAATCCATACATTTCCAGTTACTGTAATCAGATTTTATTGATAACGCAATTACGAGAATACAAGGTTGAGCAAAAGGTTTTATTCAAAGGTAACCTAATTGAGGAATCAATTAAATTATATTATTTAAAGGGACCAACGTTCATGGATTTCAAACACAGTTCCAATGTTAATTAGAATTCTGTTTTCTCTCTCTCTCTCTCTCTCTCTCTCCCCTTTCCCTCTCTCTATCTACCCAAATCTATTGTATCTATCTGTCTATCTATTTATCTGACTGTCTATCTAGCTTTCTCTCTCTCTCTCTCTCTCTCTCTCTCCATTTCTGCTTTCAAGTATGGGTTGCAAAACTGTTCTTACATGATCCGACAGGAAAACATATTGTACATTTGTTAACAAAGTTTCCATAATTGCACTAGTGTTTTCTCACCCCCTCTATCTTTCTCTCTCTCTCTCTCTCTCTCTCTCTCTCTTCTTCCATCTCTTTCTTTCTTTCTGTCACTCTCTCGCTCTCTCTCTGTCAGTACTGGAAATGGAAATATACCATGTATTCTACATATTCAGCTGATTATACTCCCTAGTTTAGCTGTAACTTGACAGGCTCCTAATGTACTTCATACTGTTGCAAAAATTGCCCCATGTCACATTTGCCAGTGCAGCCATAATCAAGCCTATGGGCAGACTCCGGGGAAACCTCTGTGCCTTGGAATATATCATGTATTAATGTATTGTGTGCTCATTTGGTAATATTAATTTCATTCCAATTGCTTGCATTAAAGAATCATTTTTAGTGTGAATCACTAAAGAAAAAGTATATGTTAAAAATAAAGATAATTCCTTACAGTCCAGTAAATTTATTGCATTTTGTTACCATAGTTTTACTTTATTTTCTGCCTTGTGGTTTCCACTGGTCCACACCCAGACATTGGAGCCACCATGGCTACATCCATCCTGCATCTGGGAGGTGTGGTGGGAGGGCCTACTTTCACAGCTGATGTCAAGGGCACTCCTATAGAGGAGCCAACTAGGATGCAGCACAGTAACTTGCAGTAAATGGCATGTTACAAAATACTGCATGAGAAAAGGGCTTAAGTGCCATTGAATTGCACTGTACCCTACAACATACAGCAGCATTTCACAGTAATACTGCAAGGTAATGGATTGCATCCTGGCTGGTACCATTGTACATCAGCTAGAAGAGGTTGCCTTACTGCTGGGCAGACTGCTTCCACTCTTCCAGGGAGCCATGCACCTATTCCACATGATGTGACCAGGCCCCTATAAGGTTCAGCACAGGATGTGGGGATGCAAGGCTAATACTCCGGATACCTTAGTGTTTTAAGGAAAGGAAATGTCTTGTACAGCATTATGCACTCAAGAAATGGCATTACTAGTGCAACATAGTATATAACTGATCACAGTCTTTTTGCAGCAGGAAAAATATTTGATTTTCATGTATGTAGCTTGGGTAAACATATTTATAGATCTGCATCTTGATATATCTATCTAATATAGCTCTCTTTCTACTCTATCAATGTATGTATGTATGTATGTATCTATCCATCTATCTATTCATTGCAAGTTACTTTCTTTAGGCACCAGTTAGGGTTGAAGCACAAAGCCTCAAAACTAGGGAAATGCAATATTAGGGTAAGAAAGTATGCTGAGCAATGGTGAATGTGTGGTATGGTGCTCCTTCAGTTTGAATGATTGCTAAACATTGTCATTACCCTAACTTTAATACTGTCTTTCAAGGCATATACATTTAGTCATACACCAGTGCTTTAGGGGTGCCACAGTTATTGTACCACCTATGCTGCATCAAACAATAGTTTGAACCCTGAGGAACACCACAGTACACATTCACCATGACTCATAGAAACATAGAAACATAGATGATGATGGCAGAGAAACATAGAAACATAGAAGTTGTTGGCAGATAAGGACCACAAGGCCCATCCAGTCTGCCCATTTCTTTTTCTGCCTTATGAACGTGCCATCGGCCTTTGCTCTGTCAATGGCTTATCTATTTATACTCATACCAAAGGTCATTCCAGTCTACCTAAGTTCTATTTTTAGCCCTGGGACATAGTGTTCCTCCAGTGTCCTCGCCCACCCAACTCTACTCCATTCTTCTCCCTGATTCTAATGCCCCGAGCAGCCCCAATACTCTTCATTCTGTTCCAGCTATACTTAAACCCATTAATGGTTTTCACACCCACCACTTTAGCTGGCAGCTTGTTCCATCGCTCCACAACCCTTTCTGTAAAATGATACTTCCTCATGTCCCTCCTCAACTTCCTTTCTGTTAGCTTCCACTCAGGACCACATGACCGTGAGCTGGTATTCAAGTTAAATAGTTCCCTGCAGTTCACCTTGTTAATTCCTTTTAGGAATTTAAAAATCTCTATCTTATTGCCCCTCTCCCTTCTGGTCTCAAGTGAGTACATGTTCTGCGCTTGAGGCACTCCTCATAGAACATGATCTGCAGGCCTGAATCATTTCTGTTACCGTACACTGCACCGTCTCAGCTTACATTGTTTCCTTAACATCATATTTCCCTACATTTGAGGTTTTGTGCTCCAATCCTAATTAATATCTGAACATAGTTTTATGCAATGAATTTCCTTCCTTTTTTAAAGGTATGTTTAACAACAAATGCAAACTACTTTATATTGACAATGCTGGCCTTTGGTTGGCATTGTCAATAGTTCTAATAGTAAGAAGTTATTGGGGCACAGTGACACCCATTCCCTCACACTACCCCATACAAAGCAGTTCCCAGTATCTAGTGGCACTCTTCTTCACCATGCCCCAATTAAATAGTCCCATGCATCCAATGCCATAATGCTTACAGAGTTTGAAAGTTCAGGTGCCTCCCTAGAATTCTCATCAAAGTGTTACTCTTTCAGTCAAGAAGTGGCTATAAAATATGAACATGTGAAAAAATAATAATAATTTTATTTATAAAGCGCCTTTTAACATATCAAGGCGCTGAACATATTAAAACCGCAATATCAGATACAAATTAATAAAACATATAAATAAAATCATACCATAATAACATCAAATATTAAAATCAAATAATAAAATATTCCATAGAATCATAGCACAATACAATTAACTTAATCTTCCAAGAAGGCCATCTGCCACAGGTAAGTTTTCAAATTCTTCTTAAATACCTCCACAGAGGTGCACTGCCATAACCGGCGTGGACAGAGAATTCCAAAGAGTAGGTGCAGCATAAGAAAATACTCTGCTGCCAGAGGATTTTAAACTCACTGTTGGAATCTCTAACAACTCCCCGTTGGCCGAGCAGAGCGATCGGCCAGGGCAGTAAGACACCAAAAGTTCTTTCAGATAGGTCGGACCCTGATTGTGAAGGCCTTTGAAAGTCAATAAAATGACTTTAAAGGAGATCCGCCACCATATAGGAAGCCAGTGCAGTTCACGCAGCACTGGGGTAATATGACAGGACCTCCTTGTCCCAGTCAAAACCTGGACTGCAGCGTTCTGCACCAGCTGTAGGCGACGGATTTCAACCCCAGAAAGCCCAAAGTATAGGGCGTTGCAGTAGTCCAAGTGCAAGGACAGAAAGGCGTGGACCAACGTTGGAAAAAGGGTCAGATGGAACAAGGCACCTAATCCTGGCAATATTCCTAAGATGGTAAAAGGAAGTCCTGACAACGGCTGACACTTGAGATTGTAGGGTCAGCCTGTCATCTAGGACAATCCCAAGGCTACACACCCATTCAGAGGTCGGAAGTCACACGCTGCCAAGAAAAATTCCAGAGGGTGTGCCATCATGCGACCTCTTTACCTGACCACCCCAGTCCACAACCAAAACCTCTGTCTTCTCTGAGTTCAACTTTAACCAAGTAGAATCTATCCAACCTTGGATTTCTTCCAGACAGTTATTAAACACCGCAAGAGCTCCATCCTGGTTGGGTGTAAAAGACAGGTATAGCTGGGTATCATCTGCATAGCAGTGAAACCTCAGCCCATACCGTCTTATAATGTCTCCAAGTGGCAGCACGTACACTGCAAATAATATGGGTGACAGCACAGAACCCTGAGGCACCCCACAGATCAAAGAAGTTGGGCTGGAGGAATAAACCCCCAACACAACTCTTTGTGATCTCTCAGTGAGGAATGAAGTGAACCATTGTAAAACAGTTCCCGACATTCCACATATTTGCCTCAGGTGTTCTAACAACACCAGGTGATCCACAGTGTCAAAAGCTGATGAGAGATCGAGGAGAACCAGAATGGAATGTCTCTTCTGATCCCTCGCCCTCAGAAGATCATTAAGCACCCGAACCAGCGCAGTCTCGGTGCTGTCTTTTACAAAAACCAGATTGGAAGGATTCGTAGATATTATGGATGGTTAAATGGTCCTCCGATTGGGCTGGCACTACCTTCTCAAAAACCTTCCCAATAAAGGGAAGGTTAGAGATAGGTCTGTAGTTTGAGAAACAGTCTGGGTCCAAGGTAGCTTTCTTCAAGAGAGGCGTCACCACCGCCTCTTTCAGGGAGCTAGGAAACTCACCAGACTTCAAGGAGCACCAGACTATTTGCACCAGGACTGGACCAATGATATCAGAACAACCCAAAATTAGGGAAGTCAGTCCAGGATCCAAACTACAGCTTGTGGGACACACACTATGGATGATCCTCATAATATCCACGAACTCAGGTCGACAAACAGAACTCCAAGAGAATTGAGGTACTGTGAACTCACACTGTTCTACAACATCACCCTTAGATATTGCCAGACACAAGTCCGCCCTGATGTCGGCCACTTTAGTTGCAAAGTAATGAGCGAGCTCCTCACACTCTAATTGCGAAAAAGCTTTTCGAACTTGCAGACAGGCTGGGTTGCACAGTCTGTCAACAGTCCGAAACAGCTCAGCTGGTCGATTCTGAGCAACTGCACTCTCCCTGGACAGGAATTCTGCCTTCTTATGGGTGATTGCAGATTGATAGATAGAATAATGGTCCATCAATCTAAGGCAGTTGGCATCAAGGGCGGATTTGCGCCAACAACGCTCTAACCTTCACCCATGTCAGGGTGCAGGAAAACACTATTTTTAAGCAAAAAAGATGTTCCAGGACTAGAGGGCATGGGATGAAGTTGGAGGGAGGACGATTCAGAGGAAACATGAGAAAGAATTTCTTCACAGAACAGGTGGTGGACAAGTGGAACACCCTGCCAGAGGAAGTGGTGGGGGCTGAAACAATCACGGGATTTAAGAATGCATGGGATAGACATAAAGGAATTCTGGAGGTCAGGGGTAAGGTGCAACAGACTTCTAGGAAAACAAAACTGAACTTACAAGCTCAAATGGGCAGACTGGGTGGGCCATAGGCCCTTATCTGCCGACACTGTCTATGTATCTATGTATGTATGTATGTATCTATGTCTGCCAAATGCCAGCAGGAAAAGGCCAAAAGCTGTATCTTGTTTGCTCATAATGCAGATCCCTCAGTGATTACTTAGGAATCTGCTCCCTTACCCATTAGGAGTTTTCCCCCTTCTCTATAGGAGCCCCACCATGTTTCTGCTTTTAATTGAACCCCCCCTTTACTTTGTCCCAATCTCTCTTAAAGCTGTCCACAGTCTTTAGGGATACCTCCTAATCTGGTAGCTCATTCCACTTGGCCAGTACCGTCTCAGTGAAAAAGTGACTCCTCATTTCCCTCTTGAAACATCCTCCCTCGAGCATGAGGCAGTGTCCTCTAGTGGTTCTGTTATTGATAAGGCTGAAGGGACCCTCAGAATTCACCTTGATTATACCACAGAGGTATTTAACTGTTTTAGTCATGTCTCCCTTTCCTTCCTGTCCTCTAGGGAGTACTTTCTGAGGTTTCTGAGTCTCTCTTCATATATCCTACCCTGTTGACCCTGGATCATTTTAGCTGCCAGCTGTTAACTGGAGCACCCTTGCTGCAGCCACATCCAAGAGCAGGGCCATTCTCGATGCCCTACAGGGGGAATGCCTCAGACAGCTAGTTTTGGAACCCACTCAGGAGGGAGCAATCTTAGACCTGGTACTGTGAAATAGGGATGGAAAGAGGATCTCCGATCTCGAAGTGGGTAGCCATCTGGTAACAAGCGGCCACCAAACAGTGTGGTTCACGATAAACTTAGCTGTAGAGCCAAGCCATACAAAATTGAAGGTACTGGACTTCAGGAGGGCTGATTTTGTCAAAATGGGAGAGTGCCTCAGAAAAGCACTAGCAAACAGGCAAGAAGGTGGGGTAGAGCAACAATGGGGAAACATCAAAACCGCCATCACAGAGGCAACAAGCCTTTGTGTGAAGCAAATAAACAAATCAAAGTGAAAGAAAAAAACACTATGGTTCTCAAAAGAAGTGGTGGGGAAGGTTAGGGAGAAAAAGAGAATGAGCAGGACAGAGAACTGTACCAGTTAAAGCAGAAGGAAGTGGGAAAGGTAGTCAGAATAGCAAAGGCCCAAAACGAGGAAAAGATAACCAACTCAGTTAAGAAGGGGGATAAATAGGGGATACATGATGGGCATGAGTGTGATATGGCAAATACTGTCACTCCTGCAGAGTGAGATATCCAAGCTCATGATGCAGGAGTGACAATATTTGCCATAGCACACAATCTGCCCATCATGTATTCGATATATACAATAGGGCCAAGAGTTTCAGAAGTTTTGTTATGCTGTCTTGTGTTCTGTTCCTGTTTATGTGTTTGCTGATTCTGTGTGTGAGCTTTTCTGAATGGGCTGGCAGTGTTTTAAACTCTGAGAGACACATGAGTGTGTTTTGCAATGCTAAATGAGTTAGTTTTAGGTAGGAGTGAGAAACATAATTTTGTGAAGCTGTATTGTTTAGCAGTCTGGCTGCAGTGAAGTTAAAAGCATCACAATAATTGTAATGAGCTGAGAGGCAGAGTGTCAGAACAGCTGATACTGTTTTCAGTGGTAATTAAGTTAGCTGCAGGCAGAGTGTTCTGTGAAATCGTGCTCTTTAGGATTCTGGCTGCAGTGAAGTTGAGATTGTCACAGTAATTGTAATGGGTGAGAATCAGAGTTTGAGGAACAAGTGAGAGTGTGTTTCAGTGGTAGTTGAGTTAGCTGCAGGCAGTAGTTTAGACTGTTCTGTGAAGCTGTGCTGTTTGGAATTCTGGATGCATCAAGTTGAGAGCATCACAGTAATGAGCTGGAAGTTGGGGGGGATAGGTGTGTTTTGTAATGCTCACTGAGTTAGCTGTATGCAGCAGTGAGACCTCTCAGGTAGTTCTGCATTTGTGTCTATGGTAACAGCACAGGTGTTTCTTGCATGCTGAGGGGAAAGCTGCCTAGGGTGATGATATCAGTGACCTTTTGTGACCTGTGTGTGTAAATTGCTGATATCATCACAGTAGAGCAGAGGGTAAAAATATCACAACTGCAGTGGATGATACGCTGTTTTATCTCACTCATTTACCACTCACCCCTATTGTATATAACCTTTTATAGGTACATTAGGGAGCAAAGAAAGACTAAGGCAGGGATACTGAGGCTGAATAAAGAGGAAGATGGTTGGGCAGAGAGCAACAGTGAAAAATCAGGGATATTGAATGAATACTTCTGCTCAGTATTCACAATGGAAGAGCAGGGGGAGATACCTAATCCACTCAATAGAAGCACTCTGGTTAGGGGGTTGGTATTAGTACTTTCACAGAAGAAAGGGTTCTGAAAGAACTCTTAAAACTGAAGGTGGATAAAGCAATGGGGCCTGATGGGATTCACACCAGAATTCTAAAAGAACTAAGGGAAGAACTAGTAACACCACTGACTACCCTTTTTAATAAATCATGGGAGGATGGTGTGGTGCCTGAGGACTGGAGGAGGGGCGGATGTGATTCCCCTTCACAAAAGTGGGAGCAAGACAGAGGCAGGAAACTACAGACCTGTCAGTTTGACCTCAGTGGTAGGGAAAATGATGGAATCACTTCTGAAGGAAAGAATTGTTGCGTACCTAGAGGCCAGTGGGGCACAGGACCCAAGGCAGCATGGATTCACAGCAGGAAGGTCATGTCAGACAAATCTAATTGATTTCTTTGACTGAGTGGCCAAAGTAGTAGACCAGGAAGGGGATGTGGACATGGCCTACCGAGACTTTAGCAAGGCATTTGACACAGTTCCACACAAAAGATTAATAAACAAATTAGCCAGCCTGGGAGTGGGTCCCAGGGTAGTAGCCTGGGTAAAGCACTGGCTGGACAACAGGACACAGAGGGTAATAGTAAATGGAGTCCACAGTGAAGAAATGGGGGTTACTAATGGGGTACCACAGGGTTCAATACTGTGGCCAGCCCTTTTTAATGTCTTTATAAGTGACATTGCAGAGGGACTGGAAGAAAAAGTATATCCTTTTGCAGATGACACAAAGATCTGCAACAGGGTTGATATGCAAGGTGGGTTGGAAAGGATGAAAAGGGACTTGGCAAGGTTGGAGGAATGGTCAAATTTATGGCAGCTTAGATTCAAAGCAAATAAGTACAAATTAATGCACCTGGGAAGCAAATACTCAGGGAAAGAGTACATAATGGGGGGTGAGATACAGACAACAACAAAAATGGAAAGGGACCAGCAATGTGAAAGGCAGTAAGGAGGGCTGGGGGAATACTGGGATGCATAGGGAGAGGCATCACCAGTAGAAAACAGGAAGTTGTTGTCCCTCTGTACAGACAGTTGGTAAGCTCACATCTGGAGTACTATGTACAGTTCTGGAGATCCCATCTCCACAAATACATAGACAGGGTGGAGGCTGTCCAGAGGAGGGCAACCAAAATGGTGCAGGGTCTGCACCAGAAGACATATGAAGAAAGACTAAAGGAGCTTAAGATGTATAGCATTGAGGAAAGAAGGGAGAGTGAGGACATGACAGAAACTTTCAAATACCTCAAGGGAATCAACAAAGCCCAAGAGGGTAGCATCTTTCAGAAAAAGAGATATGCAAGTACAAGGGGGCACAATTTGAAGATAGAGGGGGGACGGCTCAGAGGTAATGTGAGGAAGTATTTCTTCATGGAGAGGGTTGTAGATGCATGGAACAGCTTTCATGAGGAGGTTGTAGAGTCAAAAACAGTGGGGGATTTCAAAAATGCATGGGACAGACATAAGGAAATTCTAGTGCGGAGTAGGAGGTAGTTGGCTGTTGGTTAACTAGGATCTGCAGCTTATCCGTTAGGTAGAGAAATGGGCAGACTATGTGGGCCAAGCGGTCCTTATCTGCCATCAGATTCTATGTTTCTTTGTATGTTTCTCCTCTAGACCATTTTCTGAAAATTCATGTATTTTTTTAAGTATGGCTTCTAGTGCTTCACACTGTACTCCAGGTGTGGATGCACCAGGGATCTGTACAGCAGTAGAATGACCTCTGCCTTCCTGCTAGTTATTCCTCTGGCTACGCAGCCCAACATTCTATTTGCCTTGACTGCTGCCTTCCTGCAATGCACAGTGTTTCAGGTCAGTTGTGATGATTACTCCCAAGTCTTTCTCTTCTTCTGACTTGGTAAAGCTACATACCACACAGACAATATTTAGTCTTTGTGTTCTTAGTCCACAAGTGCATGACTTTGCACATCTTGGCATTGAACCCCAGCTGCCAAATATCTAACCACCTCTGAAGCCTGGCTAGATTATCCCTGAGAGCCTACATTCCCTCCTCTATGTCCACCCTCCAGCAGAGTTTGGTGTCATCTGCCAACAGGTAGATCTCATTCTTTACTCCATCTACTGTGTCACTAATAAATACATTAAACAGCACCAGAGCAAACATCGATCTCTGTGGGACCCCGATAGTGACTGCTCCAGCCCCCAAGAATTTCCCCAAACACTACCATTTGACTTCTATCCTGCAACCAATTTCTTTCTCACGTTTATAACTTTACCCATACCCACAGATCCTCCAGATTCCTGATTAATCTCCAGTGGGGAACAGAGTCAAACACCTTACTAAAATCCAGATACTGGATGCCACTGCCTGGCCCGTATACCCTGTTTTCGTATAATAGTATAACTCAGTGCCCTCCCATGATTAAACTTTAATTATGTGCCACTCCCAGAAAGTTTCTTGTTACAGCATTCCTGCAGGAATACAGCAGTACCTCATCCCATACCCTGCCTCCAATCCAAGTATCCCTGGCATTGACTGGCATTCCGTTTTATACCCTGTGTGAATACAAGCATCTTTGGTATCCAGTGGCACTACCCCCAAGATGGTGGCTTGTAAAGCCCACTTATTACCTCTGAAGTTGATTGTTATCTGGAAGATGTTATCACAAATGTTGTGTATTAATGGAATACAGAATGCTGTGCTGTTTTGTTGATGGTGGCCGTCTGGTAAAATGAGAGGAGTGTTATTGCAATCTATCATCTGGTGGTGGGTGGATGGTTTTGAGGTGGGGTTAATTGCAATTGGGATTGGCTCTCGTGCCACTTTAATGAAGGTAGGTTATGGGGGGAGGTAAGGAGTGGGTTAGGAGTTAAAAAAAATACCCTAACACCAGGGGTGGGCTTCCAGTGCTGAAAATAATTAAGGAACAATTCTATTATAATAAAAAGCTTAAAAACACTAGATTTCCACCAGTTATATTTTAGCTTTATTGTTTTCTAGTTTTGTGATTTTTTTTACTTTCCCCTTCTATTGGTCTACTAAATATTGTAGATGATGCAGCAGTTAGTTCATCGAGTCCTTCAAAACATATCTGACTCTCCTCTGCTAAACGCACAATCTGTGACATCAGAGTTTGTTTTCATGGTGAACACTATCATGTCATGAACAAAGGCACTGTGAGGTTAACAGGGGGAGATGAAAATGTTTCCAAATATTTTCTGTACAGACCTTTTAAGTGGACTACCAAGATGTGTTGTGACTCTTGGAAAGTAACATTGAAAATCAGAAAATGTAATCTAGTAAACTGTAAAAGCTGAAACATCTTATTTATGAAAGCACATGCTGAAGTACAGAATTGATCTCTAAAAAGGGGAACACCAACACCAGGAATGAGCCCCTGATGTCAAACAATAAGTTAGAAAAAGAAAGAGAACACTGAGATGGGCTTCTAGTGTCAGAAATAAATTTGAAAAGAAAGGTCAACACCCGGATTAGACTCCCAATGTTGGCAATATTTAAAACAGAAAGCAGACTTCAGCTGGCCCATCGGCACAGTGGTAGCACTACTGTTCTCGACACCGGTGACATAGGTTTGTAAGCTAGCCCAAGCTGTCGAGATCCAAACGGGGAGGTGGAGGACTGAGCAGAGCAGAGCAGAGGCTGCTCTCCTCCTCTGGGTAGGTAGGGCAGCTAGCTCCAGTGTATGGCTGCTGTCTGAGTGACCATAGGTGGCAGTCCACTTAGGAGTGGTTGGATGGGCAGGGAGACACCAGTGCATGATGTGTACCATGCTTGCATGCATGCTTTCTTCACTCCCCAGGCTGGTATCTCAGGGGCAAGGGAGGAAATAGCCCATCGCATGCCCCGCATTGGTGATGTGGCAGCTTCTCCCAAACTGGATCCTCTTCAGCAGCAGTTGGGGCATCTGCTGCATCCCACCAAGCAAGCCATTGGGACACACAGGGGAACATGATATGTCCACGAGATGCCGGGGCATGAGGCAGGTGGGATTGGTCCAGATGGCAGCAACAGGCCTACCAACAAGAGGCAAAAAAAAAACAGACACCATTTTGGGCACCTGGTGTTAGACTTAGGGGTGAAGCATCAGTTTGTCACCAAGGATGGGCATGGTGGCAGCATTGCTACAATTTCAGATAAGGTGTACCCATGTCTCATGACTACCATTGTAGGTTGCTATATGACAAAACCAAAGGAAAAAAAATGTGTTTCATTTGTTCTGTGCCTATGGTACTGAACCCTTAATATAGTGGCATTACCACACCACTGCCACATATTTATACCATGTGAGAGGCAACTAACAGAGCTGAATAAAAGTGGTTTTCTAGCCCTGTTATTCACCTCCTTGGTGAATAACATGATATTATCTCCTCTGTGATGTTGTATGAATAGAATAGGCAATGTCTATAGACAAAATGCATTATATATCATCACTCGTGAGGGGGAAGGACTTTTACAACTCACTCATGACTCTGCCACTCATGAGTTATGGTCATGCCCCCTTTTGCATATTTTGAGTCAGACCATTGCATGTCCCCAATAGATACAGAGAGAGCTAGATAGATAGACAGATCAGACCGAGACAAATAGGCAGACAGATAGATGCAGTGGTAGTTACAAAAAAGTTGACTGTTACTGCAGTATTTATCATCAACTGCAGAAAAAAATGCCTCAGATTTACCACTACCACAGAAAAAAAATCAATGTTATTCAATGTTTTTTTTTACTGCAGTAGTAGTAAACCTGCTGCATTTTTTCTGCGGTTGATGATAAATACTGCGGTAACGGTGAACTTTTTCGTAACTACCACTGTAGATCAACAGACGAACAGACAAGGCTTTGTTACCTCATTATACCCCTGAAATTACATTTTTAAAATACTCTACACTTTTCTTGCATTTATTTAACACAAAGGGCCTGATTACAAGACACATAGCACAACTCACGGGAGTATGCGAGTTGCGCCATGCGGCACTATGCCGGGGACCCTGTGCCCTATTCTAAGACAGGCAGGGTCCCCAGCTTCTATGCCTGTGACTTGCAGCAGTTGCAGGCTAGCACCAAGGGAATGGCACACTGGACTTGGGTGCTGCAAGCCATGGCTCGCAATCTACTGCCCCTAGGCCCCACCCCAAAACGCACCCACACACACCTGGGGGCATTGGGAGCTGTCTGGTTGGCACTGGTGATTGGTGGGACATGATAGGAAATGGACCAAGGGGGTCCCCGAATTTCAGGGGTTGGGGGGCATGTCTGAGCAAGGGGCACGTGGGGCACAGATATGGTGTCTCCATGGTGCTGCAGGGGTGCATCCATCAATGTGCCAGGACAGATGCCCCTTAGACCACCTCCAAGCTGGTCTAACCCTGCTATGCCAAACTGGGTCTTGAAATGGCATAGTTTGGTTACGGTAGCCGCCCTTCCGGAATAGGGTGCAGTTGCTACCGTAACCCACCCTTGTGTCATGCATCTGTGGGTTGCGGGCATAGTGGGTGGCGTAACCCACCTTTGGTGCAACCTACAAGTGGCAGGGCACAAGCCGTGTCTTGGAATTGCTACTTGTGTATCCCATAGCGCAAGGTGTGATTTACACCATGGGGTTTGGCTGCGCCATGCTCAAGTCATCTTGGAATCGGGCCCAATACATTTAAAATGTAGAAATGCATATACTGATAGCAAATGAAGTCCCTTGGCTCATCATATCTGCCCAGTTCTACCTACCTAACGTGGAATGTGAGCGCCCTTGTGTCTTCTCACTTCTCCTCTCCTACCTCCCCTTTAGATACCATCTTTACCAAACCCATGTATCTGCTCCATACATATTTGAATCCCCCCCCAGTGTATTTTCCACAGACCTCTTCTTTTGGTAGCTTAAATCCACCCCTCCACCACCTTTTTATGGAAAAAGTACTTTCTGACATCTCTTTTAAATTTGGCCCCCCCAACCCCACCCCCGAATCATGGAGTTACCCCTAGTGCATGCATTCCCACTCCATTTGAACAATTCCCTGGTTTACCATATGGAGGTATTTGCATGTCTGAATCATATCTCATCTCTTTCTTCTCACCTCCATAATTTTTCATGTTTAGGTCCTCCAGCCTTTCCTTTTAAATCCTTTCCTGCTGTTCCTGGATCATCTTGGTTACGCTCCCCATACTGCCTCCACTCTTTCCCTGTCCTTCTTTTAATGTGGTCTCCAAAACTGCACAGGAGAGTGAATTCCAGAAGAGTATGAAACAATGACCCTTTAAGTGGTAGAAGCATCTCTATTCCCCAGCTGTTGATCTCCTCATGTTCCCCAACATCCTAGATGCCTTTCCCACTGTCCTACTACATTGAACAGTTGTATTCAGACTATCCAAAAATATTTACCCTCAAGTCTTTCTCCCCTGTGTTGTGCTATCCATTATTATCTCCCCCATTCAGTATTCAGGTTTGGGATATTTTTTTCTGCTAAGTGCAACACCTTGCATTTCTCAGCATTAAAAAAATTTAACTGCCATACGTTTGGCCTCTTCTTTAATCTACCCAGGTCTTCTTTCGTAACTGAATATACATATTTTGCCCTGTATCACTACTGCAATGTCCCAGATGAAGATGATGAAAAGGATGGTCCCAGAACTAATCCCTATGACACCCCTGACCCAGAGAATTTCACATTAATTACCACCCTCTGGGTTCTACCACTCGGTTTCCCAACCATCTTGTGACTTTATCACCCTTCTCCAGAATGTACATCTTAAACAGCCATCCATGTGAGATAGAGCTGAAGGCTCTACTGTAGTCAAGACACAGTGGGCTCAATTTTCTGAGCCCTGAGAATGAAGCAAGACCCTAGTGCACTGATCATTTGGCACATGGGGCTTGTGACATTCTCCTGACTGCCAATTGGGACTTTCAGTCCTGAGGTTCAAATGCTGCAGGTTAGCACGGGTTTTCCCTTTTCTAACTTGTGCCATTTGGGGCACCCTGTTTACGGGGCTTGTGTCAAATATTTGGTGCAAGTTGCCATAAAGTGTGAAAACTGTCGCAACTGCTCCCACTGTACTAAAATCAGGTGCAGCTACATCAAAGGAGTTTGACGCAGCTGCCCCAAAGAATGGGATTGATGTAGGGTGTGATGCAATCCCCGCGTCAACCTTTGAAAATTAAGTCCAGTATGTCTACTGTTTGTTTCTTGTCTGCTATCTTCATCACCCAATGGAAGAAATCGATCAGGTTTGTCTGACAAGACCCCATGTTGTCTTTGTCCTGAAGTCTGTTTTCCTCCAGGAAACTTACCAACCTTTCCCTTACTATAATCTCTAACAGTATTCCTGCTATAGACATTAGACTGATAGGTCTGTGGTTTCCTGGTTCATCTCTGTTCTAATTCTTGTGCAGGAGAATTACGTTTGCTGCTCTCCAGTCTCTGGGTACCATCCTTGTCTCCAGTGAGCTGGTAAAGAACTCAGTCAGAGGCTCCTCTAGGACCTGCCCCATCTCCTCAGCTCACAGGAATACAACCCATCCCATCTCATAGACTTGTTCTCCTTCAGTTTGCTTAAGAGTTTTAGCATCCTTCTCACCTACATTGGATCATTATTGGCACCTTCCCCTCCTTCACCTTTGCTCTGGTGGCACAATCAGGCAACAACCCATTTAACTGTTACTGTGAAAACTCAACAGACATACTTGTTCAGGATATTTACATTTCCTTTTCCCTCCTCCTCCTCCTCCCACTCATCTCCCTTCTTCAGTTTGACTATTCCCTTCTCGGTATGTTGCTTCTCCCATGTAATGAAAGAAGGTCTTGTTTCCCTTCATTCACTCAGTTGTCTTCCACTCTGTATCAGCCTTTGCCTTTCTCAAGGCCCTGCAGGCCTCTCATCTTGTTTTGAAATTCTACCCTATTCACCTCTGCTTGGCTGTTTTCTTTATCTTTTAAATGCTTTTATTTGCCCTCACAGCTGTGTCAACCTCATTTTTGAGCCACAATGGTTTCTTACCCCTCTAATTTTTCTCAACAATATTATCCTTACAGAAAGACTTGTGACTTCTTATATCCCATTTTTTATACTTCTCACTTCACATCCACCCCTCTGCTGATTTTTAACCCTTTTAGTTTTCCTTACAACAACTACTTCATCGTGTCAAACTCAACTCTTCCTGCATCAAGGATTGTCTGGGACTGATTTCTCTCACTTTAAGCTTGATATCAAACCATACTGTCCGGTGGTTGGTGGCTCCCAGTGGGCCCGGCACTGTAATCTCCCCTGTACTGTCCCTGTTTGTAAGAACTAAGTCAAGAATGGATGCCTCCTTTATAGGCTCCCCCACCCTCCGTACTATGAATATTCACAGAAAAATCTCTACCAGCTTTTGACTGCTTGCACTTGCTGTGACTAGAATATTCCAATCCACATCAGATATGCTGAATTCCCTCAACAGCAGCACCTCCCTTTGCCTTTCTGCCCTTTTATTCTCATCCCCAGCTCCCTATGTGTTTCCTCTTTTTGAGACGTTGGCCTGAATACCGCCCCTATCCTGATGTTTCCCCCTCCTTCTGCCACTACCTGCCCCAGAGTGACTGCATGTACTCACCTTTCCCCATATCTTCAATATACATTACCTTTATACGTTGCCTCACATATAATGCCACTCCTCCCCTTCCTTCCCTCTCTAGTCTTCCTGAATTCTGCATACCCTAGTACAGGGCTTGTCCCACTTATGGTACCAGGTTGCCCACATCTCTGTTATCCCCACCAGGTCCAAGTGAGCCTCTGCCATCACTGCCTCCAGATCACTGTTCTTTTTCTCCAAGCTCCTGCCATTCATGCACATGGCCCCCTGGTCGCCTGCTTCCTCCATTTTGGTCCTGACCCTTTTTTCTTCCTTCCTGACCTGTTCTCCAACCATGTTGTGGCCTCCATCCTCTCACCTGCTTGACAGCTCCACTGCAGCCCCTCTCCTGCAATTTGCTCAGTCCTTCTCATATCTCCACACAGTGTTATGCTCTATTGTTCCTTCCTTGTTTCTATAGCACTAGGAGGAGACCATCCAGGCCTCCCTTAATTAAGTAGGTGCACCTATACACATCTGATCTGCCTCCCCACTCTGCTTGTTTAAAGGTGCCAAAATGTGCTTTTTAAACTTGTGCCATGTATTAAAGTGAGTGATCAGAAGATTCCACCCCTTCCCCTCCCCAAACTAGCAGGATTTCACAAGAAGTTAGTGAAGTTGCTGCCAGCTTGAGCCTACCCCTAGTTTTCTAAAGTTATCTGTAATCTCTTCCAGGGGTCTGCAAGCCAGATCATTAGTCCCTTCATGGACAATGACATCAAGCCTATCTCCCTTCCAACTCCCATGAAAATTAATTTACCCTGTTAAAATCCCTCCCAACAGAAGCCCCTAGAAGGCACCTACCTCCTGTCCTTCTGCTCTCCCACTCCTATAACCCTTTCTATCTCCCTTATGATGGAGAACCCAACAATGAGCATTTTCTTATCCTTCTTCCCCTTGGACTTCAATGCCACATTAGGTGTTCTAGTAAGGACAGACCTGGTCTCCTGAGCGGCTACAAGTTACCTGGGGAGCTCACTGGGGAGATTGTACCAACCAAATGTCATGGGGGGATCTGTTAGCCGTTCCGACCTCAGGGTCCCCACCCATATGGATCTTCTTCCCCCACCCCTTTGATGACTCCCATTCACCCCTGAACCTAGATCTTAGGTTAGATTAGGTGAAGAGAGACGTAGTGGCTTCCTGTACCATTGAACACTGGAACCCACTCTAAAGAAGGCTAAGTTCAGCCTTTACCACAGCCAGATCCACAGTAAGTGCCACAAACCTGCAGCACATCAGGAAACATCTCTGCCTCCAGAGGACTTCGCTGAAACATAGAAACATAGACTGTGACAGCGGATGGTGACCGTATGATCCATGTAGTCTGCCTTTGATTCAACCCCCCCCCCCCAGTTGGTAGCCTTCCTGAGGGTATGGCACTGTCTGCCCCATGCCACTTTCAATTCACTGACTGTCTTTGCCCCTTCCACCCCCGGTGGCAGGTCGTTCCAAAGCTCCACCACCCTCTCTGAAAATAAGAACTTCCTCATGTTGCTTCTGGACCTGCCTCCCTTCAGATGCATGTCATGACCTCTAGTCCAGGTATGATTTTTTAACTGAAAGAGACTCTGTGCCTGTACCTTGTTGATTCCCTTTAGATATTTGAAGGTCTCTATCACGTTCCCCTATCCCTTCTTTGTTCCAGGGAAAATAAGTTGAGTTGATTTAGTCTAGCTCAGAAGCTTTTGATACAAACCATGTACCATCTTTGCCACCCTCCTCTGTATGGTCTTCAATCGGTCTATGTCTTTCCTAAACTGTGGTCTCTAGAACTGGATGCAGTACTCCAGGTGCGGCCACACTAGGGACCTGTACAGTGGCATAGTCACCTCCCATTTCCTACTTGAGATGCCTCTTCCTATGCAACCAAAAGTGCTGCTAGGCTGAAGGTGACTGTACCACAGGGGTTGCATGCTAACTGACCCCTTTACTTCTCCTACCCTGTTCCCTCTTCTGTGCTCAATATTCTCATTTAATGATTTCCTTTTACCCCTTCTTCAGCTATTAATGTATGGCCTACAGTCCTAGTACTTCACTAGGTGCTGCCAACATTCCTTGGGCAGAGACCCTTTTCTCAGGGTACCCCAGTTTAGCATTTTTCTTGGAGCCCTGTAATCACCCATAGTCTTCACCCCTTCTACCAGTTCTCCCAAACCACACCTCTATGTATCTATATACCCTCTCTTAATTCCACCTTTCCTCCTGATCATTTATTTGCTGTTGCCAACATACAGATAATACTGTTTATTATACCAGTTGTGTACAGGAAAGCCCTGCTTTGTGGAAGGACCCTTTGTCTTACCTGTGACTGTTCTGTACTTTGGCTAGAATCCCCTGCTAACCATAGCATTTTGCAGTATTCCATTATATGCTGGATTTTTCTTCTGCTCCTCTTGTGTATCACTGATGAGGAATGTGTCATTCCTGTGTATTGTGATTAAGTCAAGTTGACCTGTATGTCCTGTATGTCTATATACAAATGAGGTGGAACCTTTGTAAATGAGCTACTAGCTCAAAGGTGTTTTAATCCAAGAAATAAATTAATGAAAAAATAAATAAAAATAAAATAAAACCTGCAGCCTCCCTGTGGATGTCCTTGCAATTGCCATCTTCCTTCTCGCGGTCACTCTTGCAAGAGCCTGCTTGAATCTGTGGGAGTTAAATAGTGGACTGCTAAGACTGATTTGCCTCTAGCAGATCCCCCCTCTCACCTGTACAGTATTCCCTTTTTCCATCTAACATCCCTTAACCCTAGTCTCACACAAAAGAATTGAAAATTAGGCTTTTTCTGCTGAGATAAGTGAGTCTGATCAGAAAATGATTATCAGATCTGATTATCCAGCATTAGTAATCAGTACCCCAGCCATCACACATATAATATATTGTGCCCATTTTTCTCCAGCCCACTTAACACCACATCCAACCCTCCTCTCCCCACCACATCACACCACACCCGCTGAATATTAAATTGTGCCCCCTTTCCCCAGCTTGTTTAGCATCCTGTTCCACCCTCCTCCCACAACACATAATAAAAATGATGTGTGTGGGGTAGCTGACAGGGAGGAGGGTAATGGGATGCTAAGTGGACTGGGAGAGGGGGATGCAGTTTATTTGTCTGTATGCCAGTTGGAGGTTAAAGATGGGATGGGGTGCAAAGGGGCTGGGGAAGGGGGGTATTTATTTCTTAAATTGTTTAAATTGTGTGTGTGGTAGGTAGGGGAAAAGGGTCATGGGATGTTCCCCTGACATTTTGTGCTGCTCCCTCCGAGTACCAGATGATTGGGGAAGGGGTGAATCAGATTATTTTGTCAGATAATGAGAATTCAATCAGACCCAATTATCTGACTTTTTTTTTCTTGGATCTGAACCAGATTTGGGCATATAATGCAGGTATCTGTTAGATTTCTTTCAGATCAGATAGTCAATGTCTGAATATCATTGTACAGAATGCTAAGAATTGTAGACATACGTATTGCTGCATCTTTTTTTTTTAAGTCTCCCTGTTGTTTGCATTGGAGACTGTTAATAATATGTACCTGAAGAACATACAGATTTACCATTACCAAAATTTGAACACATTACAGGCAGTCACCATACACATTGCTTCCGTGATTCAGCCATCCTTTTTAGCATGGTGGCAGATGTATTCTTAATAAAACCAGTCATGTACTTTTATTTTTCTCTTCCTTTCTTTACAGATCTGTATTTTCCCACTTTTGCCACATTCTTGCCACCACAAGCCACTGTTAAAATAAACAGTGCCTACAGTATGTAGACAGTAGAGAAGAGAATGGACAGCAAAATATTGCACAGCACAAGCATTTCCCCACCACAGTAGAAAGATTTTCCTTCTGAACTGACTAGTTTAAACACAGATGCAGACATTGTATGTCAGATGTACTTGAGGTATCTGTGATTTATTTCTGCAGTTGTCGTCACACCATTGGTTTGACAAATCACAGGCTGATAAGCAAGCTGTTACCTTATTTGTGAAGCAGCCTACAAAAACTGAATAATTCTGCAAGCAGGCTGAACTGCCAGCCAGTTATAGAAATCTGCAGCAATTTGCTATTACAGCAATACGTCCCAGCAAGGTGGTACAGTACAGTACAGCCCTGATTATCCAAACCTAAATTATCCAGCTTTTCCAATTATCCTAAACTCTGACACTGTCCCACAGCTCTGGTTTGCCTAATGTTACGGAGCCCCAGTTATCTGAGCTCTCAATTATCTAAACAGATATGATGACTCCCACCCAGAGTATTCGGATAATCAAGGCTGTACTGTATTTAACATAGAAACATAGAATTTGATGGCAGGTAAGGACCGCTTAGCCCACCCAGTCTGCCCATTTCCATACCTGATGGATAAGCTGCAGATTCTAGTTAATCAACAGCTTACTTCCTCCTGCCCCCCACTAGAATTGCCTTATGCCTGTCCCATGCATTCTTGAATTCTCCCACTGTTCCTGACTCCAAAACCACCTCAGGAAGTCTGTTACAGGCATCCACAACTCTCTCTGTGAAAAAATACTTTCTAACATTACCTCTGAGCTGTCCCCCCTCTATCTTCAAATTGTGCTCCCTTGTTCTTGCACATCTCTTCTTCTGAATGATACTACCCTCTTGTACCTTGCTAATTTCCTTGAGATACTTGAAAGTTTCTATCATGTCCCCCCCTCCTTTCCTCAAGGGTATACATATTAAGCTACTTTAGTCTCTCCTCATATGTCTTCTGGTGCAGACCTTGTACCATTTTGGTTGCCCTCCTCTGAACAGCCTCCGCTCTGTCTATGTCTTTGCGGAGATGGGGTCTCCAGAATGCACGCAGGCCTGTGATAAAGTTAGGGCCTGTGGTGGTATCACGCCTTCACTGAAGGGGTCTGTACTATGACCAAACATTGTTAACAGTACTAAAATGGTGAAACTTTTAAATTAGTAATAAATAAATGTGTTTTTGATGTGACAAGTAAAGGGCAGTTCGACTGATGGTGAACTGCATTTCAGTAGGTCTCAGCCAATCCAAGACAAGCACAGGAAGGAGCACTACATACAAAAGGAAGTGAGGGGCTCGTTCCAAAGTTCTTGCCATTTCACTGGCTATACTGTACTGTATTAGCTTGAGTACATAAGCAATATTGTTTTTCTACAAAGTAAATACAGTAAATGTTTCTACACATCCTTTTTGGAATACTCTTTCCTGTGCTGATCTTGGATTTTCATTTGAACCGGCACCCAAATTTACCTATAGCACTCTCTGTCTTTGTGTTGTCCAAGTCAATGCAAGCCAAGTGTTTAGTAGTACCAAACTAAATGTATTGCTTTGCCACAATTTTTTTTCTTTCTTTAAATTGCCTCTTTCTGCTACAACAGGGCATCATAAGTGAGCTACATTTTTAGAAAGGCACACTGCGTCACATCCAGTGTTTGGTACCAAATTTTTCAGCCCTCACGTTCCTAAAAAAAAACATGTAAAAATGTGTTATCTGGGCTCAGCTATATGTTTTTGAAGGTCAGTTTTCTTAGCTGAAATGGACTCAGTTAATAAGGGGATTGAAGCTTAGATTGCCTGGCCCACTAGTATACTAGTCATAGTGGAGACATTTCAGCAAACTAGTGTGCGTGTCCAAACTAGTGTGTGTGTGTGTGTGTGTGTGTGTGTGTGTGTGTGTGTGTTTCAATCTTTTTTCCCAAATCATCTTTTCTCCCTGACCAGACCATGTCAGTCTCCTCTGGTTGTATGCAAAATGTTCAGCCCCATCCAGCACCCATAGCCACACCACTCTGGGCAGTTCCTGCAGTTCTTCCTTCTGTGATAAGGGTCTTGGAGTGGTCCCCCCTCCTGGAGGCTGTCAAGAACCAGGGCAGGTGATGGGCTTCATGGGTTACAGCCCAGTCTTACCAGCTTGTGGCTATCATTTAGAAGGTGACGGGCTTGTTTCACCAACTGTAGTACTGGCCTCCCACCACTGTGTGGCTTGCAGTATAGTCACTGGGGGCCCTCACCAGCATACAGCTTCCACTGAAGCTGGAAGGTGAACATTCCAGGGCCCTAGCACCACGGTCACAAATGCACAAATGCTTCGGAAGCCCAGAGTTGACCCTTCCAATTGTGGATGCCCTGCCAACAGCAGGACTACTCAGTCACCAGCAACCTGTTTGCCAACATCCCTGGCTCATTATTATACCCAGGTGCTAGCACAAGTACACTCAGCCCCATCTTCTGGGCTGCCAGTGAGCCCTAGTGTGCAGATTTTAAAGGCAGCATGAACAATATTTAAGTCTGACTTAGGAATTTTAGTACAAAACTAAACTGACCAAAGCAGGTCCTTTTTCAGGGTATATACTGCCACCACCTGGTCCACGTTTTCCTAGTAATTACTTGTTGTATCCTGAGCTTCTTTTAAACTCAGAGGTACTAGCAGTTCCTTTGCCTGTTAAGCGGACTAAGGTTTATGCTACTTGAAAAAAAAATACAACATATCAGAACAGAACTCTGGAATGAACCCCAAGCTGCTCTGCAGAATGTACTTTGTGGATTTATGCTTGCAGCATGGTTTTGTGGCATTATTACTGTATTCGTTTTTCATTATTTACTGTCTGTAGCTATATATATTATATGTATATTTTATTACTAAGTTTTTTTTCCCACTGTGCCTAGCCTGCACCCATCTGTCAGTATCCTCTAGCCTTGTCACCCACCTTCTCTGGGACTTACCTTCCCCACTTTCACAGGACCAGCTTCTGGTGACTGAGTGACATGGTCAGTGGTGCGGGGTCTATGACGGTGCTGATGCCATCTTGCCAGATTTTCCCCTCCAGGTTTTCACCCCGAGGGCTGCCAGTGTGCAATTATGCACATGCATGTTAACGGAGGCATGCACATGTGCTATCTGCATCTGAGTGCATGCACTCCCCTGAATCTGTGTGTTCCCACTGTGCTGTCACTTAGCTTCTGCTAGATGGCATACAAATAGCAGGTCACAGAGCCTCCTTCCCCCAGAAAGGAATGCCATCCATGAGACACTCAATTCTCCCCTAGTGACCTGAGTCTTTTCCTGAATCTTAGTCACCAGCACAGGGAAGGGCAGTGCTTCGACTGCAGTGCTGGCCTAGCCCACTCTTCTGTGTTTTGTACTTTCATTGCTTAAGTTATTCCATCCTGTTTCTTGAATATATCACTACAATATTTTGTTTTCTGGTATTGCATTTGTTATATTTTCCTTTCTGTCCTTGTCCTGTATTTCCTCCCCCACCCTCGGTCATACCGGGAAATGAGCCTTGACTAAGTGTGACTTTCCCAATCGTCAAATTTCTATTAAATAAATGTTTCCAAACACCTGCAGCTATGTTGCAACAGGTAGAAGATGTATTGCAAATGGAGTTTTTTTTAGTTTATGAAAAAGGTTGTCAAAATTAAACTCAGTTTTTGGCCATTGTTGCAAGAGTCTTGCAATCAATAGCCTAACAATGGGTTTGCAAAGAGTGGCTTAGCTTTATGGGATTTCTTTTTTATTTGGTGTGTTTCTCCCTCCCTTGCTGCCAGCCAGTCTGCGTCAGTACTACACACTCACTCAGCTGAATCATTTCAACTTCTCTAGGACTTACCTCTCTTCCCGTGTGCACCCTGCCCTGCCTCACAAGGCAAGGCCACTGGAGGGAGAGCACTACCCCTAATCAGAGACTCAGTCATTGACCTGAGAGAGAGAGAGTGCTTCAGTTGACAGGGTGGTGCCTTCAATGAGGGGTGGACTTCCTCCTACTTAGGTTAGTGGTGTTCCACTTTTTCTCCCCTCCCCAAGATGCTTCTCCAGGTGCTTGCACATGCAGATGCATGTTCAGGCATCAGAGCATGTCAGCATCATCCTTCCAAGCTCACTGGCTCCAGTGCACCGCCACACGTGGTCACCGAGCTGGCAGTTGTGCAGTGGAGACCAATCTCCCTCCCTCCCTCAGGTGGAGAATATTCTGTGGGACACTTGTCTCACCACCTCTGCCCAGCCCTCTGATGACTCGAGATAGTTTCTGCACCCAGATCATTGGCATCCTGAATAGTAGTGCTGCCACTCTGTCAGTGGGCTGACTGCTTTTAAAGGATTTAATGCAAGCACTTCAAAAATGGTATTTGGAGTTGTAGGTACTTCATGTACTGTAGTTGAAATCAAAGGCCTATCCATCGGGAGGGACACTTCATGACAGTTATTTTTGCCAAACACTGTGAAAGTCAGAAACACACCTTTCAAATCTTGCAGTTGACCCCAATGCATCCCTGACCATTTTAGATGCTGTCATGCCTTTTTCTGTAGTTTTGTCAATATTTCAGCAAGGTCATTAGCCAATTATATCAGGTTCATTCAGAAACACCTTGCAGAAGGCTGTCTATTTGCTATTTAGTTGTTCGCATATTTTCAAAATTTGTGGCAGATTTAATGATCTGCAGAGCAGGTTCAGAATGTTCACGGGGCATGTTCTTTGAAGATACATTATATCACTTACAAACATTTGCTGTCCATAACACAGCATGATATCTGGGCGTGGGCTGCTTCTCAAGTAGGGGTGGGCAAGCCAGAGCTAGCTCAAGCATGGCTTGAGCCTAATGCCAGGCTTGGGTCACCCTCCATAAGCAACTGAAAGCCAAGCTGAGCCAGTTATGGTTAAAGTAAGCACTTTTCTCAGCCTGAGCAGTTAGTGTAGTATCTGAAACATCCCATTCCTATGTAGAGAACTGCCTGCAGTATCTAGGGCTCTCCTCATGGTTTGGCTCGTAGACTCAAGCCAGACCACTGGCTTGGATGTGGCTTGACTCTAAGTGAAAAACTCCTGGCTTGTCCACCTCTATTTTCAAGACTGCCGAACGTCATCCATTCCAAACTGCTATGACAGTGCAACTCACTGGTAAGAATATAAACAGAGAGACAGTGCAGTCAAGTAAGCATAGAACCATAAATGAGGAGCTTCCTGATTCAAATCCCACAAATAGTCACTAGTGACCTGGCTCAAGTCATATGATCACTCAGTGCCCCAATCATTCCCCACCCCAACTGTAAATTGGGGTAAAAGCATGGCTAAATACCTTTGAAATAAACTAGTTAAAAACACCATTCTCATAAAGAAAATCCTGTTTTTTTTTTACTAGTTATCCTACTTGAAGTTTTGCTGGCCCCTATCTGGACAGTCCTCCCACGTCAGTTACCTATCCTTGGGACTTACCCCAGTTCTACTATGACTTGCCCCTTGTGGCGGGGTTGCAGGAGCTTGCCCTTGCCCCTTCAATGCAGGATCTAAGTGGGAGCCCAGTAGGCATTGCCTGGCCTGCAGGGGCTGTCCTTCAGCCCACTGGGCAGGGGATTTTTGTTTAAGGTTTTTCTGCCCCTGAGACATCAACATGCAGTGATGTGGAGTATCCATTGACATCCCACTACCTTCTGGGCTTCCAGACTGCCTTGACACCTAGCTTCTGTGATGTGCCAGGCAATTGCAGGAGGCATACCCCCCCCAAACCATGAGAGGAGGCCAGTCCCCCACATGCTCAATCCTCTCATCCCAGGCTGACCCTCAGTAACTCAGGTTCACTCCAGAACCTAGGTTGCCTGAGTATCAGGATGGCATCAAAAAATCCTATTTTTACCAGAAATTCAGAGTTATTCTACCTAAATACAAGAATAAAGATTTTCAGATATCCCACTCAGAGTAACACCTGCTCTAAAATTCTTATAAACAGCTCTGCAGGCAGTTTTCCTGAAACACAGTTAAGCTTAATAACAAAATAATGTTACATATAATGCATGTTTCTTTTTACAGAAAAATGCATTCAACTTTTCTTTGCACATTATCAAAATTAGCATATATGTCGGATACTTGAACTCTGGTGACTACTATCTGACACTTTGTTTAAACCTGATGCAAACTCATTTCATACTGTCTATGCAAGAAGAGTTTTGCTAAGAATATTTGATGTCCCATTCATAGGGACCCACTCGTTATGTAAGCAAGTGGAGCTTTAATTGGAAGAATAATGTCAACTTACCACTGCTGTCCAATTATGGGAAGACCTCAGATTAGTCCCGCCCAATCGAACAAGCTCCTTGTATTTGTCATTTTAGTTGTTAACAAAGGGATTTTTGTATACTGAAGAATTCGCTCCACTGGTTGCTGCTGTAACAATATTTCACTTCCAAAATAATCGTGTATGTCAAAACTATAGGAATTAGCAAAAACAGCTAACCAAATTATATTTTAATAAGTGCTTTTTAACCAAATAATGGTTTACTGTGTGTGGCAGTAACTTACTGAGTGTGGTTAGTGGGCAATAACGCATGGCGGTTAGGTGATGCTACAGTATCCATCATCCTTAAATGAATTGTGAGGACCAAGGAAGAGTCAAGGGCCTTCAAACACCTAGGAGATGTAATCATTAGACTATCATCATACACCTGGATTATGTTTCTAAAATTATAATATGCATTAAAAGTCCAGGGGTCAGATATTCAAAACTTTGCACTGGGTGCAAACCACTTGTGCCAGGTTTGCACCGGGATTGCATGGGTCCCCTATATTCAGAACACCAAATAGCATGGGCAAACTGCATTAGCACCAGGCAAAATTATAATGTATGCACCATGCAAAGAGAAGGGGCATGTACATGAATACAGGTGCTATGCTATATTTAGTGCATTAGCACCATGCAAAGTATGTTTGCATGACTTTGCATGGCGCAAATTACCACCCAGAAAAAGGTAGTCTTAACTCTCGGCAAAACAATGATAGGGGGTGTGGACACAGCAATAACAGGCAACATGGCTGTAAGCAACAACAGCATTGTGGTGTACCTGATGACTGCAGCCAATGAGGAGGCAGAGAGGCAGACAGCCACCCTGGGCCACTACATATGCCATGGAAGAGACATGCTGCATGCAGATGGCACCACCCATGTTGCCATCATCTGGTACTGGTACCAACCCTTCCAGGCATTTGTGGGTGCCCCAGCACCCAGTGAACACCTTCTCAGTGCATCCATGCAGCACACACGCCCAGTCCCCCATAGGGGTACACCACCACAATCCAGCACACACATGCAGCACTGGGGGAATCAAGAGTACTGAGGGGAGGGTGTACAGGTGGCCAGACTGCACCACATAGTAGGTGCTGCCACATGGCTGGGGCCATTCACACAGTGCACCTGTGCCAGTGACAGGAATGTCCCTCATGCCAGTGTGCCTGTATGATGGTATGTGTCTGTCCCCCCAGGGCACATACCGCACACCTGTCCAGGCTCCCCATCACACATGGCAAGCCATGTGTATGTTAGTGTAGGAATCCCATGCCACTGGCACAGTGTATGTGGGTCTCTGAACAGTATGACTGCTGTGTCCACCGTCAGAACACACCTGCCAACAGTGCATGTCACTGTGTGGATAACAGCAGTAATTGTTGCCAGACAACATAGGCACTGCTGTGTCCCTCACAATATCAGTTACTATGGTACTGTACCGTCTGATACACACCATAGTAGGAATAACAATATGTCTATGGCATGCAGCACAGCCACCTGTTCCTGTAGTGCTAGTCCCCTGGGCCACAATAGTTTGTGCTCTGTGTCCAAACCTAGCCTGCAGCTATTGAACTGTTTATCATGTCTGACAATCAGTACAGGTGGAGCTGTGAGCACACCCAGTCTGCAGCTACTGACCTGTAGTTCCAGTGTGACATACAGGTAGAGCTGTGTGCACCATGCACTGGTCAATCTAAATGGTAATGCATGCAAAGCAGGCCCTAATGAGATGCTAATGTGGCTGTTTGCCCATGGATTACCTAAGTAGGCATATTTTGTATATGATCTTTGAATATAACAAAATTTAGCGCTGAGCTAATGTGTTAGTGCTGGGCAAATGAGTTAACCCTGGGCCAACCTGTCAAAACCATAGCACAGTTCTGCTGTGCTTGGCCTGCAATGTTGTTTGCAGTTGTTGTGCATCACTTCATTGCTATGACTCACATTGGCCACCTACTGCATCTCTGCCTCACTCCACCTCTGTGTGCCTTGGCTTCTGTTGCAGTTTGGCCTTCCCGCTTGCTATATTGAGAGCTGTCTTATTTGCCTGGCTATTTTTGCTTTGCACTCTCAGCCCTGTTTGCTGGGCTTCATTTGCATGCTATATTCAACTGATTTAGCCCTGGGGTTATTCCATTAAATATAGTGTGCAAATAGTCCGGTCTAATTCTGCACGCCTTGCAGTGCCAATTTTGCCCTAAGACTAAGTCTTGAATATCTGGCCTCAGAAGTGTTAGAAGTTTGAATCACTCTATGCTCAAATGCAGCCATCTGTCAGGTGGTTTACCTTACCTAAACCACTTTCTTAGAGATATCATATGCGTCCATTTTATACCTCTTCATACAGTAGTGAACACAATTATTTCATGATCTCAGACTCTAGAGCAATGTTCTTTAGTTCACTCTCACAGTAAAAGCAGTTCTCAGCAATCATCCTTTCATCATTTTAACTTTTAACATTACTAGTATGGAGAAAGGACCTTGTTTGAGCCAGTAATTCATGAGGATGTGCTTATTTGCTTTATGTATTAAAATCTCAGTGGTGAAAAAAACAATTGACATGAGGCACAGAAGGGGGTTTAATACCATTCACAACAGCTATTGCTTTCTTTCAAAGACATTTGTAGGGGACTTTTGCTCTGCAGAAAAAAATGCATATTTTCCACCAGTGCACAAGGACACCATTCTCAGCTATAGTATTAAACCTAATAACATTGGGGTCATACGCAATCCATCTCTCTGGGGCTACATAATGGTGTCCCAAGAGACATCCACGGGCCTACACTTGCCTCATGTTTCACTGTTCAGTTGAATGAAGAGTTTCTTGCTAGATTTGCACAGCTCCTGAATTAAAATGTAATCCTTACAAACAAAGATGCACCCCCAATCATAAGTAATAATTTTTCTGGGAAACTTAACAGAGAGAGAGAGAGAGAGACACACACCCACAAAATCAGGAAGAACCAAGGTCATCTAAAACATCTTGGGGGCTTCATTGCTCTGGATGTCCTGTGCAGTTGCACAGTTCACATTGTGTTAAAGCTGGCTCCACTTAGCTGACTAATGCAAGCCATTCAATTATGCAGACATCCTTCCTATATTATGGTGACAGGAATAGCCATCAGCTTCTTTTTTTACCTGCAATGACATCATAAAACTTACCACATCATGCTGTTTCACCATCATAATGTGATTATAGAGAAAAAAGAAAAACAGGCCACTGTCATAGTCACATAGCAATGTAGTAACAATAATTTAACATTGAATGGGACTCTAGGGCCCAGATATTCAAACCGTGCCAGGCCGTGGTGCAAGCTTGGGTGCAGCGCAACCTGACTGCGCAGGGGCATTGACTGGGCGATATTCAACGGAGCTGCGCCATGGAACAGCATCATTGAATGTCACACCCTTGCCACCCTCAGTGTGCACGGTGCAGTGGCACAGCGCCAGCACAAGTGGCCAGAGTGGAGTAAGGAGATGCGCTAGCATAAGTTCCATTGCGCTATGTGCAGCAGCCGCGATATTCTAAAGTGCACATGCAAATGGGGCCATAATGTATGCAAGGTGCAAGTGGGGTCATTTGCATGTCATTATGGCCCCATTTGCATGCAGGTGCACCGATCCCCGGTGACTTGTGCCTGGTGCCCTGCCAGGCAGCAGCCGTCGGGAACCGACGCCCCCTGCACAGCGCGGCAATGTGCCCCTCAGCCCGATCGCGGGCTTCAGTATAAATAAAAATAATCCAATATCCCTGGTGGTCCAGTGGACCGCTGTCTGCCCGATCGTGGGCATTTGTAATAAAATAAAGGTATTCTGTCCAATATCCCTGGTGGTCCAGTGGTCCACTGACTGCTCGATCATGGGCATTTGTAATAAAAAAATAAATATGTTCAATATCCCTGGTGGTCCAGCAGTACCCTCCTCCCCACCCGCCCACTGGGCCCCACGCCCCTCACTCCCTGGTCAGCGGCGAGCAGCAGCACCCACCGCCTGCCGCCCGCCACCCACCAACTGACACCGTGGGTAGGGTTTGTACACCCATTGGTCCTGGCGTGAGCCAATGGGCGTGCAACTTATACCTACACATTCCAGATATGTGAATGGATCCATTCACATCTGGGATATGTCTGACCTGAGCTGCATGCCCACTGGCTCGCGCTGTGGACCAATGGGCGACCAACCTACCTGGTCGGTGGTGGTGGGTGTCGAATGGGTGAGCTGCTGTGCGGCTGACCCGGAGGCGGTGGTGGGGCTCAGCAGGCGAGTGAGGAAGAAATGCTGAACCACCGAAATGGACATGTTGTTTTATTACAAACAATCGACGATCAGCACTGGGCCACCGAGATAGAAAGTTCTTTGTTACCGTCCCTTGATCGGGCATGAAAGGTGCTGCCAGGTGCAGCCAGGCTGGGTGGCCACCCACAGTGGCAGCTGCAGCGTTGCGCCCACTGTCTGACAGCTCACCTATGGGTGGCCATCTGTTGTTCCTTTTTTTGGATCAACTTTGTGCTAAGCGCGGGTAGGGGTTGCGCATGCGTGCCGCTCCGCATTCGGGTTGAATATCAGGATGTGCAGGGAATATCGGGCACGCCCCCTACCTGTGCCTGCATACATACTGATGCGATCCGGCACGCCGGGTTGTGCGTGCACTTTCCTTTTGAGAATATTGCAGGCGCATCAGTGGGTTGCGTGATGGTGCAAACACTGTTGCGCCATGCACAACCCTTTTGAATATCTAGGCCCAGGTGTATTATGCCTCCCCACTCCCCCTTCTTATCTGCATAGTGGAGCAACATGTCCTTTAGAGCAATTGTTAAACATGGTCCCTTTTGGTAAGTTGTCAAAGGATACATTTTACTCCCCTGTTGATTGATATTCCCCATAAACATTAGAAATAATCTGTACCTAGTAATGTACCAGTCACACTGGGTCAACAAAGAGGATACTGTCCCATTATCTGTTGCTTAGAACAAAACCACTCCATTATATACAAGTTCAACCATTTTGAGACATTCTTTTTAATTCCAACAAGGAAGGCCCTGTCAGTGGTTTATTAAAAAAAAGAATTTACATCAAACTGTTCATATATATATTATGTATATATATATATATATATATATCCATCTTTATCCAAGCATTCCAAAAATATAATTCCTATTCATGCAGGTAGTTGCTGCACCAAAAGAAAAAAATTGTTTTATTAAAGAACATAAAAAATTAAAAATGTATCTCTAACAATTTGCCAGTTTTCTTTCATAAAAAAATCCAGTACTCTGGCAAATTATCAGAGCAGACAAACAGCAAAGTAAAGATTTCTTAAAAATGAATTCATAACTATTATTTGCTTTGATTATTAACTCCATTGCTATTTGTTTTCGTGTGTGTGTTTATGATGCATACCAGTTTTTACAAAGTGCATGCGTTTTCATTTCTTTAGAATTGTTTTCAACTGACAAGCTAAAACAAATCCATCTTGTAATTTTTTTTCTGCTCTGCGGTAACAATCTAGAGTTGGAAAAAGGGAAAAAAATTAGATTAAAAAAGTTTACCATGGCACGCCTGGTATATTGACTGCTTTATGCGCATGCTTGATTTGGCAAAAAAATAGTTTGGCTTTTTTTGTTGTTGTTTTCTTTGCTTTTTTTTAGGAAGCAGTCTGAAAAGAAAAGCCACCAGGATGCAACACAATTGCTTCTAAAAAATAATACCTGATGCTTTTAAAAAAAATGTGTTGTCACATGGCACTATCTGTAGAATTGCACACGGGCTGAAACCTGCTTTTCAGATAGTTTCACAGGTACAGAGTGCCAATAGCATGCTTGCGTGCTCCCCGCACACACGTGCAGGCACACGCATATGTGTGTGTGTGTGTACTATATGTATGTGTGTGCGTGTGCAATTTTTGGTTTGGTACCCATAGGACTCCTTTGTTAATCCTCTTAAATCCACCTTGGGGGGTAATGTAAGGCATACTTTGTTGGAAAATTAAATTCATTAATTATCCATGCTTCATGCTTGCTTGTCTTGAATCTCAGGCAGAGAAGGATTTATCTTTCCTTTTTAATCCTCACCCCATTGCTCTCAAAGGGAAAAAAAAAAGAGGAAACCATAAGACTGACTCCATTTAAATAGACTTTCGCCTTTTCATCAGCCTGTGGTTGTCCGTAAAGCTGTGCAATCCTGGTGAGACAGAGCTAACGGGGGAAGGAAAAAGGCTGTTTTTTAATGTGCTTGGTGAGATCTCTTCTATCTTATAAGAGACAGAGTGAAAGTACTGAGGGTTCAGCTGTGAGCTGAAAGAGTTTTGGTGGGACACCACCCGGCTGGTGTAGTCATGGGATCTATAGCACATGCAAGAGCAGACAGATTGGAGGTCTGTCACTTCTGCCTTATACCGAGGCCGGCCATGCTGTGAGTCCTCTTGGATGTGGATGATCATGCTGTTTCTGTTCCCTGCCAGGGATGCCCGTTCCTCTGCATCCCGCCTCTCATCTTCGCTATTCATGGTCAAAAACCTGAGAACAACTAGGTTTAGAAATGCACCAATTACAGTTAAACCCACTAGTATGTACATAAAGCTAAAAGCCACGTATAACGGCTTCTTTTGAAGGGCCTTGTTCTTCTGTAGTGCTACATAGTCCCCAAACCCTATAGTAGTCAATGTTATAAAGCAGTAATAATAGGCCTGGAAAAAGCTCCAGTCCTCATAGTGGGAAAAGGCTGCTGCTCCAATGCAGAGGGTACCCATGCAGGAAAAAAATCCCACAGTGACCATATTCTCCATGGAAACCTCTGTACTTCTCATGCCGAAGCACTTCTTGATCCTCTTGAGAAGATACTTGACAAAGGTGTTCATGCGTTCACCCAAGCTCTGGAACATGACCAGAGTAAGTGGAATTCCCAAGACAGCGTAGAACATGCAAAAGGCTTTCCCTGCATCAGTTCCTGGAGCTGCATGACCATAACCTATAAGAAAAACAAAAATGTACAAAATTAACGTCAATAAACTAATTTTCTTTAAATGCATAAACAAAAGAGTTCAAACATTTAACAATACTGTACATTGTTCTGTATCTCTTTCCAATGTTTCAGTTTGCTACAGTCCTTATAACAGTTCCTGCCCAACTCTTATTCAACACCAATGTATGTCCCACATAGCCCTATGCTTCTGTCGCCAAAGTCTGAGGATATGCCCCACATTTGGCCCTTTTACACCACATTTTGAAGAGATAGTGTTTCACATTTGTGTGACTAAAGATTAAGAGGTATGGATTTGAAAAGCATGAAATATTGTGGCTGGCACCTAGTGCATTTTGACTTTACACTGATCAGCAGGCTTTGAGAAACACAGGGGGATGGACTATTTTCAAGCATCTTCTGAAATTCTCCTCAGTCAATTTTATTTGGTTATTACACTTTTGGTCCCCAGGATAAATCCCTTCATATGTACCATGTAATTTACAAGAAGGTCCCTGGAGCATTGAAAGTTCTGAAAGACACTACATTAAATGTACAACAATTAACATCATATACAGATGAGTGCACCTTTTGGCAATACATACTTGTATTCACTATATTGCATAATATTCATTTGGAACAACATGTAAACTGCCTGTACATACAGAAGAGTGGAGTTCATGTCAAGGCTGAGAGGATAGATAGGCTCAGCAGCTTCTCATTGCTAAGATAAGACTGTGAATTACCTGGGGATACAGAGGTTAAGTTATCTGGGGCTGTATACTGTAGGTACTGTCCAATTTTACAGGCCTGAAAGTCATTGATGCTCTATCTGAAAAGTTTTAAAAATCCCAGAACACTTTTTAAGCCTTTTCATTACGTTTATCCACTGCCAACCTGCTAGTATTGCTGTTACTATGCTCTGGCTAAACAGCAATTTTAATGAGCAGTAATTTGGTTATTCTGTCTATCCTTACTTAAGCCCAACCATGTTCAAACAAATTTGACCAGCCCCCAGTGTCCTATGTCAGAGCTGCTTGGCTACTCCCTTACAGTTTATTACTTTCAGGACTTAATTCTCCAGTTCCCCCCTCTGAATCCAATATTGCACTTTCCAGTTATGTTTGATAGGGGATACATGTACATATTAAAACATTAGAAAACAAACCACCTTTCATTTGAGAAGATACCTTGGGATATGAAATGTATTTATTTTATTTCTCTCTGAATAAAAATAAGTATAGAAAAAAAATGAAAAAAATCACCTGCAGAGTTAGCAAAAAAAGAGAGAGAGACATGATTCAGATATTTTAAATACTGTCAGCAAGCAAGGCCTGTGGTGGCACAGTGCTGCAAGACTATGGTTTGATACGCAGCTTTGCCTGTCGTTTTTGGAAAGATGATCAGATGTGTAATATTTCTGAATTCTGCTTGCACCATAGTTGGTGGAAGGGTGCTTCCCTTAGTGATCTGGATAATGACTACCTTGGGAAAGAATGTGGCCTCTGTTACCTAGAGCCCGTGATCCAATTGCAGATAATTTTGCAGAACTTGCAGCAAGCCAATTACAATGTATATCAGTCTATAATTACTGTATAGCAGAGGTAACCACTGGTTAGGAGGCATTATTCTGCTCACTTGGTGCATGGCAGCGCTCTCTCTCCCTCTCTCTGCTGGGTTAAGAATTGGGGGGGGTGGCAGGGTTTTGGATGGATGAAGTTGTGCGACTAGACTTGGTCATGCCTGACTTGCACAGCATCACACAGAACATGCACTACAAAATTGACTTAGAAAGGAACATAAGGCAGGAACAAGGAGAATACAAAGAGTACTGTTGAATTAAGAAAAACAGCAATGCAATATAAACACAGAGAAAGAGGCAAAACATGTAGCTAGACAGATAGATGGTACACAGAGACAAAGAGATTAGATAGATAGATAGACAGACAGACAGACAGACAAACAGAGACAGGCTTGGTTACTGCAGGTCATATTTACAGTTGCTCAGAAACAACAACATAAAACTAACAACCTCCCACATGATGGAACTTTCTGTTAGCACTGAAAAAAGCAAGCCTCCCAAATGCATCACAAACTGAATTGTTGTAATTAAGTGCAGACTTCATCTTTTAAAATAATATTGAAATGTGTCAAAGCTGTTAGTTCACTAAAGACATAAGACAGCTACAGTGTGTCTAAGGACTGAGTCTTCCTGAATGCTGAGAAGCCAGAAACATATTTGCAAAGGGTAATCATCTCCCAGGAGGAACGACTTGATTTATTATGCAACCAAAAGATGGAATTAGTTCCGCACAACTCCTGTGCACCTGATGCATTAGAAGTATTATCACAAAAGTTATCTACAACTGAAACACAGGTTGGACATAAAAAAAAACTGCAGCACACCAACTACAATGTATATCAGTCTATAGTTACTAAACAACTGAGAAAAACATTGATTAAGAGATATTATTCTGCACACATGAGTATGAAAACATGAAATAATCAAAGCATCAATTAAACTGAAAGGTGCAAAATAATCAAAATGATTGCTGCTATACCCTGTCCCCTCACCTTCCTTAAGAGAGATTGTTATTAATTCACTAACATAACTTCCTGCACTATTGGGGTTGATTTTTGCATTTTAACTTAAGTGATTGATATATGTATCAAAAATTATGATTACCTATGCTGATGGATGCTTTAATAACCTGGACGGGGTTTGACCCAGTAATTTGAGGCTATTGCTTTAACTAGCCTGTATGGATTCAGTACTGTGACCATCACCCCCCCCCCCCAAAAGAAGAATTGGAGGGTTTGAAGCACCAGCTGTGGTTCCGGTGTGTGTTTTTTTTGTGTTGTGGAGGTGATGAGAGAATAGACACTTATTAGACATAGCACAACTGTGAGTACTACTCCCTTTATTTCAGTGTGTGGTTCTTTTATTTCCTGTTTAAGGAATACTCGCTCGCTTTTGAGACCGTGGCACTACCTGCCTAGCTTGTACACTGTGTACTGTTTGTTATGTTATCCCCTCATTTGGGACCTTCTGTTAGCTGGCAGCACGCTAACATTGTACAAAGAATAGAGTGCTGTCAATTTCATGCCAAGGCCATGATTTGACAGACAGAAAGCATAGCTTGTGTGTTTGGGGAGTGAAATTTGAAAAAAAAAAAAAGTGTTGTGTTGGCCTTACCTGTTATGGCCTCTGCTCTCACCACACCTTGCTGCAGTTGAGCCTAGTAGTTCATACCCAGCACATGTTTTAAAAACTCATGCCTTTGTGGTTCACAATGAATTATTAGTGCCAAACGAGATAGATTCGGAAACAAAGATAGTAACAAAATTACTACAACAGCCAGAACTGAGCCCCAGCATAGATTTCAAAAACATGTCTACATCCATCAGACACAGGTGATATTTTCTCAGAAGAGTATAAAAGCAGTCCTGAGTTTACCATTAAGGAACAATTTCAGAGACTTGAGAAACTTAAACAAACCAAGACCAGTCTTTGGTACAATCGTATTAGCCTAAAGAAGGGGCAGAGACAAACAGTGGATCCTAAGAGGACTGTGACTGGGTAAAGCTTCCTCTAGAGGTTTCTTGAAGGAGGAGTATAAAAGTTGTTGGCTGACTGCACTGGACATTTGTCCCCAAACTTTGATAAAAATACTTATCGACCAGAATACAATAAATACCAATTAATATTGAATGAAATAAAGGAAGTGGAGGAGGAGTTGCTTAGTTCTACTAGATCTACTGAATTTGATGATCTAAATCAAAAATTATAGAAAAGATTGGCAACAGTTTGAAAAGGACATTAGTAGCAGGAAACAAAATAACTGGGCAACAGACTACAGAGACAAAACTGTTGACCACTGAGAAAAAATGGCAAGAGGCTTTAATAGAGGCACATTGCAAAGCCACAATAGAAGACATGATCTAGAAGGAGATCACAAATAAAACCACCACTTAAACAAAACAAGAAATACAACTGGTAACAACGGTGGTAATAATCAATGGTTGGTGTATTTTTTAGACCCAGAGGAGCCAGCACAGAGCACGAACAGCTAGGCAGTGAGGGAGTGAAATCCAAAGTGCAGACACTCCCCAAAAGGAAAAAAAAATATGCACAGCCAGGAGAGGTGGGAAGAAACACAGAAAACCCCACACAGACTGACACAGCCTTTGGGACAGACAGTAGTATTAAATATCTCTAGTGTACCCCTCACAGAATCACAGCCTAGACTACCAACAAAAGGTCATTCTTGATGCCCTACAGGGGGCATGCCTTAGACAGCTAGTGGTGGAACCCACTCGGTAGGGAGCAATATTAGACCTGGTACTCTCAAATGGAGAGAGTATCACAAATTTAGAAGTCAGTAGACATCTGGGAACAAGCGACCACTACATAGTGTGCTTCACAATAAACACAACCATGGAGACAAGACATACAAAGACAAGGATACTGGACTTTAGAAGGGCTGACTTTGGCATAATGGGTGAATACCTGAGGAATGCATTAGCAAATGGCTTGAAAGGAGGGGTGGAAGAACAATGGAGAAAAATCAAAACTGCCATCATGGAGGCAACAAGTCTTTGTGTGAAACAAATAAAGAAAACAAAGCAGAATAAAAAAACACTATGGTTGTCAAAAGAGGTGTCAGGGAAGGTTAAGGAGAAAAAGGCTGCATTCAAAAAGTATAAGGAATCACAGACGGAGCATGATAGGGAACTGTATCAATTAAAGCAGAAAGAAGTGGGAAAGGCAGTCAGAAAAGCAAAGGCCCAAACCGAGGAAAAGATAGCCAACTCAGTTAAGAAGGGATAAAACCTTTTATAGGTACATTAGGGAGCATAGAAAGGTTAAGGGAGGGATAGAAGATTAATAAAGGAGAGGGGAGGTGGGCAGAGGGAGACAGTGAAAAGGCAGAGATACTGAATGAATACTTTTGCTCAGTATTCACAAAAAGAAGAGGAAGAGTTACCTAAACCAAACAGTAGAAGCACTCTGGGTAGGGGTGTTGACGCCAGTCCATTTACAGAAGAAAGAGTCCTGAAAGAACTCCTAAAACTCAAGGTGGACAAAGCAATGGGGCCTGACGGGATTCACCCTAGAATTCTAAAAGAGCTAAGGGAGGACCTAGTGACACCACTAATCACACTTTTTAACAAATCATGGGAAGATGGGGTGGTACCTGAGGACTGGAGGAGGGCAGATGTGATTCCCCTTCACAAAAGTGGGAGCAAGGCAGAAGCAGGAAACTGCAGACCTTTTAGTTTGACCTCAGTGGTGGGGAAAATGATGGAATCACTTCTGAAAGAAACAATTGTTCAGTACCTAGAGGCCAGCGGGGCACAGGACCCAAAGCAGTATGGATTCACATCAGGAAGGTCATGTCAGACAAATCTAATCAATTTCTTTGACTGGGTGACCAAAGTAATAGACCAGGAAGGGGCTGTGGATATGGCCTACCTAGACTTTAGCAAGGCATTTGACACAGTCCCCCACAAAAGATTAATAATCAAGTTAGCCAGCCTGGGAGTGGGTCCCAGGGTGGTAGCCTGGGTAGCAAACTGGCTGCACAACAGGACACAGAAGGTACTAGTGAATGGAACACGTTCTGAAGAAAGGGGGGTTACTAGTGGAGTACCTCAGAGCTCAGTACTGGGTCCAGTCCTCTTTAACGTCTTTATAGATGACATTGCAGAGGGTCTGGAAGGAAAGGTATGCCTCTTTGCAGATGACACAAAGATCTGTAACAGAGTTGATACACAAGGAGGGGTTGAAAGGATGAGAAGGGACTTGGCAAGGTTGAAGGAATGGTCAGACATATGGCAACTTAGATTCAATGCAAAGAAGTGCAAAGTAATGCACCTGGAAAATAAAAATCCAGAAGAGTACACAATAGCAGGGGAGGAACTAACGACAACAGTAATGGAAAGGGATCTGGGTGTAGTCATATCAGATGACCTAAAGGTGGGTAAGCAATGTGAGACGTTCGTAAGGAGAGTCAGGGGGATACTGGGATGTATAGGGAGGGGAATCACAAGTAGAAAAAGGGAAATGGTTATCCCTCTGTACAGACAGTTGGTGAGACCCCATCTGGAGTACTGCGTGCAGTTTTGGAGAACTCATCTACTCAAGGACATAGACAGGATGGAAGCAGTCCAGAGGAGGGCAACTAAAATGGTGCAGGGTCTACATCAGAAACCATATGAAGAGAGACAGAGAGCTTAATATGTATACCCTTGATGAAAGGAGGGACAAGGTGGACATGATAGAAACTTTAAGTACCTCAAGGGAATCAACAAAGTCCAGGAGGGTAGCATCTTTCAGAAAAAGAGATGTATAAGAACAAGGGGACACAATTTAAAGTTAGAGGGGGGACGGCTCAGGGGTAATGTGAGGAAATTCTTTTTCACGGAGAGAGTGGTGGACGCATGGAACCGCCTTCCTGGAGAGGTTGTGGGGTCTAAAACAGTGGGGGAATTCAAACATGCATGGGACAGACATAAGGCAATTATAGTGGGGTTTGCAGGAAGTGGGCTGTTGGTTAACTAGAATCTGCAGCTTATCCAATAGGTAGGGAAAGGGGCAGACTGGGTGGGCCAAGTGGTCCTTATCTGCCATCAAACTCTATGTTTCTATGTTTCTATGTTCCAGAGACCCAAGTGGATGATTTTGCCATCAAAGTAGATTTAGAGAAACCTTTCTGAAAACTCCACCTCACAAAAAATTTTAAGAAGGAAAAAAAGAATAGGGTTTAACATGATACTGCCACAAGCTTCAAATATAGAACTGGAAATCTCTCAGTAATGACACCTTAGAAGCTAAAAGAACTATTGGATCACAGATACAGGAAGCACAACAGGAGCAACAAGAGTTTGAATTGCCAACTAATTGCGATCCTGAGCATGCCTTGAATTGGACTGAGAATGAATATGCATTTGCACCAGAAAATATTGAGGCAATTGAGGACTTTATACAAGAAAAACAAAATGTAATTTTTTATTATTCTGTTTTCTCCCTCCTCTGCAGAGCTGGTAGGTGGCTCCAGCCCTCTGTCAGAGGACTTGTCTTCTGAGCCCAGCCACACCCAATCCAGCTCTGCCGGATAACCCCCCCATAGCGGTGCTGGAGGGAGGAGTGCCTGCTCTCCCAACCCCCGGAGCACAATCCAGAAGTCAGGGAGGCTGGTACCAGGTGCATGTCCAGGCCATCACGGAGCCTGCCAGCTCCATTTTTCACTTTTTCTCCCCTCCCCTTGCTGCAGGGATGCAAGCACAAATGTGAAGGCATATACATGCTGCTGCCTGCAACACCCTCCCTTCATGCCACTCCCCCATCCCGCACTACCCCTCAGGCCTCCACCCAAGGGCAGTCATTCTGTGGGAAGTGGCAACCCACCCTGGAGAGGAGAGCAGTCACTGAGATGCTTAATCCTTCTCCTTCCCCCCCCCCTGGTCAACCATCAGTGACCTGTGCTTACTCTTGAATATAGGTCGCTGGTGTGGAGCGAGGTGTGGCATTCAGCGCTTCAAACCTCAGCACCACCAGACTGGCAGAAAGACAAAAATTTAAAGTGAGATCTACTTTTTTCCCCTAGTAAAGGAACATATCCTGTACTGATAACGTTTAAGAGACTGGTTAATGAGCTGACTGAGAAGATCCTTCAATGTGAGAAAAGCTACGTACAACACAATTTATCTGAAGAAGAGAAGCAGGCAGTGGAAGAACTTCAAAGATCCGCACATCTCACCATCAAGCCAGATGATAAAGGTGGCAAAGTGGTAGTAATGAACACTCCATACTATCTGAAGGAAGCTATGAGACAGTTAAAGAAAACAAACCGTTATTAAAAATTGAAGGAAGACCTGACTGCTTATTTCAAAGAGAGACTCGATGTGTTTCGACATATGTCACTCAATTCTGGTTTTATTAACAAATGGGAATTTAAGTATTTAAAGCAGGACAACCTGACAGTTCCTACTTTTTATTTGTTACCCAAATTCCACAAGGACCATCAGTATGCACCTTTGTGGCCTAATATTTCATTCATCGGCTCACTGACAGAAAAAAAACTGCCCAAGAAAATGGCCAGATTTTCAAACTATGGTACAACAACTTATGTTCTTTTTGAGGGACACCCTGGCAGTGCTGGAGGCCCTTCAGAATTAGGTATGGGAAGCTGGTCACTCATGACTCTCTATTGCTTTGAGTTTGTTGAATACCAGCAGCCAAAATTATTTGGGGACCAATGCTGTTACATACTTTATGGATAAATGTGATACCATTTTCTTCCTTTGGGTCAGGAATTTGTCATCAGTGCTTTGGATCTCATACTGAACTTTAATTTTTTTGTTTTCAATAAACAATGTTTTCTGTAAGTACGTAGCACAGTGATGGGGTCATCGATGGCACCCTCCAATGCCACCCCTTTTATTGGGTGGTGGGAGCAGGTGATCATCTATGACCCCACTGCTAACCGATTTCTCAATAAAATCACTTACTGGGATGATATTGTTTGGATTTGAAAGGGTGTAAGTGGAAGACATGGACTTTGTGCATACGACTAATGGCAAATGAGTGGAGTTTATAATTCACCCATCAATGACACCCATCTAAGGTAAATGTTTTGAACATAATACTGGTGGGAAAACAGTGCCAGATCATTCAAACACAAAATTACTGTCTTATCAGGTCCCCATTAGCACATAGTGGGCAAGAATGTGACAGTCTATCCACACTCATACTAAGAAACAGTCAGGAGATGTTGTAATTCTTATCCAATGTCATTTACTCAGTTTGTGTAGGTTTTCTATTTTCACAATGTAGATAGTGTAAGAAGATGCAGCTTCAGATTTTACAGGCAGCAGTTTCCTTTTTGTGGCTCAATTGCCTAATTCCAGGGTGCTTGCTCACAATACAGTTGCATGGCTAATTCCGGGGTGCTTGCTTACAATACAATTGCATGGCTAATTCCGGGGTGCTTGCTCACAATACAGTTGCATGGCTAATTCCGGGGTGCTTGCTCACAATACAGTTGCATGGCTAATTCCGGGGTGCTTGCTTACAATACAATTGCATGGCTAATTCCAGGGTGCTTGCTCACAATACAATTGCATGGCTAATTCCGGGGTGCTTGCTCACAATACAATTGCATGGCTAATTCTGGGGTGCTTGCTCTCAATACAATTGCATGGCTAATTCTGGGGTGCTTGCCTACAATACAATTGCATGGCTAATTCTGGGGTGCTTGCTTACAATACAATTGCATGGCTAATCTCCTTATTTATTTCTCTGCTCCATGTTATGTGGGAGATGCAGCAAGGACTGATATGTAAGCATACACACGCACATGTGAACATTGACATTTTTGGCATAACCCTGCCTTCGACAGAGCACAGTGCCATTGGTCTGGGTGGTTTAAATAGGCTTGGTTGTCATAGTAGCACCGGTCCTGGTCAAGCAACTGTAATTAGCAGTACTATCAGCAAATCTGCAATTCACATCAAAAGTTAGCAACTCAAATTACAACCTAGTGCAGTGAAACTAGCAGGTACAACAGTACATGAAACTAACTAGTACAACAGTACATGAAACTAACAAGTACAACAGTACATGAAACAGGCAAGTACAGCAGTACATGAAATTAGCAAGTACAACAGTACATGAAAAGTACAGTTACGTAGGAACTTACTGTAACAGTAGATCTTCGAGAAAGGTTCCTTCAGTAGGTCATTACATATAGGACTGACACCATCTGGCATTGGGCCACACAGCAGACTTTTCTAGCAATTACTGATGGGGAACCGCCCACCCGACATCACGTGACCGACGTCAGCGTGGCTGTGTATAGTGGGAGGTCCTCATGCCCGCCCTCCAGTTCTCTCACCAGAGCCAGAAAGAGGCCTGACAGCAGGAGCAAACAGGATTTGGAGTCCCTATGTAAGAAATAAAATGAGGGGAAGGAGGCAGGGAAAAATATGACCTACTGAAGGAACCTTTCTCAAAGATCTACTGTTATGGTAAGTTCCTACGTAACTGTACTATCTTACTTTGAGAGGGTTCTTTCAGTAGGTCATTACATATAGGACTGAGTCCCAAGCAGTCCCTCCAAAGAGAGACTGAGAGAAACAAGGGGGGAGGAGAAAATAACTCCAACAGAAACTGGGAACCAGAATGGACCCAGCCTAGGACAGAAGGCCCTGCAAGATAGCTAGGCAGAAGCCAGCCTTCCGCTTAGAAGCAATGTCCAGACTGTAGTGTTCAGTAAAAGTGTGGACAGAACTCCAAGTAGCTGCAGTGCAGATATCAGCTGCAGAGACGTTCCACAAAAAGGCAGTGGAAGCAGCCATACCCCTAGTAGAGTGACCTCTGATGGGACCCGGCAGAGGTTTTTTGTACATTTGGTAACAATACCGGATAGAGTTGCCTAATCATTTGGAAAGGCACTGCTTCAAAACCACTTTGCCCTTTGACCTTGGGGCAAAAGAAAAAGAAAACTGATCACAGCTACAGAAATCCTTGGTTTGGTGTGTAGCACCAAAGGATCCGATGGACGTCCATTGTGTGCAGGAGTGCCTCACCTCTATTTGAGGGGATGGAAAGTAAACTGGAAGCTCTACTGATTGGTTCAGTGTAGCTTCTGACACCACCTTGGGTAAAAACTTAGGATTTGTCCTGAGGACTACCCGGTCCTTATGGAAAATAAGATAAGGCTCTTTACAAACCAGAGCGTGAAGCTCTGAAATCCTTTGAGCTGAAGTGATGGCAATTAAAATAACATCTTCCAGGAAAGGAAGTGCAAATCACAGCTCATGGCCGGTTCAAATGGGGGAAGAGTGAGCTTCTTCAACACAAAGTTCAAATCCCAAGGTGGGATTGGGCTGCGGATGGAGCATTTTAGATGGAGGATCCCTTTCAGAAAGGTTTTTGAGACCTCCAACTGAGCCATGGGTTTACCATCTACCAGCTCGTGGTACACCAAAATTGCCGAAAGGTGTACCTTCAAGGAAGAATAATACAGACCTGAGTCTGACAGATGAAGGAGGCATTCCATGACTTGTGGGGCAGAACAAGAAAAGGGGTTCCACTTCTTGGAAGTCACCCAGATGGAAAAACGTTTCCACTTTATGGCATAAGCGGAATGAGTGGAGGGTTTTCTAGCCTCTAAAAGAAACTGAGCTACTTGAGAAGAGACCCAACAGCGAGAAATTACTATGTCTGCAGGAGCCACGCATAAAGATGTACAGTCCTGAGCCTTGGATGAACAAGGCAACCTTGATCCAGAGTCAAGAGGTCATGGGTCACTGGAAGTGGAACCGGTGGTTCCCTCGATAGCTGTTGTAGTAGCGGGAACCAAATTTGTCTCAGCCAGAGATGGGCGATGAAAATCATCCTCACCGTCTCTGCCTGAAGCTCAAGAAGGACCCTCTGGAGAATGGGGAATGGAGGGAAGGTGTACAAAAATGTCCCTGTCCAGGAGAGAGACAGCACGTCATGCTAGAAAGCACCATGCCCTGGAACGAGCAAGCAAAACCTGGAAAGTTTTGCATTGTATTGGGAGGCGAAAAGGTTGATTTCTGGACACGCCTATTTTAGGAAGAGAGATTCTACCACTTCCTGATTTAATTCCCATTCATGAGTTAGGGTCTGAGACCTGCTGAGACTGTCCGCCAGGACATTTTGAACACCTGGAACATGCATGGCCAGTAGGGCCAGATCGTGCTGGACCGCCCTGTTCTACACCTGCATCACCTCCCTGTACAGGGGGTAAGAGTGAGTTCCTCCTTGTTTGTTGAGGTACCAGACTACCAACATATTGTCCATTTGGACCAGCAGTGATCCCTTGGGAAGGAGGGTCTGGAAGGCCTGTAAGGTTTACAAGACCGCCATCATCTCCAGAACGTTGATGTGTAAAGACGCTTCCAAGTTGGACCACAGTCCTTGAGCTTGGTGCTCCCCTAGGTGTGCTCCCCATTTCATGTTTGAGGAGTCTGTAGTTAGGGATGCCAAAGGAGTTGAGCTTCTGAAAGGGAAACCTAGGGAAAGATTGTAGGGGTCCCTCCACCACAGCAATTCTTTCTGAACTGCTGAGGACACCAGTACCGGATGGTCCAGGTTGTCCAGGTGTTGGACCCACTGCACGCGCAAGGACCACTAAGTAACTCATGTGGAGCCTCACCAGGGGAACAGTAGTGATGGAGGTTGCCATGAGGCCAAGAAGGTGGAGGATATCCCGGGCCGGGATGGTCCAGGATGATGATTAGATTATGGTCTCCACCCTGTCTGGAGGAAGAAAGGCTCTGCATTGGACCATATCCAAAACCACCCCAATGAATTGTAGTCTCTGGGACAGGGTCATGGATGACTTGGGAATACTGACTGTAATCCCCAGTCTGCCACAGAGGTCCAGGGTGAATGAGAGTGCCTCCAGTAAAGAGTCCCTGGACAGGGCTGAAATCAGCCAATCATCCAGGTAAGGGAAAACTGCAATACCCTGGTGGTGTAAAGAGGCCACCACCACTGCCAGGCACTTGGTAAACACACGAGGTGCCGAGGACAGACCAAAAGGGAGTGCCCAAAACTGGAAGTGCTCCCCTTGGAACTGGAACCGCAGGCTGGGGAAGATCGAGATGTGCAGGTAAGCATTCTGCATGTCCAGGGTGCACAACCAATGATTCTCCAGGAGTGGAAGAAGGCACTGGAGCATCAGCATCCGGAACTTTTTGTGCTCGACAAACTGATTGAGGTTGCTCAAGTCGAGAATGGGTCTGAAGTATCCCGTCTTTCTTGGAACCAGGAAAAAATGTGAGTAAAACCCCCTGCCCCTTTGCCAGAGGGGAACGTGCTCTACTGCTCCCTTGAGCAAGAGGCTTTGAACTTCTTCTCAAATGAAAAGAGCCTGATCCCTGGAGTAGGAAGATCTTTTTGGTGGAGATTCTAGAGGAATTTCCAGAAACTATATAGTGTGTCCGATGGACACCAGTTGCAGGACCCATGCGTTGGAGGTTATTGAGCATGGCGGGCAAACTCCCCCCCCACCTGCTCCTCGTCGTGAAACTGAGGAGTTAGTGGGGATAGGGAGTCAGGAAGTGGCGGGACATTCAGGGGAAGGACCTCCTGCATGTCTCTGGTTGTTGGAGGCCGGAGGAGTGGCGGAACCCATGGACTTGTGTTTGCCCTGGTGTCGAGCCGGGGCCTGCTTCCTCTGCCTCCAGGTCCTTTTCTGAAAGGGCTGCTGCTGTTGAGTGCCCAGTTGGTACATGGACCTCACTGATCTGAGGGTGAGACTTCTGTCCTGAAGATCAGTAATAATATCTTTGGTGTCCCCACCAAAAAGCACTGAGCCCCAGAAGGGGGCATCCTTAATCGCCGACTGTACCTCACTGGTGAGGCCAGAGATGCAAAGCCAGGAATGCTGTCTTAAGGCAACAGCAGTTGCCAAGGTGTGAGCTGCAGAGTCGATGGAGTTATATGTAGCTGGCAAAACATGCCTATAGGAGAAGCAAGAGAGGCGAAGATCCTTTTTTTATTTATTTATTTGGTTCTAGGATTACAAATACCTTTGAGCGAAGGCTGTTTTACAAAGGTTCTATGTCAAATGAAGCACAATACAGAAGATACAACAGAAATAACAACACTGTGAGTAAAACAGAACATTAGAACAGTTATTAAATAAGTAACATAGTTAGAGAGCTCTGTCCACAGTATGGCCTGGAGCAGCATCAACTAGGAGAGGGGTAAAGAACAAAAGGGGAGAATCGGGAGGCAGGATGGGCATAGTAGCTGCTGGAGGCATTGTCAGACATAACAGGGAGAAGTGCTTGAGAGAGGGGGAGTGGGTAGGGGAAAGGGGGGAGTTGGAAGGGCGAGGGGACACAGGCAGAGGCAAGATAGGAGACAACTGCTGTGAGGGGGTGGCAAGGTAACGCTGTTGGAAGTGGCAGGTATATCTGATTTAGGTGAGGCAATCACATTAGCTAGAGGCAGTAAGCTAGAGCTGGAGCCTGGTTTTAAACATACCAAGTGTGGGGGCTGAGGAGATGGTGGTGCTGAGACCATTCAGCCATGAGGGAGCCCTATGGGTGCAAGATCATTGACCCTGGGTAGTGCAACAGCAGGGAACCTGCAAGAGCTGTGATTTGGATCTCCTGGAGCTTCATGGATTAGTACTATTGCATAGTAGAGCTTGGACACTAGGAGGTGCAAGGCCCAGGATAATTTTTTTTGCCATGGTGCAGGTTAGATACTTAATACAGTTGGAGAGTTGGAGCCATCCGGATTGAGCATAAAGATCACAGGTATGAGTGAGATGGTGGGCTCCAGTGATAAGCCGACAGGCCTTGTTGAGGGCTGTTGATATGCATCTGAGGGTTGTTGCCATGGGTGAGCCAAAAATGATGAGGCCGTAATCAATAATGGAGACCACAGAACTCTGGACAGCGATCTTCAAGGCTTCTGGGGTGAGATATTGCCTGTGCTTGAACAGTAACCCTAGTCACGTATTAGCAGCTTTTGCTATGCTGTCAATGTCAATGCAATTCACTAAAAAATACCACCAACAGCTTAATCTGGTTCAATTTCAGTTGGCATTCATCTGTATCCCCCTCCCCTGGGTCATGCCTGAAAAAAGGCAGGATTTGTCTAGTGTACTTACCCGGTCAACAAAAACTAAATAAAAATAAAAAATAAAATAAATAAAATGTGGGCCCCATAGGATAGATTGGAGCCTAGCAGGATCCCCAGGTATTTGAAAGATTGAACCTTTTCGAGGGTATTCCCCTGGCTGGTGGAAACAGTCAGGAGGAGTAGCTTGTGTTGGTTGTGAGAGCTGCTAAAGAGCATAGACTTTGATTTTTTGTGATTAAGGACAAGCTTATGATTAGTAAACCAGTTCTCAACAGAGGTGAAACCATGCTGTAGATTGAGTTGAAGTGGTTTAGGGTCTTTGTGTGAGGAGAGAACAACTGTGTCATCAGCATACAGGATGATTTGTTCTGAGCTGCAATGTGGAAGGGAATTTAGAAAAAAGCTGAAAAGAAGTGGACCCAATATGGATCCCTGGGGGACACCAGCGCAAACAGGTAAAGTATCAGAGAGTGCATTGGGAAGTTTTACTCTTTGCAAATGATTTTCAAGGTAGCTTTTAAACCACATTGTAGAGTCATGCGAGAGTCCAGCATTCAGTAGCTGGTCTATTAGCAGCCAGTGGTGGACAGTATCAAATGCCTTGGACAGGTCGATAAAGACTGCCCCAGTTAGGTGGCCACTGTGTGCTGTACAGTGCTCCAGTGAACTCCAGGAGGGCTGAGGTGTTGCTATGACCTTTTCTGAAGCCATGTTGTTGTGCGCACAGAATATTATATCTGTCCAGATAGTCAGTGAGCTGGTCCGCAATGATACGCTCAAGGGCCTTGGAGAGTGGGGGCAGTATGGTGATCGGCCGATAGGTTGTATGATTGGTCTTATCACCACTTTTGTGGACCAGAGTAACAATGGCAGATTTCTATCTGTCTGGGAACTGACTGCGGCTAAGGGAGAGGTTAAGGAATTTTGGTTAGAGGACGTAGTACCTCTTCAAGGGTGAGAGACAGCAGCATCACTAGTTCTGGACTTGGAGATAGCTTTGCTAATGTAGTGGCAGGCTTCATTCAATTTGACCTCTTTGAAGTAGAAAGGAGGGTGTTTAGATAGGGTGGAGGGGTGTATGAAAGAAGGAGAGTCATTTACTGCAAAAAAGTCAGGAGGAAGAATGAAACAGAGGTCGGTGAAAGCAGCATTAAAGGCATTTGCAATGACCGTAGGGTCAAGAGTAGTGGTCCCATCAAAGTTTAGCATGCATGGGGAGGTTTTCGGTTGCTTCCCTGTAACTTCTTTAATATTGTTCTAGAAAGCTCTCCCATTACCCCAGGTATTGGTGAGAGCATCCCTGTAATATGAACTTTTCGGTAGCCCGGATAGATTTTGTGCAGGTGTTTGGGCATGCTTGTATTTTTGAATGTCAGATTGCCTGCCTGTAGCTTTTGCCAATGTCTAAAGGTGGTCCTTTGATTTGAGCTGAGCAAGGAGCTCCACAGTGAGCCATGGGTTAAATAGAGCCTTTGCTTTGCATTTTTTAAATGGAGCAAAGTAGTCACAGGCCATATTGAAAGTGGTGACGAAGTAGTTGAGAGCCAAGTTAACATCCATCGCCTTGCAAATAGGTAGCCAGTCTTGCAGACTCAGGTGGTGCTTAAGATGGGTAAATTGCTTGTGAGGGAGGACTCTACTGGTGATAATTTAGGGGGGGGGACTTGAGAAATTTGTTAGACTATTCACAGATGATAGGGGAGTGGTCACTGAGTGAGTCTGGGAGGACTGTGGTGCAAAAGATCCAGGTGGGGTGGCTGGTAAGGACCCAGTCCAGGAGAGTACTGGTACCAGTTTTGTAGCTTGTCCTTGTGGGGAAGGCAACCATCTGTGAAAGACTGGCAGCTGTAATGTCATCCTTGTGTACACCTGCATCCGAGGCAAGCCAGTTTATGTTAAAATTGCCTAGCAGGATAAGTTCCGAGCCAGGAGGTTGGATACTGATAAAGTTGAAAACATCACTGAGGCCATGTCCTTGGTCCTTTGGTGGGATATAAACTGAGATGATTGTGAGAGCTTTATAATTGGCCCCTAAGAGAATTTTGATAGGTAGAATCTGAGCCAAAGAGTCAGGAGGGAAAGTTGCAATGGGGTGCCCCCTGAGAGTGTCTTTAATATAGATGGCACATCCCCCGCCTCTTTTAGATATTCAGTCCAGCCTGAAAATGTTATAACCCTGTAGGGTGATTGCCAGATCTGGGACTTTGGGTGTCAGCCAGGTTTCAACAATGGCTAGAACATCGGGGTTATGTTGGCTTGTAAAGGTTTGAAGAGCATCGAGCTTAGGCAGTAAACTGCAAATGTTGATGGTTGCGTGGATGAGAGCCCCACTGGTTTTTGCATAACTGGAGCAGATTGAACCAGGGTTTGGATAGATGTTACCTGAAATCAGCAGAAGGAGGAACAGGAGCTTCACGGAACATAAGCATAGTTTCTTGAGTGAGAATTTGCATCGCCTTTGTTTGTAAGAGCAGATAGTAGGTTCCTGGCAAAGGTCCCAGTGCGATGCTTTGTGTGAGAGTGGAGATAAGTTGGCCCATAGACCAAACTCAGTAATATTTAGGAGCATCCAGGTAGTAGCAAATGGAGGTCCAAGGGGAGGGGCAGGGCGAGTAGCAGAGTGTGCCCTGGACATGGTAGCTAGCGACTAAGTGGTAGGTGGGGAGAAGGGGTGGCATGGACCAGTGAGGTAGAAGAGGGGAGGTAGAAAGGAGAGGGAGAGGAGAGGAGAAGTGGGAACAGGGAGAAAAGTGGCATTGCTAAGAGTAGGTTGAGTGTGAGCACAGGAGGAAAGTGTGGACAGTGGCTGAAAGTGACAGTACTGCCAGAAAAGAAGAAAGGAAAAGGATGGTGTGGAAATATGAGGGGGGAGGATAACAACATTGGCAGGAGCAGGGGGCAGTACAAGGGGGAGTGGGAGGTAGGCGGAGTGCAGGAGGGAGGAGAGTAGGGGGTAAGAGGATGACCTTAGGGGGATCCAATGGGGATCAGGTAAGGAGGAGCATGGGGTAGAGGGGTGGAGCTAAGGCATATTTAATTAAGGTAGGAGGAGGGAGTGGGGGGGGCAAGAGTAAAATTACGGCAAAATGCAATTAAATTCAATGGATGCTGAGCCCTGCGAGCACAGCAAGGCAGAGAGATAGAGTCAGCCAATCAGAAGCAGTGCAAGAAACAGGAGTCCAATCAAGGAGTGAAGCTGTGAGTGTAAACCAATGGCAGCTACTCACGGCTTCCCTAGCCCCAGGCTGAAGTCTTACCTGGCAGTGCTGGATCTCAGAAGTGGGCAGGAGAGGTGGCTTAAGTGGCAAGCTCCTCGTTGAGGCTTGAGGGGTCCATTGACTGGACTCGGTCCTCTAACCTGGCTAGGATAGCCTTTTAGTGTGACACCATGTGGACCACATAGTTGAGGGATCTGAACGCACATGTGGCAGAAGCATAAACTTTTCTGCTGAACTGGTCCATCTGCCTCGACTCTTTGTCTGGAGGAGAAGTGCTCATGTGCTTGGGTGCAGCAGAGTGATCATGAGCAGCTGAAATGATGACAGAGTCTGCCTTGGGATGTGTCTTAAGAAAAGGAGCTTCCTTCAGCACCTGGTATATCCTGTCCACCCTCTTGGAGACAGCTGGGAGAGAATGAGGCATCTGCCAGACCATAGAGGTGAGATCTTGCTGAGGTCCGATCCAGGGAGGGATGGGGACCGGAGACAGAGACTCTAAGTCCAAATGCCCGGCTAGTCTCTGTCTCATGGGGTCTTGTTCCTCTGACTCCCAGTCAAAGAAATCTTTCATGGACCTCAGAAGATCCGAGAAGGAAGGATCCTCTTGGGGGGACTTGGGGGAAACCTTGCCTTTTGGGCTGTCAGGTTCCTCCAGGGCATCCTCCACCAATTTGTCGCATCATCATCATCATCATCATCATCAGCCCCCTCGTGAGGAAGATTACGAATGTCTGGAAGGGTAATGTCCTGATGAGTTGTCCCCAAGACATGTACCATGGATGGAGAAGAGCTCCTCAGGGACTTGGACCTGTGAGAGCGTGGAAGTGGAAATCTTGTCTTCAGGTCTTACATCAACTCCGAGCACACCCCCTGCCACCAAGACTGGATTAAGATCTTGAAGTCCGGCATAGCCAGAGGAGGTGGAGGGGGTGGTGGAGGTGGTTGAGGCTGAGGGGGAAGTGGAGAAGGAGGAGGCAATACTGTTGGGGGTGGGTAATGATACCCCTGGTAACCCTGAAAATGGTGGTAGGGATTGTAACCAGGATAATACTGTCGAAAGGAACTCCACTCAGGAGTAAGACCAGCTGGGAAATGGTCCCCAGGGTACCCAAGGGGATAATGAGGGACAGTCCGTGGTCTAGTATAAATCCCCATTGTCAGGTCTGATCGAGGGGGGACCCACATCGGACCCGCTGTAGTGTAAATCAGCAGGGGGTCCAGCGTCAGGATAGCCAACATCAGGGGGTCTGACATTGGGACCGGCACTGCCCGATCCAGTGCCAGAAAGGGATCTGGTGTCAGAGGGGCTGGCGTCAGGGCTGGATGAAGGGGACCCGATGGTGGAACAGGGTCTGGCACCAGAGCCAGAGGCTGGGGCAGAACACTGGTCCCTGGCTGAGGGAGAGTTGTCAGAGGTTACGGTATTGGAATTGGTATCATCAGATCCGATGGTGGGATTAGGACCGGGATATTCGTCGGGTCCAAAGGGATCCCAGCTGGAGGAGGGGCCTCCAATGTAAGGCCAGATGACTGAGGAGGAGCCTCCTTCCCTGTGTCCCCATCAGGGGAGCATTGGACTAACCCTGAGGAATGGTCTCCAACTTCGAGGGGTCCCGCACTCTTTGCCTGAGGTACCCACCTGAGAAGGGAGGGTATAGGTGAGGGAGGAGGGAGGAGAGGGGCTTTCTCCCCTTGGTTCTGCCGGACGTCAGGTAGGCGCCCTTAGGCCCCAAAGGGAGAACCATGTCTGAGCAGCTGTCCGAGACAGACGTCTTACCAGATGGAGCCGGGCAGGGCAGAAGCCCGGCCGTCTTATCAGCTGGTGCCAGGTGGGTCCCTGAAGGCTAGGGAGCCATCTTACCAGTGGCCAGGTGGTCCCTGGAGGAGCCGGGGGCCAACTTAGCAGCCATAGTGGTGCGGCCATCAGAGGAGCCGGCGGTCGACTGACCCATGGAAGATTTTTCAGACTTACCGTCTGAAGTCTTCTTATGCAGTGGCTGACAGGCAGCCTTGCTCGTCGAGGGCCGCGATGCCTCAGGTTGGTCCATGGAGCACTACCACTCTCGAGATCTCTCCTTATGGTGTTTTTTGGATGGAGAAAATTTTTCGGAAGAGTACTCTCTGATGCGGTCCATCTGCTTCTCTAATGAAGCAAGGCAGACTTTTAGAAGGTGGGCCTCCAAAGCCTGCTATCTCCCCTTTTTGGTGGCCTGATTAAATGTCTGGCACTCCGAGCAGGATGAGACAGGATGGTCTGGACCCAGACAGATAACGCACTTCAGATGACCATCCTTATGAGGGATCTGTGTGCCACAGGATGAGCACTTCTTCTTAAGAGAAGACATACGCGAGAATTAAGAAAAATAAGGTTGAAGAAATCCGACGCAAGAAGTAACACGACGATCGCTACTGGAAGTCTGCTGTGCAACTGATGTGAGGCGATGGCGGGAAAGAACTGGAGGGTGGGCGTGGGGACCGCCCACTATATACAACCATGCTGATGTCGGTCACGTGACATCGGGTGGGCAGTCCTCCGTCAAGGATTGCTAGAAAAGTCTGCCATGCAGCCTGACGCCAGGTGGTGTCAGTCCTTTATGTAATGACCTAATGAAGGAACCATCTCGAAGTAAGATCTAACAAGTACAACAGGACATGAAACTAGCAAGTACAACAGTACATTTCCCCAATAGTGATTACAACCTTTCAAACAAAGGTAATGTTAAGAAGTTCATTGTCAGAAATAGTCTACTTTGTTCATTTATTTCTTAGTATAGCTCTCTGGTTTACGTACAGTATGTGCAGTTACAGCTTCCTTATGTAATAAAAATCATGCCTTGAGTAAACTAGTTTGCCCACTCGTGCCTTAGAATACAGGCTCGGTGGGTAATTTTTTTTTTATTATTTACTTATGCTTCCCCCAAGCCTCCTGCTAACCACTCCTTTGAGTGGCCTAGGCCCACCTGTCACCAGTCCCCCCATCACCACCTTGCCACCCCCTTTGCTGCCGCAGCCCAGCTTGTTTATGGGAGAAAGCATTTTTGTTATTTTCTTGATTTTATTGTATGTACTGTGTTTTGTTTTATGTGAATTGTACAGCTCCTTGAAATTTGAAAGGTGCTTATATAAATAAGTTATTTATTATTATTATTGACCCAATGTATCACTGCATCAGGGGGACATCCTTCTAGTGAAGGGCACTGAGAGAGGGGATGTGCTTTAAAGCATACCATCTATGCCAGGCTCGGCAGGGGATCTGTGCAGACACTTCCAAGCTTCATGCTGCATGTGGGACCTGCCCCGTTACCCGATCAGCAGGGCTGCTATGTTTTCCATTCTCCCTTCTGCTCACCCCCATTTGCAAGGCAGCCACATGCAGGCAGCACAGGTCTTTATTGTTATTCATTTACAAGACCATGTTAAAGCCTAGGTCCTATCAAGGTTTTAACAGTTTTTGAACACATTTTTAAACCCACTTGTAGTGCAGATGCAAGCTGTGTTAGACAACTTTAAACAGTTTAAGTTACTTAAACCATTTTAAGCCTTCTAGTCTGGACAGGGCCTAATGCCCTGTACACACTATCCTTTTTAAAATGTTTTAAGCATCTTAAAATGTTTTAAAAATTTGAAACATGGTGTGTGTCCGCACCTAACACAGTTTGAAACTGTGATTGAAAACCATACTTAAATCTTACAAGGGACCTAGTCTTAAAACCCATTTTAAACACGGTTTCAAAGCCAAAATGTTTTATCTTGTAGTGCAGATGGGCGATCGCATGCAGTTGAATGAAAACCATGCCACAATACTGCCGCAGAGCCATACTGAAAACCGTTACCAGCCATGACATCTGGACGCAACTTAACCATGCTACAACACAGTGAATGGCAGTGTGGATTGGTGACTGTGGTAAGTTTAAACCCGTTTCTTTAAAACAGTTTCAAAAATATTACTGTTTAACATAACTTGTTGATATGGTTTGCTTTAAAACTCACCTCAATAAGTAATTCTTCCTACTTTCATTAAATTTATTACCTGTTCTACTGTATCTGTATTTACTGCTGTTTTCTCTTAAAATGTATTCTTTGTGATGATTTACATTTTGAAAACTAATACAAATAATTATGGCAAAAATAAATTTTACTGTAATGTGTACAGGGCCTAAGTCACTCTTTCGCAGTGTACTTCTAAAGAGTATTCCCTCTGGCATGCTAACTCTTCCCCCCAATATGTCCAGTCTTTCATTATTCCTAGATCATGTGCTGGAATAAAAGTGCTCTCTAGTGATACAGTATCTTTTAAGAATAATAAATAATTTTAGTTTTTATGTTAACAGAACCCTGTTATTACCCTTACAGGGTTGCTTGGCTGGAACCCAGTTTCATTGCATTTTAGGGACCTATGCATCATGTCCCCTTCCCCAAAACACACTTCCAAGATGAAACTGCAATCACTATTATTATACAGAACGCACACTAGGAAGGTCTCCTTAACAAAACAATCATGGTAAAAAGAGCATGTTTTGGACCTAACACTGGTGGGAAAACAGGGCCATATTATTCAAATAGAAAATTACTGTATTGCAAGCTGACCTCAGGCAATACCCTCTTGAGATCCAACCACTTGCATGCCAGATATTTAATCAGGCGTAGCTTATTTGGGCAGTTTTATGACTGCACAGAAACTGTTCTGATGATATCTTTTTGAAACATGCCGATGACCTCAAGAGGAAATTTCTGGATAGTGGGTATGATTTGTAACTCTTAGCGAATACATTAGAGACGGCAATGAAATGTAACAGAGATGAATTATTTACTCCAAAGGAAAGATATACTGTACTGGACAGTAATAACATATTAATTTGATTGTGGTATAACATTCCACCCCCTTCCAAGATTGCAGAAGCCTTAAAACAATTCTGGCCACATTTGAACACAGACCCAGATCTCTAGGACAGCATAGGAGATCAGCTTGGGGTGGTACACAGAAAAGGAAAAAGTATGAAAGATTGGATAGTACAGTACATAGTCATCTCAATGTACAGAATAATAATGCAGCACCACTCAGCTTTCTGTCTTACCCCATGAGCTACCACCAATATGGCCAATGTAATATTTGCCCATTTAATACACAAGGAAGAACTTCATCTGAGTGTTGGCATCTGAGTGCAGTATTAGGGGGTGCTGTACTGCTGTGGCGTGCCGTCCTTCAGATGAGATGGTAAACCTAGGTCCCTTCTACCCATCCAGGTGCTGTCCTGGTGGGTGTCCAGGTGGAAGTAAAAGAATCCAGAGCACTCTTCACAAAGAGTAGAGGACATTCCCAGCGTCCTGGCCAACATTCCCCTTCCCATAAACCGGTTCATGCAATTGTCCAGGCTATGTGTGGGTGCTGATGTGTGATTTGGCCGCCACTACATATTCAGTGACTTCACTACCAGTCTAGCATTGCTTGTAAAATGCTTTGGGATACACTGTGCATGAAAAGCACTATATAAATGCTGATTATTCTTCTTCTTTGTCAGTCTCACTAATCAGGCCAAATATGAGGTTAGATCTTTGATAACATGCCATGCTGAGTATGTTGTTTATGTTCTCTGGTGTGATTGCTCTACCCTCTATACAGGATGGACCATTAGGCCTCTACATGAACATATCCAAGAGCATGTTTGTTAAATCACTAGTCAAAAATGTGATACACCGATGGGTAAACACTGGCATCAGTGCCACCAAGGAAATGTGAAAGCCATGCATGTTATAGGGATAAACCATATCCCCATACACATTTGGAGAGGGCATCACTTGAGAACACTTTTACAAAGGGAAAGCAGATTAGTCTGCCTGTTGGGGTCCCTTGTTCAACTAGATTTCAGTGATGACCGGGGCCTTGTACCACTTCTGCAATTACATTCTCTGTATTTGTGTTGTTGTCCATCATTTTATTCCTGTTTTGATTAAATAGATTCAGGAGTTTATAAATGTCCTAATATTTTGTTTTACTTACATTGTTTAACTTATTAGATCACTAATTCATAGGTATCTATTATGACATAAGTAATGTCATTCAAAGGGGTATACCATGTACAAGGCAACCGTGATTGAGTGTTTACAAAATGGGTAATGCAATCTCTGCACCTGTGTACAGGGCCACCTGGCAGGGTAGAGAGCGGATACCTGGGTGGGCGAGGTAGGGTGAAGGGAAGTACAAGCGTATACACGCACATGGGGGGAAGGGGAGGGAAGGAAGTGGGAGGGGGTATGGAGGGCAGCTGCCGAGCTGGACCACTAGTGTGGTGGGGTGGGTGGTCACTTGGGAGATGCAGGGTGCAGGGTTTGGGTCCGGTGCAGCGTTTTTTTGCCGGCAGCAGGCTTTTATTTTACAAGTACTTCACCCCAACATGCACCCTGAAGTTGAGAATCCTTTAGTAGAGGATGCATTCAAAAATACTTATCTCAGGTGCCCTCTTCAATTAAGCCATGAGGTGTGCATGGCAGAAATTCATTTTCGCGACAAGACGTTACCTAACAGCAATTGCTATTCAGCGATTGCTGTTATGACATAGAACCATTCTAAGGATTTATCTGTAATACCAGTGAAAAAACACTGCCACCAGTGCACCATGAAAATGTTGTAAATTGTTAACTATTGTATCTTATCTTCCACCCTTTTAAGATCAGATTTTTAGTCAGTGTCAGTGGCTCAGCAGATAGCACACTCGCCGCGGAAGCCAGGAGATCAGAAGGCTGTGGGTTCTTTCCCCACACCAGGCACTTGGGTTAATATCCCAATACTGACACTGTAGTGCAGCATGAGGGGTGGGGGGTGCTGCACTCCTGAGGTGCCATCTTTCGGATGAGACATTAAACCGAGGTCCCATATGCCTGTTCCGGTGGTAGTTCAGGTGGATGTTAAAGATCCCATGGCACTTCTCGAAAAGAATAGGGGAATTTTTTTTTTTTATTCAAAGACTTGAAAACAGAATATACAAATTATATTAAGACATGCAAATCATAAGAGTGAAAAAAAAGGAAAAGAAAACCATAAAGTAATTGTCCCAATATATAATAATCCCAAAACAGAACTACCCGGTGTTAATACACACAAAATTTACCAATCAAAAGGTATTATGAACAGACTTCCTAGAGGGGAAAAAGGAAAAGGTTTAGAGACAAAAATAATCATAAATAATACATCCCTCTTTACGTATATTAACAGTATGGGGAGAATTATTAATTAAGACTGTCATATAAGTATATGAATACATATAAGTTAATATTCATAAGATGCAAAGAAAATAAATCATAAATAAGTAATCCATTTGACATCAGACTCCAGTCACAAATACCTGATGCCAGAAGACATACCCAACCCCTCCCTACTAAAGGGAGTAGGAATTGTCCCAGAATTTAAAGAGAATTATAAATAAATCAGTATTCGTTGCAATACACATGATTGCCAGTAATACACATACAAACCAGTATAAATTATGTGAAGATTAAATCAAAAAAGTAATCATTATTATCTTCCAAATAACTTAGTATTGAGAAAAGACTCACCATGCTGTATCATGAAATGGATATACAGATAAACAAAATCAGAAAATATCTTTATCATAATCTAACGATTCAAAGTCCATTTAGTGCACATATCCTAACATACATAAGAATCAACTTAAATTTTGTACCAAATCAATTCCACTTTAAATATTATGAACATTGCTCCAAAGGGAAAATACAATAATAAATTAAAGCATTCTGTGAAATCAATAGTCTTTAGGAATAACCAACCTGGTGCTTAGTTACCTGCCCTTTAATTCCCCAACCAATCTAAACCCACCCAATCTTTTAGAAAGAAAACATTCTTTCGTTCTTGCTGTTTAATAACACATATATTATCTGAAATAGCCTGGAAGAGTTGCTCGGGTGACCAGGTAATTTGTTGTAGAGTAGATTTACATCTAGCTTGCCAGATCCAATATTTAAAGCAAGCTAAAACAATTCTCAGAGTACTTTTGTTACAGAAAACCCTTCCCTTATGAAATATCCCAAGAAACAATGTCTCGGGCATCATAAAATATTTTGATAAAAAAGACTATTTCTTATATACTAAATCTCAAAATTCTATAATAAAAGGGCATTCAAAGAAGAGATGGTTCATAGTTTCTAGTTGTGTCATACATCTTACAGTAATTTAGGGCATAATCTTTCTGACATCTCTTTGTGCTTCCTGTTATCTTTAACTGGTAATTTCCCATGGGCACAAAGCCATACTATGTCCCACATCAGAGAGGGGATACGTTTATCTAAAAATTGGTCCAAGATATCATTTGTTTCCCTCCTAGGTCTATCTAAATATGGGGGGAAAACTAGAAAAAATTGCTGTTGTATAGATAAATAAAATAGTTTTCTATCCTGTGATTCGAGGGATACTGGTGTGATTCTCCAAGCTTTAATTTTACAAAAACATTCTTGTACATAAACTGGATAAGCTCTCAGTTTACTTTGCTTAGGTAAAATTCCTGTCTGTTTCTATATTTGCACTAAAGGCCCACAGTGATCTGCCACCCAAGGGCACCAGAAGGCAAAAGTCCCTGTTAGAATGGGCTTAATATTAGCATATAAGAAAATACTACGATAAAACGTGATTGGGTTAATCATTTTTAGACCTCCTAAAGAAATTTCTGAATACAATACACCTCTTTTTATTGGGTTCAGATGACTCCCCCCAGATGCTTTGAAAAAAACAGATGAGGAGTCTGGTTTCCAGGTTTTTGGGAGGAGGAAAAACATAACTGAGATACAAAAACATGAGTAGTAAAAAGGTATGAATCATGTATATCCTTTTCTTTTTATTCATTCTCCACTGGTTCCTCCGTGTAATCCTATCTAATGCAATATTAATTGTGTAATCCCAATTAAATTGTGCAGAATTAGGATAGCCAAAATAAATCCCTAGGACTTTTGTTCCTGTAGGGGTGATAGGGATGCCAATAATTTGGTCTTTATCCACCAGTACCTGTCCAATGGGAATACATTTACTTTTTTGTAAATTAATTTGGGATCCTGAGACCACAGAGAATTCCTAAAAGATACAAGCTACATAAGGGGCCCGATATTTGATCAGCAATGAAAATACATAAATTGTTTGCATATGCAAGGGTCTTAATTTCAGTGTCTTGACTAGAAAAGGAAAGACCCTGTATCCTTGGGTGAGAATTGATTTGTCTAATAAGGGGATCCAAAGATAAAAGATATGAAATAGGGCTTAAGGGGCATCCCTGACATGCCCCTATATTAATTCTACATGGGGATCCAATCCTCCAGTTACATAATGGGACAAGGTAGCTTTTTTATAACATAATTGTATCCAATTGATAAATTGGACCGGAAATCCATACTCAGCTAAACATGTCCAGAGATATACATGTGAGACCCTATCAAAGGCCTTTGATTGATCTATATTCAGAAGGTATTCCATCAGTTCACCACTATCTCCTTTTTCTGGGATTTCTCTTATCATTATCAAAATGTCCGAGATTTTCCAACCTGCTGTAGAACACATCTGGGTATGATATATTATATGGGGTATCACTGCTAGTATCTTATTGTTTAACAATTTAGTTAGGATTTTAAAGTCAGAATTTAATAATGAGATCGGTTTCCAATTAGTTAAGGATTATTTATCTCCTGATTTATGTATAAGGATCATAAGTCCTGAATACATAGCATTAGGTAATATATCATGTGTTATCATAAAGTTATAAAGAAAATTAAATTCCATGCATAAGAGAGGAAAAAGCTTTTTATAAAATGCATGTGGTAATCCATCCGGTCCTGGTGCTGTTCCTACCGTAAGATGCAATATTACTGTTTCAAGTTCTTTTTCTGAAATAGGCTGCTGAAGTAATAAACTTTCTTCTTGGGAGAGTTTTGATATAAGTCCCTTTTGCAACCATGCAATGGTTTCTTTTGAGTTTTCATGAGCCTTCCCATATAGGGAATTAGTATAGTTCCCTACTGCAGCCATAATGTTTGGATTGCCTTGAATAATCTGGTTCCCAATTTTTAAAGAAGAAATGCTTTTATTATTAGTGCTAGAAATAAAGGACTCATAGGGGTTAACATGTGTCTGGGACCCTGAGATAGTGAATCTTTGCTCAAATTCTGAAGAATGGCCTCTGTCATACTGGTAAGAGGCCAGTTCGGTTTTAATGATTTAATCTGTGCAGAATAATCTTGATTAGAATTAACCTGCAGAGAGAAAAGATAATATAATTGTTTCCATAATTCTTCATATTTTGTACTTCGGAAGTTCCTAGTGATTCTTCCTGCTGTTTTTAAAAATTCCATATAATCTTGTTTAATGTTTTCCCACTATTCTATAGGAGAATTGTAAAGAAAGAAAATTGACTTTTGTGCTGCCGTAATATCTAGAATGCCTTACCAAATCTCTTTATTATCTAATAGAGTAGTATTTAGTTTCCAATATCCCTTTCCTGTTGTAACCTCTGGTGAATACGAAGTTTTAATTTCCAGCATAGAATGGTCAGAGGTAGCCACCGGAATCACTTTGGAATAAGTTACTGGAAAATAGGGGGAAATAAACCAATAGTCTATCCTGGTTTTTAAGACTCCTTTAAAATATGTGTACTGGGTTTCTGGAGAACCTTCTAAGAAAACATCTTTTAATTTAGTTAGTGTCAGCATTTTATTTGGAAACCCTGCATCACCATAGGTTTTCTCAGATACTGACCCTCTGTCTTTTTTATACCTGCTACAATTAAAATCTGGCACTTGGGTTAATATCCCAGTACTGACACTGTAATGCAGCATGAGAGGGGTGCTGCACTTCTGAGGTGCCGACTTTCAGATGAGACGTTAAACTGAGGTCCCATCTGCCTGGATTGGTGGTAGTTCAGGTGGATGTTAAAGATCCCATGGCACTTATCAAAAAGAGTAGGGGAATTTCCCCGGTGTCCTATCCAAATTTCCCTCATTCACTAAAAATACCACCAACAGCTTAATCTGGTTCAAGGTCATTTGGCATTCATCTGTATCCCTCTCCCCCGGGTCGTGCCTGAAAATAGGCAGAATCTGTCTAGTGCACTTACCTGGTCAACAAAAACTAAATAAATAAATAAAATAAATAAATAAAAATCTTTACCCAAAAGGACTGCTTTTGCTGTTAGAAGATATGGGTGTATTAGACTGAATAATTGCACTCGTTTGGCTTTATCTTGGGGTGCATACACATTAATAATTCTAAAATCTTGTTTCTCCAGGGTTATATCTAGAAGGAAAGCTCGACCTGGCCATATATCTAAAATCTTAGTCACTTTAACCAAAGGATTATTAATGCAGATCCCTAAACCATTACAGGTATCTTCCCCTACAGACCAAGAGGCGTCTCCCCAAATCCTATCAGCCCTACACTTTCGAATTTCAGCTGGTGTAGTGATGCGTGTATCTTGAAAAAGAACAAAGTAATTTCTGATTTCTGAAATAGGCAAATGTAGATTTCCTTTTCCTCTCTGATTTTAGACTATTGGTGTTAAGAGAGGCTAGGAAAATGTTAGTTGCCATTTATTTTAATCCGGGGCCTTCTTTTTCTTCAAATCATATCTATTCCCCATTGCCGTTTTTTTCTTTTTAGCTGTTTCTGCAGGGACGGGGGGAATGTTCCTCCACATCTGACATCCCATCTTTCTGTGAAGATTGTTCAGCTAGAACATCAGAATCCTCTTCCATTTCCGTATCTCTTCATGATAGAACAGTATATTTATTTTGCAAAGTAATACCTTCTGTAGTTCCAGAAGGAGGGGGAGGTTCTATTACTTTACCCCTTTTGGGCCCTACTGTTTGAAAGCCTTGTTCTTCAGAAGTCTGGGGTGGGAGTGGTGGAGGGGCAACATCTCAGTTCCATTTAGACCCTCCTCAAGTGGGGGAGGGAATTATCCCAGTTTCAGTCCTCTCTACTATAAGAGTATTGTCCGTCTCTTGCTGCTGCTGGGGGGGGGGGGCTCCAGTGTTCCCCTTGGACTCATCCCTTGTTTTGTGGCCCTGTTAATGTAAAAATCCTGTTCGGCAAAGTTTGTATTATCTGTATTATGGGAGGCCCATGGACAGGAAAAAAAAGAATGACCAGTTTCATCACAGAGGTGGCATACAGGAACCGAGATACAGTGGGTTCCTGTATGACCTGTTTCACCACATTGTAAGAATTTAATCACCTCACAGGAATTACTAATATGCCTATGGGACCCACATTTGTAACAAGAATGGGGTTGCCCTTGATAAAAAAGGAAACTTTTGTCTTTCCCTAAATAAAAGCAGTTAGGGAGATGGGAAATGCCTGCATCATCTTGCTTCAATTTAACTTTCACTTTCCAACCCCCTGTCCAAAACCCTTCTTCATGTACTATGTGATCTGGTGTACCTTGTATTTCACATTTCTTTTCTTGCCAAAATATCACATCAGTCATGTTAATCCCGTCATTCCTAAACAAAATGGTTACCATTTTAAAAGTAGGCTTAGTAAGGGATATTGCTTGAAAGGGGGACCACAAAGGGTTTTTTCTGGGCCATATATAAATTCCAGAATCTATCTAACAGTTTGGCAGTCCTAAAACTAATATCAAATGTGGATTCTCCAGGTGCATGAATCAAGGCATACACTTCTGAGGGCATAAAGCCCAGGTCTTGTTTTAATAACTGCTTCCCCACATAAAGTCTATCAGGAGGGCACTCCAACCCACCCATATACCGCAGTCTAACTGTGTGTCTTCTTTTTGCTTGCTCCAAAGGTTTTTTCAATAAGCTAGCATAAGTAACTATTGGGGCCTCAGAGTCTTTTGGTGGTTGTTCTGATACCACAGGCGTTACTTCAGTTAAAGCCTCGAAACATTTTTTGGGCCCAGTGTCATTTAAAATTGAAGCAATACCTGTCAAGGTATTAGATGAAATAGGTTGCTGAACTCCTACAGCCATTGGTGTCGATGGGTCTGAAGTTTTCTCTGGCATCTCAGGGTTTTGTGGATTCGCAGTCACTACCTCTGGAGTCAGCTGTAGTCCCGGAAGTGGAATCTCGGGGTCTGGTGTGCAACCTCCCGTTCCTGTTGGTATCCAACTGGCTTTAGAGAGCGCTACACCAGAGGTCCATTCCTGTTCGTTTGTTCCTGCTGCATCTGCTAAAGTTTGTTGATGTAAAGTACCATTCAAGAGTTCTGAATCAGGGTCAAAAATAAACCCTTTAGGAGTACTTTTCATAGTCGGTGAATGTCCCGTCAGCCTTTTTCATTTTTTTTCTTCAATCTGTTGTTTCTCTATGTTGTAATTCATTTCTAATGCAGAACTTTGTGTCAAAAGTTCTTGTTTTTGTTTGTGAGTACATTCAGGTAAGTTTTGTTCGGCCCTCTGTAATTCTGTATCTTCCATATGTACCTGGGTTATATCCTCCGCCTTAGTGCTTTTTTCAGTTGCTGAAACATCCTCCGTTTCCATCGGAGGAAGGGGTGCTAAATCACTCTGCTGGCCACCCTCGTCCAGGTGCATCTCAGTTATGGTTATTGGTCTTTGAGCCTCCTCAAGCTCCTTACTTCAATCTACCTCATCCATAGAAGTGACCAAAAAACTCGTTTCTGCCTCTCAAGGTATACAAGACAGGGGAGGAGGCCCTCTCCCCATCTCCCACATGTCTCAATCCTCCAACCTCCAACCACAAACTGAAGTTCAGCAGTCAGTCCGACATGGATCCCCCTACAGGAGAGTAGTGGAACTTCCCTGGTGCCCTGGCCAAATTTCCCCCCATTCACTAAAATACCATTAACAGATTAATCTGGTTTAAGGTCAGTTGGCATTCATCTGTATCCCCTCCTCCAGTTCGTGCCTGAAAATAGGCAGGATTTATCTAGTGCACTTACCCGGTCAACAAAAGCGAAATAAATAAAAATAAATCAATAATATCCATGGAAGCTATACTTCATTATCTAGGACTTTATTTTTCCTGACATAAAGACTTTTAAACTACTTAAAATATATATTTTTTTGAATAGAACTACATCTGCATTAGCAATTACAGCATTAATCGCCTACCATAAGAGAGATTGTTTTTAATTCACTAATACTTTTTTTCCCTCCACCATGGGGTTATGTTCTGTATTTCTACTTATGGGATTGCTATAAGTGTCAATAATTGTGATTACCTATGGTAATGGTTGCTTTAACCCTTTTGCTACCAGGACTGTTTGCCATTTCAGTGCCAATCATTTTTGGAAAAAAACTGACTGAAAAAAACTTGTTTTTTAAATGTCCAACTCTATTTTTCCCATTTATGCAGCATCTCTCGACATATATGGTTATTGAGAGAAGATCTGTAGCTTTTTAGGGTATAAATATTCTTTGTGGTAAATTTCATGCAGTACATAAAATTTAGGTGGAAACTGGAAAAATAACTTAGTTTTTCATGTATATAGTGATTCTGCTGTGAAAGGGTCATAATGTTGTGCCTGAATTGCAACAAAGTCGATCCAGTTCCACAGCTCCCCCCATCTTAACTTTCTAAACTCTGTAACTCTCTGCACAGACCTCCCTGGTGTCTACTACTTGCTAGTGTTTGGGTTCAGACTTGAACAAGTGTCCCTGATCATCTGACCAAACCTGCTCCATACATATTTATTTATTTATGACTGTTGACTGGGTAGGGTGCACTGGTCCAGGGGACCTTTTACAGGCATGACCCGGGCCAAGAAGGCACAAAACAAATGACAGATTACAAGTAACAAAAGTATAACAACAGCACTAGGTGAGAACACAATATACAGAGTATGCATAGTACAAGCATGTACAAGCAGACAGTGGTAAACTACAGGCCAATTAGATACAGATCAGTATGAGGTTACAGTACAGTTTTCAAATTCAGTACAGTGGTAGGAATAATTGGTTACAACTTAAGACACAACGAGGAGTTACCTATTTCTCCCCTCCCAACACAAAGGTGTCCTGAACAGGCTATGGCATGGCAGGAAGAACAAGGGGAACTAGGCATCCTATTTTTTCACAAGACCAAAGTCTCCTCTTGTGATCTGCAAGACAAAAGTGAAACTAGCTTTGTCGGTCTACAAAAAGGTGACAACGTACACTTTATGACTTAGGGCCATGTGTATGTAGTTATCTTGCCGTACAGCGTACGTCAAAGGGCAGTGAACTGGTTAATAACCAGGATGTGATTTGACCCAGTAATTTAATGCTACTGCTTTAACTAGCCTGTAAAATTCTATACTGTGACCATCAAACTCTGCCCCTTGAAGAAGAACCAGAAGGGTATGAAGCACCAGGATAAGATTATGGAATTTTTTTCAGGTGTTTGAGGTGGTGCGAGAATAAACACTTACAGTATTAGACACAACAAAACTGTGAGTACTACTTTTATTTTAGTGTGCAGTTCTTTTGTTTCTTGTTTAATGCATACTCACTTGTGAGACTGGGGCACTCCTCCTTAGCTTGTGTGCCATGTACTGCTGTGTATTTCACTTTTTATGTTACTTTTCATGCAAACTGTATCCCAAAGCACTTTACAATCCAGGAGAGAGAGAAGGGGAGTCCGTTACTGCCATTTCAGCACACAGGGAGATTCAAAGAGTATAGTGTTTGACTAGCAAGGGAGAGATTAAAGAGACATTAAGCACAGGGAGGTTGGACAACCCATCGGCAAGAAATAAGGGCACTGCTTGCAACACCAGCAACCTGGTTCCAGAAACAAACCTGGGTGACTGGGGCTGAATGGGGGAGTAAAGATAGAACATCCCAGGGATAGTTCTCAATTGGGGTGGGGGACTTCGCATCTTGCTGCAATACTGCCACTGGGTAGAAGCCAGGCAGTAGTGCATGTGAGAGCACCAGAAGGGGAAGGGCAGCTGATAGATGCCAGCAAGAAGATGTGCCACTGAGTACATGTACACATGTCATCTCACATAGGCATGCTAGATGAAAAAACAGAGGAAAATGCTGTGGCCTTATCCATGCCCCCCCCACCACCGCAGACATTGCACCACTGACATGTAAGCCATCCATCACCATGTGTGATCCTGGGAAAGTGGTGGATGACCGGTAAGGCTTTGAAAAGGCTGGTGATTAGGCTGGGGTGGGGAAGGGGTGCTGCAGGGACCAGAGGATGGAGGAACTGAAACAAATTATTAGGGAAAAAAGTACAGGAAGGTTAAGCAACATGCTGGTGGTCACACAATGAGTAATGGACAGTTGTAGGGTTTAAATCCAGGTTTGCAGCTCTATGCTCTAAACACTAGGGCTGACACTCCTCTAGCCCTTTCTGGGAATCAAGTCCCAAAGGAAAGGTATAACCTGTAACCATTCAGCTAATAGGAAATTCCCTCTAGCTTGGAAATTAGAGTGCTCCTTTTATTTTTCATACAATGCACTTTAAATGATCATCACTAGAGATCCTTGTCAGTCATTCACATATTTCACTACCAGATGGCCCTGCCTTTGCACAGACTGCTTTTTTTATGGTTGCAGGAATGGAGCTCTGCAGCCATCTTGCTATCAAAAGCAGGTTACCTAACCGGATTCAACCAAACAACAATGCTGGAGTTGCAGCAATATCACTCCACCAGTTAAATTTTTATTTATTTATTTATTGAGATCTAGGATTAAACACATTTGAGCTGGAAGCTCGTTTACAAAGGCTCCACATCAGCGGGAGGGTAAACAATAATTACAAAGGTTATACCAACAAGACTGTAAAAAAGTGACAATAATAGGTACAATACCATAAATTTGAGTACACAGTAAGCAATTAATGTGGGCAAACTTGAGCATAGTTGGCAAACAAATAGTAGGAGAAAGGCAGATAGGAGTTAGAGGGGGCTAAGGGAGAAAGTGGGTCAGTGAGGGGGTGAGAGTGAAGTGCGGAACAGGGGCAGCAGTCATTGACATTGTCATAGTGAGGGGGTGGGAGTAAGTGAGAGAGGTGGGTTGAATGTGGCCAGGGCCATGTCAGTGCAGAGAGCCGCTAAGTGGCAGGGCAGAGACTGTTGGCAAGGGGGACTAGGTGTTACAGTCACAGGTGCAGGATGCAGAAAGTTGTTGGCGAAGCAGTCTTTTAAAAGGGCCCAGAGCAGGTTGGTTGGAAATGTCCCGACTGAGGACATTAAACCAGAGGGGGTGCTCTGTAGGCAAAGGAGCATTGGCCCTGCATCATTCGAGGATGAGGAATATGGAAGAAGTGGGTGCTAGAGCTTCTTGTGCATTGCGAGCTGCTGTGCAGTTGGAGTAGGCTAACTGTGCCAGGGGAAGGATTCCAAGAAGAGCCTTTTTGGTGATCAGACAGGTTTGGTAGTGTATCCTCCCACTGAGTTGGAGCCAGCCTGTTTGCGCATAGAGGTCACAAGTATGGGTGAGACGTGCGGCCCCTGTGAGCGGTCTGCAGGCCTTGTTCAGGGCAACTGTTTCTGCAGAGAGCAGTGTGGCAAGCAGCATCGTAGATTACCAAGCCATAGTCTACTACAGAAAGGATGGAGTTGTTGATGGTGAGTCTAAGGGCATCCAAAGTGAGACAGTGCTTGTGCCTGTGGAGAAGACCAATCTTGTAGTTAACAGTCCTGGAAACATTGCTGATATGCTGGTCATCTGATAGACAGCTGTCAAGAGTGACCCCAAGATATTTAAAGTGCTGAGTATGTTCGAGCAGAGCTCCAGAGCAGGTACTGATGTTAAATGCATGGGACTTATGCTTGTTCTGAGAGCTGCAGAACATCATGACTTTGGTTTTATTGCTGTTCAGAATTAGTTTATGGTTGTGGAACCTTTCCTCGACTATCCCAAAGCCACGTTGTAGATGGCCCTCAAGTTCCTCTGGGTCTGGGCAGCTTGTGAAGATTACTGCATCATCTGCGTAGAGGAGCATCTGTTGTTGGCAGTGGCATGGTAGATTGTTGAGAAAGATACTGAAAAGGAGCAGTTCTAATATGGAGCCCTGGGGGACACCAGATCTTACAGGCAGATGGTCGGAGAAGACATTGTTGATTTTCACCCTTTGTGAGCATTGCTCTAGATAGCTTTTGAACCAGAGAGTTGACATTGCAGAGAGGCAAATGGAGGTTAATTGGTTTAGGAGGAGGGAGTAGTGGACAGTATTAAAGGCCTTTGAGAGGTCAGTGAAGACCACTCCAGCTAGGGTTCCTTGATCCAATGACTGGTGTATGAAACCAGTGAGTTCCAGTAATGCGTAGAAGTACTATGGCCTTTATGGAAGCCATGCTGTTCAGGGATTTGAATGGAGTATTTTTCGAGGTATTCAACCAACTGGTCAGACACTATACATTCTAGTGCTTTGGAGAGTGGTGGCAGAATTGAGATGGGCCGGTAGTTTGATAGCGATGCCCTATCTCCATTCTTGTGGACTGGAGTCACGATGGCCGATTTCCACACCTGTGGGAATTGTGAGTGACAGAGTCACAGGTTGAGGATCTTAGTTATGGGAAGGAGAACTTCTTTGACAGTGAGTACAGTAAGTTTGAGGTCCAGTGTGTCTGCACTTTGTCGTGCTTTCCCAAGCACTTTGAGAAGGTATTTTCTAACTAGCGATGGAGTTAGCTTCTTGAAGTAAAAAGGGGGGACAGGCTGATGGTGCGAGTCAGTAGTAGTGGTGTTGGGGTGTGGTGAGTCCTTGAAGAAGTCTGGGGAGAGTATCCCGGACAGGTCCAAAAAAGCTTCATTGAAGGCGTTGGCTAAAATTCGAGGGTCCTGGGTTGGGGTACCTTGAATGTTGATCAGGTTCGGTGACGACTTTACATCTTTCCCTAAGACTTCCTTCATATTAGTCCAGAAATCTTTACCATTGCCCCAGGAGGCAGTAAGCAACTCCTTGTGGTGGCTGGATTTAGCAGGCATTTCTGGCTTGCTTATAAGCTAGTATAGCAGAGGGTTTACCCAACTCTAGCTAGGTGCCAGAAGTGGTCATGATTCTTCAGTCTGTTTATGAGATCAGATGATAAACAAGGGTTCACTGACCCCCGAGCTTTGAGCTTTTTGAGGGGGACGTGCATGTCACAGACCTTCGTTAACTGTTGTATAAAGTATTTCAAGGCAGTATTAATATCTGGAGTGTCGTCAGTTTGTGACCAGTTGGTATTGGCAAGATCTTGTTTCAAGGACTCCAGATGCCCATGCTTTAGTACCATACTATAGGTGAAGTGGTGTGGTGGCTTGAAGAATTTGTTAGTCCAGCTGCAGGACACTGGGGAGTGGTCAATAATTACCGTCTGGGTGCACTGTCACGTTGGTGAGTCATTCAGGGTTGCTAGAAAGTATCCAGTCTAGCAGGATGCTGGTGTCAGTTTTGTAGTTAACCCTGGTGGGGGTGGAGACAAGCTGAGTGAGGTGGACTGCAGAGATATCATCCTGGTAAGGGTCTGCATCAGGGGAAAGCCAGCTGATGTTGAGGTCACCTAGTACTATGGTCTCAGAGTTAAAGGCAAGCCATGGATGAAGTCCACGATACCCTTGAAGCCCTTTTATGCTCATTTTGGGGAACATAGGCAGAGACAATAGTTAGAGCTTTGTTGTGTGCCCCAAGTAGGGCTTTGATTCCTAGTGCTTGTGCATTAGGTCCTAGGTCGGCCTGGGGGAGGACATATCCTTTGATGGAGTCCTAAAAGTAGATAGCACATCTGCCACCTCTCTTGGTAGTCCTGTCAAGCCTGAAAATGTTGAAGCCTGGAAGAGCGACCACATTATCTGGGATCTTGGGTGAAAGCCAAGTGTCAACCACCGACAGAATGTCGGGGATATGCCGTGAGTACCAGGATTGTAGGTGATCCAATTTGCTTGGGAGGCTATGGATGTTTATTGAGGCTATCTTGATTGTTCCTTGAGCTGGGTGGTTAGAGGGGTGTAAGTGGCTTAGCTGGGCTGGGGTTTGGGTGCACGTCACCAGCCATGAGCAACATCAATCGGTGGGCTGTTAGCCAGTACCCACACAACTTTTTACAGAAAATGTTTCTGTTCTGCCTGCAAGTACAATGTGTGCAGAGCATTGAGAGCCAAGAGGGTTTAGTGCGTAGAATGAGGGTGGGGGGTAGGTTGTAAGTCCTCAGTGTAAGCCACCCTTGTGGGGTTAGCAGGAGCCAGTGAGTGGACCAGGCTTTTTAGCAAGTGCTAAATAGTGCCCAGTGACACAGTAAGGTTCATAGTGGATGTTGGCACCTGGATATGTTGGTAGTTGGGGAGCCTTGTGACATCTTGTACTATGGCTGTGGCACAGGATTGCTAGGAGGATGAGCTGCTGCAAAAGGGTGCAGAGACTAGTCATGTTTCATAGTCTGGGCAGAATGCGACCAACACCATGAGGAGGTGTGTACAGTGTGACTAGGAGACCTGGTAGCAGGAGTAATTCATTGCAGAGCCCCTAGTGATGGTGAGGTATAGGCTGTAGATGGGAAAGTCGATACTTAGTAATTTACAAGACCTCATGACCAGCCTACCCTATAAAGTAAAGTGTCCAGATAGGGTGGGAGGAGAGCCGGTGCACAGCGCTGGCGGGATTGCACTTAGCAGCTGGTGCCATACTTTGCTGGCCTTGTATCCGGGCTGGAGGTCTCAGGCGGCAGCCTGAGAGGTGCCGACCATCTGGGGGGCTGAAGCAGAGGTGAGGAGCCCTGTGGAGGGGGGGGGGTCCTGGCTACTGAAAGAGAGAGAGAGAGAGAGAGAGAGGGCATGGTTAAATGCTCGCTGTTGGACAAAGGAGCAGACAGCACAGTGGGGGTCAAATTAGCAGGACAAAGGGAGCAGTTAGTTTGGGCACCAAAGTCTGGTTCTCAAGAGAGAAAAATTTAGGAAAGGCTGTAATCACTTCACTATCAGGCAAATAACACAATTTCCTTCCTTGAAGCACTCTACTGTCTCCATTCGGTAGACCAGTTGCAGCACTATTTTTCAGCTTGCTTGTCTCTCCTCATGCTTGAATATGTCTGCAGCAGTGCAATTAGAAGCTTTTCCTGGACTGAAAAAAACAACAGTTTCCTTCCCACAGTCCAAAGTGAAAGTCAGCACAGAAGTTATTCCTTCTCCTGATTCAATAGCCCACACTGGAAGAGGTAAACACTTCAGTTAGCTTTTTTTTGTTTGTGTGTTTGTTTTATTTTTGCATACTAGTGTCAAAAAAGCCTAGCCTGAATACTGCTATTTTTCACGCTTAACCCTTGCTGTGCCTCAGACTGATATACCATAGCAATCCAGATTTCTGCTTGGTTGTAATGCTGCCTGCAGCCCAAGGGTTTAATCCCCTCCTCCCACAAATTTGTTCTTCATCTAGTTTGTAGCCAGATGTACCAGGTATTTATAAAAAGAAAACATCGGAAATCTATTTGACCTGTTTTAACATAGGATTTTGTATCTTCACTTGCTGGATTATTAATTTTATTTATATTGAAATGAGGTTTGCTAGTCTTTGGAGGGTAAATAATTTAATGACATAACTTTCAACAGACACCAGCAAGCTTTAAAATGCATAGCACGATACTACAATATTTCAGAAATACTGTAACTCCAGAGGAGATTCAAATTACATTACTCTCTCTCTCTCCTCCCCCCACCCAAGTGTGTATGTGTGTGGGGAGGGGGGAATGATTTACTCTTGTCTGGAGAGTTGAATTATGTTAACCTTTTCAGGATCTAACTAATGCTTAGTGGCTTTGGAACTCTCATGACTTTTTTCTGCAGAATCATAAGTGCTAGGCACCCAATGTTTTAGGGATTTCCAGGGGTTGCAAGGGGCATCATAGGGGATTACAGATAAATCATAGGAGTGTCAACTGCGACACCTGGCTGCCCAGAATGCACACCTCAAAATGAGGGACACTGCCCATTAAAATCAGGGGCAACTGCTCAAAATCACAGACATCATTTTTACTTGACGTGTAGCGCAGCATCATATTTTTTACATCTATTCAAATGCACACCACAACCTGTCCTAAGGGTGACACTGTGCCATTGCCATTAATACATACAGTACTCTCTTGTAAAAGGCATGCATAGGCAAACCAAAAGTTAATTGGCTGAACAGAATTGCAGCCACATGGCAAGTGATTTCCCAAAAATGAATAAAGTGGTAAAAATAAAGGTTGCAAATTGTAAGGAGCATCCTTGGCTATGTGTCATTACTGTGTAGACAATGTCTGGATTTTTAAAAAAAGAATAAAATAAAATCTTATAGCTACATAGATACATAGACAGTGTTGGCAGATAAGGCCCTACGGCCCACCCATTCTGCCCATTTGAACTTGTAAGTTTACTTTATGTTTTCCTAGAAGTCTGTTGCCCCTTAACCCTGACCTCCAGAATTCCTTTATGTCTATCCCATGCATTCTTAAATCCCATGATTGTTTCAGCCCCCACCACTTCCTCTGGCAGGGTGTTCCACTTGTCCACCACCTGTTCTGTGAAGAAATTCTTCCTCACGTTTCCTCTGAATCATCCTCCCTCCAACTTCATCCCATGCCCTCTAGTCCTGGAACATCTTTTTCACTTAAAAATAGTGTATACCTGCACCCTGTTCCTCCCTGTAAGATACGTGTATGTCACTATCATATCCTCTCTCTCCCTCCTCTCCTCCAGGGAGTACATATTCAGTTCCTTCAACCTGTCCTCATAGGACTTTTGATGCAATCCATATACCATCTTTATTGCCCTCCTCTGAACCTTCTCTACCCTGTCTATGTCCTTATGTAAGTAAGGTCTCCAGAACTGTACACTGTACTCCAGGTGGGGCCTCACTAGTGTCTTGTATAGTGGAATTATGACCTCCCTTTTCCTGCTGGTGATGCCCCTGCCTATGCATCCCAGCATCATATTTGCTTTACCTGCTGCCTTGTCACACTGTTTCCCTACCTTGAGGTCATCAGAGATGATAACACCAAGATCCCTTTCCTGCTTGGTGCATGCTATATCCTCACCCCCCAACCTCATATTGTAGCTAACTCAACATTGGTCTATAGCTGGATACCATCATAATAAATCCAGGAAAATAGTGTCAAAGAGGAAACTGAGAACCACTTAGTGACCAATAATTTGGGGGATGAGACACAACAAGGCTTTGTTAAGGGCTGATCCTGTCAGACCAATTTACTAACATTCTTTGACAGGGTGTGTAGATCTCTCAATCAGGGCAAACTGGTAGATGTTGTTTATTTAGACCTAAGTAAGGCATTTGACAGAGTCCCCCATAGAGAACTGGTAATCAGATTACAGGACATAGGTTTAAATCTGAGACTGATAACATGGATTAACTCATGGTTATCAGACAGAACACAGCAGGTGTTACCGAGAGGTGCTGTATCTGACTGGATGGCGATTACTAATGGGGTGCCCCAGGACTCTTTTTTTAGGCCCATGTCTATTTAATATCTACATTGCAACATTATAGGGCAATGAAAATGTTTGGACAACAAAATTTGCTGATGACACCAAGCTGGGTTCGGTCATCAGTAATAAGGATGAAATAATCAACTTACAGAATGCATTATTTAGGATTGAACAGTGGGGTCTTAACCATGGACTGAATTTCAACATAGAGAAATGTACAGTAATGCTGTTTGGAGTGAATAACAGAAGAGCAGACTACACTCTAAGAGGCCATATTTTAAAATTCACATCAGAAATAAGTGACCTAGGGATTAATATATTTTAGGACATGAAGAACAATAAACATTGTGATCACGTAACTAGAAAGGCTTATAGTATATTTGGGTGCATCAGGAGGCATATATCAAGCAAGGATGAAACAGTTATTTTATCATTTTACAGTGCACTTATTATGCCACACTTTGATTATTGCACTAGGTTTTGGGCACCTTCATGTAAAATGCAAATCTGTAAAACTGAGAGCGTACAGCGCAAAATGACAAAATCTATAACTGGCATGGAAAATCTGTGCTATGTAGATCGTCTTAAAAGTTTGAACCTACACACTTTAGAGTACCGAAAAATGAGGCAGGATCTGTGTTAGGTATTCCAAGCCCAGAGTAATGATGACCTTTGGGATTGTGTAGGATTAAAATTAAAACCCTGTCCACCCTGGTTGATTACATCTCCCAAATATACAATACCTTTGATGATGGATTGGCAGTGGGGTCTATCTTTATAGACCTTACGAAGGCATCTGACACCGTCAACCATCAACTCCTTTTCCAAAACCTCCTCTCAATAGCCTGTCCAGGGACAGGGTGGCATGGTTCAACAGCTACCCATCTTGCAGGACTCAATAAGTCAAAATCAAAGATAATCTCTCAGAGCCAAGGGGAGTGAGCCTGGGTGTCCCCCAAGGGTCAATACTAGAGCCACTCCTCTTCAGTCTCTTCATTAACCCCTTACCCTCAGAATGCCCAGTGCACAGTGCACATCATGCTCTATGCTGATAATGAGGTTATCTCTGTTAAAGGAAAAAATCTGACCACAATCGCAGCTGAACTGCAATACAATTTACACAGAATTGAAAAATGCTTCTCCAGTAACAAACATTTGCTCAACTATAAAAAAACTAAGAGCATGCTCATCTCCATTCAACAGAACAGTAAGTAAGTAAGTAAAAATGTATTTAAAAATGCTTTTCCATAGATCAAAGTGCTTTACAGGTAACAATAAACAAACAAATATAATATTACCAATATAAAATCATAAGCCATAAGCTTTTACAAATAAAAAAGTTTTCAACTCTGTTTTAAAACTCTCGTCGGTCAGGCAGCTACGTATCCGACGAGGTAGAGAATTCCACATGGAAGGAGCTGCATAAGAAAATGCATGGGCTCCAGATGTTTTCAAACAAACCCTGGGCCTCTCTAGCATTCCCTAATCAGTGGATCAGAGTGAGCAAGAGGGGCAGTAGGGAGTAAGGAGATCTTTCAGATACTGCAGTCCCTGTTCGTGTAGGGCTTTATAGGTCAGTAACCCGACCTTGAAGGTGATTCAAAAGGAAGAAGTTTGTGGATCTACAGGTCCAGAGTAACAAAGGTGACACACTGGAACAAGTTAGCACCTTCAAATATCTCGGGGTTCATTTAGATGACACCCTTACATTTGGTAGTCATATTGACCATGTTGCTAAGACTGATAATGCAAAGCTTGATGTCCTCTATTTCCACTGGCATTCTATGACCCTAGAAGCCCTGAAACTGGTCACAAGTTGCTCAATCTTATCCTCCACCATAGACTACGGCCTTGTTATTTATGGTGCTGGCACTGACGCTGCCCTCAAAAGTGTAAAAACTGCACTTAAAGCCTGTCGCCTGGTTCTGGGGGTGGATCACTGGACACATTCTTGTGTCCTCTTCACCATAGGATTATATACCAAATGATCCTACTTGCTAAGAAGTCCTTGCTGAGGTTTACCCCTAGATCAACCTCCTGCCTATTCCAAACTGCTCAACCTACAATTAGGACCTGAAATGCACTTAAGGTTGGGAGGAGAGCTTGTGGTGCCATTCAAGCGAACAGCACAAGCCCAGAGATCCCTCTCCTTCTGTGGTCCCAAGTGGCTCAACAAACTCCCCAAGGACCTGTTCGAGTGTAGTAAGGTGAGTCAATTCAAACTGGACCTCTGAGCCCACTTAGCCCAAGAGAATGTCTGTAAATGTTTCCATAAACCTTAACACTACCTAGCCCTTGCCAAAGCAGAGATCCCTGACTCTTTTCATACAACCCCTTTGTACACCCTCCAGGGTGTACATATTGAACTCTTTCAGTCTCCTCTCATAGGGCTTTTGATGTAGATCTTGTACCATTTTGACATCCCTCAGCTCTCTTTTTGTCACCTTCTCCTTTTTCCAATTGTTCCTCGTTCCTCGCCTTTCTCCTCTGACTGTCCTTTTCCCCCCTTCCTCCTTTGCTAACCCCCTGCTTACTTGACTAACTTGCATCCAGGTGGGACACTCTCTCCCCTCGGGATCTCTACTCTCTATCTCAGCCTGTGGTGGCCCACTTTCTGCCTCCCCTATTTCTTCTGTTAGCCCCCTCTGCTACTTTAAATGTCCATCAAAGTAACATTTAAACCATCCACTGAAGACTATGGTTCTCTCCTTGATAGAAGCATGCCTTTACCTCAGTATAGGCTCTTATTCTTCCAAGTTAGCCCACAGTCCCCAATGTTGCCATACCTATCCTCTCTGCAGCATTCCTTCTACCATTACCTAAATGCCTTGGTGCTTAGTTCCCTTTTCTTCCCCATACAGTACAAGATGTACTCGCTGCTCACATTTTAAAAACATGGAAACACAGGAATGATCAGATAAATTATCTAACTTTACCAAAAATGAAATTTATACATGGACCTGACTATGGTAATTCAACTTTACGTTTAAGCCCATGAAACACCCTCATCAATCTAATGCATTAGCAGCTGAAGTGGCTCTAACCAGACCTTATTTGTATATAGTGATCACATTTGTTTTGTCCTTCTGTTTCATTGACATTTTTTTATACAAAAAGAGAATATCACTCTGGCTCCCTAAATGATGTACAATATCTGTGGTGCTGAACGCACAGAAAAGCTTACCTCCTTCTGGCAGAAACTGGAGCAGGAAGTCAATGACTTTTGTTGTGGTCACTTCAAGATTTGGAAAAGCACTCTGAAAATTGTCTGATTCCCTGCTGGTCCTGGTGTACCCGTTTCCTTTTGTTCTAGAGTTTGCCTGAGGGAGTTAAGCTTTGCCACATGCTTATTTTATTTGGTGAAGCCAAATATGCCTTCACTAGGTACAAACCACTATTTTTAGACCAAACAAATAAATTCCAATGAAAAAAAGAGAACATCCATAACATGAAACTATTAATTGTCATGCTTCTTCTATTGATTCAAAATCCTCCAAGTAGGGTAGACTGCATTGGCAGTGAGGTAGAGTTGCAGTATATCTGTTACTTCATTTTCACAAGTAAAATGCACTTTGTTGTACATTTCCCAAATTATAAAGTAAACAAGGAGTCAAAGACTATTGGCTGAGGATCAGACCTGGAATTTTGGAGACCCAGTTTCAAATCCCACTGCAATCTTCCCTTAGTCTATATGTGACCTTGAGCAAGTAACTTAACATCACTGTGAATCATTCTCCTCTCACTCTCTCGGTCTCTGTCTTTAACCTCTGTAATCTTTCCTCACATTTCTTAATTTTATATAACTTGCTTGTGCACAATTAATGACTGCTGTAATTGATTGCGGGTTGGGAAGTGCTTTGAGTCAGAGTGCACAATTCAAGAAGGACACTCTGCAAAACTAAATTCCTTTAGTTTCTTCTATGAAAAGAGATTACTTTGTAATTTTAAATAACTAGAGCATCCATACTGCTTAGCCTGCCAGTCATATAGTATATAAATTTGTCACAGTGTTTTGAGACTGACCCATTGCTGAATCACAATCTGTCATGCTGACCTTGGTCATCATTTTCCTTCCTTCCTTCCTTCCTTCCTTCCTTCCTTCCTTCCTTCCTTCCTTCCTTCCTTCCTTCCTTCCATATATTTTCACTGGATTGCTTATTAGGTCTAGTGACTTGTTCACAAATGAATACTGTGTAAGATGGCTAACCCAATGATACATGATGGATGGTTGTTACTCTGGCTCACAACCTTGTGTACACAACATTTCTTGTGTTGACCACCATGTTCAACTATTAAAGGCTTAACTCCATCACCTTTTAAAGTGCTGAGCACTTTCATTCTGCACAGTTACTTTCCCCTTGACTCACTCACACAGTTCATTTGTCTTAGAGCTACCATATTATCCTGCCCCATATCCTAAAGGACAAAAAATCACCAGTACTAACATTTCTTATTATTGGTCTCTAACCTACAGTGGCTCACTCAGTCACTCTCAATATGATTGACATCCATTCTGCATATATATATCCTGCCCAATACAATCAGTGCATGCATACTTGCTTAGTTGCTACATCTGGACCTATTGTGCTCCTATTCATATACACGTTACTGCTATATTAAACAATGCTGTGCAGTTAGTAATTAATGTAGCAACACTGAGTTTATGACATCAACCCCATCTTTACATCCTTGGGCAGACTGAATGGACCATTGGTCTTTTCTGCTGTCATTGTCTATGTTTCTACACTTCTATCCTGCTTTCTGAATAGCATTGTCGAAAGCTTGTTCAGCACTCAACAGTCTCATTTCTGAAGCCAGAGGAATAGAAGGGCAGCAATAAGAGCCTTGCAAAGCTGCACAGCAAATGATGACAAAGAGCCTCATGCTCTTACATTAAGTCACTTGCTTTGTGCCCAGTTATCTCCAGGCATGATGAAAGGGTCTGTATTGTTAATACTGAGGACTGGACATCAGTCTTTTCCTCAGCGTAACAGAAACCTGTGAATCCAGCAACACTATATCTTCTTACTGTTATATCAGAAGTACGAATTAAGCCTTGCTTTTTTTGAAACTATATATTGGAATGTTCTTCCTGCTGATTTATGAAACATACCAGTTCACAACTGGCCCTAGACACCTTCAGTTCCTGCAGCCTCTAGGGGGAACCCTTAGAAGTCCTGGTCATAGTAACTGAAAGTCATCTATCTTGCCAATATAAAGCATTTTTTCAGTATCTGGGGAAACTTCAAAATATACCATTCAGGCACAAATGAACTTGTATTTTATTCATTTTCTCTATTTATGTTCTTTCATTCTTTAATACTGAGAACATTTGCATGAAATCAGGATCTCTGTCATTATGATGATGTCTTCATCATCTCTAGTGTTCAGACAATCATCAGACTCCTGCCAAACCATCTGTGTAGAACACTCACCCACTAATGTTTCAACATCAATTCATTAAAGTCTTCATCATCTTTGATGAAGGCATCAGTGTAATGATGTTACATATGAACATACAAAACTGCCAGCAGATACAGGCCAAATGGTCTATCGTATCTACTCGATTGTGCAGCACAGAGGTTAGACTCCTGCTGCTCCCAACCCACCCCTTGCCCCATGTCTCCCCCACATTTTCCCACTGACTAGTATCTTGCCCTTAACCCTATTCCATCCCCTTTTAAAGCTCTCCACTGTTTTAAGAGATACCACTTCTTCAGGGAGTGCATTCCATCCCCCTACCACCCTCTCCATGAAGTAATCCTTTCTCGCCTCCCACTTGACTCTACCCCCCACCAACTTCAGGCTGTACCCCCTAGTAATCCCTTCTCCCTTTAATTGAAACAAGCCCTCCAAACTAACCCTGTTGATGCCCTTAAAGTACTTGAAGATTTCGATTATATCATCCCTTTCCCTTTTCTCCTCCAATGAGTACATGTTGAGGTCCCTCAACCTATCAGCGTAAGGCTTCCCCTCCATATCTCTGATCATCTTAGTCACCCTCTGCTGTACCCCCTCCAGTAAACTGATGTCCTTCTTTAATTATAGGTTCCAGAACTGTACAGAGTACTCCATGTGCGGTCTCACCAGTGATCAGTACAGTGGCAGAATGACTACCTCCCTCCTAGAGATCATTCCTCTAGCAATGCACCCCAGCATTCTATTGACTTTTGTCACAGCTTTCCTACATTGAGATGAGTGGTTCATATTCTTTTTGACCATTACCCCCAAATCCTTTTCCTCCTCAGAGACAGACAGCTGAACCCCTCCCAGATGGTATCTGTACCCAGGATTCCTCACTCCAAAGTGCATGACCTTGCACTTCTTAGCATTGAAACCCAGCTGCCAAGTGTCTGACCACTGCTCAAACCTTCCCAAATCTTCTTGGAGGACTTTTCCTCCCTCTACCCCATCCACAACTGCCCCTATCTTGGTGTCATCTGCAAATAGACTGATTTTGCTCTTAACTCCAACTACTATATTGGCTATGAAGATGTTAAACAGCACTGGCCCCAGCACTTAACCCTGTGGGACCCCACTGGTGACTGCCCTATGAGTTGAAAGTCCCCTCCCCACAACCACCCTCTGATGTCTGTCCCCCAACCAGTTACCAACCCACTTAACCAGTTTCTCCCTTGCTCCCAGTAGTTAATCTGCCATGTGGTACCGAGTCAAAGGCCTTGCTGAAATCCAGATACAGGACATCTATGGCCCGACCAGTCTAGTTCTTTTGTCACCCAGACAAAAGCGTGAACCAGGTTTGTTTGACATGATCTCCAGGAGACAAACCCATGCTGTTTGTCATCCATAAGCCCGTTCACCTCCAAGAAGGTCACCAACCTTTCCTTTAGGATCATTTCCATGAGATTACCCACAATGAATGTCAGACTGACTGGTCTATAGTTACCAGGCTTGTCCTTGGGACCACTCTTGTGCAGGGGCACCACATGTGCCATCCTCCAGTCCTGAGGCACGCACCCCATCTGTTGAAACATTAGTGGGTGAATGTTCCATGTGGGTGGAGTCTGATTGTCAGCAGATTACTAGAAGTGAAAAGTATGAAAGTTTTTAACCATATTGTGACTGAGTAACAGGTTTATGCTTATTGATTTGCTGCTCTTCTCTGTTCCATTTCTGTTTCTGATGATGAAATAAAATAAATGCAAGCTGAATAGTGCAGTAAGAAAATTACTTTTATATATTGATGTGCTGGCCAAATCTTCTGAATAGCAGGAAAGTGTGTTTTGGATTATTATCCTATGGCAGTGTGCACTAACTGTTTCTGAGTGCTTTGTTCTGTGTTTGGGTTCTATGTTAGTATGTTTCATAACCTCTTGTGGACAACCAGATGGGGCCTTGTTCTGTTGCTGTTTGAGCCTCTGCTCACCCTAGTAAATTGTGCTATCCAAGACCAGGGGATGCCAGGAGGCTTCCCCACAGACACACTAACATTAAACTCTCCAAGCTTGATCTCCCCCTTCCTGCTCGAGAAGTGTCCTACTACTCACTGTTTTGGCAGGTGATTACCCATTAGTTGACTGTTGGTAGTTTGAGCAGAGGGATCTAAGGCTACCCCGAGGCAAAGGAAAGGAGCCCTGCTGTACATATATGAGGGAAAGACTGTCATCTGCACATTCTATGGCCACCACTTTTCTACTGTTTATCCCTTGGGAAACCCACCCCAAGGACACTGGGACACTTTTGGTGCTGGCAAACTATAAGCCCCAGCGTATGCATCACCCTCTTCCACACGCTTACCATCCGCACTGCACCCTATGGTCCACCAGGTGGAGGTACTGCAGTGGGCAACAGAACCCTCCCACTACATAGGAGAATGCTTTATTCTCCTCCAACTAGTGAGCCATGACAATCTGAGCTTAAGTTATGAACTTTGGGTCACCAGAACAGCAAGTAACACCAGTCATTGCTGGGCTAGTGAGCCATCCAGCACAATTTAGCTTTTAGTTCAGCAAGGTCAAATATTTTCTCTAGCTCCCTTATTGGTAATACCTAAAGACATTTCCATGAAATCAGATTTGTTTTTTTGCCATAAACACCATCTGTTCTTGTTCTTCTTTCCATGAAAGCCAAAATCCTCTGAGTGTGACTTTGTCATAATTTCTTCAGCGACAAGTTGTGATGTTATAAGGAATTGACTTTGGCACATGGATAAGCTTTCCACTGCAGTTCCATACTTTAGGACTGGGTGTGAAACTATTCTTATGACCAGAGCTTTACCTTTCAGAATCATATAAGCAAGCAACAATGTTTTCCAAGAGTCTGCTTAATCCCTGTAAACTGAGGACACAAGAAGGGTCAGTGAAGTGTAATTGTTAGAGAAAAGGATTAGAAACTAAATCCTGGCTCAGTTCTCAGCTCAGTTACTGCTACACTGTATAACTTTAAGCCTTGAGCATGTCAGTCAAGTTTCTTGTCTCTCCAACTTGCAGGCTCTAAAATGAGTTGAAGCAGGAACTATACCACATGCCCTGTCATCACCAAAATGTGGGACACTAAGTGAGAAATATACACCAAGGGCAGGGTTTTCACAAGGGTGAATGCAGACACAGTACGTGTTGCACCTGTGTTCTGCATCTATACAAATGCATCCGAGAAGCCCTGATGCTATTTCCTAAAGATCAGTCTGTTTACAACAAAAGTCAAGACTTGAAGTAAAGCAAAAAATAGCAGCAGGTTAATCTTGGACAAATCCTTTTGAAAATGTTACCCTAAATCTGTAATCTATTTTATTTATTTATTTACATTACCTTTGGTAAATGGGTTGACTCTTGAGTGGAAACCTGCCTGCTTGCAAGAATGACCCAGGAAACAATACAAACAAGCACAGTGCACAAAAGTATTAAAAAAGTATCAAAATGGATATAAAATAATACATGGCAAGCATTGCACTAGTTGATGCTGAATCACTGACACCAGTGGGTTGAGTTAAGGTGCAAGTCTAACAAATGTTTAAAATTCATCTGTGAGCTGCATTGCAGCAATGGTAATGGTAAATATAACAAACTGTAGCCAGAGCTGACAAGGCTGCAGTGAGCTTGAATGACTGTATAGGACGCTTACCTTAAATTCGTCAGTTCACAGTTGGGCGTTGCAGATTGCAGATTGGTCCCGGTCCAGAGAAGATGACATCATTAACCTCTGGAGGTAAGTATGGGGTAAGGAGGGGTTTGGGGAGGTGGGTGCTCAGTGGGAGTGGGAAGGGGGACTGCAGCGATGATGAGGGACAGTTTTCCATTTTACAGGCAGGAAAGAAAACACAATGAGGGACCGTTTTTGAATTTACAGGAGACAAAAAAAAACATGTTGGCACACTGGGGTGGGCTCCCAGTGTGCCACAGGACTTGGGAAGGGGTAGGAGACAAAAAAGCATTTCAGTACACTGGGGTGGGCTCCCAGTGTGCCACAAGAATGGGGAATGGAGTTGCAGAGCATGCAGACATGCAGATTGGGCACCCCCGTTGGGCACTATAAGTTCAGGAATGAAAGGGACAAAACAAAATTAACACATGTTGGCACACTGGGGTGGGTTCCCAGTGTGCCACATGAATGGGAAAGGGGAACATAGCATGAGGCAAGGGGTTGTAGTACAGGGAATGGCATAATGCCATTCCCAACATGGTGGCACCCACAGAACTGCACATGAGCAGGACGTATGTGCATGTGTAGTTCACGCATCAGAATGCAGAAGTAACAGCCGAAGTAGTGTGGCTGTTATTCCGTATCCCAATCATGGTGGCAGAGGGATTTAAGCTCTGTTGGCCTTTTGGAAGGCTACTTCCAAAAGTCCAATGGAAGCTGTTGTGAAAGTGGCCATTTGCAGCCCATGGAGCAGTCGTGTGTGTGGCCATGGCGGACCGCTACTGACCTTTGTGCAGTTTTGGAAAGATCATTCTGAAACTCCACTATGGAAGCGTTCCAAGGCCTGTTCCGGTAGCTCATTTTTCCGAGCTGTTGCAAAATGGCTGCAGGCTCCACCTACATGGCCATAAAAAGGGCCTCAAAAATGCTGCAATTGGATTGGCTGTCAGTATTCCAAAAGTCTTACATTAATTTCTGTTACACTGTCATATATAGCCTAATCATCATGACACATTAAAGAAATTTTCTGATCTAAGGTACTGGGCTTTGTAGCCTAATTCCTTTTGGCAGTATTAATTAGCCAATTGCTGCCAAAATGATCATTTCTAACTTTGTCCTTTGCAGTAGGAAAGGGATCATAACTGCAGCCAAACCCACAGGCAGCCTATCCCTTCCACTTCCTGGTCTGCTGCTGCTCCCCCTCCCACCATGCTCAGATGTTTTGTAACATTAGAAGAAAATGAAAGCCATTGCTCAACTATTATAGGCCAACCTGTCTAAGGTTGGTTCCCTTTGTTTTATTACAATTATTGAAGATTATTTTTTAGACAACCAGTTAATGCTGTTCTCACCTTCAAAGTTTTAGGACATAATAACTTTGATTGTATTCAAAAAACTGAAGCCCACCTCTTCTTCTTCAGCCTTAAAAAATGTGGTTGACAAAAGTTTTAGCCATTTTTTGGTTCTCTAGTTTTATGTTGATATCTTCTAAAAACAACTTTTTTAATGACTTTTGTTTTGATAGGGCCCACTTTAAAATATCAGGAGACACTTTAACGATATCTACTTTTAATTATTCATATAAATACATGATTACCTTGCCCCTAATTGGACAACTGCAGTCCACCATTACATGTATGTGGAAATTGATTACTTTATTAACTTCCTGTGCTTATAAATTCAGAACTCTGTCGAACTGTAAACAGATATTTTTTTTATATGGCAAGACTGTGGCTAAAGAAAAATGAGGCTGTGGCTAAATTGAAAATGTTAATATTAATGAGTCTTTTGTTATCAGGTGACATACATTTGAACCCAGGGCTGGTTCAGGATGTCTCTTATACAGCAGCCATCTTGAAAAATACTGGTCTCAGCATTGTTCACTTTAATGCTAGAAGTGTCTTTCCTAAGTTAGATATTATTCAAGAATGGGTGCTAGACTTTAGGCCTGATATATTAATAATATCTGAGTCCTGGTTAAATAAGAAAATATTGAACTTGGATATATCTATCCCTGGTTATCAATCCTGGAGACACGATCAAACTAAATGGGAGGGGGAGTTTTGGTTTATGGATCCTTAGTGCTAGACATTAATCATATTACTTTCAATATAACAACACCAGGCATGGAAAGATTGGCCCTGGAAGTAAAAGTTCCATATTGTAAACCAATTGTATTACTGGGCAGCTATTTGCCTCCTGAGAGCAATGACCAGAATTTTTTGACCATCTGTGACTTTTTGTTTCCTTTTAGGGACAGCCATGAACTTACCCTAATAGGATATTTAAATATAGATTGGGCATTTATATCATTTACAAGTAAATTGTTAGAACTTCCATCCTCCTTGGGCCTTACTCAATTAATAAATTCTCCTACTAGACTTAATCCAAAAAATCCCTGTCTCTCTACTATTGTAGATCTAATATTCATCTCAGATCCAGATAGGTATGCCATATCAGATGTGTTTCTGGATTTCAGCGACCATCCAATTACAGTATATTCTGCATGAGATAAAAGGAGGAAAAAACCAATGTAGTTCAGTTAAAATCATATCGAGTGCAGAAATCTTTTGACTATACAGCTTTTATGGTTGATTTGGAAACAAGAGACAGGAACAGCCTGGCATTGATTCTCAATGTTGATAATGCTTGGTGTTATTTGAAACATGAATTCTTAACTGTGTGTGACATCTATGCCCCCTTGCAATATAAAAAAGTTAAAATTAATAATTCTTCTTGGTAGACATCTGATTTAAGACAATTTCACAAGATCAGAGACAGTGCATGGAAACATGCTAAACAAAACCCTAATGAGAAATTACTCTGAGATAGATACCATCATGCATGGAATACTTACATAAAAAAAATAAGAACGGCCAAAGCAGATTATTTTCTTTCCAGCTTTAGCTCACAAAAAACAAATCACTCAAGTGAGTTCTGGAAATTGGTCAAAAGACTATAAGGAAATAAACCATGTGGCTTGCCAAGTTCATTTATAGTTGAGGGAATTTTCTGTCCCATTTTGGATAAAGTGGCTGGTATATTTAATGAAACTTATGTCAAAATGGGAACATCTCTGGTTAAAGGATTAATCCCTCCCCTTTTTGATTGCCAGTCAGGTGCACAGGAGAAAGGCAACACAACTATAGCTGTATTTATCTTTACGTATTTGTCTGCAAATCAAGTTTTAAAAGAACTATTAAAATTATACACTAAAAAGGCCTAGGGACTGGACGGTGTCCCCTCATATTTGTTAAAATTACCAGTACCAGTGGTCCTTCCTTTGCTGGCAGACATTTTTAATCTTTCCCTGAAGTCGTGTATCTTCCCCCAAGATTGGGCACAGGCAAATGTCATCTCTATTTTTAAATCAGGACAGAAAAATGATATTACCAACTATAGGCCCATATCACTGCTCCTGGCTGTATCAAAATGTTTTGAAAAACTACTAGTGTATCAGTTAAATGGTCACTTGGAAGCTCAGAAGTTGCATAACCCAAATCAATTGGGATTTATAGCATGCCACAGCACAATGATGGCTTTAGTGAAAGTTGTGTCTGACATTCAGGTGGCCATGGACAAGGGTATCATGGCTGGGGCCTTATTTATTAATCCATCAAAAGCTTTTGACACCTTGAAGCATGATGTGCTGCTCAACAGACTTCATTCTATCGGCCTCAGCCATGAGGCCCTAAAGTGGTTGCATGGCTACCTGTCTGGAAGACAACAATGAGTAATATTGAGTGATACCTTCAAATCTAGTTATCTGACCACAAAAACAGGGGTTCCTCAGGGGTCAGTGCTAGGACCCATACTATTCAATTTGTATACTGGTGATGTTGGGCACCTCTTAAAGGATGCCCTGCATCACTTGTATGCTGATGATACTATACTATATGTTGTAAGTAGATCTACTACTTTAATACAGGAAAAATTACAAGCTGATCTTGATTGCAGCATTATTTTTATACATATGGCCTGGTACTGAATTCTACAAAGTTCCAGGTCATGCTGTTCAGAAATAATTTGGATACAACTAAACAAACGTTGAGTCTGAATACATTAGACAATTGTTACCTTAACCTTGTCCATTTGTACAAATACTTGGGAGTTTGGATAGATTCCAAATGTAAGTGGGACATACACATTGACTACTTAACCAAGAAACTAAGTATAAAGATTGGTATTCTATGTAAACAAAGGAAATACATTCCCCAAAATATTAGATTACAAATTGTAAATTAAATGGTTATGCCTTTATTTGATTAACGAGCTATTTTATTTAGGGGCGCATCTAAAAATCTGTTACATAGATTAGACATTCTTTACAATAGATATGCTTGTTACATTTCAGACTCCCCAAGAGAGACTCACCATTGCACTCTTTACAGAAACTTGCACTGGATTAGCTTGTCATTTGATACATTTGATGTAGAAGAGTTATTTTAGTAAGGTGCCCACTTACTTAACAGACATGTTAGAACTCAGGATAATTAGAGAAGGTTTATGCACAGCTGAGTTAACCGAATTTAAGGTGCCCACTATACAAACAGTAAAGGGTGATTCATCATTTATTTGTTTCAGCCCCAAAATTATGGAACAGTTTGCTTGGCCATTTGAGAAAGTCAATATCTCTTCCATCTTGGATCAAGCTTTTAGTAAAAGGTGCTGAAATGCCTAAAGTTTGTTGTAATTAATTGAAAAACATCTAAATGTCTGTCATGTACTGTGTCTTTTGATACAGGTTGTATATTGTATTTGCTATGCTTGTATTTATGTACATATTTTGTGTAACTATTTGTTTGTTTTATACTTTTGGACTCCATTGAAAATGAGCCTCTGCTCAATTGGGCTATCCTTTTCTGAATTTTCAGAATAACATTTTTACTACTACTACTACTCTAAGATGACTTAAAGTTATGTAAAAAGGCACTGAAAAAATACCCCCATAAACTTGTATGGGGCTCACCCCCCACACTCTCCCTGCTTAGACGTCACAAAACGTCTGAGTGTGGAGATGGGACTGGCAGACCAGAAAGTGGAAGGAATCAGCTGGCCATGAGTTGAGCTGCAGTTATGATCCCTTTTCTACTGCAAAAGACAAAGTTAGAAATAATTTTGGCAGCAACTGTCTAACACTGCCATAAGATATTGGGCTATGAAGCCCAAACACAGTTTAAAATAGGTTGGAAATTCACTTTAATTCTTGCAGTAATCATTCCAGCCTCTCTAGCACTGCTGAAGGACTGAAAAGATGCATGCTGCTTTAGAAATAGCATTCTTAAACAGTTTGTGGATGAACTACTGTGTTTTATAAAAACATCTCTATCTGGAGGAAAACATTCAAAAGCTACTCTTCTAGCACTTTTCTTTTGGAATACTGTAAAACTAGTTATTTTCATGAAAAGTAAATTTAGCACAAACACAAATGCAATCGTAATTGTACAAAGATGGCTTGCTAATTAAAGAGCAGGCTTTTGTCAGGGTTGCCTGACCAAAATAATGGGGGGGCATCAATCAGGCAGCAAGGGGAGGGAGGCCAGGTAAGGGAAGGAATCATGGGATGAAGGTCAGCAGGGGGAATGGTGGGTAGAAGGATGGAACAGAATGGGGAGGGGTTAAGAAAGGAGGAATAGGATTGATGGAGAGGATAGTAAGGGGGGCGGGTAGGGGGAAGACCATTTAACATGAAGCAAAGATGAAATCTCCCTCCTTTTACTACTACAGAGCTTGTAATCTAACTCCTGGTCATGTGTTATTGCTTAAGAATTTCAGAGACTGACAGCATTAAAGGTAAATGGTCTCTGACCTTACAATCATGTCACAGGGATACAAGCTCAGAGCATTGAGGGCATAAATGCTCTTGTAGCTATTATGTCTGAATGGGCAACAAAGAATAAACCAAAATTTGTTTTTTAAATTCTCAATGTAAATGATGGGACAACACCTTCATCATGTGGCACATGAGGCCTCTGACTGGTAAAGGAAGGGACAACCCACAGACTGGGACAGTAGAAAGATATGGCAGTATCCATATGTACACAGTTAATGTTCACCTCAGCTAATGCACTTCTGGTTTACTAAATAAATTTTGAGTAAGAAATAAATAAACATAAATGAGAAGTGACAGCACCTCCATTCGCCTGCATCAGCACTATTTATTTTCACTAGTAGACTGTAGGTTTAGTCACAAATCACTGTATTCCAGACCCATCACTCTTTCTTTCTTGAATTGGCATCTACTGCTAAATATTATGGGTACTAAATCTACAGGGTAAACAAGTCTTCTTATTAAAAGGCTACACAAAGAAGAAGAAGCAATGTATTCCAGATCATTCGGCGACATCTATGGCAAGGTGCTGAGTTTGTAGTCTGTCTGGAAATGTTGATGTTTACCATTTCCTTATTGTAAGCAGGGGCACTGGGCTCCGTGAGTAACTGCACAAAGCACTTTGAAGCTAATGTAGTTAGAGTTTAGATCTGTGGCTGTGAACTGGCACAGAAAACAGGGAGATGTCACTGCAGTTTTAAGGCAAAACTGAGACTCATTCCCTCCCCCAGTTGCTCCTGTTCCCCCCTTAACAGACCCTTATACACTTGTTGTAATGTGCACCACCAACTTATGATTTTTTTTTTTGCTCATTCTGTGCTTTCTGATGCCTTTATGTGGTATGACTTTGCACTTTTTTTTGTAAATCAATATGTATATATGCTATGTATCTTTTTTCCCCTTTGCTCCCTTCCCCCGGGTCACACCTGGAAGCAAGCCTTTGCTCACTGTACCTTTCCCAGTCACCAGTTTTCAAATATATTCCTTAATGAATGAATAAAACCTTTGCAGACAAAGCCATCCCTTGCTTCCCTCTCCTGACCAGAGATGGAAGTCCTGCGAGTCTTAATGAGTATCAAAGCACAAGTCACACAGCCAGTGAAGCACCAGCAGCTTCCCAGTCCCTATGTCTGACCACCGATCTGTTTCTCAAATGTAAGCTACTGCTACACTGACAGAGGGTGTAGCCTTTTTGGTAGTCTTCCGGGGGGGGGGGGGCTGACACATCAAATATGGCACCATACCAAATGTGATAGATTGATTTTATCGTCTTAGCCTTGACATACACACACTGTAAGAAAGAGCCAGGCTGTTCTTATTTGGGTATATACCTATTTTGAGGAAGAGGTTTATTTCCCTCAACCTCTCTTGTTCTTTAAAACAGCTTTTTTTTTATTTCCATTCTCCTTCCCTCTTCAAAACATCCACCCACACATGCACTTATCATCTCTTTAGGATTCCTTCTCCATGTTTCTAGGTACACTACCTATTTATCTTTGTAGGGTGCCACTCCATGATTCCATCCTCTCCTCATTTATCTTGGCAGGCTGCCTCCTCTATCACTGTAGCCACCTCCCCAATTATTTTGTAAATGCAGCCCCTCTTATGTTTTCAGTCTACCATCCATCTCTGCTGGCTGTCTTCTCCATCATCCCAGCCCCTCCATTTATTATTTCTGCAGGATTCTAGGTCAGAAATATGGCAGCTAGGATTCAATGCAAAGAAGTGCAAAATAATGCACCTGGGAAACAAGAACCAAGGGGAAGAATACACAATGGGTGGGGAGGTAGTAACAACAACAAAAAAGGAAAGAGACCTGGGGGTAATCATATCAGATGACCTTAAGGTTAGCAAGTAATGTGAGAAGGCAGTAGGGAGGGCTGGGGGTATACTGGGATGTATAGGGAGAGGCATCATCAGCAGAAAACAGGAAGTTGTTATCCCTCTGTACAGACAGTTGGTGAGACCCCATCTGGAGTACTGTGTCCAGTTCTGGAGACTCCATCTCTGCAAGGACATAGACAGGATAGAGGCAGTCCAGAGGAGGGCAACTAAAATGGTGCAGGGTCTGCAAGAGAAGCCGTATGAGGAGAGACTAAAGGAGCTTAATATGTATACCCTTGAGGAAAGAAGGGAGAGGGGGGACATGATAGAAACTTTTAAGTACCTCAGTGGAATCAACAAAGTCCAAGAGGGTAGCATCTTTCAGAAAAAGAGACTTGCAAGAACAAGGGGACACAATTTAAAGATAGAAGGAGGGCGGTTCAGGGGCAATGTGAGGAAGTATTATTTCACAGAGAGGGTAGTGGATGCATGGAACAGCCTTCCTGAGGAGGTTGTGGGGTCTAAAACTGTGGGAGAATTCAAGAATGCATGGGACAGACATAAGGCAATTCTTGTGGGGGGTAGGAAGAAATAGGCTGTTGGTTAACTAGGATCTGCGGCCTATCCTGTAGGTAGGGAAATGGGCAGACTTGATGGGCCTAGCGGTCCTTATCTGCCGTCAAAGTCTATGTTTCTATGTTTCTATGTTACTTTTCTCACCCCCTCCTCCTATAGACACACACACACACACACACACACACACACACACACAGTGTACAGGTGCACTTGTATATACTTTTGCAACACATGCCATTTTCCAAGGCAAACAGAATGCTTTGAGTCACAGTTTTTTATCTGGTTTTGTTTTTTTAATTTTGACAAGTAAAATAGCTAGTGGGTAGTTGCATTACAGATATTTAGGACTAACAGAAACATAGAATATAGAAACAACTGCAGATAGCTGCGTCTGCCCTCACGGGAGCACAAGAGCTGTGATGTCATGGCTCCAGCTATTCACAAGCAGGCCCAAGAGGATAGACTGAGTTTTGGTACTCAAGTGTTGTTTGGGACGCCATTCATTTGAAACAAAAAAAAATACAAGGTAGAAACTGTTTATATACTTAAAAAGGCATCTGTTGAGCGAGTAATAAGATAATTTAAATCGTTTTTATGAAAGATTGACATTGTGAGGTTATTTCGTTACAGAAAACCCACAAATTTACTTGAAGCCTTTTGGGCCCCTGTGTTTTGAATGGCACCATTATCTTGCTTAATCAAGAGAATTTATGAGACAGAATATATTTTTAAACAGGCATCGTATGCTGATTCAAGGGCCTAGCAGGTATGTAGGTTCAGGCTATATGAGCAGATGATATTTGTAACATGTATAAAGTGGCAACTAGGTGCTTAAAAAGTTTGTACATGGAGTGTTCTAATGCGATGTACGCTCAATGTAACAGATGTGGTAATGAATTTGTATATAGAGTGTTTTAATGTGGTGTACGCTCAATGTAATAGATGTGGTAATGAAACATTTCTATTATTTATAAGCACAATCGCTGAATACTAATAAACAGGAATAAGGACCTGAAAAGAAATATGTTATATGTTGAAGGCACCTTTAAGTGAGTAGTGATTCTAAACATTTGGACAGCACTTTCTAATGCTGAGATAGATTGTATAAGTTTTGTACTATAAACATATTCAGAAGCTTAAAAAAATTTTTTTTGATTTTTGAATAGAGAGAAAGCCCCGTGAACAAGATCTATTCGAGTGAAACCTAGGGGACAATAAAAAGACTTTCAGATTGGATTTCAAAAGTCATATTTAGTGAATTTATTTGTTGGCTCCTTCATACTTCTTATTGGATAACCATGAGTACCCTGCAGGTGCCAAGCACCGTGAGAAGAGAGAGTGCACTAACCTACATCCATTACCCACTTAACAGTATGTAAATTGGTGTGAGTTACAGACTCCCTAATGTGGGGAAGGGTTTTTTTCTCTAACTGACTATCCTTGCTGATAACCACCTTCTGGCATAGTCACCTTTTACCATTGTGGGGAGTATGAAGCTCATCTCCCCCTGCCTCCAGCTGTTGTGATTGGTGAGAGAAGACACTACAGACTGGTGGGTTCTGGGTCTTCATTACTTCCCAGAAATTGGTTGATTAAAATCATATACTTTCTGTGATGAATTTTGGACTTTGCTTGGGCAATATTAACATTTGAAGCACTCCTATCTATCTCCAGTAGTTAATGTTTCTTTAAGTTTTAATTTTGAGTGGGGAGGTTGGGTGTGTGTGTGTGAAATTGTATTTATTGGAGGGGGGTGGTGTTTGTTTTTGTTTAGTTTGAACAGTAAAGTGTATGACTGATGTGTATGTGTGGGTTTAAAATTGTTTAATTTGAGTGTGTGGGGGTCTGAGTGGAGTGTGCCTTCATATTTTGTAACATTTGGTGCATCTAAATTGATGGTTATTTAATTGGGGTTCCTTGGTCAGATTAGATTGTCCTGGTAGAGATGTGTTGGAGCTGTGGCCCAGTGAGAATTACATATGCTGCCTCGCTGCTGCGTGACCTCCACCCCTTTATCGATCTCACAGTCTCTGCTACCACAGCTAGATGCTGCAGGGAGGTCGGGATTACTAGGAGGCAATTGGTTCAGCAGCGGCAGAGGGCAGCTGAAGAGGAAATGTTGAGTACCATTGAGGTTGTCCAGTACAGGAGGTGCCCTGGGTTTAAACGGAGCCTAGGGAGAGGCCAGACATGTTTGGTCTCCATGCACAGGATTCCGACAGCACTGAATGGGCAGGTAGCTAGGGGACCAGCTGCTTCCCCTCATTCTCTTTAGGCAGTGCTATGCAATGCCAGGTCAACTAGGAACAAGACCGCTATTTTTGCGGACTTGATTTCCTCTGTCGACCTCGCTTGCATTACAGAGACCTGACTGGGTGACACTGCTGTCCCGGTTCTAGAGGACACCGTCCCCACTGGGTATTCCACAGCGCACTGCCCAAGGAAGGATTGCAAGGGTGGGGGAGTGGCCATCGTATTTAGAGCCAGCTTGGTCTTCACGGTGCACCCAGCTGGTAACACCTGATCATTTGCATGCATCACCATGCATGGGGGTTCAGGTGCAGGTTGCAGGATTCTCCTCATTTACCACCCTCCTGAGTCGGGGGGGAGAATTCCTGCAGAAGGTGGTGGACTTCGTCGTCGACCAGGTGTTGGAGTCCCCCAGGTGTCTAATCTTGGGGGACTTCAATGCATGGATCGACGATGAATCCTCATGTTTCAGTTATGACCTCCTCCAGTTGATGTCTTCATTGGGCCTGACACAAGTTGTTGCTTCTGCAACCCATCAGCATGGCCACACACTTGATCTGGTGTTCCAGTTGTATCTTGGGATTGATTACCTCAAGACTGATTAGGTCTCTTGGTCTGATCACTGCACCATGGGGTTCACACTTGGGGCCCGCTGAAAGTCCCTCCCCTGTGGAGATGGTCAGCTACAGCCCATTAAGGGGTTTGCACCCAGTGGGACTATTGGTAGTGGCAGACCTATCAAGAGTTGAGGCAGCATGTGCAATTGGTAAAGGTGAGGTGGTGGCCAACTATAACAGGGTGGTTTCCGAAGCTCCCGATGTCATTGCTCCAGTCCGTATATGACCCAGATCCTCTCACTTGAGATCCCCTTGGTTTGATGGGGATGTCAAGGTGATGAAGAACAAGGGTCAGAAGTTCAAACGTTGCTGGCAGAAGACCCAGCTGGAGGCTGACAGGCTGGCCCTGTGTGCACACTATGGTGAGTACCAGGGAGCAATCTCCTGTAAGAAGGCAGAATTCTTGTCCAGGGAGATATTTGCAGGGAAAAACAGACCTTCTCAGCTTTTTTGGACTGTGGAAAAGCTTCTCTATCCTGCCTGTCTACAGCCAAGGAAGACTTTTTCATCCACCTTGTGTGAAGAGTTTGCTCTGTTTTTCTTTGACAGAGTATCGACTATCCAGTCAGGGATTCCATCAGGGAGGCAAAAGCCTCACAGTGGTGGAGCTGGGAGGGTCTGAAGCACTCCATCTGTCAGGGAAGAGTTTAGGCCAGTGGAGGTGTTTGAGGTGACTAAGGTGATCTTAGAGTTGAAGCACACCTATTGGAACCCAGCCCCAATGCATTTCTTAATGGGATGCACCGAGGCCGTTGGCCCAGTGTTCTCCAGAATTGTCAGGTGCTCGATGGCGGATGGGGTGTTCCCAGTGGCTTTAAAAGAAGCACTTGTGAGACCCCTCCTTAAGAAATATTTCCTCGATCCAGACATCCTAGCGAATTACCGTCTGATCTCCAACCTGCCTTTTTTGAGCAAGGTTGTTGAGAAGTTAGTGGCCCAACAGCTCAAGGACTGCCTGGTGTCCTCAGACATCTATGAGCCATTTCAGTCAGGGTTTCAGGCCAGACACAGCACAGAAACAGCTCTAGTTAGAGTGCATAATGATCTGCTCAGTGCTAGGGTTCCCACTGGACCGAATGGGCAGGTAGCTAGGGGACCAGCTGCTTCCCCTAATTCTCTTTGGGCAGTGCTATGCAATGCCAGGTCAATTAGGAACAAGACCTCTATTTTTTACGATTTGATTTCCTCTGTTGACCTCACATGCATTACGGAGACCTGACTGGGTGACAGAGAAGACAGGTCAGTTCTTGTGATCCTCGATCTCTCCTCAGAGTTTGACACTGTGGACCATGTTGTTCTTCTTGATTGGCTCAGTGAGTTTTGTGGACTCGCCAGTACTGTCATCAGGTGGTTTGAATCTTATCTCTCAGATAAGGTGCAGTGAGTAGTGATGGGGAATTTCTCCTCCTTCCCAATGCCTCTTTCTTGTGAAGTACCACATGGTTCAATCTTGTGTCCAGTGTTGTTCGTAGTGTACATACTGCCCCAGGTATGATCATTTGACAATACAGTGTGGAGTTTCATTGCTATGCAGATGATACCCAACTGTATTTGTCTTTTGCACCCAGAACATCCGGAGCTGTCGATCTGCTTCACAACCGTCTGGCTAAAATCAATGACTGGATGTCTTCCAGCTGGCTGAGACCTAACCCAGATAAGACGGAGGTATTGGTGATAGAGCATGGTCAAGGACATGATGGGTTGCCATCAGGAGCTAACACAGGCTTGGTCCTGGGGTCTGCCCATTGGTGGCTTCCCCAAGGGTGCAAAATCTAGGCACAATCCTGGACAGCAGACTGACCTTTGAAGATCAGGTGTCATCTGCTGTTAAAAGTTGTTTTTACCACTTGCAGAACATTGCCAGGATTAAGCCCCTCGTCTACCCGCTGATCTGCCAACACCAGTACACGCTTTTGTCACCTCCAGGCTCAACTACTGCAACTCTCTATACTTCAGGTTTATGGGAGGGACCCTTTGCAGGCTACAGCTAGTGCAGAATGTGGCAGCCCGGTTGCTGACGGGCCTTTTGAGGTCCAGTTATGTAACCCCAGTCCTGCGTGCCCTGCACTGCCGGCTGGTCAGGTGGAGGGTCTTTTTCAAGGTGGGCTTGCTTTCCTATAAAGCCCTATATGGACTGGGTCCTGGCTACCTGTCAGTGCTCCTGACACAGGTAACCTCTGCTCGTGCTCTCCATTCCTCATCAAGGGGCCTCCTGGACATTCCCAGGGTTTGGCTCCGGACTTTGGGTGACCATGCATTTAGTGTCACGGCACCGACCCTGTGGAACTTGCTTCCATCTGCAGTCCAGGAGGCTCCCTCGATTGAGGTGTTCAAGCTGGGGCTGAAAGCTCACCTCTTCTGCCAGGCCTTTGAAGCTGATTGATCTGTGTTCTGACCATTAGTTTAGTTTCCCAGTAACCTGAAGCACACCATTTTAGGGCTATGTTAATCCTACTGAATTTTATTGTATAATTCTTATCATATTTTAATATTTGTTTTTTTTTTTTCATCTACTGTGTTTTTGTATATTTTAGGTGCCCTGAGCCTCAGGGAATGGGCACCATTCAAATAAAATTGCCTTGCCTTGCCTTTTTCTGAAGCCTTAGTCCCTGAGCTGGAATTGTAGCTTCAACATGTCTTTAGTAATGTTCAAATTTTGTTTTGCTCAAATCAGCTCTCAAAATCTAAAGACTGCTTACATGACTTCTGACATTAGCCAGACTGGACTCCATCTTCTTCTTTTGCAGTTTTGCTTGAAATGCTCCACCTATCAAAACTTCACTCTCTCCTGAATTGAGTCTCACCACCTTTCTCAACAATCCTCCTTGCTCTGAAAATTATGCTATTCTACCCTTAACTTTCAATGTGACTCTTCCCTTCTAGTCCCTCTTCCTACTGCTCTTCTTTTCAACATTTGCTCCTTTTTCATTCCCCAGTGCAATACCTGTACTGGACAAACTGCCTCATCTGCTCCCTAACCTTTGGAACAACCTCGCTTCCATCTTCATCGCTGTTCCTTTACCTTTTCTCTTATTCTTCCTTCTTACATCTCATGCTGTCCCCTTCTGTGCCAGTCCAGTCCATCCTTTTTTCTTTTCTCCCTCCCATCTCTTGACCTTTTTTTGCTACCTTTTTGATTCCATGACACTCTTCCTACACCACTCCTTCCGTTCTTTCTCTTTCCCTCTCTGCTACGTGGCTATCCTCTGGTTCATTTCCCCCTAGGAGGCAGTATAGCATAGTGTTTAAGGGAACTGAGCTGCAAACCTGGTGACCTGGGCTTGAATCCCATCAGCCCTCACTTGCATATTGTGTGACCCTGAGCAAGTCACTTTACTTCCTTGTGCTCCCAGGTCGCACCTGAAAACAAGCTCCATCCTAGTGTGCCTTTCCTGGCTAAACAATTTCCCCTTTTCCTATTACTGAATTCCTAATAGTTTGCACAGGTTTTTTCTTTTAGCAGTATTGTTGCACCATTATATGACCATCTTGTACTGCGACTGCATTTGTGGTTGCTGCTGTTTTGAGCCTTATTATGTATTCTAGAGTTTTGTTTATTTAATAGTATCTTATACTTCATTAGTCTGCAAATCTGTATCTCCATTTTTCACCATGAAGTATAGGTATGGAAAAATGGGCAGAGTGGGTGGACCATGTGGTACTTATCTGCTGGCAAATTCTGTTTCCATGTTTCTCCAAAGTTTAATTATTTGCAGTTTTTTGTGATCTTGGGTAATTTTGTCTGAATTTGTTTTGATTTTTTTCTTGTCCTATCGCCTGTGTAATCCCTACCCCCAGGTTGCACCTGGAAATGAGCTTTGGATCAGTGTGCCTTTCTTGGTGGGAAGAAAGCAATTAGGCACACATTGCAAGGAGTAAACTTGGTCACATAATGGAATATCCAGTATGTGCTTGAGAGAGTAAATCCCGATTTAGTCAGTTGCTGTACTTTCATTCCTGGATCGAAGGTATAAGCACCACATTTACACGGCCATAATTCTGGTATATAAAAACGAAAGTGCTGATTGCAAAATTGAGCCCTTGGCCATGCTTAATGATTGCCTATATTTTTGAATGAAGCCAGGTAGCGTGACTCAGGGATCAATTTTGCAATCAGTACTTTGGTTTTTTCTGCATCAGAATTACGGCACTACTAAATATTAGGTTTATACCCCATATCCAGGAATATGAGAACACTGAGTGAATAAACCTGTATTTACTCACTCAATGGCTTGTGGGATATTCTATTATAGGAACAAGATTGTTCCCTACAGTGTGCTTCTAATTGCTTTTGTCTGTCGGAACCAGGGGAGGGCACCCTGTGCACCATCGGATTCCTTTTGTTGAGTGTGTCTGTTCCTTTTGTTTTGCTCTGCTTTTCTTGGCTACAAATCTAAAAAGATATATTGTAAAACAAAATTATGTTGTAGTAGAGGCCACAAACTCAGACATCCAGTGTTCCTTTTAGTAGCAGCCCCTACAGATGGGGACCAGCAGTGCCAAGGATGCAGACAGCTGACAGTGAGTGAATCAAGGCAGTCCTGCCATAGATTGGCCTAAGGAAGCTATCAAGCTAGTATAGAGCATGGAAGCAGAAGGGAGAAAAGGGTGGACGGAATAGTCTCATAGAATGCCGCACTCTTACAATAATGACCTTTGGAGCCTGGCCCATTGACACTGGTGGAGCACATGGTACTCCCATATGGGAAACTCAGGTCCTTGACTAGCATAACTTCCTCTCCCTGAGCTGAAGGAGCCTTGAAAATGCTTAATTCACAGGCTCTGAAAGAGGGTAGTAACCTCTGTGCATTATGAGCACCTCATGTGGGGACGTAGGGAGAGCATTGGGTGTTGAGGGGGACCAGACAATATCATGCCTCCCCTCCACAGGGCAAGCATCGTGTCAGTCTGGTATAGAGGTGAGCAGACAAAGGATCTAGTTAGGTAGAACCTTGTGATTTGCATGTAATGCCAACACTCAAGTGCCATGTTACCACTTCATCAGTACATCCCCATCTCCTCCTCAATCAGACTATGAACATAGTCATGCTTAGGTCCCCCTCCCCCACACTACAGGCCCATAGTTAGGGAGATTTCTTTATAATGTGTTGTCCACCGAGCAGAGCTACATGAGGTTATGGGAAATAGGCAGCCTCTATGAGCTGATAGGCAAGCTGTTGGCTGGCCAAGAACCTGGGAATATTTGATGCTAGAGAGCTGAACATTGCAAAATACAGTCTGGTAGGGACACAAATAATTAATTATCAAAAAATACCTTTGGGGATCTTAGGCTATCCCTGCTGCCTAACTGAATCCAGTTAGGGAACTGGGGTGTGAAATTCTCATACTCTTCATTGTGATCTGTCTCTGTAAGAAATAGAAAGGCAGCTCTTCTTTGGTCTAGGGTCGAGTACACAATCAGGATGTTATACCAAAACAAGCAGACTGGTAAATGTGGGGTCCCTGAATTATTTATTTATTTATATTTAGAAATTGGTTACTGGGAAAGTCACATTGATCCAAGGCTTGTTTCCAGATGCAACCTGGGAGAAGAGCACATGGGAGAATACACCATATAGGCAAACCAAAATGACAGTATAAATAGTGTGCAAATGAATGCAAGTTAATGCAAGTGGAAAACAGTACATACCTTTAATGGTGAACAGCAACAATAATACTATGGAATATAATAATAACTTACATGAAAAACAAACTAGGGTGGGTAAAAATTGGTTGTCTTGAATAAACAGAACACTGGGTGGCCAGAGGGAGTACAGTGAAAGAAAATTATAGTATAGGGTTACATGTGGCTGTGTATGGAAATCCAACTTCCAGATGCTGTTGTACCACAGTTGTGATGTCAGAATGTTGTTGCACCACAGTAGTTATGTCACTGCTGCGCTACAATAGCATATAATCTTATGTCTAGTAAGGTTCCTCATGCTTATCTACACTTCAGATTCTTATGATGAAGATACAGTACCAGCAAGACTGAACATGCCACGTGAACTGTTTAAAGGATGCACTACAAGAAATGTTGCCAGCTCATGTCACTATTACTTAAATGTCATTACTACATGTTTTTAATCTTATCCTGTTGTAGACAGTATTAAAAAGCCAGTAAATTAATTAAAATGAGCACACTGCATACTATACAAAAATGTATGGGTAACCATACATAACAAGGTTGATGTTAACATCTTGAGATAACATGACATCACAGAGATCTCTCACACTTTGCTCTTGAGGTCTTTGATGTCATCTCACCCCTCAATGGAAATAGCTTTATTGTATATGGTTAACCATACATTAGTCTATATGACGGCATTAAGACTATTTTCCATACCTCCATGTAAAGACATCACTGGTGTCAGAGAGTGAGTCTGGGATGGCCCCAAATGTAAGCTGTCAGTCACAGGTGTGCAGACAAAAACAATCCATATTTTTTCATAACTGAATAAGTAAAATATAAGTCTATGTTATTATTTTTTCACCAGGAGAGACACACTAAGCTGAAGCTTGTTTACAGGTGCAACTTGGGAGCACAGGGAAGTTACGTGATTTGCTCAGGGTCATGCAGTATGCAAGTGGGGTGTGTGGGATTCAAACCAAGGTCTCTAGGTTTGCAGCTCAGAGCCTTAAACCAATGTGCTATACTGCCGCCTGAATTTATTTATTTATTATAATTCATGAAAATGCTTTCGTTAATTTATAATTTTGTAATTCCTTGTTAAAGACAAACATCATTCTATGCCTATTTTATTCTCAATACCAAGATAAGTGTTTTTTATCAATAATATGTCTTCTGCTCTGTGCAGCCTGACATATTGAAGAAGTAGAAGTCACACACTGTACCCACTGTCGCTATTTCAATCTGCATATTGCAGTTCTGTGCATGTGAGGAATAGTGACTTATTGCTCTAAAATATTAAAATGAATATAAGTATGGTACACGTCAAACCCTTTAAAGCACTCTGCTCCAATCTGCTGATGATGCACAAGAGCAATTTCAGCTCTACAATCACTCTAGGACACTACAGTAGCTGTGACATTTGAAAAAAAGTGACAGCACTCCAACACTAAAATGATCTTCTTTGGTTTGCCACCGCACTGCTTAAAGGAGGAATCTTACAAAAGTTCATGTTGCTATGTCTGGCTAAGAAACAGAACAGTGCATCTGAATAATGGAATTTACAACTCAGACCCACAGCTACAGACTGACTAATATCATTCTAGCTAAAATGTCAGCCTGCTGAATCTGCTAATCAGAAAATACCTTTTGGGGCCCACTACCCCATTGTAGATGCCCAAAGACTGTAATTTAAAATTAATCCACTAAATATACCAGAACATAAAGTTGGGGATGGGTTTGGACTTTTCTAAATGATGCCCCATGGAGGCAGCTAGATAGATAGATTGTTTATATAGTAGATGATAGAGATAGATAGATAGAGAGAGAGAGAGAGAGAGAGAAAGAGAGATAGGTACTGTAGATAGATAGACAGATAGATAGATAGATAGCTAGATAGATAGATAGACAGACACTATAGATTTGTACAGCACTTTTTCCAGGATTAAGACACTCTTCAGAAATTAATAAAAAATGTGTTTAAAACTAAAGTAACATTTAAATAATTATACAACAGAACAATCCACAATAATATATCTGTATTTTCAATGAATTAACTAAAATAATTTACATATTGCAATATTAAAAAATGGGAAAATAAAAATTGTAGAAGAGAAAAGAAAACAAGAAAAGGAAGTTGGTGTTATATAGCTCCTTTCAGTAACTTTGTATCCCAAAGAACCTTTCAATCCGTGAATAGTAGCAGCAGGCATCAGATAATCACAAAAAGGGTATGTGTGAATTAGAGGTTTTTTGGAAAGCTCAGGGTGGTTAAGTGTACAGGAGAATAATCAAAAGGAGATAAAATGGATAGTCAATGTTCATACAGTAAGTGGCAGTGGTGGAATTCAAACCTGGGCCTGCAGATTCACACCTCTTACTTGACTCATATTGTATGATAGATGATTTTTCTTAACTGTATTTTGAAAAGTTATTGTAATATTTGTGATCTGCTGCCTCTACTGTGCACACCACAGTAAACATGACTTTGTCTCAGTGGATTAGTACCCAGATCCTGCACAAAAAAGAAAGAAAGAGAGAGGCGGGGGGGGAGAGAGAAAGGAAGAAAATGAATACCATAGCTCACCAAAACTGACAGAACCCACAATGTTGGGTTCTCCCGCTAGATTACTGACTCCTTGCCTTTCTGTTAAGGAGCCCTCAGCATCTCTGTGTGGTACTTAAAGTAGCAAAATTTGTTAGCTGACAAAAAAATTTCATGTTAGAGTGTTTTAGCCATAATGTATTCCTGACATCCTTAGAGTGATATGTGTATTTTTATAGCCCTCAATTTTCCAAATTTTTATTACAATGTTTTACATAAAGACTCAAGACAATAGAGATGACTACCACTAGCAATTGTTTTTAAATCCCTTCTGTTGAGGTTACTTTACACAGTTTTACTCCTTGTTGGACCTATTTCATTATTTTGGATAGCTTCTGGACTTTATGGATGATGTGATAATGTTATTTTCTTTTGTTAATCATTTATTTAAATTCCACTGTGGAGCCACGTTCTGCTGGTTAAGCTAGATTTATCTTAGCTCCTTTATATAGTTTTAATGTGTGTGTGACGTATGCCTGTTTAGATCTAGACGTTTGTGTATATAGTTTCATATGTGTTGAATGTAAGTATAAGTGTGTAGTTTGGTGTGATCTCAAGGTTTTGTTTTATGTGAGTAGGGTGGCTTTGATTTTATGTAGTGGGAAGTAATTGTTTATTTATTTTGTTTACTTTTAGTGGGATTGATAAATATGTGTCGTACAGTACCCAGGCCTCACCTTGTCTAATCTGTGGATCGGCTACAGGAGTGGCATCTCTTTGGGGGGTTCCCTTGTACCCTGCCTGTAGTTGTGATTGATCACTGCAGATGGTTGGGTGGTTCTCTGGGGTCACTGCTCAAAGTGTAGTCAGGCCCCAAGGAGAGACAAGGGGTAGGATCAAGAGTGATGAGTTGAGGAGATGGCCAGGGACTAGGCCTCATCAAATAATGGGTCCCCATGCATGATTCCTGTTCCCTGGGCTCCTGAGATTTCCGATCAGCAGGTAACTGATGGACCAGATGACTCTTCCCCTCCCCTTAGTGCAGTTCTTTACAACACCAGATCACTAAGGAATAAAATGGCCATGATGGAAGCTTTCATCATGTTTTCCCTGACTGATCTGGCATGTATCACAGAGACCTGGTTGGGGGATGACTAAGGCCCTGTGCATTCATTCCTCTGGGTTACTCCATGGTTACTCCATAGTGCATTATCCCAGGCAGTAATACAGGGGTAGCGGGGTAGCCATCTGCTTTATAGCTGCATTGGGACTGATGGTGTACCCCATGGGTTGACCAGGTCATTTGAATGTGAGGCTGTTAAAGATGGGATGGGTACACATTGAAGATGATTTTCATATACTGGCCTATGATGTATGAAAGCAAATTCTTGCAGGAACTAGAGTTTTATGGCCAACCTGGTAGTGGAGTCACACAGACTTCTTGCATGACTTCAACACTTGGATCAATAATGAAACTTCTCTGCTTGAAATGCAGTTCCTCGAGATGGCACTGGAACTCACCACTGGAACTCACCAGCACAACCATGCCTTGGACCTGTTTTTCTATGTTGGGTCTTGCCATTAGCCATGTCAAAGCTGATCCAGTCATTTGGTCAGATCATCATGCTGTGCAGTTTCTTTGTGTGCTCCCCAATTAACCACTCCTGTGGATATGGTCAGCTACAGCCCTGTTTGTAATTTGAAGCCTCAGAGCACCCTGGCAGTGGTGGACATCTCAAGCATAGAGACAGCCTGTTCGATGGGGAGCTGAGGTGGCCATGGAGGACTATAATGTGTCTTGTACAGTATTATCTGACTTTCTGGCACCTCTCCCTGTCTGTCCCTTGATTTGCTGATGCAGGTGATCATGGTTTGATGGTGATCTGTGGAGGCTGAGGACAAAGGAGTGGAGGTTGGAGCAATGTTGGTGAGGACCCAGTCAGAAGAGGACAAATTGGTGCTGCATGCTCATTACAATGAGTATCAGTGGGAAATCACTCAGAAAAAGTCAGCATTCCTGTCACAGGTGATTAGTGCTGGAAAAAATCAACCTGCTCAGCCCTTCAATACTGTGGGCAGATTATTAGATCCAGTCTATCTGCGGCCCTGTAAAGCCTTTTCAACAGAAAAATGTAATGAGTCTAACTGATTCTGGGCAAGGTGCCTTCTCTCCTACCCCCTTACCTCATGCAGTTATCCTACCCCTCATGGTCTAGCACGTAACATCAAGACATGCTCACCTATGTGGAAGGCTACTGTGACTGCTGCAGTGTATCACCCACATATTACTGTTGCACTCCACCTAGGCCCATGGCTCAGCACTGCTCTTAATTATTTGTATGTATTCTGCATTGTATACCTGCATCGTCTATGCTTCTCATGTATTGTATATGGATGCCTCTCACATGGATGTACTTTTTACTGTGTTACATATTCATTGACCATGCTTGAATGCATGTATTGTATTGTATTTTATTGTACCTCTTTATTACTGTATTTAATCACACCTCTGTATTGCTGTATGATTTGTCATTGATACTATTGTGCATCCCACTACCCCTTCCTCCAGGACGTACCGTGAGATGAGCATTAAGTTGCTTAGTGTATCTTTCCTGGTGAAATAATTCAATAAATATTTTAAAATATCCTCAAGTGGCCCATTATTGGCTGGCAGTAATGTCTTGGATGGGCTGTAGCACTTTGTCTATGTGGGTGGAGTTTGGATGATGTCCTCTGACTAGTTTCTGGTCTGCACTCAACCTTCTGTTTATTGGACCCTTGGCTAACCCAGCTTGTTCTGTTAGATTACTGCGATAAGCTTGATCCGATTTTTGTGGATATCGTTTGGTGTTCACTTAGGGAGAGGATTTTTCCCTCCACCTTGAAAAGAGTAGTAGTGAATCTCCTCCTTAAGAAACCATCCTTGGGCCCTGATGATCTCTAAAATTATAGGCCTGCCTCAAACCTTCCCTTTCTAGGGAAGTTGTTAGAGAAGGTTGTGGTGGTGATGTAGTCAGAACACCACCTGGAGGAATATGACATCTATAAGTTGTTCCAGTCCAGTTGGTGCAAAGATGGCCTTAGCCAAGGTGCATCATGATCTCCATTAGGCAAAGGATAGCAGGTATCACTCCATCCTTGTCTTGCTTGACCTGTCTTTGACATTTGATACAGTGGACCATAGGGTGCTGTTGACCTGTTTGAGGTATTATGTAGGACTCACAGGGGTGGTGTTGTGGTGGTTGGTGTCCCACATTTACAGCAGGCTGTACAGGTGGCACTTGACTCTTTCATCTCAAGCAGTGCTGCATTCTGCTATAGTGTGCCTCAGGGGTTGATTCTAGGTCCTATGTTGTTCATCGTGTATATGTTGCTGTTGGGGAGATCATTGGATGCTATGGTTTTGGTTTTCATTGCTGTGCTGATGATACCCAGCTATATGTGCCTTGTGTGCTTGATGATGATGCAGCTGTCCAGGAATTAACAGAGTGCCTTAAGGAAAATCAGGATTGGATGGTGGCCAGCTGGCTCAGACTGAATCCACAGAATATGGATGTGTTACTAGGAGAGCTGGGTCAGACTGGTTCAGCAATTATGAGTGGTGGCATTTATTGCCCTTCCTCCTTGGGTGGCATAATGCTCAGAGCTAAAGATAGTGTGAGGAATCTGGGGGTTATTGTGGATTCCAAGCTGACTTTAGAATATCAGGTGTCAGCTGTTGTCCACATTGGCTTTTACCATCTCTGGAATATCTTCCAGATCAAACCTTTTCTGGAACTGGATGATCTGGCAACCCTGGTTCATGCTCTCGTTATTTCTAGATACGATTACTGCAATGCTGTATACCTTGGGTTATCCATGAGGGTGTTGCATCACTTGAAGCTGGTCCAGAATGTGGCAGCCCAGCTGCTTGTGGGGACCTCTCTGTTGAAGCATATCTTGCTGGGTCTCTGTGTTCTGCATGGTTGCTGGTGTGGTGGTGCATCAGCTTCAAGATGTTCATGTTAACCTAAAAGACCCAGTGTGATCTGGATCCAGGCTACCTGAAAGATCTCCTGTCCCCTTACACTCCTGGCCACCCCCTCCAGTTAAAGGATGTGAATCTCCTGCTAATTCCATATGGGCATTCGGTGTGGCTGTCCTGATCCTTTGTAATGCCCTTCCCCAGGAAGGGAGAGATTCACCATCACTGACCTTATTCAAATTGCAATTGAAGACTCACTTAATTTCACTGAGTTTTGGACCTGACCCTGCTGTATAATTCAGTGTTATATTATTTTAACAGTAAAAATATTTGAGTGATTTTATTGGATGTATTTGTTTTACTGTAAGGTGCCTAGAGGTGGGCAAGCCAGTGCAGGCTCAAGCCTGGATTAAGCTTAATGCCTGACTTGGCTCAACTCGACCTCTATAAGCAATTGAGAGCCAAAGTCAAGCTAAGCCAGTTATGGGCAACATAAGCATTCTTCTCAGCCTTAATGTAGTGTCTGAAATGTTCAACTCCTATGAGAAGAACAGCCTGCAGTAGCCAGGGCTCAGCTCATGATTTGGCTTGTAGAGTTAAGTCAGACCCCTGACTCGGCTCTGGCTTGGCTCTAGGTGAAAATTCCTGGCTTGTCCACCTCTAGAGGTGCCCAGTGCCCCCGGGAATAAGTTCCATAAAAATAAATTGCCTTGCCTTACTTTATGAATGTATAAACTAGACTAATACTATGGATGTAACAGGATGGTGCTATCACACATGTCTGATGGTAACAAGCACAGAACCACACCAAAGGGTTTCATTTTTATGTTTGCTTGCATGCATGTGCAAGAATCATAGTGCAATGATCCAAAATGCAGTGCCGTACAGTTGAAAGGAGAGCACCGCTTGAGTGAGCAGCGCTCCCCCTCCCCACCTGCCGTGCTGTCTGCATGTGCGTGCTCATGCACTCCTACCTCCCCACGCACACTGTATGGCTGGCGAGGTGCCCAATCCCCATCAGCTCTACTGTCCCCCCGCAGTCTGCATGGCCAATGGGGTGCCCAATCCCCTGTCGGCTCTACTGTCCCCCAGACTATCGGGTGCCAAGCTGGGAGCCCACCCCAGCGTGGCAACAGGTCCTATGGCCAACGGGGGTACCCAATCCCTCATTGGCTCCATTGCCCCCCCAACAGCCTTCCAGCTGCCACCGCTGGGAGCCCACCCCAACGTGGCAAATGTCCCTGCGTAGTCCAAATAAAAAAAAAAAACCTGAAAGAAAAAAACCTTCCCTCGCTGCTGTCTTCACCCCCCTCCCCCACCCGCGCCCAACCACTGTGTATCCTGCCTCCCCACACCCCCACCTCACCCCATACTTACCTCCAGAGCTCAACGCGACGATCTTTGGTGGACCAGGAACACGTCTGCACTCTTCAAAGCTAACGCGAACTGAGGAAATGCCAGTAAGCTGTATAATGTAATGAATAGGGTTTTTCAACTTTGCTGCATATCTCAGGCATTTTTGGAATTTTAGCACCAAATTTTCAACACAGGGTTTTGGGACCCCTCCTCATGAATTCTGTCACTGTCATGGCGTTAATCGGGCCGAAGGGTGATTTCATGGTCACTGTGCAAAATCACCTTTTGGGACTGATTAATGAAATGACAGTGTATTTCCATAAGGTGAATCTCAAAAGCCTATGTTAATTAGTGAAGACATCTAGAAATGACTGTTGTTTCGTGACATGCGTGCGCTGTTCCTCGCACACTCGTAAGTTAGCGAATTTTCAATATTTTCACTCTGGATTTTCCAACATTGCCATTTGACCACACTTCCTTATAGAAGTACAGCTGTCATTTTCACATCTAGCTGAAAATTGTTTCTGCGCATGTAGTGCACAATGGCGCAGTCGGGTTGTGAAATCAATGTTTGGGACACATTAAGAAAATCACAGTGACACTGTTCATGAGCAGAGGTGTTAAAATGTCTATGTTAAAAATTTGGTGAAAAATTGGTGAAAAAATTCCCCAAAATGACTATTTTTACGAGCATGCGTTGCGCTGTTCTTACACACGCTCATAAGTTCACATATTTTCAATATTTTCACTCCAGATTTTCAACATTGCCATTTTACCACACCTCCTTATGAGCAGTACAGCTGTCATTTTTCACATCTCACCCAAAACATGTTTCTGCCCATGTAGTGCACAATGGCGCAGTCAGTGTGCGAAATCAATGTATGGGACACATTAAGAAAATTACAGTGACACTGTTCATGAGCAGAGGTCCTAAAATGGCTATTTTGAAAATTTGGTGAAAAAATTCCTAAAAATGACTGTGTTACGAGTGAGCATTGTGCAGTTCCACGCACCCTCATAAGTTCATGAATTTGTAATATTTTCAATCCAGATTTTCAGCAGTGGCATTTTCCCACACTTCCTTATGAACTTTACAGCTGTCATTTTTCACAACATGGCCGAAATGTGTTTTTAACTTTCAGCACAGAAATCTGTGGTTGCTGTGGAAATCATTTTCAGGACAGATAAAGAAAATCCACGGTGACACTGTTCATGACCGGAGGTCCCAAAATGCCTGTGTTGACAATCTGCTGTAAACAATTCCCCAAACTAATTACATTACGGGCTGCGTTGCCGCAGTTTCTATACTGCAGCTCGGTGACTTCACCAGTTTTTTTAATATTTTCACTGCAGATTTTCAACATTGCCATTTTTTACACCTCCCCATGAACAGTACAGCTGTCATTTTTCACATCCTGTTCAGAATATGTTTTTGCACCTGTGGTGATAAATGCCGTAGTCGCTGTGCAAAAGCAGCTAACAGACTGATATTGCCACTGTTCATGAGGTGGGGTTCACAAAAAACCTATGTTGAAAATTTGGAGAGAAAATACCAACGAATGCCTGAGGCGTTAGGGTTTCCGACCATAACACCCCACCCTGTAGAGAATGACAGGCATCAGGGCTGTGACTTGGGATTGTCACCTGCAATGCTCATACCATTCCACCCCCACCCACACCCTGCAGCCACTGAGAGGCATCGAGGTGTGCCTTGGACTCTTCAGCCCCAAAGTTCACCTCATTCTCCTATACTGCACCCATCTCACAATATTTCCTGATGGAATGGGGTGCGCATAAGGGCCAAAGACCCCAAGGCACACCGTGACACTTGTCAGTGTCTGCAGGGTAAGGTGTGGTGAAATGGCATGGCCGTTATGCCTGATGACCCAAAGGCACACCCCAATGCCTGTCACTATCTGCAGGGTGGTGATGGGGTTGGCTTCAGTTCATTACTTCACTGCCATTCCTATTATACAGCTCTGTAACTCCTACACTACCAATGCCAATGCCAGCAAGCAAACATTTGGCACTGACAAATGCTTGTTTCATGGTGTAACTGCATGGTTAGACAGCAGGAACTTTTAAAAAAACATCAGAACATCATATCTCAATTCAGGAACAAAAGAAAACAAGAAAAGAAAAAAAATGAGGATATTAATGTTTCTGACAGAACTACATTATTACAAGAAAATTGTATAGTAAAAGACTGGCTCAGTAAATACTGCTAGAAGTCCAAAAAAAAAATGAGGGCACTCTGAACAGATACAATGAGACAGTATCTGCAAATTCTTAAAGGCATATTACCTCAAATTTATTGCAGCAACCTTGCAGTTCCAAAATGCAGAAAAGTAACAGATTCACCAGTTCCTGCTAATGAAGACACCCACCAACACCTCAAATAAATACTGCTGTTTTAACTAGATAAGTGGGTGATTACTGAGCAGCAGTGCCTGGTGCAGTTGTTAAAATATACAGTAGCTGCTGCCGGTAAAACATGAATGTTCATAATATACAGTGGAGCGGTAATATTGCTTGGCTCCATGCTGTTGACTCACGTCTACTATAGTATATCATCAACCATCACAGTAGTGCCATGGGGAGGAAAATACACAAAGGCAAAAACTCAGAGAAAACACTTTTTGTTTTTCCTTCTTTCACACAATTTATTTACCAAGGATAGCCCAGCTGAAATGCAACATCTCATTTCCACTGGGGTCCCATTCATTGTTTCTACTGAATTCTGTACATGACAGAACTGAGCACTGGAAAGTTAAGTGGCATGCAAAAGATCACACAGCAATACAGTGCTGGTAGCGGGAGTCAAAATGGAGATCTTTTCTTTCACTGGTCAGTGATGTAACCCCTAGCCCATACTGCATCCTCAAACCACACTGAAATAAATAGGCCTTTTCTAATTGTATTCCAGTCCTGTCTCATATCTAAGTGTCTGTCACCTATTATCTGTCTACCTTATTACCCTGTAACAATCCCCTGCCTGCAACAACAGTCATTACACGTTACCTCCTAGAAACAGTTAAGTTTTTGAACAAGAAAATCTGGTATATTTTTAGGGATGAGTCATAGTTCAGCTTATTGTTTTTAAGCCAGCTCCCTTCCCCTCCCTGAAAACTTAATTGCTAAGATTTTAAGAGGATGCCTGTTGCTTGCGCAAAACGTACATCCTCCTTCAAATTTATCTAATTCTGCATTGGCATAAAAAAAAAAAACAAAGGTCAAAGCTAAACAATGGATGTCCTTCCTAAACCACTGACGTGTACTAAGAAATAAGGAAGAGAGCAGCAGTAGAGAGAGAGAGAGAGCTTGCGATACTATGGTTTGTTAAATACTGCATTATCAGACTGACTGAATGTAGTGTCCTAAACACTGCACTGTACTGTACTGTAACTCGGCCACTAGTAGGAGTGTCTAAAAACTTTTCTTCGAAAAGTCTATGAGCGTTTATATTTGGGACCATCAATATTTGGCTATCCGATATTCAGCTACATAAAGGCCTTTTTAACAAAAATAGGGTAAAATACAGTTTTACAACACTACCACCCCATCTTGTGTAGTACGTACGCCTCTCTACTCAGAGGTGTCACTAACCCAACAGCTATACAGATCTTACTTTATGTACTGCAGACCTGGACTGCACTGTATGCATCACCTGGTAGTGGCACCATCAATTTACTTTTACTATAAGAGGCCATTGTGACAAAAGTAAAGGTAATTTCTGGAGCTCACAGAAGCCCTATCATGTGACTGCCATAATCTCTCAAAGTAAAGAAGTGTAGACAAACATGTCTGTGCTGAGTTCTGTGATCTAAGACAGCAAAACCAAACTCTTACCAAAAAGAGATATTTCGTTACATGTGCTTTTTTTATCAGATTTTTGTCTAATTGTTGGTGACAGTATTATTGAGTCAGACATAGCCTCCTCTGCCATCTTTGTGCAAGCCACAGACAGCCCTGCTGCATCAACATCACTAACTGTAAGTGTTGCAGCCACAAGCCCCTTATGAGATGGTAATCTCCGTCCCCCCAACCCACTGGCAAGTATTCAAAATTATCATTCCCCAGTCAACACTGGCTTCAATAACCATGATGCAGGCCCTGCCAGGACCAAGTACTATGCCAATCATCCAGCATCTCATCCATTGACAGAAATTATCAATGAGATGATGACATTAGATTTGCAACCATTTCCATGGTTGGAAATACAGGTTTCCATCGACTTCTGCAGCATTTGCAACCACAGTACCAGGTACATTCCTACACTGCAGCCTCCTGCATCGGTGTTCCCAAAATCTATCAGGGTATGTGAAAGGCAGTTATCAGCCTATTGGCACTGGCTGTAAACAGTGTTCTCCATCGTACTTCCAACATATAGATGAGTACTTATTCTAATCCTTCACACGTGTCCCATACAGTGTACAGGGAAAACTGTTTCCAATGGTGACAATGAAGCAGCAGATGCCTCTGGCACTACCCTGTAAAACAATCCTTTGTCTCATAATACACCCAGACTTTGAAAAAACTGTCACGATCTTCAGTCTGTATGCAGGCAAGGAGGGCGGTTAGCTACTGCCCCTCTACTTTGGCATTTGCTGAAAACATTTTGTACCCTCCAGTGGTCATTGCACTTGTGGCTCCCTCAGGAAACCTTACAGACCTGACACCAGACACATCTGGTGCATCTTCGTTGGTGCCTGGACCTGCAAGAGTACCTGGAGAGATCACTCTTGCAGATACCAAAGGAAGAGGCATTGTAGCTGCCCCAGTCTGGGGGTGGGAGGCCTCCCTGCCACAGCAAAGTGCCACATCTACTACAGTCATGACTGCTAGCCCTTTGTGGATAACCTGATCACCCCTGTGAGTCCCCAAGAACTAGTAATGTGAGTGCCTTCTCAGATGTTGCTAAGGAGGAGCACTGAAGTTCTGAATTCCCTTACTTGCATAGACTTTGAAAACCCTGCCCCTGCCTGCAGTCTAAGTGTGGCCAAGGAGGGCAGGTAGTTTGCTTACTGCCACTCTCCCTTGGTGGTTGTACAAGACATTCTTTTCCCTCTGACAGCTACTACACTTGCAACCACCCTCAGGTGGCCTCACAGTTGCAACACTGGCCATATCCATTGCTGCTGTGTTGGTGCAAAACCCATCACAGTACCTTGGGAGTTCAGCTTCACTTCCTCTAGAAGTGAGGGGCAGGATTTCTTAACAAGTGTGGGGGTGGGACCACCACTGCCAAAGCCAAATCACAGATTGACTGAGTTTAGCAGGAACTGCGCACTGAGCTCGCCTACCACATCTCGGACATGACATGGTGATAACAGTTCAATCAATCAATCAAATCAATCAATCAATCAAAATCTTTATTTATCCAGGTGGACATCATTGAGCAAAGCTCATTTGCAAGATGGACCTGGTTGGATCAGTGACAATTACATAAACATAGTACAATACAAGGAACAAGACACAATATACATAGTGTTGATTTATACAATATACATAGTTGAATTATCAGGTAAATTCAGATAATTTGATACCAAATTGTTCATATTTACAAATTTTTACATAACTCTAAGGTCATAGATAGAATATTGAGATATGGCATGGAGGAGGTGTTGCTAAAGATTTGCATGCACTGTTGAGAAGATGGCTTAGAACGGGTACAGGATCTGGATTGGAGATGGGTGATGAGCTTTGTTTTAGCAGAGGGAGCTATGGAAGGGGCAGGAGGCAGGAAGGGGTGAGGGAGGAACAGAAAACAGATAGCGATGGGGTGAAAAGATGGGGGGAAAGGATATACTAGTGTGAATGGCCATGGGAGAGGTATGGGGTATTGCAGGCCATGTGGGAGTTGGTAGAAGGGAGAAGCGATGGAGAAAGCAGAGAGGGCTTGATTCACTTTTGTGCTAACAAAAACATTTGCAATGCTTCTTGAAAAGCTTTGAGTAAAGGGTTTTGAAGGAAGTAATGCATATGGGTATACTCAGTTTCAGGACTTTCTGCAAATTGTTACATAGTGAGGGTAGCATGAAGCTGATGGCTGTTCTTCCAAAGAAGGTATTGACTTTGGGTAATTTGAGCAAAATGAAGGAGTAGCTTCTTAGGGCATATTTGCTTCTAGAAGTTTGAGTGAAGCAGTCCGAGATGTATTGCGGTAGTTGCTTGGATATAGCTATGAATGTCCAAAATGCAGCATTTCTGTCCCTTCTGAATTGGTGTGAGGTCCATCCAACTGCAGTATATAGAGAGCAATGACCGGTGTTGTATGGTAGTTTTGTAATAAACCTCAGTGCCCTATGATAGAGCGCATCCAACTTAACCAAATAGGAGGCAGGGCAGCGACTATATAAGAAGTCAGCATAGTCAATTATAGAGAGAAACATGGCCTGTACCAAACATAATTTTGCATTGTTTGTGAGGAAGTGCTTGATTCTAAAATAGAGGCCAAGTCTCTGACGGAGTTTTTTTAATAGCTCATCCATATGTTCAGTGAAGGAGAGTCTATTGTCAAGCCAGACTCCTAGGTACTTGAACTTGGATACAAATTCAAGGTTTTCGCCAAGAATAGTGGATAAGTGAGGGAGTGTGTGCGCTCCTATATGTCCTGGATGCCTATACCGTGAGATAAACATTGCTTTTGTCTTCTTTGCATTAAGCAAAAGTGTTTTGCTCAGAAGTTGGTGCTGGAGTAGGTTGAAGTCAGTTTGTAGATCTTTGCAGGCTACCTCAGGGGAAGGGTGACTGACATATAGTACCGTATAATCGGTAAATAGGTGTACAATGGCCTTGGTGATGTTAATATCGATGTCGTTGATATAGATAGCGAATAGGATAGGACTGAGGATAGAGCCCTGTGGTACACCTCTTTGTAGTGGCTTGAGGGGGGACAGATGACCTTCGGCCTTAACCTGTTGGAGCCATCCGGAGAGGTAGTTATTGAACCACTGTAGGGAAATGGAATCCAGACCTATGGATTTCAGGGATGTAAGGAGAAGGTCATGGTCGACTGTATCAAATGCCTTACATAAATCCAGGAACACTGAACAGATACAATTTCTGTTATCCAGTTCCAATTGCCAGTCATTGGTTATTTTGCTAGAGCTGTGATGGTACTGTGCTTAGATCTGAAGCCAGATTGTACAGGGTTTAGGAGATTATTGGATTCTAAATAGGCTTTCAGTTGAGTACTTACAATCTTTTCCAGAAGTTTAGATAGTACAGGGAGGATAGAGATTAATCTGTAATTGTTGACATCACAAGGGTCTCCTGATTTGTATAACGGGATGACCTGTGCAGTTTTCCAGATAAAGGGGATGGTCCCTTGTAGTAGTGAGAGGTTAAACAGATGTGTTATCGGTACCGCTAGCACATGGATGGCAACCTTCAGAAAGTAGGGGTCAAGGGCATCTGCACCTGCACTTTTCCTAATGTCTAGCTGCCAAATCAAGTCTTCCACTTCTTTCAGTGTAGCAGGTTGTAAAGTGAAACTAGTGTCTGTCACCATTGTTTCGGGGGGTTGTATGACTAACCTGGAACGCAGCAAAATACCTGGAGAGTTGTCAAATGCCAAGCCTGCGGTCGTGAAATGATTGTTAAATGAGTTTAGTATTTCCAATCTGTCATTGATAATGGTAGTCCCGGACAGAATCTTAGCTGGGAGTGAGTTACTTGGTGTGTGCCCAGATAGGTCCTTAATGGTATTCAGGAATTTAGCAGGGTTTTGGGAAGAAGAGTCTAACTCGTTACGATTGAAAATTGCTTTTGTGTCTCTGATCTTTCTAGTACATGCATTCCTAGCTCTCCTGAACTGGTCCCAGTCTGACTGATATTTTGTTTTCCGTGCTTTTTTCCATAGTTGTTCATCATGTTTCCTTTGTGGTATGGTCTTTCTTCTACCCATTTCTACAGTTTGGCGAACAAGAGCACTAGGAGGTTAAATGACTAGCCAAAGATCATACAGTCAATATCTGCCTCTTGCATGGTTTGAAACTGTGATGTCTAGGTTCCTCATTAAAGAAATTAATGGCTGACTACTTTGGAACGTTCATACTAATTTCAGGCAGGACACTAGCTCTTTAATAAATATTTTGCATGGCTATGCCTTTGTGCACCCAGTGTTTTGTGCTCAGTGAATCTGATTACCACCTCAATGATAACCCACTTGAGGATGAAACATCCCAATATGCAGATATTATCTGTGGTTTCAAGCGGTATGCCATCAACCCTTCTGGTGCCAACTAACCAGATTATCCATTCAGCAGCATTGATGACTGTGTCCTCTATGAAGCTGAGGTCCCCAGTTCACACCACTGGTAAGCATTATAAACTGTCACTCACTCTGTCAATGATGCCCTGCAGGCCCATAATGCAGGCTTACTATTCCGGGAACCAGTATAATACCAATCACACTTGTAGAAATGACTGTACCAGGAATGGTGGTGCTCCTTTCAGATCGCACATAATAAATAATGCCAATTTTGACTTCAAACCTTTTCTAAGAAAAAGGAGAACATGAAGTATTTGTATTTGTTTATTGTTGCTCTGTACTTACATACTGTAGATTGTTTTCGTAGCTGGTAATTATTATTATGTGTTTTGATATGTGTTTTTACCTGACCTTTCCTCCCCCTCTATATTTCCCATTTCTTTCTTTCCTCCCCCCCCCTCTTATTTTATTCTTGGACTTTCCCCTATCTATACCTTTCTCTCCTTCCGCTCCCCCACCTCTAGTTTCATCACTTTTACACACAATGGTTTGACCTGACGTGATGATTTTTGCACTGTCCTAGGGGGTTTTGTCATTTGACACCACTATGACATAATAGTCTTCACTATTTAAGTCTGTATTGTTTTTAGTTGCATTAGCTTTTGATAAAGGACCACATTCCGAAACACATCAAGTGTGCAACATGTGTGCTTTGGAATACATTTGGGAGTTTTCTAATAACCTGGTGTCTGTGTATTTCTAATTGGTTGGTGAGTGCCCATCTGTTTTGAATGGTATAATATCAATCATCTAGCAGTACTGCAGACCAAACTGTTGAGGCAGCAAGATGATGGCCTTAGATCTGAGCCATTTTTCTTTGTAGAAGTTATTAGTTTCCAATAACTGCTTCAGCATTTGCTCTCATGTTCTCAGGTACTGAGCAAGACCACATTTTCATGCACCAATATTCTCAAAATCAATCAGAGTAAGACAGTTTGCAGGCTACGGCACAGGCTATTGCTGGTATTTTCCACTACAAGGCTAACATGGACGTAACAGATCCATTTTGCTTCTGCTTTTGCATAAGGAGTAGGTCATGAAGCAGCCCCCCACACTTTGGCCACCAATACAAAGGACAATGAGACAAGGACATCACAGCAGAGTTTGCCCAGCAGCGTCAGCTCAATGAGGCAGCCAGCAGCCGGAAACTCTGCACCTCAGCAGTGGGTAAGTGAAAGCAGATGTCTGGAAGCAGCAGGAAGAAGCACAGGACTAGGCGAGTCTACCTGGCAACTGCAGTAAGATTCCTGATTAGCTCCTGTTCTAGAACACTCATTGCAAGGGAGTGAGGATAGTCGAGAATACACAAAAAATTGGGAGTAGGTGAAACACCCTATACAGGGTAAGGGAACAAAAAGTATTACAAAAAAAACACAAACAGTTGGAAATAGGTGAAACACCCTATATGGGGTAAGGGAACAAAAGGGCTTCAAAGGACTAAAGAAAAAAATTAAGAAGGTAAGTATGATGGAAGGTGTGCAGTGCATTGGCTGTGGGGGTGGCAGTTCACGGAGACTTTCTGGAGACTACGGTGCATCCCCACTGCATGCACCTCTCTTGGCTGAGGAAGGTGGTTGCAAGACTCTAGGCTGAGTTGGTTAGGATTCAGGGAATCTCCTCCCCCCCCACCCAGGGACTACCCAGTCCATCACCACTAACTCAAAGGATGCCTAGTAGAAGGAGGAGCGGCTGAACTACAGTGAGCTCAAGGAGGGTGAGGGCAGTGGGAAATAGGCACATCCTCCATCTGGTAACACTATGAAACCCCAACACCACTCTGTCAGGGCAAGACTGTCTCATAGAGGCACCCAAGGTAGTGACCAGGGAGGATGTGGGGGTCCTCTGTAGTGGAGACCTCAAGGAGGGTGGCAGAGGACCCCAGAAGAGAAGGCAGCAATTCCTGTTGGGGGATTCCATCATGAGAGGGATAGATTTGGGGACAGGAAGGGAGGGGGAGAGGGAGGTTAGGCGCCTACCAGGTGTCATGGTTTGGAGAAATGGAAAGTTGATCTTGAGGATTGCTAGGGCTGCAGGATGAGAGGGAGAGCTGAATTTTCCACTTGTGGACAAATGACCTGGCCAGCGTCAGGGATGGGATAGTACAGATGGAGTTCAGGGAGTGTGGGAAGGATCTTAGGCAGGTGGCAAGTTCAGTGACCTTTTCTGAGGTGCTGCCTGTCTATGATTGGGGGGGGATAGGGTACTTTGTACCAGGAGCTTCAACCAGTGGTTGAGGGAATGGTGCAGAGAGAAGGGCTTCAGCTACATTGGTGATTGGGGCTACACCCAGAAGGATAAAGACCTGCACAGGGGAGATGGCCTGCATCCATTCAGGAGGAGGAGGAGGACCACAGTCCTCAGTGAATGGTTTAAATGCTACATTGGTGAGCATTTAACTAGCTGAGTGGGGTGGCAGAAGGAAGAGAGGGAGACATAAACTGCCCCCCCCCCCCAAAACTGGAGTAGTCTGCAGGGAGAACCTTGAGGGAGACAAATCCCCAAGGGTACCTAATAGAAAGAAAAACAAGTTTTTGGAAATGAAGAGAGATGGGAATGAGAACAGAGGTGGTAAGAAGGGAGGACAAAAGGGAAAATGGGGGTCTGACAAGCAGGATAGTACTAGAAGTTGGATGGCCATGTGTGTCAATGCTCAAAGACTGGGAAATAAAATTCCACACTTACAGGCTATTGTGGCAGAGGCTGACCTGGACACTGTCACCATTACAGAATCATGGTGCACTGAGAACCATGACTGGGATAAAGCCATACCAGGCTATACTTTGTTCAGGAAGAACGGAGTGGGAAGAAAAGAAGGAGTAGTTGCTCTTAACATAGAAGTGACAGAGGTACAGGGAATAAAGGGAGGGGATGAGGTATTGTGGGTCAACCTAGAGATGGGGAATGGAGCCACCATTCACACTGGCGTGCTCTACAGACCTGCAGTACTGGGGGGGGGGGCATGGAAAAGGCTCTGGAGAGGTTATTTGCACAGTTTCTGTGGGGCTGACACTGGACACTGTGGAGCCACCACTACTGCAAAATGTATCACTACCATGACTACTTCCTCTATGTCAGTGACTGTTGTGACCCCACCCCATAACTACACTATGATTGAAATGAGAGTGTCCTTTCCTTGGATGTTGGTAAGGAGGAACACTCCTCAAGGTCCAAATTCTCCTCAGTCTTAACATTTCTTCACCCTTGTCTGAAGTTTACTGTATGAGCAACCAAGGAGGGAAGGGTAGCTGGCTAACTGTAAATAGTAGAGCCAATAAAAGCTTACGTAAAACTGGATGCAACCAAAAGTACTGTAAACCTTGTAGAAAGAGATAACATTGTAGTACTCCAAAAATCCACCCAAAGGCAACCAAGACGATTCAGTTATTTTATGTTCACAAATTCATCATGAAAAACATAGGAAGAGGAAGGTTCCAAAAGGAGTACAGCATGAAAACTTTTGAAAACTTTCCCCACAGCTCTGTGTGGCTCTCACGCTTGGTCATACAGTACTTCATCAAGGAGTCTCATGAAGCAAATGTGGGAATGTTTCCATGCTGTACTCTTTTGGAACTAGTCTCTGTCTGTATTTTTTGGCATCAGGTATTAATTAAGATAACTTTGTTGCCTTTGGGTGTATTTCTGGGGTTCTCCAGTGTTGCTTCTTTTTCTGTTGGTTTACTGCCCCCCTCCCTTGTTGGTTGTACAGAATATGTTATACCCTTTGGTGGCTACGCAACCTCTGTCCTCACCAGTGAAACTTCATATCCCTGACTTTGGCCAATCCACTGCTACAAGGTGGGTTTTTGGGGTGCATAAAAGTACTTTGAGAGGTCACTCTCACAGCCGCTGGGGGGGGCAAGGTATCACACCCAGTTACTAGAAGAGGTCCACCTCACTAGCCAGCACTAGACCCTGAGCAAAAAGAACATCCAACAGCTTGTCTTCAAGAAATTAATTTACTGGTGCTAGGGTACCCGTATAATTTCACACTCAAAATTGTTTAGGTGGTCGAACTTGCTTTCATGCATATTTCCTGCCAAGCCCTCTCTCTTTGGCAACAGTTTATTTTTATACAGGTAATACATGTCGTTTGAACCAATGGTGCAGTTTACAAGACAGCCTGTGTAAACATATTCTAAAAAACACATACTATTGTTACCACATCTATCTAGGATAATACATACAAACATGCAATATGTCACAAAGAATAGACAGTTACATAGAATCATAAATGTTACTAATATAGCAACAATATGAACAAGAATGTAAAAAGCATCAACAATCCTTCAATAAAATTCATAAAGGGGGTCGAGGGAAGTATCAGGTAACTATAGACCCATCAGTTTGACCTCAATGGTGGGAAAATTAATGGAGAGTATACTAAAGGAACGATTGGGGGTATACTTGGAGGAGGTGGGAGGTCTGGATAGTCGGCAACATGGGTTTGTGCCAGGTAGATCATGTCAAACCAATCTTGTGGAGTTCTACGAATGGGTAACATCAGAACTGGACAGGTGAAAGCCTATGGATGTATTATTCTTGGACTTCAGCAAGGCGTTTGACTCTGTCCCCCACAATGGTCTGGTGGAGAAACTGATGGGGTTGGGACTAGGCCCTTTGATGGTCAGATGGATTGAAAACTGGCTAGCCGGATGCACCCAGAGAGTAGTGGTCGGTGGGGAGTTCTCAGACCCTAGAGAAGTCAGTAGTGGGGTACCGCAGGGCTCTGTCCTGGGTCAGATCCTGTTTAATGCATACATATTGGACATCAGGGAGGGTATGGGGTGTGAAATGAGTCTCTTCGATGATGACTCCAAGATGGGAGCAGTAGTTGAGGGGGAAGAGGGGAGTTTGGCACTGCAAGGGGACCTGGGCACCCTGGAAAGCTGGGCTCACACATGAAAATTAAATTTCAATATCACCAAGTGCAGTATTACATCTTGGGCTGGAAACCCTAAACACAGGTAACACCCTGGGAGGGGAGGCGCTGAAGGCCCCAACAGGGAAAAGACCTAGGGGTCATGGTGGATGCATGTATGAATAACTCTGAGCAGTGCAGGAGAGTGGCTAGCAAGGCAAACAGAATGTTGGGATGCATCATAGGGGCTCACCTCTAGGAGCAGGGAAGTGATTCTGCTGCTGTACAATGGACTGGTTAGACCACACTTTGAGTACTGTGTACAGTACTGGAGACCGCACTTGAAGAGGGACACACAGCTCCTGGAGAGGGTTCAGAGGAGGGCAACTAAGGTGATACGAGGACTAGGGGATTTGATTTATGAGGACAGACTTGAGGAGCTCTGCCTGTTTTCATTGGAGGAGAGGAGAGACAGGGGGGACATGATTGAGGTCTTCAAGTACCTCAAGGGAATAAATAGGGTAAACATGGAGGGGATCTTTAAACTAAAGCAGGGAGGTATCACCAGAGGGCATGGTTTGAAGATGGAACGTGGAAGGGTGGGGGGGGGAAGAGGAGGAGGTTTTTCACTGAGAGGGTGGTGGACCCATGGAATGCGCTGCCTGGCGAGCTTGTTCAGAGATCCACAGTAGAGGGCTTCAAGAAAGGGTGGGACAGACACAGAAAGTGGATGTATCAGATGATGTCCTGGCCCAGGGGGGTGGGGATGGATGATAGGGGTTTCTGGAACACAAAGGGGGGGAGGGCCTCGGCACCCAACTAGGGAGCTGAGGTTTGAGCAGACTCGATATACCGTAAAGCCTAATCTGCTGGCAATTAGTATGTTAGTATGTGAAAGGAAATTTCCCCTCCCTTGATTCTCCCCGTCCTAAAAGTCCACACCCCCTTGGAGTTTATGTCAATTCCTGGGGGGTAAAGTGCAAACATTAATCAGATTATACAATGCATAAGAACAGCATTTAGCAATTACAAATGTGGGTCTTCAAATCTTTTATAATATAAACAAATGTAGAGTATTTTCCAATTTCTCTTGCATTCGGAGGAAGTAAATTCCAAATGGTGGCAGGTTAGTGAATTAAAGTCCTATCCACATATTTATTTTGTGGCCCTTCTATAATGATTTTATTAGACAAAACTTCATAATCCATTTATGCAAAGTAGACAACATCTGCCCCTAAAGGCTGGCAAATGCCCCATGCATGTTATTTCACTGATGGGCCTGAACTCAATGTTTCCTAGCTTCCTACCTGGATCTCTGCTTTATGGACTAACAAGCAGCAGCTGGGCCTTCCCTGTAGCCCTCAGGTCTCTAGACTATATGCTACCTTCTGCTTTTCTCCTGCTTGTCTCCATTTGAGATATCCAGTGACTGAGAAATCAGCCACTGCAAATTAGTGCCCTGCATTGTTACATCTGGCCTAACCAAAAGGGTAAACTCACTAGAGTACATGCATCAGAGTAAGGACCAAGATAGGGAAAGAACCAGGGTTGCACTCCAATATCAGCAAAACTAATGGTGGCTCATCCCTAATTTGCTTGTATAATGTCTGATGTATTGTATTCACTCCTGTCCTTTACAGTCTCCAACATTAAAGGGTACCAAGCAAGGGGATGGTCTCACTTCTTGGGCTGTATGTACAAACACCAGGGATTAATAGGGATATGCTTTTCGTGCTTATTGTCAACTGCTTGCACTGTGGATTAAGGTGGATCACTTTGAGGTATGGATGTTATTTTAGAAAGCAGGAACCACCCAATGATTTACAAAACTGTGCAGATTTCTGTCCCCTTTAATTTGAGCCAGGTCCAATCAGAGCTCAGCCCTGGTGGCTAAAATTAAGCCAGAACTGAGCACCAGCAGTGAGTCTGTTTTTTTTCTGTTTATAATCACAGCAGTGTTACTCTTCAAAAGGATACGGCCTTGTCATTCAGTGCATTTTATCAGCAATCATTAGACCAAATGTTTTGAGGGAGTTTGCAAATCTATAAAAAAATGTTGTAGGTGCTGTATTGGTCCTTTTAAGAACAGATCCAGAAACAAATGATTTGATACCTTTTATTGGACCAACATGGATGTTACAGAAAAGAACAAAGTGCTCTAGCTTTCGAACCAACCAGGTCCTTCTTCAGAAGCTTTGTGGCAGTTTTTTCAAATATCCCATACTATTAACACCAGATTATATTGAAAAAACAGAAATAATTCTAATTTGAGTTCTAATTCTAATTTTTTTTAATAATTCTGCGTTTGAGTGTGTGTGTGTATACTGATGTATGTATGTATGTGTGTGTTTGGTGTGTGTTGTGTTTTTGTGTGTTGTGGGTATGGTGTGTGTGTGTGTGTTTTGTTTGTTGTGAGTGGTGTGGTGTGTGTGGATTGTGTTTGTTATATTTGTTGTGTGTTGTGTGTTGTGGTTGTGTGGGGTGTGCAGGTGTGTGTGTGTGTGTGTGTGGTGTGTGGTGTGGTGTATGTACACACATATGTGTGGGGGGAGCGTGGCATGGGGCAATTGTTATGTGGCTAGGACACTTAGTTTTCACATATAGTGTGCATTTATTTCCTTCTATTAGTTGTCAGTGGTTGGATTACACACTGTCACATTTTTAACTGCTCATATTAAGATGCATATCTCATTTACTTGGGGGTTCATAAAAGGTGTAATTCCTTTGGGTTTTCATTTAGATTCCTTAGACTGATTCTGTGCATTTTTGTTATACACGGACTCTGTGTTGAAATCTGTACTTATCAGGCTCATGGTCTCATTTTCTTGGGGGTCCTTGACAAGTATTTTTTTATCTGGCACTTACACTTACAAGTGATTCTATCATGCATCATGTATATATGTGTAGATTAATTTGAGGATTGTTTTCAACTTGCAGTTATACCTAATTTCAGGATTTTGTCTCTCGTTATCTGTTCTTTAATATACCAGGACAATTGGAATGTAAGTTGTAAGCTCATCTTACATGTATTAGAGAGAATGCCACCCCAATGTTTTTTTTTTATCACTAGAATGCTTTTTTGGCATACTGAGACATTTTAAAATTTATGTGACAAGAACTCTCTGGCTGTAGAGAATTCTTGATAACCTTTGCCCTTCTGAGGCTCCTCAGTTAAAGGCATACTGGTGTTAATTAGCTTCTCTGACGTAATCTTCTGTTATGTTTTAAACGTATATGTTAAACCAATGAGAATTATTTCTGTTTTTTCAATATAATCTGGTGTTAATAGTATGGGATATTTGAAAAAACTGCCACAAAGTTTCTGAAGAAGGACCTGGTTGGCTCGAAAGCTAGAGCACTTTGTTCTTTTCTGTAACATCCATGTTGGTCCAATAAAAGGTATCAAATCATTTGATTCCAAACTTGTAAAGGCATTCCTTAATTGACTGAGATTCTTGCCTTTGTCTGTTAAGTACTCTGTCTGACCACATTACATTTTTTTTTTCACTTTATCTTTTTATTGAAATTTGAGTATATAAGAAAACCACATGACATTTTCAACTGCTGGAAAGAGTTGACGACAACAGCTACAGCAGTGGTCAAGCTATCAACAGACTTAGAGTTTTCATTTCTGAAAACCAAATTTAATTTGAACAGCATTTTTTATATAGGGAAATTTACATCTCTTTTTTCTGGTAGTGCTTTGCCAGGGCACTGAGTTTAATTATTTGACTCATTTTGAACCCGGGCCCAGCTATAGTAGATGCCTAGTGATATAGCTGAGCTTGTCCATCTAATTCGGTTTGAATCCATGGGACAAAAGCCACTGAAAATGCCCAACAGTCTACTTTTGGGAGAGAGCATAATACAGATTTCATCTTGTGTGTGTACTCTTTTTCTCCTGAACAAGCTATATAGCCTTAAGAACCTACCAGTAGTGAAGCCAACATTTCCCTTATGCTGACAACGTGCAAATGTTGAACATTTGTTTTTTTTCTTAATGTTGTTACACTCAAATATAGTAAAATTAAAATAGAAAAAAATACAATGGTTGGTTTACAGTCACAACCATGATAATGGAGAAACTAGAGGATACCCTAACTTCACTACCTGTACAAACTTTACTAACTGGCCAATGGGTAGAAATAGTTTACTACTGAATAGTGCAAGCAGTACAGAGAGGAATTAAAATGTTTCCCCAATTGTCTTACCGCTGATCCCTTCCCAAGCATATATTATTATCTAGCTTTTTGGCTGCATGTACCAACAACTCTTGATATGTGTGCATTCCTTTCTGTTATTACCTCCATCACTAGTGGGCGGGGAGTAGAGTATGTAGCTTTTCTCACTTTTGGCTGCATGTACAAATAGAATGCTTGACATGAATGCATTCCTACCCATTATTGGCTCTTTCACTAAAGAACACCAGGTTAGTACAGTACATGACTATGTTCCCCTTCATTTGGAAAAATGTACAAATGCAATCTAGTCATAAGTACATTCCCACCCATTAATACCTCCATCCCTATAGGGTATCAGGTACAATAATTAGTGTTTCTCACTTCTTCAGGATGCATGCAACATCACTCTTAATATACATGCATTCCTACCCATTATTGCCTCCATCACTACAGGCCACCTGGTACTGTACATAGCTTTTCACAGTTCCCCTGGTTGCATGCGCAAACACAACCTTGGACATTCGAACACTTCTACCCATTATTGGCTCAATCTATAGAGGCCCCTGAGTACAATAAGTGGCATTTCTCACCTCTTAGTTGCATAAGCAAACACAACCTCGGACAGAAGTGCATTCCTACGCATTATTGCCTCCATCATTAGAAGCCACCTGGTATAGTACTGTACATAAAGACTAATGCTCAGGCATCTGGACATTATGAGGTCATCATCACACACACCGAGGATGAGTACAAAAAAAACCCTCATAATCACACCGATTCCCTGAGTGTTAGTTTTTATAATAACTAGTGCAAGAAGTGTAAAAAATAAAATAAAATATACCTGTGCCAGAATGTGCTCCATAAATAAGGGGTTTATTGAATAAATATGAATTAGTGCATGAAACTGATTCGGCACAAGGGTTATATTTTTTGTATTTCAAAGACTGAAACTCAACATTAAAAAAAGAAAAACAACTCTAAGAAATAAGTCTTTTATCTTACTCTTCAAAACTGTAAGTCAGAGTTATATGGTGCAATCTCACTATACAGGAGTGCTTGAGAACTCGCTCATATCAAATAGCTGTATTAAACTGAATGGATTAACATTTCTTGTGAAATAAACATACATACATAAATAAAAATCTAATGTTAAAACAGTCTATTTGTTTTCTTTTTCTTCTTCCTCAGTGGCAATTTGAATGTGGGTTTGACAGTGCTGAGATCAGCTTGCACCGTCACTTTCCCGCTGTTGACCAGAGTCCATGTGAGCTTGTCTAAGCAGACACTGTAATAAGTGGGTGTGACATCACACCCAGTTATTAAGGCATTTGACATCAACTGAAATCCAGTTAATAAAGGGGGTCACCCGTTATATTGATTTTCGCACTGCTCCTTCCAGTATCTACAAATAACCATGGACATAACAGCATTCCTACCCACTATGGTTTCCATCACTAGATGGCATTGGGTGCAGTAAATGGCTTTTCTCACTTCTTCTGGCTGCATGGACCTACACATCCCTGGACATAAGTGCATTTTTACCTATTACTGCCTCTACCAAATGAAGGTACCCAGTACAGTGTATGCCTTTTCTCATGTCTGGCTGTATATGCAAACACAGTGCTAGACATGAGTGCCTTTTATCCCATTACTACCTCCATCACTAGAGGGTACCTAGAATGGGACTTTTTCTATTCATCTGGCTACATGCACAAACACAGCCCAGAACATAAGTGCATTCCCATCCATTGTTGCATCCTTCACTAGTGATCGCCTGGTAAAAAATGTGGCTTTTCTCACTTCTTCTAGCACCATGTAAAAACACAACACTAGACATAAGCGCATTCCTACACATTACTGGCTCTGCCTTTAGACACTACATGCAGCACATTACTTTTTCTCACATTTCTCCTGCTTCTGTGTACAAGCACAATGCTACTCATTAGTACTTTCCTACCCTTTACTGCTGCCATCACAAGAGGCACCTAGTATGTGACTTTTTTCCATTCATCAGGCTGCATGTACAAAGGCAGCCCTCGACATAAGCACAACCTAACCATTATTGCTGTCATCACATCTGGTGCAGTACGTGGTATTTAAGATTTACACTAACTTCATGCAAAAATACAATGATCGATGTGGCATGAGTGCATTACTGCCTAGTACATTGCTGGTCAACAACAATAACAAAGGAGTAAATTCCTACCGATTATTTCCTCCAGGGCTACAAGGTGCCTGCTATAGCATACAACTTTTCTCACTTCTTCTGGCTTCATGTACAAACATGATGCTGGACATAGGTGCATTCTTATCCATGATTGGCTGCATCACTGGAGGAGGCACTTGGTATAGTACACTACTTTTTTTACTTCTACTGGTTACATGTACCGTACAAACACAATGGCAGAAATGAGTGAATTCCTATCAGTTATTCCTGGAAAAGCCTTCCAGCAGAGGTGGGGGCGTGGGAACAATGGTGGGGTCCAAGAATGCATGGGATAAGTATGAGGGAATCATAGTGGAAAGGAAGGGGGAAGAGACAGAGCTGTAGATTGGGCATGGTTTGGGGTAATAGTGTTGGTAGGGAGAAATGGGCAAAATGGATGAACCAAGCTGTCCTTATCTGCCATCAAATTCTACATTTCTATTATTGATTGTACCACTAGAAGGCACTTGGAACATGGCTTTTCTCACTCTCAGGCATACAGTATATGGTACGAACTATTATAATGCATGACTGAGATACTTATCAAAAGGGTAGGAAAATATCACCCAAATGTCGCACACAGTGTACAGTTCTGGAGACCATACCTACGTAAGGACATAGACAGGGTAGAGAAGGTTCAGAGGAGGGCAACAAAGATGGTGCATGGATTGCATCACAAGTCCTATGAAGACAGGTTGAAGGAACTGAACATGTACTCCCTGGAGGAGAGAAGGGAGAGAGGGGATATGATAGAGACATACAAGTATCTTACAGGGAGGAACAGGGTGCAGGAAAACACTATTTTTAAGCGAAAAGATGTTCCAGGACTAGAGGGCATGGGATGAAGTTGGAGGGAGGACGATTCAGAGGAAACAAGAAAGAATTTCTTCACAGAACGGGTGGTGGACAAGTGGAACACCCTGCCAGAGGAAGTGGTGAGGGCTGAACAATCACGGGATTTAAGAATGCATGGGATAGACATAAAGGAATTCTGGAGGTCAGGGGTAAGGGGCAACAGACTTCTAGGAAAACAAACTGAACTTACAAGCTCAAATGGGCAGACTGGGTGGGCCATACGCCCTTATCTGCCGACACTGTCTATGTATCTATGTAGTTATAAACAGGTCTTATTTACTTGGTTTCTAGAAAGTCCATAAGTAAAAGCCCTGCATGGTGGCCTAAAGCATGAATGGGGAATGGAAGTCTGACAATGAAGGAAGACATTTCATTTATCTTATTAGAAGCTGAATATTGTGAAAGGTGTTCAATCAATTAGAAAGATTTGGGGCTGTTGAATTATTGATAGAGTGGGAGCTAAATTACAATTTCAAGTGCTTTTAGTTTAATTGGTGATCCTTTTAGTGCTGTAGTGTTTTTCCAGGATGGCAGGCTGCCAGACTTGGGGTATTTTTTGTGTGTACAATAGACAGTCAAGCAATGGAAAATGATCATGGTTTCCTAACATTATTTTCTATGACACAACTAATGAAAATTATTTAGAGTTTCTTAACAAATGACATAAAGTGTACTGCTCGACTTTCCTATGGGCAGGTTAATGCTATTCATCTTTCAGGGATGAGTGGCCAACTATAATAATGCCCATTAGCTCATTAACTAACTAGCTTAGTTAGTTAGTTGGTTAGGAGTGTTCATTAAAACACAAGCCTCTGTTATCCATTATCTAAGCCTGCTACCAATAAACCTTATATATGAACATACAAAAATTGCAAGCAGATACAGACCCTAAGGTCTATTGAGTCTGCTCGATTGTGCAGCTATCAGTGTTTTACTGTGCAGCTGCCCCCCCAATCTAGTAGTGACCTTCCCCTTGACACTGTCCCACCCCTTCATAAAACTGCCCACCATTTTTGACATTACCACCTTCTCTGGTAGTGGGATCCACCCATCCACCACCCTTTCCATAAAGTAGTATCTTCTCCTCTCCCTCTTGAACTTCCCCCCTCCTGTCTCTGACTGTACCCTCTAGTGTTTCTCCCACCCTTCAATCTAAAAATCCTCTCTGTACTAACATTGTTTAAGACCCTCATATATTTGAATTTTACGATCATATCCCCTCTGTTCTGCCTATCTTCCAGGGAGTACATGTTGAGCTTCCTCAGTCTGTCCTCATAGGGTCTGTCCTCAATTTCCATGATCATCCTGGTGGCTCTGCACTGGATCCCCTCCAGTAACTTGATATATTTCCTTAGGTAGGGCCACCAGAATTGCATGCAGTCTCCAGGTTCGGTCTGATCAGTGACCTGTACAGAGGTAGGATGACCACCCTCCTCTGTGAGGTGATTCCCCTGGCAATACACCCCAACATCTTGTTAGCCCTAGCAACTGCTCTCCTGCACTGTACTGAGTGATTCGTTTGCCCTGTGATCACCCCAAGATCTTTCTCCTCTTTCATAGTGGGCAATTGTACCCCGCCCCCGTGTGTAGCTGAACTTTTGGTTTCTAGCTCCCATGTGTATAACCTTGCACTTTTTTGCACTGAAACCCAGCTGCCAGGTGTCTGACCAGCACTCTAGTTTATCCAGGTCCTCCTGCAACCCTAGCTATTCCTCTGTGCTGTTCACCACTGCACCAATTTTTGTGTTATCTGCAAATAGACTTAGCTTAATGCTGATCCCATCTGCGATGTCAGCAATAAAGATGCAAAACAACACTGGACCCAGCAGTGAGCACTATGGACCCCCTCTTGCTACAGCTTTTGGAGATGAGAGTTCCCCCCTTACCATCACCCTCTGCTGCCTATCCCTCAGCCAGTTTCTGACACACTCCACCATCCTCCCCCTACCCCCATGTGACCCAGTTTGCTAACCAGCCTCCTGTGCAGCACCAAGTTGAAGGCCTTGCTGAAGTCCAAGTACAGGACATCCACTGCCTGGCCCCTGTCTATTGTCCTTGTTACCCAGTCATAGAAGTCAACCAGGTTTGTCTGGCAGGATCTGTCTGAGACAAACCCATGTTGCCTGTTGTCCTGTAGTCCATTCTCCACCAGAAATGCTACCAGCCTCTCTTTGAGGATAGTCTCCATCAGCTTTCCCTATGATGGAGTTGAGGTTGACTGGCCTATAGTTCCCTGGCTCATCCTTAGGCCCACTTTTATGGATGGGCACCACATGTGCCATCCTCCAGTCCTGGGGCATGCAACCAGTTGTCAGGGAGGTGTTAAACAAGTCTGCTAGTGGCCCTGCCAGGATTTCTGCCATCTCCCTCAGCACCCTGTGGTGGATGCTATCTGATTCTGGTGCCTTGTCAACCCTCAGGGCTCTAATACCTTCTAGCACTCTTCTCTCTGGGATATCTTGCTCTGTAAGTTCTGCCCTCCCTGTTCCCACTGCTCCCTTCCCCTGTGGCAATGACCCCTGCTTCTCCTTGGTAAATACAGAACAGAAGTAGTCATTAAGTGCTTCTGCCTGTTCCACACCATTCTCCATCCACCCCTCATCTGCCTTGATCCTAATAATTTGATCCTTGCAGGTACTTTTTTCTGTTATGTGCCAAAAGAAATCCTTCTCCACCTCTCCTATCCTTTGAGCAAGCCTACAGTAAGTTCTCTTACCGACCAATCTGCTCACCCCCCCATGATTTCTTCCTGTACTCCTCCCTATCCTCCTCCCTTTTGGATATCATGTATTTCCTGAAGGTGGCCCTTTTTTTCCTTAACCTTTCCTAACACCTCTCTGCTTAACCAGCTTGGCTTCCTTGTCCTGGCCTTCTTGTTTTGGAGCTTTGAACATGAGATTGTTGCCTCCACTAACCCAGCTTTGATGATCCACCATTTCTGATTTACATCCATGTGGTTGAATTCTGGCAATGCGCCCCTCCAGTATGCCCCCCATTATTTCAAAGTCTGCTCTCCTGAAATTTATCACCTTAGTCCTTGTACTGGTGTCTCCTTACCCATCCCAAGTAAGAACCACACTGTATTGTGGACATTCCCTGCCGGGGATCCCCCACTTCTAACTCCTGCCATTCTCACCATTTGTCAGCACAAGGTCCAGTATGTCACCTTCCCTGGTTGGTTCCCCTACCAGCTGTATGAAGAAGCTGTCCTGGAAAGGTTCCAGGAGGACCTGCACCCTGCTGTTTGAGGTAGCAGGGGTAGTCCATTCCCCTCCCAGCAGATTAAAGTCCCCCATTATTATGGTGTGGTCCTTTGCACAGACCGTCCTTATCTGTTCCCCCAGTTCGCTATCAATTAATGTAAGTGTCACAACAAATTGTTCCTTTAGCTCCACTACATAGGAACATAATGGCAGACTCGATAAACTCAGGAACACGTCAATTCGCTCCAGCGAATACGCTCCTGACAATATGCTCCTGTACATTTTCGCTCCTGTTTTATTCATACCCTGCAAACTTGTTCCTATCACTTGTAGAATGCAAGCACTGTTATCCTATTAATTGATCAGCATCTCTTCCTGACTGTACCCAATCTGTCAATCACATTAAATTAAATTGAAAGCACCAAAACGTCACAGAGTGATGTTACAGACACAATTTCTTCTCATTCTGGGCATGAAGTTAAATCAACTAAATGTACAAAATGTACTCACTCAAGATATTCTTGTTAATGCAGCGCTGTCATCCTGTGAATTGCTCTGCTTCTCTTCCAGACTGTACCCAATCAAACAGTTATAGTGCTACCTGTCACAATTAATTGCTATGGGTCTCTGTACCCAATTAATCAATTACTTTGCAATCAAACAGAACTAATAATAGTACACCCAAAATGGAAATGAATTAAGCTAAAATCAAAAATAGCAGCTTGGTTCCGGATGTCCGAAAGTATGCACCCATTCATTCGCATCGGGTCTATACGGACAACGCAATTCAGTTTCAGTGCATTGTGGCAAAATATGAAGAGCACACTACTGAAGAATTTTTGCATGGTGTAGCTCACACCTTTGAGTACTGACAGATCTGACAGTGAACAGCCTGGATTTAATTTTTTTTTTAAATAAAGGAGCAATACTTTTAACTTTTTATCTTTGTGAACTATGGAATACATTTGATTAATGTTCATGCACAGAATAAGAAGAGTGGCTGGATTAAGGTAAGGAATATGTTATACCCTCACTGTGTAATATTTTGGAGCGAGCGCTATAAACATTGTCAAAGTTGTCATTGAAAGTGCAGCAACAAATAACAGCCATGCTTGTAATATGTTTTAATTGAGTTGCCTGTTTTGGAGTTATGAGAAATAACATCAGGGACCGAGTTTGCAGGGAATGAATATTACCAGAGTGAGTGTGGCTGGGAGTGTATTGTGAGGAGCGAGCTGTCCAGAAGCCAATTCGCGGGAGCCAATTGTCGTGTACCCGATAAATTCATAATCTTTTTCTGTCCTTAATCATCTATGCATACCTGTAGCTCTGCTAATCTACAGCAACACACCGTATAACCATCTGAAAGTAGTAGGAATATTGAAAATATAATAAACCATGCCTTTAGCCCAAATATGCCTTCAAAACACTTCACAATATTAGAATTAGACATACTGTTCATAAATGAGATCAGTAAGAGGGTAAGATCATGCTTGTCCAGTCAATGCCAAATCATTCACTACATATTTACAATATGTATCCTAAAAAAGTCAAATGACTAATGTCTTTGTCTCTCAAGAAGCAGGCCATTCAAATCTTAAGGGGCATAACATCAGAGGGCTAGCTAAGGTAAGTTGTGAGCATAGCCTTTGGTGCAACCAAGATCATCTCTGTTGAAGATTCCATTTAGTAAATGAGGCCATACAATCCAGCTTCATTCAGTCTTTATTAGAGAAAAAAGTACAAAAGCATTCATTGTTCAATTTTCAGCTGCAACATTTCATGTTATAGCGTTACTTTGTAGTAGGCAGATTGCCTCCCTGCCTTACAGCAATCAGATGCATGCCTGACCATAATCTTTGACTGAAACAAGAACTAATAATAACTGTGCACCAACAGTGGTTTGACTAACAGAGAAGCTACATAAAGTAGTCTTTCTACTGTCCATAATTTATTGTGTCTAAGGATAAAGATGTGTCTCTTTCCCTTGCTCCTGCCCTGTCTTGTATATTTTATTTAATTAACTTGGTTAACATAAATGCATCCCCGGGTTTGTCTGCTTGCTGGACCTTATAGCTCTCTGTCCACTTATGTCTCCTTACCCACTGCATATGTAATCCATTGTTACCACTTTCTAATAAATATATATTTTGTTAATCACAAATCTTTTGTTATAAATTCCATTGTATGTTTTTGATCCAGTCCAACCAATTTTGTACTGTGGGTATGTCTCAGCTGAACCAATTGATTGTGATTCCCTTCAGAGTACCTGTCAGCATCAGCTCCAGGATCTTAGCCCTCAGGATCAGGAATTGCATTGTCTGTCCCCTTCCTAACACTATGTTTAATGTAAAACAGGGTTCAAGCTGAAAGACCTGCACCACTTTTTTGTGTATTTCTGTCCAGTAACCTCAAATAACTGGGCAGACCCAAAATATGTGGAAGTGAGTGCCCACCTCTCCACAGGCCCTCCAGCAAGCATCACCACTAGTAGGTCCAAAATGTTTAGTTCTGGATGGGGTGAGAATGAAGCAAAGTGTTATTATTCACTCCATTGTTGGGAAGCCAATATCCCCCTCAGTCACTGATTATGTTCTCCCTCTCTTGAGTAATGCTTTACTTTTTAACAAAACATATTCTATTTGGCTCTAGTAATGAAATAAATGGATGGTTAAGTGACTTGCTCAAGGGTGCACAGTGGGTAAGTGGCTTTATTGGGACTTGAACCTGATTTTGTTGATTCAAAGTTCTGCCCCTCTTGTTGTCTTGAGAGAGATATTGCTACACTAGGGAGAGGAATGCTGAAAAGTTATTCTATCAATACAGTACTTGAATAGGGAACTATGACTTATAGTATGTCTGAGTCCACTGAATTGGAAAGAGTTACTGCAGCTATTAGCAAGACCTGTAGATTTTTTCAGCAGATGAGTTGTATGGCTCATCACTCATCTTTCTGATACTGTTGGTTAGTTTTCTTTAGACAACAGATAAATCCTGTAAATCTTGTACATAATTTGCATTACTCTGATGCTCCAACACTTCAGTGAATAAGACAAAGTTGTCTTATTTGAAATTCTGTGCCACATCTGGAGACTAGCCTTACTGCAAACAAGTGTGGAGCAGCACATTTGGGCAATTAATAATGGCAGTAAGATATCCCCATTCAGTGCACCGAGGTCACCCATCCAAGCAAAACTAAGAAGGGAGCAGGGGGTGTGTAGTGATCCTTGACTGATTTATCTATACACAGTAATACTGTTACAATGCATAGGGTACATTCTAAAGTTATCCAGCAGCATTTTCAATTTCCAGGTAATTTTGCCCTTCCAAAATATTGCATATACTGTGCCAGCAAGTAGTGCAGCAGTTAAGCACTGTGTATTGCAGATATATGTAGAACTGCTGTGTTTTTCATACAGTTAATATTTTTACGCAAATGAACATTCTGCTAAAGTAAAAACAAAATTCAGCATATAATATCCATAACCCAGTTCACCTTCCCTCTTACAAATGGGAGAGATTTCAGACATGTTATGTTCATCAAAACATTTTTCAACAGTATTAGTTCCTTGGAAGCAAATGTGAATGCTTGATAAAACTGATGCCATCCCACCCAGGTAACTCCAAAGGCTCAGTCCCTAACATGAGCACTAGCCTACTCCAACAAGAGGGCTTCCAAGATAAAGGGAGTGGATTCCTGCCTACTGTTCTTTAGGATCCTGTTGTAAGGAAGCCTTTTATAGATTGAAAGGGACCCAACCACTGACATTGACTTGACACAGTAGGTGGTCCAGCTTAACAAATGATCCATTTGTCCTCAGTTTTTTCTTTCACCTTTAATCCCTTACCTCCCTACCCTATACAGAAAGATACAATTTCCATATACGGCAAACATGTATTTGAAAAACTATACCAAAAATTGCCCCTTTTGTTACATTTAAAGTATATGACTGGGGAAAATATTCTGTATGTATAAGGGCTTAGTAATTTATGGTAGAATGGAAAGGACTCTATGTCCATCATGTCCACTCCAAATGGTCCATATAGGAGATACAGTATCTGAAGGGTGGCTATCAGATATTGTTTTTATCTTCATGAGAGGTTAGTGATCTCTTGACCCTCATGATTGGTGAAGTCACGAGTGAGGGTTTGAGAGGTCACTGACTATGAATAAAGATAAAAATGATATCTGAGAGCCACCCATCAGCTGTCCAGTTTATACAGTCTACTTCAGGGAATTTTTGTAGAAGCTGCAGCTGCTGAGTGGTTTAGCAGAGCATGAGGCACAGTGCTCAGTGTGGGTAAGGAGTGACGTACTCCACTAGCAAGATAAACGAGATGACGTACCCTACTAGCAAGATTAAAAATTTATCTTGCTAGCTTGGATTATGTGCATTTGATGGCCTTTTTATCTAAGTGAAAAAACAGTAATGTTTTATTATATGAAAAATATATGGATAATACATTTAGAATATAAAATGTTGCATGCATATTTTATATATTGTCCATACATTGGGCATATAAAGGATATGTGTCATATATTTTCCCACTCTTTTATCTACATACAGCAATGCCAGCCAGGATGCAGTGCAGTACCTTGCAGCATTCTCGTTTCACTTCCCTAAACTATGGAGCTGTCTTCCCCCTTCCATTTGCTCTGCTTCTTCCTTTCCTGCTTGACATCTCTTCTCCACCAGTTCCCTATTCACTCTTGCAGTTGCTTCTGATATTGGTGTTAACTCCTATTCACCTGTAACACACCAGCACTGACAGCAGTACTGCCTTGCTCCCCTATATCAGTCATTTCTCCCTGTTGCTTATTTTGTTGTGTTGTTTACTGTTTAATGTTCTTTTGCTCATTCCACAACGTTCTGTATGATAACTTGTGGTTTGGCAATTTAGTCTTTAAACATTCTTGAAATTGGATTTGACTTCCATAATATTGCACTATTTAATACATTGTTCTTTGTATCTGTTCTTTTCTCCTCTAGTCCCCTTCACCATACGAAGCATCGGGAAAAATACTGATACCAGATCAGTATGACTTTCCTGGGAAAATCTTTGAAATCAATCAATCAATCAATGCTGCAGTATTTTTCTTTCCAAAAGTTTACCAGGAAAGACATCCTGAGCTAAAATAGCTCCTTTCCAGATGTGTCCTGGGGAGGGGCTATGGGTGAGTACAACAATAAGTTACAACAAATATGTTACAAAAATCAAAACAGTACAAGTTAACAATTTAATAAAACAAATGAATAAATCTACACAAAGTGCAGATGGTGACAACAAAACTGTAAGGAGAAAAAGGCATTAGTGGGTTCATCAATAAAAGTGCAGATACTGCACGCCAAAGTTGTAGGGTAAACAGGGTGTTGTTGAGTTTTAGCAGGTAGGAAAGAATGATGGAAGCTGGGGGATGGAAGGGGCTGAATTGTGGTAGGAGCAATGATAATTAAACCCTTTTATCATGCAGTATTTTGTGTCATGTCATCTACTGCAAAGCACTGCATCATGTTACCCCTCTCTCTTCTGGCCTCCAGGGAGTACATTTTTTAGGGCTTCTAGCTGTTCCTCATAGAGTTTGCTCTACTGACCCTGAATCACCTCGGTGACCTTTCACAGTGCAGAGATGGTGACTGCAACAACAATTAGTGTTTTCAAACATTGATAGGAAGCAAGTAAAAGGCTTAATGGCTTTATGTGATAAAAGTGAATCTAGAATTGCGCTGCAAAAAGGGTGAAATCAGAACAACTTTTTTTTTTGCAAGGGCTTTGTCCCACACCCCATGCCCTCTTTACTAATATAACTAACTCCAAGGTTGTAGTACCTTGGGGAAGAGGTCAGGGCCCAAATTTAAGCGTGGAAAACCAGGCATAAGTCATAGCCACCCACAGGTGGACTGCTGTACTGCACAGCACAACACAGCAGCCACCAGCCCCTGGGTGGCTACACTCCCCTCCAAGCCCCAAGTGGAAACTGTGGCATTTACTTCATTTGGGCAGTGTCACATTTTCATGAATGACAAAGGGGACTATTTACCATTTAAATTACATTGCTTTATTCAGTAGGTCTTCCACAGCATTCTGCAGAGTGCTGCAAAATGCTGCAGAATTGTGTTTCATCCTGGGGGGATGCCACTGTATGAATGGGGTTCAGGAAGGGAGGGGGTAGGACTAGACTACCAGAGATGAATGGGGAAGTGTTTTAATATATGGACAGGGTTTGGGAAAAGAGGAGGTACTGCTAGATTACCAGGAATTAATAGGAATGATTTAATGTCATATACACTTGGGGATGGGAGGGGAGCCACTGAACTACCAGGGAGTGGTGTGCTTTCTTGCAAGGATAATTGCAGGGCACCCAGCTCAGTCTTCCGGGTGCATCCCTGCCCAAGACATGCAAATGGGGCCATAATGACATGCAAATGGTCCCGTTTGCACCTTACATGGCTTAAGGCCCCATTTGTATGTTCTGGTCTGACTTTCTAGAATTTGTGTACGGAGCATCTAAGGATGCTCCGCACATCCCCATTCCAGGTATTCAGACCAGGCAGGGGGATGTGCCAGAGCATCATTGGCAGACTCCTTTTGTGCCACAGGCATTTGTTGCTATATTCAGACGAGATGTGCGGTAGCGCATCTTGTTTGAATAAAGCATTTTTGCACTCCGGCGCAACTCAGTTGTGCAGAGCATCCATATGCACCCTTTCTGGTTGCAGTTTGAATATCTGGGCCAATATATACAATTTAGATTGCATTTGATATTTTTTTTTTTATTTTTATTCCTTTTATTCTTCATAACTAGGTTAGTTTACTTGGAGACAGGATCCATTCTCCTATAGTTGATTTTCTCCAGCCTTTTAATCATTTACTGAAGTCCTGTTTGTGACATCATAATCATTTCCACAGCAACAGTGATGTCACAAACTGAGGACTACTACTTCAGCAAATGAGTAAGCATCAAAAGATGAACTCTATGGGACAAAAATCCTGTTTCCATTCAAATGAATTGGGTAATGAAAAGTAAAGGAAAGAGAAATGCAGACCATATGCATACATTAAGACAAGATGGGAGGGGGGGTATTATGCTATGTTAATATACTGACTGGTGTTGGAGTCTCGAGCACAATGGGTGAGAAACATTAACAACCAGGAGGTACACTAACAGATTAAATTCCCCAGATGGAGCTGCTTTATTTCACTTATAAATATTACATATTGTTTACATGGTTAGCAATGTAGTAGTGTATTAATTTGGTGCTGTAGCATTAAATGGGCAGTTTAAAGGCATTAGCGTACATTAATGTAATGCTTTCTAAACAAAGCCACTCAATCCCTAATGTTTGTTTGTTTGTTTATTTATTTTGTCATGATTTTCAATCTCCATCCCATCCTTCTCAAAAAAAGCTTGCTCTGCTGGAATGTAAATTGATTGCTTTCTACCCCTTCTTGCAATGTGTACTGTAAATGAATGTTTCCATATTTTTATTGTATCCCATTTTTTATGCTTTTCCTGTACCTTTCTAATTGTATCTGTACTACACTATGCTTGCAACTGTACTTTCCTGGGTTGTGTCTTAAAATAGGCATATCATTTAGTACACTCGCCCAGCAATCAAAAACTAACTAAATAAATACATAAAATGTTTCTCTGTGACCAGTTTTAGAAGGACAAATGCAGTGCTTTGCAAGCTGTGGCACTTGCCTATACTATGGAAACACATGCCTCAAGACAGGTAAGATAAATTTCACTGGACCAACTTCAAACCAACAGCTTCCTGAAATTATCCCTTCAGTGTTCCAAATAAAACTAGTGCAGAAGTGAGCCTTGCAAGAGAAAATCATTCATGTTGGCCATTTATTTGTGACAGCTTACTAACCAGTAGTTTTGTTTTAAGAATTTAGTACATGATTTTGTATTTCTCAGCAACTGTGCCAGCCGATGGCATGTATCACACCATTGTCTGGGATGTCATATGCAATACCAGTGTAAGGTGATGTCATGCTCAAAACGAGTGCCAGATGATGTCATGTATAATATCAGTGCCAGGTGATGTCATTTACAATACCAATGCCAGGTGATGTTATGTACAACACTAGTATGAGATAATGTCATGAATAACACTACTGTCAGGTGGTGACACATAAAATCAAGACCGACCAGGAAATGTCATAAACAGCAGTGCCATTTCCTGAACCACACCAGTGTCAAGTGATGTCATGCTCACCACTAATGCCATGTCAGGCCATGCAGCACTCTATTGCAAGGGAATGTCTCATACAACATCTGTACCAGTTTCTGGCATGTAAACTCCCAATGCCAAGTGATGTGAGTCATGTACAGTACCAGTGGCAGGTGATGTCATATACAACACCAGTGTTAGCTGATGTAATGCACAACATCAGTGCAAGCTGATGTCATGTGCAACACTAGTTCCCATTTATTACATGAACCACACCAATATCAAGTGGTATGATGCACAATATCAATGCCAGGTTACTCCATGCAGCACTTTGGGGCATGGGGATGTTTTCCACAATACCTGTACCAGTTAAAGCCATGCACCACACTGATGCCATGTGATGTTATGTACAATGCCAGTGGCAGGTGATGTCATGCACAACAGTAGTGCCAGGTGATATCCAAACCAGTGCTAAGTGATGTCATGAACAACATCAGTGCAAGGTCATGCCATGCACCACTCCAGTAGAAGGGGATTTATAGTCATCATTCAGATACTGACCCTTCTGTCCACATAGTCTATGGGAGATATCTGAGTGTGATGGTTATTGAAGTGCAGATTCAATTGCAAACAAGTCAAAATGAATCAGCCACAGTGATAGAAAATGTGTGTGATACTGTACATACGTGAGGGGTGGATAAATGGGTGTTGACTGGACAACACCAGTGCTGTTTTATGTAATACACAATCCCAGTACACAGTGATTTTATGTACCTCACCAGTGTCAGGTAATGCCATGAACAACAGAAGTGCCAGCTGGTGTTATGCACAACACAAGTACCAGCTGATACCATGGACAAAACCAATGTTGGTAGATGTCTCAAAAAGGTGGGGTTTTCTCACCAACATGTAAGCATGTTCGCCTCTGAGTATGGCAGCCTTACATATTTTACATTGCTGATGTTCAGTATATGTTATAACTATTCCCAAGATGTATTACTGTTGCTACTTCTAAGAAGATGCATGGTTGTCTAATGGGAATTATTTCTGCCTGTGCTGGTCCATGGGAATCCACTACTTTGGAGTTGAGCCCATTGTTACCTGGTCATGCACAAAACCAGTGCCAGGTGATGTCATGAGTAGCATTAATACCAGACCATGCCATGCAGCACTTCAGTGCAAGAGGTGTCATAAATAACATCAGGGCTAGTTAATGACATTTAAAGCACCAGTGCCAGATTGTGCCATACTCAACGTCACTGTCAGGGAATGTCATATGGTTCATCAGTGCTAAATGATGTAATTCCTGACAGCAGTGCCTGGCACTACTATGTACTAAACCAGTGCCAGTTCATGCCATGCACAACACAAGCTCCTTGGGCTGGAAGTGTAGTCTAGAGGTTAGAATAATGAGCTGTGAATGAGCTTGGTACATCCAGCAGACCTGGAACTGATTCCCACAACCTCCACTTGCATATTGTGACTCTACACATGTCACTTCATTTCCCCAGTGCTCCCAGTTGACCCCTGAAAAGAGGCACTTGTGCCTAGTGGGCCTCACCCAGTTACCAAAAGAATAAAAACACTTACTGTTGATGTAATGGGCAATACCTATGCCAGGTGATACCATGTACATCCCTCAGACAGAGGTTGCTAGTACTCAGAAGTATTTACTGCATGGTTCTTCAACCTGGAAGCATTTTCATCTAAACTGTACTAAAGTCTTGCACAGGCTAGTCTTTTTTTTAACTGTTTATCTCCAAGGCTCAGGCAGGGATGTTCCCCTTGTTCAGCTCCTGGACTGCTCATCTGGCATCCCTCCAAGCCACCCAGACATAGAAGCCCACAGCATGCCACCTGTGGCTGGGTTTCCCAGAGGGAGAGACTGAGATCAACCAGTGGCCCCAGCTGAGGCTTACATTGGAGGCATCATCTGGGGGGTGCCCAGGGACCATCATCTTGCTGCTGTCCTCTGAAGGTTTTCAGCTTCTGGTGTCCCCGGAGGTGCACAAGGGCAATGACATCAGCACATGGATGTGTATGCTCCCATGCACATTCTGTATACATCCACAATCACCTCCACACCTACAGAACATGGTCCTTGTTGGTGTACACCCAGTCTCCCCTGGGTGTCACTCATGCACCAGAACTCATGGCTCCCCACTCCCCAGAAGAGGACAGCTCTCCACAGGATGCTCATCCAACCCCCCCCCCCAAGCCTAGCCCTCTTGACACTCTGGCCTTGTTCCCAAATGGAGGTTGCCATCATCACAAGTGGTAATGCTACCTCTGAACCAGCAGCCTGACTCTCACACAGTCTAGTCTTTGACCACCACACACCAACCCCATGGCCTTTAAACTAAGTCTCAAGTCTGCTGGGCACTTGCAACCATCAAATCCTTATTCTGGCTCTGGTATTGTACAACACTGATGCTGATGCCATTTTTGGACCCTGACACTAAAAGTCAACTGTGTTTTGTTTTTTTTTTGTATTAATATATGGGATTAACACCTATGAGCAGGAGCTCTTTTACATACTGTAGGTTCCACATCACAAAGTAAGTTACACAAAGCAAGGGGTGTACAATAAATTAGGATAACAAGATGTACAAAAAAGAGTAACTATACTGGCATTATGCATTGCATGCCAGGACATATGCATACAATGAGGAAGAGACGCAGAGTAAAGATGGGATCATTAAATCAGCCTAGAGGCATTGTCAAGAGGTAGATAGGAAGGAGATAAGGTCGGGGGAGTGAGGGAAAATCAGAGCAATGCAGCCAGGGGCCTTGTCAGAAGGTAGCACAGAGAGTGGCAAGGGAGTGAGGTGTAGCATGCAGGGAGAGGAGGGGGGAGGAGGATAGGGATGTATAAGTAGGGTGGTAAGGGAGTGAGGTGTGGTAGGCAGAGGGACAAGGGATAGGGGTGGATAGGGCTAGACAGATGGGAAGGGGAATATTGGGTTAGCATGGAGTGTGAGTAGGAGGGGAGGCAGGGGCTGAGTAAGGGGAGTAGCGTAAGAAGTGCTAATGAAGTAGAGCATATAGAGCTGTTGGTCAGCATTTCATGTGCTGCCAGTTCATTCCTCTTGAGAAAACAAAAGTGTTCTGAGAAGCCCCAGGCATTATTCTATGGGTCAAATGTTGCTGTGTTCTGAATTCCTGGATTCACCTGTTATGTTAAATAAACATTTTATGTACCCTTATTAGAGTTTCAACTCTATTTTTCTCTACATGTTGGAGGATCATGGATATTTGTGTTATTGTCTGTGGAGTTTTTCTCCAGTTCAGTTGCAACTCCAGTACCATGGGCACACCTTCCACACATTGTGCTGTGCAGTCCTGCCAGTTTAATGTATGTGTACAAAGATATTGTAAGTATAAAGGGTGGGAAAATTGTGCAAAAACAGATGTAAATTCTGCTTTACTCTTCATATCTGCTCTCCTGTTACCAGTGCCAATTGATGTCATGTACAACACCAGTGCCAAAAGATGACATGTGCAGCACCAGTGGCAGGTGATACCATGTACAATCAAAGTGCCAGGTGATGTAATGCACAACTGAAGTATCAGTTGTTGTTGTGCACAGTTTTGGTGCAGGTTGATGCCATGCACCATGATAGAGACAGGTGATGTCATGCATAATGAAAGTGCCAGATGATGTCATACATAGTCCCAGTACCAGGTGATGGCATGTGCAGCACTAGTATCAGTTGTTGCCATGCGCAATCCCAGTTCCAGATGATGTAATGCACAACTGAAGTGCCAGATGTTGCTATGCAGTCTTGTTGCATGGTGATACAATGGGCAATCCCAGAGACAGGTGATTCCATGCATAAAGAAAGTGCCAGTTGAAGTCATACACAATCTCAGTACCAGGTTACGGCATGTGTAGCACCAGTATCAGTTGACGCAATGCACAATCCCAGTGCCAGGTGATGCAATGCACAATTGAATTGCCAGTTGATGCCATGCATAATCCTAGAGCCAGGTGCTGTCAAGCAAAATGTGTCCACTGATGTCAAGCAAACCCCCAGTGCCAAGTACTGAGATGTACAGCACCAGTGTCAGTTGATGCTGTGCACAGTCGCAGTGCCAGGTGATGTCATATACAACTGAAGTGTCAGTTGATTCCATGAAACATCCTAGGATCAGGCGATGTCATGCACAAAGTGTCTATTGATGCCATGCAAAATCCCAGTGCCAGGTAATGACATGTAAAGCACCACTGTCAGTTGATACCACGCACATTCCAAGTGCCAGGTGATGTCATGCACAACTGACGTGTCAGTTAATGCCATGCAAAATCCTAGTGCCAGGTAATGACATGTTTATTTATTGTATTTATTTTGTAAATTGGTTTACAACATTTGAGCCAGAGACTCATTTCCAAAGGTACCTCGTCACACTGAGGACAAACAGAACAATTTAGGTTACAGAATACAAGTCACTGACTACAGTTACATATAAATAATTTCATACATTACAGCACCGGTGTCAGTTGATACCATGCACAATCCTAGTGCCAGGTGATGTAATGCACAATTAAAGTGTCAGTTGATGCCATGCAAATTCCTAATGCCAGGTGATGTTATGCACAAACTGTCCATTGATGCCATGCAGAATCCCAGTGCCAGGTGATGACTTGCAGCACCAGTGTCAGTTGGTGTTTTGCACAATCCCAGTGCCAGGTAATGTAATGTACAATTGAAATGCCAGTAGATGCCATGTAAAATCCTAGTGCCAGGTGATGTCATGTGCAATACCAGTGCCAGGTGATGACACACAAAATCCCACTTCCAGGAGATGTCATGCACAAAGTATACATTGATGCTGTGCACCATCCCAGTGTGATGCGATACCATGCATTGTCCCAGTGTCAGTCAATGCCATGCACAATTCCAGTGCCAGGTTATAAAATGTGTAGCACCACTGCCAGTTGATACTATGCACAATTACTGTTCCTGGTGATGTAATGCACAATTTACATGTCAGCTGATGCCATGCACAATCCCAGTGTGAGGTGATACCATGCATAATCAATGTGCCAGTTAATGCCATACAATCAATCTTTTTTGCGTCGTTCTTGTACCCCCAAATATACTTGGAGTTGGTTCACTCTCTCTTCCCTCTCCTCTATATTTGGTTTGCTCCTACCAGTCTCTTCTCAACTAATATTCCTTGCTTCCCTAGGTGACTTGTTATACTCATCAAACTTGGTTGATACTTATCTCATAACTTCCTAAACTCTAAGGTATTCACAAGCCCTAACTCTGGGTAATCTTTGCACCATCCTCCTCCCTCTAGCATGGCCTCCTCTGCTTATATAATCACCTTGTGCTCTTGCTTACTACTAACCCTCTTCCTCTTTTTCTCCCCTATACCTGCCCCCTGCTGTCCACCTCCTTCACACTTAATACATGACCCAAAGGGTTTTACCTTCTCTAATCAACTTATATCACATGATTATCACCCAACTCTAATGTTACTTCTCTCCCCCAAAGTCTTTCTTCACACTGTGGCTTACACTATGAAAAGATGCCTTGGGCGTCCTCTACACTTGCTCCCTCCCTATATCCACTGTAAGCTTTGGTATCTATGCCTCCTTGCACTTATCCCAGTGGGTGATGTTGAAGCTAACCCTGGACCACTTGTCCCTCTCTGCTACTCTGATCCTGTCTGGATGAGCAACAAAGGTTTTCAAATCACTCCCCTGAACATCAGAAGCTTGCTATGTAACTTTATTGACTTAGAGGCTTGGATGGCCTTATACCGCCCAGATATCTTGTGCCTCTCTGAAACTTGGTTGAAACCTACTATTCCTGACTCTGCTTGCTTCCTACCTAGCTACAATCTCCTGTGACGTGACTGCCCCCAACCTAAATGTGGGGTGGGTTTGCTATCTATTACAGAACTCATTTAAATCTCTCTGCCTCCCCCCCCCCCGACACACACACACATGCTGTGAGTCACTGCATACTGTTCTCTGCCTAGGGAATACTAAAAAAACTTCACATCATCTTTGCCTACAACCCCCTTTCGGGTGACATTGCTGGTCTCTCTCAACTTCTCACCCATACTGCTTCATCTATCAATCATAATGAAGTCATTATTCAGGGTGATATTAACCTAGACTGGCTAGGAAAATCTAATAAAATCATAGACACTATGATTAAAGGATTAAACCTTCATCAACTTATCTTTGATCCCACCACAGTCTCGCCAAACTCTAGTTCACATAGCCTCATAGACTGGGCCCTCACCAGTAGAATGGACAGGATATCTAATGCTGGTACTCTCTCTGATGCCATCTCAGACCACTCCCCCATCTACTGCATCTGGTGTGCAATCCCCCCCTCTGCTCCCCAAAAAATCATCTCTTTTCATGACTTCATTAATTGCAATCAATCTGATTTCTTGATTGATCTCTTTATGATTGACTGGTCCTGCATCTACACCACAAACAATGCTCATGTGACACTGGACTTTTTCTTGAAATAAATAAGTACTCTTCAAAACCTACATGTCCCCAAAATTTCTCACCAAATTTGTGGCACACCAAACCAGGCAGCTAAAAAGTAACCTACTTATTAAATTAAAAGCTAGGGATAAAAGTTGGACATGCTGCATGCCTCTGGCCTCCCCCCCCCCCCCACGACCTGTACAACTACAGAATAAAGAGAAATGCCTGCAAATGTAATATACATCTGGCCAAAATCTCCTATTCCAATGATTTACTGACTAGCGCCACAAGTGATTCAAAAAAGTTCTGGTCGCATATTAAAACCTTCCTGGGGGCTAAACAAACCCAGACAGCAAATGACATAGTCATAAATGGTATACACTGCAACAACCCCTCTACCATAGCCAAAGCTTTTAATAAATATTTCTTGGATCTATCCACTTTCACTGCCCCTTTAACTTCCTGTCAGCCCTCCATCATCAGCCCTACTTCTGATATGTTTCATTCCATTCCTCCATTTCATTTCCAGATCATCACTAGAAATGAAGTTCTAAAACTACATAATACCATCTCTGACAGTACCAGTGTTGGTACAGAAAGCCTTGAACCCAGACTTCTAAAACTGGCTGCTCCCCTTCTTGCTTCTCCTTTTGTGAAAATCTACAACCGCTCACTCTTCAGTGGTACGGTCTCGAATATCTGGAAGATTGCCAATATCACCCCAGTTTTCAAAAAAAGGTAACCCCAAATCTATTACTAATTATTGTCCGATTGCTATACTCTCAGTCCTAAGTAAGACCCTGGAGAAATTGGTCTCTCTACAAACCATTACCTATTTTCTCAATCACAACCTTCTTTCTGACTCCCAACATGGCTTCTGTAAGGGACACAGTTCAAATACTGCTCTTCTAAAATTTACGAATGACATCAAAGTAGCTATGGACAATGGTCTCCTAATGGGACAGTCTTCATAGATTTAATTAAGGCATTTTAATTGGTTAATCACCCACTTCTCCTAGATAAAGTGCTATCCCTAGTCTTTTCCCCAGATGTTGTCTCTTGGTTTAACAGTTACTTGCCGGATAGACAACAAAGTATCAAATTTAATTCTGCACTCTCTAGTCCCTCCATGATAAACATTGGGGTTCCTCAGTGCTCTATCCTTGGTCCTCTACTCTTCACTCTCTTTATTAACAATATCTCAAAACTGTCCTCCACCTGTTTATCCCTGCTATATGCTGATGATTTGGTTCTTTATCATAGCACAAAATCTATCGCTGATCTAAATACCTCTCTTACATCTGACTTCCTATTGATCCAACACTGGATCACACATTACAACCTAGTCCTAAATTCCAGTAAAGCACAGTCCATGTTATTAGGTTCCTCCACTAAATTAGGGAAATGCATTGGGAAGTTGAATACCACAAATGCTGATTGTTCCCTTCTGGAGAATGTTAGCTCTTTTAAATATCTTGGGATCACGCTAGACCCCTCGTTAGAATGTGACCTTCACATTTCCACCACTTGCACAACTGTAAACTCCAAAATTTGTATTGCCTATCGCACAAGCAATGCTCTAACCCCCTCTGCAGGACTGCCATTATGCAGGGTATTCTACTTCCTGCCCTTTCCTACAGCTTGGTTACCTACTCTGGAGCCACTAAAACCTTCCTTCTTAAGTGGGATACCACTTACAGCAGTATCTGTCGGTATGCCTTAGCATCTCCATGCCTTACTCACCACTATAAGCTCTACAGTGACTTAAATCTTCCTTCCCCCTCAGCTCATCAATCCCTATCCCTTGGATACCTCATAGATAATATCGTTCAAACTCCTCTCTTGATAATATGCTGACACCAACAAACCTGAGTTTTAACCTGCAATTAGGGGATCAAACTTTTCTAATCATTCTTAGCTGCAAAACACAAATGGGGATTCAAGCCTTTCCCCATGCTACCCCCAATTTCTGGAACTCTCTACCAGTAGGCCTCTGGAATTCTCCAACTCATGAAAACTTCAAAAGGGCACTACGTACATACCTTATAACAACCGACTAGTGCAATTGTTTTTATCCTCCTTGAATCCCCTCCACTACAGCTCCTTCCCTGCACTTTTCTCCCCTTTCCTACCTGATTAGGTGGCCTTTACCCAAGCTCTCTCCACTGCACTTAACTCTGATCATCCTCCATAATGTCCTTTCTTTTGCTACTTTGCCCTATTTGCCCCCCCAGCTATACCTGTATTTCTGCACTTCTATCTTGTCCTGTAAACTGCTCCATTTCTTTCTTTCTTTCTTTCTTTCTTTCTTTCTTTCTTTCTTTCTTTCTTTCTTTCTTTCTTTCTTTCTTTCTTTCTTTCTTTCTTTCTTCCTCTCTTCTTCTCTTGACCTAAGCACCCCTGGTAGCCCACCTTATATGTGGTGCTCTTTCTACTGTTTTTTATTATTTGCTGTCTGGGAATCTGAGTATATTTGTGTCTACTTGTAAAACTGTAATTTCTCAATGTTGTATCTTCCCTTGTATGCCTTCTATTTGCCATATTTCCAATGTATGCATTTCATTTTCAGTTATGTACTATCCTAGTGAAGTCAGTGATCTAATGTGAAGTAGTTATTCTACTGTACGTTCTCTGTACCATATTGAACTGTATTTTACAATCTTTGCTATACATTTTTATGATTTGTATTATTTCCAGTGATGTTTCTGACCTAATTATGATGAGTTTGTATTTCACTTTCTGTACCATACTGTACTTGTATTCTTTGAATGTTCTCATTTGTACTCTCCTGGGTCGTGCCAGAAAATAGGTATTTTGGCCCGGATATTCAAAAGGGTTGCGCCATGCGCAACAGGGTTGAGCATGCGCAAGTCCAAAAATGCACCATTTAGCGATATTCAGAAGGAGGCAGTTGCACCCCCGAAAACATGCAGAGCAACAGCGCAATGAAAATGAAGGCATGCGCAACCGAAGGGGGTGGATCCATACATAAAGAACGCAAAGCGATATTCAAAGACTTGCGCGATGCGCAATAGCGGCACAGCCGGAAATTGCGCACTAGCGGAAATGAGCCAAAATATAAAGGCTCAAGGGAGCGGCGCAAGAACACTACAAGGCTGCCAAGTGGGGGAGAGAGAGAGAGAGAGAGACACAGACAGACAGACAGGCTAGGGCAGGCAAGAAAAGTGTGGGCCATAGGCTGTAGAGGCCAGCGGGGGGTGCCCGGTGCAGTGGAAGTAGCAGTGAGGACAGCGGGGCTAACACAGCAACACCAGCCGGGGGCAGAAGCCAGGAGAAGGACAGTGCCAGCTTCACCATGAAAGCTGTAATGAGGGGGTGAGAATGCATGCTGCAGGGGACGTGTCGTGAGAGGGCCCGCCAGCGTATGCCCTCAACAGGCAGTACCGTCTCAGCATCAGCTTTGAGCTGTACACAGATGTAGAGATCGTGGGTGGTACCACCTGAACAGGGCAATACTGAGACGGCTCTGTGAGCTGTGCAGTGATGCGATGCAGGCACCCTCACGACGGAGTCACGCTCTGTCGGTGGAGACCAAGGTGACAGCCTGCATGTGCCTGCTCACCACGGGCACCTTCCAGAGGCTGACAGGGGACACCACAGGCATCACACAGTCGGCCACATCACGCATCCTCACCCAATTCCTCAGCGCACTGCTGCCACATGCTGCAGAGTACATCCATTTCCCCAGCACCGCGGCAGAGCGTACAGCAAATATGCAGGAGTTCCACAGGGTAGCACGTATGCCTGGTGTGCTAGGGGCCATAGACTGCACCCATGTGGCCATTCGCACGCCACCTGGCCTCGGCGGGCTCGTATATCGAACAGAAAGGATTTCTAGTGTCAACTGCCAGGTGGTGTGTGATGCCACTGGCATAATCAATGTCTGTGCCACACCCTGGCAGAGCACATGATGCCTTCATATGGTATCAGTCTGCGCCTGTGCCATCGATTCGAGTGGGGACATCCCCAGGCCATCTAGTGGGTGAGTACACATGTATGGAATGCAAACTCGGGCAGGGTGGGAATGCCACAGGTGGCATGGTAGTGGCACACAGGGATATGGCCAATATGGACCTGAACATGAGACTGATCTCCACTATCTCCACACAGGTGACAGCGGATACCCACTCCGTCCCTGGCTGCTCACACCGTACCGGCGCCCCATGACCCCATCGCAGCAAAGCTATAATGAGGCACATGTTTCCACACGCAACATCATAGAGCGGGTGTTTGGGATGCTCAAGGCACGCTTCCGATGCCTAGACACCTCCAGCGGTGCCCTACAGTACAGCCCCCAAAAGGCCTGTGGGATATTCCTGGCCTGTTGCATCCTGCACAACATGGCCAAAGACTATGGGATAGCTGTATAGGTTGAAGAGGGGGACAGCGATGGGGACACCAGTGGCGCCGGTGTTGATGGTGATGAGCAGCCCCCCCTAGGATGGCGGGACCCCCGACTGATCCGGCAGGCCCAGCTGCACCGGGACACCATCACAGAGGAGCACTATGCACAACACAGGTAAGTCAAGGGGACATGTGCAACCAACACTGTCCATGCGCAAACCACAGGCACACAGGGGGAACACACCAGGGGTGCATGACGGTCAGGGGAGTGGAAGGCTCCAGGCATACAAACACACCATCAGGGAGGGGTGAGCACTCATATGGACACACACACACCAGGCACAGACCATACATGGGCAGATGCACAGCACAGCAGAACCGACATTGCTAACACACAGCACCATCGACCACCCCCACCACCTGTACTGTCCAAGTACGTGTGTCAGATGCTGAGCACCCTTGCACCTTGGTGTACAGTACAATGCAGGCATCATCAAGCACACGCACCTGTGGACAGCAGTTGGGAGGGTGTGCAGGTGGTCCGTGTGTTGGCGTGGTGAGCAGAGCACTCAGCAGTGCACTGCCCACCATGACACACATTGCACACATGGCAGCACCAGACAGGGCCTGCACTGGGAGACAGCTCAGTCATGTAGCACTGTCCCACAGCCACCGCGGATGCGTGGGTGGCCCCACCATGACCCAACAGCACTGGCAGGCTGAGCAGGGGCCACATGGGGTGGCACTGTTGCACCACCAGGGGTCCCACTGCGTGAACGCGACCTTGCCCGCACAGGGGTCTGCAGCATGCCGAACAAACCTGCACCAGGGGTGCTCGGGATGGCCACAACAGAACCCGGCGTCGACAGGCCTGGTGTCGCACGACGCCGGGAATGGGGAGTGGAGAGTGAACTGTGTGGGGTGTGTGGTACAGGGGCACCTGACTATGTGTCCAATGCATCCACGACAGAGACCACTGCCTGGGTCAGCCTGTCAATGGCGGCGGTCACATCCGTCCACATACGAACCAGCTCGGCACGGTCCAGAGCACACTCCCTGCTGTGCCGCTCCACAGACACAGACAGTGCCTCCACGGACACTGCAACCCGCCTCTGCAGCTGTACTGATTCCTGCAGCAGGTGGCTGTGCTCCTCCAATGGGTACTGTGCCCCAACGGCATCCTGTCCCCCAGGGTGTGGAAGGTCCTGATGCACAACACCCTTTGAGGGTGGGCGCTGTTCGCCAGGACCAGGAATGGGTGGATCAAAGGGCGGCGGACATGTGCCATCGCTTGACACTGTACCCCCAGACCTGGTGGGTGACTGCTGCTGCTGCCCCTCCAACCGCTGTGTCCCAGGGTCCACTCGTTCCACCGCTGTGCTGGCAACAGTGCCAGACACCTGCACAGCCACCGGTGCTGCCCCACCGGTGCTGACAGGCACAGCCTGGGACTGTGCCAGCATGCTGGTACACAAGTTGGAACCAGAAAGGCCCAGGGGCACATGCTGGCCTGCTGTGTGTCCGTCATGGGACACACACCTATCACTGCCCATTGCAGTCCTTGCATCATCAATGGTGCAGGTACGTGCTACAGCCATAGTCACAGCATGCTGGCATGCTTGCATGCCAGACTGCTGAGACACAGGCTGTGCACCCCCCGCACCCGAATCACCAACACCAGAGTTGGCGGCCCAGCGTGCATGCTGCTGCAGTGCCTGCTGGCTGGTGATAGAGGTGAATGGACCCTCTCCATGTCCAGCAGGTCATCATCACTGCCTGGACCCACCACCACCACCATCTCCTGAAGACGAACAGGATCTGTAACAGAAAGAGAGGACATGTGAGTGCATGTAAACAACCTTCCCCACAACCCCCCCCAACACCACCACCATGTCATACCGTGCAGTGATGGGCTTCCACCTGTCTGGAATCCACCTCCTGGTACGCCCTCAATAGCGCTCCACTGCATGGATGCGACCAGTGTCTCCTCAGTCGGGGTCAGCTCCAACACCACTGGCGGGCCCCTGCCAGTGCCAGCACGTGCCGCCCTGAAGGCTGCCACCTTCTCCTTCAATCTCCTGCGGTCTGTCCCCATCTTCTTCTTGCATTCCTGCACGGAGCACTGGTGGCTTCCATGCAGGTTAACGGCCCAAGCTACCCCCTCCCATGCAGCCACGCGGACTGAGGGGTGCCCCTCCGTCCACTCAGTACTGGCTCCTCATCCAGGTAGGCCTGGAAGAGGGCCTCTGTCTCTGCTGCTGTAAAGTTGGCCTCCTCCTCGCCCACTGTCCTCACCCTCACCTTGGCTCTGCTCGGTCATGGCGATCTGTATGGGGGGAAGTGGACACCTGTCACTGTGCAGTCTACAGCATTTTCCCATGACCATTGTCCAGAACATCACACAGCATGCAACTCACCTCTCACCTGCAGTAACCGAATCTGGCCAGGGCAGCCCAATGTCGCACATTTATAGCGCAATGCATGCAAATTAGGAGTGGAGCAACTATAATGACATGCAAATCTCGCCAATGTGCCTTTGAATGGCTGATCAGATGATTTGCATGTGTCGGCTGAATATCGCGAATCTGCGCTTTGCACAATATGGTTGAGTTGGCTGAGCCAATGGCACAGATCTGTGACTGTGTGGTACACTGCATTGTGCATGCCCAGATAGCTTACGCATGCATCTGCCGCGCTGCTGATGTGCTGTGTGCGATCAGCAATTCAGGCCATGGCCACCATTGTGCCAGTGGCGCTACAGCAATGGGCACTATATGGCGCTGTGGCACTACTGCACAATAGTCCACTGTGGCACTGGTACGCAGCTGGTCGGTCGCGCAGGATGCCTATACGTCAGATGGCGCCGTGCGTAGCCTTGCGTCATTGCCCATGACCTTGTGTCTGACCTTTGCCCCCTGGCGCTGTTCGCCTGCCATGTTTACGCCCCTATTGTGAAGTGACGGCGCTGTTCAAGCAGCGTGATTGGAGCCTGTGGTGGTCTACTGCGCAACATCTCCACGTGGGGTTACGGGGCAGTGGGGCGCCATATTGCCTGCTGTAAAGTTGGTACCATGGCTAGGAGGAGAGCTGTGTCCTGGAGCCAACTGGAACTGGCCAACTTGGTGCCCCTAGTAGAGCCCCACTATGGGGCACTTTATGGTGAGGCGCCCCTCACCATTGCCCTACAGGTGTGGCATCAAGTGGCCACTGACCTGGTGGGGTCACTGGATGGTGCCGGTCTGCTGAGCAGTGCGCCGCACCGTCTGGTGACCTCCGCCGAGGGATCCGGACCTATTGGAAGGCTGCGGTCATGTGCCAGGGCGGGCATGGTTCCTAGGCCAGGTGGGTGTACCATCTATGCACCTGTATTCTCTGTAGGGTGTGTGTGTGTTTTGGTGGCTGTGCATAGGTGATGGGTCGCCACGGTTGGCTGTGTCAGTGTGTGCAGCTGTGAGATGAATGGGTATGGCTGTGTGGGCAGGCACTCTCACTGGGGCAGGGGGCAGTCTGCTTTTGAGTCACACTGATGTTTGTCTCAACATACGTCTCCCACAGGCCGAGATGTGAGGATGCAGGCCCGGGTTGAGGAGGGCCGTGCCAGTGCCCCAGTGCCAGCAGGTGTTGCACCCCAGCAACAGCAGCAGCAGCAACAGCAGCAGACACAGCTGCTTGAGCAGTGTGAGTATCATGACTTCATGGATGCTATTGCATACTGGGGGGGGGGAGACCACTAGCCCTGCACAATACAACCATGCAGGAAAGGGGAGGTCATAATTCCACTATACAAGACACTAGTGAGGCCCCACCTGGAGTACAGTGTACATTTCTGGAGACCATACCTATGTAAGGACATAGAGTGGGCAGAGAAGGTTCAGAGGAGGGCAACAAAGATGGTGCATGGCTTGCATCACAAGTCCTATGAAGACAGGTTGAAGGAACTGAACATGTACTCCCTGGAGGAGAGGAGGGAGAGAGGGGATATGATAGATAGGGTTCAGTATTAGGACCAGTCCTCTTCAATGTCTTTATAAGCGATATTGCAGAAGGACTGGAAGGAAAAGTATGTCTCTTTGCAGATGACACTAAGATCTGCAACAGAGTTGATGCACAGGGTGGGGTGGAAAGGATGAGAAGGGACTTGGCAAGGTTAGAGGAATGGTCAAATGTATGGCAGCTTAGATTCAATGCTAAGAAGTGCAAGGTAATGCACCTGGGAAACAAAAACCCAGGGGAAGAGTACACAATGGGAGGTGAGATACTAACAACAAAAATGGAAAGGGACCTGGGGGTAGTCATATCAGATGACCTAAAGGTGGGCAAGCAATGTGAGAAGGCAGCAAGGAGGGCTGGGGGGATACTGGGATGCATAAGGTGAGGCATCACCAGTAGAAAACAGGAAGTTATTATCCCTCTGTACAGACAGCTGGTGAGACCCCATCTGGAGTACTGTGTGCAGTTCTGGAGACCCAATCTCCGCAAAGACATAGACAGGATGGAAGCTGTCCAGAGGAGGGCAACTAAAATGGTGCAGGGTCTGCACCGGAGGACATATGAAGAGAGACTTAAGGAGCTTAATATGTATAGCCTCGAGGAAAGGAGGGAGAGGGGGGACATGATAGAAACTTTCAAGTACCTCAAGGGAATCAACAAAGTCCAAGAGGGTAGCATCTTTCAAAAAGAGGTGTGCAAGAACAAGAGGGCACAATTTGAAGATAGAGGCGGCTCAGAGGTAATTTAAGGAAGTATTTTTTCACAGAGAGGGTTGTGGATGCATGGAATGGCCTTCCGGAGGAGGTTGTGGAGTCAAAATCAGTGGTGGAATTCAAGCATGCATGGGATAGTCATAAGGCAATTCTGGGGGTTGGGGGTAGGAAGAAGTAGGCTGCTGGTTAACTAGGATCTGCAGCTTATCCAGTAGGTAGGGAAATGGGCAGACTGGGTGGGCCAAGCGGTCCTTATCTGCCGTCACATTCTATGTTTCTATGTTTCTATAGAGACATACAAGTATCTTACAGGGAGGAACAGGGTGCAGGAAAACACTATTTTGAAGTGAAAAACATGTTCCAGGACTAGAGGGCATGGGATGAAGTTGGAAGGAGGACGATTCAGAGGAAACATGAGAAAGAATTTCTTCACAGAATGGGTGGTGGACAAGTGGAACACCCTGCCAGAGGAAGTGGTGGGGGCTGAAACAATCATGGGATTTCAGAATGCACGGGATAGACATAAAGGACTTGTGGAGGTCAGGGGTGAGGGGCAACAGACTTCTAGGAAAACAAAGTGAACTTACAAGCTCAAATGGACAGACTGGGTTGGCCATAGGCCCTTATCTGACGACACTGTCTATGTATCTATGTATGTATGCATGACACAGGTGACATGCATCACTGTCCAGTATCATAGCACATCTGTGTATGCGTCACTGGTGGTCCAGGCATGCACTGGGCACATAGCTGTGTAACTGGCATCGCACCACGTTGCCACATCACTTGACAGCCTTGTTTGTGCTGTGATGGACATGGGCAGTGTGTGTGTGCAGTGGTGCGCATAGCTGGTGCCGCCTGTTTGTGATGGCCATGTACATGTTCACTGTGGGTGGGTGCATGCCATCACAGGTGCGGGACATTGGGCTATATGGCTTGCAGGTTGGGTGGTGTTCAGGGTTGTGGTCAGTCACAGCCATTGACTGTGTTCACCTTTCCCTAGGCCTCGAGGTTCTCAGGAGGATTGGTCGGATGTTGGGGCCTCAGACAACTGTTGGTGGACAACCAGGCCATCCTGCAGTCCATCGCGTGCCATGGCCTTCGGAGGAGGCGGCACAGGACGGGCGCCACCAGGCAGAGGACGAGCAGCCGGCTGGCCCATAGATTATATTACCTTCCCACTTCTCCCATCCCTACCACCTGCCTTTCCTCTCCAAGTTTTTCATCCCTAACCCTTGAACACCCCTACCTTGTACCGTCCCCCCCTTGTAAATAGTTTTCTTGTTTTGGTTCTGTACTATATTTAAATATACATTTCTATTTTGATATGAATACTGTGTTGGTCTCTGATTTGCAGCTGGCTATAGGTGCTCAGTTGCAGGGTGTACATGCCATCTGGGGTGGTATGGTCCTGTGTGTGTGTGTGTGTGTGTGTGTGTGTGTGTGGTGTGCGTGTGTGTGTGTGTGTGTGTGTGTGCATGTGTGTGCATGGGAGGAATTCTCAGCATTGCAGTGACTTTCTGTTGGTCTTGCCATCTGCTGCCACCACTGCTGGGTGCACAGGGTGTGTCTGGCTTGTAGGCTTCTGTGCTGCACAGGGTTGACGTGTGCTGGGGGATGAATGGTTTCCTGCAGTGCCAGTCACTGCACATAGGTGGTGTCTGGGGTCACAGTGCAGGTGTGCTGTGCGACGGGGCTGATGTGCACTGTGGTTGTCAACCCCTGTGTGTGGCATCTCAGCCTGCCAGTGGTTGTGCTGGGGTGTCATGGCTCTGCTATGCTTTGTTGGCTTGTCCCCATGGGCCAGTAGATCATCCGTCCACCCTAGTGATGCTGTGCTTGGGGTGTGCAGGTGTGGTGTTGGTTCTGCAGTGTGTTCCTGTGCCCATGTGTGGCATGGCTGGCGGTGGGCCCCAGCCTGCCTCCCTGGATGTGCAGTTCCATTGCTCTGGGGGCTCTGCTGCGCTATGGCACCTCTGGACTGCTCAGCTGGGCTGCCCTGGTTGCGCCATAGTGCAACATTTCTGCTCAGCTTCTCCTTCCTGGTTGCACTATGGCGCAGTATGTGCGATATTCAGACGTTGGTTGCTTGCGCAATTTGTTCTGCTTCATGTTTGAATATCGCACCTGTTGTGCATTTACGCAATCGGTTTGTGTTTGCTCCTGCTGTTGCGCTCATTTTGGGCGCAGTTTGAATATCTGGGCCTTTATGTCTAGTGCACTTACTCAGTTATCAGAAATGAACTATATAAATACATAACTGAAGAGCCAGTTGATGCCAATCACAATCCCAGTGTTACAAACCATGAACAACTGAAGTATTCACTGATGCCATGCACACTCCCAGTGTTACATACCATGCACAACTGAAGGGTCCACTGATGCCAGACAAAATCCTACTCTCATGTGATACCATGCACAATTGAAGTGTCAGTTGATGCCATGCACAATCGAAGTGTCTTTGAATGCCATGCACAATCCAAGTGTAAGATGTCACCATGCACAATCAAAGAGTCCATTGATGCCATGCAGAATCCCAGTGTAGTTAATGTCATGCACAATTGATGTACCCATTAATGCCATTCACAGTCCTAGTGACAGGTGATATCATGCACAATTAAAGTGTCCAATGATGCCATGTATGCTCCTAGTGCCAGGTGCAGTTGAATTGCCAGCTGATTCCACTGAAATGCCAGCTGAGTCCATTCATAACTGAAAACTTAATTGATGCCATGGACAATTCCAGCAACAGTTTATATCATGGTTAACACCACTGTCATGTGTTTTCAATTATACCTTCAATACATGTAATGTTATGCACACCACCAGTACCAGCTGGAGTAATTCCCAAACATCAGTGCCAAATAATGTTTTATCATTTAAGATGTAAACTTAATGTTCATCAGGGTGTCACAGCAGGTTTCTTTGGCCTGTATCAGGAGAAATGTAGCAAATGTTCACAGTTTTAACCAATTTTATTTACACAACCTGGTAGCATAGCATTGAAATGATGGAAAGAACTTAGGGTCACTCCTGTTCACCCATCCTGCTGCAGTTCAGTGAGTACACCCATTCTGAGGAAGGAAACATATCCAGTTTTATCAGCCATAAAGGTAACGCTGCTCATGCTGTGTGACACTCAATGCAAATACTATGATATTGGGATGATGGGAGAGGAAAAATCTCAAACTTAGAGCAACTCAGGAGGGCATTAAACCCTAGTTGATTAATTATTAGGGTTTTAACTTTGTATTTATACTTGACACTGTTTTTATGTCCCGTGTCTGTATTTTAGCTCCCTTACTCCTTTGTACGTTGCCTAGTTACTTTTGTGAATCATGCCTTAAACCCATAAACAATAATAACTTATATTTGTTTTTTTCATTAGGTAAGAGCACTAGGTAAACAGATGCTTATTTTCAAACGTGGCCTAGGAGAGTTACATAGCAAAATATTAAGGCAATATATAATGAAATATCAACAATACAAAAAAAGGCAGTGACCAAAATATATGCTATGGGGAAACAGTGTAGAACTCTCTCTAATTCTTATTTTTGTTTTTCAAAAACAAGTAAAAGCGTTTGATTTTTTTTGTTACAGAGCTTCAGCAAGCCTACTCTCATCCCACCTCTTTTTGAGTTGTTAATGAACAGTTTCATTGCCATAAATGCTAGACAGAGATTCTACTGGGGTAAAATAAGGCAAGAAACACAAACTATTATAAGCACTGCAATAATAACGCCTAGAACAGGCTTCAGGATGATTCTATCAGTTTGTTTTTTTAAGTTAAAGATTTTATTATTATTATTTCACACAGGACGCACCAAGCAAAAGTATAATGTTAAGAAGTTACATACAACCATAGCGCAACCTTAATACAAACATCCGAAATACAACATGCAGGATACCAAAAAAAAAGAAATAAAAAGCACTGTCATAAGTAATGATCCAAACCTACCTAGAGCCTCCCACCCAAAAGAGTGGAAGCCATGAGATATAAATTGAAGGTCCCAAAGGAAAAAAAAAAAAGATGATGACAATAACATATAGGGCCCAAGGCAACATATGGTGGAAGTGGTTGTGTCCTGGATCAGGCCTACTGCTAATTGGAACTATATACACCATAAACTGGGAGAACAAAAAGGCAGACTGCTTCTGAGATAAAAAAAATAATACCTTGACAAGTATAAGAGAAACAAAACTGGGAAAGCCTATAACTCAGACCAAGACAAGGTTCCCTCGGGAGTTCCTGACCACCTAGGGTTGGACATCGTGACAGTACTTGGACTGGAGATATGGTTGCCACCGTCTGTCAAATTGGACCAGTGAAACCCCCGCAAAACTAGAGAGACTTTCATACATAGCTCCTAGGGCTAGAGCCTGAAGGAACTCTCGGAAGGATGGAACCTCCAGGGACTGCCACCTCCTTAAAATAAGCCGTTTGGCTATCGCCCCGACAGCAGTAACCCACTGGGCCCCCGGACAGCGCTTGGGTGTATGGGAATGGGCACAACCCAGAAGGAGAAGAGGGGGGTCCGGTACTACTTGAGGGAACAGAAAGGTACACATATCCTGGATTGTTGTCCAGAAATGCTGGAGATAGGGACACTCCCAGAGTATATGGAAAAGATGGGCACCTTGATTACCACATCTCCAGCAAGTGTCCTGCTGAAGGAGCCCCATCTTTTTGAGTTTAACTGGATCCCTGTACCACCTATGAAGGATTTTGTTCATAATGAGACGGGTGCGCCCATCCCTACACGCCATATGCAATCTCACCCAAGCATGGTCCCATTGGGACTCGGAGAGAGAAGAATTAAAATCCTTTTCCCATTGGGCTTTAGCTGACAAAGTAGGGTTTGTAGTGGCACCTCTAAGAGCCCTATAGATCTCACTGGCTCTGTTCCTGGGTTGACGTAACCAACATGTAAGAGGATAGGATCCTGATTGTGACCCTCTATCTCGGGGAAAATTAGGTAGATGGGTGATGGCGTCTCTAATCTGGAGACAACTCCAGAAATGAGAGGCTGGGAGATGATATCTGGATCTTAAAGCCTCAAAAGTATCCATTGAACGTGAATCTGGGAGCAATAAATCTTGAACTAAAAGGATACCTTGTAACTCCCATGCTTTCTAACGGATCATACTACCACCCACTACCAAGGCGTGGTTGTTCCAAAGAGACAAAAACCTCCAGGGAGCTACATCCTGGCCTAGCAGAGTTAGAACTCTGTGCCAATATTGAATGGATAATAGAATGGGAGGGGGAAGATTAGAGGGAAGGTTTTTTTTACTATACAACGCCACCGCAGGAGAGGGAGCCTGTAATAATGATGCCTCCAACAGGAGCCAGGTAGGCAGTGGGGGACAGCATGAGAACCATAAAGTGGTCTGGAATGAATAGGCCATGTAGTACCCCTGAAACCAAGGAAGGCCCCATCCCCCCCGCTCCAGTGCTGACGAAGTTTAAGCTTACTAAACTGTGGACGGGAGCCCTCCCACAGGAAATTACCAATGACTGCATCCAATTTTTGAAACCATTTCGATGGAATAGGTATAGGAAGATGGGACAAAAGATAAAATACCTTGGGGGCCACCATCATCTTGATGGAGTCTATTTTCCCGGCTAATGAGAGCCTTAAGGCTTTCCAACGGGCCGTGTCCTCCTTAATAGACTCCACCAGTGGAGAAAAGTTAGCTGTGAGCATTTTGGACAAGTTAGGATGTAGGATGATACCCAGATACCTTATGCCATTGGGGGACCACTTGAGACCCTCGGCCACAACATCTGTGCCAGAAGGCATCGAGTTGAGAGGAAGGACCTCTGTTTTAGAATGATTAATCCTAAGGCCAGAAATTCCAGAAAATACATTCAATATATGTAAGATAGATTGAATCACCTGTGAAGTGCATTCTGTAGTGACCAGCAGATCGTCAGCATACAAAAAAAGTTTTAAAGGTAATGCCTCCCATCATTATTCCAGGGATGGAGGGTGCTTCCCGAAGCGCAATGGTCAGGGGTTCAATGGCTAGAATGAACAGAAGGGGGGAGAGCGGGCAACCCTGTCTTGTACCCTTCTGCAACTGGAAGGGCACCAATAGATTGCCATTAGTCAAAACCCTAGCCAGGGGAGAGGTATATAATAGTTTGATCCAGGAGAGAAAATCAGGTCCCACCCCCCATGGAGGAAAGGGTATCAAACAGATAAGACCATGCTACCGAATCAAACGCCTTCTCAAAGTCCATGGCTAGGGCTACAAGGTGTTTTTTTGACAGTTTGGAATAATGCATTATTGAAAGGAGGGTTCTATGATGATCAGACCCCAGACACCCCTTAACAAAGCCAGCCTGGGAAGGGTGAACCAGCCCTGAAACGAAAGGCTCAAGTCTACTGGCAAGAACCTTGGCAAGGATTTTGGCATCTGCGTTGATGAGGGAAATGGGTCGGTAATTACCCCGGGAAAGAGGGTCCTTCCCCTTCTTAGGGAGAACAGTAATAGTAGCTTCCCTTAGGGACAGGGGTAAGATTCCTGAGAGTAGGGAGTGCCTAAACATCCGGACTAAGTACGGAGCAAGGTTAACACCCTGGACCCTATAAAAATCTATGGGGAGTTCATCGGTCCCAGGGGCTTTACGAAGATTCATGGATTGGATAGCCCTATCCACTTCTTCCACAGTGATCGGGGCTTCCAGCGCTTTAACATCCAATGGGGAGAGCTTGGGGATGGGCAAAGAATCCAGGAATTTTTGGATGGAAGGCAGGCTGGGGGCAGGGGAGGCATATAACTGCCTATAAACTGAGCCATAATGTCATTGACCCCAACCGAGGAGTAACACGGTGCCCCAGTGTGACCCCTTAAAGCATGTATCCTCCTGGACATTTGCGCTGTTTGAGGCGATATGCCAGGAGTTTACTAGCCTTTTCCCCACCCGCCCAGTAGGCATGATGAACCCACCTAAGATTTAGTTCAGCCTGACGGGTGAGGTGATCATTCAGGGAAATTCTGGTACTCGCCAGTTGTGCGAGTAAGGACTGAGGTGGAGGTTTGTCATGAAATGATTTATATTGAGCTTCCAGGAAATATAGTTGTTTTTCTAAAGCTCTCTGATCTGCCTCGCGGCGGTATCTCCTAGCCGAGGTGAAGGCCATTATCCCACCCCTTATTGTAGCCTTGAAGGCTTCCCATAGGGTAGTATCCGAGACCTCCCCATTATCATTGTTAGTCCAATACTCGGCAATTGCAGGCCCCAGCCATTTCTGAAAGTCCCCGTCCTCCAGGAGAAGGGAGTCCAAATGCCAGGAGGAGAAAGGGGGGTGGTCCTGTCCCAATTTAACCTGAATTCCCAGAGGGGCATGGTCTGAGACATAAATAGGATGTATACAAGAGGTAGACACTTTGTCAAAAAGTTCAGTAGAGAGTAGCCACAAGTCGAGTCTACTGGATGAACCATGTGTCTGCGAGAAGCATGTATAACCCTGCTCCCCAGGATGTAAGGCTCTCCATGCATCCAACAGACCATGTTCATCCATTAACCTCAGGAGGGCTTTCTTGGCCTGCCTATGTGGTTCAAGGGCCTTGTTGCTTCTATCCAGAAGATAGTCAAGCACCAGGTTAAAGTCACCCCCCAGCAAAATTGGGACTTTGTGAATGTTGAAATCCGTGAGGGCCTGGTTAACCATATGGAAAAAGAGGGGACAATCCTGGTTAGGGGCGTATAAATTAACTAAAACTAACGGGCCCTCTGGCATCGCCATTTCGGCCATGATCCATCTCCCCTCTACATCATGAGTGTGTCTCTTAACCTTCCACCCCAAAGATTTATGTAGAAGTATAGAGACCCCACGCTTGTGGGAGTCTGCCACACTATGTATCTCTTCCCCTACCCAACCCTACCCAACCCTGTCTAAGCTTCCTCGCTTCAGCTGAGAAGAGTTTTGTCTCCTGAAGGAGGGCTACCGAAGGTCTGATCTTCTTCAGATGGAGCAAGACTTTCTTCCGTTTAATGGGAGAATTAAGGCCTCGGACATTCCAGGAGATAAAATTAGTCTCCATTTGACCTGGATAGAATCATGGCAAACCCGATATGCATCCACATACACCAAGGCCAGAATCATAATCCCCCAGGAAGGAGAACTTTTCTCTTAAGACAGCCTTGATAAAAACAGGTCAGAATCTCAGAAGTCAGAATGCCTAAACTACTAACAACATACAAAACTAAATATTTCTGAAGGGGGCTCCCTAGGCCTTGAACATGAACTACAAACAGCAGCCATAACTTTGAATAAACACAGATGTAAGAAACCCTTTCCCCCTCCCCCCTACCCTCTCCAGATCCCTTCCCCCTAAACAGATCAGCTCCTGCTGCATGCATCGACCGAATTACGGCCCAGATACCAGCAGGAATCGCTGGGAGGTAGGAAGTTATCTAACTACAGCAAAAGAGGAGTAGGACAGACCACTGCCCAGAAGACTCTCTCTGCTATATCCCACCAATACAGCATGCCTGCACCAACAAGTCGGCTAAAGTAGCCACCCTCCACTTTAAATTTGTTTCACAGGCATTGAGGGACTAGCCCTCCCTTGCCCCCACCCAACATACCATACCTTAGTTACAAGAGACAGGGTTATTAACAGCTCAAAGGTAAACAGTGAGGGGCTGTCCCACACTGTAGAAGACTAGTTGTCACCTGGCCATGCCCCCTCTGAGAGGGAATAGAATAAATGAGTGACCAGAGTGTAAACAGTATCGTTGGATCCCCCCCGCCCGCCGGCAGCACCAGGAACGCCCGGGTGTACTGGGCACATACCAGGGGCTTGAGATCGGCGCTGACCGCCAATACTAATTATAACAGGAGGGAGAGAACAATAACACAGAGAGCAACACAAAACAGTCTCAGTCACATTCAGCCTGCAGATTTAGCAGGGGCAGCCACAGCGCCAAAGGGTGTTGGATAGATAGAGGCAACATCCATAGCAGTGGAAATCTCTGAAGCTAGTGACTCCGCAGCATCCGCCCAGGAAAGTGAGCACGCAGCCTGGGATTTATTCCCCTTAGGAGATGGTTTAGGTGGCAGAGGAGGGTCCAGCTGAGATCCATCTGTCGGAAGGTCAATCAAGGCACGGAACTGATTGTTGCTCATGTCAGGCTGTATAGAGGAGCGTGAGGTCATGGAGTCAGGACTGGCACTACGACTCCGAGAACAAGAATGGAGCCGGGAGGTCTTATCAATATGGGCCCCATCCAGACAAGCCCTCCTTCTGTTTTTCTTTTTGCTCCCCAGAGATTTCTGAGGGGCAGAGCGAGATGGGGTCCTAGGTTGTAGGGTTACAAGCTGGGTAGCCCTGGGGGGGGGAGTTGTGGGGGTTAGTGCAGAGGTCTCCATAGCTGTAGCCCCCGAGTCCCTAGATTCCCTGGGCTCACCCCTATGTAGTTTGGGAGCTTGTGATGCCAAAAAGTTCTCAGCAGCTGCTTGGTTGTCAAATAACCTCGGCGATCCATTCAGAATGATACGGAGACAAGCTGGGTATCTCAATGAATACTCTAACCCCAGGTCAGTACAGGCCCAACGTGCAGCAGTGAAGGCCCTATGGCATGCAGTGAGTTCTTGGGAATAGTCTGCAAAAATCTGGATCCTGTGGCCTCTCCATATGAGTTCTGTCCTTTGGTGTGCCAGCCTGGTAATGGATTCCCGGTCCTGGAACTGGAGAAAGCGGGCCAATATGGTGCGAGGACGCTCCCCAGGAGCCGGGCGGGGTGCCAACGCAGTGAGTCCCTATCTATCTCCAGAGGTGTTCAAAGTGCCAGCCCAACAGAGGGGAAACTCCTTGTAAAAGCCTATAGCATCTGATCCTTCACAACCCTCAGGGAAGCCCACAAACCTCAAGTTATTCCTTCTGCTATGGTTTTCTAAGTCCTCCACCCTGGTCCATAGCTGCTGAATGAGCCTATCGTGGTCCAGCACTCGTGCCCCAGTTCACCGGCAACCGTCTTCTGCCTCTGAAAGCCTGTGTTCAAATACAATAGCCCGCTGTGAGAGATCTATAATGTCCACGGTATTCTTCCGGGTAGCGCTGTTGATATTGTCCATGCGATTCAAGATTGCGGCGAACATCTGCCGAATTTCAGCCAGCCCGCCCTCTGAGGGCACAGTGGGAGAAGCCGCCAGATGGATCAGCAGACATCAGAACAACAGAGAACTTCCCGAGCTGAGTGGGGGTCCAGAGCAGTGTTACCAAAGGGCGGGACACTCCTTCAGCCAGCGGAGCAAGAGAGAGAATGAAAACAGCAGGTACGGAATGAGCTTAACACGGATATGCAGTGGGAGAGGCAAGAGCTCCTCGATTAGGCATCCATCGAGCTCGGTGGCTAACCATGCCCCCCGATTCTATCAGTTTTACTCTTCCACCCTTTTTAATACTATTATAACAGTACTGTTAGTAGGATGATGCGTTGCCACATTTCTAAAGACTGTGCACACATGCTGATGAGTATGTCCATTAACAGACAGAAATACCATATAACAGATGGGGCACATTATATTGTATGCATTGATATGTACACACCACATACATAAGTACTGTATACATCCAAATCAATAAATGATGTTATCCTATAGCTACCATGAAGGCATGGACAGGATAAGAGTGTAATGACTGGTTAGGTCTAATTATTCCTGTATTTCAGTAATGGGCGATTGCTGTAATACTCATTATACTGTACATGGTTTTGATATCATAACCACGTATAAAGTATGTATACATAGAATGTGGATGGAGCACAGGGTGCTTTTGTGCAATTACTGTCTCTTACACATGGAACTAATAAATGGAGAACTCTGTTCTTGTGAACTCGATCACATGCAGAAAACAGTGATACTGGCCAAGTCACTGAAAAAGTATTTATTTATGGATAACACACCCAAAAATTATTTAATGATTGATTTATTAATCAGTTGATTGATTGATTGGAAATTTTATAACTGGGAAAAGGACACTGAGCTGAAGCTTGTTTCCAGGTGTATCCCAGCAGAGAGAGGGAGAGAACAGGGAGAGTTAAAAAAATAACAATCAGCATAACAACAGCAAACATTATACAAGGTGCAATTGTGCATATTGAGTTGTGCTATGAAAAGAACATCAGGAAACAAGGATGAAATAGTAACACTCAGCACTTATATACATATATATATATCATATCTATTAATTGAAATGGATTACACAGTGGCCACAAGGTATACCCCAATGTTTTGTGGCTATTGCCTCCTCATTAGAGGAGTGTTACATCCTTCAAATTGTGTTCCCCTTGTGTCAGTATTTATCTCATGCAGTACTGTTAGACTAATGTATATCATTGAGGAGCCTGTTCTCTAACTGGAAAATACAGTGGTCCTTCCTGGCATTCTCCCGGACCCAGGACTCCATTCTGCTGTGACAAGGAATATTTCACAGTCAGGAAACAGGCTACTCAGTGATGTACACCAGTCTAACAGGACTGCATGATATTAATATTCACACAAGATGAAAGTTAATATAGTTTGAAGTATGGCCAGTTCCTCTGATGTAGTGAAAAAAGCCATAAAATGCTGGGGTGTACATAGTGGTCATTGCATATTCTGTGTAAACAAATAGATGTGATATACAGTGGAGCTAGCCATAATGCAATGCAGTAACTTGCAGCAAATGACATGTCACAAAATACTGCATTACAAAATGGTTAATTGACATTGAATTACACTGTTCCTTGCAGCATACTACAGCATTTTGTAATATACTGCAGCATTACTGCATTGCATTGTGGCTGGCAATGCTGTATACTGTCTTCTCTTTGGATAAGTGGACCAGTGTCATTGTTTTCTGAGATGTAGATGGAAAAAAATGTAAGGGGCCATTTTTTTTTTCTTTCATCCTACCACTCTTCTGCCCTCACAAAATCAGCAGTAAAATACCACTGCTAAATCTCTCTATGCAGCTGTGGCCCTTAGACGCATTTGTTTCTGAACATTTATGTTATGGAGGCTTATCTGTTGATCCTAGCTGTCCCCCAGTATTTAACTGCTAAATGTAGCCTGTGGTCCTTGTTCTTTAGTATCACCTTCCATCAAGTCTTCAGCTCATCTTGTGCCTTCTTAGAAACATGGGGTGTTCATTAAATCCCTGGGGCAGAAATTATATACTGCAAGTTAATACATGACAGGGTGTACAATTATGCTGTAAGAACCACACGACCTAGATGGGTTGTAAGGCATTAGGTAAAGCTAACTGTATTCAGCATCTTGGGCATTGCAGTTATCAGAGCACAACTGAACACCCTAGTGTGTGTCATCATTCGAAATATAAAACAGATCACAAAGCCCCCCCAAAATCAAAAGAAAATGCAATTTAACTGGTCTGTACTGTTAAGCTGTAATAATTACAATGCCCTGCAACTGGATTCCATCACTCACAGTCCAGAATATGCCATACATAGTTTATGAATGGGATATTTTCAAAGAGGCAGTGTATCCTTATGGTTAAGAGTTCAGAGCTGTGAATCTAGAGACCCTTATTTGAATCCTATCACTGCCACTTACATTCAACTTTCCCATGCTTAACCTCTCTTTCTCTATTTCTTTATCTATACCTATTGTATAATGGCCAGATTTATGGAGCACTACAGTATATCCTTCCAGGCACATCTTCTGATTAGCAGGTGCAGAGGTACAGAATAGTATGTGTACATATTTTGCTGGACACATGCAATAAGTCAGCTAGTCCATTATTTGCTCCCCTGGAGGCAGGTGCATCCAGTGTTGGATGCATGTGGCAAAATTACATCCAACTCTGGCAACTGGCCATTGTTTATTAAATAACATCCTTATGGGTGATGGATACAGCAGGCTCCACTGGCTATAGGCACACCTAGAAGATGCATCTGCAAGTGGGCTTTTTAAAATCTAGCCCCTTCTATCTACTAAAGTAAAATGTTTACAACCACTATATTTGTTGAAAATAAAATTATTGTTTCCTAGGTTGTTGCTTCCATTCTGTTATCAATCTCAAATGCTTCACATAAATAATTATTAGTTTATTTGTAATCTTTGATCGGGATGGTGCACTGAACTGTGCCTGCTCATTTCCAGATGCATCCTTAGGCATGGGTTACATGGTCTTTATTTTTGATTGACAGTAGGAAAATTGGCCAAGACAATGGACAAAATCCCCTACTCTTAAGATAAGTGCCTTAGGGTATTTAAGTAACTCAGAAGTACAAAGGACCATCATGAAGCTGACAGATTATACAGTATATTTTAAATCATAAAGAATCTATCTTCATAACATAGAGAATGATGCGTGTGAGTGTGTGTGTGTGTGTGTGTGTGTGTGTGTGTGTGTACCAGAACTGTACACACACCTAGAGTGTGGGATGCTACATAATCCCCGACAGCAAAGCTGAAGGGGTTTATAAAAGCATCCCACATCGAGAATATGTGTAAAATTCTGCTTACACACACCCACACAATGTTTTTTTTTTTAATTGTTACTAGGGAGTATTTTTAATCAATGTGACATTTTGTGATTAAAAAAGCTATGTTTTAATAGAATTCTTGTGGCAGCTGTGCTATTAGCGCTTGTGCCTTTCAGAGTGCAAGCTTGATTGACAAGACCTGATTACAACTGCCCAGTTGTGATGCAAAATTACAACTGGGTGGTTATAATGTGATTTTACAAACAGGTTATCTGAGCATTAAAAATGCTCCTTAGTAATACTAATAAGATTGTGCCATGGTTTCTTGTGCTTTTCAGTTTATTATTTCACTCACACGCAACTCACCCTAGGAGTGTCCCTTTTGTTAGTTTTGATTTTTAAGAACTGTATAGCCACCAGTAATGAGCAGAAGGGACCTTGGTTTAACATCTCATCCAAAGGATGGCACCTCAAAAGTGCAGCAACTCCCCCTACTGCTGTAGTATAGTGTTGGTATTCGGTATTAGCTTAAGTTACTAGTGTGTGTGAGAAGAACACATGACCTTCCGAACATTCAGCCCCAAAGTTGAGCTTGCAACCTACAAAGCCACTGACACTGCTATGATTGACAAGTACTCATTCCACCATCTGTTTAAAACACATCTGACTGTCCCCAACTGAACTACTAACTGCTGTGTTTCTAACATTATGATCTGTTGTCATGGTAACTTTGATGCCATAACATGAAATCAGCAAATTCAGGTGAAAGCTATTTATACAGACTTTATGGATACATTGCCAGAAATGTGCTGTAAAATCCAGTAAAGGCATTTGTGAAATTAAAAAGGGATCCCTAATAAACAGTAATAGCTGAACTGAATACAGTATGTTAATGAATTACATTGTATTGTAGTAAACTGAGAAACAGTATGTACAAACAGTGCTACATAAAACCAAATCCCTGTCCTATTCATGCTATATTTTTCTACTTCATATTGTATTCTGTCATGCGATAAATGTTTGTAAATGGTATGTGTGGTATATTTGCAATATGCAATTATCCCATTCTGTTTTTAAATACAGCCTATGGATTGGATTGTACCACCTACTACATTCACTAAAGTAAAGTAGTGTCAGGTTTCAAAAATTAAACAATTTTTCTGCTCCAAATCCTCAATCACCAGCTCCAAGCCTTTCAAGCACTTGAATCAATCCAGCAATCCAAATCTCAGCTATTTAGAAACATAGATTATGTCAGCAGGAAAAGGCACGTTGGCCCATAATGTACTTAAGCCCATTCCTACCTAACTAATGTAGAATGAGAGCCCTGGAAGCTCTTCACTCTCCCCTTCTGCAGTCCCTCCTACAACATCAGCCCCATGTACGTTGATATTTACACTACTTACCCATAAAAAGGCATAGAAACAATCATACACAACATACTCATATGCATGTTTACACACACACACACACACACATTGGTACTTACACTACTTGAACATAAAAAGGCATAGAAACAAATGTACACAACATACTCATATGCATGTTTTGCATGTTTACATGCACACACACACATGCATGCATGCACTGATACTTACACTATTTGCACATAAAAAGGCATAGAAAGAAATGCACATAACACACTCATATGTGTATATATATATATATATATATATATATATATATATATATACACACACACATATACGCTGGATGGGGATGCAACCAGATAGAAATGCCAAAATGTATTCTCATCATTTCAGACACAAGGTGCTGAATTGAAAACCACCTCTTGAATTTTTAACTCCATACACTAGGCTAACAGAATATGAGAAAATGGACTTTTGATGGTACATGGCATACCTTTCAATACTGCAACTAAAGCCAGATCTCCTGGGGAAAAGGTTGTGATTCTGACATGCTACAGCTGCTGTCCTGAGTGTCACATTTGTCACTGGCTATTTTACAGCATGTCAGTCACGATCAGTCAATAAGCTCCTTTTACCACCACCCTTCATTCTGGGTCAGCTCCTGGTTTGCAATCCCAAGGCATTGACTATTTTGGCAGAACAGTGACAAGATCCTTGAATATAATTCACAATCCAAGAAACTGACAAGCTTGGACTAACATTAATTCCCAAGTCAAAGTTCACATAGTCCATACTGTTATTGTGTGACACTGAAGATACATCTTTCTTGCTGCTATTTGTCATATTTATAAATGTACTTATTCACAAATTGGTGACTGGTGAAAGGCACACTGAGCATAGCTCATTTGCAGATGTGGCTGGGGAAGGGGAGACTACACAGGGGATAGTAAAAAATAAAACTATAAGTATCAAATTATGAAGTCAGTGCACAATGGAACGGGCCAGTTAAAAAAAGATACAATGGGACTGTGACAGTTTTGTTAAAAGGGCAAATGAAATAGAAATATGAAAGTATAAAATGTAATAATACTAAAAGAAAAAGAAAATACAGACTCTGAGTCATCAGAAATATGCAATGACCTGATGCATCTTCTACAGTGCCGTAGGCTCTCTGATAAGGGTTCTTGTGACAGGAATACAGAGAAGCTGTCAGCAGAAAAGAAGGGGAAGATGGTGGAGCAGTGAAAGTGAGAATCCAGTAGATACTGGAGAATTTATGTATTTGAAAATTGGTGACCAGGAAAGGCACACTGGGCTGAGGCTCATTTTCAGGTGTGACTCAGGGGGAAGGGAATGCACTTTAAACAGCACTCAGTTGGTGACAGAGTGGTAGTCACTTGCTGCCCCGCTGAACCATGGGCATAGCGTTTCATTTAACTGGTTCAGTGGGCAACTGAGTATGCTCAGGTATGATACTGCAAGTTAGATAGAATGCTTAGAATGTTCATTTGATTCCTTATGCAACATAGCTTTGACTGTATAGTGCTCTGTCACCTTGACGGTGACTTCCACTCTTTTTAGGTACCACAGAACTTTGCCATATAAACAGAGGAACCCTCTGAAGGAGAGTTTCACCCCTGGAGGTACTGCAGGGCAAAGATCCTTACACTAAAGGTATTCTAGGGAAGTAGCACAGTACATAGATGAATTTCTCACAAGGAGAGAAAACAGTGCACCACTGAGAGGTGAAGATACCATCTAGACTCAGTTCTCTGTGGAATTTTATTATCTTTGGAATAAGGAGAGAAAATAACCCTGTGGAGGAAAACTCTGGGGACCCAAGGCCTTAGGTTTTTCTCCCACCATGACCAGGTTATTATCTTCATTATTAGTAAAATAAAATTCCCACTAAACAGTACAACACTGTTTTGACAATTTGGTAAAATAAATACTGCACTGACATTTTGGTAGGGGAACTACTACAGTGAAACCCACCAGAATGCAACACATAGTACTGCATAATTCACAATGTTACAACAGGAAATAGTGCAGTTTCAATGTCAGTTAATGCCCTTTGTCATGGCAGAATCTGTGACACTGCGTAGGTGCTCGAAAAAAGTACTCCTCTGTTCTTCGAGACTCCACAGTCCTTAAGGATTTCTATGGACCTTGTATGTTGTTCTTCTTCACTGCGTAGGTGCTCTCATGCTGTCTCTCTGTCAAGACAGCCAAGCTCAAAAGTGCCACAGAGCTGATGAGTAAAACTAAAGGGACTCCAAACATCCAGGACTTATCATGACATGTAGTGTGCCTTTACTCATCTTGTGAGAATCTAACCTGCTGAACTTTACATGGATTGTTGGTGAAACGGGTACAAACTGTCACTGCACTGTGCTCTGTGTTCTCTACAAAATCAAAAATGAATTAAAATAGTGTCAGACCTCCAGTTTCCAAAAATGATGTTCAGATGGAGTACCTCATAAGCAGGAAATATACTTGTTTTTTCTAAAGACAACTGATAAAAATAACAATCTTGTATTATCTGCATGTCAACACAGAAACAGAGAAATGGGACAGAAAAAACCCTGAACAATTCATCAAGTCTGTCCCAAGATTCCCTAACTCAGAATCTATCTAGCATGGATTTTTTCTTCCTAGCCATCCCTTCCCCTCCTATATTATCTTATCAAATAAGCCCTTTAAATGTATCCCAATTTTTCATGATCCTCGCTATTGTGTTTCCTTCCACATCATTGTCTGGAAGCTTGTTTCACCCCTCTACAACTCTTTCTGTGAAACAGTACTGTACTCCATCATGTCTTTTTTGAACCTCCCCCTTCTAAGTTAAATGCATGGCCTGTGGTGGGCATACCTGCAGTTTTTCTCAGATTACATAAAATTGGTGAGTCTACTCTATTAACACCCCCCCATAAACTTGAAAATCTCTTTCATGTCCCCCTCTCCCTTCTGACCTTCATGGGGTACATACTGATTTTTAGCCTCTCCTCACACAGTACTGTGTATCTTTGCCTGTTTCCAAAGATCATGTGGCCCTATGATACACTTTCACTTATCTCGTCCTATCGTTCCTCGGGTATGGACCCTAAAACTGCACATGGTACTTCTCATGTGGCCTCACCAGTGATCTCAACAGTGGCAATATCACCTCACTCCTTTCTTAGAAATCCCCCTCCCTATGCAGCCTAATATCCTGTTTGTCCTCTCATTCACCTTATTATACTGAAACGTGACTTTTATGTTACAGCTTATTACTACTCTCAAGTCAGTCTCTTCTTCCTTTCTCTCTCTTCTGGTATCCCACCAATATAGCATGCTGTTCCAGGATATCTCCTTCACCCTGTGCATTACCTTGAACTTTTTTTTTTTTTTGCATTACATTTCAACTGCCATGTACTACACCATTTCTATTCCCTCAAATCCTGTCCCGTAATGTAAATACCCTCCTCACTATCAGCACTCCCAAAGAGCTTAGCATTATCTACAAAAGACTTACTTTGCCCTGGATACCCTTGTTTGTATCACAAATATAAATATAGAAAAGGAGCAGTCCCACAACTGACACTCTGTGGTACTCCACTAGTCACAGCCCTATACTCATACAATTTATAATTTAGAACCACTTTCTGGGTTCTATACTTTAACCAGTTCTTGAGCCAATAACATATCCCATACCCTAACCTAGTTTATATAACTTCGTAACTAATTTTATTATGGTGCCAAGTCAACAACCTTACTAAAACCTAGGTATTTTATATGCACTGCCTAACCAATGTAATGCCATTTGTGTCACTACATTAAAAAAGTATATTATAAAATGGGCTTAAGAAACCCCAGTCTCTGATTAGCTACTACATCATCTGAGCCGTGTCTTTATCAGATGATATAGTAGCCGACCAGGACTACTGCCCACCAAGTTGCCCCATGACAAGGAATCAGTGAGCCCTGCCAAGTGCAAACAGAAACGCTAACTTGCAGAGCTCACTGAAGCAGCAGCAATCCAGCACAATGGCTGGCACAGCTCACAGCAGGGAAACGGCAGCCTCTCTGAAAAAAATAAATTTCCTGTTATGACGCTCCCCCCCGACCAAGCTCAAAGTATACTGAACTACAAACAAACTCTAACTTCTCCTCAATGGTAAAAAAATATGTGGCTTGAAATCTCCACTGTCCCAACTGCTTTTACAGGCAAACACACCGAGCAGAACCCACTATATAACTGTGTCCGTTCCTCCCACTATCCAAAAAACAATGTCCATTATTTGAGCCACAATTCCCACTGCACATCACCACAAAAACTTTTTTTTATAACTTTGCTTTGCCTCCTATAAAAATATCAAACTGACCTCAGCAACAACATCTGGTGAACGTAGCAACTCGCGCATAGTGCGCCTTTTAAATGAAACGCATACCTGGTCCTCCAGAAGTCGCCAGACATGATCCTTTCCCACTTCCCCACCTCATTTTGTAAAACTTTTATTTATTTATAAATGTATTTTAAGTACTTTCCCATTTCAGAGCAACCTGCCAAAACCGCGATGATGGAAGCTGTATAATGGGAGCCTAAATACGGCAACTAGTGAGGTACACGCTCGTTCCCAATCTTTGAAGAAAGCTCGCTCTGCATTGCCTCCTTTATTCAAAAACATGCACACACACAAAAACCAAAAAGCTCCTGTCTCTGTGTGTGTGTGTGTGTGTGTGTGCCGGGGAGGAGACGATCATACAACCGCACATACAGTGACTCACGATGATGATGCTGTCACTCTTCCTAAAACCACAAAATACATTATAAATTAAATAAAAAAAGAAACAAATACAAAATAAAATATCCTATCTCTGCCATTGGTTCTTCTAGGGAAGGCTGTGAGGGAACTTATACAAATATGACAGGGGACTATTTTTCAACATTTCACCTATTAAAACCAATTTTCATACATATATTGTAAACTTTTATTTTATATATATATATTTTTTTTTAGTAAAATAATTACTTAGGGGTGGGGGCCCATTTTATAAGCGCAATAACAAACTTCGAGGTGTGGGTTATCTCCTAATAAGAGCACGCCCATGTGCATAAGATACTTGGCGCTAACAACGCACCTGGGCATGCTCTTTCAGGAGATAGCCCACACTTCATTGTGTGTTATTGCTTGCTTATACAATGGCAAAAAAAATCCTGGACTGTGATTGGTCAGTCTTGGGCTGGACCCATGATGTTATCCCAGTACAACATCATGGGTCTAGTCTCAGCCTTACTGTGAACCAATGTAGATGATCTTGAGCACATTGACCATTTGCTTGATTGTTTCATCTGCTCTTAAAAAACAAAAATATTTTTCCACACCAAAACATCTTTAAAATGATTTTTTTTATTCTGTATAACAACAAGACATTGTATAATAGCAATAATGCCCTCCAGGGTGTGTGTCGTTTGGGATAACATCACGCCTCAGTTGTTGGACACACTCGGCCTGCAGCCTCGTGCCCAACCACTTGAGGCGTGACGTTATCCCAGCACGACACACACCCTGTCAGGCATTACTGCTTAATTGAGTTGGTCTAACATAATTGACCCCTGCAAAACCCATACTGGTTCTTTTCTGTTCATTAGGCTAGTTTGGTTTTATGTGACAAGAGTGAGTCTGAAAGACCACTGACCACATAAAGTGAGTAAAACAGCCCATTGTCAAAAGGACAACTGAAATCATAACGACAGTTGCAAATAGCAACGGCCACTATATTAACTTTACACAAACAAGAGAATAAGTATTTTTATGTGGGGGCTACAGCCCCAGTGCCCCACGCACACCCCAAAATAAAATAATCAACTCCATGGGGGGTGTGGACCTAGGGGAAAGTTATTCTTTCTCCCAAAAAACAAGAAATTCTGCAATCGATACCAGACCCGAACATGGGTCTACTGGCATTGCAAGTGGTGTCTTACACCACTACACTAAATGGCCAGCTCAGCAGGAATCAGCCCCACAACATCCCATATCCTGTAGTAGTAAGTGTAGCTCCCTGCTATACTGGCGCCACAGGATATAGCGATATTTTTCACCACTCGCTCTCAGTGTGAGCAGTATTATTGAGTCGCTCAAATTGATGCAGTCAATAAAACGTGCTCATATAGGGTGCTACCAGCTATTTTCTACTAAAAATAGAACTATGTCTTCCTTAATAAATGTTTCCAAAAGTTTATCCACTGTCAATGTTAGGCTCACTTACTGTATCTATAATTTCCCAGATTTTTCTCAATCACCCCCTTTGTGTAAGGGAGCTACATTACCTACCCAACAATCTACATGCACCACCCCAGCTGCTGCTGATTAACTATGGAGGAGTGATAGTGGTTCTGCCAACACCTGCAACAGTACATTTTACTTTTTTGTTACATAGTAGCAATCATATTTGAGATTGCAAAATGTTTTAGTTAAGTTTATTTTTTAAGCTGGGAAAAGAGGGCTAGACAATTCTGCCTATTTTCAGCCTTGTACAGGGGGATACAAATGCAAACTTACAGACTGAATCAGATTCGGCTGTTGCATTTTTAGTGCATGGGAGGAAATTTGGCCAGGACACCAGGGAAATTCCTCTTCTCATTTAGAGAAGTGCCATGGGATCTTTAATGTCCATCTAAACAGCCGCCAGAACAGGCAGACAGGACCTCAGTTTAACATCTCATCTGAAAGACAGCACCTCTGGAGTGCAGCACCATTTTCCTGCTGCACCAGAGTTCCAGTATTGGGCCTTACTTAAAGCTACTGATGCGGGACTAGAATCCACAACCTTCTGTTTTTCTGACTTCTGAGGTGAGCATACAACTTGCTAAGCCACTGACACTGATAGTACTGATACGGATAGTTACATATTACCCCAGACAGCAGTAGAAATACTTGCTCCTGAGTAGCTAACAGAATCTGCTCCATGTTCCCCTGTGCCCCTACCACTTTCACTCCAGCAGCAGCTTAGACCTGGCAGACCTCAGAACATTGCTGAGGGATTTGGTCAGGGTTAAACACCACAATGGACTGTACTGAAGATTTAATGGTACATGTTCTTTTTATGAGATCTCAACAATCATCATTTGTTTGGTTTTATGAACTCACAAACTTTGCAAAGAAACACAAACAGCTTTAGACTCCCCAGATTTAGCTTGACAAATGCTTTTACTCATCCTGTGAGTATCTAACTTGCTGTATTTCACATGAACTGCTGCATTGCTTGTACAAATGGTCGTTGCACTGGGAAATGTGTTCTCCACAAAATGAAAAATGTTCCAAGAAACGATGTTGCTCCCTCTTGTTTCCAAAAATGGTGTTCTGATAGAGTATTACTTAAGCATAAAATGGTTACTGGTAAGATAATGGCAAGTTTTTATTGTTTTTGTATCTTTCTGAAGGTTACTGGTAAGATAATGGCAAGTTTTTATTGGTTTCTTGTAAACGTGTATAAAGAGAAAGATGACAGAAAAAGACCTAAACAGTTCATCCAATTGGTCCCAAGGGAAAGGGAAAGGGGGAAATTGTTTATCCAGGAAAGGCAAACCTAAGCCGAAGATTGTTCCCTGGTGCCAGCTGGGAGCACAAGGAAGTTAAGTGACTTGCTTAGGGTCATACATTATGCAAGTGGGGGCTATGGTATTTAATCCCAGGTCTCCAGGTTTGCAGCTCAGTGCCCTAAACCACAGCCAAGATTCCCTGACTCACAATCTTTCTAGCAGTGATTATTCCCTCCTAGCTATTGGTCCCATTACCTGATTATCCTGTCTAATAAATACTTTATATGATCATGGGTCATGTAAACCTCCACAGTTTCCTGTCCAAAACTGGCCTATTACAACCACTCATGGTTAAACTTAAACCTGATGTGCTAATAATCCCAGAGTTTGGGCTATCAGCCAGGATCCCAGATACTGCTGTTACCATCCCAGGTTTCTCCATCATCAGACAGGATAGTGCTAAAAGTAGTGGTGGTGCTGCCATCTGTCTTTTCTCTTGCATCCAGTTTGAACCTGTACTGTCCATCTCCTGCCCTTCTGCCTACCAGATGCTCCTCCTCAAACTCTCCCTCACATTTTCAGTCCATATATTCACTGCTGGAGTTTATTGCTGTCCTGGCATGTCATCACTCTCTGAATATCTGGTGAGTTGCTTGTTCTAGGTGGCTTCAATCTCACTTAGCTCTCTCCCTCCCTTCACAAATTATAGAAAAATGTAAAGCCCCCCTAGCTCTCACAGCTGATCTATGGTCACACTCAGCTGAATCATAAATCCCTCAACCAAACACCCTCCTACACTGGGTCCTCTCCTCTCACCCACTTCATATCATGGATGCTAGTACCCTTCTTGATGTCCTCAGTGACCACCACCACATGGCCTACTATGTGTGCAAGATACATCACCCCAAGATTCATCCAGATCTTATCCTTCTGCTGACTGGACTTTTCCTCTATTCATGCTGACCTGGCAGCTACCAATTAGTCCCCATTCTCAGCTTCCAGCAACACCAACACAGCCCTCAAATTCTTTACTCTCAAGTTCTTGACTGGGATCATAATGCTCCCCTGACAAAAACAAGGGTCTGAGGTTCTCACCTATCCTGGACCTCAACTGAGTGGCTGGCCTGTCATCAAGCATGTGACCTTGCCTGGCAGACCTGCAAGTCCACTGGTTCCACTTTTGACCTTATTAGTTACAAGACCCTTTGCAACACCTGTACCACAGCTACTAGGCTTGCTCAGGTTCAATACTTCGCAGCCACTCTCCAGAACAACCACAGCCACCCCTCTAAGTTCTGGAAGATCATCCATGCCCTCTTTTCCCCTAACCTAGTCCTCTCCCATCCTCAAGGTGGACAATACTCCTTTCTCTGACCCTTCTATGGTCATCTTATCATTCAACTCCTTTTTTACCTCTTTTGCCCTCTCCCTGATTTCCTCCTCTCCTCCTCCCCTTCTCGTCCAACCTCAACATCCCTACAGTAAGTACTATTCAGATATGTATGTCTTAAAACCTGCGTACAATAAGTCAATATTATTTATGAATATTCAAACTTATACTGTTTAAACATGCTCTATCTGCAACAGATAGATCATATTTAAAAGGCATAAGTCTGAATATTCATAAATACTATTGATTTATTACACACAGGTTTTAAGACATACATACATATCTGAATAGTACTTACACTGTATAGACGTGGGAAACAGCTGATTAATGCTTAATTTACACTAGGACAGGTTGTCTTTAAACCCACTTTTTTTCCTAACACAAATATATTTTCCCATTTAGAAGACTTCGAACATTATATACTATGTATTTTTTCAGCTTATTTTATCTTGTGGTTTAAAATCATAGACATTTACAAATGCATGCACACACACACAAATGTAGCTTTAGTATGTTTTATGGCTGTTCTCAGATAAGAAGCTTTCTATTCTGTGACATTTGACCTTGGCATACCTTTTTTTGTATGGCACTCTGTTGATATGGTCCTATGATGATTTTTAAAAGCAGGTTAGGCCAATAGGATTTTTAACAACTTTTTATCTGTTTTTGTATGTATGATCTGGACTTTAAGAAAGTGTATTCTTCCGAACCAACTGTCATTGTTTTCTGATGAAGGATTCTGTGTAATCCAAAAGCTCAAGTCACCTATTTTCTTTTTTAACACCTCTGTTGGTCCAATAAAAGGTATCAAATCATCTATTTGTGTGGATCTTGTGTTACAATGACCAATACGGCAACAAGATTTTCTGTCTCACTAGTACAAGTTCTTATATTATTTTCATTAGCAAAAACTTATCTGCTTGATCCTGTTATTTATTTATTTTATGGGATATGAAAAAAGGCTGAAATTCACCCAGTTGTTCGTGTATAACTGAAGTGAATCAGTTCCCATGTGTGAAACTTTTTCATCTGCCATGAAATAAGACATTAGCAAAATTAACCAGAGTTTTTTTAATTAAAATAATATATAAACGTGTACTATGGGGGGAGGTCTGAGAACTAAATCAAGTTAAAACAGAAAATCTGCATTTGTGTGAAAGTGGAGAGGAGCCGAGTCAGGCCAAAAACTGTAGCTGTGTTGTGTCTGACCTTGTCACTATACACGGGTAAGTCATGTATAAAAGGATATTACATAAACTGTTTTTATTTTGTAACAGGGATTGTCCAGTTATCATATATATAGCAAAAAGTGATACTTGATTGTGGATTACAAGGCTGTAATTCAATTGGGGGGTGATGGGGACATGATCATTCATGACAGCAAAGCTCATATTGTCTGTGTCCCCCAAACCCAGAGAATAAATTAGAATCTTCAGATTCATAGTCAGATATCATTTATTGAAATAATATATGGTTAATTCTAGGGGTGTCCTAATCCTAAACTGAAAGTTATTAGAGATGTGTGGAAATTTGTTTTTTAATTTATTACTTTTTGGGCCTCATCCAGTGCCCGGTCATGGCCCTCACTACCCACATGAGCTGCTACTCTCCTTGATACCCCCTGGCTCTCCCCCCAGAGCAGGGCTGTGGCACCAGCCCTGAAGCACTGCAGACTACGGGATAAGTTGAGGGGAGTTGGCCTGGGAGCAATTGTGGGCATGGCGAGGCAGGTACCATCAAAGCACTGGAGTTGTGATTTTCCTTCCCCCTGTAAGGAGGGGTGGGAGCATGCAATGATGCCTGTGTCCATCCCGCCCCTCAGGAACTTGCTGACACCAGCTGCTATGGCACCCCTAGCCTCTGCCAGGGGTCTCTCCAGCACTGGACATGCCTCGCACCCACCCCCCAGAGAAGGAGAGCAGTCCATAGGATGCTCGCTCATTCTCCCCCGGCTGGCCCTCCGATGACCCAGGTCTGTTCCTGAATCCAGGTTGCTGGCATCGCAAGCGGAAATCCAACCACTGCACTGGTGCACCAGCCCAGATGTGTGGAAATTTAATATTTCCACTAGCAAATCTGTCCATCTATTTGTACAAACCCACCCTGACACATTACAAGTGACTCATTGAAGAAATCTTGTACTTTCTTCTTTAGTGGCACAGTCCAGCTTGTGAAATCTGTGCTACTCTGTGTCACCTGATCAGTAGTGACTCACAGTGTGGTGGCACTTTTACAGACTTGAGTGCCCAGCAAATAAATTAAAGTAAGTTTTTTTTTTTATAGGGGAAAAGAAGCCAAAATTCTTAGTTTGTAAAACTGAGGCCACTATATGTCACCTGATCATACTAGTGACTCACAGCATGGCACCACTTTAATAAACCTGAGTGCCCAGCAAATAAACAAAAGTAAGTTTCTTAAAACAGGAAAAGAAGATAAAACTCGTAGTTTGTAAAATCGGCGCCACTCTGTGTCACCTGATCAGTAGTGAGTCACAGTGTAGCAATGCTTTTATAAACATGAATGCCCAGCAAATAAATGAAAGTAAGTTCACACCAGGCACATGGGGGTAAAATCCCAATACTCACACTGTAGTGCATCATGAGGGGGATGCTGCACTCCTGAGGTGCCGTCTTTTGGATGACATGTTAAACCAAGGTGCCGTCTGCCTGTTCTGGTGGCTGTTCAGGTGGACATTAAAGATCCCATGGCACCTTTTGAAAAGAGTAGGGGAATTTCCATGGTGTCCTGGCCAAATTTCCCCCATTCTCTAAAAATACCTCCAACAGTATAATCGGTTCAATTTCAGTTCATTACCATCTGTATCTCCTCCCTCCCCTGGGATGAGGCTGAAAATAAAATAATCTAGCCTTCCTTTCCTGGTCAACAAAAACTAAATAAAAAATAAATAGTCTGTTTATAAACAGGAAAAGAAAAAGATGTTTTTAAATAAAATACTTGTGATGGGTCAGGGTTGGTTTATGCAGAATAGTGGAGAGTTTAGCAGGGGTAGGAATATTATTTTTTGGCATTATGGGGGCAGGGAGGGTGACCAAAATAACTGTTTGTATAGCAAGCATGAGTTAAAGCAGATATTTAAATTCATTAATTGACAGAAACGTTGGTAATCCACAGTTTAGATAGCGTAGCCTTGAATTATAATGCTTTCATGCTACAGTATGGATTATCAAGTTTTATAAAATGGGTAGCAAAAATAATGCATCCTGATTCCTCAGGACCTGTGCATTGAGAAAGCACAACACATGGGTAAAACAAAATGCTGACAATCAGGACACAGCACATAGAGGATAATGTATGTTCGACTATGCACAACAAGCGTGTGTACCCATCGAGAGGTTGCCATGTTGACCATTCAAACCTTGAGAGGTTTTAGGTTGGCATGGCAAACTCAAGATGGATACTCATGTTTGTTGTGTATAGGGGAATATACATTTTCTTTTATAGTGTATGGTCCCCTAATACAAAGTAATAAATGTTTTTTACCATGCCAATTTCCTCTGGGTCCAGCTGTCACTGACCCAGCCATTTCAAGAAGACTGGCGGTTTCCATATCGTGCATGCACGGAGACTGTAATGCATGTGCGCGAAGACATTCCAAGTTGCTGTACTGAAATAGCTATGTATCTAGTGCAGCACAACAGAAAACTTACATAGCTACTGCAGCACAACAAGCCTCTTGTGGGGATGGATTTCCATCCTCAACAACATTCCACCATACACTATATTAATATTATCAATGCCTGTTTGTTATTCTGGATTGCCATTACAAATGTGGCTGCCACTGTTACTCACAAAAAAAAAACAAAAAAAAAAAACACATAGGCCCTAAATTAAAACTCCTTCAAAACAAAAATAAAAAACAAACTGATGAAATGTAATTTTCCATTATATTTCCCTCCTTACACACGTGCACAAATTAAAAGTAAGTACAGTACTACTCATAGTCAGGGCCCCTGGTATTCTGCAGCAGAATTTTCTGATTTCTGCGTCAGGCTCCCTGACTTCTGCGGCAGCATTTTCTGATTTCTGTGGTATGATTTATTCATTTCTCTGGCAGAATGCAGTCCTGTCACTGGCTAAATATGATGTGATGTCATCGATGACATCATATGCTGAGCATAGAGGAGGGGCTTCAGGGTAAACAAGGTGGGAAAGAAAGCCTGACACTATGGAAAAACGGCATATTTATATGAAAATTCACCAAAAACAATGAATTCTGCAGCACTGTATATATTCTGCGGCATGATGCAAATTCTGTGGCAAATTCCGCAACCACAGAATTCCAGTTTTATTTTTAGGAGCTTCTTTTAAAACCATGGAGCCCCCATCTATCCTTACTTTCCTACCAGGGAAATCATTGCTGAGGTATTCTGTTGTGTGTGTTCTTGTGGGGAGAGGTGAATATTCCACCAGTAGAATTCTGCACAAGTCTGAATTTCTGCATTCCAAGATAAACAAACATTTCATCTGCTAAATGTAAGGCTAGGCAGATGCTTGACAGTAGGATGGGACTACTTTTAACAAAAGAAAATACCTTATTTTAATAACAAAAAAAAGCATTTTTTTTTATTTCTCAGTTTACTCATTTTATAGAACAATTATGGAACCTGTCTTTTAAAGAAACATATTCTACAGGAAGTAATGACTTGCATGTTCAGCTCAATTTTCCTATACTGTCAGTGGCATGGGTGTCTAAAGTTACACAGTGAGAATCTGGATCTACTGGGAATTAAACCTGTTATTTCCTGGTTCCCAAGACAGTGCTCTAACCAATAGACCACATTACCCTCACAAACTTTAAGTCCCTTCTGAAAGCCTACCTGATCTCTTGGCTTTCAACTACTGAGCTCCCAGACCATATCCTCCCTCCTTGCTCCGTCTCCTGCTTTTTTTTCAATTGCTTGTTCTTAATCTTTTCTGTATCTACAGACCTGTTTATTTTATGATTTGGCTTAAATGATCTGCATTGTATGTATGAAATTAAAAGATTTCTGTATAGTTCTACAGAGCTGCGTCTTAAAAAACCCAGGCAGATATGAATCTTACAGGCTCATATCCCTTCTGAATATTGATTAAAAGACAATAAGGTAACTATCGCATTCCTGCTGAAACAATGGAAGCATTACTACCAGAGTTAAATTGGCTGGATCAAGCAAGTTTTTTATGGATACATTTATTTAATTCTAGACTGAAGGAGTGCATTCAACCAATCACAGTACCCCATTTCCCTGTGTGTGATGCACAGTTTCCTTGAAAACAAGCAGGTTCTTTTTTTATTAAAAAAAAAAAAAAGATTGATCCTTCTGGACTTTTTTATATGATGTTCTAAGAATCTTCTAGCCTTGGAGTCAAGTGTCTCAGATGGCACCAGGGAATGGAACCCTCATCTGAATGCAGACACTTTGTTCACATAGCCAAGCTCAGTGGCATCTTCATGAGGGAGGTAGCCTTAGCTATAATATAGAGTGCAGACTGCGATAAACAAAACTGCACGAGTATTCAAATATGCTCACAGCTGCATACAGCCCATTGAACCAGTAGGTTTTTATCCAAATGTTGGCCCTCAACAAAACTGACCTATAGTAAGTTCTTGTTAAAAAAAATGTGACCCTGTGTGGTACCAGCATATCGTCTCCAATCCAAGCTCTGTAATCCCTGGAACAACCCTATCAGGGGATCCATATCCAACTATCTCACCATCAACTTCCAGAATAACTATAATTTCCCCTACAAATTGTAAAATGTTATTCACTCCATTTTTGATCCCTCTGTTCCGACACTCCTGTCCTCAAACCTGAGTGCTCTCCCTTTTCTGACCCTCCTGAGGTCATCACAACTATTTTTATAATTATAGTGTTTATTTTAAAAGAAAAAGCCACTTACGCAAAATAGTGATACCACTAAACAGCAGTACCCATTAAATCATTTGTATACAAACACAAACAAGAAGTCCATAACTATTGGAGGAAGAGCAAACAAGAAATGAAAAATTACCATTCTCATAAAACATATTTATCTAGGTGTGCCTCATTAATTATGACAAATCAGGCTCAAGTTTAATTAAGAATATTACAATTAATTTGCCTCCAGTCTCACCTCCAAGTCCCTGATCTTTTAGCAATAGATATACTTCATCTCTTTTTTCATATAGAATGTTTTAGTAATCATTTGCTGTTTTATATTTACAAAGAAAATATATGAATTAGCTCAGCATTGCAATAACAGATATGGGTAAATAGTGAATCTAGTTATTCTATCTACTAAAATAAATCTTAGTTTACATCGTTCTATTCTAGATTCTTAAATAAAATCCTTTATTTATATATAACACTCTTCCATGAAGTAGTAGAATTTCCTAGAAAGTATATGATGTGAAACTAAAAGATAAACAACAAATTTGAGATAGTTCATTTACTTTACATGATTGCCAACTTATTATTGAGACAGTTTTGTTGTTGTTAAGTATGAAGCAATTGCAGCTGCTTCAGCTATTAATGACCTCTCAAGTTCTAAAGTGATGAGAGATTTCCCCTCATCTTCAGAGTCTTGATCTCTTGCTCTTTTTCAGCTTGCAGGATAGCAGCTACAGTATTTGGTCTGGCTCAGAAAAGATGTACTGCTTATTATTGTGAATTATTTGGACCTTTGCTGGTGACAAAAGTTGAAACTGAGCACCCAGCTCTAATGTGTCTTGACTAAATGATATCAATTTCCTTCTCCTTTGTTGTGTAGAAAATCGAGATCTGGAAATACATAAAAATGATGTTGCTTATAAAACCATGTCCCTTTGACTCTCAATAGCTTTATAATAAGATCTTAGTCAGATTTGAACGCTAAAGCAAAGAAAACTGTTATCTTTGCATTTGGGTCTGTTGATAAATTCTGAGCATTTTGGACATTGCTGTTTTAGTCTCCTTTGGGTACTCAGAAAGCCTTGGCAGCAGGTAAATCAAAGACTTCCACAGAGATATTCTTAACCAGGTCATGAACATTTTCATGCTCGGTATCTACAGTAGTTTTGGTGGTAGTCTCATGATTCTGAAATTCCAGTACAGAACATGGTTCTCCAACATTTCTACTTTTCTCTTTAGGTTATTGTGTACACAACTTAGTGATGAGTATATGCTTGTGCACCTTTATTGACAGACTGATAATATTTGAATGCTCATGTTGTTGACTGTGATAAATAGATACTTTGGTCTTTTGTGTACTACGTCCCACGAGGAACTACTACCCTGTCAGAGTACTGTGAAGGCAAAGGAACCCTCTTGAGGAGGGTTCCACCCCTTGAGGTGTCTTGGGAAAATAATTCCTTTATGCTAAAGGTACCTTAGGAAGGAGCCCCCCAAAAAAGTCAAGCAGCAAACAGTGAAAGCAGAAACTGGATGAGCATGGATTAACAGAGTAGTAATAACATGTAACAGACATATGAGGATTGTGCAATGACTGACAATTTTGGTATTGATAGCAGAAGGGGCATGACTTCCATATGGAAAGAGAGAAAGGCAAAGTAGAAAGAAGGCCACCATCCAATCCCAACTCAACAGTGGAAACCTACCTGGATCAAAATGTACTACTCTAGATCTAATACTTAAGGCTATGGGGTGCTACCCCCACTTCAGCTCATCCTCCCCAATACTGTATGCCCCCCTCTGGGGCAATAGCCTGATTCTGGTGCATAACCAACTTCTTTCCTACCCCAGGTGGCTAACAAAAGGGATTAAAATTGTGGGCGATCTTCTTCTCCTGGACACCACGACCTTGATATCCTTTGAGCAGCAGAAAGATCGTTATGGTCTAGAAGCTCAGGACTTCTGGAAATTTCTCCAAATTAGGAGTGCGGTCCACCCCCTCCTGTTGTGGCGTGTTTATGAAGGGAAGTGGAGTTGCCTTGCTAAACTCCACAAGCCCAATCAGAAACAGGGTATTGCAGGGACCATTTATAAAGTCCTGAAGGATTCACAACCAGACACAACTCCAAATGCCAGTTAGCTTGGGAGGCCGAGCTCCAGTGTTCTATCCCTCCTGAGCACTGGTCTGCCCTCCTGAGGACAACACATGGTGCTTATGTCAACGCCAAAAGCCAGCTGATAGAGCTGAAGATTCTTCTCCATGGTTCAGGACTCCAGCCCTACTCTTCCAACTTAAGCTACTCAGCCATGATAGATTCTGGCAGTGCCAAGAATCCCCAGCACATTTACTTTATGTCCTATGGACCTATTGTACCCTTAAGAAGTTCTAGCTGTCCGTACTGGATGATTGCTCCAAAATTGTGGGGAAAAGAATCTCATTTTTGCACACCTCTCTTCTCCTGGGAGTTGTCTCTTCCCTTGACCCCCTAGCTGCAAAGCACAAAACATGGGTCCTTGCTGCCCTTCTGGAAGCAAAAAGGGCTATTCTGACAAAATGGAGGCAGCCCACAGCTCCCTCCATTCTTTCCTGGTGCGCAGCCCTGGCCAGGCTAGCCATATTTGAGTGCCTTACTGCCACAGGATGAGGACAACTCCCCAAGTACTACAAGAAATGGGATGCAATCCTCTATTCGTATATCTGCATTATTACACCACCACCCCCACCAGGGAATCCACCTCTGGTCTAGGCCCCCCTGTCCCTTTTTTCCCCTCCTACATCTTCGCAAGGTACCACTGCTGTTTCTTTATCTGACTGGAACCTGTTTTCCTTGACTCCCCTCACTGCTTTGGGTTACATCTCATACTCTCCACTCCCCAACAGATGGTAAGTGCATATGAGACATATATGGTGCACTGATGGCTACAGGAAGGCTCCACCCCCTGTAATATTCTTTGTTGACTGTTACTTACACCTTTCAGATTGACTATAGCATGTCGTAGTAGTAGATAGGCTGCCTTTAGTTGGACTTTACTAATAAATGCATGGCCACTCCTGTTTGTGCTGTCATGGTATTGTTATCTAGATTGTGTTACATTCTGCAGATTGTCTTTTCTTTGCTGATATCATCCTTGTGCTGTTCTTTGTGGTTGTGTCTGGAAATGCCTCTACAACTTGAAAACTCAATAAAATCTTAAATGATAAAAAAAAGCTATGAGGTGCTGCGAGTAGAGGCCTCTGCAGCTAAAGGGGAACCCTACTGGGGCCCATCCCCCCCTGTAAGAGGAGGAGAGCAAAAATCATGGAAAGGCACTCACCTGGCCACCAAGTGAAGCCTAGGGGAAGAAGCTAAACCCAGGAGAGGTAAGGCTGAGCCCTGGAAGGGTAAGAATAGGGGGATTGAGCAGTCTTCACTCTTGAGGGGCAGGGAGAACAAGGGAGGGTACAGAATGGAGACCAGGTGAACCATAAGTGGCTGTAGGGAGAATAACTTTTAAAGGTGCTGCCAATGCTGTAAGCAGCTAAAGGTGCCCCCTGGGACTTAGAGGTTCCACCCTATGGCAGCTCAGATCTTAAATGCTACATGAAGGGGTGCCACTGATGCTGCCTGCATGGTCAAAGACTTCCCCCAGAGCAGAGGATTTTCTCACCCTAGTGGTAGAAGAGAAGGACCTCACCCCAACAAGGGACCCACCCTCAAGATGTGGACTTCAAGGGTGCAGAACCATGCTAGATAGATGGAGGCAGGGATGCAACTAACAGTGCAGGACTGGCAATGCAATCAGTAGAATTGAGAACAGCAGAAGACTGCATAAGTGGGCATGCAACTATTAGCACTGAGTATATGAGACTGCATGAAATAAAGTGCATATGGTAGCACTGAGGACAGGGAGACAGCATGGATACATAAAGACAGCATGAGGTGAAATGCAACTGCAATATTTAGGATTGAGTATGGGAAGCAGGCATGCTGAAGCAATGGAAATCAACAATTAGTACTGGTAGGAAATGCAGTATCATTGGGAATCAAACTAGGAAGCAGAGCAGTACTGGAGTAAGTAATGAAACCACTACAGCCAAAGGGAGTGGTTGCTCAGCTACTGGCCATGTGTAAGCAATTAAGGAGCTGAGATGAACAGGAGACTGCAAATGGTACAAACAACAGTGTAGGTAAGCAGAGATACTGCATTTGGTACAAAAAGACAGCAAACATAAGAGCTTGGAGGAACACAATGCAAATTAGATGAGCAAAGGCAAGGTAGTAGGAAGACTAGGAGCACCCCCAAAAAAACAGAACAGAGAATAAAAACACAGAACCTGAAAACAGGAGGGCAGCACAAAACAGCAGACAGAAAAGTACAAACTGCAGCCAGGAGGTAGGAACAAAATGCTAACCTAGGAAGGAGGAAGCACAAAAAAAGCAGAAATCCCAAAAGCATAAAATGAAACAGGAGACAAACACGGGGGGCACAGAGCTTTAGCAGAGTTTCCAGATGCAAAAGAAGAACGCATCTGAATGAGACTGCAGGAAGCCAACTTAAATAGCTCAGGCAGAGCATGGCTAGTTGCCACCACCCATTGAACTGAAGTCATTGCCTTTGATTTATCTTTAACCAATCAATGGCCAGTGGCCTCTACACAATGTAGTGTATCTGAAATCATAGCTACACTCCCTGTATTTGCTTTGACCTCAGTAGAAACTGAATTTATTGTGTCTTTATTTGTTTTTGCCTCTTACTGCAAGAAGTCAACTTTTTGATTTAAAGCTTCAAACTTCCTAGCCATCCATTTTATGAGGTCAAGTATGTGGTGAATGGATTTCCCCACACAATCTAGAAAGTATGATTCTTGCTCAGATGCAGTAGTTGTTAATCCTTCCGATGGCTTATCCATATCAGTTGCAGCCATCTTGACACCTGGAAAGCTAACCCATGTTGGCTTGCTTTGCATGTTCTCTACCGCTCCAGAGGTTGTTTGTAGTGTCCCATCAGAAACTACAACTGTTACAACTGGTGCTTCCATCTCTGCCATGGTCAAGAGCTTTTTCATTACTTGACTCAGTTGCACTTTCAAAGTAAGATTTACTGGAGTTTGCAGATGCCACTCCAAACACATTTCAGGAGGTAAGGGGCTCAGAGACTGGGAAACAGCCACTTGAGCAGAGGTGTCCTTTTCAGCTTTAGCCTCTGGTCTCCCCTGTCCACCAGGCTTGTGGCTGGCCAGAAACTGTTTTTCAATTGATGAATGATGCAAGACAAATATTCCTCCAAAGATTAACTCATTCTATCTTTACCCTTATCAGTAATCCCATAAGCTTCCAAATCAAATTAAAACAAGGAAAACAGTGCTATTTTTCTGATTCTTGCCCAGTATTATCGGAATTACTGTAAAAGGTGTCCACCTTAGTTGGCCATCTTGTTCAATCCTCTACCCACCAATTCTGATCAATACTTTAGCTTCTGTGCCCTCTCCTTTCTCCCTTCTACTTCCCTTCCCCTTTTCTGCCTTTGCCTCACTTCACCTGCCCCTTCCTCCACCCTGCTGTCACATATCTTCAATGCCCTTCCCACCCCAACCTTCCTGTCTTCCCTTTTCTCCTCTTATATCTCTTCAGTTGCCATATTAACTGCTCTGCAATCCCAGCACCCCTCCAGTGGTAATGGCCCTGATGATCTCAAACCTAGACTCTTTCAGCTCTTCCCTCATGCTATTTCTTCAACTATCTCCTCCCTTCTCAACCTATCCTTTGGTTTTGCAAAGCTCCTGTGGCATGAAAACCTGCCTAAGTCCACCCCTCCATAAAGGGTCCTTCCTCCCCAGGAATCTACTACTCTGCTCTGGCAGTCTTTATCCTTTATAGACTCCTCCTCTTTTCTCTGCCCCTTCTAATCTGGTCTCCTGAAATACAGCTACCTTATCTCCTCTTTCCTATAGCTCATGGATGCCAACTTATAGAAAATGAATCAGGGGATGCTCCGTTTTGCCATTTTGTAAACTTTGCCAGCCATTCAACACTATTTCCCATTCCCTCCTACTTCACAGACTCACAAGGGTAAGTCTACATGACCTGTTGGTCAGGTGGTTCCACTCCCATCTGTGTAATAGGCACTAATGTGTCCAAATAGGTGATTACCTCCACCATCACCTCAGAAGTACCTGCAGGGCTCCATCCAGGAACCTGTCCTGTTTTCCTTTTTCCTCAGTGACCATCCCTCTGTCTGTATCTCTGCACATATCCACATGTTCATGGATAACACAGTACTTTTTGATTCAAGAGCTTTGATCCCTGAGCTGGAAACTACCTTGCAGTATGAAGGAGAGGACTGCTGCATCCTTGAAAACAGGTGTCAGATTAGGAACTCATGAGATAGCCAGAAGCAATGGCAAAGATACTTTACTTCAGTGTTTACAAAAGGTCACTGGCAGTGGGAGGGAGCTCATTAGTAGGGCCCATAACATCAGGGGTAGCCACAATATAGTCATCAGATATCATGCCTGCCCTTCCATCTGACTACCTGACAAAGCTCAAGCTTGGCAAGTCTCAAGGGGTGGACAGAATATATACCCCAGAATCATCATAGAGCTAAGGGAAAATCTTGTGGTGCCACTTCCAATAATCTTTTATAATTCTGTCTAGAAGGTGTAATTCCATATGACTTAAAATGTGGCCAATCTTGTCCCCATCTTGAAGGAGGCTGTAGGGTCAAACCCAGGCACTTACAGGTCAGTCAGCATGATGTCAGGGCTAGGCAAGGTCCTGGCGGTAATTATCAAGGATGAATAATGGAGCAATTGGTTTAGGCCATTGTTCTGGCTCCCTCGTAACATCACTTTCTGAGGGGTAGATCATGCCAAACCAACCTGATTACATTCTCTAAGGGAAATGACAATTGAGGGGGACAGGGTAGGGAAAAGAACAGTCTATCTGGACTTCAGTCCATTAATATTGTGGCACATGACAAGCTGCTGGGAAAAGTAAACAAGTGTAGAATACACAAGACACACATAAGGGGGATTGCTAACTGGTTTGGGGGCAGGAAAAAGGGTGTGGTGGTGGGTGAATGATACTCTGAGTAGTGAGAAGTACTTAGAAGCATCACTCAGGGATATGTTCTGGGGCCACTGTTCTTCAACATCTTCATCAATATCTGGAACCTGGGGTCTCCAGGAGGGTGCTTAAGTTTGCAGATGACACACAGCTAGCCTGGGTGTCAGACATGCCTTTAGGATGTGGACAACTGCAAGGAGGACATGAACAAACTGGACAATTGGTCTAACTCCTGAAACCTCAGTTTCAGTTTAGCCAACTGCAAGGTGTTACACTTTGAGAGTAAAATCAGAGCTAGGACCTACAACTGTGTGGGGCTCTTTTTGCTTCAGTGAAGGAGGAAAGGAACCTGGAGGTTATGATAGAAAAGTTGCTGAAGCAGGACACGTAGTATGTGACTGGAGGAAGGTGGATGTTATTCCCCTCCAAAAAAGTGGGGGCAAGGCAGAGGCAGAAAACTACAGACCTGTTAGTTTGACGGAGACACATGATGCAGTTCACTGTGTAGCAGCTCTTCAATTCAACTCCATCTACCCGACGAATTAATTTAATATTTCTCAGCCTCAACCACATCTTAAACATTAAATTAGCTAGTTTGGCTTGCTGAAGACACAGAGATTACTGATTTCACTGACATGGAAGCTGAAGCTGACCCCCAAAACATACCCCCCCCACCAACACTGGAGAAATCTAGCAAAAAGACCAAGGCCCAGGCATCTACCAGAGGCCGCGCAACTACTACTACTACTGCTGAATACAACCTTCTGACTGTTGAGAGATTTTTAGCAGAGTTCTATTCATTTCGTGAGGAATTGAGATCTCTTACCTCAGAATTCAAGTCCATGGCTGTGGCATTTGAGGATATCTTCAAAAGAACTGCTGATAATGAAGTACGACTGGTTTCCCTAGAGAAAAGAGCTGGCAAGGTGGAACCGGAGCTAGTAGCTAACCGACAACATTTAAAATGGATGGAGGCCAAAACTGAAGACCTTGAGGGGAGAAACCAGAGGAACAATGTAGTACTAATTGGCCTCCCTGAGAGAGAGGAGGGGGCTTATATCGTGGTCTTTATCCAAAATCTTTTCACAAAGCTTGTGGGGCCCTCTCCCTACAGGGTGAACTACACTATAGAAAGAGCCCACCGGGCACTAAGACCTATACCACCACCTGGAGCAACTCCCAGACCTCTAATCTTTAGATTCCTGAACTTTCTTGAACATCAACTTTTTTTGGCAAAATGAAAGAGGTACAAGAAATAAAATGGGAAGGTGCCAAATTGCTTGTGACACAGGACCTGCCTACTACAGTCTGCTAATGCAGGACCCAGTTCCACCTAATTGTCTCTAAACTTATCACTGCTGGAATCAAATTCCAGATGGGTTACCCGGCCAGGCTGCAGGTATAGATCACCGGAGCTTGGGTCACTTTTTGAAGAAGTACGCACGGCTATGAGTGAGCTCAGGAAGACCCTTCCTGATCTCTTCAAAGAGCGCTGAATATTGCCAGAGTTGCTACCTTCTTTTGCATGAAGTATAATTGTTTAGAGGTGTAGATATGAGGTAACTGCTTGAACTGTCTAAGCAGTCAGCAAGTCTCCATAATGCCCCCCCCCCCCAACTCAGGAGGAGCTGTACATCAATCCTGCTGCAAATTTGCAAGGAATTTGTTTTCTTTATTTTCTTTCTCAGCAGCAGTCCAGAGAACATGATACTGGGACACAAGCCTGTAAATCTTTACTTTAAATTATTTCAATGGAATGGGGGTCACTTTAATTTTTGCAAGGAGAATTATTCACACGGCATTGCGGGCGGCTGAAATTTAGATAACTGGATCGGGGACTGGGGCTATTTCAGAACTGTAAGAAGAATTTATAACCAGAGTGACTTATAACTGGTCCCGGATCTGTGGATTACTTACTAACAACCCCTACCAGTACTTTGGATCACATTGGTAGAGACTGTAATTCCCGTTTAGTGTGATTAATATACATATACAAAATGGGATGCTGGATACTGTTTTAGCGCTGGAACACTACACTGTTGTTGGATGGTAGTTTAATGTCCTGATTGCAAGAAAATGCTTTCTGTTATATAAAAACTTTGGTTAAATACAGCACTGTTCTCATGATTTTCTCCTCTTAAAGAAGCAGCTCTCTTTAAGTTACATTTGTCTTCAGTTAAACTGCATTTGCATTTAGCATGCTGATGTTTGATGGTAATGTAGTACAGGGTTCAGATGCTATATAACTTGTTAGATGGAGGCTTTTATAACAATTGGGGTCGGGTGGGTGGAGGGAGGGGATGGTGAATGGGAAAGCTGTGCATCATGGGCTATAGTGTTGTTATGTTGGTAGGGTGGTCTGAGTTGGTATATTATTTCGCTTGATGTTAAAAAAACAATGCTTTTTGACATAGCAAGGATGTTTAATCATCTGGGAGATTCTTTGTTCTTTCAACTTAGATTAAGGGGGTTTATTGTGGGACTGGGATTGCATAGGGGACTGGGGGTACAAGGAAGGAGGGGGAGAGTGGGAAGAGAGGGAAAGGGGGTTCGGCACAAGCAAGCATGCAGGGAAGTGATTCTGATGCTCCTGTGAAATATTCAGAATAATGACCCAGATACTTGGTGGATCGACAAAAATGGCTAGTCCATATAATATAGTCTCTTGGAATGTCCGAGGGGTGAGAAACAAAACGAAAAAGGTATAAGATCCTCAAACACTTGCACTATATTAAAGGAGATATCGCTCTGCTTCAAGAGACACACCTGCTAAAGAGTGAAGCTACTCAATTTAGGAGACAGTATGTGGGTCAGGTTTATACAGCAGGGGACAGCACCCAAAGTAAGGGGGTGGCAGTGCTGATCTCGTGGAAAGTTCCCTGTGTCAGTAGTCAGTGTATCAGAGATCAACAGGATAGATACATATTTATTAGAGGGACCCTCAATAGGTCAGAGATGATCCTGAATAGCATATATGGCTCAAATATAGATACTCCCTTGTTCTTTATGGAATTAATCATAATAGTATCTCCATTTCTCTCCCTCCCAATTCTATTAGGAGGTGACTGGAACCTTCCGTATGACCAGGACATAGACAAATCGGATAGACGTCGGTCAGAACTATCCCCAGCTCAGAGAGATCTGTGAGAATTACTAGACTATCTGGGCCTATGTGATCCCTGGTGTTACAGCCTACCGCCAGGGAATACACATTCCATTCCACCATCCATTGTTCTTCATCCCATATAGATTACTTACTAGTTAGCCAAACACTGTTGGGAGGGGTCCTGGACAGTGGAATGGAGCCCGGGATCATTTCTGATCATGTCGCAGTAGTCTGCAAGATATTGTTTCCTCCCTCCAACCCTAAAGAAACAATTTGGAAAATTAATAACCAAATATTAAAAGCTGATAAGGTGATTAAACATATTACTAACTGTCTAGACCAGTTCATGCAAGATAATCTGGGAACAACTGGGAAACCGGACATGGAATGGGGGTGTTAAAGTGCTATATTAGGGGTGAATTAATTAAAATAGCTGACACTAGGAAGAAGGAAAGAGTTAGACAGGCATTCTCCCTTCTATCCCAAATCAGAAATATTGAATCACAACTTTCGAATGGGTCAGGGGAACAGAATCAACAGAATCTTGTTAAACTCAGAGCTCAATATAGTAAGCTCCTCAGAGAAAAAGCAGAACCGGCCATTTTAAAAATGAGAGCTACCTATATTGATCAGGGTGAAAAAGCAGGTAGACTACTTGCCCTTTGGGTCAGGAAACAAGAGGTGTCGAGAATTATTAATGCACTTCACTTAGCTGAGGATGGGTCCCTTAAGACAGACCCCAAAGCAATTACCTGAGAATTTGAGAACTACTACCACGGCCTTTATAGTCAAATGCCTAGCCTTCCCTCACAACAAAGGGTTGATGAATTCCTTGCTGGGGTCCCCCTTCCCACTCTTTCAGAACCGCAGATAAACTCACTGTTGGACCCATTTACAGAAGCTGACATCATAAGTGCAACTTGAAACTTACCACTAGACAAAGCCCCTGTGCCAGATGGGTTTTCCCCTAATTTTTGTAAAGTTTTGTGCCTAAGCTAGTCCCCTAGCTCCATAAATTATTTCAACACATTCTGACATCGGACTCTTTAGACCATCGGCTGTTTGAAGCATTGATAATAGTGTTACAGAAGCCTGGGAAGGAGCCTGAGAATGTCATCAGCTACAGGCCAGTTTCAGTCCTTAATTATGGCATCAAACTTATTTTTTTTTATTTGATTTTTTGAGTACTAGGATTACAAATACCTTTGAATAAGAGGTTCATTTACAAAGGTTCCACATCAGAATAAAATTGTGGAAACAGTAAAATACTGACAATACAAACAATACAGGTAGAGAATTAACATTATAGCTCAAAAACAGTGGTTTCATTCTAGCTAAAGGCATCAAGATTACAGTATATAAAAATCAAGAGCAAAAATGAGTAGAGACTTAAAAAGGGGGGACATTGGAAAGGTGAAGTAAGAGACAGATAACGTGTAGGGATGCAAGTATGACAAGCGCAAGGTTGTGATAGGTACTAGGAACATAGTCAAACTGGGTAGAAGGAAGGAGAGAGTTGGGAAGAGAAGAAATTGGGGAGGAGGAGAGAGGGGCAGTCAAAATTATGATATTGTTACAAAGTGCTGAGTGCCAAAAAAGTGCAATGGGTATTGGTGAAAGGGGAGGCAGGGAGGGGAGAAGATACTGAGGAAGGAGCATGACTATGGGGGGGTGGGGGCAGGAGGAATGCACACAGGGGAGAGAGGGTTGTAGAGGGAGTGAAGGGTGCAGGGGATGGTGTGGTAAGAGTGAGGTAAGCAGTGGGAATGATAGTGGGGTGCTAGTGGTATGAGGTTCTGCCAGAATAGGATGGGGGTGGGTGAGGGTGCCAGAAGTGTGAGATCCTGCCAGTAAGGAAGGAAAGTGGTGTGGTGCCAGAGGTGTGAGGTTCTGTCAGAAAAGGAGTGGGGTGAGCGGGATTGCCATAGGTGTGCGGACCTGTCAAAAAGGAAGTGGGTGGGAGGGAGTGAAGGACAGGGGAAGTAGAAGCAAGAAGGGCCAGCAGGGAGAGGGGATGGCCATCAAACGTATTGGTTACAGTTACATTTGCTGAGATTTGTGAGGTGATGGCGCAGGGAGCATTTATATGGTCCAAGCTTATTCTCATTGCAAACTTCTGGTCAAACTATTAGTGGATAGACTTAGTCGAGTTTTATCTACCTGATAGGTTCAGAACAGGTCAGGATTTATGAAGCAAAGGTCATCTGTGGATCATCTCTATAAGTTGGCTCACATTTTCTCTGCATCCAGGGCTGCAACAATCTCTGCAGTGTTGGTGTCCCTGGATGCAGAGAAAGCTTTAGACTGGGTTGACTGGCAATTCATGTTTAGGACTTTACACTGCTTTGGATTTCTTCCCCAATTTATTCACTGGATTCAAGCACTCTACGCCAGTCCTAGCACCTGAATATATTGTAATGGGGTATTCTTTTCCATATTTCAGTTGCATTTGGGTACCAGACAAGGATGTCCCTTATCCCCCTTGTTATTTAATCTTTATTTAGAACCCCTAATAGTTAAAGTGAAGGAACATCAAACAATTCGAGGAATCATGTTAGGGCAACAATAAGTGAAAATATCCAGATACACAGATTATATACTCTTACATTTATCCCACCCCTGTGAATCTGTCTCAGCGGCACTGGAGATAATCCAAGAATATAGCTCCCTCTCTAACTACAAAGTAAATCTTGAGAAAACAGCTGTCTTCCCTTTGAATTCTAGAACACTCAAGTTTGAAATATTAAATACAGGCCTAAAGTGGATGCCTAAATCTTTAAAATATCTGGGTATTCATCTGGCAAGAAGTGAATTATAAATGAGGAAACTTAATTTGGGTGCAATCTTGCACATAGTGAATCATAAGTAGACTTGTCTCATTGGAAATCGCTACCTCTGTCACTCTGGGGGTGCATAAATTTAGTAAAAATGAATATTCTTCTACAGCTCTTCTACCCAATTAACCTTCTAAATTTGTGGTTACCTCTGTACTGGTTCAAGAAGGTACACTCGTTTATAACTGATTTCATTTGGTTGGGAAAGTACCAAGGAGAGCATATCATAAACTAGCTGCCCCCAAGAGCGTCGTCGGCCTCAGACTTCCTCATTTCGGATTATACTATTGGGCTAGTCAAGCTAGTAAGTATCTCTGCTGGCTTACAACCAATGAGGAACTAGAGACACTATCTTATGTGCCCACCTGGCTTAGGATAGAAAAAGATATGATAGCAACTAATGGGATTTCCCTAGTGGCCTTACTGCATCTGAAGCCTAGGGACTTGCCATCGGGGCTATGCCAATCTTTGGTTGGGGTCTCGGTGTGAATTCACTCACAGTTATGCTCACTATTGAAATATAAGCGCAACCATGACCCCAAGCAACACCTGGCCGAAAACCCCAATTTTAAAATAGGAGATAAATTAATCTTGCCTCCTGGATCCCACAATTGGCTACTGTAGAAGTGGAAAGTTTAATGGCAGAAGAAGGCTGCTGGATCACTTCAAGAGAGATCCTGTCCAAAGTTTCTATTAACAATAAGATAGTCTTCAAAATCTACCAACTCAGACACATGTTAGTTCAGAGCCTTAACTCTCTTTTCGAACTTTCCCAGATGGGTGAATTTATACAGTCTCTCACATCACTGGCTTTACTCCCACATGATGCTCTAAAATGTATGCAAGCCTATATGCAAAGGTTTATCCGACAGTACATGGGGTGCCTAAATAGTGGTCCTCACTTTTCTTAGGTGCTGACCTTTACTGGCATAAGATATGAAAAAACTGCCACACCTATGTCACTCAAGATAGGTTGAGAGTCACGCAACTCCAGATACTGCATGACATGTACATGACACCATCCAAACTGTATAAAATGGGCAAAGAGGCTTCCTCCCAGTGCATAAGGTGTACAAGGGATGAAGGCTCTTTTCACCACATTTTCTGGAATTGTGTTAGAGTAGCCTGCTTATGGAAACTTACTAAGGAGAGAGAGTTGATCCCTTACTAGGAATCAAGGATCTTTTTACTCCAGACATATGTCTTGTGGGTGACTATGGGGGTATTCCAGCAAAAGAACATAGGTATTTCATAGCTCTAATCACCCTCTTGGTAAAAAAGCTAGTCCTCCATCACTGGGTAGATGAGGAGACCATATCTTATATGGAATGGGTGCAGAAACTTCTCCTCAATCTCCATACTGAGAAAATGATAGCCAGCATTCACAGCAGTACCCATAGATATAAAGAAATATGGGAGAAATTACACACTCTGTACTCTCTATAAGGTCTTCATTACTGATAGCTTCCCTGGGCCAAATCTTGTGTACAGGGGTAACACTTGGCTTGCTGAAGCCAAGAGGGGTGGGGTATAGGGCTAGGAGGGATGGGGGAGGGTTGAAAATGTTTTTTTTTTGGCATCATATGTTTACTTTGTACCGTGTACTTGAAAAACAATAAAGTATAAATTTCAAAAAAAGACCTGTTAGTTTGACCTCAGTGGTAGGGAAAATGATGGACACACTTCTGAAAGAAAGAATTGTTTAGTACCTAGAGGTCAGCGGGGCACAGGACCTAAGGCAGCATGGATTCACAGTGGAAAGGTCATGTCAGACAAATCTAACAGATTTGTTTGACTGGGTGACCAAAGTAGTAAACCATGGAAGGGCTGTGGATGTGGCCTATCTAGACTTTAGCAAAGCATTTGACACAGTCCCACACAAAATATGAATAAACAAGTTAGCCAGCCTGGGAGTGGATCCCAGGGTGGTAGTCTGGGTATAAAATTGGCTGGACAACAGGACACAGAGGGTAATAGTAAACTGAGTCCACTCTGAGTAAAGAAGGGTTACTAGAGAGGTACCGTAGTGTTCAGTACTGGGACCAATCCTCTTTAATGTCTTTATAAGTGACATTGCGAAGGAGGTGGAATGGAGAGTATGCCTCTTTGCAGATGACACAAAGATCTGCAACAGGGTTGATACACAAGGGGGGGATGGAGGAATGGTCAAAATTATGGCAGCTTGGATTCAATGCAAAGAATTGCAAAGTAATGCACCTGGGAAACAAAAAACCCAGGGAAGAGTACACAATGGGGATGCTAACAACAACAAAAATGGAATGGGACCTGGGGTAGTCATATCAGATGACCTAAAGGTAGGCATGCAATGTGAAAGGCAGTAAGGAGGGCTGGGGGGATATTGGGATGCATAGGGAGAAGCATCACCAGTAGAAAATAGGAAGTTGTTGTCCCTCTGTACAGACAGTTGGTGAAACCCCTTCTGGAGTACTGCATGCAGTTCTGGAGACCCCATCTCCACAAGAACATAGACAGGATGGAGGCAGTCCAGAGGAGGGCAACTAAAATGGTGCAGGGTCTGCACCAGAAGCCATATGAAGAGTGACTAAAGGAGCTTAATATGTATACCCTAGAGGAAAGGAGGGAGAGGGGGGACATGATAAAATCATTCAAGTACCTCAAGGGAATCAACAAAGTCCAAGAGGGTAGCATCTTTCAGAAAAAGATATGCAAGAACAAGGGGGTGCAATTTGAAGATAGAGGGGGAGATGGCTCAGGGGCAACATGAGGAAGTATTTTTTCACAGAGAGGGTGGTGGATGCATGGAACAGTCTTCCAGAGGCAGTAGCGGGGTCAAAAACAGTGGGGGAATTCAAGAATACATGGGAGAGACATAAGGCAATTCTAGTGGAGGGTAGGAGAAAGTAGGTTGTTGGTTAACTAGGATCTGCAGCTTATTTGAAAGGTAGGAAAATGGGCAGACTGGGTGGGCCAAGCGGTCCTTATCTACTGTCAAAGTTTATGTTTCTATGTGGCTGCTATCAAGAAGGACAGCAAAATGCTGTGGTACATCAAAAGAAGGATGATCAGTAGAGCAAGGAAAGTAAGCCTGCCACTTTCTATGGCCCTGGGCAGGCCCCATGTGGAGTACTGAATGTAGTTTTGGTCTCCTCAATTTAAAAAAGGACTCTGAGTCAGTCAAGAGGGTGCAACACATAGCCATGGTTTGCCAGACAAAAGCTATGAGGAGAAGCTGGAGGCCCTTAACCTGTTTACTCTGGAAGAAAGAAGGCTGAGAGCTGACATGATCTTAATCTTTTGCATACGGTATTCAAGGGTATTGGCAAGTTCAAACAGTTGGGGATGTTTGATCTGGTGTACTGCAGCTGGACATGGGAAAATGCCCTGAAACTAAGGAGTGGTAAATTAAGGGATAACTTTAGAAGGATGTTTTTCCTCCCAGAGAGTGGTGAACACACAGAACAGCCTACCAGTGGACATGAAGACAGCATAGGTCTTTAAAGCAGCAGTGCAACAAAACTGGGCAAAAAATTTGAGCCTACATTTTTGGTCACTATAAAATATTCTAGGCCTCTTCCAGTTTTATTTGGTGGTAATATTTTGTAGTTCAACCAAACGCTGAGTATTTTATTAAGGTTTTAATTTTTTTTTCTCAAGATAAAAAGATAGCTGCCACGTTTGGCCTAGAAATGGCACTGTAGACCTGGCAAGGGTTAGGATTAAGAAAATCAAAAAAGTATGGTGTGCAGCATAGTAAGAATCTAGAAAAGTAGATTTGGCAGGCATGCTAATCATCCTAATATTGTTATTAATTGTAGATGAAACTAACGTTTTGGAAAAATGATTTGAATTGCACTGCTGCCTTAAGGTATGACTGGGCACATTTCTGTTAACAAAGGGAATCACTGGGTTCTCTGGGTAGCAGAGTGAGAAGGAGTTCCCTATAAAATGGTACATGTTTGCATAGCATAATTATTTTATCTCTGCTTGTGAAGGGGTGATGATGAACCTAGAATCCCTTCCAACTAAGCTAAAATTAGTATGTTACTATGAAATATGTAACTATAAGTTTGATAATGTCCAACGCTAGTTTCTGCTCCAAACAATTCTTGCTGTATGCCAAAAAAAATGGTCTCCATGACCTTTCACAACAAGATGTCATTTTCTAGGCTCCATAAAATCCTTGTCTTCATGACTCTGAAGGACTCCTCCTTTGAAGACGTCTCCCATGTCAAGTAACTGTGTGTGGGGTTGTACTGAAACCTGTGTGTCTTCTCCCACAACAATTCAATCCACAAAAATATACTCTCCAAACTCTGCACCCTGTGCCACAATAAATTCTGACCTCCACTTTCAGTCTGCCATGAGATCATCTTCAGAATGATCCTCCCAGTGTTTGACTATGTGGATGTGTTATAAAGCACTGCCCAAAAACCATCCATACCAGACTGGACCCCTTCTTCCATTCCTTCTGCATCCTCCCGCAACCAGCAATGTTTCCCCTATGCTAACCTATGCCTCTCACCTCTCAAGGGAAGGTGCTACTTCCAGGGCACCTCCTTTCTCTCCTACTACTGGTTCAACCCTCTCAACTGTCTCCTCTCCTCCCTCCATTCCCCTTCCCCTTCCTCCTATTCCCCCCACTGTGTTAACACCTATTCATTCACTAACCCTTATTCCAAAACCCCAGCTAGGCAAACAGACTTCTAAAGTCATCTGTCCTACCTCTGGTATAACCTACCCCCATTCCTCTGCTGTTCCTCCGATTTTTTTTTCTTCAAATCTCTCCCCATGAGCATTCCTCACACACCTGTTTCTATAATTAGCCAGCCTCCTTACCTGTCCCCCAATCAAATGCCCCTGTTCTCATCCCCCCTTTTAACTTTGCAAACTCTACTGCTTTAAAAGTGGCCTAGTTGATTTTCCCTATGGTGATATTCATATTAGTTCTTCTAGATCTTGCCTTGTGTTTATATAATTTTTGGATTATTGCCCTTGTGGTTTACTTTGCAACTTTGCTTGACTGTTTATCTATGGCTGACTGTGGTTACCCTTGCTTTTGTTCCATTTTGCACTGCCTGGTTTACTGTTCTACCACCATGGTGTAGCAACCTGACCTGACCCCACCCCCGGGGTTACACCTGGAAATGAGCCTTGGCTCAGTGTGCCATTTTAAGCCCAAAATTTAAATAAAAGTGGAAAACATAAGCATTTGTATACCTTTTCAACTAGTATAGGCATACTTACTTAGATCTTTTATTATGGATAGTAAAATATTTTACAGGTGATGATCAAGAGAGAGGTTAAAAGATGCAGTTTGCATACCATGCAAAGCACATAAGGAAGAACAATTCTATTGTATAGCCTTCCTTATGTTTGAGCTGCTATGATAAATACTTGGAAATGTAGGATTCTTTTAACTGTACAAGTATTTCTGTATACTGATGTATTATATGGTTGAGCATTTTCCCATAGAAAAGTAGTGCATCAAGAAAGTAATAATATCAATGTTCTGACATCAGAAACTCATAATACTACAGACATCAGAATGATAGTATTACAGCTTTGAATTCCCTCAAAAGCTGCACTCTGCAACTGGTTGAAAACCTGCAGCAAAATGAAATCCTATAAACTAACCTCTATTCAGTGGCACTGCAGTGGACAGAAAGTACTGTTTCTTTATTTTTATTTTTTACTGTTCCTCATTGGCAAGAGATGTGACCCAACTGCCATGGTAAGATGATTCAGTCGTTGTTTGTGTGGGGGGTTCATTGAGACATTTGGCGGGGGTGGGGGGAGATTTGTTGAAACAGTTGGTGTTGGCTGACGTGTGAGAGAAGGATCCAGTCAGTGTCTGTGTGGGGGTTCTTTGAGATAGTCAGGGGGTGGGGGCTTGCTGAAACTGTTCGAGTTGGCTATCAAGTACAGCAGAGATGTGACCCAACCTTGGCAGTGAGAGGAGGATCCAGTCAGTGTTTGTGAGTCCAGTTTATTCAGATAATTTGCAATATATTACAATAAACATTTGACAAACCATCTGTTATAGTTGTTATAACTTCATCACAGGATTCTGGTGACATGAAAAACCTCTTGAGCTTTGGTCTCGAGTCTTTTGATGTCATCAGAATCCCTCTATGAAGTTACAACATTGTAACAGATGGATTATAATATGTTATTCTGTTTAGTTGTTGTAGTAGTAGTAGTGGGAATTTATTTGGTGCTCTATCCAGCAAGCTGAGGGTGCCTTACAAAATATATATAATTACAGGATCACAGATTCATTTCTTTAACTCTTTATATGTTTCTGAAGGCTACAGTCATGCACAAATAATTTTTTTGAACCTGAACCTGAGCTAGTATAGGCCAGGAACATGGAACATTGAGAAAATAAAGAATACCACATATAGTTTAGACTAGAGAGACAAAAACAGATGTTTCTAGACAGGTTATTTTTTAAGATATAAACCACAGACAGGGAAAAAATCATTTATTCCTGTATAACCTTAATTATAGAAGAGTATTTTCAATGCTGTAATAATCCTTAAACATCATAAAGCCTTGAATAAAATTATATTAACCCTTGCAATAAATTTATATGTGGCCCTTCTAATTACTGCTAAGTATTGAGGATCTGTTTTGTAAATAATTTCAGCTTAATCTCACACAGCCCATCTCCTCCTCCATTCCCAGAAAAAATGGTTGCAGTCCTTTATTCTTGACATCATACACTGCTGTGACAATTATTTTTAGACCACAAATGTAGGAGCTGGTCACTTTTCCATAGAAATAAAGTGAACTGAGGAGAAAGCTTTCATTGCAGTTCTCAGTAAAGTAAGAAGAAAGGTTTAACTGCAATTAACTTATAGGTACTGTACTGTATATAGGCTTGCTGAAAAGAATTGTGAAGATGGGGCAGAATGCACTCCCTCCTTCTACTATGTATACTCTTCTGGCCCCCTCCTCCCTCAGCTTGATTCCCATCTGCTGAAGATGGTGTGTCATGCTCCCTGTTGTTTCCTGTCTGCTACAGTTGGTGAGTGTCAGGTTTTACTTGGTAAATATCATTTTGGGATCACTACTGGGCTCTCAGCACTGGACTCTGCTGTGAGTGAGATGAATATCTATATCTCTCTCTCTCTCTCTCTCTGTCTCTCTCTCTATATATATATCTATATCTATATATATTCTATGCAAAAAACTTTGTTAATCCATCAGTTAGGGTTCTTCTACAGCGAAAAAGGCAGAAATTCAATTTTAGGGTTCCTTCCCCTTGAACCCCACCCCAGCCCACCCCACCAGCACAGGCATTGGGGTGTACGTTGGGTCCTTTGGCCAACTCTCACCCCATCCCATGTGTAAACAAGCTGAGGTGGTGCAGTGTAGGAGAATGGGTGAGAGTTAGGACCAAGGACCCCAACGCACATCCCAATGCCTGTTGGTGGGGGCAGGCTGGGGTGGGGCTCAAGGGTGGGAACCCTAAAATTGAATTTCCTCACTTTTTCTGCTGTAGAAGAACCCTAACTGATGCATTAATGAAGTTTTTTGCGTAGAATTTCCTTAATTTTTAAGAAAGAATAGAAAAATAGAAAGTTGCGCAAGTTGGTGGGAGCGCGGGGCCTGACCAACTTGTAAGTGTCAGGCAACATTACACACCCAATGACTAAAAAGTACTTTCACAACAGCAAGGCCAGCCACCAAACAAATGTTAATGTAATAGAACAATAGAAAACGCTGTCCACAAAACTTAAACTGTGCCACACAATATGTCTGTAAAAAATATATTGTCCATCATGTAAACACCTCTATTAACATCTACAGGACACAGCGTCAACACCCTCCAAATTTCAAGTAAAAAAAAAACAAACCATGTCCAACATATGACAAAGCAAAATTTGACATTTTTATTCATCAGAGTGACACAGTTCTGCACCTGTTGACATTTAACACACAGATCGACTGAAAACTACATCCATGACACTAAGGCTAGCTATCCTATCAATTTCAAGCCACCACCAGAACCAAAAAGCTGTCCACAGAAGGTGAACTGCACCACGCCATATCTGCACCAAAACAATTTTCCAACACAGAAACACTGTCATATTCATCCACATGACATGCTGTCAACACCCTCCAGATTTCAAGTGAAAAGACCAAACCATGTCCGAGATATCACATCGTAACGTATGAGATTTTCATTCGTCAGACTGGCACAGTTCCGGACCTGTTGACATTTAACACACATAACAACTGAAAACTACATCCATGACACTAAGGTTAGTTATCCTGTCAATTTCAATCCACCACCACAAGCAAAACACTGTCCACAACATGTAAAGTGAGTCATGCAATATCTCTGCAAAATAAATTTTCTCTGACATGTAAACATGATAATTCACATCTACAGGACATGCTGTAAACACCCTCCAAATTTCAAGCAAAAAGACCAAACTGTTTCCAAGATATTAAATGTTAAAGTTTGGTAAAATTTCCCTATGTATTCCATTATATCAAATCTGGCCATCTTGTCCTGTCCTCACGATCAAAGATGGCAATCAAAGAATCTCACTATCAAAAAATTTGTAGGCTCACGAACAAAGAATAAAAACTTTTATAATTAACAAAACTGAAAGAATTGCAGTAAACCACCACCATGGTTCGACAGAACAAAGCCTCCTGAGCAAAACCCACCCACATTTGACTTCCTAGCGCACCCCTGGGCTGAGAAAATATATTTTTTAATCTGGCCATCTCATCGTACCCTCACGATGCACGATCGCGATCAAAGAATCTCGTGATCAAAGAATTTGCAAGCTCGCGATCAAAGAATTTGCATGGTCATGATCAAAGAATAAAAACTAGTGTAATTAACAAAGTTTACAGAACTGCAGTAATCCACCACCATGGCTCATCAGAACGAAGCCCCTGAGTAAAACCCACCCTCATTTGTCTTCCTAGGACACTCCTGAGCTGAGAAAATTAATTTCTTTATCTGGTCATCTCATCCCTCGCTCGCGATGCACAATTGTGATCAAAGAATTTTGTGATCTAAGAATTTGCATGCTGGCAGTCAAAGAAATTGCTCGCTCACAAACAAAGAGTGAGGGATGAGATGACCAGATTTAAAATTAGTGTTTTGTAGCCTAGGGGTGCCCTATAAAGTAATATAAGGGTGGATTTTGCTCAGGGGGTTTCACTCTTTCACATGTGTATTAAAAAACTGCAGTTTTTATTATCCCTGGTAGTCTAGTGTTGCCTCATGTGTCTTAATGTATATTTATTAATTATATCCCTGGTAGTCCAGTGCCCCCCACCCACCGATCTGTAGTTCTTTATAATTCATATTGATATCCCTGGTAGCCTAGCGGTCTCCCCTCCCATCATAATAAAATAAATGTGAATTTAGCAATACCTGGTAGTCTAGTGCCCCACCCAGCCTGCCAGCCTCACCCAGCACCCCACCATTCTTCCCCAGCTGGTTGACATAGCACAGCTCACCTTCACGTTGCTGTTGATCAGTGTATATTATTACACTGGAAAGAGGTGCTGAAATTATTTTCTAGCACTCTTTCAATTGCCGCTGGTAATACACACAGCCTGTGGCCAGCCATGGAGGTGAGAGGTGGCTGTGCCAGTCGCCAGCTGGAAAGGGTGGGGGTGCTGGGTGGCTGGCAGGGCTGGGTGGGGGTGGGGCTACTAGACTACCAGGTATTGCTAAATTCATATTTATTTTATTATGATGGGGGGGACCACTAGACTACCAGGGATATCAATATGAATTATAAAGAACTACAGATCGGGGTTGGGGGGGCACTAGACTACCAGGGATATAATTGAAAAACATACATTATGACACATGGTGGGGGCACTAGACTACCACTGATAATAAATAAAGATATTTATCACATACTCATTGGGGGGCCACTAGACTACCAGGAATAACAGAAATTATTATCTACATTGCCATGATGGGGAGGGGGCCGCTAGACTACCAGGGATAATAAAAACTGCAGTTTTTTAATACACATGTGCAAGAGCAAAGCCCCCTGAGCAAAACCCACCCTTATATTACTTTATAGGGCACCCCAGGCTACAAAATTCTAATTTTAAGTCTGGCCATCTCGTCCCTCACTCGCAATGCACGATCGCGATCAAAGAATTTGCAGGCTCACGATCAAAAGTCGTTAGCGAGCCAATAACGAAGAATTTAAAAGCTAATAACTCTATTTTTGGACCAATTTGGATGGAACCAAAGCCATGGCTCCATAGATCAGGGCCCCCTTGAGTAAAACCCATCAAAGTTTTACTTCAGAAGTGACCCCTGAGCCGAGATATTTGTGTTTGTGTGATCGGAAAACTGAAAACAAGATGGTGGACCTCACAGTCAAAGAATTTTTGAAGTTCCTCAGGAACAAAGATTCTTGAACCGCGGAGCTGAAAATTCTTTGACCGCCAGGTGGGACGAGATGGCCAGAACCCCATTCTTTGATCACAAGATATACATAGAAATTTTCCCATTGACTTATAATGGGAACTTAAAATTTCCATAATTTTTGAATGCCTTAATATTTTTTCACCAAACAAAAAGCAGCATGTTTGGCCAGCAAAGCTCTTTCAAATGAGCCATCTTGCAGAGTAGCACACCACACAACGGCCGTGCAGGACCACATTTAGAATGCCAAATGGTGCCTCCAAAAATGGATAATTTTGTATTGTTCAGCACTTTCGTACACAAAGACCAGCACTCTGACTGATTCGCAATTTGATAAATCAAGAGATCTATCATGTCCCAGTGCATGTACCAAATTTCAGGCAAATCCATTGAACAGGTCCAAAGTTATTAACGCCCAAACTTTTGACTTTAGTATGTAACTGACCGCTCAACTCTAACTATAGTGGCGCAATCGCGCCATTATAATATATATATATATATATATATATATCTTTATTGCAAGATGTTCATGTAGAAGTGTGATGTATGGCCACGAAGGGAATGAGTGTGGCCATGACTAGGATGCCTAGCCAAGATGAGGCTGTTGAAGTATTTGTCCCCATTAGGATGCAAAAGCATTTGTTCCTCATAAAATGTAGTTAAATATATGAAACAAAACCAAGCAAAACTACATGGAGAAACAGACCAAGGGAATGGAGAACAAACAAGATGGCAAAAGGAGGGGAGTTTTGATTTTGAATCCAGTGTCATTGGCTGGAAGTTTCAGGCTACTGAGTGCTTGATTGGTTTTTAAGTCCTCAGTCAAGAATGATGATATACCCATCAAGACAATAAAAGAGCCAAGTGAAAAAGAAACCCTTTAGTTCCACAATAGCTAATTTATTTCCATGATGGTCCTGGCCATTGACAATAATAGAGATATTTGCTGTGTTCTCAATCCACCAAAGTTGTATACATATATTTGTCAAGGGTTGTTGAGCAATTCTGTTTCCTCATTGGTCAACCCCAGTCACATGGGGCTACCTTATCTTTATGATAACCAAATCCCAGGCCAGATGTCTGCAGAATAAACTTTAGAGGTCAAAGATTAATATGCATTTATCACACCATGTTAAAAACTCCCTCTATAACACAGCAAACCACACCACACTCCAGGTAACTAACCCAACCTAACCCAAAAAGGCAAAAAAGCATAAAATGCAAACCAAGTCAAACAGCTAAATATGAAACTTACCTCAGAATCCCAATTGCTTGTAACAGAAAGCCAACTAGCCTAGAACTGAAATGTTACCTTAAAGAACCCACCATCATAACAGCAACCAACATCAGAATTCCACTGACCTGCAAGCTTTAGAAACATAGAAACATAGACTTTGACAGCAGATAAGGACCGCTTGGCCCACCTAGTCTGCCAATTTCCCTACCTATTGGATAAGCTGCAGATCCTAGTTAACCAACAGTCTACTTCTTCCTAGCCCCCACCAGAATTGCCTTATGTCTGTCCCATGTATTCTTGAATTCCTCCACTGTTTTGGACCCCATGACCTCCTCAGGAAGGCTGTTCCATGTGTTCGCTACCCTATCTGTGAAAAAATACTTCCTCACATTGCCCCTGAGCTGTACCCCCTCTATCTTCAGATTGTGTCCCCTTGTTCTTGCACATCTCTTTTTCTGAAAGATACCATCCTTTTGGACTTTGTCGATTCTCTTGATGTACTAGAAAGTTTCTATCATGTCCCCCCTCTCCCTCCTTTCCTCAAGGGTCTACATATTAAGCTCCTTTAGTCTTTCTTCATATGGCTTCTGTTGCAGACCCTGCACCATTTTAGTTGCCCTTCTCTGGACTGCCTCCATCCTCTCTATGTCCTTGCAGAGATGGGGTCTCCATAACTGCACGCTGTACTCAAGATGGGGTCTCACCAACTGTCTGTACAGAGGGATAACAACTTCCTGTTTTCTACTGACGATGCCTCTCCCTATACATTCCAGTATCTCCCCAGCCATCTTTACTGCCTTCTCACATTGCTTGCTTACCTTTAGGTCATCTGGTATGACTACCCCCAGGTCCCTTTCCATTTTTGTTGTTGTTAATACCTGTCCCCCATTGTGTACTCTTCCCCTGGGTTTTTGTTTCCCAGATGCATTACTTTGCACTTCTTTGCATTGAATCTAAGCTGCCGGACTTTTGACCATTCCTTCAACCTTGCCAAGTCCCTTCTCATCCTTTCCACCCCCCCCTGTATCAACCCTGTTGCAGATCTTCATGTCATCTGCAAATAGGCATATTTTTCCTTCCAGTTCCAAAAAGAAAGCCAAACCATCTTATACTAACCTACCCCCACCAAAAAAAAACAGCAATCACCAAATAAACTGCAACTACACCACACACCAAGGAACACAAAAGAAATTAAACAGAACTACCCATCTGCTGATAAAAAGACAGTTAAAATCCCAGTACACACAATCACTAAAGTTGCTTTCTACAAAAATACTTTCTCCATACCTGCTTCTTACTATCATCAAAATAGTGCCTGGAAGCAAACAAGAAATATAGACATAAAACAATTCAAATAATGAGTTAGGAATCATCAACATCATCAATTTATAACATAGCTCTATTCCAAAACCATAGCACTAGTAAATAGCCATAAAATACATAAAACAACTACACATATAAAAATACCTGCAGCCAATCAAGTAAAATCAGGGAACGCCAAAGTAAATAGATAAGATTTTAATGCAGATTTAAAGCTCTCCACCGTCAGGCACTGTTGCATCCAATGAGGTAGAGAATTCCACTGGGATGGGGCTGCAAATTCAAATGCACAGGCCCCAGATGATTTTAAACAAACCCTGGGAATCTCTAGAAATCCCTCATCAGTGGAGCAAAGTGGCCGGGAGGGGAAATAGGGATGAAGAAGATCTTGCAGATAACTTGGTCCCTGTCCATGTAGGGACTTATAGGTCAGTAAACCACCCTTAAAAGTGATCCACCACTGAATGGGCAGCCAGTGCAGATCACACAACATCGGTGTGACATGACAGCTATGGGGTAGCCCAGTCAACAACCTGGCTGCTGCATTCTGCACCAGCTGCAAGTAGCAGATATCAACCCCTGATAGCCCTAGATACAGGGCATTATAGAAATCAAGGTGAGAGGTTACAAAGGCGTGAACCAAAGCTGGTAGGTCATTGGGCTGAACTAGGTGCTTGAGCCAGGCTACATTCCTTAGATGGTAAAAGGCAGTCTTGCCAATGGATGACACCTGATGTTTTAGCATCAATCCATCATCAAGAATCATGCCCAGATCCCACACCCATTCAGAGGTCGTCAGCTGGCGACCACTGAGCCAAAGCCCTGAGGCACGCCCCTCTGATGGCACCTTTACCCAATGGCCTGGGTCCCCCACCAGGACCTCAGTCTTATCTGGATTCAACCTCAGCCAGCTGGCACTAATCCAATCCTCAATCTCGGAAAGGCAGTCATTAAAACTCGAGACAGCTCCCCACTGATTGGGCACAAAGGACAGGTAGAGCTGAGTATCATCTGCATAGCAGTGAAAACCTTAGCCCATACCACCTTACAATGTCTCCCAATGACAGCATATACACTGCAAACAGCATAGGGGACAGTACAGAGCCCTGCAGAACCCCACTTGGCAGGGAGACCTTGTCAGAGGAATAAACACCACAGACAACTGTCTAAAACCTGCCAGTGAGGAAAGAATTAAACCATCTGAGGACTGTACCAGAAAATCCACAGACTGACCGCAGGCACTCGACCAACACCCCATGGTCCACAGTGTCAAATGCCACCAAGAGATCAAGAAGAACCAAGATGGAATGGCTTCTCTGATCTCTTGCTGTTAGAAGATCATTGAGAACCTGAACAAGGGCCATCTCGGTACTATGCCATTTCCAGAAACTGGACTGGAGAGGATCGTAGATGTCGTGGCTGGTTAAATGATCCTCCAGCTGCAGCACAACAACCTTCTCAATAGCCTTACCCACAAAGGGAAGGTTAGAGATGGGTCTGTAGTTAGCAAGACAGTCTGGGTCATGAGATGGTTTCTTAAGAAGGGGTACCACCACCGCCTCCTTCAGGGTGTCTGGAAGCACCCTGGATTCTAGCGAATACCAATTTATTTCAGCAAGGACCAGACCGATGGTCTCAAAACTCACCACAAGGAGGGGTATTGGGCCAGGGTCCAAATCACAGCAGGTTGGCCACAAAGACTGGATAATCTTCATGACATCCCCGATAGCTGGCTGGCTGAAGTCAGACCAGGCAGACTGAGGAGCTGCCACCTCCCACTGATCACCGTCCACCCCATTGGGGCATCCAGTGCGAATCTCAGAAATCAAAACCATGCCAGTACTCACAACAAATGTAGCTCTTTCCAGTCTGATAAGATCAAAAAGGGAGCAGCAATGGGCATTGTCCCCTTAAGAAACCTCTGCAGGAGCCAGCCTGGTGGTGAAGAGGGCTAAAGTGCTGCATATGCACAGTAACTTTACCAATGACAGTGACCCAAGTTTGGGAACGAGCTCAGGTTGCTGGGGGTCAGCTGGGGCAGGAGGGGAACAAGCATCTGACAGACTGCTTTCCTCTTCCAGGGAGGGGAGACATGTCAGCCCAGCAAATGACTGTCACCAGGTGGAGGCCTGGTGGTAGTGCATCACAACCAGCACGAAGGGAGGGAGCTGAAAAACATTTTGCGTGAGTGCACATCTTGGATGTCAGCAGGGGTGGGACAAAAAGTGAAAAAGAAGTCTGGGGCATAATGAAGCCATGCTTGATCTGCCTAGGTCCACATCATCACCTGGGACCAAGCCTTGGTTCGCTCTGGATAGGTGTATCGGGGTGGGGCAGCCTTCTTCCTGCAGGCCCCACCTTGAGGGGATTGCCATGGGAGAAACTGACCAGATAGGTCCCAGGAGACATGATGGCTGCCTCAGAGGAATGGGGACAGGGCTGACTAGCTGCCCCAGGACTGGGAGCATAAACAGCCATTATAGCAAGCAAGAAACCTCTACAGGAAATGATCATTCACACCAACTCACTTCACGAAGCAAGTTCCAACTCTGTAAGCTAACCTAACAAGTCCTCTTCAAGCTCTGAAGGAAATGTGAATATTGAAATCCCTTTCTGAAGTAAACACCACCTCTCTATGGACTGCTAATCTGAACCCTACCTCTTAAAGTTATAGTATCAAGTATACAAGATCACTTTCTGTGTAGAAGCCGTCTTTAAAACATCATGATTCATTTGTCATCAACAAATCTTTGATAAGTGGAATTATACATTCCAGAGTATGGATTATACCTTATAACATGCCTTGTGGTGTTTTGTAGTACTCCCCTGCAGCTTGGGCTATATGTCTAGCCCTCAGCATGTTACTATGCTATAATTCCTACTTAGTCATGCCTTATTCCTTGCATTCTGCATATACAGGAGGGTGTGAAAATGTCTAATAAAACTTAACAGTATCTTGGCTGATAACAATACCAGCAGCAGGACATCAAAAACATGATGCTGTAAGTGTATAACTGCAGTATAAGCTACAAAGTTAGAGCATCAAGCTTTGAAACTGGGAGATACCATTAGACCTGGGTTTGAAACCCACAAGTGCTTCTGGCATAATCAGTGACCCTGAGCAAGTCACTTAACCTCCTCATGTTCACAGGCTTCACCTGGAAACAAGCTTTAGCTCAGTGTGCCTTTCCCAGCCAACAATTCTAAAATAAAACAAAGCTTGATGGTTACTATCATCACGGTGGAATGCTGAACAAACCAGAAAGTAGCTTTCTCAGTGTTGATGAAGTAACAATTGCCTAATGCAGCACTGATGCCGGCAGTTGAAAAAAAAAGAGAAATGATTAAATCATCAGAAAAAACAGCAGATATAAACTCTATAACTAATGAACTGACATATAAATTGAATATGCAAATCTATAACTAATAAACTGATGTATAAATTGAATATGCAATGGTCTGATTTAGAAATACAGTATATTATCACTTGCGATGTTGGAAGATTTTCAAAAAACACTCATGGCTCTGTCATGAGTTATGGTCCTGCCCCCTCACACTTGAAGGTGCATTACATATTTTGAGTCAGTCCCTTGCATATCTCCATATACACACAGCTTGAATAGAAATAAACTGTAGTAACTAAATCCAGTTATCTAGACTTGTTGACATACATACATGAGACATAACTTGTTAACTTTGAGTACAGTACATATGTCATCAATGACATACAGTACAGCCATACAAATAACTTATAAAGGTAAATAATAAGGTAAATAAAATGCTTAAAGGGGCTTAAGGAGTCTGATTATGCCTATCAGAACTGGCCCACTACCCAGTGGTAATACCCTGCAATGTTATCATCATTCATGTAGCTATCCGATCTGCCTTTGAACATATTCTGTTTTGTACTGTTCACTACATTAGTAAGCTAGTCAATACAAATTCCAACCATCCTCTGTATGTAAGAAACCTTCTTGATGTTCTATGCTAAATATTTCCCCAGGTAGTTATTTACTGTGGTCTCTGGTATGTTGAAAACCATTTCTGTGTGCAGTTCTACAGGCCGCATCTTTGTAAGGAGATTGACAGGGTGGAGACAGTCCAGAGAAGGGCAACTAAGATGGCACAGGGCTTGTACCACAAAACATATGACTAGAGACTAAAGGACCTCGATATGTACTGGCTGGAGGAAAGGAGGGATTAAGGGGACATGATAAAAACATTCAAGTACCCTAAGGGCATTAACAAGGTGCAGGAGGAGACATCTTCCAATATAAGAGATGTACAAGAATGAGGGGGCAAGATATGAAACTGGAAGGTGACTGGATGAGGGGAAATGTGAGGAAGTTTTTCTTCACAGAGAGGGTGGTGGACACACGGAATAGACTGCCACAGGAGGTGGTGGTGAGCACAGTGGAGGGCTGTAAATGTGCATGGGACAGAGGTGGGAAGGAGGGGTGAAAAGCCATTGACCAGGTAGGATCGGAGGCCACAAACTAGTGTAGGGCTTTCAGTCAGGCTAGATGGGCCTGGCAGTCCTTATCTGCTGACAATTTCTAAGTTTCTATGTTCAATGTTTCTATGTAATGTTCAGAAGGGACATTTAGGAGTTATTACCAAGTATATCATAAAGGAGAAGGAGATCATCACTTGTCCTCTTCCTTTCCATCCTGAATAACCCCAAGGATTCCACACTATCTGTGTATGATGAGTCTTTTAATCCCTTGACTAATGCTGCACCCTTCCTCCAGATACTCTACATCTTATCGATATCTTTTCTATATTATGATGCCCAGAGCTGTAAATCAAAATTGCTGTGTGGTCTCACATATATTCTGTATAAAGATCCAAAGATCTTGTGGATGCAGCTTTTGAAAATTGTATGAATACAGTACAGTACCTTTCTCACTTTTTTAATAATTGAGTTGCATTGTTACGAGATTTTAACATTACTAGATATTGTTACTCCAAGCTCACTTTCCTTAATTTTAGAATTTAGGCATTGATAATTTGGGTAATATTTAGCTCTGTGGTTCTTGCCACTTCTTATGTTTGCAGGTATGACATACACATCTTATACCAATTAAAATGACACATCTCAGTGTAGCATAGTATAACGTGGTTGTTGCACTGGCTCTGACAGTAAATTCATATTTTTTCCCCTCATACATCCTAGTTATATTACTTACTTGTTGCTGTGCAATTCATGAGTAATACATCTAGCACATATCAATAACAATAAATATGATTATACTACTAGAGCCAGTATAATAACATATATGTGATATATGTAACATTTAGTCTGCTACAGGGTGTGCAATCAAGCTCTGATATACACATGCTTTAGGTGTGTTGTGAAGTGCCAAGTGCGTTCAACCACCCAAGATGGGAGTATATCAGAGTATGACCACATGCCCAGTAGTAGATTATCTGTTTTATGTCCAGAAGGCTCAACTGAAGGATTAAAAGAAGTGCAGGCATGTGGTCATTCTTCAATAATGCATGGTCATGTGGTGTGTGTGTGTGTGTGTGTGTGTGTGTGATCCAATCAGTTGACTGGATTTTCACAAACTTTTCTTACCCATTTTATAAATATATATTATAGGTGCATGGTAGCATTCCCTATAGTTAGGATGGCTGGTGAGTTTTATGTTAAACTCGATTTTTTGTTTGCTGCTTGCAGAAAGATGGTTTTACATATTTATGTGAAACATTTAGGATGTGTTGTACATGGCAGAATCCACAAACCATGAAGGTCTCAAGTAAATCATTTCAGAATTTATAGGGATATTATATTAACAATATATTTTCTATATAATGGTGCCTAGAACTATGAATCAAAATCAATGTGTGGCCTCATGTACAGTGTGGCCAGACACTGACTACAGACCTTGGGTCAAGAGACTAACTGCCTGCTGCCCTCCCCGCAAGGCTGCAATGGACGGTGGAGCCCAGAACACTTTCCCCAGCCTCTGAACACTGACTACAGCTCTTGGTTCGAGAGGGCAACCACGCACCACCCTCACCGCAAGGATCTCATGAATGGTGGAGCCCAGGACACTTTCCCCAGGTACAGACTTGGATCAGGCTACTTTGTCATCCAGTGCCATTTTGGATTTGAGGCACTCTTTTAATACGGGACTTTTCCTCTCTCATGCACTTTGGTTGGCTAACATAAACTGATTGTTTAGCTCTCCCCACTCTACATTAATGTACTCCAGCACTGGATCAAACAACCAAGCACAATCTGTAGCCCACTGTGAAAATAAGCACAACTCAAAATGGTTGTCATCTCTCATGCTCAAAACTGTCATAATCCTGGTTGCCCTATTAAAGATACTGTAGTTTCTGATGACCAGCAAATTACATCCTTATGCAATACAAACACCCATGGAAACTACCCTACACTTAAGGTGTGCACCTTGGGAACAAGTACAACTCCAATTACCTCCTACACAATTCCACTCTCAACTCCCTTCCCCTCTCACCCAGTCAACAGAACCTTACTCAAACTGGCTTCTGTTTCTTTAAATGTCACACTGGCTGTCTCGCCAACTAGCAAAACAAAAACATCCTTCCATGTGTACAATTCTCTAAAGAAGTACTCCCATGAAAGGGCTGTCAGAAAACTACTATTAATGCTTCTGCTTATATCAGGCAACATTCACCCAACCCTCCCCCCTCCCATAGGGAATCATCCAACAAGATCACACCAAGCACACTAAAGATCACCTCACTAAACATTGGCAGCCTCCTACCAAAATTCACTCTACTTGAACCCTTGGTAGCACAGGTCCAGCCTGATCTCATATCAGTCATCAAAACCTGCCTCACCCCTGCAATCACAGATGTGCCAATATCCCTGAGAGGTTTCAACCTCTTCAGGGAGGACAGAACATCCAGACGAGGTTGTGGGTGCCTCCTGTACATGCAGCACAACCTAAAGGGACAAAAGATGCCCTTAGCTTTCCCCCTCCAGAAGACTGTGAGAACCTGGCAGTAAAACTCCCATTAAGGAAAGGTGGTAAAAGTCTGATAATAATGACAGTCTATATACCCTCTGGGAAGCAACATACAGCAATTAACACATTTGCTAAATCCTTTCAATGTGCAAGCCAAAACTGGGAGACTATAGTAACTGGTGACTTCAAAATAAACTGGGCTTCCAAATCAACCCATTCAGTTAAAGATTAGTTGACCAGCCTTTACCTTACCCAAGTGGTGATGGACACCATCAGAACCAATTACAAAACAGGAACCAGCACTCTCATAGACTGGGTACTAGTCACAAACCCAGATCAGATAACTGAGGTAACAGTGCTGACAGATATCATTAGCAAGCACTCCAGAGTACTGTGCACCTGGTCCTCAAAACTCACAAGGTCCCCCCCCAAACTTGTCTCCAGCAGGGTCCTACAGAGAGGACTAATAGGGGCCTTTAAAGAGCATTTAGCAAACCTGGATTGGAGCTACCTAAATCACACCACAGATATTAACTCCACACTACACTATTATATCACTACTTTCAGTTTTGCTTGTGACATATTTGTCCCCTACAAGAAAAGAATGCAGAGAGGAAAGATGCTCAAGTGGATTACCCCTGCACTCCTCACCCAGATGAGGGATAGAGACAACCTATGGCTCTAAGCCAAAGCCTCAGGGTCACCTGTGGACCTCCAGAGGAGCAGCACGTAATAAGTGCACTAGGGATATTAGGCAGGCAAAGGCTGCTTACTACAAAGAAAGTCAGACCCCTTCCCTGGAATGATGATAAACCTTTCTAGCACAACCTCAAGGAGCTACTTGGGAGAGACAGCAAGCAGCCTCCTAACATACTCAGTGTCAGCAGTTCCATCACCCTAGACCCCAGTGAAATAGCAAATGCATTTAATAACACCTTCACAGACCTCAGCACTGTTCTCCCTCATAATCCTCAGCCCAATCCTACTAACATATTGCACCCAGACCAAACAACGCATCTTGCAAGTGACACTTGATATGCCAAATTTTACTTTAAAACCATGTCAGTAACTGATACAGTCTGCTATGTCAAGCAAATTCTAGGCAAAACCAGACTAGGTAGAGATACCCTTGATATGAAACTGGTTGCCCTATCACTTAATGAGATTGCTATCCTCTTAACAAAAATCTTTAATCTCTCACTGCAATACTCCCAATTCCCAAATATCTGGAAAATAGGTTTAGTTACACCCATCCAAAAAATGGTGACCATTTCATAGTCTCTAACTTCAGACCCATCTTAATCCTCTCAGCACTGTCTAAATCTCTTGAAAGAGTTGTATCAGATTAGTTAGCTGAATATCTCAGTAAGTACAATATCCAGTGCTATCAACAGCATGGTTTCTGTAAGCTGCATTGCACCACCACAGCACTCAATGAATACAACTACTTAAATGAAGCCCTTGACACCAGCCACCTTATTGGATCAATCTATATTGACCTAACAAAGGTCTTTGATCTGGTCAACCATACATTCCTAACTATCAAACTTCTCTCACTCAGTCTCTCTCAAGACACTGTGCCCTGGTTCAGTAGCTATCTCATTGGTAGAACTCAGAGAGTCAAACTCAATGGGGTATATCAGATTCCAAAAATATCACTGTGTGTGCCTCTGGGATCTATACTGGGCCCTCTGTTGTTTGGCTTCTTTATAAATACCATACCACAAGCATGCCACACCTCCAGAATCCTGCTATATGCAGCTGATACCATAATGTTCATTAGCAGCCCAATCCAGGACACTCTCACTAGGAACCTACAGAGTATTTTCCACTCACTCGCACAGTGGTTCAAACAAAATAAACTAGTATTAAACTACGAGAAGAGACAAACAATGTTATTCACTGGACACAGATGAAGAGAAAAGCCCATCCCCTAATAATCCTCGAACAGATTGGTTCTACTCTAGAACAAGTCACCACCTTTAAATATCTAGGTGCCACTATAGACAATGCCCTTTCATTAGCTCCCATGTAGACATCTTGGTCAATACAATCAATAAAAAACTTGAAGCGTTACACAGGCATAGGCACAAACTCACTTAAGATGCAAACCATATAGCTGTGACCAACTCGATCCTCCCCTTAATCGACTTTGGAATCACAATATATGGTGCAGTCTCCAACACTGTCCTCAGCAGAGTCAAACTAGCCCTGAATATGGCTTGTCTATTTATTCTTGGTGCAGATACAGTAGGCTAACACACACTTGCACTCTCTATGCCCAGATCAAATGGCTCACCCTGAAGGACAGTATAAAATTCCAAACATCCCTACTTGGCAAGAAAGCACTATTGAGCCTTGTACCAGCTGGAATCTAGAACCCACTTTGTCCACTCCCAACACATCACTACTAGGAATGTAACCAGAAATGCACTCACTGTTCCATATCACAAAACAACCCAAGCCTCATGCTCTTTTGCCACTAGGGCACCAAAATGGCTAAATGAGCTACCAGAATCCATACTAAGTAGCCCAAAATAGTACAGTTCAAGAAAACTTTAAAACAATTACTCATCCCCAACACCAACTGCAATTCCCATTGATACATCTCCATTTCTGAATAATGCCCCTCCACCACAACTGACAATACTCTTGAAGTTATTACTTCCCCCATATCCTTAATCCCTCACCCTCAATTTCTGCCTTTGTCTAACTGTGCCCTGCCAATGACACATTATGTGTGCTGCTCTCTGTCTCATAGACAGTATGTGTATATCTTGTTGTAATGTTTAAACTATTGTATATGAAATATTTCTGTAATGATGAGGAACCTTTGTAAATGAACTACTCTGGCTGAAAGGTGTTGTATCTGATCATACAAATAAATATTCAAATTTGAAAAAAATATATAATTTTCCCATTGATTTCAATTACATTTTTCCCCCTGAATTTTTGCCCTCTTTTAGATAAAAAAACTATAAATCTTTAAATTGTGAAATTTTGCATGGTGGTGTAGGTTCGTGGGGAAGGATTTCCCTAGGGGGTTGATGCTTGGGAGTTTGTATTTTTTAAGATATTTACATTTGAAACATGATTTTTTTACTGTTGCGGGTCTGCTCCATCAATCGGGCTTGGAGTTAACATACCGCATGTGCAGAACAGTTTCAATGCTATTGAATGGGGATGCGAAAGTGAAAGGAATTGGGCTGTAGTTTAAGTAGTGTATTCACGGGGGGGGGGGGGAAGTGAAAGCCAAGACTGGCAGTTCAGCGGTTCCATGCACGTTTACAAGGAACCTGCTTTCCGACTGATTTTTATTGTTATTATTCATTACCTTTATGTGTAGCCTGCTTTCCATTCAGACAGCTTTTTTTTTATTTTGGTTATTTGAAAAGGAAATCAGATTCACCAGAAAAACTGGAAAACCCTATTTCTGTGCTTTTTCCAATAAATGACAATTATCTGATTTAAATACCAGGACATTTCCAATTAATATCTGAAAAAACACTCATGTAAATAGTTTAGTTAGTTTTTGTTGACCGAGTAAGTGCACTAGACAAATTCTGCCTATTTTCAGGCACAACCCAGGGGAGGCGGATATAGATGAATGCTAACTGACCTTGAACCACATTAAGCTGTTGGTGGTATTTTTTTAATGAATGGGGGGAAATTTGGCCAGGAAACCTGGAAAATTCCTCTACTGTTTTCGAGAACTGCCATGGGGTCTTTAACATCCACCTGAATGACCACCACAACAGGCAGATGGGAGCTCAGTTTAACATCTCATCTGAAAGACAGCACCTTAGGTGTGCGGTACCCCCCCTTCATGCTGCACTACAGTGTCAGTATAGGGATTTCACCCATGTGCCTGGTGTGGGGATAGAACCCACAGCCTTCTGATCTCCTGGCCTCAGAGGGGAGTGTGATACCTGCTGAGCCACTGTCAATAGGCACAGTTTGTGGACTCAGATAAGTCAATCATGAATGTGCAATAAATATAGTATATGAAATGTCACCCTTGGTAAAAAGAGATGTGTGATGTAAAACACTTACTTCCTGTTTTTCTCTTGTAATTGAAAAATTGTGGTTGTCAAGCCATAGTGCTGTCTCTTTGTAGTGAACAAATAAATAAAACAGCCTCTTGCTTGAAATTAGTGTTACCAAAAATGTTATTGAATTCAAATTTTCAACTGTTAAGTAAAGTAAGTTGTACATTTAGAGGAATTTTTTTAAATAGTCTTGTATTCATGCCAAAATCCAACTGGTCATTAGCATACTATTGTCCCTTATACAGATGTAGAAATTTTTAGAAATGGTTAAAAACTGAACTTTTAACATGTCAAATTTTTATTCATCATTTGTGCCGGAATCATATTTCAGCTTAGTTGTGATTAATGATTCCAATATTGAGCTGTTTGTAGAGTTTATTTTTTTACACATTACAACATACCATTGAAGGTGCTATATTTTTCTTTTATGTTACATTCATTTTTATGTGATGCTTTTGCCATCAGATAAGCATTTTGGAGTGGGGGATGATATGGTATTACATCTTCATTACACGAAGAAAAGAATATCCAGAATCAATACTTGTTAGCAGATAGAAATGCATGCATGATCCCTTAGTGTTGTTTTTTTAATTCTCTATTTATGCATTTTTTTGGGGGGGGATAAGAAGTTGTGGAGGGTGGTTGTATGAAAAGTATGATTACTGTACTTTGCAGGAAAAATTGTCCCATACACAAGTGAATGGGTGAGGCTAAATGAGTAAAAAAATAAATAAATAAATAAGGTATCCTTCCAGCATTGTGTCTGCTAACATGAATCGATCATGGGTACTTTTCTCTTCTGATTTGCATTTTAAGTAGCTATATGATGTGTGATTCGGTTTCTGTTGGCACTGTGCAAACACTGTTTATGGACAGCAGACATGAGATCTGGATATTGTAGCTGTCAGTAACATATCTCCAGCTTCCTGAATGAGAGGGTGTTGGTGATCAATCCTTATTAGCAGACAAGCTGGAGAAAGAAGCATTCTAATTAGATTTTATATATACAGGATGTCATTTTTACGTTCGCTTGCGGCGCGTCGCGAGAGCGTTTGGAAAACTAGCACCCTTGGAGGTGTGCCTCTCCCATCCACTGCACTACTCCCTTGAGCAGGCGTGGCAGTCCTGCACCAATGGGTGCAGGAGCTCTGTATGACAGCGGTGTTCCTCTGCTTCAAAGGAAAGCACTGCTGCCATACTGAGCGCCGCTGTCACGCCATCCCCCCTCGCGTCACGCGCTGCCCCCCCAAAGCGTTGGTGCCATGCTGGGAGCCCACCCCAGCGTGGCAAATGTTATTTGCCCGTGAGTGCCAATCCCGTCGACTCCATGGCCCCCCAAGCCATCCTGCTGCCACGCTGGAGCCACCCCAGCATGGCAAACATTGGTTTATTTGCCACGGGGTGCCCAATCCCCGTCGGCTCTGGCACCCGCATAGTTTGCCGACGGGTGCCCCAATCCCGATCAGCTCCTCGGCCCCCAGCCATCTTCTGCCACACTGGGAGCCCACCCCAGGCGTGGTAAATGTCCCACGTCATCGTTTTTTAAACCTGTAAATAAAAAGGTCCGCAGCGCGTCTCCCAGCCCTCCTCCCACAACCCGCACCCACCCACTCGCACCCAGCCTCCCCACCCCCCCCATCCTCTACCTCCGGACTCTGGCGCGATGATCTTGGTGGACCGGGAACACGCCTGCACTCTTCAAAGCGACCACAAACTGAGGAAATGCCGGTAAGCTGTATAATGGGCTAGATAGAGGGGTTTCAACTTTATTGCATATCTCAGTTATATTTTGGAATTTTTGCACAATTTTCAGCATGGGGTTTTGGACCCTTCTCATGAATGATGTCACTGTCATGGCATTATTCGGGCCGAAGGAATGATTTGGCGCAGTGACGCTAAATCACCCTTCAGGCCCCGAATAATGCCATGACAGTGACATCATTCATGAGAAGGGGTCCCAAAAACCCATGTTGAAAATTGGTGCAAAAATTCCAAAAATGACTGTTTTATGAGAGTGCGGGTGCAGTTCCTACGCACGCTGCATTCCTTTGCGAATTTTCAATATTTGCACTCCAGATTTTCAACATTGCATTTTACCACACCTCCTCATGAGCAGTACAGCTGTCAGTTTTCACATCTTGCCCAAAACATGTTTCTGCCCATGTAGCGCACAATGGCACAGTCGCTGTGTGAACTCAGTGTATGGGACACATTAAGAAAATCACAGTGTCACTGTTCATGAGCAGAGATCTTAAATGGTTATGTTGAAAATTTGGTGAACAAATCCTAAAATAACTGTTTTGACGTCGTTGTAGCATTCTCATGCGCTCAGTAAGTTCTTAATTTTCAATATTTTCACCCAGACTTTCAACATTGCCATTTTACCACACCTCCTTATGAGCAGTACAGCTGTCATTTTTCATCCTGCCCAAAACATGTTTCCGCCCCATGTACTGCATAATGGCTTAGTCGGTGTAAAATCAATGTATGGCACACAGTAAGACAATCACAGTGACAATGTTCATTAGCAGAGGTTTTAAAATGCCAATGTTGACAATTTGGTGAAAAAATTCCTAACAATGACTGTTTTACGAGCGTGCATTGCACAGTTCCCATGCACGCTCCTAGGTTTGCGAATTTTCAATATTTCCACTCCAGATTTTCAACATTGCCATTTTACCACACTTCCTTATGAGCAGTACAGCTGTCATTTTTCACATCCTGCCCAAAATGTGTTTCCACCTATGTAGCGCACAATGGGGGTAACAAAAAGGTCATGCTGACAATTTATTGTGCAAATACCAGCAGTCGCACAGGGCATTAGGGTAAAGCACCATACATGCCAAACACCACTGCAAATACCTGCAAGCGAACGTTCGGCATTGACAAATGCTTGTTTTTTCTTGACATGATCTTTGCCCCCCCCCCATCTCACCTGGCTCATGCATTAGATAGATAGATAGATAGATAGAGACAGAAAGACAGACAGAGACATACACATACATACATACTATATCAAATACAATTTCAGACATTGGGAACAGTTCTCGGGAAAAAAACGATTTCCAGAACTTCTCTGATGTCTCTCTCTCTCTCTCTCTCTCTCTCTCTCTCTCTCTCTCTCTCTCTCTCTCTATTTAACTGATATTCTATCTCCTCTATCCATCTACTCTATCTATCTGACATGTAAACCATGGGAGGTTTGTGTCTGTCTGTCTATCTATCCTTCTATCTATCTGATAGGTGAGCCTTGTTAGGTTGGGGAGGCAAAGATCATGCAAAATATGGCATCCCCCTGTGCATAAAATCTAATTTGAATGCTTCCTTTTCCAGCCTGTCTGCTAACCAGGCTGATGCCATCAGGGGCAGGTATTTGTAATTTTGACATATGCTCAGACTGAAAGTACCTGCCAAAGTTGTGAGCACTCGGTGAGGGGATGGTCAGCTCCTAATCACCACTAACAAAAAAAACTGAGCACTTGAGTTCAGCATAAACTGCAGCTGGAAACAATAATGCTGTAATGTTGCTGGAGATTTATTGCAAATAGCACTAGCTGTGCTCTTAACTTTTGCTGGTACTGTATTTTCAGTCTGAGCATATGTCAAAATTACAAATGCCTGCCCTTGATGGCATCAGCACACATTGGTGCCAGCCCCACGTAGTTGCCCCTAGTCTGGAGAGCCCATGGAAGCTCTTGTATGCTGATTGTACTTATTTAAAATGAACACTGGCAGTAAGCTCCCAATAGAAATTCCTAGCCTGGGGAGCCCATGGGAGCAGTTGGATGCAGCTTAGAGAAAATCTGTAATTTTAGTAAATATCAGCAGCTGGAGCAGCTGCTACACCTTCAGTGCTTCAGAAAATGAAGGAATGAAGTAACACATTTTATGGCTTAAGCAACTGAGCCATGAAGATTTTGATGGCTTTCTACAATTTTCATCTGTATTGTGTATGAGTAAGTCATTTATTGCACTGGATATACTGGATTTTATTGGGTTAAGAAAAACAGGTTATGTTTGTGTTAGCAATAAGTTGCCCACTTGCGTGTTTTGACTGGGTATAGACATTGTCATTTCTGGTGCAGTTTCTGGCTTATGATATGACTATAAGAACCTGCCAGAGTTAGGAGCACAGCTAGCACTATTTGCAATAAATCTCCTGCAGCACAGCATTTGTGTTTCTGACTGCTGTTTATGCTCACCTTGAGTGCTCTGTTACTTTGGACTGACCGCATCCTTGTAGGCATTTCAATTTTCTAATGTGAAACTCGATACATTTTGTCATGTTTGCAGTTGTATTACAGTTCACATTATATATGTTCATAAACGCAAAACTGGGAAATATAGAACTGCATTATAGCCAGAGTAGATTGTGTTTATGTTCAGTGTTCAAATTCGCCAGTTAATGAATAGCACTATAAAGTCTTACATTCATAATGAGAGGATACACATTTTTTTGTAGAACTGAGAAGGTGCCTAGAACTGAAACCACAGAGGTACTGAATATGTTTTAATCTGTGTCCAATTTCTCTTCTGCAAATTTCAAACACAAGAATTTTAATTTTTTCCCTTACAAATCCAAACAGCAATTATCTTTTAAATTTGCAAGAATCTATCAGTCAGATCCATAAACTGAGGGTGAGAATAGAGCAGAGCTACCAACATTGACCTTTACTCTATAGGGCCCTGCCTTTCTGCAGCCCACCAGACAGCACCATGAATTCTTCACATCCCTCACTGCACAAATGTGTGGACCCTGCACTTCCATTGGCAGACAGAGTCTTCCCTTGGCACAGGGCTCAAAGGGCTCTGCACATCTTAATCTGTTCACACATGTCTCTTAGGGACCTATGTGAATGATGATATGATTCCACTATCTTCAAATATAACAGAAATTATTTGCAAAAAACTACATTAATGCCCCAGCTAGGGTAACTTAATGCCACAAAAGAAGGGAAATGTGCATTAGGGATTTAAATTCTAACTTGCCACACCCACCCCAAAGCAGCAAAAGCAAAAAGCATTAGGGTTTTGGGTCTCTGGAGTCTTGGCAAAGCAGTGGTGTGGTCTTCCTTGGGGTTGTCAACCATAATGCCCACACCATTCCCTGAACAAAGATTGACAGACATGATGTCCTTTCTTCATGCAAAGAAGACCCCACCACTGATTTGCCAAGACTCCACCCAAAACCCTAATATTTTTTCCTTTTGCTGCTTGGGGAGTGAGGGTGGGGAATAAGAGTTGGAAACCTTAACACCACATTTCCCTACTTTTGTGGCATTAAGTTACCCTAATTTGGGCATTAAAGTGTTTTTTTTTTTGCAAAGAATATACACATGCTGTATATTCATTGTAAAAACTACATTAATGCACACATAATAGTTGAAGAATGCAAGGCAGACAAAGTAAGGAGATAAAAAACACTAGGGGTTGGAGTCTCAGGAGCCTTTGCAAATTGGTGGTGCAGTATTCCTAGGGGTTGTTTACCCTAATGCCCACCCCCCCTCAGTCCATAGCATCTTGTTGGAAGTACAAGGTTCAGCCCTAACCAGGAGCTCACTGGCATATACTCTTTGGAGATAGAGAAACATGCTTCACCACATGTAACCAACAGAATCAGTTGTAGCTGTCTTCACGCAAGACCCTGTGGGTCCTGCGTGAAGCAAGAGATCATGTTTGTTTGCTCAGGGGAGGGGGTAGTCATTATGGTTGACAACCCCAAGGACACCACATCACCAATTTACCAAGACTTCTGAGACTCCAAGCCTTAATGGTTTTCATTTCCTTACTTTGTCCGCTTTGGGTTCTTCAACCATAATGTGTGCATTAATGTAGGTTTTTGCAATTAATTTCTTCTCTTTTTGTGATAGTAGAATCATGTTCTTAATCATGCAGATTTCTTCAGGACCTATGTGAACAGATGCACCAAGGGAAGAGTGTGTCTACCTGTGGAAGTACATGAAACCATGAGGCTGTCTAGGTAGCTGTGGAAGAGCAGGGCCCTCTGGACCCAGTACTTCCATATGGCTATAAATGCACACATGCTGGGCCAAGAGTCCAGGAGTTGAAAACTGGCAGTGGTCACATTCATGAGATGGTGGGAAAAAATAGCTATGTTGAAAATGTGGGGTCAAAAATATTAAAAATCCCAAAAGTTATCAGTTAGCATTAAAAAAATGTTAACGTTCACTCATTACTTGGTTATTTTAACATATTTTTCACCAAATGTCCAAAATAGTCTTTTTATGACCCCACCTCATCAACCTGGAAGGTGATATCTTTCAAATCCCACCTGAAAAGGGATTTTGTGGAGCAACTACAAAATAACCTTATATCATGGATTTGAAAAATGTCCCCTTCCTTGTTCATGAAGTGGGGTTCCAAAAGGGCCATGTCAAAAAATTGGTGCAAAAATATTTAAAAATTTCAAAGTTATGAATAAAAGTTCAAAACACATTGAAAATACATTGATCACACTGACCATGTTTCATTCAGTTTGTGGATGGGATCCCCAGCAAAAACATGTGTCTCCAGTTCAGGAGAGAGTGGATTTTGTGGTGTTGTATATAAAATAGGTAAGTGGAGTGGGGTTGGGGGCGCAGAATAGGTGAGTGGGGGTAGAGTGGGTGAGTAAATAAAATGTGCAAAATCCATTGTTGGACTGTTTTCTGTTTTACAGATAAAAAATATGGGCCTTTTTTTTCTTGTGAGTTAGGAACAGACTGACACTGGAGACTAGGCACCCCAGTGTCAGAGATTTTTGGTGTCACCGGGGTGGGCACCCTTGTGTCATGCACACAAGGGGGGGATGACAATACTGTTGGTGGCAATGGGGGAGGGTTGGGTTCCCAAGTGTTGAACTGGTGTGAGTCGGCACATGCCACCAGCATACTTTAGTAAAAGCTAGGTTGGGGGGGAGTACCAGTAGTGGAATTGAGTTGAACTTACCACTGGCTTACAGTTTTCCATGTAAAGAAGAGGGGGTATAGCAGCACTGGGGTTTACTGTTTGGACACTGTAAGAAATGTCAGGAGGGAGGACGGATACTAGTCAGCAGGACTGGGTACTCACCAGCCATTTTAAATACTATATGTTGTGGTTCAGGAGGAAGGGAGGGTGTGCTGACTGGTGGGATTGGGTACTTGCCAGCTGTTTTACATAAGAGATTGGGAGGGGGTGTTCTAAAGATAGTAGGAGCCATTTTCAGTATGATTGGAAGTGATTTCTTTCATTCTGCTTTTGTCAGTCAGGGCTAATGTAAGCAGTGTGAAAGAAATCACTTTCAATCAAACTGCCAAAGCAAAATCCAGCTATCTTTAGAACATTCATTCTTTAAACTTATATTTCAAAAAGTATAAAAATTAAAAACTTACCACTTGCAAAAGCATGTATCTTGAGTCAGACTCTACCAAGCCTCCAAGTTTCTGGTTCAAAAATTTTCTTCTAGCTACTGGTGAGGAAAAAGTCTCAATGTGGGTGAATGTTTGCATTTTTTGCACCTCTGTAACTTTGTCCCCCCAAACCGATTGACACCTAATTTTCATGACCCAGAGAACCTGGCCCAAACACCATGCCTTCCAAATTTCAAGCAATTAGGCTGAAAGGAGGCAAAGTTATTAAGGTGCAAAAATAGGGGTTTAAACATTAAAGTGCTTACACACGTGTGACCACGCCTTTACGTGTATATGTAGATTTATATTCATTGAAAAAATTTACATTAATGCAGACATTAGGGCGGAAGAACATAAAGCAGACAAATTAAGGAAATGAAAAACATTAAGGTTTAAGTCTTGGGACTGTTGGTGAATCATGGGTGTGGTGTTCCTTGGTGGATTTACATATAATGGATAGGTATATACCATGTCCCCTCTTATCTCTCGCCAAACAGTTATGTCCCTTGATACTCCAGCTCTCAGTTCAGACATCAAGCCCTCCATGCCGCTGCCTCCAACTCTGTCCTCTTTCAGCTACTGCCTGGCCCACCATGCTTCTGCTGCCATCTCCTACCTCCTTTGGCTGCCAACCACAGATGCCACACCATAGATGACTGTCCAGACTGCAGACACCATGCCGCTCCCTCCACTAACCATACCACTCCTGACTGCTAACTACACCAAACGAAAGGGTGGACTGATCCAACCATGGCTCCTTTAAAAGGAGAACTCTATACTACAGACACATTAGGGTACAAAACTGAAAACCAAAAATGCCACTACACTATGAAAAAAACAATGGGGGGAAAAAAATGAAGAAAGAAATGTGGAAATAACCACAAATGCAATTTACTGGTAAAACTACACCATACTAATGTGTTCTATAAAATAAAGGTTAGTTACCATAAGTCTGCTGTGTGGAAATATGTCCAAAGAGCTTTTGGGTTATTGGGCTCCTAAGCCCTCCTTGATGGTATATTTCTCCATACACCACACTTACCTCACTGCTCTCCCCCCTTCATTCTTGTCCCCTACTCACCCTCCTCCTACCCTCTCCCCATCTGCCCGCCCTCTTACCCTGCTTCCACCCATTTCTCCCTTCCCCTTATAAACCAGTGCCGACAATGCCTTCTCTGGCTGCTTCAGTACTGGACACTGGATCCTTAGTCCTCAATCCTTACATTGCACTTACTTGTTATTGCCTAATATGCTGTATAATCTACATTTGTTCAGAATATTGGTCCTTGACCTCACAACGTCCTGCCTACCTGGTCTACTAGCTTCCACTTTAAATACTTATATAAATACACACTCTTGAGCCTGGAATTATTAATTTACTATGTAACCTTACTATGTTCTCATTGAAACTTATGTAACTTATTTTGTTGTCTGTTTGTCCATTGTATCTGTATGACTTGGAACCTCTGCAAACGAGTCCTTGACTCAAAGGTATTAATCCCAATCTGAAATAAATAAAAAAATAATTTTTTCTATATATACTGCATATACCTACCAATGTTGATAGTCTAGTTCCTTTTGCAGAGTGTGCACAAGAATAGATTTCACAACACTACTGTTATGTGGCAAAGAAACACATTTTATGAGGAAAATGTGTCTATTTTAGCTAACAAGGCAAACAACAGCATCAGCAGTTTTCTAGGATAACAAAGGTGTGAGGGTAATAATAAATCTAAGAGCCTTATTTATTCTCCAGCTAATTAAATGGACAACACCAATGATTGTATTGTTAATAATCTCATTCAGTTATAGTACTGTAAACATTATGAGCCCCAGGAAACCATTACATAGCACTGGCTGGGAAGAAGAAGTGCCACTTTGGGACAACTAAAGCAACAGTTTCATTTGAAAGAAGGGCCACCAAGTGCGAGCTTAATCATAGAGCTGCGTGATGGATGTATGAGCGCTGAAACAAGAGGTCTACAGTAAGCCCTAGCAAATGGAAAGAAGAAATCCTGCTAATGTCAGTTTTTAAATAAACTCCAGCCATATTGCAGGAAGCATCACATTTTGCTTTCTTTTTGTTGCAAAATTACTGCAAGCTGAATGAAAGGGGTGCAGGCAGCACATAAGCAGGTAAAATTCATAACCTGTTAATGTTATACACTTTAGTTTTATTTACACAAATTCCAGAAACTAGCTCTTAAAAGCACTCAGTGTGCTGCAGCACAATTTTTGTTCTGCAGTTCAAAATAGATTCCAGTAAAAATAATACTTTTTTATACAGATATCCAAAGGGTTCATAAAAATAAGACCTCAGGATGAATATTGGCATAGGCCATATACTCAAGAGGAGGCAAATTTCAGTGTATCTGCTAATATAACAAAGCAAAAAGTTCTCAGCTTTTGACAGATTGGGGTTATTGCCATTAACAAAAATATATGGCAGCAAAGAATGAAATAATTTTCATATAGTCTTGTGTAGCCTCAGCACAGATTGTGAACAAGGTACACGATTATAGGCAATGCCACCTGTTTTCTGCAGTTCTCCAGCATGTGGCAACTGCCACAGAAATCAAGGCCAGCTGCAAAATTTGGAACTGGCCACAGAAATTACATAGAAACTGTCGCAGTAAGTTAGACAGAGTCTGCACCCCACTACTTTATTCCCATTACTCTGCCTGCTTGTAGCTTTATAAGAACTAAAATACTCTCCCAGCAATCTCAGATCCTCAAACCCTCCCCACCCTGACCCACAAGCCCCCTTGAGTCACCCAATTTTTTTTATATTGGCATCCTTTATATTGACACCTTTTTTGGTCGAAGGCTGCATGATGATCCCCTTGCCTTTTCCGATCACTGTTAGTGGGCCAACATGCTTGTTTCTCATCCCAGTAGTGGTTTCTAGGGCCCACTCAAAGCCATGCTTGGGCATAAATCCAACGTTTCGGTTCAGCTGTAATAGGGAGAGGCAGAGAATCATCTTACAGTTCTGGACCAAAAAAAAGTACCAATATTTTATTTGTATTTATTTGTATACAGTCTAGGAATTACAACTCTTTGAGTCAGGGACTCATTTACAAAGGCTCCACATCATATATTTAATGAGGACATATACAGAGTAATATACAGTGCAGTAACAAGTACAGAGACAACAATGGGATAAAACATGTACAGATATAAAAACAGAGTGACACTATGAGGCTCTGGGTGAGGTGAATATTTTGCTTAAGATATGCAAGGTGTTTTTTTTTTCTTGTGTTATGAGGGGGTAGAGTAATGTCTAAGGGGGTCCTTACAACACCTTTGAGGGAGGAAGAGGCAGAGGCTTACTGTACTGTGTTGAACAGGATTATGCCATAAATTTAAAACTACAATGCCACTCAACAGCACTCTTAAGGCTGGCTAGGAAGGTGGTGGGCAGAGATGAGTGGGGTGGAGTTTAGCTGTTTTACGACCATAAGAGGGCTACGTGTTTGCTAGCACAGAGAAGGTGGCTGTTGATGGGGCTGGAAGGCTGCCAGCCTGATGGGTCGGCATTGGTGCCGCAGAAGAAAAATGTAAATTATGGAAAAAGAAATCAAAAAGACAGATAAGTAAACAAAATATTGGGGGCAGGAAAAGAATGAGAGCATACTGGATAGACTGAAGAAATTAAAAAAAATAAGCCAAGGTAAGGAAAGTAGAGAGCTAGAGATTATTTATGCAAAATGAGAAACTAAATAAGGGAAGAGAGACACAGAAAAAAAATCACTCTGATACTGCAGATGATACTTTTTTTTAATTTTGCAATATTTATATGCTGTTTCTGGACAATATTATGTTGGTATTGGTAGAAAATGGAAGGATGGATGAGAGATGTGTGGGCAAAACTGATTTCAATCTCATTGCATCTCAACTAAAAATGTCACTAGAGACAAGTAGATTCAAAAAGCACCAAAGCAGCGTCATAGTTTTTTTAAGCATAAATAGCTTGATCTTTCACTGCAATAGTCAAAGTAATCAAATACTTACTTGAGGATGGAACTCACTTAAGTGGATGAATCAAATTATGACTCAGTATAAATGACAGTCTATCTCTTACACTTCCCTAGTCTGATGACCATCTCAAATGCGTCAACATTCTGTGATGAAATTGATTGGGGAGTATTGCAAACACCATCCCTTTTCTTCCTGGGGTGAGTTGTGGGGCTGAGATTGGCGGGGTGGGCTATGCTGTATTTTAAAAACTGGGATCAGGCAAAGCTGTTGCTGGAAGGGCAGGATTACATAAGGGAGAGGAGGGAGGATCTTATTGCCATTAGGTCTGGGTTGAGGGTAGGTTGCAAACAGCATTACTTTCATTAAAGGGGAGGGAACAAGGTGAGAGAGAGAGAGCGAGCAGTGGGGAAGGAGAGATCATCACTGCCATTAAGCTTGGGGGAAGACATGAGAGAGCATTGCTGTCATTAGGTAGGTGGTAGTGGGAGAGGAGAAAGCTTTTCTATTACAAGTGTGGTGGGTGAGAAGAAACAAGAGGGCAATGCAACCTTTTGGTCTGGGATGAAGGAGAGAATTTTGCTGCCATGATTTGCTCCAGGGAAAAGGGTAGCTTTGCCTGACATAGAAACATAGGTAATGAGACTTCAGAGGCAAAAGAAAATGTCAAAATAGAAAAAGCTAGCTCAGCCTCCTGACAGGACAGTGGTAGTGCGGTATAGTTTTATTGGGGCAACCCCTGTTCAGGTGTGATCTTGGGATCACCTGCTCTAGCATAGCCCAACATCAGGGCACTGTAGATGCCAAGGCTTTCAAAGTAGGGAAGGGAGGTACACAAAATGAAGAAAAGATGAAACCAAGGCAAGAACAAGCATTTGTCAATGCCAGATGTTCATGACTGGTGTAGAAGCCCTGGGGTACTAGATGCTTTTCGTGACTGCGTGGTGTGAATGATGGTAAAGGACATGCAGGCAGAAGGTTAAAATAAGGCATCTTGTGTTAAGAAAAAGTATGTAAACTGCCTTTTTTTAACTTGAGATTATTTAGATATTTGTAAAGGAAGCCATGTACTGTAGTGAGAGGAAAGCGAGTGAGTCCTGTTGTTGTAGTGTAGCGCAACCGAGCGGTGTTAATGGTAGTAAAGGACATTCTGCCAGAGGTTTAAAATCAGTTATCTTCTGTTAAAAAGTATAGAAACTCCTTTTTTAAGTTAAGATCAGTTATATATCTGTAACAGAGGCTACCGACTGTATACTAGTGCTTCTGTAGCCATGGATACACATGTACACTTGCACACCACCTGGGAATTGTGGTAAGAATTCCCATAGGATCAAATTGTAAATTTTAAGTAAGGAATAACACACGACAGGGTGTGCAGCAATTCTACATTACCACACACCCCTGGTGGGTTGTGAGGCATGAGGCACAGCTTAGTGCCTTCAATCACATGGGAAGTGTGGTATATGAGTCCCATAGGATCACATAGTAAATTGTAAGTAAACAATAACACATGGCATGGTGTGCACCAATGCTAAATTGCTGCATGCACCAGGTAGGTTGTGAGGCATGAGGTGTGGCTGAGTGCCTTCATCTGCCTGGGAAGTGTAATATAAAATTCCCATAGGACCACACTGTAAATTGTAAGCAAGCAATAATACACAACAAAGTGTTAGTAATGCTAAATTATTGCACACTGCAGCTGGGTTGTGAGGTGGGCTGTGAGGTACGAGACACAACTGAGTGCCATCAATCACTAGGGAAGTGAGGATGTCTTCACTCAGGTGCTGAAGGCACCTACGCTGCAATGGAAGCACATGTTAGGAACATGTGACAGTCAGCAGGTGGCTGCTCTGAGGAAGACCAAGCCCCTGGCTTCTTCAACTGGAAGCAGAGTTAACATCCCAACTTAAATAGCACACAGCTGAATGACACAAAATGAAACCAAAAAAAAGGGAAATGTCAGCAGAGCAAGATGTACAGATGTGACAGCCAGGATGCAACACAGAAATGCTGCAGAATATCACAGAATGCTGCAGTTTACTGCAGGGGCCATTGTAAGTCAATGGCAATTAAGCCTTTTTGCCATGCATGATTTTGTGACATGTCATTACTGCACATTACTGTGCTTCATTGTGGCTGACTCCATTGTACCTCTGGATAGTCTGGAGAAGGCAGTTTTCATGAGCACTGACTTAATGCAAGGAAGAAAAGGAAGTGTCTGTGGGTGGCTGCATGAGGAATGCAGCGTGCCCTAGATCACGTTGCCTGATAACGTAAAGTGGGAATACAAGAATCTGTGGCTTGCACTGTCATGGTGAGGCAGTATTGACAGAGTACAGGAAAATAGAAATGGAAACATTAAGTGTACAGCAGTTTTGCACCCCCTTTCCCTGTTCAAAAGGTGGGAGATATTTGACAAGCAAATGGAAGTTTGGTTAAGTGGAGGAGATGGATCCTGAGATTGTTTCTGATACCCGTGCATGACAAACTAGGAACAGGGAGAGGAGAGTATACGCATATGAGCAAGTGCCGTAGCTACATTACACTTAGGAAATAGGAATCACCAAGACAAGGCAAGGTTACATAGAAACATAGAAACATAGAAGTTGACGGCAGATAAGGACCACAAGGCCCATCCAGTCTTCCCATTTCTTTTTCTACCTTATAAATGTGCCATCGGCCTTTGCTCTGTCAGTGACCTATCTATTCATAGTCATTTGTATTGCTCCCTTATGCCTATCCCATGCCTGTTTGAAGCCCTGCACTGTATTCATAGCCACCACTTCTTGTGGTAAGCCATTCCATGCATCCACCACCCTTTCTGTGAAAAAGAATTTCCTCACATTCCCCCTTAATCGGCCTCTCTCTAATCTCATGCTGTGTCCTCTTGTCCTGCTATTTTTCTTATATTTAAACATGTTAGACTCTTTCACCTTGTTTATGCCCTTAAGGTGTTTGAATGCCACGATCATATCACCTCTCTCCCTCCTTTGCTCAAGGGTATACATATTGAGCTCCGTTAATCTGTCCTCATATGTCTTCTGATGCAGTCTCTGCACCATTTTGGTTGCCGTTCTCTGGACTGCCTCAATTTGGTTAATGTCCTTGTGAAAGTGTGGCCTCCAATACTGCACGCAGTACTCCAGATAGGGCCTAACCAGTGTCTTGTACAGAGGGATTATTACCTCCCTCTTACGACTTGTGATACCCCTACTAATATACCCTAACACCCCCTAGCCTTACCTACTGCTTTAGAGGTCTGCTTGGATGATTTTAGGTCATCAGTGATGATGATGCCCAAGTCTCTTTCTTCCTTTGTGACTGCTAGCAACTCCCCTCCCAGCCTATAGGTAGCTTCAGGGTTTCTCTTCCCTATGTGCATGATTTTGCACTTCTTTGCATTAAATCTCAGTTGCCACTCTTCTGACCATTCTGCTAGTTTATCCAGATCTCTTCTCATTCTGCCCACCCCATCTGGATCATCTACTCTGTTGCAGATCTTGGTGTCATCTGCAAACAGACAAGCCTTACCCTCTAGTCCATCTGCAAGGTCACTAATGAAGATGTTGAAGAGGACTGGCCCCAGGACTGATCCCTGAGGTACCCCACTTGTGACTTGCATCTCTTCTGACTGTATACCATTTACCACCACTCTCTGTTTTCTGCCCGTCAACCAGTTTGCCACCCAGTTGACCAACTTCTGACCCACCCTGAGCCTACCCAGCTTATTTATCAATCTTCTATGTGGAACAGTGTCGAAAGCTTTGCTGAAGTCAAGGTAGGCGACATCAACTGCTCCCCCTTGGTCCACCACTCTGATTACCCAGTCAAAGAAATCTATGAGATTAGTTTGACAGGACCTTCCTTTTGTAAACCCATGCTGTCTTGGATCCTGTGCCCCTATGGATTCCAGGTGTTGCACTATCCTTTCCTTAAGGAGTGCCTCCATAATCTTGCCCACTACTGAGGTAAGACTGACCGGTCTGTAGTTCCCCACCTCCTCCCTGCTACCACTCTTGTGGAGCGGGATCACATGAGCCCTTCTCCAGTCTTCTGGGACCTCTCCTGTGCTCAGAGACTCACTAAACAATTCTGCTAATGGCTCTGCTAGTTCCTCCTTTAGCTCCTTAAGTACCCTGGGATGTATGCCATCAGGTCCCATTGCCTTATCCACCCTGAGCTTAGCAAGCTCTTGTAGGACCCTTTCTTTTGTGAAGGGAGTAGTGCTCACCTCCCTCCCCTGTGTCCATGATGCTGAGCGTCGGGCCTGCCCTACCTTCTCTTCAGTAAATACTGAGCAAAAGTATCTATTAGGATAGATGCCTTTACAGGGTCCTCCTCCTCACATGCTCCCTTTTCTCCATTAAGCTTAGCAATACCCCCTCTGGACTTTCTTCTTTCACTAATGTATCTATAGAAAGTCTTGTCACCTTCTTTTACTGTTCGTGCTAGTGTTTCCTCAGTTTGGGACTTTGCCTGCCTTACTGCCTTACCTGCTTCCCTTAGGGCAGTTTGGTATGCCTCCCTATCTTCATCCCGCTGTGTTCCCTTATATTTCCTGAAGGCCAGTCTTTTGGCTCTGACCTTTTCTGCTACTGTATTTGAGAACCAAAGTGGTTTCCTTCTTTGCACTTCCTTTTCTGTCTAACACAATGGGATGTTGCTTCAAGTATTGCATCCTTAATGCTTGCCCACTCTGCCTGTCACCCTCACCTGTGTTTCTTTTTGCCAGGGCTAGCTTAACTCTGTTGGCCATCTTATCAAAGTCAGCTCCTCTGAAGTCCCATATTTTGCCTTGGAATGGGATGATTTAGATGTAGTAGCCAATTGAACCATACCATGTGATGGTCACTGGCCCCAGGTGACCTTCTACCTGGAGATCTGTGATCCTTCTTTGTTAGTCAGTACTAGATCTAGGATAGCCCTGTCTCTTGTGGGTTGCTGTACCAGTTGTTTGAGGCCCCCCTGCAGGGAATCCACTATGAGTCTAGTTCTGGCAGATGTTCCTGCTGGTATTGACCAATCTGTATCTGGCATGTTGAAGTCTCCCATTATCAGAACCTCCCTTTAGCTGTCATGTTTTGTATATCTTCTAACAGTAATGTGTCTATGTCCTCCCTCTGGTCTGGGGGCCTGTAGACAACCCAGTTCTTATGGCTGTCCCATTTCCTGTTTCCAGGGTGACCCACAGTTCTTCTGGCTCCTTATGTGTATTCTGAATTTCTGTAGCTTTGATATTTTCATTAACATACAGGGCCACTCCTCCCCCCTTTTGCACCTCGGTCTCTTCTGAACAATACATAGCCAGGTACTGAAGTCTCCTAGTGTGGACATTGTAAACCACGTCTCACTAATTGCTACTATGTCCAGTTTAGCCTCTGACATTATTGCCTGCAGGTCTGGGATCTTATTTCCCAGGCTGTGAGCATTTGTGTACATGATTTTCCATTGGCCAGATTTTGGTGTGTTAGTTGTTGGGTGAAGTTTGGCATTACCCCTGTGTGTCGTATGGGGAGACAAACCTTTTTTCTTACCTGGTGATGCAAATGAACAGCAAACACGCTGAATTCCTGTTTGACCACTAGCTGAGGGGGGAGGGGTGTTCTTCCCATTCGACGTGTGGCTGCACCCCTCTCCCCATTGCTAGTTTAAATATTCTGCAAGACGTCAGACTTCTGCCCCAATGCACTGACTCCCTCTTTAGTCAGATGCAGTCCATCAAATTTAAAGAACTTTCGTTCTCAGAACTGTTGCCAGTTCCCTACAAATCTGTGTCCTTTTTCCTGGCACCAGTCCTTGAGCCATGTGTTTAGCTCCCCTATCTCCCCTTCTCTGACCTTCCGTCCATCTGATCCCCTCTCCCAGACTGGCAGGATCTCAGAGAAGGAAATGCCGGATGAAATAGATGATAGTTTGTCACCCAGCCTAGTCAGGAGTTCCTTGGTCTCCACAACTGACCGGCTGGCGAGATCATTAGTCCCTATGTGTACTAGGACATCAATGTTTCTCCTGCTTTGTGAACAATTTTAGCAATGCGGTCAGTGTCTCTCCATGCTGATGTACCTGGGAGACATCTGACCATCACCCTGGCTGGAGATGGGTATCAACTCCCAAATCATGGAGTCTCCTATGATCAGAAGTTTTGGGATTCCTTTGTGCTTGTTTAGTTTTGGTTCCTGATTTGGGTGAGTTTTGTTGTGCTAGCTCCTGTGCCGAGTGTCCTGCTCTGCAGTGTCTTCTGCCTCTTTATTTGATTTCAGAGATAGAGCAGATACCTGTTTGTAGTGTTTATATGGTTTTTGGAGGTAATGTGTTGGAGAGCAGAGAGTGATGGGGCACCTGATTTGCTCCTCCTAACCACCTGCCAACCTCCTGGACCAACTACCCTCTGCAGTCGAGGTTTTTCTGTTGGATGCTGGGGAAATGGCGGGTGGTTCTTATAATGTATTTCCTCTTCAATATGAAATTTGAGGCGTGCAATCTCTGCCCATGCTGCCCAGAGCTGAGCCCTAAGATCTCAAAGGCCCAGCATGTAGGACAGTGTCCTAAATCCTGTAAGACTGTCCTTCTGAAAATTGTTCCACAGTACCTGCAGTTAATGAAATCCATTCCAAATAAGTTGCTGGGTTTGTAACCTAGTCAGAGTAATTAGAAGGAAAAAAAGGAAAAAAATAATGCAAGTAATGGTTTAATTGTGCTTTGTTTTAACTTGTTATAACAAGTTAAATTACTAGTGCCCTGTAAATGAGATCACCTTGTGGAGGCCCCACTGATCCGCCCCTTCCTGCTCTGCCACAGGAAATGTCACAACTGTGGTACCCTATAAAAGGAGTGTAGCGTGGGGTGGTTGGGGATGGGGTTGGGGGTGGGTGGCTGGGCCCTTCCCCTGCCTAAAAAGAAGAACCACGGACGAAAGAACAAGGAGGTAAGAGCAGAAACAATCAGTCAACAACAAATGCAGTAACCCTGAAAGCTTATTCTAATGTTAGATAAAACTGTAAAGCACCACCTGTAATAATTTCAGAGAAGATATACCCTGTAAGAAACACTTTGCTCCAGAGAAAAATAAAGCAGTAACAGAAGATATACCTTGCAAAAGACAATTTGAATCAGAAGATTACAGCAGTAATTTGTTAGCACACAGCTGTAGGCACACCTTGTAATAATGCAGAAGAAGGTATACCAGCAACAACAATTTGAATCAGAGAAAAAATAAAGAAATGAAATGTTAGCAACAAACAGTAGCAATCCCTGTGAGTAAAAAATAAAAACACCACCACACAGTAAATCTGCTTAGCCAAACTAAGTCTTAATCCTTCTCCCTTGCTCTGGTAAGTTTCTCTACTCTGCCTTTCAAGCAGTCTTAGAAGGAAAGAGCTCAGGTGAAGCTAGGTGCCTTGGCCAGCAAACCAAGTCTTCTACTCTACTCTAAGTCTACTCTATTATGCATCTCAGCAGGGGGCCACATGGAAATATCAGTCTGACTGAGACAACCTGTAAACAGGGTTGAGACATGGTCATGGAACTCAGGGGAAATGGCTAAGGCTGTGATAGGGGCACAGTCTCATAACTAGACAAGCTTGAGCAGATTAGATGGGGCTTGGGGGGGGCAGCCAGTGCATCAGAAACTGCTTGTCAGTTCTGTCCAGTGGCAAGTGCAACCTGTACAGGGGCACGAGTGTCAGAAACAATCTAAAGAATCCACTCTTCCATTTAACCAAACAGCAGTTTGCTTTTCAAATACAGTAGCTCCCTCCTCCTGTCTTCTGAAAGGGGGGAGAGGGTGCAAAACTTATATGCTTAATGTTTCCATTTCTATTTTCCCCTGTTCTGTCAATGCTGCCTCACCATGACAGTGTGACACAGATTCTCATATTCCCACTTTATCTTATCAGGGGAAAGTGATCTAAGGCACTTTGCATTTCTCATGCAGCCACCCACTGACACTTCCTTTTCTTCCTTGCATTTAGTCAGTGCGCATAAAAACTGCCTTCTCCATACTACCCACAGCTACATCTCTCTCTCTGCTGCCATTTTCCTTTTTTGGTTTCATTTTGTGTAATTCAACTGTGTGCCGTTCAAGCTGGAATGTTACCTCTGTTTCCAGGCAAAGAGGCCAAGAGCCTGGTGCTCCTCAGAGTAGCCACCTGCTGACTCTCCCATGTCCTTAGCATGCACTTCTGTGGCAGCATAGGTGCATTTGGCACCTGAGTGAAAACATCCACACTTTTCAGGAGGCTGATGGCACTCAGCTGCACCTCGTGCCTCACAACCCACCTGGGGTGTACAGTAATTTAGCATTATCACACACCCTGTTCTATTATTGCTTACTTACAATTTACAATGTGATCCTATGGGAAATTTATATTGCACTTCCCAGGTGGTTGAAGGCACTCAGCTGTGCCTCATGCCTCACAACCCACCTGGGGCATGCAGCAATTTAGCCTTGCCACACACCCTGCCCTGTGGCATTGATCATTTAAAATTTATAATGTAATCTTATGTGATTTTCATACCACACTTCCCAGGTGGTTGAAGGCACCCAACTGCGCTGCGTGCCTTACAACCCACCTGGGGCATGCAGCAATTTAGCATTGCCACATACACTGCTGTGTGTTATTGCTTACTTACAATTTACAATGTGAACCTATGGGAATCAAATACCACACTTCCCAGGTAGCTGAAGGCACTTGGCTGACTCTCATGTCTCATAGCCCACTTGGGGCCTGAAGTAATTTAGCATTGCCACACACCCTGTCATGTGTTATTCCTTACTTACAATTTACAATGTGATCCTATGGGAATTTTTTACTGCACTTCCCAGGTGGTGTGCAAATGTACATGTGTATGTGTATCTATGGCTGCAGAAGTACTGGACCATGATGATGGATGTCTCTTGTGCCATGTGGAAAGAGATGTATGTCTGTCTTAGCTGATGATGGATGTCTGTGGTTGCTTGTGTTGTCTTGCCCCCTTTAACTACTTGGGAGGGAATGTAGAGTTAGTGTTGAAAACCCTAACATCACATTTTCATACTTCTGTTGCTTTAATAGCAACACAAACTGATGCATTAACTGAGTTGTTTTGCAAAGAATATATAAGGGCTATGCTAACCCCCCCAAACCAGAAATATTGTTGATATTTTTTTGTTCAAGTGATGACCGACCTGAAGATATTATGAGTGGTGAAGCCACAAATGATGTCTTCTCAGGTAAATCGGCACAAGAACAAAAAATATGAACAATATCACCAGTAGAGGGGATAGCATATTCCATTTATGACATACCTCCAAAAAGGTGAAAGAAATTTAATTTCCTGCCATTTTTTGCTGATTATAAATAATCAAAAAGATATCTATAAACAAAACACCACTCATTTGGTAGATATTTTTGTGCTGAACAACATTTGTGCTCAAAGTACCATGCTATCATTTTTTTGTTTTCAAGCTATTTGCAATTGTTTGTTGCAAAAAGTGATAAAAATGGAATTTTCTGATGTTTCTTGCTAACTATAAAAAAACTAGGAAGTATATAGAAATGAAACACCACTCAATTTGTAGATATGTTTGTGCTGAACAAATGTCATGCTCACAGTACCATGCTATCATTTTTTTTTGTTTTAAAGTTATTCACATTTACTAGTATACATCTGCAGAGCTGGGGAGAGAGCGAGAGAGAGAGACAGACAGACACACACACATTCATGTGAAAAGGGCGACTAGAAAAGGGTGACAACTATTAAGAGTGACTGTATGAGGACGAGGACCATTTGGGCGATGTACCACTGAAGCGACCAGTCAAAAATGTGATACATACTGCAAAAAAAAAAGGAAACACAGGGAATGCTCAGAAAAAGCAAGCAATGCACGGAACACCAAAACCTGTAGTACAAACCCAATGATTTACAGATAACCTGCTGTTGTTCTGTTGCACCACACAACAGCACACCCACACAAACACACCATACATAGTCCACCACATGGTTAACCACCTAATGTACTGTAGTAAATCATTTACACCTGCAGCTGAAAATTATATGCAATACCCCTTAAGTAGTCCTAATGGGATCTGTTACAGTAGTCTCCAACAATAGGACATATACGCTCTCTCAAATCCTGATATTTCTTTTTCCTTGGTGGTGCATCCTGCCCTGAAACTCCCTGCTCAACCTTAATCTCAGTAAGGCACTGCTCTGACCTCAAGCACTTGATGAATTTCCAAATGGAAGGGTGACATGCCCCCAATGGCTGTTAAAACTGTGATGCTACCCTTCCACAGCATTTTTTGTAATGGACAACCGAGTACGCTCAGCCTTGTACAAGTTCCAAAATGACACGGGAAATACAGAATGCCATCTACCTGAGCAACTCACGAGGCGACCAGTCCAGGTGTCCTCAAAGTAGTCGACCAGAGTCTGCAGAATCTCATTGTTGTCAAGGAAAAATGGCCACTGCCACAACTCCTCAAAAATGGCCACAACATCATCGGGTGGGACAAACAGTGCCAGCAACATACGGACACAGACAGCAAAGTGCTCTTCAGAAGTGTACCATTCTGAAATATCCAGACACTGTTGGATCTTTCGCCACACACACACACTGGCAGAAATGGAAAAAAAACATCCTCTAACCTGGCACTGTGGAAACACGGTGAACACTCTCCAGGCTACCTTCTCAAAGTCTAATAGCTGTTTGGGATGACAAGCAGCTACTGAGACTCTTCACCTGAGTATTTATTTATTTATTATTTATTTAGCTTTTGTTAACCAGGTAAGTACACTAGACAAATTAATTGCCTATTTTCAGGTACAATCCAGGAGAGTACAGGAAATTACATACTTACATACTTAGGACAACATGGTACATAATTAGGAAAAAGATTACAAGTCACAGGACAAGAAGGTACATAGTTAGGAAAAAAACTTGCATGTCACGTGCGAACATCATAATGCAGAAATACACAAAGTGCAGGTCTTGTGAGGCAAATTTTAGTCAGAATAAGCACAACAGAGTAACGGTCTGTGCCAGTTTGAAGCAGTACAAAGGCAAGGATTGGTAGCAAGCAGGTACAAAACTATCAACATAAGGGCCACTGTTATGCATAAGGGCTGAGTGCAAACATTATGTCATGGGGGGTTTTGGCAACCACAGGCCGATGCGAGTTTGAGACGTTTCCATAGGGAGGAACGCAGGCAGCCCTGAGATATGGTAACATGGACCTGGGCAGGGAAGGTGTTCCATAGTTTGGGGGCACACGCTGCAAAATCCCTTCCACCCATTTGAGTCGATAACAGGTACCTTGAGTGTGACAGACCCTGAGACCTAAGGTGGTAGGAAGAGGGGAACAGTTAGGCAGAACTGGCCACCCCTGGGGTGCCAGTGCTAAGGACCTTTCCTGTGAAGCAACCAAGGACAAAGTTAATGTGTTTTGAGGGAGAGAGCCAGTTTAGCTTGCTATAGAGATCACAGTGGTGAGTGAGCCGGGGGGCTAGAGCGAAGCAGCAGACATTGTTGTAGGCAGTCGACCACCTAGAGAGATAGACTTTGGTGGTGCGGGCAAACAGCAGAAGTCCATAACATAGCGAGGGGAGAAGCACACCTCTGGCAAGAGCAATACGTGCAGCTGGAGTGAGGTTATTTTTTGCTCTATAGGCCAGACCCAGTTTACAGTTGACAGTTTTGCATGTGTTCTGGATATGGTGGCCAAGGTCAAGATGCGGGTCCAACATTACCCCAAGGTACTTGAAGTTGTCTGTGATTGGGATCGGGACACCCCCATTTCTGGAGACACAGAACGGCACAGGGGAGGCCTTAATCTTAGCCAGGGACCCAAAGAGCATGGCCTGGGTTTTTTTTAGATTAAGGACTAGCTTATGGTTCAAGATCCATGTCTGAATATTACTTAGGTCATCACTCAGGTGACTGTTAATGACCCCCATCTCTGAGAAGTGAGACAGGATGACCATATCATCTGCATAGAGGATTGGTTTACAGTGAGCAGTGGCTGCAGGGAGATTATTAATGAAAATGGAGGAGAGCAGGGGTCCAAGGACGGAGCCTTGGGGGACCCCCATAGTTACTGGGATGGGGTCCGAGAGCTCTTTGCCATATTTAACCCTCTAGCCATGGATCACCAAAGACTCCCCTCCTCTGAACTCCTACAGTACTAGGGTCCTTATACACAGTCGCAGTAGGGGTGCTGGACTTTGGAGACAAAGAGAGGCTGCCATTGCTGCCACCCCTGAAAACTGCCAGGCATTAAAAACATGAAACATTAAATATCTGCAATGTCACTGTGACCATTTCTTTTTTTTTCTGTTTATTTCACTCTTGTCTTGGTTATTTTCACATTTTAAAACATTTAATCTATAGCTTGGTTGTCATTTTTATGTTTGCCATGTGTGTGCTTGCAGGTAACACTTGAAGGTAACTTTCTGCAGTGCGGGAGCTCATCAATATGAAGAAGGCAGGGAAAGTGGTACCAAAGTAAACACCATACATAACTCAGATAGATTATCTTAGGGTAGCTGGTTCATTCCACTGGGGTGTCAAACAGACGAGACATACTGATGAGTCCTGGTAGGACGAAACATGTGTCTATGTCTTCTGTTGGCACCCTTTGCAAACTGTGCGAGAGGTATTTCAGCACCATGCATTTCTGCTTAAAGTTGAACCAGCATAATATTCTGTGGTGATTTGCATATGCAGCCCATGATGCTTTGCATTGTGGGGGCATGTATGATTTTGTATTTCTTTGAAACTTGGCTTCCCAGCCAAATGCCCTTTGGGGTAACCATTGCCTCAGTGTTTGCACACAGAGGTTCTTTGTCTTTTAGATTGTTTTTTGTTTGGGTTCACCACAACATAAACCAGATAGACCATCTTAGGGTAGCTGGTTCATTCCACTGGGGTGTCAAACAGACGAGGCAGACTGATGAGTCCTGGTAGGATGAAGCACGTGTCCATGTCTTCTGTTGGCACCCTTTGCAAACTGTGGAGAGGCCTTTCGGCACCATGCATTTCTGCTTAAAGTTGAACCAGCATAATATTCAGTGGTGATTTGCATATGCAGCCCATGATGCTTTGCATTGTGGGGGCATGTGTGATTTTGTATTACCATGAATAGTGTACAACTGGGCAAACAGTGGTGGTGAGCACTTAAAGGTCCCATCCAGAGACCAACTGGTACACCCTTTCAGCAGTCACACATTGCCCTCAGTACCGAAATTCAGAATCCGAACCTCCCCCCACTCCATTATCATACAAGAGGAAGCGCTCACCAGACAATATTTTCTGATACCCTGATGGGGCATACAACTCAGCCACAAAAGGTGGACAAGCAGGGGGATTACTTATATGTTTCCTTGTACGATTCACAGTCTGCTGCATGTACTGCAACCATGGAAGACACGCAGTAATAGCATCTGATACTTACGCAGTACACCCCAAAATAACCCAAGATATAGACTCAAAAGCAGACACAGCCCAGTCTTTCATAGCCACCACCAACTGTCTAACTGAGATGTCTCCCACATCAGGGACATGATTTTGGAACTACACTATCACCATGACCTCTGAAGCCATGGTTTGCCCTTGAGCGAAACACCTCATTTTGCAGTAGTTGAAGCAATGCCAGTATACCTTTTCCCCTCACTCCTTATTATTGTCATACAAGTGTTCACCTACAAGAAGCAGTGGTTTTCCCTTCTGATTTGTAAGAAACTGAGCAGATATCTTTTGGCTGTGCGTGGACAGTGAAATATACTGTGAGGATATCAGAAACTCCACACACTGTACGGCAACAGCCATGGAAGAAAGTAACAACAGCAGGTACAACCCCTAGCCACCTAACTAGCTACACCTGTCACACAAGACAAAAAGGCATTACCACACAGGCTCCCCATAGGAGCACAGCATGAAACACATGTGGTGTCCAGTGCCGCTCACTACAGGTCAGGTCATCAACACCTCAGGAGAACTCAGCCATATGCGCCCACCGCGCCACCTACACTAAATATAAGCATCCTTGGCACCTCACAGTACACCACATGAGCGGCATCAGGTCAGCAGTGATGTAAATGTCACCCAGTGCTCCCTTGCCACACTCACCCATATTACTGGTGTCACCCATGCTACCATCGCCCTTTCAGTGTCACCCACTTGCATTTGTCATTTTTACATCATCCTTATCAGCTGACACACACACACACACATTGTTTTTCTGTTACAGCTGTCCAGCCCATGGCCTGAGCCCCGGGATGTTTGAAATTCCAGTCTGATCAGACAGCTATGCTCTGCTGTGTAGATCAAAGGAAGGAGCTGACCCAAGATTGAGTCAGCTGTTTCTTTTCAAGTTCATGCTGTCTCCACCCAGCAAGCCAAAACTCCATCATTAGCAGCCTGAAGAATGATTGCTGGGGCATTGACTCGCCCCTTAAATACTGCTCAGCATTGGACAGACAGTGTCACACCCCTCAAAAAGCACTACCATAGCAACATGTTCACTGCGCAAGCACACACATGGCAAGCATAAAAATGACAACCAAACTATAGATTAAATGTTTTAAAATGTGAAAATAACAGAGACAAGAGTGAAATAAACAGAAAAAGAGAAATGGTCACAGGGACATTGCAGATATTTAATGTTTCATGTTTTTAATGCCTGGCAGTTTTCAGGGGTGGCAGCAATGGCAGCCTCTCTTTGTCCCCAAAGCCCAGCACCCCTACTGCAAGTGTGTATAGGGCCCCTAGTACTGTAGGTGTTCAGAGGAGGGGAGTCTTTGGTGCTCCATGGCTAGGCTACTTCAGGCTCCCCCTTGAGGAACAACTATTCAGCAGTTTGCTTTGCTCCTAGCAGGTGGGGGGGGCTGTCAGTAGCCGTTAATGTTGCATAAAATTACACTAAGCGCTAAATACATTTAAATATAATTTGTGTCAACCCAGGTGACCTCCAACAAATTCCCCCTAGTGGATCGAAGGTGGCAACATAGACTATACAGGTGCAGGAGGTCTTAAATGTAACTAGGTCCCAGTGGGGTATTTGAACCTAGATCTTCTGGTTTGCAAGCATGTGCGTTAACAAGTAGACTATATTGCCTCCCTATGATCACACAGAATGATCTGAACTGGGTAATATTAGATTCTATTTGCATCCACATCAAATGAGAAATGAATACATTTTTGCATCTGTCATTACAATATATTGTAGCCTAAATTTATTAGTGTAGGAGTTAGACAGCTCAAATTGCTTTCAATTCATGTTTAAGATCAAGGACTCACATATCATATAGGAATCAACACAATTCAGCACAACAATACCAAACAAACTATTTTAGGTTAAAAAAAAGACCTTGGTGTAACTAAAGGTGCTCAGATAAACTGGTATCAAGTCGAGAATATTTATGCCCTACTGCATCAGAGTGGAGAAAATACCTACATGCTGTAGTAATGTGAGCTATAGTAAAAGGGATTGTAATTGAATGTAGTATAGCTCCTAGCATTTGTCTGTGGTTGATATTATGACTACTCTATCCCCCTTCCTCTCTGGGTCCAGCCCCGAAAAACAACTTGAATAGTTTGTCACTTTTGGTAAAACTGAAAAATTTAATTTTTAGACACAAATCAGTTATATTTTATGTGCTATCCATACTTCTATTCCTTTTATTCTTCTTTATATGGAAAAAGGGTTATTGACCTCTGCAATTGATCTTCCCCTTGCTGTTTAATCCTTTGCTAATGCCATAATCCTCTGTGTGTTACATCACAATCATTTCTACAGAAAAAAGTGATATCACAAACAGAGGATTATAACTTTGGCAAAGGATTAAGTTACATAACTAGATGTGCTATATGGAACAAGCATCTTGTTTGAAATCAAATATACCAGATAACAAAGAACAAAGTGGAAAGAAATACAGAAAACATATGATAAATTAGAAGGCCTGGACTAAATATTCAGTCAAGCCAGTTGTGCTGTACACACCATAGTAGTGTGCATGAGATAGTGTGTGACTGGCCTGGGAGACCATATATTTATACAGAAAGCATGCACTGACCAGGGCACACTGCCTGTCTGAATTTGGGTCCACAACCACATCATGGGACCATTTTTCCCATCTATCTTCGCACATGAACAGAGATGAGGAGAGGGCACCCCGATGTCTTGGCAGAGCCAGGTGATCCTGATCATAATGGCATCATACAGCAGTACTGTAGAAGTACTATACATTGAAATATTGTCAGTCATTATATCTCAGAAAGATTTTATTTGGTGAAAAAGTTTTCACCAGGAAAACATACTGAGCTGACCACAGTCCCAAAGCAGAGGTTGCACTCTCAGTGAACACGTGGTGTTAAGTGTCAAAGGCAGCTAGCCCTGCTTCCACAATACACAAACAGACACTTGCACTCTTGAAAGGGAAATGCCCAAGACCCAATGCTTCCAGAATAGCAGGGTCCTTTATTGTACAAACACGAAGTGCTCAAATACACTCACAAAAACGCAATCTGAAATCTGTGTTACAGATAATTTTAAGTGCAAAATACAAGCTGTATACAGGTCTCCAGATGAGAGTTATAGGCCTGTGTACTCTGACTCAAGTGCCCTTGTGTTTCAGCCTCAAGGTCTTTGTATTTTGCATTGATGTAAGTTGCTGTAAAGCAGAGACGTTGCTGCAGATCCATCAAAGTTATTGCAAATCCATTCAAAACATGTGAAAATAGCATCCAAACATTTTAGCATATTTGACATGACACAGGCTGCATCTGAAATTGGAAACTGTGCCTGCACAATGCCTTTTGAATGTCCTGCACAGTCTTCTTACAAATATTTTAAACTATGGTTAGATCAGTCCCTAAGCTGATTCTTTTCTCCATTTTTCCTAACAGCCTCCCCACTGCCTGCTCCTCTGTGTCCATTCATAGGTTTGTAGATGATACGGCACTCTTTACATCTGGATTCTCTACCCCTGACCTCACAAATCAGTTCCAACTGGACTTTAACAACAGACAACACTGGTTCTGAGAAAACCAGTTATCCCTCAGTGCAATGAAAATGGTCACTATGACTTCTGGCACCAGACAGACAATTACTAGAGTCTCCCCGTCTTTCCATTCATACTTTTCATTCTGCAACAATTGACAAGGTCTCCTCTTTCATGTACCTCAGAGTCTGGTTGTCTCATCCCCTTGACTTCTCTGCTCATGCGGATGCTAGCCACAAGAAGCTCCACTCCAAACCTGAAGCATTTTATAGGAACAAGAGAAGTATCTTGCTTCCTGTATGCAGGAAATCCTCACTAAGATTATTATCCCCATCTTCGACTATGGAGACATTGTTTACAGTACTGCTCCAAAATCTACCTTAGCTAGACTGGCCCCCTCTTTCACTCCCTCTGTCAATCTGCCTTTGACAAACCCCCACATACTCACCATTGTTCTTTGTATACCTCCCACTGTTTCCCCCTCTCCAGATGCCAGGTGTCTTACCCACTGTGCCACCTTTATCTCCAAATTTTGGTTTGGTTCCCTCCCCTTGCATTTTACTTCTCTCATCTCTTCCCCCCTTCTGCCTCTCACTCCCTTCACAACACTTGCTTTTCCTCTCTTGCTGTCCCACCAATAAATCAAATGCTGGTCAAGCAGCCTTCTTATCCCACTACCATAAACATTGGGACTGGGGGGTCGTGGCTTGGCAGCCATCAAGATGTCAGCCTGATCTTCTCAGCTCTCCCTTTCCCTAACAATATCCTTCATAACATCTGCATGTAAAAAACTCAACTCAACTCCCTTTGCATCTTACCTGGTTGCCTGGATCTTTTGCTTCCAAAATTTGCCACCTGTGGTCTGATGGCCACAGTGAATCAAGTATTCATTCTCCCACCATGTTCCAGCCTGTTTCAGCTGTGTGGCCTGGACAAGATGGTGCTTCCTGCTCCAACATCATCTTCAGTTTCCTCCAAGGTGGATGACCTACAAGAGATCCAGCTAATGTTCACACAGCTACTTACAGAAACTGGTGACCTAAAAGCCTCCAACATGAGAACTGGAGAGGACATAGTTTCTTTATCACAAAGGCTTACCCAAACAGAACAACAGATAGACTCTCAGGACCTAAACACTGATCAAATGGAGGCCCATATCAGAGAACAAGATTGGACAATCCACCAACTGTGGGACTACCTAGAATAGTTGGAATACTGGAGGAAGCAGAACAATTTAAGACTAGTTGGCTTTGCAGAGGGTGTCAAAGCCAGAGACACTAATGCCTTCATACAAAATGTACTGCCAATCCTCCTTCAACACCAAGTGGCTGGACCTCTCTAGCTCGAGCGCTCGCACCACTCCCTGGCTCCCCTGCCTATACCAAGCCAGTGTCCATGGCCAATCTTAGTGAAATTTTTATGGTTTCCATTCAAAGAACACGTTATGCAGCTGAAGCAAGACAGAGAGATCCTGTGACTTGGCAAGAACATAAATCACAAATTTACCTGGACTTTTCTCTCATGCTTATTGAATGTTGTTTGGAATTCACCAGAGCCAGACATGCTGCAGTGGACTTACAGGTACCTTGCACCTTAAGATACCTGGCTACCCTGCATAACACCTGCAACAGTATTCCTCATTTCTTCATTTCTCCCTAGGCTGCTGAGGCCTTCATCTGTAAATCATGGTCAGCAGCAATGCTTCCTTACATGGACTAACAGGAGGACACCCAAGAAATGGACACAGTGCCTGATTCTGTCATGCAGCACCATGGGGCTTGAGCAGGCCAAGCACCCATTTGAGCAATCACCTGAGGAGGACCCCTAGATCCCCACTTATAGAAAAGAGGAACTGGGTCAACAGTAAAAAGAAGGGCAAGCATACCAGAAAATTGTCCTCC